>CM034148.1:865204688-866642688 GCA_019776745.2 Taxus chinensis | reverse complement strand
TGATCTGAAGCTATCCCTGTCCATCTTCCTACCATGAATATCCACCCAACACCACGAGTGTAAATATCTTGGGCCGAGCATCCACTCTCCCTCATGGCCCTCCAACTGGTCTCAATATGGCTATGTGCTCATATAGCCCATACATGTAGCAGTGTGGTGGCCCCTATACCCCCACCATGCTCATCATGTGTAAACCGATACAAGTCCCTGTACATGTGGGCCAACACACACCAGACCCATGCATATCTCATCCCATCCTCCTCTATCCACTGACATATGTCATGCATCTTATACAAGATGTCGACACCCCTCCCTCCACTGCTATACAAGATGCTATCACCACTACGATGAACTTCCACAAACACAGAACCCTCAACTGCAATATCACATCCAAACTAATATGGGCCTCCATAGGAACCTGGGCCCCTTGTAAAATATCACCTAGCTGAAGCGCATCTACCACTCCATATCCACTACCACCATCACCTGTACTCTCTCCCCAACCACTAGAAACCACAGTATGCGATATACATCCTCCAACGTCACTGTCATCTCTCCCGTAGGCAACCAAAATGTGCATGTGTCTACACACCATCTCTCACACAACACAGTCAACATAGGCATATTATGGGGCACATCCCCCATCCATGTTATATGTCATAGGCCAGCATAGTCCATCACATCCCACTCATCATCCTAAAAACCCAATCCTAGTAGTGTACTCAAATGTCAACCACCGCGAACTCCCTCGAGTGGATATCCCTCTACACAACACAAAACAACAACAAACGCAATGATTAGAACACTTTCCATGATTAAAAAAACAACTACTCAACATATTAGAAACACATTCCATAGAAGTACCCACAAAACCAAAATTTTCTTGGACCAGGGCACCCAACATCAAGACTGGGGTGCCCCAGAGCAGGACACTAGCACCAGGATCTGGGCACTCTAGTCCCAAGGGTCACTAGCACCCTCACCACTCTTGTCCAGGTCCCAAATGTTGAGAAAACTAAAAATCTCAAAAATGCAAAAAATTCAACTCAACAGCCTATTCCACCCTACATTTTAGCAAAAATAACACACTTACCAACTCCGCAGTAGTACATGACGCTACCGCGGTCGCTACTCTCTCAAACCGGGTCAGACGTAGTGGTCTCGCTTGAGGCATCCTCACTCACTTCGCATACACTCTTACACTCACACCGAAAAAAAATGAAGTGATAAGTTACCTTTTCACTTTCCTATTTATAAGCCCATTACAAATGCCACCTTTACTATGGCCTACATTTCACACTTATCATCACAACTAATACACACAACACCATTTTGGTCATATCTTGAGCATTTTTACTCTGATTTGCACCCCGTTTGTGACATTATTTTTAGAATTCTTCCTACCACCATACTACACATGTTTCACACATGTTATACACCATACCAATATTTTCTATTCCTTACAACCACGTTTTAACCTCTTGCCATTACTTTCGGCTTAGAGTCCATTCTGCTCACCACTCCCTCTTTTGCCTGAAAGGGGGGCATATCATTAGGGGGTCCCCCTATAATCCCCCTTATGTCACCATGATGCATCCAAAAATCATGAATTCAACACCTCACAACTTATACCATGACACTTCACCATCAATCTCCCCTAATGACCTAATCTAGGGGAAACAATTGTTTAACATTTTCTAAAACACCTTCACGTATCATAACTTATCAATTCCCCCCTAATGACCTAACTTGGGGGAAACAAGTGACTAAAAACCATCTTACATGACATCTTATCAATTCCTAGAAACCTTCCCCTAATGACCTAACCTGGGGGCAATTAGCGAAAAACCTCTCCACGAGTAACCAACCAAAAATCAACCAATCAAAATCAACGCATTCAAATCAGACCATTCAAATTCATGAGCAAGTCTCCCAGATGACCTAACTTGGGAGTTACATTCACCATTCCATTCCAGATGACATAACTTGGGATTTTATTCTATACTTCTGTTCACTTCCAGATGACCTAATATGGAAGCCATCTCATTTTTATCGCACTCGCTTCTAGATGACCTAACTTGGAAGCCATCTCATTTTCTATCGTGCTCACTTCCAGATGACCTAACTTGGAAGCCATCTCATTCTCTATCGCATCCACTTCCTCATGACCTAACTTGGAAGCCTTTACATTGCGGAGACACCCGTGAAGTGGGGGAAAGAGTGCCTTTCCCCTTATCACTCCTATATGGGTCAACTGTTTAAACCAAATTCATCTGGATCCAAAATCACCACTTTTTGATCTGAGTCTGTCTACAACGTAGCTAGATCTTGGGGATGTAGTTAAAGCTTGGAGAATAACACACTTTTCTCCCTACACTCTTCCTCTAGCGTCAGGACGCCCAAATCCTCCCATCATTCCATTCATTTACAAGCGTTCAGGTTGGGAACTGATCACTCCCTACCCACCTATTTGATATTTAACCACGTCCAAAATCATCTAATCATCATTTTCATTTTCCACACTTCATCGTGACATTTACACTTTTACGTTGCATGGATCGACTCATTGATCCATGGTTCGACACGCTTCTACTACACATCATGTGCATTCTTCTACAGCTTGGGCTTCTCTGAATTTTTCTCAGGTACGCATCTCTATCTACTTTATGTTACTGAGCTTTCCACTCACCAACATAAAGTGGGGGAAAATGTAGTCACAAAATCACACATTTACTATTACATTTATACCACTGGGTATGTTAATTTATATATGGATCTTGCACGTATAAAAGTATTCACTAGTGACCTATTTCTAGGGTTTTTGTGGTCAGTGAGTCAGTCATCCTGGTTGTTTGTCTAGTTCAGTCATCAGTTGTCTCTATAGTTTTGGCCATCTCTTAGGAGTGTCTCAGATGTCGTAGTTAGCTCAGTTGTCATCTTTTAGTCTACATCAGGGTGCCTAGGGTTGCACTGGGGCACCCCAGTCCATGATTTTAGGCACCTGTGTCATCATAATTTGTGGTCTTAATTTCTTTATTCGAGGTCGGTCCTAACGTCACCCCATGTATTCCCCTAGGTCATAGTCGGACAGTTTCGGGTCACTAGTGTCGAAATTTGAGCAAGAGATCCCTATATAAACAAAGCATACTCACCACATTATGGGTGGACATCACACACATCAAGGGAAACTATCTACTAAGGCAAGGGACTGCATTTGGGCTTCTTCTACATCTACATCACATCTACATCACACAAGCACAAGGGGAAAGGGTTGTATTCTTTCCATTCTATCCATTATTTTACATTTTACATCTAGCTATTGCCCCTTATTACCATCGTCATTGGTGCTAGGGAATCCTAGGCACAAAATTACACACACATGCACACAGAACTACATCAGGGTTCTGTAATGTAGTGCAATGCTCAACAATAAGTCCACTAGTTTGGTGGTTGAGGACAGTCCAACCCCACTAACCTTTTGTTTTGTAGGTCATTATTCAGTTCATCTGGTGAATCCAGCATGACAGACAGGCAGGGTTTCAGATCTCCTTGCAACACTGCCAAACATAGATCCTGAGTATTTTCACAGTTCCCAATGCCTAGAATCTAGACCAGGGCACCCCAGGGGTGCCCCAAGTACACTCCCAGGCACCTCAGTACAGAAAAAAGTCAAGCTCCTACCCTTCCTGAAGTCATTCAGTCATAGCCTGCCCAGTCCACATACCAGTCTGCTACAGTCCAACGCACAGTGAGGTAAGTTATTTACAGGTTAGTAACATATCCCTCTCATTTCTATTATTTTAATCAATTCAATTACAAAGGTAAAATATTTAGATCTAACACTTCGATATAGCACTTAGTTTCTATTTAAAATAAGAAATCACCACATCCCATAAATATCTCTCCACCTCATATATACGTGAGTGGATTCAACTACCACTATTCATCTACAAACCTATCTATAACAATATATCCCAAATATATATGAGTTGTTGATAACAACTCATATAATATATCTAAGTGATTTGTTTGTTACAAATCGTTATTACTAATTACGACTACAAACTAACTATTTCTCACTTACTATTTACTGTGAGTAATTCTCACATTACATATAAGTTATTACTAACCCAAATAATGTGAGCGCTAACCAAAGTTTTCCTAGCTGTGAGACATTGATAAATATAACATGACATTTTTTTATATTAATTTTTTGATGTGAAGGAATGTGACAACTTTGCAACATGAGATTTAAATTCATGATTTCTCTATAAATAGTAGTTGGGAACAATAATTTATTTTTTACAAAATGAAAACTTGTGTACTTTATGTCACTAGTCAACAACTGGAACACCATGAATTGCGTTGTTTAGCTTCACAATTTCTATTTCTTTGTAATATTTCACTCATAATATATACATACATACATACATACATACATACATACATACATACATACATACATACATACATACATATATATATATATATATATATATATATATATATATATATATATATATATATATATATATATATATATATATATATATAGGTCAAGTAAATCATCTTGATACTTACCTCTAGAGGATAGGAAGGGGGTTCTTGAATTTCCATTACGAGAGATGAAAATTATCTGCATGCATGTGTGTTGTCATGTGTTTTTGCAAGGTCAAAAATCCATTTCAAAACATGACAAATTTACCCTAATGTAAAAATTTGGTTTAAAACCCCTCTTGAGGCAACCTGTGGATCACTCTAAATTTTGTGTAATGACCATCCTGGTGTTGAATAACTTCATAATGTGATATAAAACCTTTCCAAGTGTTTGAAATGTGGCCATGAGGTCATTCGGTCCATTCAGTAGAATGTTGTCAAAAGATGGAATCTCTCGAAGCCTAGGAAGACTATTCTTAGCATTTTCTGGATATGTGTGCATTCCTCTGGGATTGATCAAGAATTCCAAAACCATCTGGAGGTGGTATTGAGGAGTTTTAAGAGTGATGGAATTGATTTTGGGAGATTTAGGAAGTTTTTGGAAGTCTTGGAGCAGTTGCAGTGAAAGCATGTTTTTCGAGGTTAAGGAGCTTGTAGTTGAAAACAATACCCAAACTTCAAAGAAGTATTCAGATATATCTGTGATGATTTAAGAGACAAACAAGTAACCATTGGAAATAAGATCCCTCTTCATGATAGAATCAAAAAAATCTTTATAATACATGGTTTCTTCTCAAGGAAGATCGGTTTGTGCAGACTCATCTTGTTGTCCTGAATGAAAAAAGGGGATTTTTTTGGAGAATGAGGCAGAATAATGTCTTTTAAAACCATCCCATTGATCTTTTAATGATCTTGGGAGTCAAAATGATATAAATTTTTGCATGAAAAGACCTCCTGGATCTCTAGGAAAAGTGATTTCAAGATTCAAGGACTTAGTCATTTTCTCAATTGGATAGGTGGTAGGTTTTTACCGTCCCTACTGTCCCAAATGTCCCAACTATCCATCTTGTCCATGTGATATCAGGGACAATAAAATTCACCCCCTAAAAATTTTACTCTTGGTCCTTCATGTGACCTTCCATCTTCCCAACGGGGGTGTTAAGTTGATTTGCATATGAAAGTGCTAAGTTGCATCATCCAATTCTGGGTGCATTTTACTGTCAAAAATATCCCAAATCTCCCTGGGAAAGTTGGGACAAGAAAATGTGCCCCACCCTTAGCCCCTTCCCAAGTTCACTATGTGACCAAATTTTTCTCCCCCAGGTGCTTAAGCATGCTCTTCTCATCTCCCCATCTCATTGCATCTTGTTTTGCCACTTGTCATGCTTAGAGTGGGGGGTGAATTTTATCATCCCAAATTTCCTTAGGATAGTGGGGATGATAAAATATGTCCCACCCCCATGCTTTTTAAAGCTACGTTTTAACGCTTGCTCGTAACTTAAAAATATACCGTTTTAAAACGACTCATTCAAGCTAGTTTTACATCATTCTTTCACCAACTCGACCCATGCAACCATTTTTGAGGTCACGAAGCTCTAAATAGCTGAAAATTCATCAAACACCATTTCAAAATTCACCTAGGGCAGCCATGAGCACCAAAACAAATAAAAATTCATATCTTCCAAATCTATAGGCAGATGTAGACAATTTTTTCTCAGTTTCTCTTCATCGTAGGCGCACTATAGCAAAAAATTAGATGATGTCATAATTTTTTAATGGTAACAAACCATAGTTTTGTGCCCTAGATGATGTTTTTCAGTTTTCAAGCATTCTGATAGCAGATCAAGGTGAAATTTTGAGCACAGAGTCCCGGAAGTGCGCAGTATGCAGTGAAGCCATTTTTGTTGTAATCAGACATTGGAAAGTGCCATTTATAAATATAGTAAGTATCTAGTCTTGTCACTTATTATAAATATAAATATTCTAAAAATAGAAACTTTTCACACATCAAGGCAATCAAAGAATAATGGAGAAGAAAAACTAGACAAAACAAACATCTTTTTCAAAAAAGAAAAAAAAAGCAAAAAGCAAAAAAATACAACTTCCAAAAATAGAAACATTTCAAAAAAATAAAATGACACCAAAAAAAGTGTATTCAATATGTTAGGAGATTCAGGTGATTGAATATGAACATAAAAAGGAAAAGAGCGAAAAAATAGCCCCTAGCTCATACTGACTAAAAATAGAAAGTTTCCGTTTTAGTTGCAGAAAGTTGCTATCTTCTTCATTTTCTCTCATCTTGTGGATATTTGTAATAATAAAGTTAATTTTTTCTGGTTTGGAGCCTGTTCCAACTGTAGCATCATAATATACGGATGTGGGTGACAACCATTTTGCTCACATGGACTTAGAGGATTTGAAGAACCGAATTCTTAGCGGTCCTAGGGAACCTATAGAAGACAAAATGTACACAAGTGGGTTGTTTGATGTGGGTGGTCAGCCATTATCTATTCAGAGCACGTAATTGGTATTGATATGTGCTCAACACTATGAGATAGATAAAATAAGGGTAATGCCAAATCTAAATCCCCCACCATATCGGACAAGATTTGATTCTTGTCTTTTTGGGCGCTATTATTGCTACATTTTGGCATATGGCCTGCTACGCAGTTGCTTGGCAGTTGTGTTGTTGTTTTGTTGCTGTTTTTTTGTTGTTTTGTTGCAGCTGGTTTGCTTTTGCTGGTTCCTTTCTTGACAGTTTTTGATTGGGCTCTTTTGAGTTGATCGTCTGGATGTTTTCTCCGTTAGTGGTCGGCCGGAGTGCATTGTTATCATTTTTGTGGCCGGACCACTGCGTGTTTGCTGTTTGATCGCTGTCCAGCAGGTGTTTATTTGCTGTTGTGTTGCTGCTGGTTGTTTCTTTGCAGACTGCGTTCTGCAGTTGGTCCTTATTGTTATATCAGGATGTTGATCCTTTTTTTCGAGCTTTATTTTCCTATTCTGGCTCCTGAGCCTTGCTGTACAAGGGTATAGTCCCTTTCAAAAAACTATTTGCCAATAATAAAAAAAAACACTATGAGATAGATAAAATAATCATAAGGGTAGATAATAATTCGATACTAGTAGTACTCACTCCAAAAGGAATTTCACAATGCATGCAAATAACGACATGGAGTGACATGGTAATCATCTCAAAGGAATTTACATCGGGTGAATGGTCGAAAACAAAATCATACATAAAAGGCCTTGCATTGGGGTCACAGTTGAAACATGGAAGGAATCCCTTTCATGTAATGAAGGCTTGGTCGAGGCATGAATTTCATGAAGGATTTCAGATGCAATCATCCTATTGAGCATGGTGATGGGAGAGGAGACCACGAAGGATTTTCAGGAATGGATGGCACAGTTCATCCTTACCATCATCAAGGGAAAACAAATGATTGATTGGGGTTAGATAATAAGTGATATTCTCCACTATCAACTACTCTAGCTTCCAGTCACCAGGAAATTTACAATGACATCATACTTAGTATATGCTCTCGCAAGTAGGAGATCATTCAGGTTCCTGACTCTCAAATAGAACATCTCCCAAAAGGCTCCTGCCTATGAGAGGTATCCACAATTGACCTTAAAGGAGAGAAATCACCATTTTTCAAGAGTGAATGATGCATTCACCATGTTTTTGATAAGATTGCTTGAAGGAAATATTGAATTGAGACTGTCTTCGCAAGTTGTTGCTTTAATCTAAAGATACGGGTATTTCTTCACAAAGTTCTCAACTTTATCATACATCAAAGTATTTGGATTTGATATTTCTTTGTGAAAACTTCCAAGGTACCTTAGCGATAAGATCATGATGTTTGATCTTTACAGCTAACTTTCCCATATTAATGGAAAAATCAAGAGCCGAAAAAATAAAGGTGTGTCTTTTCCTATCTCTTTGGGAATTTTCTCGTGCAAGACTGTTGTTGATGCATCAAATTTGGAAGCTTATTTCGCACCGTTGAATATCTAATCATTCACACTAAGAGCTAACTTTTACCTTCGGGGAAACCTTGATAAGTTCCATCTCCCTTACTTTCATTATGTTCCACAAATCAAGGACTATTGGGTGAATCTCTCTGATCATTTTGAGCTTAGGGAGCAGGATCATATGAGAATGATAGTTGGGAAAATGAGGAAGTTTGTTTTTGATTTTTTCGAGGAGGGAATTGAAGACGATGGAACTAAATTGTATGATCCTAAGTATCAAGCGATGGCCCCATCTGACTATGAATTGAAAACTATTCCTCTAGGGTTGACAACGCATGAGGGAATGCTCAACTATTCAAAGAATCCTCCACTCACTTCCTTGCGAGAAACAAAGAGTCTAAGGAGAAAATTGAACAACTAGAAGATCATATAAGAACCCTAACCTCTTATGTGAAAACATTCATGGATCTAAATGTCACTCCATCTCTTCCAGCTAATGAAGTTACTCCCATTATTAGTTTCGATCTGTAACCCATAATAAAGACTTGAGGTTTCACAATGCACTGTAGGGAAAATGATAAGTGGGTGAGCAATATTCTAGAAAAAGGTAAGACATTACTTCCTGAGATTTGTTCATTGTTTGAGTACATGAATGCGAATTCCACAAAGGTAAGAATGACAAGAGACAAAATTGAAAAAGAGGAGCATTAGGACCAGGTGTTTCCACTGGTTGCTGTAGACAGAAAATCACGCACATGGGTACATTTCTAGGCCCTAAATACATACTAGCATTCATATGATTCCTAAGCAAGAAAACTATTAATTGATGACTGTCTTTGGCATATTTTCTTTGTTTCTTTCTTTCTATTTGGTCTTTCACACCTCACAATCTAGTTGGTATTTTACTTAATTATCTTATATGGATCCAGACACCAACGCCCAGCTAGCATAGGAGCTCCCAGATGCCCCTGACCCTTTTTCACCTTACTCGCTTCTTTTGGGTCTCTTTTATCTTTTGGGCATCGTTTTCACTTATGGGTTGGCATTCGGGTTGTTAATTATGAAATTCAAACAAGGGAATCATATAAATACACAGTTATGTGTTCAAATTCAAGGACCAAGCAGTAAGCATATACTATCATCACCTAATCTTGTATCCAAAGGCACCTAAGGCACTTTAAGACATCCATTTAACATCCATTCAAGGGATAAGGGACTGCAATTTCTACATACAAAACATAGGAAGGGGAAGTTTCTTTATTCCATCCACACATTCTATTACATTGCTACATCTAGCTATAACCTGCAATCAAGTGCATTTACACAAGGGCATCCTAGGGCACGATTCTTACACACACTCACCAGAACTATATGGAGTATGAGATGTAGTGCAGTGCTCGGTTGTAAGTTCACTCTAAAGGTGACCGTTGGGGTCAGTTCAAATCCCCATATTTCATCTTTCTTTTTTGGATTTAATGTGGTATTATGGGTTTTGCAAATCATAGGTACCTCGATGAACATATTGTGACACACAGGTGATAAAAATAAAATATTTGCGACACTTGTGTGACACAGTGAAGATCAAGTTTTGACCATTTTCACAGTCACCGGCACCCAGTAGAGGTTGTCATCACCCATGCACCTTTTTCCTCCCGTGGGCGCCCATTTTTATCCTATTTCATGACCTACATAATTTATTTTGAGCATTGAAGACATAGATCACCTCCTGTTCAACAGTCTTCCCAGTTTGGATCAATCCCAGATCAAATGCAAATCAACTAAGTCCATTCCTCTCTCTCTTACACTTATGGTTTCATATTTTATTAGCTTATTGCTTGTGTCATATTGTATTTAGTTGTTGCATATCATATTGTACATTATGTTAATATGTAATTAGGGTTTTACAAAAGTTTTAAAAAAAAATCATTTGGTGAACCCATCACTCGAATCCAACCTAGCTTCTAGGCATATTCTCATCTTCTTAACATGGCTGAAATTTATCCTCCCTTTTTTTGATGAATAATTACGTGATCTCAATGCTCATATTGGTGAACATCTGCAAGATTTAGATATGTTTTTATTCGCTGCTCGTGAGGAGGCCACCAATCTAGCTAATCTTAACCTTCTTTCTTCTAATATTTCTTCTATTCCTATTGCAACACAACCTCCTTCTTCTACTCTTCCACCTACTTCTACTGTTCCTGTGTTTGTTCTTACTCATAGCAACCACTTCACTCCGCCTCTTATTTCTCACACTTGGCAAGTATCTTCTTTTGGTACAATTACCTCACCTCTCTCTATCAAGACTTACAAGTTAAAATTTGTTAGTTGCAACAGGCAACTTCACGCTCCTCTCTATCTGTTTACTCCTTTTTACTCCTTCACACTCCTTTTACACCCGCCATTTCTGCTCACGCACATCCCCTCAACCTTGTCACCCCTAAGCTTCCCATTTTCAATGGCCAAAGTGACTCTTAAGAGAATATTCAAGCTTTTCATTTTGCATCTCTAGATTATAAAGATGATCATACATTATTCACTAAGCTATTTCCTCACAATTTTCAAGAGTATGTTATACATTGGTTTTACGATCTACCTATACACTCGGTAAATTATTTCACCCATCTAGCTGATGTTTTTATTACTCATTTTTCAATCAATATCGGCACTAAGATCTCCTATGCACAACTGACACAAATTAAACAAAGATCTAATGAACATGTAGTAGACTATGTATTGCGCTATAAGAACAACCTAACTAAGATGACAAATGTGCTTGCTGATTCAAAACTACAATACCTATTTGTCCAGAGTCTATTACCACCACTTCAGGAGAGTGTTATCTTCAAGACCTCTCCTTCATTTGATCAACCATGTTATATGCTCAAAATGACTGAAGTAAAACTACTATCTATGGGCAAACTCAAATATCAAGATTCTTCTTCTTCATCGTATTCTACTAGGTTTCAATCTAAATCAACATTCAAACCTTCTCCTACACCTATTGAAGCTAAGGCAAATGTCAATGTCGTCTCTCCTCCTAAAAATTTTCAATGGGAACCCGTCAAAGCATACATTTACTAAATTATCATATACACCTAGATTTCTACTTACTCAACTTCTTGAAAGCAACCTCATTACTCTTTCACCACCTCTCAATCTTGATCCATCTCGCCCTCATGGCCGTAATTATGACAAAAATGCTAAATGTGATTATCATCAATGTATTGGGAATTCTATCGATCATTGTTTCAAACTTAGACATCTCATATAGGTTCTTATTGACAATAATTCACTAGAGCTCCTTGCTCCATCTGCTTCTACACTGGTCAATGATAACAAAAATCTCAAAATATTTAATGAACCTTTGGCCTATTTTCTTTGTTTCTTTGTTTCTATTTGGTATTTCACACGCTACAACCCATTCGGTATTTTACTTATTTATATTTTATGGCTCCAAACACCATTGCCCAACCAGGACAAGAGTACCTAGGTGCTTTTGTCCCCTCTGGGCACCCCTGACCCTTTATAACTTTACTCGCTTCTTTTGGGTCTCTTTTATCTTTTGGGTATTTTTTCACTTATGTGTCGGCCTTCTAGTTGTTAATTATGAAATTCAAACAAGGGAATCATATTAATACATAGTTATATGTTCAAAATCAAGGACCAAACACTAAACATATACTATCATCACCTAAGATTGCATCCAAAGGCATCTAAAGCACTTTAAAACATCCATCTAACATCCATTCAAGGGACAAGGGACTGCAATTTTTGCATACACATCATAGGAAAGGGAAGTTTCTTTATTCCATCCACACATTCTATTACATTGCTACATCTAGTTATGACCCTCTATCTAGTTAGGGCACTATTCTTATACACACTCACCAGAGCTACATGGAGTCTGAGATGTAGTGCAATGATCAGTCATAAGTTCACTTTCGGGGTGATCATTGGGGTCAGTTTGACTCCCCATATTGCATATTTATTTTTTGGATTTGATGTGGTATTGTGGGTTTTGCAGGCGAATCTTTGTTTTACGGGTCATAGGTACCTCGACGAGCATATTACGACACACAGGAAATCAACAGAGAATATTTGAGACACTTATGCGACACACTGAAGATCAAGTTCTAACCATTTTTGAAGTCACTGACGCCCAATAGAGGTCGTCAGAACCCAAATGTCCATGTCTTCCGATGGACACCCATGTCCAACTTGTTTCATGACCTACAAAATTTATTTTGAGCATTGACACCACAAATCACCTCATGTTCAACAGTCTTCCCAGTTTGCATCAATCCCAGATCAAGTGCAAATAAGCTAAGTCCATTCCTCTCTCTCTTGCACTTAGGGTTTCATATTTTATTAACATATTACTTGTGTCATATTGTATTTAACGACTGCATATCATGTTGTACTTTCTGTTACTCTATAATTAGGGTTTTACAAGAGTTTATTTTTGTTAAATCAGTGGTGGAAATAGGCAAAGTCAACTCTTCCATACTGATAAGCACAAATGTGTTTAGCTCTGCATCTAAAGACTTGTCTCAAGTTTGGGCTAGAACTCTTATCGCTTGGTATGATATACTAAACCATGCTCTCGATGAATTGAAATTGTACGAGGAACGCACTTCAAAGATGCAAGATGATGTCAATGCAGAAGTGTAAAAACTTGGAGTACTTGTGGTTGATGAAAAGACTTCAGTGGATGATTCACTGAAACCATTTGAAGAACCTGTCAAGAAAGAGGTCGAAGATCCATTTTGTTTCAATGAAGACACACTAGAGTCTCTTGTTGAGATAAGGGTTGTTATATCCAACAACGCAAAGGAACATCAGACACGGTTCATGAAATGCAAGAACATCAATGCTACTTTTGAGAATTAGCTTGAAAATCTTTGATCTTTGTACACATTCCTGAAGCTAAGAAGGTTGCACTTGCAGTGGCTCAATTCAGTAAGGAGTTCAAAGGGATCAAGATCTTCCCAGAGGTACTCTCCAAAATTCCATCGAAAAGAAAGTCTCCATCAGAGGAAGCATCATCTTCATTCGAGTAGCTATCTTCTCCCTTCTCTCTTTCCTCACCCCCTTTCTCTCTTCTCTCTCATGTTGTATTTCTTCGTTTGGGAGTTTACTTTTCACTTTCGTTTTATTCATAAAAATGTGACTATAGTTAAAAATTGTAATAAGTTTCCCTCAATTAATAAAAAGGGGATTTAATTTTTTTCCTAGGAATACGAAAAGTCACAAGTTGTAAAAGTCAAGTGGGAAGTCTTGTGGCGGGTAGGTGAAGAGTCATTTTTGAAAACTATATATTGTAATGAATTCCTCATTTCAAAGTGGTTGTCAATTTTGTGAGTTCAAGAGTAGATAGCTACAAAGAAGAAGCAAAGATAGTACTTCTATTTTCCCTTTCATATGTTTCCTCTCTCTCTCTCTCTCTCTCTCTCTCTCTCTCTCATTTGCAACTTTATGAACATGTCAATCTTGCATGACCAAGAAGAGTGTAAAAAGCTTTTGATGAGTGAATGAATGAAATTTTATGTTCATGGTTCATTTTGTCTTGTCGTAATTAGCAAAGTTGGTTTTCTTTCCAGTTGTGTGTTGATAAAATTTGCTTCATAATTGTAAGAATCCGATTTAGCCTACTTACTATATTAACCCCCTCTCTTAATTTCTCACTACCACAATCTCACCTTGCAAATTCTTCCCTTGCACGAGGTGCAAACATTTACTGTAGGTGCAGTCGAGTGTCCCTGTTGTAATCCCCGGCCTATTGGCCAACCAAAAAGTTGTTTTTGTTCACATACAATAAAGGGAGCCTCCCCTTTTCCAAGTAGGAGGGACTTAGTCCCAGAGCGTTGGTGGAAATCAACTAATTTGTCTTAGCGACAAATTATTTCACCCATAATGTGCAATTATTGATCCAAGCAATAAATTGAGGTTTGAAGCCAAAGGGATGTAGAGTATAATTAAAGAGATTCCAATTGTATTTGTCAAATGTTGTGGATATGTCCGACTTGATAAGAACATCTTAGTGATTTTGAGAATGAAGATAATGAAGTTTTCCTTGAACTAAGACAATATTATCTTCTATTTGTTTGTGGATCACGACATTAGTATTTTCATGGGTATCAATATAATTACATGTTTAGTAGTCAGAGAGATGATCATATCCCATCATACATGCAAAGGATGTATTTTAATTTGTAAAGTTACGTATTTGCTGTTCACAACTATACTTGATTAGTCTTTTAGTTGTTTTGGATTCCCTTTTGCATATCTCCAACTTGGTTTCCCTTTTGTTTGCAATAACATGTCTGCATGTAACGTGTGGGCTTGTAAATATTTTTTGCATTTGTGTTAGTTGCCTCTATCCTTTGTAATTGCTTTGTTCAATACAAAAAATTGCATATTTAGTAGTGGATGACTTACATGGTTAATGATTGTATTGTATGCCTTTCGTAGTTGATGGTTGTATTCACAAACAATCCATTAGATCTTCTTATCATTTAAATAGGATGATGTATGTCAAGACAAAGGACACTTAGTACGAGGTCCTCCCTGTCCCAAATAAATTGTATTGAGACTGCCTAAGAATGAAGCATTCAGTGGTATAATATTATTCTATATTGTAATATGCTGTATTTACTAGTGTATGATCGATGTGCTTGGTAGTGTAGTTTCCCTATAAAAATTATCTACTTGGAACAATTTTTCATTGAGAAAAGGAGATGATATCCTAGAGTAGAGGCTTTCGTCTCATGGTTATCAATTTGGAAAGGATTGTATAGAGCATATTGCACAAAGCAATTGCCTTTTATTAGTCCAAACCATAGCTAACATCCTCGGCGAGTATTCACCCAAAAAAATGCAAATGAATATTCACAGTTAAAACTCGCCTAAGGGACTCAGCGAGTATTGGCAAATATTCGCCAATACTCGGTGAGTCCACGTTGAATACTCACCATACCAGTACAGACACGGAACACGTCAAAAGCACGCAAAAAGCATTGTTTTTTTTTTCTTTTTAAGGCACCAAAGCACTTCATTTTCATTCACACAACCATTTGAGTTTGCATTGCATGTGTTGAACGGATTTTTGAGCGAATTCGAAGAGGAAATTTGAAGAATTGCATTTGGAGGTAAGTTTTTTTTAAAAAATTCTTTCAAGTTTTTGCAAATTTGATCTATATTATTCAAGTTTTATATATTCATATTGTAATTTTGAATACATTTAATGTAAAAGTGAATGCTTTTAAATTTGTAATGGTCATTTGTAGACAGAGGTGTGTTTTTTTTACACAAATTCGTTCTAAATTATTTAAATTCTATATATTCGTATTGTATTTGATTATTTGAAAAAGTTTTGTAATTTTAAATGCATTCAATTTAATTGCGAATCATTTTAAATTTTTAATACTCATTTGGAATCAAATGTATGTTATTTTTATTAATTTACGGTTAAATGTGGTTATTCAGAAACATTTTTAAAAAATTTGATTAAGCTTACGTTTTTTTAATTTTTTAAATGTGCATTGTGTTGTCAATTATCAAGTTCGGCATAAGGTTCGACATCTAAGTCAACATCACTAGCAGGAACCACTCCTACAAACGCCTATACCATTGTTTGGAAGTATGGTGTACGTTGAGCAGTTTCAGGAACATTTATTTGCAATTTTTGCGGCAAAACATTTTCTGGAGGCATCAATCCCCTGAAGTATCACCTTGCATGTATTGTTTTTCGGGACATTGTGGTTTGCCCCAATATTATGGAAGAGGCAAAGAGAGGGATGAAAGCATAACTAGAGGATAAGAAACTAGAGAGGGAAAGGGTGCATGCGGCCATAGTAGAAGCTATTAGACATGGGGCTGGAATGACATAGGATCCAGAGGATGATGCAACAACATTGCGGGCTCTACTCGTGGTCCACGAATATAAACTGAAAGAGGCACATTTGCTTCATCGAGTTTGAGCAAAGACATACATAGTTTTTTTGTACCAAGGAACATACTTGGAGTGCAACCTTCATTGCAAGGTACAACCTAGAACAAGGATATCCACGATGAAGAGGATAAAGCATGTGCAAATTTCTGGTACTACAAGAACTTTCCATTCAATGTGGCAAAGAGCTCGTACTAGGAGTATTTGGTGACAACATTGATAGTTGTAGGGAAAGGGTACAAGGAAACCTCTCCAAAAGACTTGAGTGAAAAATTGCTCAAGGGTGCAGTTGCAGATGCAACTACAATTCTAGAAGATAAAAAAACAATGACAGAAATACAAATGCACCATTCTTTCAGATGGGTAGACGGATGGAAGGAACCACACCCTCATTAATTTTTTTGCGGCTTCAAATGGTGAGATGGTGTTTTTGAAGTTTATTGATGCCTCTAACATGGTTAAAAATGCAGAGAATTTGAGTCTTACGTTGGAAAAGATTGTATTAGAGGTGGGTATATAGAATGTTGTGCAAGTTGTCACAGACAACACAACACCATATGTGGCCGCTGAGAGACATCCATCACTCTTTTGGACTCCTTGTGTAGTTTATTGCCTTGACCTTCTTTTAGAAGACACTGACAAAATTGATTAGGTAAGGTTGGTTGTAGAAGATGCAAGAAACATAATAAAGTACATATATAATCACCATGGGTTCTGAGCTTGACAAAAGAACACACAAAAGGGAAAGAGTTTGTGCGAGTCGGTGTCACAAGGTTTGCAAGTAACTTGTTGGCGTTGCAAAGTATTTCTAATTTGTTGACATCATTGAAGCAAATATTTGTGAGTCAACCCTGACTAGACTCAAAATATTCAAAGAAAGCTGATGGAGAGAGGACTGCAAAGATAATTTTTTATGGTATCTTTGCAAAAAGGGCTATAGAGATCATCAAGGAAATTTCAAACTTCGATTTATATTTCAAGTTGATTCCTTTATTTTAAGTTGTTAAATTATAAATATATATATTTTTATTTTTTTACTTTATTTGTAAGTTTGTAACCTTACATTTTAATTTGTGTGTAGGTGTCAGAGCCGTTGGTGAGGGTTTTGTGTTTGGTTGATGGAGAGCAAAACCCTATGGGCTACATTTATGAGGCCATGGATAGGGCCAAAGAGGCTATCCAAATCTATTGTAGGGGGGATATCGTCAGATATGGTCCCTTTTGGGAGATAATTGATTGGAGGTGGAACAATCAACTCCACCAACGTATTCATGCAGCGGGGGGTACTACCTCAACACTATGTTTTTCTTTTGTGATGGCTTCACAGATGTTAATAGAGAGGTTATGGAGGGCCTTTCAACATGTATCGAGAGGATGATATCAGAGGTTTAGACAAGGGACTTCATTATTTAGAGTTGCAAAATTACAAACATGTTCGGGGGAGACTCTTTTCTTCAGGGTTAACTATCCGAGGGAGAACCACACAGTCACCATGTAATAAAAATTAGAATGTTTAAGAACTTACTTATGTGTTACTAGTTACAAAATTGATTTTATTAAATACTTATAAATTTTTGATTATCTTGTTTGTAGGTTCTTGGTGGGAGGATTGGGGAGGAAATACCATGCATCTTCAAAAGTTAGCACTCAGAATTCTATCTTAACCTTGTAGCGCTTTTGGATGTGAACACAACTAGAGTTTGTTTGAGGCCATTCACACGAAGAAGCGCACCAAGTTGACTAAAAAATGACTTAATGACTTGGTTTTTGTGTAATACAATTTTAAGCTTCGCACAAGAAAAGTGGAAGCCACATCAGAGAAGCTTATTGGTTTGGATGAGATAGATCCATATAACGAGTGGACCGGGCAAGAATAGGAAATCCCTGCGTTCACAGAGGATGGGATTGCTTCTTTCGAGAGGGAAGCTATGGAGGGAGAAACACTAGCAGGAGATATTGGATTAGATGACATATTTGGAGGTGATCTCGAACATGTAGCAGAGGAGCCACCACCATCTACTACCAGGTTGGAGCCAGAGTTGTAGCCTTCTAAGAGCGAGGAGACGCAGTGGAGTGTGGGGACTAGTAGAGGCAATAGACCCTCTCCCCAAATATTTCTGTAGAACGTGGAAGAGGAAAATGTAACTTATTGTATATTGTAACTTGCATAGATATGAAATTTATGATGATAATTTTCAATTACAATCATCACAAATTCATAGCACTTATCCGTTGGTTGTTGTATTCGCATGATGATGCGATTTTGTATTGTATTTGTATTCAAATCTAATAGAAAACACTTATCCAACATTTTTTAGACTCGTGTGATACATTATGCATAAAATTCATGTGTTTTAAAGAAATTTGAGTATTTTTTAAGTTGCCGAATATTCCCGAACATTCATTGAGTCTTGTTGAGTCAATTTTTTTTGACTTTGCCGAATATTTGCCGAATACGAATATGCGAACTATGGTCCAAACAATTAACATTTTTTTATTTCTTTTCCTGGATTCTTCTGCAACTTCTGATAAACATTAATTTATGACCTCCTAGAATCCCTGGTAAAAGCATTCCAAAAAGCTGTTGGGGGGAGGCGGGGCGTAGGGGGGTTGGTCATTTATTTAGTTGAGAAAGAAGACTTACCTTCCAAAAGGCTAGGGGGGCTGGTGGTTTATTTAGTTGAGAAAGAAGACTTACCTTTTCAGTTCTTCTTTAGTGATTAACTGAAACAACCTTAGCAAAGTTTATTTGGGATTTGTTTGACTATTGCATGTTAAACTTGGAAAATGTTAGTACTAGGTGCATCCTCACCAATAATTTTTTGTCCAAAGTATTTTGAGGCATGAGCAATTATCTCTTTCGCATTACTGATATAATAGCCATTTGTTTGTTTTAGGCTTTTAGCTGATTGAAAGTACTGATAAATTTTGTCTACAGAAGTAAAATTAGATGTCAGAAAAGACCCTCTCTTGCGAGAAACCCCTACAACTTCTGAAATTATTTCATAAGCTATTTGTATATAAAGAAATGTTACAAAATTGTTCTATTTTTATTTATTTATTTGCAGTCTCGTGGCTTAGTCAATTGGGTTCTGGTATAGAGGTTGAGATCAGGTGTTTCCATGAAAAGGACCCAGGTCCAAACTGCAGCAGGTTTAAAGATCCATTTGGATATAAGCTGGGGCGTTTAATGTGGGTTTAATTTCCTCTTTCTTATATATTCTTCAAATTCTATCGATATCTTTGGTGCAATATTCTCCATCATTTTCAAATCTTCGATCTTTGATGCATATAGAATCCCATTAGTTGCCACATTCAAGAATTCCTACCTTCATAGAAAAAACAAGCCTCAATAACTAAACTCTACTTACACTACAAGGAATCTTCAAAATCTTAAATAAACAATATATGCAGATTCCAAACAACTTAAATTACAAAGTTGTCTACCCTCCAATACATTAAAATTTCTTAACAAATGACAGTAATATGATAATCACACGTAATATAGCTTATCTTGTAACTACTGTAACAGCAGCAAGCAGAACCGAAGAACATCACGTATAGGTGTTTTGCGCTGTTTATTCAAGACACTTCAAAATACCCTTCACAGTAGAAACCATTTCGAAGAGTAGTAGGAAACATATAACCTACTACGAAGTATTACTAACATGTGGCAGGTGACAGAAATCCTTATTTATAAACACCTGCCATTGTCCTCAGCTGCAAAACAATCATGCAAATTTCCCCTTGTATACAGACCTTGAATTGAGAGGTTGAACTGGACGAGAATTTCCGTGCTGCCATAGTCAACATATTTTAAATTCCGTTCTAAAATGACAATTCACTCAGATGTCCAATCCAATCTATTAAATACATTTTTCTCAGTAAAATACAAATCCTTTCCATTTCCAATGAATAGAGAAAAACAGATAAAATGGAAATCAAGTTATACTCTACCTCAAGAGCAGCATGTAACAGGTCCACTTGCATGGGAGAGACCTTGTATGTCTGTATCAATGAAAATATATCATATAACCATTACAGATGGCTTTGCTCACCATTTTTTTTCCAAATAGAAGTTTCATTGACTTTTTAAAATATGCATTTCTTTGAATCTCTACAAAACATGAACCTACATTTAGTATTTTACAAAATAGATTCCAGTATTTTCTAAATTTTTCATAGGACAATATGTACGCCATCTATTGTTTGCAACTTTCCCCATAATGCATGCATTCCTTAATTTTAAAACTTAAAAGATTTCACCCATAATGCTGGACTTATGGCTGACTATTTTGTCTAAACAATTTCCTCTACATATCATACTCCAAAAAGAAGTTCTGGCATTAAGGCCTAAATTTTACATTTGAATTTTGAAATCACCTGAAGCTTAAGAATTGATATGTTTGCCTCAATCAAGGAAAGCAGGCAATCATATATATCTAGCTTCAAGAAATCAATATTGTATCTCTATACACAAGAATTCTAGCAAAGAAAATATTTTTTAGAAAACATATATATATGTAAAACAAGCATTAAGGCTTTTATGATTTCAAATTTCAAGCTTAAAAATTTGAGCAGGTAAGCAATAGCTATAGATGGAAATCTTTCATCCTGAAGGATTTGACTAAAGGTGATCTTCAACGTCCTTTAGGCCAAAATGTACCTATCAGAGTTTGTTTACTTGTTTAGAAGATTGTTTCTATGAGATTTCAGTTTAAATATAAACTTTCTGAGCCTTTTTTGGTTTTTTTGATTCAAATTTTTGTGTATTTTTATTTAGAACGGTTTTTCATCACAAACTTGATCGAGGCTTGATTTGGATGAAGGTTTTGTTATGTTTATCTGGGATATCTAGTTGCCATGAAGCGCATTATGCATAATATAGGAAACTGTATATCATACTGAAAGGAAATGGAAAATAGTAGGAGATCAGGTTATGCACCTTCTTCATTACTGCCCACATCACTCCCTCTGTGCATGGTGGTGTAGTTAGAGAACCCCTATACCAATAGAAATGCTTTCGATTCAAATCCAGCTCACTTGGGTTCACATCTCCTGTTATATTCACTGCTTGATTCCCCTGAAAAGTGGGAATGTATGGCCAAAACTGTCCATATAACAAAATACAGCATGGAAGATCATTATCAACTGGCAAGGAAAAAGGAATAGAAGTTGAATTTTCAAAGCAAAAAAATTATTAGTAAAAAGTGTGTATAGCAGGCAAATACAATCTGTGGCTGGAACATTGCAGGGAAAAGTCTTCCAAATTACACTGATTTTACCTAGAAAAAGCTTGTTAAATGAGGTACCTATCCTGTGTAAAACAATGCTCTCTAATTTGATAAGTTCTTACCAACTTTTTTACACTCCCAAAACTCTAACCTATACTTCCATAATTCTATTTCACATCGACTCTTACAATTTACTGGTGGTACTTATATAATAGTGTCCAACAATTTTTTCAAAATCAAACTTCAGTTTGACAAAACAATTGAAATGTTGTTTCCCAAATTATCAAGAAATGTTGGCTGTGATCAGAGAGATCATGCATAGAAGGATTACCAGAAAAAGAACTTCTCTATTCGCTGGATCTCTTAGAATTGCACAAAATGAAAGTAAAAAATATTCACCCTAGTTTACATTGGCAGCTGACGAATAAAACCAATACAGCAAAAAATTCTATTGAAAATTCCAAATATTCAACTTTTTGTGATTTCTTCTCTTTTACATCTTCAATTGACAACACTTGTAGAAATATTAGCTTTGGCAGTTCAGAAAAACTGGTAAGTTGGCATTTGATGAATCCCTTGCAGCTATGGTTTAATAGATCAAACATATTGAATGTGTGTGACAGTGGAATAAACCACATTTAAGGGCTTACCCTGGGCTACAACTTTCTGTCTAGTTGCAATAACTAAGATAAAACTATTAAATTTCTCTTGATCAAGTTAAGGGAAACATGTCTTAGCTATGAAGAGCAGTGCCATATTATTTGACAATTTTTTTGCAAATACTGTTGATATTTTGAGCACATATTTTTGCCCTGTTCTTCCTCATCACGTTTGATTCAACCCTCAAGGTTGGGTTTCATATTTATCTAGGTAGCCGGAACGTACCCTGCAGGGCATGGGTACGGGTACGGTACATACCCGGTATGTGGTACAGGTATGGTACGCCCTGGGTATGGCCAGGGTACGTCCAGCAGTATCGAAGTACCCAGGCGTACCCATATACTGCTGACCGTACCCTGGCCGTACCCACAGCGTACCCACCAGTAAAAACAACAACTTTTTAATTTTTAATTTTTAATTTTTTTTACCTTTTTGTAGAAAAAAAAACTATTTTTTGGGGGTCAATAAAGGTCAATAGATGGGATTACGTAAATGATTCAACTCTGGTAAAACTTCACAGAAGTACCTAAAACAATGGCTGAAACTGCAACAGTTGAGATGCGTTTGGGTAATGTAGGATCAAAAAACACAGTGGCAGCATCTCCACTAGCAAGTAAGACTAATGCAGGAATAATAAGAGAAACCCAAAGGAATCTGAACTGCCAGATTTGAAGGATAATAGCCAGAATTCCAGTCCAGTTATGTGATTTGTTATTATTTCTGTTAATAATTGGACATTGTAACATTTGGAGTTTGAACAATGTACTTGTTTAAAGTTCAATCAATGAATATCATGACAAAATGCATTGAAGTATTAATACGTTATTTGGCTATTTCACTTAACTAATAATTTGTTTACTCTATTCATGTATAAGGCTGAATTTTTGCTTATTTGGCTATATTTTTAATATTTTATATGTATATTGTACTGCCGTACCCAAGTGCCGTACCTGGGCCCCCAAAAAAATTGCCATATCAGCATACCGGATCCCCGTACCCGTACCCGCACCGTACCCCCGTCCCGGCTACCTAGATATTTATTCAAATAGGATACAGGTTTCTTGTAGCCAACCCCTTTAAATAAAAAAGATGAAACAGAGATACAGATAATTAATCTAGGTCAATTACTTAATAGTTAACTGAAGCATCTATTTCATGTATGAGAATACTACCTCATCACATAAATCTTTGCCAATTTTACTCAGATTTTCAGACTTTCAGTCTGTATATGTGTACTGTTTCTCCACGTGTGATTAGTGGTGTACATAAACAAGCTGTTGGAGTTTCGGCTAAATTGAAACTTTATTATGAGGAAACATCCTTTTATGGGTAGGAACATATGAACAGATTATTGGGCTCTGTGTGCATGTCTATTAGAACCCAAAACCCAGAGATCATCGAAATGCCTTTGCCACTGATAAGGACAGTGTTTCTTTTATATTCTATTTTACTTCTGTGAAAGAAAAAAAAAGAAGCTTTGGTATAGTCCCAAAAAGGAAACCTATGCGTGATCATTAGTCTCTATATTTGTTCTCCCTCTTATTGGATGAGCATTACTTCGTATTTCAATCTTTGCAATTCATGCATTTCTGTTACCTCTTCGTTTTATAAGTGGAGTTGCCCCTTTCTTGGGTGTTTCTATGGTTTATGTGCTTTTTTCTTTTTCTTATTTGGATCTGGTGATGAACGGGGCTCAAAGGGTAACCCACTCTTATTAAGACGCCCAAGGTCAAAGCTCGGATATGGAGAAATTCTCCAGCAGGGAATACATACGGGTTGCCGGAGGCAGAGCTCCCGATGAACCAGGAATTGCACCTAATTGCAGGAGGATTTGCCTCATTGAACAATCATAGCTCATAGTCTCATGTCTGCATAGCTAGAAGAGAGTTTTACCTACGTACTCCAGTCCCATCGACCTTCTTTGGTCATCTTTGCGAGTTAACATAATTTCAACTCCTATTAAATCGAAACGTATCCCTCTGCAGTTTACAACAATTTGCAACAAAAAAGAATTGCAATTTAGGGGCCTACCTGATCCAGAAACTTGTTTATCTTTTCATCAAGTTTGAAGAGGATCGCCAAGACTGCCATGTAACCATTATTTAAATTCCTATGCATCATCTGCATTTCCAATGGATGCCTGCATTTGAAGAGCTAGCATTGAAAGAACTGTCTGTAATTATATCCATGTTTCAAACCAAGCAGAAACCAAATACCGCAAAGTCTTACATTTTTCCATCAATGGTATGCTCGGATGGTGTATGGAACCTGATCTCATAAAGCTCATACAAAATACCATCAATGTACAGAAAGCCACCCTTCCACTTCAACTGCAAAGAATCAGAAAGATGATCCCAAATCTCACAATGAGAACTTTCTGGATATGACTTTCAAATATTCACACAGATATATACACACATATCAGTAAAAATCAAACCAAAGCACATAGTAAAGAACACCATCTGGTGCTCTCTATTATATATATCGATTCATTCAAGTGGGTTGTATTTTCAGCTTGTTTATTTCACATCAACTTCCATACTGTGGGTGAAGGTTTTATATTCAACTTTTCCCTTTTAGGTCTTTTGAGAGGGTTAGATTGTTCCTCTTGTCTATTGTAATGTAGTTGCCTCATTGACCTACTGAAGTCATTGTGGACATCAATAAATTTCTTTCTTTCTTTCACATGCAAACAAGCATGTCTATTGGAAAGGGGTATATTTAACCTTGATAAGATTGCCATCGTTGATAAGAGTAGCTGGTGCAGGATGATACATTGTTTGCAGGTAATTCGTCTCTTGATTCTTAGTGACATCAAAGGAGAGGATTCTGATGGGGGACTGTTCTGTTCCATAGCTACAGAGAGACCAATCTGGGGATAGTTTACCCCATTCACTGGGTCCAACACCACTGCCGCATCCATAACTCCACTCTGTACCATGTGGGTGCATTCTCAATTGTTTAACAGATTATCAGAAGGCAAATACAAGTGGTTTTCTACTATTTTGAACCTATAAAAATATAGCTATCTTCCATACCAAAAAAATAGTACCGCGCCTGGTTACCTGGTTCGATACCTTCTTCGGAGTAACGATTAGCCGTTACGTTTGTTCTGAGATACTTGAAATTGTTCTCCTGCAGTATAAAGGAATCTCTTGGCAAAAAAACCAATATAATGAAAAATCAAATTGAGAACAACAAAAAAAGAGATGATTTCACCTGTGTGGAGAAGGTGGTGGTTGTGAATAATGCATTGCAGAGTAGAAGTAGAAACCACAAGAGCAGAAGGTCCATTGTAGAATGGAGGACTGGATTAGTTGTTTTCAGGTTGGTTTCCTTGAGACAAATGCAGAACAGGAGAGGGGAGAGAAGAAAAAGGTTTTACAGACAACAGTATTTGCTGTCATTAACATGTACGATGCGCGTCCTTCAAATTTTGTCCGTCCACGGGTCATTTTGTCTCTGATCTTCAAAGGTTTGATTATAAACCTCCGGTTGAAGGTGGAAGTTATATTTGACGGCCGCTTAGATGTTTTTTTTGCGATTTTAGTTGTAAAATACTTACATTTGAAATACCCGTCACATGCAATTTGTATATTTAAAATGAGACTATCATTTTTATATAGATTTATTTGTAGATTAATATATATGTAAATATATATTAAAAATAGGTAAATAAATATGGAATAGTTTATTAGCAGGTGTAAATAACACTATTTTGTAATTTTTGAAGGGTAGTAGTGGAAAATTACTATTATTGATAGGCATAAGTGGCTGTCAAATTTAATTCCTAATTGAATATAGATAGTTTTTTTTTTTAAAATTTCTTTTACAAAAGCTTTCTTCCTTTTTTTTTAATGAAAAGGGATCTTATATTATATTAATTCAATAAGATACAAAATAATTTTCAACAAAAAGCGGGCAGTATGAGAGCACACCCCAAAACCACAAACAAACTAGGCCATGCCTAGGAGTTCGACAAATACACTTGGCAATGCTTAGGAATACATCAAAACACAAAATCAAGTTGTTGCAGCAAACATCCCAGAAGCAGGAGGATCGTGGTCAACAGGCCAACCTGAACCAAGGAGGTTCTTGCCCAGCATCTGGAATGTCTCAACAGTGGGGTTCTCCTCTTCATTGTCCCCTGCCACCCATGTAGGAGAGATGACGAGAGGAAGGCGAGGAAACTTATCTGAAGGCGACAGGGACGGAGGTGGCAGATTCCAACCATCTAGGGTATGCGGCTCGAGGGCGATCGACGAGCCCTACCCGAGTTGACAAGCAGGGGAGAACCTCAGCCTTGTTGGCATGTTGGCGGAGTGACACTCCTCCGTTGTTGACTGCATGGAGAGCAGTGAGCCCAACTGAAAGAATGTCATTAAGAGCGGCTATGACGACCACCATGGCCATGCGGCGGGGAGCGCCGAGATGGTGATGGTGGCTCTCGAGAAACATTACACGGGGCATCCCCCCAATGCCGCGACAAAGTGTGTAGGTGGTCCACCTCCAGGGCAACTTTATTAGCCTGGACTTGAATCGACAAAAGTACATTGGAGATAACCATAGACTTGTTATACATTGAAAATTGCTAATCAACTTCAGAATTAACAAAGAAAACAACATTCCGTTCTTTCCATATCCAAAACAAAATTTCCCTAAAAAAACATGCGGAATTTAGGCGAACATGTGCGGAATTTTGGGGTTATCTCTTAAAAGAACGTGCTGCCAAGTAAAACATTGAGGTCTGAGAGAAAAGAAAAATGAATGAATCCAATTCCAAGCAAGTTGTGCTTTTGGGAAAAACCATAAAAGGTGCAACAAAGTTTCTAAGTGGCCACATAACAGACACTTGGGAGCTGGAACCCCAATTTGAACAAGTCGAGATCCAATTGGAAGACCTTGGTGCAGAATACACCATAGAAAGTGTGCAATTTTAGGTTCCACACAGACCAACCAAATAGTGTCAAATCTCCTTCTCCAGCATGATGGAGTAGAATGAACCCCTATCGAGTGTTGAGTTTTTCAACCATGGGCAAATGAGGGGAGAGTCAACAGTAGCCTTTACTGGCTGAATTGCGAAATGGGGTATCAACATGCAATTTCCAGTCCGTCCACCAAGGGTGAGAGGAATGCACATAAATTTTGTGCATCATATGATCTGGGATCGAATTGATAACTTTGGTAATGCTAGTGTGATCCTGGGTGGTGAGCCGAAACCGAGCTTTAAGCTCAGGCCAAGAATATCAGGATTGAGAGTGTTTGCAGAATAAATCTTGAATGGTACAAATTCCACATTTGAAAAGCTTGAGCGCAGGAATTCCAAGGACATATGTAAGACATCTATCCTAAGCTTGAAAGATCGACAACCGCCATAGAGATTGATGGTTAATGGAGAGACCATTACGAAAATTGTTGCCTTTCCATTGTAGCCATGGTTTGATGCATTCCCATGCCTTCCATATGCTTTTGAGCACAAAAGTGCCAACAACTTTAATAGGAACAAGAGCAATAAGGAGATTGACAAACCCCAGACCTTTCCAGGATGGGCGGCCGTAAGGTGACCTCCTCCTCGATGTCATGGCACATAAGCACTCTCCAAGCTTCTTGTCCCTCAATCATCAAATGATCCATTTAGCACAAAGTGCCCACCTTTGGTGTTGAATGTCAATAAGGCCCAACCCCCTGAGTTGCGAGGAATCTTTCTTCCTATTTTGATATAAATATAAAGTAATGGTTAATTGTAAAAGAGGTGAGAGGACGAATTACACATGGAGTGTCACATTGAAAATCCACAAAACTAACAACCAACTTAGCAAATTAAATAAACTTTTTAATCAAAAATATATATAATAAGAAGAAAAAAAAGTAATATGCCACATGAGTCACAACTAGCATAGGCAGAAGAGGAGGATCATCAGGGTTCTTCCCAGCCTCTCCATCCGCTATTAGGTGGGTCGATAGCATATTGCGGGTTCCACCCATCTTTTTCTTTTGCTTTATTTTCCTCTTCATTAACATTTTGACGCTTAGGAAAAATGGTCAATGCTAAGCAAGGGAACTTCACTTGTAGAGGTTTTGCCCAGCTAGCAGAGTCCTGCTTTGCATGGTCTTCACTACTACTATTGTCACCTCGAAATTTGTGAGCTAGAGAAGGATATTGCTACCAAAGAGAGACACTTCAATGTTTGTTGTGAGAACGAGATCTTCCACACTGGTCATGACCACAACCCCAAAGGAACTCAATAATCTTGGCATGAATATGGTAATATAGTTTGGCTTTAATTATCCCCCAACGATGTCATGATATTATTTTTTGAATTATTACTAAGTGATTGAAAGCATGAAATTATATTCATTAAGTAGGCTGAAACCATTGAAAAAATTAATATAGGGGATGGGGGCAGAGCTGCACTGCTATGTACAACGATGATGGTTTGTTATATCATCCATCGTGGTGTAAATCTATTTAGATGTGTAACACAAGTAGATTGGATTTCTTGTAGTGGTGGCTCTTTATTTAAGGAAGACTCCTATTTAGATAGATGTCAACTCACCAATTATAATTTGTTATATGTAGCTCAAAGTACGGGCAAAGATGATGTTATCTAATTGTGCAAAAATATACACATTATTGATTGGGATGCCAAAAGTATGGTCGAATCCCTCCAATTTCACTAAAAATGTAAATATGACAGGAAAAGCCCTCCAATCTCACTTCAAACCTAAATGTGACTAGCAATGGTCCCTTTGGAGGGGTCTGAGGGTACACCAAAAGCATGGTCAAAGCTCTCCACTATCACTGCAAACATAAATGTGACTAATGATGGTCCCTTTGAAGGGGTTTATGGGTACACTATAAGTGTACTTTGGTGAATTTGAATGAAGTAAGTTGCACTAGGCGAAGAAAAGTGTTTTTGGTGATTTAAATTTACGTAATTTTTAAAAAGATGTTATGTATATGGATAATAATTTTAAATGTTCTAAATATTAAATAAATTTAAATATGTGTTATAATGCCTAAGATTATGTAATATAGGTTATTGAGGTAGGATTCTAAAATGTATGTGAGACTTGACTCTTATAATTACATCTAAAGATATATTTTAAACACAAATATTTGAACAAACTATTCTAACAATATTACACAAATTGTGATGTAAGCCATTTTTTTATTGTTTTCCTACTCTATACAAATGGAATATCCGTCGTCTTTATCAAGCATCAAATGAGAATGACATGGATGTTTGGAGGTTGTGTAGTGTATGAAAAATCGATATTGTCGTGAGTGTCAAATCTAGTCGATAAATATTGTGTGTGTATTGTTATGTTACTTTACAAACAAGTATGCCTTAATAGTTCTTCATAAGCCACATGTGGGTTAATTGCAAAGATGTTTATACTTTGTAAGAAGCATGTCATTAAGAATTGAACAATGGGTTACATGATCCCTTTGATGTCTATCTCATGGGTTCAAAGTCGTTACATATTTATCAAAGGATGCCTTGTGACGTCTATTTGTTCTAGGTTCTACCAATTCAAGGGGTCAGCCATGTTAGGAACATCTCTAATTTGTGATTGTTATTACTATAATATCTATGTGAAATAGGGTTATGAAGACCATAATGAACAATTCCTCTATATTGTAGTTATGAGTAGTTGTTATACCAATACTTTTGACCATTCAATTTTATTTACGGATCATGAATTTACATTAGTGTAAATTTTAATGGCAAATATTTGTTAATTCGCAAATGTTTCAATTTTTAAAATTTGTATTTGGTGAATTTTTAGGATTAGAACTAGGACTGGGTCGCCTAAATTTTCTATGTACAAGTTAATTTTAGGGGTTGGTTCGCCCAATGCTTACACCAATAGCCAGCTTTTTAAATTCAAATCGCCATTAGCACAAAATTGAAATTTGTAAAATTCACTTTCATATATAGAGTGATTACAAATTTACAATTTCATATATCAAGTACACATCAAATTTTCTTCGCAATTCCTTTACCTGTGCTCATGGTCCTATGGGCATTGACAATCTAGATCGACACATTAAAGGTATTGTAACAGTTAATATGTTATCCTGTTGAAGTTATGTATAATGTAAAATGTCATAAACAAACGACAACATTAACATACTTGTATGCTACCGATTGGTAACATAAAAAATGATAGGTCAATAGCATAAAAAAATGTTATTGGCTAGTAGCTTTTTTTAGTGATGTCGGAAAAAAACGAGTATGGGATTTTTTTTCTGCTTATGCCATATTTTGTGAGGATATATTTCTCGTCGAGACGATGATTTTAACTGCTAACATAAAAAAATTAAAACAAAATCCCATACAAAATTGGTGAAATATGTATTTTTTTCACAAAAAATCATATTTTTTGAACTTTTTTGTTTGTGCCATATTTGCGAGGACAAATTTCTGGTCAAGGCAGTCATTTTAACTTCTATTGTAAAAAAAATGATTTTTTGAAAAATTACATATGTTGTTAGCCAACAACATATTCTATCAGCCAAAAATTGCTACCGGTCAACACCATTATCAAATGATTTACCAAACCGTTTGAAACCTGTTTCCTTTAGATTCGCCATCATTTCAAAAGTTGTTTTCACAGATTCACCTAGTAACATCTACGAGTTTTTTTAGGGGGGTCTTTAAATTTACCTTGATTTACATCTAGTAAATATATTCTTATTTGTTCCAGTTTGATCACACATTAAGAAATTCATGTGTTAAAGATGATGGATGTTGATCCATATATTTTTATTAGAAATCACACTTTTATTAATAATACATTTTAGTACAATGTTGATTATACTAAACATAGGTGGAAGAAACCACATCTCAGAATGCCAAACACATCGAGCTAAAACTATTATTGAGAAAGTATAATAAATCATCAAACAACATAAAAAATAATGTTTTCATAATAATATAAACTTAATAAAAGTGATAAAACCAAGGAGTGATAAACCAACTACCACCAACCACAAACAACAACACATTAAGGCAACAATAGGAGCATGACATTCAAAAGAGGTGAAAGAGGGGGATATTAGGATCCCCCCTAACCACTACCACCTAGAGGGTCTACAGTGTTAGGTATGGGATCCCACTCATCATTATGTTTTTTTTCTTTAGTTTCCTTGGCCTATTGAGAAGGAGAAATAAAAACAAACAATAATGGAAGCTTGACCTAGGGAGGAGCTCCCCCACTACTACCTCCAATTCAGTCAATCACACCACCATTGCCTCAAAGAGGCAAAGGCTGATGAGAATGAGGAGAGAAGCTCCACCAACTCCTAGAGTAGTGACTACAAAACCATAACCACAACCTTGAGAAGGAGAGTGACATGTGAAAGAATCCCCAGACACTTAACTAATAACATAAAGAGCACTCCCCTAGTGGTCCAAAAGAGAATGGAGATGCTCCACCTCTAAGAAGAATTTTTCTGCCTAGATTTAGAGCTAAAGAAAAACATGGGAAATAAAAATAACTTTATTAGTTATAAAGAAATCTCTTTCCATCGCCACATTAGTAAAACTGACATGATTTCTATATTTTAATATGTGAAAAAGTATATCAGCACAAAAGGTTTGATAAAAAAATGTTATATTTTGCAGGTAACATGGTTGAGTGTTGTCCCCTTTCTGTAATGCCCCCTTCTTCCTATGCCAAATGGCCCAAGGGCCAAGTCGGGCCCAAAACGTGGTTAGACCCAAGGGGGCTGTGGACGCTGGAAGCTTGTGGGAAGGGGCCCCATGGTTTTAATGTCCTAGTTTGGCATTTGGGGGTCACTTTTGGACACGACAACTCAAAAAGGGAGAAAGTAATTATAGATACTTTTATGTTAGTGGCCCCTCCATGGAATGAAATGCGCTAGGGTTGTGGGGGCTCGTTTGCCAAGGAAAGGTATATATGGAGACGTGGGAAGGAAGAAAAGGCACTTTTTGTCACATACTCTTAGCCTCTTCTTGTGCAGCTGTTGTTGTTGCATTTCTACAGCTTGTGGAGTCAAATCCCATAGGGACCCTAGCTTCGGTGGTGAGAGACCCGTCCCTAGCTAGCAGGGAATTCTTCGGTAGTGAAATATCTACCCTAGTCTGTCATCTTGGAGCCATTTTCTGGGCCGTACTACAAAGATATTTCCAGAGGGTCAGAGGAAGGGTTTCAAGGATTTTTGGGGGATTTCGGGGAAGACAATCAGAGGGGCTCTAGATCCGACTCACGACAGCCATCTAGGTTGGGTGTGGCAGCACGTGGAAAGGTGCCTCCCTCATTTCTTGACTCCATTCCTTGCGTGGCGACTCGTAACCTCTATTTGGGGGTTTTCCAGTTAGCCGGGTCAGATCTGCAGGTGGCAGTGCTATTCCCTACATCTGCCTTGTTGTTTTCAAAGACCCTTATTTTGCTCTTGTATTTAGAGGGTCACGGACCTCTGAAGTTGACTAGCCACCTAGGGCTTTCTGTACCTTGTCGGGTGAGCAATATATTATTCCATAAAATGTCTACATAGTGTTTATTATTATTATTGTAAGCTTCCCTTGTAATTTCATGCACTGTGGGTAAATATTTTGTGTGATATCAATTCAATACCATTTGTTGTCCCAGCTGGACATTTTCATTAAAAATCAATATTTTACTTTGCTGCAAATTTTCTATATTTTGTGCATTTTTAAGTAATATCCTACAAGGGATATTTCAGTGGTATCAGAGTGGTTGTTTCTCCAGCCTGTTGGGATTGAAAGATGGGGGACAGAGACAGTGAGGATATAGGGGTGGAGTTGATGAAACAATTGTTCACCAACATGGTAAAGCAGCAGGAGACTACCAATCTCTATTTGAGCCAGCTCACTGGGAGATTAGCACAAGGACAGGTCTGATACTCATGTGGAAAGAGGAGAAAATAGCAACAGGGGACAATATGGTCAAAGAGGTGAGGGTGGACATTCAGGACAGCAGTCCCCCCATTCTTCTACCAGGCCTCTGGGGTCTCACGAACCTTCTTTCTTGAAGGATCCAGAAGTTTCACAGGTATGACAGCTAGGGGATGTTGTAGATGAGGAGTCTTGTTGGGAAAGGTACCAAACTTTAAGTGATGGCTTTCGTGACAACATGCCATTCCAGGAATATTGCAAAATGAAGATTGGCAATAGGCCTAGGAGAGATTACCAGGCACAAGTACCAGAGATGCAAAGGAGGTTGGGACAGATTTCTGTTCCACATTTCAACGGTTCTAAGAAGTGTACTACACAGTCTTGGGTGCAGAAGTTGAAGACATACTTCGACCTGAATCTGATGTGGGAGGAAGATGCAATTAAGTTTGCAATCCTACATCTAGAGGGAGATGCTCATGATTGGTGGCATCATGGGTTGATTACACAAGGACACATATACATCACGACTTATGCAGAGTTCACAAAGAGGCTAGTGAGCAGATTTGATAAGAGGGACCCCGACGGGTATTTTAGAGAGCTGACTCATCTGAGACAGACCGGTTCCGTGGATCAGTATATCACCGATTTTCAGAGACTATCGGTCATGGTACCTGATATTACAGAGATGAGGCTGATTTCCCTATTCACAGCAGGTTTGACAGATGCTCTCACTGGATTTGTGAGGGCATTTGAGCCTTCTTCGTTGCATGAGGCTATTAGGAGAGCTCGTGACCTAGAGCTATCCACTCCTAAGTTGAGGTTTCCACCTCGAGTGTAGCCTAAGGGTTTCCCTTCAAGAACCGAGGGTTCGTAGCCGAAGGTACCTCCACCTAGGAAGGATATAGACCTGGAGACCATTCGGAGCTAGTGAGGACAGGGAGGAATTGAGGTGAAAGAAACTGTGTTTTGATTGCCGCACACCTTGGGTCCCAGGACACGATTACAAGGGTAGAGGGAGGGCCCAATACATAGAGGTCTTCGAGGAGAGTGATGGTGACGAAGAGTTGAACACACAACCATTAGAGGATGATGATGATGAGGCATCAGATGGTGCAGGTGTGGAGCAAGATAGCAGAGACTTTCCCCCAAGAGACTATCGCCACATTGTCTAGTACCCCGAGGTACAAGGCATTCAGAGTTAGGGGAGTTTTGCAGGGACAACGAGTGGTGGTACTCATTGATAGTGGGGAAACCCACAACTTTATTGATGCCTCATTGGTTGAGAGGTAGGGGTTACAGACAGAGGAATTTGAGGGCTTCAACATGGTTGTAGCCAATGGAGAGTCTATGAGATGCACACGACGGGTTCCCCAATTGAGCATCGCGATGGGTAACTATACAGTTACCAATGATTTCTATATTGTTGGAATTGGAGAGACCAACATAGTGCTTGGGGTACAGTGGCTCCATTCCCTTGGTGAATTTCAAACTAACTTCCAGACGATGGAGCTGAAGTTTAAGTCCGAAGGGAGGAATGTGATCTTGAGGGGTTTATCCTCGGGGGCACCCCAAGTTGTTATAGCCAAGAGGATCGAGAGGATCTATAGGCACGACGAGGTGGATTGGGCAGTACACTGCTTGGTTTCGACCAAGAAATCAGAGGAGGACAACAACAGTACCATGTGGATATACATGGCCTATTGGACAAACAGAGTGCTGTGTTTGGTGACATACCTCCAAGCATACCTCCAGATAGGGGATTTGAGCATGTGATTGAGCTCGAGGATGCTAGACCGGTGGTCATTTCTCCTTACCACCACCCTAAGCGGTTTAAGGATGAGATCGAGAAGACTATACAGGAGCTCATGGATATGGGGCATATTAGACCGAGTTCCAGCCCTTTTGCTTCTTCGGTGGTTTTGGTGAAGAAGAAGGATGGGACCCTGCGGATGTGTATGGACTACCAGGCCTTAAATAAGAAGACAATAAATAAAAAGTATCCTGTACCATGCATTGATGAGTTGATGGATGAGCTACATGGTGTAATCTATTTTTTGAAAATAGATTTGCGCACTGGATATCATCAGATCAAAGTCAGGGAGCAGGATGTGCATAAGACATCGTTCAGATGCCATTACGGTCACTTTGAATTCTTGGTGATGCCTTTCGGATTGTCTAATGCTCCAGCTACATTCCAGTCTTGCATGAATCATGTGTTCAACTGCCACTTGCGGAAGTTTGTGTTGGTTTTCTTCGATGATATTTTAGTCTACAACAGGACTTGGGAGGACCATATCAGGCACCTGGGTGAGATATTGGGGATATTAGAAGCTAATTCGTTATATGTGAAAGCTTCTAAGTGTGAGTTCGGCATGACCAAACTTCTGTACTTGGGATATGTAATTGGTGGGGGTACAGTGAAGGTGGACAGAGAGAAGATACAAGCAATCCTGGATTGGCCCCCACCTAGAACATTGACACAATTGAGAGGATTCATGGGGTTGTGCACATACTACCGGAGGTTCGTGAAGAATTTCTCTCGGTTGACTGCTCCATTGACCAATTTGACCAAGAAGGGGGCTTTTTCTTGGTCAGATGCTGCTCAACAAGTTTTTGACCACCTCAAGGAGGTAATGAGTTCATGTCCCATCCTCACATTACCAGACTTCTCCCACCCATTCATCCTTGAGTGTGATGCTTCAGGAGAGGGTGTTGGGGTAGTTCTCATGCAGGATCAACATCCCATCGCCTATGAGAGTCGGGAACTGAAACCCATGGAGAGAGGGTATTCAATCTACGACAAGGAGATGTTGGCCATTATGCATGCCTTGGCCAAATTCAAATAGTACCTTGTGGGCAGAAAATTCATGGTTCATACGGATCACAACAGTTTGAGATTCTTCTTGGGACAGAAAGAGCTCAATGATCGCTAGCAGAGATGGGTGAACAAGGTGCAAACATATGACTTTGACATTGAGTACACTCGAGGTAAGAATAATATTGTTGCTGACGCTTTATCTAGGAGGCCTTACCTCACTGCTATGCTTAGTTCTATGTCTGAGATTTCAGTGGATTGGAAGGCTCATATACTTGTTGAGTATTCCAAAAATCAGTTTGCATGTGGGATCATGGATGGTATGATACAGGACGACCGATACAGAGTAGTGGATGATCTCATTTTCTACAAGGATAAGATCTTCCTTGTACCAGGATCCAAAATGAAGGGGAAGATCCTTTGAGCAGTACATGATACACCCCTAGCTGGACATCCTGGGTATTTCAAAACATACAGGTTCATCAGGGAGAGATTTGCATGGAAGGGGATGAAGAACGATGTCCTAAATCATGTCAAAGAATGTATGGTTTGCCAGAAAACCAAATCCGAGTGCTCTTTCCCAGCAGGATTACTTCAGCCTCTCCCCATTCCGAACAAAAATGGGAAAGCATATCTATGGAATTTATCACAGGGCTTCCCTTGGTGCATGGGCATAGCTGCATTTATGTTGTAGTTGATCGGTTAACTAAGTATGCTCATTTCTTTTCCCTACCCAAAGGGCACGAGGCCATGGATGTGGCCCGGATCTTCTATACCGGTATTTTTCAGCTACATGGGTTGTCTAAAAATATCATCAGTGACAGGGACAAGATCTTCATGAGCACCTTTTGGTAGGAGATCTTCAGACTAGCAGGTACGGAGTTAACTCCTAGCACTAGCTACCACCCACAGACAGATGGGCAGACGGAGATAGTCAATAAGTGGATAGAAGGCTACTTGCGAAGTTATGTGATATGACACCAACGGGCATGGATCAAATGGTTACACATGGGTGAGTATTGCTACAATACCACCTACTAGATGAGCATAGGTATGACCCTTTCCGAGCCTTGTATGGGTATGACGCAAGGACATTCGTAGATTTGGTATTACCAGATAGCTGAGCTCCCAAAGCTCGAGATTGGTTGCAGGAGAACCAGGATATTCTGAAGGCTCTCAGAGAGAATCTTCAGAAGGCACAGAATCAACAGAAGGTATACGTAGATCAACATAGGAAAGAGAGGTCTTTTGAGGTTGGGGATCTAGTGTTCCTACATTTACAGCCATATAGGTAGTCCTCACTGAAGCATAAGGGTGCAGAGAAATTGAAACCATGATTTTATGGTCCGTACCGAATAGTTCGTCGAGTAGGGGCAGTGGCATATGAGCTAGAGCTACCAGAGCACAGTAAGATACATAATGTCTTCCATGTTTCATGCCTTAAGAAGGCACTCAGACCACATATTGCACCATCTACAGAGCTACTGCCACTAGATGAGGAAGGGAAGTTGGTGCTAGAACCGGAAGCCATTATTGAAACGAGACGGAGGGGGCTCAGGAGTAGAGAAATCACCGAGTATTTGGTGCGATGGAAGGGACTACCACTTGAGGATGCTACTTGGGAGGGGGAGTAGATTTTGCAGCATCCTAATTTGCGTTTGCTTGAGGACAAGCAAATTTTGGGAAGGGAGGACTGTAATGTCCCCTTTCTGTAATGCCCCCTTCTTCCTACGCCAAATGGCCCAAGGGCCAAGTCGGGCCCAAAATGTGGTCAGACCCAAGGGGGATGTGGACACTAGAAGCTTGTGGGAAGGGGCCCTGTGGTTTTAATGTCCTAGTTTGGCGTTTGGGGGTCACTTTTGGACACGACGACTCAAAAAGGGAGAAAGTAATTATAGATACTTTTATGTTAGTGGCCCCTCCATGGAATGAAATGCGCTAGGGTTGTGGGGGCTCATTTTCCAAGGAAAGGTATATATGGAGATGGGGAAGGAAGAAAAGGCTCTTTTTGTCACATACTCTTAGCCTCTTCTCATGCAGCTGTTGTTGTTGCGTTTCTACAGCTTGTGGAGTCAAATCCCACAGGGACCCTAGCTTTGGTGGTGAGAGACCCATCCCTAGCTAGTAGGGCATTCTTCGGTAGTGAAAGATCTACCCTAGTCTGTCATCTTGGAGCCGTTTTCTGGGCCATACTACAGAGATATTTCCAGAGGGTTAGAGGAAGGGTTTCGAGGATTTTTGGGGGCTTTTGGGGAAGACAATCAGAGGGGCTCTAGATCTGACTCATGAAAGCCATCTAGGCTGGGCGTGGTAGCACGTGGAAAGGTGCCTCCCTCATTTCATGACTCCATTCCTTGCATGGCAACTCGTAGCCTCTAGTTGGGGGTTTTCCAGTCGGCCGGGTCAGATCTGCAGGTGGCAGTGCTATTCCCTACATCTACCTTGTTGTTTTCAAAGACCCTTATTTTGCTCTTGTATTTAGAGGGTCACGGACCTCTGAAGTTGACTAGCCGCCTAGGGCCTTCTGTACCTTGTCGGGTAGCAATATATTATTCCATAAAATGTCTACATCGTGTCTATTATTATTATTGTAAGCTTCCCTTGTAATTTCATGCACTGTGGGAAAATATTTTGTGTGATATCAATTCAATACCATTCACTGTCCTAGCTGGACATTTTCATTAAAAATTAGTATTTTACTTTGCCTCAAATTTTCTATATTTTGTGCATTTTTAAGTAATATCCTACAAGGGATATTTCATTGAGTCCCAAAGAATATCCATTTTCTAGGTAAAGAGTTCTAGAAGAAAAGGTTGAGAAATGGTATGAATCCATTTACAAGAATTTTGAGCATGGGGGAATAAATAAAAAGGTATTTAACGGTTTCATCTTGATAATATTTAAGGTAAATGAGATTTGAAACCTCCATATGCTTAATCCTATCTTCAATTGGTAGACCTTGATAGAGAATGCATTAGCGGAAATGAGCTTTCCAAATATTGGAAAACCATATAGGCCAAACAACATCTAGGGACCTTAATTTCCAACATTGATAGATTGTTTTAGTCTGAATATGATGAGGGACAAGAAGCTAATAACCAATTTAAGGTTTGTATTGGTAGATGGGAGTAGTATTAGGTCAATGGCAATCTCCCCACCAAGGGGTTCTAGAAAGGACATCTATTTGGAGGATACAATAGTTTGGTATGCAGTTTTGAATCTTGAATATGGATTCTACATCTTCATTCTTAAGATATAATTTATCCTTAATCACATCCCATTAAAGAAAACAACAAGAAAATGTATAGAAAATTTCACAGATAGACTCAATTTCATTTTGAAATTTTTTAGGACTCTTACTAAATAGGGCCATGGAAAATAAGAGATTATGAAAAGTAAGAATGTGAGACCACACTAAAGAATATGAATTAAGAGAAAGTCTATCCCATAAACCATCTCCAATCCAAATGAGATTTGGTTTGAGCATTTACTAGGCATTCCAAATCCTTTCAGCCACAAAGGTATCACCAATTTTAGCTGGCACAAGAGTGAGAAGAAGACTCTATAGATAAATGATCAGGGGATCATTTTTGTAAATTCCCTAAACATCCCTAAATGGTGTCAATGTGGAAGATCATTTTGAGAGATTTCCATCGACTGTGAGAACGCGACAAACAAACATTAGGATCTCTAGATATGTCCCATCAAATTTCAGTCAACGGGAAAGTCAACTATGGTAAACATGTCAATATTGAACCAATGACACTGTGACACGTGGTGAAAAGGCAAAGGGTGTTGTTTATTGGTTTTCGATCTTCGGTCTTTGACGGTTGTAAAAGATTGCTTGCCGGAAAAAGAGGCTCAAATTTTGTTACGGAGGGGAGTCCGACTGCCGTGTGGACTATGGTATTATTGTCGATGTGGTGGGTCCACAAACCAACCACGTGGCTTGCCACCACGAATCGAATTTGGTTGATTTTCCTATCGAGAGACGACAAGTGGACTATATGCTATTGACCGAGTTGATTATTTTCCATACCACATTGTATGGGTCGAATTTATATTATCTTGGTAAGTCCACTTACAAACGAATTTACATGCCACATGTCAAAGTGGGTGGGTTTTATTTGTGAAGCCATGTATTAATGTGAAGTGGTCAGCCCACATAATCCTCCAAACCCAAACCATATGCTAAGTCCACGTGGAGGGGAGGAGATGAAGCGGTGGTAAGGGGGGCTAGGCCCATGCTTGGAAAGTTCCACATGAAGAATGGAGGAGATAAGGTTTATTAAAACCTTCCCAAAATCTAAGGCCACTAAAATGGGATTTTATCCCCTCAATCAAACAAATACACCAACATGGGTAATTAGCCCATTAAAATATGCAAAATGGAGATAAGCCTATCCCATTTATTTTGCTATGGGCTATGCTAATATTAGCCTTCGATAATATTTGAGGCATTATTTTAAGGGCCCTAATTTTTGTATAAATAGGGAACCCATTTCATTGTAATGGACACACAACGCAATGAATAAGCTCATTCCTAGAGCTCGGAAAGGAAGAGAGCAAGCCAAGAGGAGAGTTAGTTGCCATGGGCATAGTTGTGTGAAGACCTAATTTATTCAGGCATTATTATTTTAATTATTATTGACCTATTATTTTTTAGGCAATAGTAAATTAAAATTATTGTGGCTAGGAGTTATTAATACTACCTAGTCGACCCATAGCGCCACACCAAATTATTGTGAATCTTGGAATATCGACCAGAGTTCCATAGGGTGTTACGAAGCATTTGGAAGGCCAATCGAGAATCAAAGGATTCCGAACAGTGGAGCTGGTGTCATCGAGCTTGCCGAATACGCTAGGAAAGGGGAAGTCGGGTGCTATTTTTCACCCTTGTCTTCTGAAGGTTTGGTTATTCTTCTAAGCAAGTTCTTAATAGTTTCCATTAGGTTTTCTTGTGAAAAGTACTATTGTAACTTACAAGTTTTGACTAGTGGAACGGTTCGTAAGAACCTGGAGAAATAGGCAATTGCCGAACTCCGTAATCAATCATTGTACAATTATCTTTATTGTCTTGCATTTATTTTAAATTGATTACTTAAAAGGAGCAAATTATCGACAAATATTTAAAGCCTAAAGGGTCTGAGATCAAGTAAATAAAAACTTGATTATTTTTGGGTCAAGTTGGTATCAGAGCAGGTGATCGTGCTTGCAAACTTGCTAATCTTCGAAGCAAGTTTGTTATTATAGCTGGTTTAGCTCCATATTTTCTTCAGTAAATTTGATTAACGGAGTGATTGCTTCAAGTTGGTGCAGTTGGTTCAGTTTGTGTGAATAGGGTACAAGTGCACTATGGGAAAGATGTCTAAATAGGAGAAGCTCGATGAAATTGAAGCTTATAATCACCAGATCTAGGAAGACAACTCTCTCCTGCGATCAATGTATTACTCCTTGGAAGAGGAGAATGTTCGCTTGAAATCAGAACTGCAAACCAAGGATGAGCTCTTGGCAAGGTTGCAGTGTGGTGATCAGGGAAAGGAAATACCTTCAACTTCAGATGCAGTGACCATGGTAGATGAGTGCACTGTAAGTTTTTCACCATTGGAATCTTTTTCTTCCTCCATTCAGTTTCAGATTCAGGTAATGAAGCCTTTGGTTTGTTTGAAAAGCATACTAGAGGCATTGGATCCAAGTTACTAAATAAAATGGGATTTGATGGAAGAGGCCTTGGTAAAAATGGCCAAGGCATATCTAACCCAATACAGGTTGAGGATCGTCCTCGTTTTGTAGGTTTGGGTTTTTCTAGTGCGGGAATGGATATTGGAGAATGCTCCAAGAATGCTGGCGGGAGACAAGCTTCCGAAAGGAAAGTGAATACCCCACTACTCCTGCAAGAAGATACTAAACAGGAAAGTTGTGCTTCGTCGTCATAGGCAGGATGTGGTAAGAGAAATCAGCGAAGAGGTAATAAGATTCCACCTCCAGTTTCTTACCATAATCATAAGCATAGTAAAACTTCTGATCCACTTTTTCAGCTTAAGAAGTATGGTTATGATTTTCAGAAGATGTGGAATTCCTTTCCATGTACTTTTTTTGGATTGCATAATCATTCAGTGGCTAGATGCTAGAAGATAAGGACACTGATGAAGAAGTTGATGTCGTTTGTCAGGAACAAGTAAAATCAAAAAGAGCAATCTCGTCATACAAAGTCGAGAAATGGTAGAAATAATTCCTCATCCTAGAAGAAGGAGAATAAGAGGAATTTTTTTGCTTATTACCAGAGGAATGGGCACTAGGTGGAAAATTGCTGGAAACTGCATCCATCTCGTTATCAGAGTAATGGAAAGCCAAAGATGGAACGGAGGCCTATTGTAAAGGCAAAGGAAGTTTCTACTCCACCAATAGTTGAAAAGTCAACCCAGGACTAGGTAATACCTAAAAGTGAAAGTCCTTTAAAATGGGTAAGTCAACAATTTTTCAATTATATATTGCATAATTCAGATTGATGAATAGTATGCAATATTTGTTTGGAGATTAGATTTTGTGAGAACATACTAAGAGAAAGGTTTACAATACTCAATGGATTTTCTTACTTAGAAAATTTGATTAATGCTCCAAAAAAAATCTCTTAATTAGCTTGTGAGTACCTGTTACAACTTGGATATAGGAATTAACTCATATAAAGCTTGGAGATTGATCTGCCATTTGTTCATAGAGTAGAGTTCACAGGAGTCAGCTCAAAAATTCATTATGTGTAGAGGCATTGTGACTGTGCAACAGAGTGGTACTTGATATTAGTGTGTCAACAAGAGGAGATCTCAAAGGATCATCTCGAAAGGTCAGTCGGTGTCAAGGCATTGTGACTACACATTCGAATGGTAGCTGATCAACAGACTTAGCATCGTGCATTGGAGTCTTGATGTCTTGAAAGAGGCTTAGCATCGTGTATTGGAGGCGTTGAGGTATGTAACAGACTTAACATCATGCATTGGAGGTTTGAGGCCTTGAAAGAGGCTTAACATCATGTATTGGAGGTGTTGAGGTCTGAAAAAGGACAAGTTATTGTCCATCATCAACATTGGATCAATACTAGCTCTACGTAACATGGATTTCCTTCAAACCAATTTGGATTCTGTGGAATCAAATCGGAGCCAAAAGCTGTGTTATAGAGTAAAAGAAGATCCTTGTTGTCAAATATCAGGAATCTTAGCACCACACAGTAGGAGCGTTGAGGTTTCATGCAAAAACTTAGCACCATACAGCAGAGGCGTGGAGGTCTTCTTCAGATATCAGAGTGGCGCAACTGAAGCATTGTGGGCCCATAATCCACAGGTCCTAGGATCAGAGAAAATTTGTCGAAGTGAGAAGGTTGCAGAGGAGAATACCCAAGGGTCTACTACAGTAACACTTCCAAAGGTGGCAGTAGAATTCCCAGATTTAGGACGAGATGGCAAAATGTTCCAATATAAGCTTTTTGGGACAAAAAACCTTTCTCAGTGGGGAGGTGTGATTAGGGGATAATTTTTGAAAATTCCCTAAACATTCATAAATGGTGTTAGTGTGGAAGATTGTTTCGAGAGCTTTCCATTGATTGTGAGAATGCGAAAAATGGACATCGGGAGCTCTAGATATGTCCAGTCAAAGTTCAGTCAACGGGAAAGTAAACTTTGGTCAATAGGTGAATATTGGACCAATGGCACTGTGACATGTGGCAAAAAGGCAAAGGGAGTCGTTTGTTTATTTCCGATCTCTGGTCTTTGATAGTCGTAAAAGATTGCTCGCCGGAACAAGAGGCTAACTTTTGTTACAGAGGGGAGCCCGGCCGTCGTGTGGACTATGGTATTATCGCCGACGTGGTGGGTCCACAAGCCACCATGAATCGAATTCGCTTGATTTTCCTATCGAGAGACGACAAGTGGACTATATGCTATTGACCGAGTTGATTATTTTCCATACCACATTGTATGGGTCGAATTTATATTATCTTGGTAAGTCCACTTATAAACAAATTTACATGCCACATGTCAAAGTGGGCAGGTTTTATTTGTGAAGCCATGTATTAATGTGAAGTGGTCAGCCCACATAATCCTCCAAACCCAAACCATATGCTAAGTACACGTGGAGGGGAGGAGATGAAGCGGTGGTAAGGGGGGCTAGGCCCATGCTTGGAAAGTTCCACATGAAGAATGGAGGAGATAAGGTTTATTAAAACCTTCCCAAAATCTAAGGCCACTAAAATGGGATTTTATCCCCTCAATCAAACAAATACACCAACATGGGTAATTAGCCCATTCAAATATGTAAAATGGAGATAAGCCTATCCCATTTGTTTTGCTACGGGCTATGCTAATATTAGCCTTAGATAATATTTGAGGCATTATTTTAAGGGCCCTAATTTTTGTATAAATAGGGAACCCATTTCATTGTAATGGACACACAACGCAATGAAGAAGCTCATTCATAGAGCTCGGAAAGGCAGAGAGAGAGCCAAGAGGAGAGTTAGTTTCCATGGGCATAGTTGTGTGAAGACCTAATTTATTTAGGCATTATTATTGTTGGCTAGATTTTTTGCATAGTTTAAAACTTAGGCAGTCATGAGATAAATCTCCCTCATTTACCGGTGAGGCTCCCGTGTAAGATTTGTTAATTAAAAATGCTAGTATATATTTGGGGGTATTACTTTAACCATGCGTCTCATGAACCATAGCTGTATAGTTTTGCAGCAAGTAAGCATCTGTTAAAGAAAGAAAATATCTGAAGAAGAAGGAAATAATAAAACACAGGAAAGAAAGAGGGAAGATGTGCAACCCAATCAATAGATTACAGAGTTGATTGCATGCACATAGACAAAACCAATAGATATTAACACACATAATTATAAGCAAAGGCAGCTTTCAGATCTAGATCTAGAATAACACAAAGTTTATAAGTGGATATAAGACAAAAAGTTAGAAACAAAATGCACCGTCGACACAAAGTTCTCTGAAAATTTGCTCCTTTCTATTCCTTTGTTTCAAATAGCTATCAGGGATTTCAGCACAAAGTCTAGAACACAAGAATGTTGCTTACAAATTCTCCTCATTTATCCATAGGTTCTTCCTCTACTTATAGCATGTAGAGGGGAAATTACAAATAAGAAGATTTTAGTGAACTGGCACATGTGGAAGTTGTAAAGGAAACAACTGGCAATCTCCCTTCTGAAATTCCTCTTTACATGACATGCATGATTTGCAACTAAAGATAGAACCTTCTATTTTGCATGTCTGCCACCTATTTCCAAGTAGTTGAATTCTTCAAGTAATGGCTTTTAAACCAATCACTTAAGTTTTATAATTTAATTGATCACTCAATTACTTTGTCGAAGAAAATAAGAGAAAAAAGAAGAAAGAGGAAAACTGCAGTATTGCTCTTTTTCATATTCTGCATGAAGTTTCTTTTGCCTTTGATTCTCACCAAACTGGATCTGAAAGCAGCGGACTGTGATTTTACTTACGGGTGTTGCCGCTGACATGTCTTCCCTCTTATCCTTAAAGCTTTTGTAGTTCTTCTCCAGTACATGCATCAGTGCAATGTTTGCCGTCAATAAGTCATAATTTTTATTTTTAATTGCATATGAGCAATTAAAAATTTTTGGAAAGCACTCCAGGTGAATGCAAATTCAATGAAGGCTTCAAAACTGGAAGATTGGGAGCACATGCACAAGATCTTGGAAGGAATTCTCCATGCATTGAATTCTACATGAGCTGCGTTAGAAATAAGAGGATGAATTTTTGCCAGAAGCCTTTGCAATTGGATCGACCTATGCAGATCTGACAATTAAATCGGTGATAGGTTTAGGGCCTATGTTTGTATCATTGATTTCAGAAAATCTGGAAGCTATGCATGATTCCTCGTTCATCCCACTTTGCCATTGCTAGAGCAATCTTTTTCTGAGCAACTCTTTTTCTTTTAATTATGCTGGAATTCTTTGCAATTGGTGCAAATCTGACAATTTCTCTAGATTCGGAGGACATATTCAATGTACCTGACATTGATTTGCACTCTCTTTTACTTATATGAGCACTTATAATGAATACCTGGGCACTCATACCAACATGCTTAAATCAAGCTCCTCCAACCTTAGGAGCTAAACTTTGAAGCTTCCCAGCAGTGGAAAATAAACTTCAATGCAAAAATCCTCCTTCCTTGGGTACCAAAACTGTCTGGGCTGCAATCCTTTGCAAAAAGAATTAATTACACCTTCACTTATGGCAGCCCATGCTTATATAACCTTTAACATTCTATAATTAATAATTGCCTCTCCTATAATAGGTAATAATTAATAAACAAACATGTTTATTCCTCCAACTTGGGTGCCCAAATTTGCATGCTCATGGCTGCCATTAAATAAATTAATTTAATTTATTTTTAGCATGCTACCTTCAATTCTCTTTGGCTTGTCTTCATGCATTGACTTTCCTTCTATTTATGGCACCAAAATTGGGTGAATAAACATTAATAAATATTATTAAATGCATTGTTATTCACCCAACGTGGGTCGCACTTTTTGGCAAGGGTGAATTCTAAAAATAAGAAGTCAACTTCTGATGGGAATTTTCACCCTGCACTGCAGCTCTAAAAATCCCTTCTTCCACTTAAGTGATTTTACTTTCATAATGAGAATTTTTACCCTGCCAGGTAGGTAAGAAATTCCCACCGATGCTGTAAGTGATTTTTCTTTTATAATGGGAATTTTTACCCTGCAAGGCAGGTAAGAAATTCTCGCATGCCTGCCATCTCTAATATTCTCATTGCAGCTTAAGTGACTTTGACTTTATGGGAAAAATTACCCTACTAGGCAGGTAAGAAATTCCCGCCTGCTTGTCACTGCTGAAATTCCCACTAGCAGCTTAAAGTCTTTCTTCAAAAAAAGTGTGACTTGCATGAAAGATAGCTCTTTTCCAAAAGTGCGACTTGCATTGTGACTTCTACTTTTAAAATTACGTGAGAATTCATCACTTAGGGCAGCGTGGAAATTGGATGTGGAAGGCAACCTTGAAAATTGCGACTGGCATAAAAACAACATTTCTTTCCTTTTTTGGATTTTTGGTGAAGAAAATTTGCCATTTTTGGAAAGGGTCTGGGAAGATGTAGCAGTAAAAACTTGCATGTGCCGTAACTTTCATTCCGTAGCTCTGTTTTAGGTGTCATTTTCTCTAAAAGTGCATATCTTCTCGAGCTCTAGGCATTGATGGAAATATTTTTCTTATTTTCATAAAATCCATTTATTCCAAAAAATGTGACTTGCCTAGGAGAGGCTTTTTGTGCACGACTTCGTCTTTTTAAAGAGAAGCTGACTTCCTGAAGCTAATTCCTTTTGGCATGGCGGCCGTAGATGATCTCCAGATACTCCAGGAAAGAAAACAAGCTGTACTGGTGAAGGAATTAACCTAGGGGAATTTCACAAAGAAAAACACACAAAAAATAATAAAAATGAAAAAACGTTGCCAGAAGTCACATATAAAGCCCAAGATCCATTCCTGGTGAAAAATCTACTGGTATATGTGAATATTGACATGCAAAACTTCAACAGAGCTAAATCGGAGCACAATTTACTCCAAACGGGGCTTCAAATAATTAAATAAAATTTTCCCGCAGACAAAACTTGACGAAGGGATAAAACAATTTTCGACATCTAGGTATTTTTCGAAATTGGCTCCTATGATTCACTGGGAATATCTTGACACAATACAAGCATCTTATGGCAATAAAAACATAAAACGACCCGTTATTTTAAAAGAACGAAATTTTTTCAATATGGGGTAGTCTCAAATTTCAGGGTGAAATCTGGGGACACCAATTGTTTTAATTATGATTGACCTATTATTTTTTAGGCAACAGTAAATTAAAATTATTGTGGCTAGGAGTTATTAATACTACCTAGTCGGCCCATAGCGCCACACCAAATTATTTTGAATCTTGAAATATCGACCAGAGTGCCATAGGGCATTATGAAGCGTCTGGAAGGCTGATCGAGAACTGGAGGATTCCGAACAGTGGAGCTGGTGCCATCGAGCTTGCCAAATATGCCAGGAAAGGGGAAGTCGGGTGCTATTTTTTCACCCTTGTCTTATGAAGGTTTGGTTATTCTTCTAAGCAAGTTCTTAATAGTTTCCATTAGGTTTTCTTGTGAAAAGTACTATTGTAACTTACAAGTTTTGACTAGTGGAACGGTTCATAAGAACCCGGAGACGTAGGAAATTTCCGAACTCCGTAATCAATCATTGTGCAATTGTCTTTATTGTCTTGCATTTATTTTAAATTGATTACTTAAAAGGAGAAAATTATTAGAAAATATTTAAAGCCTACAAGGGTCTGAGATCAGGTAAATAAAAACTTGATTATTTTCGGATCAATAAATCCCACCCTAATCTTTTCTACCAAGAAGAGTTCCTTGAGTAGTATTGCAAATTCTCAACATAACTTCCCAAGCTCAAAACCTTTTAAGCTTTTGATGATCCATTTGGAACTTAGGGCATGACCTTGAACTTTGATGTTTACGAACCCATGGCCCCATGTTTTTAAGTCTACAAAAATTATCCCAATAAAATCTATGGAACCCTTAATTTTTTTTCTAAATTTTCCAATAAAAAATATCTCAATAACTTCTCCAATTCACCATAAGCAACTTTGAAAGGAGCCTAGTAAGAGGAAGTACTTGAGTAACGACTAGTACTTTGGAGCAAACTTGGAACTTACCTACTAAAGAATGAGGCTTGGTGATCTAATAAGCAATATTTTTCTCCACCTTTGGACCACATATAACCAAATCTTAAAAATAGAAGATCGAAAAGCAAAAAGGATGCCAAGAAATTTAAATTTCAAACCTATTTGAATCCATTTCCATCGATATCCTTCTAACCAAGGAGGTTTAAGGGAGAGAAACTATTTGTAACATTGACTCTTTCTCCAATGAAGGGAAGAACTTGAAGGTGAAAAAATGTCAACACATTCTATGACAATCTTAAGCAAAGATTATTCTTCCGAAGGGTGAGAAATGAATCATTTGTAAATTTTATATTAATGAGATGTTGGTTAGTATAAGGGAGAGGGATTCCTTTCACCAAGCCTCTAAAAGAGTAATTAGCAAGGAGGTAGTTGAACCCTTCCAAAACAAACACATAAAGAGAGGGAAGCAAGGGGAAACCATTCCTAATAGATATGTATATCCCAAAGCTATGTAATTTCTCTCCATTCATATTAATACAATCTCTAGCATTTTGAAACACCTTATTAAAATTATGGATAAACCAAGGAAAAAACCAAGGGATTAAAGTATTACAATAATGAAAGGATGCTTAGTCCTATCATAATCCTTTTTACAATCAATCTTCATGAACATGGTTTTTTTATCAGAGACTTTAGCCCATTTTATACCTTCCCAAACAATAATAACATTGTCTAAAATATTCTTGTGTTGAACAAAACCTATTTGTCAACTTCTAAAAATGAGAGGAAGAAGACATCTTTATCTAAGAGTAATAGATTTAACAATGATTTTATAGGAGACATCCAAAAGAGTGATACACCTCTAATTAGTAATGAGCGTAGGATCTATAGCCTTTAGAGTGAACTTAATATTACCTTGATTGATGAGGGATACCAAGATGTTGAATTGGAAATCTACATAATAGAATTTATGAAGTTTTTGGCCTATCCATTCCAAAAACTCTAATAGAATTCACAAGGGAAACCATCAATTTCGGGGGCTTTGTCACTGGCCATCTGCATGAATTATTCTTTCATATCATTCAAACTAATAGGTTTATCACAAGGAAATTATTTGGGCTTTAGAAATCTTGTACGTGACAGCCTATAGACATTACAAGAGAGTCACTTTGCGAGTAGGAGAAGAAGCTTAGGCAGAAAAAGCTCAATGATAGTTGTGCATAAAGGTGTGTGTTTGCACCTTAAAAATATAAATGTGTATATATAAGGTGTAAGAATGTTATAGGTAGAATATTCTAAATAAATTAATCCACGTAAATCATATAAACCATAATATAGCTATTGATACATTAAACAAAAAATAAAATTATGTAACAATAGTGTAAAACACAAGAGATGAATATTGAGATGTGTAGAGAGGTATAAAAGTGATATGAGTGTGTAAACTAGATGAAAAGAATGATGTGAAATTGGAAGTGTTTTAGATCTAAGACTCCAACTGGAAAATTCCTATGTGTGGAACCCTATAACTCCTATTGGGGCACAATACAGTTTAGTCCTACTTTATATTATTTCGAACCTGTGAATGATTGAGTTATGTGACTTTGGGTGCATGATGTTGGTTTTGGTGTAGACATGAAATTATGCACTTAGTAGTATTGCATCATGCCTCTAGTATGTCATCATATGCATGATTTCTAAGAAAGAAAACTATACATTAACAACACTTGTTTTGCTTTACATTGACATTGATTTATCTTTCCATGCTTTCGTCCTCTACTTTTTGGAATTATCTATTTTCTTTTGGACATCAAACAATGTGTTACCTAGCTCAGTACTTCCTCTTTTATCTTTGGATCTCTTTAGACATTAACACCTTGTAAGGGATAGGAGTGTCTAAGCACTATTGTCCCCTTTGGGCACTTTTTTCATGTTCCCTTTCTTTCTTACATTTAAAATGTCACATCAATTATCGTTTCATAACTTTTATTTATCACTTTGGGTCATCTTTTAGGGTTGTTAATGACGAAATTATAGCAAACGAATAATATATATACATGACCTAAAAAATATTCTAAGGGGAAATCATGCAATAGTGTCAATTGGGCTATTACTCCCTATCTACTACTTGAGCAAAAGGAGCACTTGAGGACTGCATTTAGGCTGCATTATTCACTGCATAGGAAGGGAAAATTCTGAATTCCATCACACACATTGTCTTGGGGTGTAAAAGTAGTTGTAGCTAGCTATCTTGGTGCGCCTGGCACAAGGGTAACCTAGTTTCAAGGGACATGATTCTATCACACACACACACACACACACACACACACATCAAAACTACATTGAGTCTAAAATGTAGTGCAGTTCTCGGTGAAAATCACTTTGGGGTGACCACTGAGGTTAGTCTGGCTCAAGTATATCCATATTTTATTTAGTCTAATATGTACTTGAGCCTTTTGCAGGTAGTTAGGGTTTGTTGTGCAAGTACATGTATGATACTAACACCCTAAAACAAAGTGGATGTGACACAAAGCAAAGTAAAGGAGACATGATCAGACCCTTAAAGATCCAGATCTACACTCACCACCATGACACTAATACCCAGTACAACACATGTGGCGTTATTTTCACCTTTTGGGTGCAACTGTCCAACATATATGTAGATCACGATCCTCCAGATGAAACAAATATAACATGTTCCATTATCATTCCATCCCAGATCTGATACATACATGGAGTTATCAACTAAGTCACTCTTATCTCCTTATTACTTATACTTTCTTGTCATTACATGTTGTATCTTGTATGTTTATGATATTATCTAATTTATCTTAGTCCTTTGATTAAGTTATAATTTCAGTTAAATAATTTGGTGAACCAAATCTTGCATGCTCTTTATCGGATCTATTTTTCCAATTCCTAGTGGTTATAGGTTTTGTGTGCTTCCTCTTTCATACCCATTGCATGTAGTGGTTGCATTGGTATTCCAAAACATACTAAGATTATTTCACAGATTCGTAACTCGTTACAACATTATGGCTGAATCTACACGTGATAATCCTCTTTTAGATTCCCATAAGATTCCCTTTAGTGAAATAGAAGATTCTGATAGTGAACATTATTATGATGAAGACACTAATGTTGATCAGGAACAACATGATGGGTCTCACAAATTTCCATTCCACAGTACATGACAATCCCACACATGTACCACATTTTTAGATTTTTTATTAGTAGCTAAACATGCCTATGACAATGTTGTGTATGTCAGTATGGTTTGTACCTTATTGCTCTCTATTGTTTCTTCCCTTCTATTCCAATTTCCTCTCACCTACTAATACATGGGGAATCCACCAATCACTTTTATTCCCCCATTATTTCTCATATCCAACCTAGTACCTCTTTAGTAATCCATGCCTTAGAGTCCTTGTATAATGATTTACAGGCTCAAATTTGTCAATTACAACACGCCTCTTCTTATTCTTCTCTCTCTTGATTCTTTTGATCGTTTATGTCATACTCTTAAAGCATATGAAAATAAGTTATTTTCTATGGCAAATATTAAGTACGGCGATAATAATTCCAATCCATCTAATAACACATTTCAAAGTAAATCTTCCTTTAAGAGAAATCTTAGTGAGCCTAAGCCTACTGTCAATGTTGTATCTCAACCAACAAAGCTCCAAATCCAACCTACATGGCACACTTTTACTATATTTCAATATCCACCTCGCATCTTGTTGCCTCATCTCACTGAAAACAATTCGATTTATCTTCCATCCCCTCTTGAGATAGATCCTAATTGTCCTTGTGAAAAATGGACTGGGGGGGGGGGTAAATCAATCCTTACAAAATTAATTCAATTTCATATTTTCTTATCTAAACATAAACCAATTAACCATCCATTAATGTGAGTACAACATCATATAACACATATTAAATTAACCATGAACAAGAGAGACAACACCATAACACAAGATATAATTTGGAAACCCTCAAGGGAAAGAAAAACCACTGAAACTTCTAATTATATTACTCAAATAAAAATTATTTAGTGAATCACCAACTTCATAAGGAGCGCCAACGCCTAGTTTAGTAGAGCACAAACCCTACAAGGAACACCAATCCCTAGTTTAGTGAAGCACCAACTCCACAAGGAGGAAACAAACCCCTAAGATGATCAAGCACCCACTCAACCACCTTTGAATGAAGATATTTGATGTCTTGTTGCTACAAAAACTAATGGAGATCACAACTTTAGCTCACAACCTTCAAACCCTTTCTCAAACCCTCATACACCTAGCTCTATCTTCCTCTTTCCTTTCACTTGTCTTGGTCCTTAAACTATTGCACAAAAACTCTAAAAAATTCTTCAACCTATCACACATTATATCATCTTTGAAATTCAGCCTTCATACATGTTACACACACTTACATAGGTTCGCACTTTTTCCCTCTCAAGCAACTAGTTCAAATTTGAACCACAACTTCACTTTTATACCCTTCTCAACTCATAAAAACAATGAAAGTTGGTCCACCACGATAATTTCAACCACAAAAACTTAAAAATATCCCAATACATTTATTAAAACATTTACATTTGACCCCTATAGGTCAGGCATGCCCAAAACAATCAAACATGCAAAAAACAAGCTTAAAACCCCATCACTTGGATGAGTTAAAAATACAAATGAAAAAACAATGATTAGTCAATATCCCTAATTGATAATACATATTATAACATAAAAACATCATCTATGGTCGTTAACTAGCTTGCACCAATAAAAAATCACATAACCAACTCAAGAAGAAACATTTCCTTCACCAAACAATTTTATCCAAACACACTATTTTCACCTTTGGGCCTCAAGACCACCCAAGAACAACTCAAATATGGCACGTAACCAATCAATGGAATCATCATGACCTTTATAAAATATCCATGCATGCTAGAGCTCTTGAAACTCCATTTGTTCAAACTACAACAACTTTCCTCTTCACCAAATTAAGTTGCCCAGAAAGTAGTTTTACAAATCCAACTGGTTAGCACCCTTTCTTTCACTTCAAAGACCTCAAAATTCAATAGGAATAAAATACATCCCTCTTCATTCTAAAACTGATATAAATCATCAAAAAATCCATTTCATGCCTCAACCACTTCAATCTTTCAGCCTAAGCAATCATGTCCTGAAAATCAAACAACCTTCTTCTCCACAAATCAAGCTAGATGACCCATCAAATCAACTTACCAAGACACAAAACATAAATAATTCAAAATATATATGAATCCTCTTTCCATAACATATTGTATTTCCTTCAACTCCAAGTGGAAGGCCTTCGACCAAGACCATATCTGAGAACTGCCTGAAATTGCCCCAAAACTGCATTATGACCAGTCATCATAAATAGGGAACACTTTTCCATTTATAAGAATCACCATGATATGAAACCATCATGGAAATCAAGAAAAAATCCCATGCTAAAATAATGTCAATTTATTTTTCAACTTGTTTTTAGAATCTTGTCCCAAACTGAACTTCTTCATAAACTTGCCTGTTTCAGTGGAGTCCACTCATCACCAAATGCTATATCCTTCCTTTCTAGAAACATGGAGGAGTCCTCTACATTATAAAATAATCATACTGGAAATAGAAATGAATTATGGATAATTATGAGCAATATATCTCCTACCACATTTGAGCTAGGGTTTCAAACACACAAAAAAATGTTTACCTTCTTAACATTCATTCATAAAAATGTGAGGATGAAATGACCTTATTATTTTTGTGAAACATTCTTAGTTAAATGTAGAAACATACCTGAAATACACAAGGTCCCATGCAAATCACACAATTCAGGGTGAGCATCAGAAGGTGAAAATCGAGCTAGAAAACACCCTTTCATGGACCATGTTTCACACAAATTGTCATAACTTGTAAAATATTCTTCAAAATGAATCCACTTTTTTCTAACACCTCTAGAAAACCCATGTGCATCGTATCCAATCATGATCATAGCTCAAACATGTCTCCATCTTTGTAACCCATCTCATTTGTATGACTAGCCCTTGGGGTTTTTCATGGTTTAGGCTAGGGTCAATTGAATTAACACTAAAACGCATCATGAAACCTCTCCAAAAGGTCATAAAAACATTAATTCATCATGAATAACTTACCTACATGCATCCATGATCTCACTTGGCTCCATAACTCAACCTCATGCCTCCAAGAACCTAGACCTGGTTTAGATAAGTACCTGAATTTTGGTCTTCAACCTATACCTACACCATGAAACTCATGCAAGTGCCTAAAAATTCCCAAAAAATTCTCTCTATTCTGCTACCATGCTCTTCAAGCCACCAAACAACTCAAATCACCATGCTCCATCACTTAGGCTAGCTAGGTCACATGTCTAGGCTTGTTAGACCAAGCCAATCTCACTGAATCTCCTTATGCCATCATGTCAACACCTGAAACACCATGTCATCATCGAACTAAGAATCATATGAACCTACTCTATTATCCTCTTTGTCATTAATGGGATTTTTACATCAATGAAAACACCTAGAACACAACATGCCAACAATCTCCCCCTTTGTCATTGATGGAAAACCTCTTGAACTTCTCCCCCTTTTTACATTAATGAAAAACATACATGTAATTGCATGATTTTCACCTTTTTCAGCTTCATAAGGTCACCTCTTGGATAGAAACATCAACAAAAATTTTCATACTAGCTCACAAACTAGTAATTTCTCACAAAAATATGATTTTGTCCTCTTTCAAAGGCATTTAAGACTGTGCTCCCACTGGGAAAGAGCATACATAGGACCCATATACACCAAAAATCATGAAAGGAACATCATTTTACCTCCTTGAGTGAGAACATCATCAAGCCACCATATAAGCATACAAAACTTGACATTTCACACTAAAACTCTATTTTTCCTTCTTTCTACATTATGGAAACATTGTATCAGACCTAGAAATGATGTATGATACTCTCACACATGCCGAAAATGATGATTGAGTGCCAAAAATACACCACTTACCTCTTTCTTTTCCTTTCTTGGCTTGTCAAGGCTCAAACTTGATTAGTATCTACCATATCTTGTCTTCATATAGTTTTGAGGACTGAAATCTCTAAATTGATCCTTCAGTGTAACATAGACCTACTTCTCAAAGCCCTAGAAGATTAAGCATCTTGTGACACACTTCCTTATAACTCCCCTAGACTCATACCATACCCCTATGGTAGAAAGACACAAAACTTGGCCTCTTAACTTGCTTGCAAGCCCTAGAGACAACTCAAACACTTTGACTTAGTCTTGAAACACCTTCTCAATGTTTTCAATCATATTTGGATGAGATTATGTATATTTGAATCATAACTTGTTTGACCATGGGGTATACAATCAAAACATACCTCATTTTTTCATTTAGGTCAAAAGGATATTTGGCACACCTCTTTTAATGAGTTAATATCAAATCTCCTTGTCCCGGGAGTTCCTTACAAGCATGTAACATATCATATTTTGTCAATCATGAACGTGCAACATCTTGTCAGGAAGTAACTATCATTGAAGAAGAAAAGGATCAGTCAAATGTTCCTTACATCATTCTTAACTTTGTCCAAGCATCTTCCTTATCACCTTGCTCATGATCTTGAGAAAAAAATATTGTTTCCCTTGCATTAGGCACCACCTATAGACTCGTAGGGTTCTATTTTGATACACTTGTTATCATGCATGCTTGACTTAGGTATTAAAACCTCCATACAAACCCTACAAGAAACATCCATCAATTATTCCTACCTTCTTGATACATTTTCATATTTGGTTGAGAGTCAACATGAAATTCCCTTGAGTCAAATGCCTCCTTTGTCCTTTCACACATGTAGCTACACATTTTTCTCTTTTCACAATCTCTTTTTAGACAACTTAAGATTGAACACTTATCTGAAACTTTCTTGACCACCCTTTTGACTTCCTCTGACCAACCTCACACCCTTTAGATTACCTAGACAATTCGAAGAGCTTCTCAACACATCATAAGATAAAATTGACAAACACTTCATACATGTAGCATCCTATTTCTCCTTTCATAGACATAGTAACAGTCACAGACTAGCTCATAAGCCTTTATAGAATTGAAAACCTCAGACCACCTTATTGTACCCTCCATGAGATGAGAAACATATTGATGATGTCATGATCATGACTCATCAAGTTATTAAACATACATACCTTGAAATCATCAAACCTAGCCATTACAGTAGTCATATTTTCCCTCTGCTTTTGATGAACCAAACTTAAAGACATAAATATATTAGTAATGGATGAGCTAACACAGGTTATTCTTGACCTTTTTCTTTTCTTGAAATGCTAAAGTAGACTTCTTACAACCATTTTGAGTACTACTGAGCTTACCTTCAATTTTCTCTTCTTTGTTATTCTTTCTCAAGCTAATATCCCTACTACGCTGGGAACTCACACCTAGAATTTGATGGAAGCACTTTCTCAGAGATACCACACCTATTTTGGGTACTATTTGTCCATTTGATCTTCTCCATCAACCTTGTAGAATGATCTTGAAGTAGTTCTACCCAGTTTGCAAGTCACTCCCTTCCATTAGGTCTCCTAACACACTTCACGGACAAGACTGAGCAACTATCAGATGTATTGGTCTTGTGCCACCATACCAGTAAATGGTAAGATGAAGAAACTCCTTCCCATCAGGAAAATGAAATACATGGTTCAAAACTAGATGAACCAAGGGTGGACATCCTATTTTAATATTCAAGGTATGAACACTTTTTCATAGCTTGAGAGGAAGATGTTGAGCTTCCCATGTTGATGGAGGATTACCTAGATGAAATAGATCCGGTCAAGAAACATCATGATGATATGATGGAACCAGAATTTGAAAGTGTGTACATCCTACTGGATGTGAATATGAATGTTGGTCCTCTACTTGGTAGTGATGAGGGTCATGAAAATATTGGCTTACAATAAAGTAATCATGAGATGATGAAAAATACATATCATAAAGAAGGAGTAATACAAAAAACTTATTGGTAGGTGAGCCCCATGTTTCTAATCATGTTCTCAAGGTTCAACATGAAGAATTGTTTAGTGAGTATGAAAATTATTGTGAATTTGAAACTTTATTTTTCCCATTAGGAGAAAATGAATACCTTCTCAATGAAGAACATATAGATGGAATGGTTCTTGATTCTCCTAAAGCTGATTCCATTCAATATTAATACCCTCTCAATAAGGGATATATGAATAATAATATGCTTGAATCTTTTAAGGTTGACTCCAATCAAGGAAAGGATGTTTTCATCATGAAGATAGGTTTTGAAGCTCAAAATGGCCAGGATGGAGAATATGATGGTTTTCATTTTTCATATCCAATCTTGTGTTCATTTTCCTTCCAAGATGATGATACACTATGCACATCACATCATAATGAGAAGTGGGTCAAAAATAAGAAAATTTGTATGAAGGATAGTTTCTTGGAGAAATTGAGAGATGTGGAGCAACAAGAGGCTTGTGACAGTGTCCAAAATCTCAAAATATCTATCAAGAACCAGCTCATAGAGACCATGGTCATGAAGTGGATAAAAATAAAATTCAAATGCCTATTAAAGACCACAACCCTCGGTGTGATAAAAACTCATTATGGTAACAACAAATAAAAAATCAGAAATTGGAATGAATTCACAATGGATAATCAGATGAAAAAAATATGTCAAACCAATAAAGACAATGAGATGTCTAAGTGGACCCTAACTTACCATAACAATCATGCAAAATTTCTCAATAAATTGAGAAAGGGGTCATATTTTAGTGATTCCATCAATGGATTTATAGAACGAAAACTTTTGGTGATACCCGTGCATGAATAAACATTCAATGAAGAATCGATAATACAGTGAAAGTGGGTTATCCCCTACATGTACCATTAGTGATTTAGGATTTTTTTATCATGGTTTCAATTTTTTCGCATGTTTCCCTTTCTGTTTTGTGTTTCCTTTCTCTATCATGTGTTTGTTTTTGTAGCTTTGATAGTTTTTCAATATGGTGACTCTATGGTCCAATGGACAAGGCATTAGTTTTTTGCCCCATGAGATATAGGTGTGGTTCTTCATTACCCCTTATGGTCTAATTTCTCTGAGCTAGAGCCATATGTTGTTAGGCTAAATTTTTATCATGCAAAATTGAAACTTTTGGCCATGACAACTAAGTCTCCACTTGAAAATTTTATCTCCTGATCATTGTGAACCCTTCCACAAGCCAACCTATCCTCAATTTCACCCTCATTATTTTTTATAGGAACGTGATAGAAATATTTTAAATTTTTTTGAATACATAGGGATGTATTCCTAAGGTGATTCAAGAAGTCGCTGAGTTTCAAGGAGAAACAACTATCTTCGAAGGCCCAGAAAGAGTGATTTTTGGCCATTTTGCAACATGTGAACACCCTCCGGAAGTCGAAAGGGAAGATTCAAGTCATATGAGAGTTTTATAGGAGATAAATAAAGTTTTACAAGGTATTTTATTGAAATTTTGTGGAAGAAATTGAAGTTGGGAATAGCTTGAGCAAGATCGAGTAATTTTGGGCACATGGAATAAAGGCTCCAATAGGGAAAGCTTATTTGTTTAGATGATTATGAGAGCTTCGAGAGGATTTGGGAAGAAACAAAGTAGTCATTGGAAAGGTATTATAATCCTCTACATGATGAAAATAATTTTTTTCCTAAGTCTTCAATATATCCTATGATATCTCGAGTCATTAATGATACTCCTTCATGCTAAAAGGGTGAATGGTGCCAAAATTAAAATTTCAGGAATAATTGGCCCTGATAATGGTTGGGATGATCTAAAAAGGTTATTTGGATTCAAAATAATATAAATTTTTACCCTAAAATACCATTATATGCTCCTAGGGCAGAAAAAACACTCCCGATGTCATGAAATGCACTCAACAGGTGACATCAACATTTCAAAATGTCTTGGCCACACTTTTTCACCCTTGGAATCCATTTAGGCCGTCCTTGAGGTGAAAATGGGACAAGGGGGAGACAAAATTGCAGCCCCCATCATTTCAAGAAGTTTCGTCACTTAAAACATGACTTAAGGTGTTAGGAGTGTATGGAGGAATTGAGTTGCAAGGACCAGGTTTTCATGATATCTAACCCCTTGGTCACATTTTTTCATGATTTATGTCTCCTTGAATTTTACCCAAGGTGAAATGTGACAAGGGGGACACAACAGTGTGACCCCCTCTCTTAACTAGACCCCAGACACGTGCTAAACCCAATTTAAGCTCCCGTGTGCTAATTTCTAACCCTCTACATGTCACTCACATGAAGCCACAAGGTGGAACTTGTACAAATCTATTTAAAGTCACACTTTTGTGTCCTTTGTGTCCCTTTTCCCAAATTTTCCCCTCTTTCACTAGTGCAAATCCATGCCAAACATCCCCCAACCATGGTTAATCTTTTGGGTTAAGTGGTGAGTTGAAATTTTGCAAATGAATTTGGATAAATACTTCTCACAAGCACTTGGTAATTTTCAAACATTCAAATTGATGTGTTTTTCCCTCCAAGACTCCATTTTTTCATAGGTATGCTACTAGTTTTTCTCAGAACATCCAACTTTTAAACTAATTTTTTCCCATATCTCTCAATTTGTGCACCCAATCTCCGCAAAACTTCACCAATGTAAACCATGAATTAAGCCTCCCAAGTGAATAAAAATAACGGTCCTGCATCATAGCCATTGCTCCTAATGTGCCTCAACTCAAGAACATCATGTTTGCAGGATAAAGACATCATCACAGGTCCACTCAATGTAAGTCTCACAACAATATTTTTGAACACTTATTCAATGCTTCGGAGTGTGCACACATATCATTGAAGAAGGGGATTGTAGCCTCAATGTTTTAGTTAAATGGGTGGTTGGAAGACAATAATGTCATTTAGAGATAAATCCTTATATCTAGAGGAGAATACCTATTTAAATGAGGAGTTGATGAGCAAAAAGGTGTCCATGTATCCTAAGTTGATTCCATTAAAAAAGGAGACATATTTGTCAAAAAGATGAATCTTGGAGCTAAGAAGAATAAGGGGATGATGTCCATGTCCTAACTCCAGCCCGTGTTCAAAAGGATCATCATATTTCCATGATAGGGAAACCATCTCAAGTTCACATGGTGCAATTAACTTAATAGTGTTTTTGAACACTCATTCAATGCCTTGGAATGTGTCCGCATATCACAGGAGAAGGCAATTGCAATCTTAGCATTCCAATTCAACAGGTGGTCGAGTGTAAGGAAATTCATTCATGGTCCATCATAACCAAATTATTCATCACCAGGAGCTTTCATGTCTCCGAAATTCCACTTCTCTCCCTTATTCTCTCTTTCCCCCTCCATCTCTCTCTAAAGTCTAATTTTTCATTAAGAATGTACTTTTTCACTATTTTGTCTTATTCACTTAAGTGACCTTTAATATGACATTTTAAGAGTTATTTTTCATCAATAAGAAAAAGGCTCACTTTTATTCCCTTGGAATATGAAAGGTCACAAGTGATGGGATAGGTGAAAAGTCATGTGGGGGGGAGAGACATTTTGTAAGCTATAATTTGGAATGACTTCTCCATTCCAAAAGGGGGTTGGCAATTGTTGATTGTTGTTAGTTGTTGGGATTTTTATCATAGATACTACAAACAATAAAGCTATATTTCTTCTATATCCTTAACAATTTTATTATATTATCTCTCTACTTTCAAACTCTGTAAGCACTGTAATCTTGTATAACTAAGAAATAACTTTGTGTCTTTGATTAATGAATTCAAAGAATTTTTTGTCTCCAATTTTTAAGTCTTGTTTCTTCTTACATGGTTGAATTATTCTAATTGAATGTGGACCTAATTAGGATAATTTATGTGAATTATGTAAGTCTACTCATATCATTAACACTCTCTTCTTATTTCTCCTACCCCACTTTACCTCTCTACAAACTAATTCCTCCCTTGTACATTGTACAAGTAGTTTTCCACATGTTTAGTGGAGTATTCTTGTGTGATCCCTGACCTAACAGCCACCCCACAATTTTAGTTAGTTTACATTCATTAATGGGATCCTCATCATACCCAAGAATGAGGGGTTTATCCCCATGACCATTGGTGAAAACTAATAATCTGCACCGCAACAAATGATTTTACCAACAATACCTAAGGGTTCAATGCATGAGAACTTGATAAGAGAAAAACATAGTGGAGATTTAGGATGTCACTTTAGAGGACACAAAACATTAGCATAATTGGAGGAATGTTACTACTAGCCAAAGATGAGCACAAATATGTGCAAAGGTTACATATCTTTGCAGTTGGCTAAGGGCTACAAGTAGAATAAATGGTTATATCAACCATTACATATACCTAGGAGGCCACGAGAGAGTATAAACATGGATTTCATGCTAGGATTTCCAAGAAAAAAAAGAGGAAATGAACTAAATTTTGTGGAAGTGGATATATTTTCAAAGATTGCACATTTTATTTGAAAAAATATTAGTGATGCAATGGGCATAGAAAATATATTCTTCAAGGAAATAGTTTGGTTACATGGGTTTCCATTGAGCATAGTGTCAGAAAGGGATACAAAATTCCTTGGCTATTTTTGGAGGAATTTATGGAAGAAAATGGGAATGATGCTCATTTTTTGATTCAACATCTCATCCATATACTGGTGGACAAACAAAGGGAGTGAACAAAAGTCTAGGTAATATATTGTGTAGCTTAGTGGGAGACAATCCAAAAATGTGGGATATGGTGTTAGCCCAAGATTGATTAGCCTACAATGAATAAGTGAATAGAAGCACATGGAAGACTCCATTCCATATCATTTTTAGGGTAAGTCCAATAAGAGTCATAGAATTGCGGGAAGTGGTGGATAACAAGAGTGTATAAATAGAAGACTATGCAAAATATACGTTGAAGATGAATGAAAATATGTGTGATATGTTAGAACAAAGTAACCTATTGTCATGTTAAATGTATAGTATATGAAATTTAATTTTTTGGTCATGAAAACCAAGCTTGCCACTTGAAACCCCCTTTCCCAATCATTGTGAACCTTTCCTCCAATCAACCTATCAACTCAAACATCCCCTTTAAGTTTGTTTCATCCTCATTCTAGCTAAGAGAAGCATACTAACTTGAATTTAAAGTGTGTTTCATGGTTAAGGGGGGTAGATCTAAGAATATTTCATAATGCTACTAAGCTCTAAGGTGGAACAATGCTCCCTAAGGCACTAAAATGGCTACTTTTAGCCATATCGAAGCAAGAGAAAATCCTACACAAGCTATATGTAAGGGTTTAACCCATCTAGAGGTTGTGCAGGAGATCAATGAAGATATCAATGGATGTTTCAAGGAAAAATATGGATGCATGTGATGTTAGGATCCATTTGAGGAAGACCGGGTCCATACGAGTGCATGGAATGTAAGCTTCAACGGAGAAGGTGACCTTGTATAGAAGATTTTGGGAGTTAAAAAAAGAGTTAGGAGCTAAACAAATAGTAAATTGAAATATCTTATATTCCCCTATATGTTGGATACATTAGTTTTGATCCTAGGCCTCACTATTCTTCATGGTAGTTTGGGTCGGTGTTGCTACTTATTTGTGCCAAAAGTATGAATGGGAATGAAATTAAAAATTTAAGTAGAATCATGCATTGAACATGGTGGGAATGGATTCAATGGGTGTTTTTTAGTCAAAATAATATAAGCTTTGGCCATGAAACTCCAATTTTTTCTCTTGGGGCGGAAAAAGCATTCTCGTGTTCTATTCTTGCGTTGGCTTGATGACATCAACACACTTTGGGGACACAAAAGTGTGCCCCTGTTGTTGGTGTTTTTTCCCATGTCACTTAAAGCACCTAATTTGTGTCCTAGGTATGTTTAAAACTTGCAAATCATGGCCACACTTTTTCACCTCTATTGTCCCTTGTCGATTGTACCTTGGTGAAAGGTTAAAATGGGGACACAATTGTACATATTGCTAGGAAAAGTGGAAAACTTGTGTTTTGACTTACTTGAGCCCTCCTCATGAGAAAATACACCCATGACACATTTTAAAAGCTTGTTGTTCCTTTTCCCAACATCCAAGGGGACAGTTGGGACAAAAATTTGTGCACAAGATCATGGAGTTAGCCTCCATTCATGTGTGGAACCTCATCTCATCTCCCGAGAGCCTATTTTTAGCCCCTTCATCTCCCTCACTTACTCCCACATGATGAAACTTTTCACAAATTGATGCAAAGAGAACTTTGGTGTCTCTTTCGTCCCCTCATCTCAATTTTCCCCTATTTCCATGGGTGTAACTCACTTTCTAACCCCCGATTGACCTGATTTAAGCCTTGTTGAGTTAAATGTGAGTTAAGGTGCATAAAGAGCATAAATGTTTAACATGCAAACACTTAGCCATTTTTTCATATTCAAATAAGATGTTTTCCCCTCCCAAAATCCATTTCAATGTTCTTATATTGTTGAAATTTTCTAGAAACCCCCATGCCTGAAAATGAAGTTTTTCTCATAACTCAAAAACCCTGCATCAAAATCTCATGAAATTTGGACAACCCTTCCTTGCAAAAATGCCCTTCTTTTGATTCCAACCTTACCTCCATTGATGTTCTGGATAATTTCTTATGGAAAAAATAAAAAATGAAGCCATAAAACTTGCCTTTTCAAATATACAAAAATATGGCAACTGAAAACCCTTAAAACTTGAAGAAAATCATTGCAGAGAAAAAGATAAACATTTGAGACCATTCTCATCTCATTCCAACATCCAAAAGACCACTTACTAGAAATAGTAAGTTTTCCAGGTTCTCACATACTAAAAAAATAAGTTCCAAAAACCAATCACTTTCTGAGCCACCATCACCCCTTTCATGTCAAGACCAGTCAAAATTGCTAATTTGAGAAAAATTCTTAAAATAATCATTTGAGGTAGGACTTGCTAAAAATAGGAAGTGTTGGGAATTTGGTCAAATTTTTCATACACATCCATTTCCCGTTCATTTCACTAGCTTTCATCACCACGAAGTTTAAATACTCAAGTTTAGAGATAATTTCCACTTTAAATACTGAGTATCCCAATGTGGGTGACAATGACATGACAAACATGGATTTGGAGGACCTAAAAACAAGGATGTTGAGAGAACCTTGTGAAACTGTGGAGGAAAAAATATTATCAAGACATCCATTGTTTGTTCAAAGCACAGAGCTTGTCCTAGCTTGTGCCCAACATTATGACCCAAATTCAAGAACAATTCAAGAACATGGTAATTCACTATTAGCAGTTCTCACTCCAAAGGGTATCTCTCAATGCCTGCAAATTCCCACTGGTAACAATATGGTGATCATCACTTAGAAATTTTACTCTAAAGAATGGGAAAGAATGGATTCATATTTATAAGGTTTGGCAGTTGGATCATGGTTAAAACAGGGAAGGAAGCCCTCACAGATTCCCAAAACTTGGTCTTGAAGTGAATTCCAAGAGGCATACTTAGATGCAATAGTCTTGTTGAGCAACGTCATGAGAGAAAAGACTACAAAAGAATTCCAATACTGGATGTCTCAATTCATCCTAGTGGTCACAAAAGGAGATCATATGATTGATTGAGGGCACATCATAAGTAACAACATCCATCGGCAGTTGTTACAGTTTTCTACCTCTAAGGAGTTCACAATAACTTCTTATCGGAAAACCACACATGAAGGAGATGTGCATTTATGGAAAGAGTTTATAACTCACTTTCTCATGAGAAATGAGTAGGATAAGTAGACTATGGAACAACTTTAGGAGCATGTGAGAACCCTAACTGCCTATGTTTAGTCATTTTTGAAGCCTAATGCAACATCACTTCCTCTGGTAGAACTTATCTCTCCTATCAGTAGCTTTGATCCCCAAGTGATCAAGAGAGCTCAAGGGCATACTATCCAGGGAGAGCCAATGATTCTCAGAAAGGAAACGTTTTCATGAGATTCTCTCTATATACAATTTTTCCCTCACCACCATTTTCACCGAAGGTTGAGATCGAGAAAGAAAGAGCCCATTGGGATAGTGTTTTCCAATTGATATATGAGATGAGTTGTCTCGATTATCATTCCTTGGTGAGAAAGAATATGTTTGCATCTTCTGGTGATAATTTTTCTCTTTTATGGTCACACACAATGAATGTCAAGTGTGAAATGATAAAAGACACAATTTCAGAGCTTGTGTCTTTTGAGGAGCACACATATATCATCTTGGAATAAATCAATAAGAGCGTGTAGAAGTTTGGATCCTCTCACTCAGTGAACATTAATCCTTGGAGGGAATCATAAATTCCCTCCAATAATTGATCCAAAAAGAGACAAGATACCCTTTCTCCTTCAACGAGGATACATTAGAATCCCTTACATAGATTATAGGTTCATTATCTAATATCATGGGAGATCATAAAGTATGGTTCACACAATGCAAATAACTTTTTGGTATTCTTGATACTTGGATCAATGCTTTGGGGTATGTGTGCATCCTGTAAGTAAATAAAGTTTCACTCATAGAAGATCAGTTGAAAAAAGAGGTTAAGGGAGAATATTTCATCCCTGGAGCATTTTCACATAGTCCATTGAGAAAAATCTCTTCGTCATTAAGAGTTTCTTCACCTTTGGATTGATCACTTCTCTTCTTCTTCTCTCTCTCTCTACATTCCAATTCTTTGTTGGGAATGTAATTTTTGACTATTTCGTCTTATTCACTTAAGTTATTGTTAACGCAAAATCACAATACCCCCAAATGAGCTCTAAAAATCTTCTTTTCTAAGGAAAACTCATTTGGTGTGATTTGCATAACATTGGACCATCTCTCAAGCTGTGGGACTTGCAGACTTGAGATGGCCCTCCAGAGAAAGCTGGATTCTTCTTCCTGATCCTAATGCTAAATGACTCCTAATGCAGAAATGACGTCTAACTATACCTATCCTAACAATGCCAAGGAAATAGGGAGAGAGAAAGTGCATAAAGAGGGAAATCCTACACTAATGAGGTGATAGCACCAAGAAAAGGGGAGTGTTGGTCACAATCTCAGCTTCCTGAAGTGGAAAAAGGTGAGAAGAGGAGAGGGTGGAAAAGATGCACCATAGACCAGAGATAAATTTCAGATAGAACACCACTTCAAAACCCATTAAACACAGCGCCCAGGACCTACAAAAAACATCAGAATATAAACAGTATACCCTCTAATGACGAGAGGTGAGGAGAGACAATAAAATAAGAAAAGGATGGACAGATGCATCACAGAACATAATTTATTGCTCCAAAAGTTCACATAGTACATCGTTAGTGGGAAAGAGGTAAGAGAATACCATCACAGAGCCGTGAAAGGAGGTTCAGACTCCATTTTTGACCCTGGGGAAGTGTTGTCACCCTCAAATTTCCCTTTAATTTCTACGTCTAAAATTGCAATTTTTTTGAGTTGGTGCCCTTAAAGTATGCTTGAAAGAGGTATTTTGAAAATTGGAACTTTCCAAGGAATTTCAGACTCATGAAAATCATTGCATCAGATGGGAAATTTCTTCCCCTTTCCAAAAAGGTAAAAAAGTCCTCCTAACTCTTTGTACTTTTTAAGTTATGGCTCGGCAGGGCTAAGTGGTCAGATTTTCCCTTTGGCGGACTGGCGGAGCTGCGGGGGTATTTGTGCACATTGCTCTTTTGACAAAAGGATAAGTTGGGGAAGTTTGACACATGAGCCTGCGTGGAGAAGATGAAAGGAAAAGTGCTCGAGGCCCGCCGCAAATAGGTTGCTGCCACATATCATCTTTGAATAGGGCCTGTGGAGCCATGGAAGACTTCATGTTTTTTAACCTTTTGACCAAAAGGTTAAGAAGTGTTAAGGTAAGCCATTTTCCCCATAACCCATAGTGTATCTAAGGGTGCCACGTGTCTAAAGAGATGATGCAGAGCAGTGGGATGACGGGATAAAACAAGTTTTTGTGCCATTTTTCCAAAAAGGTGAAAATGATGCAATGAGAGCTGCGCACCCATTTCCAATCAGCTCATGCCATATGTCTATGCTGAATCGGAGCTACGGGTCGGCGGAGCTAAATGAGATTTTGCTTTTTTTGCAAAATAGGTCAAAATGTTTAGGATTGCATCGCAACCTCATTTCTAATCACAGCTTGCCACGTGTCCAAGTCAAAAAGTCAAGACGGGGCTACGGGGAAATTTGTTCCAAAATTAAAAAACACAAAAAATTTACACAAATGAAAGAGGCTTTTCCCATGCCCACTCCAATCTTCTCCTTCCACGTGGACGGTCCGATTTGAACGTTTTAACATCAAATCAATGGTTCATATTGAAACTGGAAAATAAAATGCAATGTCTGTGTATTTTCTCCAATTGGTTTTCCGCCATGGTTTTTCTTCATGATTAGATGATTTTTGAAGGGCACGAAGGATGAAATCTGTTTGCAAACCTTTTGCTCACCTGAAGGAAGTTATAATCACTTTTCATGAGCTATTTGATGGGTTCTGGAAGCCATTGTCATGGTTGGAATTTTGATATGTCGGGATTGTAATTTTGAACCGAAAAGAATCAATACAAGATCTTCTCTTTTATTCCTTTGTTTCTCTTTCTTCCTCTACTCTGGTTTGAGAATCATTTAATCTCTACTATGCGAAGAAACTTTGTGTTCTTGTGAATGCAATTTCGGAGAACTTTGTGTCTGTGGGTTTGTATCTGGTAAAAACGTGAATGGTTCTTCTCTGTATTTCATTTGTCCAATGTAAATAAGGGTTTTCTCTGCAATCTCTTTTCCCTAAAAGTATTTCCTTCTTCTCCCTCCATCCTCTCCTTCATTCCTCTATCCTCTTGTGTTGATAATTTTCCTTGTAGAAAATGCATTTCCAAGATATCAGAAGACCACAAATTAATGAAATCTACCCCCAAATCCATCTTTACTGCATCGATCCTTGGTTCGACGCCTTGAAAGAAGTGGAAACGGTGGAAACAAATCGAATCCGATCTAGTTGTTGAGATAGATGGATCCTGCATTAAAGGCCAGAAGACGTTTCCTCCATTTTCCTTCACCTAACCTCCTCAAAATTAAAGTTTCAGACCTCCGTGGTGTAGTTGAGGCCGATATCTTTCCAATGGTATCAAATTTGAAATATTTCGAGCTATGAGTCGAAAGATATGCCCCTTCGAAGTTTGTATTGGGTCCATATAGGAGGGCGGGCTTTGGCTTGACTTAGGCTCAAACACTAAATTTTTCCCTTGGGTGGAGTTGCGGCCCATTTTGCAACTTTTACCCCTTTTGGAATAACAAAGGGAAAAAACCAACTTCCCCCCCGATGGCCCTCTTTGACCTAGGACACGTGGAGATGTGGGGCTTGTTTGAGCCTCCCTTTATGGATTCATCTTTGGAGAAGTGCCGCTAGGACACGTGGCTCTCTCTATGACACTGATCCTTCATTTCTGAGCCCACCTATAACTTGTTTGTCATCCTGGAATGTAAGCTCATGGGTCTGAGTCGTTTCCTTCATAATTTCCTTATGTGTAGGAGTTGTCTTGACCAAATTTTCTAGGGGGGAGAATTTGGGATAACAATTACCTTTTAATTTTTCATTATAAAAGTTCTTTTTCATAAATAAGAAAACAAATTATTTATATAGGAATATGAAAGGTCACAAGTGGTAGGAATATGAAAAGTCACTTGGGGGAGATGAAGGGAGATTTTGTAAGGCTATTTACTGAGATGACTTCTCCATTCCAAAGGGTTATCGTTTGTTCTCAAACTACTACAAGCAAGAAGCTACTTTATTCTATCTCTTTTTCTATGTTCTTCTATTTCATATTATCCAACTATGCAAGCTTTGTAATCTTAGAAAACCAAGAAATAACTTGGTGTCTTTGAGGAATAAATTAATAGAACTTTGTGTCTTTGATTTGTTAATCTTACTTTTTCTTACATTGTTGTTTTCTCCTCCTATTGATCGTGGACCTACTCTAGTTAATGTTTGTGAAATTTACAAGTGCCTACTCATAAACTTAACCCTCTCCCTATTTTGCCTATCTCCCCTTTACCTCTTTTTAAGAAAATTCCTCCCTTGTATTCCATACAAGAAATATTCCATGGGTTTAGTGGAGTAATCCTATGTAATCCTCAACCTAACAACCACTCACAAATTTTATTATTTCCTGCATTCAATAAATGAGAGCCTCCCAATTTCTAAGAGGAGGTACCTAGTCCCGAAGTGTTGACGAATTCCACTAAGTTGTCATGCGACAAATTATTTCACCAATATAACCAAAGTTAGAAGGAGTATACATATGAGAAGCAATAAGTAAAGGAATTTGAGGTTAGAGATTCGGTGTTGACGCATTTGGGCAAAGTGTGATTTCCTAAAGGGACCTATAATAAGCTGAAGTTCAAAAAAATTGGACCATGCAAGGTGTTGTATAAAATGGGACCAAATGCCTATAAGATAGACATGTCAAAAGAATTAGATATCTCACTGATATTCAATGCCAAAAATTTATATGAGTTCCTTGAAGGATATATTAACCCACAAGAAGAAGGGGACGATTGCGTAGGCGACGTAAATGAAGGCGCATAAAAATATAAGAATTCCTGAAGGGAAGGTGCATGCGCACTCCTTCAAATTGATGTTCAAAAATACTAACAACAAAGCTGAGTATGAAGCGCTGTTGTTAGGCATGGAGCAGGAAAGAACAATGGGAATCAAACTATTACACGCGAAGGGAGATGCTGAGCTAATCATTAAGCAGATAAGAGGTCTCTACCAAGTCAAAAAAGACAAACTGCGGCACTATAGAGATCGGGTCTACTCTGTTATCCTGAATTTTTCAGCTTTCTCGGTATCTAACATTCCAAGAGAACAAAATTCAAGAGCTGATTCACTTGCAATGACTGTAGCCTTGTTAAATCCAGATCAGCTCTCGCATTCTTTAGACAGGGAGAATACAAGGTAGAGATGGTCTTCCGCCCAAAATTTCTTGACAACGTTCAGCAATGGCAGGTTTTCAACGATGATAAGCAGATTGCTGTGTTTCTCCAACAGAAGGACAACTTTGAAGAAATATACTATGAGGGAAGCAATTCTCCTCCTAAGCAAACTACTGTGGGAGAAATGGATGCGGACATCTCAGTAAGTTAGGAGATTATCCAGCTAAAGGGAAATAAAATTCCCAAAGGCTTGGTATCTCTTGAGGAAATGTTTGATAAGCATGATCAGATGCTTAAGAAAAATGAAGAAAGTGGGGAAGGTTCTTCCTCTGACACACAATTACTAAATTTGGGAGCCGACAATGATCCCAAATTAGTAAATTTGGGTAAGTGTTGTTCAGAGGCTGAAAGAGAAGCTTTCACTAAGATTCTTACTGGCCTAATTTCTATGAGAAGTGAATTATTAAACTAAAATCCAAATATTTTGTTCTTTGGGATAATGGTCTATACAAGAGGGGAATTGATGGTGTATTTCTCAGATGCGTGGATAAAGCTCAACAGGATCAGCTACTACAACAGTTTCATGACATGGCTTGCGGTGGTCATTCCTCATCCCGAGTCACTGCACACAAGATCCTCAGAGCAAGGTATTACTAGCCCACCCTTTTTCAAGATACTACAAATTGGGTAGCTAAGTGCCAAGCATGCCAACATTTTGTTGGGCGTGTGAAATTGCCTGCATTACCTCTAAAACCCATTGTGATTGAAGAACCTTTCCAACAGTGGGGAATGAATTTTATTGGTATGCTTAACCCGGCTTCCAGTGCCGGTCACCATTACATTCTAACAGCTACTGATTATTTCAGTAAGTGGGTTGAAGTCATTCCTGTGAAGAACGCCACTTCTGCCGAAGTGTGTAGTTTTATAAAAGAAAATATTATTGTCAAGTTTGGTGTACCCAGTAAAATTGTAGCAAACAACGCTCTGAATATTTCTTCTGAGGAGCTGGTGGAATTCTGCTACACTTATGGGATCCAGCTAGTTCATTCCTCAAACTACTATCCATAAGGGAATGGCCAAGCTGAATATAGTAATAAAAACTTGGTAACTATCGTGCGCAAGCTAGTAACGGAAAATCAAATGACTTGGCATAAAAATTTGTTTGATGCATTATGGGCTGATAGAATCACACTAAAAAGGGCGATAGGCATGTCCCCATTTCAACTGGTATATGGTAGAGACACAGAGCTGCCTCTTACCTTGTAACTGCCTACCCTACAACTTTCTAAGGCCCTAGAGGATTCCACATTCACGGATGCTATTGATAAAAGAATTATATACCTGACTGAATTGAGGGAAGTACAAACTCAAGTTGTAGATAGGTTGACAGAGCATCAAAGGAAGGTGAAAGTCATCTTCGACAAAAAAGCCAGGGAAAGAAAGTTTGAAGTCAATGACTGGGTCCTTTTATGGGACAAAAGAAGAGAAGCAAAAGGTATGCATGGAAAATTCGATTCACTATGGAAAGGGCCTTTTGTGATTAAGAGGATCGCTAGAGCAGATAGCTTCATTCTTGCTCATCAAGATGGAGTTGAATTGTTGTTGCCTTTCAACGGGAAACACTTGAAGCTGTTTCGGACATAAGAAGCAGGGTAAAACCTGTATGTACATAAATAATACTTTGTTTTTTCTTGTTTTGTTTTTGTTTTTGTGTTGTGTTGTGTTTGTTTGCCTGACTCCGTGCCCAAAAGAAAAGATACGAAACCAGAGATGCTGGGATCTCATCTTTTCCCTTTGTTATTCTGACAGAGAAAAAGATGTCCACATACGGAGCTGATTGGTGTCACCCAGATTTCATCCTGAAATCTGTGACTACCCTATCTGCAAAAATTTCATACTTTTAAAATAATGGGTTGTTTTGTGTTTTTATTTCTTGAAAGTTCTTGTATTGCATCAAGATATTCCCAAGGAGCCATATTAGCCTTTTTTGCCAAATACCCAGATGCCCAAAATTGTTATATTCTGTCGTCGGGATTTGTTTGCGGAAAATTTGTATTTAATTATTTTGAGCCCCGTATGAGGCTATTTGTGCTCCGTTTTAACTCTGTTATGATCGAACATGTCACTATTCCTATGTACTAGAAGGGTTTTTACTTGGAATAAGTTTTGGGCTTTATTTGTAATTTTTGGCAATTTTTTGTGTTTTTGTGTTGTCCCGTTTCGTTTTCTGTGAAATTTCTCTAGAACAATTCCTTTGCCGAGTAAGACCGATTTTTGGCCTGGAGTAGCTAGAGAACATATACGCACGTTATGCCCGGAGGAAGTTGCCATCGGAGGTCTGGATCACTGGGAAAAAGCAAAGTCGTGCACGGAAAAGCCCCTGCGGGGTTGGGCGCATTTTTGGAAAACAAAGGATTCAAGCTGCAATGGGAAAAATAGAAGCAATAGGCAAGGTGAGAATTTTGTACCTGCCTAGCAGGGTACTTTTTCCCATGATATAAAATTCACTTAAGTTGCAGTGGAAAAGTTAGAGGCCGCAGGCAGGCAGGAATTTATTGCCTGCCTTGCAGGGTAAAAATTCCCATGATGAAATAAAAAGAAAGTGACTTAAGTGAAATCATGAGATTTTATTGCCTGCCTTGCAGGGTAAATAATCCCATTGTCAAATTCAAATCACTTAAGTGGATCATGCAATTTCCGGGGCTGCCTTGCAGGGTAAAGAATCCCATTGTTATAAATTCTTAAAAATAGAATTATATTGTGCAAAAAAGTGTGCCCCCTTTAGAGAGAAGAAGGCAGCCTTTAAGTGGATTAAATTAATTATTTCTCCTTCTAAAATAGGCTCCCAAGCTTGGAAGAAAGTCAATAAAGCAAAGGGGAATAAAAGAAATAGAATTAAATGAATTAAATTGATTAAATTTAATTTATTTAAAGGCTGCCCCCTTCATGTCAGAAAGTGTGCCCCATTTATGATAGATTTAATGATTTTTAAAGCATTAAATCATTAAATTAAATTCTATTTTCAGTGGCTATGGTCAAGGCACACTGTGAAGCTTAAGTGAAGTGAAGTGTGAATGATTAAATTGGATTAATTTAATTTATTGGACGGTTGTCCTTAAACATACTATTTTTAAAGAGAGAAGCATGATTTTTAATTAGTTAATTGCCAGGAATAGGAAGGGCAATTATTAATTATAGAATTGTGAGGGTTATATAAGCATGGGATGCCATAAGGGTGAATTATTTAATTCACAGGTAAAGAATTGCAGCCAAGAGGAAAAGTGTGCCCCATTTGAAGAAGGATTTTGCTCAGACAAAGGTGAAAACAAGGCTAAAAACTTCCAAATTTGGTGCATGCTTTGAAGGAGGTTGATTTTTGTCTGCATAATTGTTTGCATAGGTGTTACAGGTGCTCAGGTGTTGTTGAAAGGATTCATGCTCTCTTTATGTGCAAATTAAACATCAATTTTTGGGGGCAGCAGGCTTGAAAAGTGCAGATTTTTACAATTAAAATTCACTATTCATGCTTCGGTAGCCATTTTTGTCTGAATTAATTGCAAGAATTCATTACAGGTGCTTTACAAAAGAAAAGGAGCTTTAATCAATGTCCAATACATTGCATATATCCTCCGAATCTGAAAAAATATCTAGATCTACACCAGCTTTGAAGAAATCCGGCCAAGTAAGAAGAAAAAGAATTATTCAGACAAAGATAGACAAAGCCATGGCGAAGAGAGATGAAAAAGAAAGCATGATGAAGTCATGCATCACTTCCAAACTTGCAAACATAGGAGACATGGATCTAGGTCCAGAACCTCTTTCCGAATTGATTGATAGATCCAGAGCGGGAAAGACTTCACTCATGCGTGCGGTTAAAAGTAGTGGAATTGTCCGAGCTGCAGCCTTTCCATGTACAACCCAGTTTCCAGAGTTTATTATGGAGTGCGCTAGATCTTACCATCCTTCATCCAGATCAGTACGAGATGCTACGGGGAAAACAATAATTCAGCTGGACGCAGAGTTCATCAATTATTGTTTGAAGATTCTAGTGCGAAAGGTGGTGAATTCCATTAGTCTTTAGGATGCCGGCAGTAGGTGGAAGAAGCATAGAGCTGATTACGTGAGCATAATGAATAGCCGATACATGAAGAAGCCTAGATCTCCTTCAAAGTTCCCGAGAACTCTTTCGCGGTCCAATTTGGTGCAGGAGGTAGATGATGTTGTCAAATTGCTATGCAAGATTAATGGCGAGGCGAATGCTTACACTTTCCGTACATGGATGTACGTTTTCATCAGGACCATTGAAGTCAACAAGGTTGATGCCATAATCAATTGGTCAGAAATTATTAGCAACAACATTGGTGAGCAACTCCAGAACGTGAAGTGTACTTTCAGCTTCAAAATGACTTCCTATTTGGTGTATGCTGCAGCTTCACAAGGCGTCTTTTCCAAGCTGGATAGATTTGGTTTTTTTTTCTAGGGACCCCATTTTCGAGTGCTACCCATAGTTTACTATACCTGCGTGCGAGAAAGATTTCAAAGTGGTCAATGATGAACTCTTCTACGATTTCATTTGTAGGCTAGACAAAGGCTTGAAGGCCAACAAGGTAAGTAGGGAAGCGTGGGAAGATGTGTCCAAGATTGGCAGTCTATTCATTCAGTTTGCAGATTTCACATACCTCAAGGTTACGGGTTTTTCTGGAGAACCAATAAAGATGCCCAAATATCCGAATGATAGATTGATTGCCATGGAGCTGAGCAGGCAATTTGTGGAGATACACGACCTTCAATCAAAATGGCACAAGTCTACGGGCTTCTTCTCGATCACTGTCAGACATTATAGTTGCCATAGCATTCATAGAGCTCAAGGGATGGAGGCGCAGATGTTATCCGAGTATGAGCAAGAATTCTTCCCCACACGGCTGAACTTCGATCCATTTGGAGTAGCCAGGAAGACGATCTCCCAGGAGTACGCACATGTGCCTTCATTAGAAGATTTCTAGATGAAGTGCAAAAGTGAGTACAAGGTTAGAAAGAGAGATTTCAGCCGGCTATCAGCAAAGCAAGTGTTCGACTTTGGACTAGCGCAGATACCTGTGGGTCTTAAAGATGATGGGAATGTGGTACTTGACACTTACCATCAAATGGGAGGAGATAAAGCCGTACTGCAGGATAATGTAGGAGGCTGCCATACAATTGAAGAAAGATCTAGAGCTATTTTTTGGTGAATACTTCAAATTGGCTGCTGACGAAGGGATATTGCCTTGATGAAGCATTGATGAATCAAGTCACGGGAAACTTCAGCGTAGGATATTCCCTCAAGCGGAAGCACGAAGGAGAAAGTAGCAGAAGGTCTGAGAAGTTGAAAGTACACAGAAGATCTCAATCAAAGGAGAAGATCACTTCTACGACCATGGCTTTAGCTCTGACTTCTCCAGCACCCAGTACTTCACCAACTATTGCACTGTAGCAGGATACTTCCATGCCTCTACTGAATCCGGAAACATTCATCTTCTCTCCTCAGCCACTCCATTCAGCACCTGTTCCAGAGGAGATGTTGAAGCTGTAGATGGCAGAGTTTGAAAGAGCTTTGTCCTTGGATGATTCAGAGGATGATAGCCATAACACTGTGGCACTTTCTGATGGAGAGGAGGTAGAGCGGGAGATGGTAGTGCACTCATCGACTTCTCATTCTCTGAGAAGTAACTTCTCAGAATGGTTGGCTTTGCAGTTGGTTCCAGAAGCGAGAATGGAGATGAACTTAGAGGAGCATGACTTGCAGCTACTCCAGAATTTGGGCGGAAGAGATAGAAGGCCTAAAGTTGCTAAGGTAACTTCAAGGTTGATCATTGAGGATTAGAGAGAGAAGTTTGTTGAGATGTCAATTCCAGTAGAAGGAAAGAAGGAGGATGAGCTCAAGGTAGAAGATGTGACAGTAACCAAAGTACCCCTTGGTCAAGCCACCACTGAAGGATTGAAGCAGGACACAGCAGACATTGATAGATGCTCTATTCCTTAGGCTTGACAGTGAAAAGGTAGAGAAAGAAGAACTTCAGAAGTAGGTATCTCAGTTGTGCGAGATCATAGCCAAGGTTGCTAAGCCTTCCATTCAGCCCATTTCAGAGCAGGTGAGTGATCATCTTATGCAGGAAATGGAGGATGCAAGCAATCAAGTAAAAGCTATTGATGAATGGAAGGATTTGATTATTCGTCAAGCTTTCTGTACAACTTGGAAAAGTTTCAGCCCACCTAAAGGTTATGAATGATGTGGTAAATCAGCTGCAGCAACTTGTGACGAGCATAGTAGACATGAACACAGTTGCTGAGAGTAACTTGAGTACTTTGGGAGAGATCAACCAAGCTGTCAGGAGATGTATTGGTTGCAGAGAAAATTGTACCAGACAGATCAGTCGAGAAGGGGAAGCAGCTGGACTTTGCAGTATCTTTCTGTTTGGAGATTTGCAGATTTTTGCTGAAGAGGATGTAGGCACTTGAGAGTAGGACATCATCCTTACCAGACAATATCATTTCTTTCACTGAGGAGGACATGGTCGGAAGTGTTACTTCATACGTGCGGATCATTCCTAGCAAGGTGCCTAATTCCCTGGAAGGGTCTCTTCTGATGGTACAAAAGAGAATTGATAAAGCTACTAAGCCTTTCACGATGAATTCTATTAGTAGACTGGTGGCACTGCTGTAGGCAAATATTGCGAGGTTTGGGCCAAGCTTGGAAGATGTGGAGGCGTGCATCAAAGTGTTGAATGAAGGATTGCTGTAGTTTAGGACAGAGAAGGAAACAGTGGCTAAAACAGATGGGAAGATGCTGAATCACATGTTCGACAAGTATATCTGATATAAGAACAAAAATAAGACATAAATGTTACAATTGGCATGACTTCTTCTTCTATTCTTTCTTCTTCTATTTTCTATGTTCCCCGGATGAAATTGTGAAACTTTAAGTTATTGGTTTGGCAACCATTACTTAAAGTCATGTGGAATCATTCTATTAGTTAAGTGATATATGTGTCACTTAAGGAGAAGTTAGTTGAGGATGATTGCCAAATGTCATCTTTACTTGTTGTTTGTGTTTTAGTTCAGTTAAACTTCCCATTTGTACTTTCCCTCCTACATTCTATAAGTAGGAGAAGAACCTCTGGGTTAATAATGTGAATTTGTAAGCAGCAATCTTGTGTTCTAGACTTTGTGTTGAACCCCTGAGAGCCACTTGGAGCAAAAGAATACAAAGGAACAGGTTCCCGGAGAACTTTATGTCACGGTGTACTGTGTTTCTTACTTTAAATCTTAGATCTCTTGATAAACTTTGTGTTATTTTAGATCTAGATCTAGAGCTGCCTTTGTTTTAGAATTATGTGTTTATATCTATTGGATTATTCTATGTGGATGCAATCAGCTCTGCCATCTACTGATTGGGATGCACATCTTCCCCATTTTTTCTATGTGTTTATGTAGTTACCTTCTTCTATAACTTTTCCTTTCTTTAAACAACTACTTACTTGCTGCAGAACTGTTCAGTTATGGTTCATGAACTGAGTAGTTAGAGTAAAACCCCATTTAGATATTAGCATACTTAAATTGACAAATCTGACACGAGAGCCTCACTGGTTAAATGAGGGAGATTTATCTCATGACTACCTAGGTTTTGTGCTATGCAGAAAATCTAGCCAACAAGCCAAAATTAGAGCAAGCTAAAGATTCTGTTTTCCATATTTTTCCCCCAAGAAAAATATTGGATCAGAATGCCCCCCACACTGAAGGAAGTTGAGAAATAATGTTCGATTCATGCAAGCATATTACAAGAGGACCTTTGTAATGGAAGTGGCGGAGGCCTGTAAGGATCAAACAACCATGTGTAGGATAAATTCAGAAAATAGCTCTGTAAAGCGAAACTGGGATTTAAATCCATTCTACGGGTTACATGTGGGCTCATAAATAGAGTAGTAGGTTTAAAGGAGAAGAAGCAGTGTCATGAAGATGCTAGGGGCAATAAAAATAAGAAACTGTGAAGATCCGAAGTCTTTGGGCTCAAAACAGTTCAGATCGAGTCCAAAAATTGGCTAAGTATGGAGAAGGCAATGAAGAGAGCCATGTGTCAAAACGATGCTTCTCCAAAGTTAAATCCAAGAAAGGAAGTTCAAATGAGCACCAGTATTCCACGCGTCCAGAGCCCCCAAAATTTGTGAGGCCGCTAAAAAGTCTTCGACTAGGTAGGAAGAAGCCAGATGTCGGCTTGACGCAAATCCAAGATGGGAGTCAAAAGTAGAGACTCAAACTCACGTTAGTTCGCCATGTAGCCCCGGGCCTGAAAAGGAAGGGAGAGGTCATTGAAAAGTCCAAAGACCTACGGAGGCTTCCAAGTGTCAACTCGACGCTTCTCCAAGGGCAAAATTTTGATCGGGAGTTTCAGCAAGTGTAGAGCCTCCATGAGTCCAGTCTCGAAAAGGGGACAGTCGAGTTGAATAGTCAATGCATGGTGGCAGAATGGAAGAGAGCGCCAAGTGTATGAATGGCGCTAATTCAAGGATCAAATTCAGAGAGGGTTTTCAAACAAGCGTCAGACCGCCGCATGTCCCCGGTCAAGGAATATGACCCCACCAAACAAAGAGCTTAGGCGAGAAACAAAGAAATTGAGCGAGCCGACAGAGGAAGCCACATGTCAATCCCACGCTATTCCAAGAGAAAATTACAGAGGCCACCTTTAGACAAGCGCTAGCCCTCCACGTGTCCCAGAGGTAAAAATGGGGTCTGTTTTTTAAACTGGTTTTCCCTCCCTTTTGTACGGACTCGATAAAAACTTTGAAGGGGCATATCTTTCGACTCATGGCTCAAAATATTACAAATCTGACACCGTTGGAATGATCTCGGCTTTGCCCACACCATGGAGATCTGAAAATTTAAGTTTGGGGAGGTTAGGTACAAAAAATGGAGAAAACATCTTCAGGGCCATTAATGCGGATCTATCTGCCTCAATAACCAGATCATATTCGATCTGTTCTGTCGTTTCCTCTTCCTTCAAGGCACCGAACAGAGATTGATAAAACTGAGGCAGATTTAGGGGTAGATTTTTTAGGAGGCATTAATAGCAGTGGTTGAGCTTCAACTTGCTTTTCCCATTTCTCTCTCTTTCTTTCTTCTCTCTGATTGAGTCTATAAATACCAGGTCAGAACTCATTGTAAAGGTTGGGCATTCTTCTATTTTGCAGGCTCCCCTTTTCTTCTGGAAAATGAACTCGTGGATTTTTTAGACCTTCCACCAGACTGTAATATGTTTCTTCCTTTTGACCACATTGTAATGCATTGTATCAATCTACCGAGCAACAAAACATGTTTGTGATCGATTTTCGATCATTTCTTGTCTCTTTTGCTTTCATATGATATTTCATTAAAAATCTGGTTATCTGTGCTTGGTTATTATATGCATTTTGTTGGTTTGTGTCTATTAGCAAAACAAATTTTCATCATTCCTTTGGTGCATCACCTTATAGCTTAGTTTGATTTCCTGTATTCCTTTCACCCCTGCCTCCTTGGTAAAACTTAGATTAGGTTTAGGAATAGGCCCTCTATAAGTTTTCACGCATGCACTTAAATAGAGGAATAAGAACCAACCTTTAACCTAGAGAGTTTTCTCATTTTCTAAGTCCCACAATTTGGAGAAAACTCAATGTTATGCGGATCACACCAAATGACTCTGCCTTAGAAAAGTAGATGTGACGATTCATTTGGGGGTGCTATGATTTTGCACTAACAGATTCCTTTGAGTGTAATACCACCCTTGGTATATATTTTTAGGATACTTAAGAAATTTAATATCCCCACTAGTGGGATGATAATTTTAGATTCCCTTAATGCATTTAAAATCAAATAAGATTTGGTGTGTTTTATTGTCTACTCTATGACTTTGTAGTAGGGGATATTTAAACCTCTGCACTATAGATGCTCCTTAAGTGTGTGGAAGGCTTGCTCACACTTTTCACTCCACTCAACCTTCTTACCTTTGAATTGAAGGGAAATAATGTGGTGGAAAATCCAAGAGAAATAATAACATTACGAGATCTACTAAGATTTCATCATCTGAGATGATGTGAACCTATTAATGCACCTCTAACTGAAAGAATTAATATTTTCTTATATTTCAAAAAAGGTGGCACTCCCTCAAACATGATAATACTTGTTGTAAATGATCCTCGTGATCCTCAAATGAGTGGGATAAAATAAGTATTTTGTCAAGGAATACTATCACAAAATGGTCTCAGAAGATCAAAAAACCCCATACGTGAGGCTCATAAAAACTCCTAGAGCATTGGTCAAACCAAAAGGTACTATGATGAGATCATGATGACCACACCTCACACAAAACACAATTTTGTGGATATCAACCTTTTTTATACTCAATTAATGATACCTATAATTCATATCAATCTTTGAAAACATTACAACACCTATCATCTAATTAAATATATCATCAATCCTAGAAAGGGAGTAACAATTCCATATGGTTACCTTGTTTAACTACCTATAGTCAATGCACAATATACAATACCCATCATTCTTCTTAACAAAGATGACTGATGCCCCTAAGGTGATAAAATTGATTGGAGAAGTACCTTATGCAAAATACCCTCAAGCTACATCTTGAGCTCACAGAGTTCAATCGTTATCATTATGTAAGGTGCTCTAAAAATGGGCTTAGCTCCTGGAATTAAGTCAATGGTAAAATCAATACCTTTGAGGGGTAAACTGGAAAAATTTATAGGAAAGACATATGTGACCTCTTGAAAGATGTGGTTCTCATCCAATGAAGGACTAGACGAACCATCCTATGATTGATCACTAATCTTGGTGGAAAACATTTGGAAACCCTTTCACATACACTTATTTAGATACATAATATATATATATATATATATATATATATATATATATATAATGTGAAGATAAACCAACCTCTAAAATCTAGAAAAGGTTACCTCTATGCCGAGATCATTGTGACACTCAATTATCTTGTGATAATAATCTACTTTGGCTTAATTATCTGTAAGACAATCCATCTCAAGTATAATCTCATAAGAGCACAAGGGGAAAATATGCAAGTTTATCATAGTGGAAAATGATCCTAAGTCAAGCACACACTCTCTCACAAGAGAATTAACTGTTATATTGGCCCCTGTGGCCAAATATACATCCCAACCCTACCCTTACTTAACTTCCACCAACTTGCATTGATCCACGAATAAGGGGCAAATACAAGAATATGAAGTACCTGAATCAAATTAGATGAATACTGGTACTCCCCAAATACTACATGTTGTCTTTACCGTAGTAGCTTGGTGCTTAGCTAAGTGGTTATCAACTAACAAAAAAATCTATGTCTTATGCCCATATCATCAATTGTAATATCTGATATAAGGTCTTTCAACTTCTATGCCATTTTGAGTCTCTATGGGCATGACTTGAAAAAGTGATCCCTTATGCCAAAAATATAACATCATGTGCCCCGCTATCTTTGACCCCTATTGAGCATTAATTTCCTCTATAATCCCTAACCACAAGAAGTTGTAGGTCCTACCCTAGATTTTTGTTGGGATCTTGGAAGATATGTTTGTTATCTCTATGTTATTTGATCTATATACTACCTTGGGGATTTCCATCCCTAACTTATTCCTCTCTAATCCTCCTAGAGAGGGAGATACTATTAATGTTTCTACTGAGGATGAGGAACAAATACATGAAGCCAAAATTTACCCCTAAGAGGGGGTGGTACGTCTTGTGAACGACTATCATACATGGCTTCTATCTTAACACATACTTGATTCCTGTCTTGCTAGATTTCCCCTATTTTGTTATGCAATATGAGATTTCTTCACAATTTCCTCAATAGTTTGTGTAGTGTGCATGCATATTGCACCTACTATGTCAAGTTTTAGAGCCCAAATGAATCTCTAGACACAAATTTATTCATCTTACATATAATCCACATATTGTAACAAGTCCATAAATCACATCTCATACTTTACTACTATATTTATCACATGCATCATCTTGTGAAACTCTTCAATATGTTGATGTACATATAACATGGATACATAACACAAACTAAACCTTTCCTTAAATAACTCCCATGTCATTGTCTCGACACTCAGATGGAGCTATTACTCCTTTTCTCTCCACCATACTCTAGTTCCCTCTCTCAGTAAATGAATAGACACACGAGCCTTAATGTTTTTCTTGTACCCCAAAAGTATAAAACATCTTGTAAGATAACTAGTCATGCCTCGATATGTGATCCCACAATATATTTAGATTATGTGGGTGGGTTAAGGCTCAAAATATCCCTAATATTGTCCACAACATCCTTATGAAATTGTTTTTGACCTCTATTCAACAGGTGAGATGATACATCTGCTGATTGTTGTCGGCTGATTTTTGTCAAGGACTCCTTATCCTCTCTTTGTATTATGATCTCTCTTCCCTAGTAGAATAAGGTGGAGAAACATGACCCTTCTATCAAGGAGGATTAAGCCCTGAGCAAACTAGGCAACTGCCTAGGGCACCAGAAATTAAGGGGTGCCTAAATCTAAAGATTTCTCTTATTACCAGTTATTTTTAGAACTTAACATTAAAATAATTTACTAGAAGATTAAATAGTAATTAATTTATTAATATTATTATATAGTGACATAAATTTCACAAATACAAATAAAAAAGTACTATAATATTTGTACAAGTAAAAAATGACATATTTTTGAGCTCATATGATTTTGTTGGTATTGTTACCCATTCTTAGATGTAGCAAAAAATTATTTAAGTGTGTAATATTTCTAATAAAAAAATTAATTATTTTTTAATGTCACTTGTTTAGCTAGTAGGGTGGATATAATTGAAGTTAAGAAGTATTTAATTCTCTAATTTTATTTTTTTATGGGAAATGTCTATTATTTTTTTAATGAAGGAATTGGTAGGTCTAGTCCAAACACCACTCTTCACACAACCATGGGAGATACATAAGTATTTTTATTACTATATGAAAAATGGTGCTTTGGTCAAGTTTTAGTCCCATCACCTACTTATATTCATAAACCAGATTTGTAATCAACCTTGTATAAAAAAATTGTATTTGTTACATTTTGAGTCTCTCCTATGATTAATTCTCTCCATCCACGGAAAATTTCTCATCCTTCTGTCATATATTTATAGGATATTTTTATACTCTTTGTATAGTGATTTCTTTAAATTTGTGATTTATTATGATCTTGATTCAAATTTTAAAATATGAGAATGTAGTTGTCTTTTTTTCATTTACTTGACGATAAAAAATTATTAACTAAAACTGTGAGAAGGGTGTCCACTCAAATTATTGCCTAGGGCGCTCCTGACCTTTAATTTGTTTTGTCTTCTATGATGGTTTAGTGATGGCCTCCTAGTGATAGCATATCTCTTGGGTACCCTTTCCCTAAGGGCTACAAATACATCATGCAAGGAAAAAATAATCTAAGGTACAAACACCTCTAGCTCTTACTCTCGTGGTGCTGAGGTCTACTATGTGTGGGCCACTACCTAGCTAGTCGGCATGACGTCCTACACATAACATGATGGGGTGTTAGATGATTGTGGAAATGAAGAATACATTAATAACTAAACTACTCTTCCCAAATCTCTTGGATTAGAAATTGTGCTCTGATACCATGTGTAGCACCCATAATAATACAATGCATATTTAAAAAAAAGGAGAGCACACATTACTATTGTTACAAGAGCAACACAATGAAAAAAATATGAAAGAGAGTAAACTTCTCATTTAATTAATCTCACTTCTTGTTTGAAGGCCACTAGTTATTTACAAATATTGCTTTAGGTCAGTTAATATTTATCTCAATGAATGTGTACTTTAATGACTTAAGTAAAAAAAATCTTACTAAGGGAGTTTGAACACGTTTACGATTTAATAATGATAATAATAATATTCAAAATAACAAAGATGGTAAGTTTAAGTATTATTAATTAAAAATATCTATATTTATTTAATGTTTAGGTCATAGAGCTCAAATTTTACTTTAAACTAAAACATTTATGCCATACAATTAACAATACACACACTTAAAGAAATGAAAAAATAAATTTAATTAGGAAAATTTTGTATTAATTTTGTATTTTTTTGGTCAACAACTCTAATGGATGATTAAAACATGGCCCTTACATAAAAATGATCTAGGTCATATAATCTTAGGGAAACCTAATGTTTCCTTAATTCCTCATTAAGAAATTACAAAAGCTTTGATTTTTCCCCCGTTCTCCCATTTTATAGCCTTGTGCAAGGAGATGGAGGAGGATTGGGAGAGCTAAGCTCTTATGGAGATCTTTACTTGAGTAAAATTTTAAGAGGGATTTTTCTACTTCTCACCTGAATGGTTGAAGATATTTTCACAACATTTTGTTATTGTTTAGTGTCTTGTTCAAATCTGTAGGTGGTTTCCATTGAATGATAACCAAATGGGTGAATGATCATCAATGGATTTCTCCATTGAATCATGTTTTCACTTTTCTTTCTTGCTGGTTATAGCATATATACTCCAGAGATTTGCTTTATACACCTGTATGTATATACATGCATATACATTGTATGTGTATTTGCAAATATATGCATTACACGTATAATAGTTTATACACGCTTTGAGGCTGTGTTTAGAGTTTTATTTGCTACAGTGACGACAGAGTTTGGGGGTGGGGATTTGACCGTACCCCCTTTTTTGTGTTTAAATCATATAGGAGGGGTGGCATGGCCGTCCCGCCCCTACCAAAGGTGGGCTGCCCCATCCCCTTAACCAAAAGGCAATGGGGAGCAATGGGGGTGGGGCGGCCATGCCATCTCCTCCCTCAAACCTAGTACACGGTCGACCGGTCCATACCTGACCGATTGGCTGACCCAAAACTTATATCTATTTTTGTTATTAAAAACTATATTTATATACACAATGCATACAATATCAGGTATATAATGGCATGAATAAAATTCAGTTTAGTATATTCGCCTATATACACACATACATAATAAAATTTTTGTGTGTGCGCGTGTGCGTGTGCGTGTGCGCACGCATGCACGTGCGTGTGCGTGTGCGTGTGCGTGTGCGTGGGCGTGCGTGTTCGTGCGCGCGTAATAAGATAGCAGAAATCAATTTATTTAAATCAGATGTGTATTGTTTTATGGTAATTGAGATCAAATGTTTTCATCATGTTATTTAAATCAAAGTTAAAATGAACATACACTTATATCCATGGGTATATAAAACTATATTTATATACACAATGCATACAATATGCTGATTTACCACAAGTTCAGAATGTAAGTTATTCATACAACTGCAACTATAGATGAGATCTATCATTTTATACTACCTACAAATTCAGAATATATAATATATCAGGCAACTGCAACTATAAGTGAAATCTGACATTTTTATTCTTCCTACAATTTTAGAATATAGAAAATTTATGCAGCTGCAATTATACAAAGAATATGACATTTTAGCTTTATCTCAGTTCAGTTATATTGCAACAATACTGTTCTATTTCTAAGGGTGGCTAATGGATTGCCCTATCTTGGAATATATACAACCATGTTAATCGCCTCGGGGTATAACCCAATTTCATTTTCTTTGTAAGCTTCAAGAGTTTGATAAAATCAGTTCTCTCCTAACCATTTTAGAATGTAACTCTTTCTTATAACCTGGAACATTGTAATATCTATGATGCAACTTCTTCTGCCAAGTGCATACAGAAGCATACTTCCATTCTTCATTTAAAATCTGCATATAGTTTTTAAATAGAAATTTGCAGAAGTTTTAAGATAACATACACTAACACATCAGTGTCAAAATAGCATTGAGTACATTACAATTGAATGACTTTTTTATTATTACAATTTCTTGCACTATTAATAAACTCATCATAGTCTTCAAGCAACCGTCAACCTTTATTTTGTGCAACAACACATTCCAAACAACCACAGAAGGGAGAGAACAACATTCACCTCCCAACCTCTTAGTGTGGGCGTGCTCTCTTAAACAATGTTCCAAAAAAATGCCCAATCTAATAGACAATCAATCAGAAATTCAAGCTCAAGAAAGGAAAAACTAACAACTTACACAACATAGAATTACCATATTTTTTGCATTGCATAACTACAATAAAGTTGTTTGGAAAACAACAAACAAAAGAAGAAAAAAACCTCTTAAACACAACACACACTCTACAACCCTGGAACAATTTTCCCAAGGGGATGAATACCTTAGGAAACTAAAACCTTGGGTCCGTATATCCATTCCGGTTATGGAATACCTTAAGGTAATACATTAACTTCCTCAATGAGTCCCTACATCCACTCCTGCGAGAAAATTGATTTATCTATTGAGGTACACATTTCAAATATGATTTTATTTCATGTTTATAAAAACTGAAAATTTCATTATTGTTCTACATAGAAGTACAACCTGAGTCCCTACATCATCCCCCCTCCACACACAAACACTGCAACTACAATGTTACTTCACAACATTGACCATTCACTTTCAAAATTTGCAACACAAATCAAATGAGTATAAAACTCACAATAATTTGAATTTCAAGTGTAAAGGAAGTGCAATAAGAACATTGGGAACATAATTTAAAAACTAAACCTACCTCTTACTACTCATGTCCAAGACTAAAACCCAATTCCACCCAAGTTTCTAGCATGAAAATCTTGTCAAAATCCTTCACATAGTCCATAATTCTTCTTTAAGTTCCCTAAAATTCTAGTATTAAATAATACCCTAATCTCCGTTACAACTTAGCATAAAAAAATATTCTAACCAACCCATACACCAACCCCAAACAACCATATGGAAACCTACTTCACTCCTAAACAAGATAATAATTTTTTAGCCCCAAAAAAAATCCACTATTCAAAAAAAAGGAAAATGATTACTCCTATATTAAAAGAAAAACAACATGATTTTAACATCCCAAATCTGCATCCTCAATAAGGTTGAATCCCAAAGCTAAATTTCCAAATACTCCATGCAACCTTAAATTCAAGATTTAATTGCACAATTCCAAAATCTAATCATGATATTCTTGGTCCATGGTAAGTGAAAAGATCACAAAATGAGGCCTACCCTTTAGATAATAACTAGGGCCAAGTTTGAGGGTGAGAAACATAGGTTTCTTGCTCTAAACTCGATTATAAAACAACCTCTAAAACACGAATCCGGATCATCCTTTTTTGACAAGTGGACAAGGATACAATTATGTATAAAAATACACTTTAACACAAGAACCTATACAAAATTACAAAAGAGATTAATTCATGCATTAGTAAACTTTTTAAAACATGACAAGGACGTAATAAGGAGACCAATAAGGACTAAAGGTTTAAAGCCATGAAAAACCTCCTATGACCTGGAAATTTGAGTGATTTACTGATGGATTGGTATTTGCCTCTCAAAATTGTGGAGGCTTGGAAGCATGTCAAATATATTTCCCTACACACTCAACACAAGTGTCATATATGCTCAAAATCAAACTAACAACAATTAAAATGTCACAATTTTAAACATACATTTTATTTTTCTAATTTATCGAAACACATGCAAATCACTACAAATCATCATCATCCACATTATTTCATCCATCACACTCATTTGCTACATGTGCTAAGTTATTCCATAAGTGATAATCATGATCATAAGTAAGGCTAATATGCAATAGTTTGTCATCAATATCATATTGCATAACCAAAATAATTTCAATAGATGTAATACACTGTAGACACTCAAATTTGGTAAATTGTACTTTAGAAACCCTTGATGATTGTGCACTCTTGCTAAGAAAAATACAACTTCTCCATTCTTACTTAGTACTTTCTAAGGTCCATTGTTTAGCTTGCTTATCCTTGTACACTGACATGTTGGCACATTATGAGAATACAATTTACAAAATTCATAGGAAAACACCAGTTGAAAAGTTCCTAAGTTTATTTTGCATGTTTTTTGTCTCCAGTCAGGGCTATACACTTTGGTCGCGATTTTATATCCAGTCTTGACCCATCTGTGGTCTTGGACTGACATATCTTCCAACTGTACTTTCAAATTGACCTTAGGGTCTTATACTTCATTTAGGTTTTCCTTTCTTAGATAAATCGTCTATAGAACCATATATAAGAAAGTAGACACTACCTCATTTGCTAGCCTAGAACTCCTAAGGCAATGCACTAGAGCACTCAATTCATACACTTACAAAAGGAATCCAAAGCTCCCTAAATATTGCAATAACACGTCTGAAGTCATTAGGGAAACACCTACATCAGGTCTAAAGATACAATCCAAGTCAAGGAAGCCATATCTCTTATCTAAAATCTCTAAAACATCCTCTCTCTCTAAGTATTTTAGAAAGAACCAAGTGAAAACAAGCATAGTCAAAGTGAGTGCCAAATCTGATCGATCTATCTAGATATCACATGCTAGGTGGAGAATGATGTATGGTTTAAGGCCTCTTCAAACTAGTGCCATCATTAGTGATGTATGGGGGTGTCCACAACCATTATAATGTTTTTTTTGTAGTGATCTTCATCCATGGCTAGGGTTTGATATGATGTCCAATCCATACAGAGAACCTCATTACATGTGTGACAAGTAGGGTTTGGCAATGAAAAACAAATCCAGGAAGGTGACCAACCGAAAAATTTGAAGAAGCAGATATGAAGCGAGTAGATAGAAAAATAAAAAACAAGCAATAGTGATGTATCATATATGAAAAGAGACAATCTTTACATTATTTTATCTACAAATACCTCCTTCAAAAACCAAAACCAAAATCATTAAAAATAAAAATTGTAGTGAATACTTAAAGACTTGTGGACCTTGATGTTTTTAGATTGAGACCTGCATAATTCAAGATTACCTTATCTTAATTGGGTTATATATTATTTGATTAAATGACCAACCCAAAGTTAGTTCCCAATCCATATATAATACCCATTACATTTGCCAAATCTTGTGAGAAAATGAGGTCAATTGAAAGGGAAAAAATTCCATCATGAATGAGTTACTGGTTAAAAAGAACTTATAAACTCGCGTAGCCCCAATATTTGAATCTAAAAACCAAGTCAAGGCAGCCATATATCTTATCCACAAGCTCTCAAACATATTCTCTCTAAGTATTTTAGTAAGAGCCAAGTCAAAGAAAGCATAGTCAAAGTGAATGCCAAATCTTATTGATCTATCTAGATATTACATGCTAGGTGGAGAACATGTGGTTTGGGGCCTCTTCTGAGTAGTTCCAATGTCAGCGATGCACAAGGGTTTTGAAAACCCTTCTAATGTTTATTTTTCAGGAATCGTCATCCATGGCTAGGGTTTGACAATGACAAACAAATCCAATAAGGTGACCAACCCAGAAAGTTGGAGGAGTAGAAGCAGAGCAGGTCCAAGACTATACAAATTTCTCAAGACCATATGGTACGGTCCTGACAATTTAGTAGGGCCCTTCCTCAGGTTGATTCATAGTTCCAGCCTCAGTTGTGAAAGTCATTTAGATTAAAATCTTCTAGTTTCACTATTTTACAGTCCCATAATTATCCATAAATCATCTGAGATGCGTTGAGTGCTTCTATACATACGTGTCATGCTTTCAATTACATGCTAGGTTGATTGGTATATGCATAATTCTTTCTATTTTATTTGAGTTATAAATATGAGTTATTACTTATGTCGTATCATCTTTGTAGAATTTTTAATCAACTCTAATCTCTTCCAAAACCTAACTAAATTGACCTATAATTTAATTAAGGGTTAAATTGTTTGGTGAACCCAATTTTGATTGAACCCTTCACCTAATCTAATATTTTATTATCTCTTTGTGTATTAGGTATTTTGATATAAAAACCCTAATTCTCTAGGGGTTTATTATGATCTTCTCTAGTGTTATAATCCTCTTTTTCATTTGTATCACCGTGGAGTTATCTTCTATTTTTTATGCTCATCAATTTAGGTCTAACAACTCTCTTCCATATGCTAGCATTGGCCAATATCCATCTAACCAGGTCCATGTTGATGCTTTGCTTATTGGAAAAATTTCTTATCTTGATCATACTTACCACATGTCTGATACCTCCCTCACTTGTGTGGATTTAAAATTTGAGGCCATTCCTGTTACTAATCAGTTCCCTCCACGCTTCATCTCCAAGTCCACTGTTTTCACTGTTAATGTTGTCACCACACATTGCATTAAGCAAAATATAGGGGCAACTCATCTTTAACTCCTCCACCTACAACTATCTTGGCTAATCCTACTACACTATCTAAGGAGTATGAACTATTAGAACAAATTAATAATACTTCTGTTAAGACATCTCTCTTGGAGCTCCTAAAAAAGCACTATTGTATAAGGATATCCTTTAATCTTCTTTGGGTTCATGTACATTACCTAATGATACTCAAACAACTAATATTTATTTTCTTGTGAATAATTTTAAAACCCTTGAGTAGGATATCACCTTTAAAGACACAAATATATATATTATCTCTACCTTCCCACCTCTTTTTATCACTGTATGTGTTCAACATTTCCTCATTAAGTAGGTTTAGATTTATGATGACTTTGGTGTCAATATTTGTCCTATGTATCCTTTATTGCAAATGGTCCTTTCCTCAAGTCTTATCAACACTAATGTTACTATCGTTGATGGCTTCAATAATATTACATGCTCCAAATTAGGAACTATCACGCTAGATGTCCATGTTGGCCCCATGACCTTACCCACCACGTTTAATATCATGGATAATGTTCTTCATTACAACTTACTCTTAGGACACCCTTGGATACATGATATGTAGGTTTTCCCTTCTATTTTCCACCGTTATGACATTGAGCACACCATAACGTACCAATCTTGATTCTTTTCAATATTATAAATTTGACATGTCCCGTCCATAGCTTCCTTCTATCACTCTTCCATCATAAACCATTCCTATGGAGAGTATTGATACTTATGTTGTTGGTGAAAAAAAACACCATTCTAATTCCATTCCATCATCCTCTGTGGAAAATTCTACAACTCCTAACACCTCACTCTTTCCCTCATCCTACATCACTCTCTCACAACTAGCGGTTACTACCCCTATTGGATGGTGTTGTTCAAAAACTTGATTCACTTGATTACTCTACTAATAATGACAATGTCAGTATCAACCTTGTTGATGAAAATTTACGTAACCTTACTTTCAATCCAATCGACAAAGATGAATATATGTTTCATTCAATCTATGTCTCCACTTGATTGGGCACTATCAACTTAATAATGATGTTTTTAATATTTGTACTAGAAACACGTCTCCCTAATAATATTTCCACCCCACTACACAATATGGTCAACACATCCAATCCTCTACCACCTGTGCATCCCCTTGCGATCCAGGATCATCTTGATACACCACATAACATGTTTCATATCTTACTTGATTGTGGCTCCCTCATTTTTGCTTTTAAGTGGTATCGTTCTATTCTTAAGCTTTCCCACCAACCCGATATCTCTTTTTACAATTATAATGATTTTTTTTGAAATAACATCGATCATTTCCAATATTTGATCCACTTAATCAACGAGCTTAAAACACGTGGACATATTAGTTCATTTCTTACAACAACACATTCCCCTATACAATCACCTTCTATCCATTTTCCTATCTCAAGCATGTCGTCACATTTTGATACTTTTACTGGCATTGTTTACATTCATGGTTATTAGTGGTCACATGTTCTACTCAATTTGTATACAAACAAAAATGTTTGTACCTATGAAACCTTTCCTCCTTTAGGAATTTAACCCTCTGACATTACACCTCTTCTCACACTTGTGATGCATTTTCAAGGGTGAATGAATTATGCTTATTATTACCTTCAGCCTCCACATTATAACCACCAAATTTTGGGTCTCTCTTGATCCTTGACCTATACCCTTAGCTTTACGATGGTCTTGGTTACAACTTATATCTAGCATTCTTGCCCTAAATAAATATGTCATTATTTTTCCTCTACTTATTAGCATGACCATTATTTACAACGACTACTCCCCTGATTATCTACCCAATAGGACACCAAATTCATACCCTGATGGCCCAGGTACTTCCTTACACCGATGAAGAATAGATTACAATATTATACAAATTTTGTCTGATGGAACTATTCCTTGGATCTCATTTTTGTATGCTCCACAACGTGGAAATACCTAGCCTTAGTTGGGTTTGACCATGAAATTGATGACCTCATGGATGAAACTTGGTAGCCTTGGTACTACCCACCTCTTTTGTACATAACTTTGCACTAAAATAATATAAAAACATTTAAATATTTGTGGAAAAAAATGAAGACATGTGCAATTTACTTGAGTTGTTATCACTTTACATTATATGTATTGTTTTTCACTTTGGTTTCATAGATAACATGCTTTATTTATACACACACATGCATTCACTTGGTATATTGAGCTAGATGTAGGACACCCAGATCGATACACACTTATAAGAGCACTTTTACTTCCTTACATTCTCATCATTTGGGGGCAATAACTCCACCTCCTACATGTGTTATTATTATATTATAGATATTTTGCACTTCCTCATTTACACTCAATTATATACATTGTGTATTTGTTATTTTTCAGAATAACATGATTAACATGTGTCTTGTGTAGCATTGACACCTCTTGTTTCATATATGTCACCTATGTTGGCTACTATATCATACTATAATGTTCTAAAACTCTTCGTTGTTATATGCGCTTGCTAGTTGTGTGTGTTATTAGTTTTTTGCTTCCTTGCTTGTTGCTTATGTGCCTTGATTTTCTTGTGACACCATGGGTGTCCCATGTTTTCAGCATCATGATTATATTGTTTACGATTTCTTACTCTTGTTTTTAGGCCTACAGGCCTTGATTGTTTTGTGACACCATGGATGTCCCATGTTTGAAGGCTCCATACCTTTTCTATGCCATTATTTTCATTTGATGTATTCATGTTTTTCTTGTTTACTCTTATTTGTGTTGTTCCTATTGGTTGCCCTTAGTTTCTACTATTGTTGTTTGTCACTAGCATTTTTTGTTGTGCACCATGGTTGCCACCATGTGCAAACAAATTTTCTTCTTCCAGGTACATGCTCCCCCAAGGTGGTTATCTCTTCAAGACTCTGCACAGCTTCTCAGACATTTCTTATAGCAGTACAAGCCTATTTCTTTTGATCTAAATGCTAAACATGGTTTTTACACATGCCTCAAAAGAGGGGGCATCTATCCACGTTTATTCTACATTTTCAAAAAATATAGACAAAATTATGGGGGAAGATGTAAGTGCAAACAAGGTATAAACACCTAGAAATGCAGTCATACACAAAATTTTGGCAAAATCAACATAGTGTCAAAACCGTACACTTTGGTCAGAACCGTATGGTACAGTCCTGACCCCCCACATATTTATGATCAAGGGGTAATTTCAACATGTTTTTCAACATTTTCATATTTTCACCTGCATATACATGTTTTCTACAAATCTTCACATCTAGATTACTTAGTTCATACCAGTACAAGGGGTATGAAAATTTTCATTCCTTCTTCACACCAACACTTACCTTCAGGCTCAATTTTAGTAAACTTGGAGGCATGGATCTCCTTCCTAGTTTAGCATTATTAGCACATTTTCAACATATTTCAAAATTTATTCACTTCATGCTCAGTTGTTCTTCATATGAGAAGAGTTTGGGGCCACATATTCTCTTTTGTATTGCACACCCTTATTTACAAAATCGGGTCTAGATCCATTTGCAGGTGTGTGATTTTTGGGGTTATGAAACACAAAAAAAAATATAAGGACTTCATGGGTAGGATTTCATATCATATTATGTTTAAAAGAGAAGATATTAGAGTTGTTAAATAACTTTGGTACACGATCTTCTTCCTTAGCCGGGGTGCATTTATACCTCTTTCTTCTTATCTCTCTTACACATTTTTGTGTTGGGTTACATGCACTAAGACTCTAGTTTCTCCTCACCAAAAATTAGGGATTGATCACCCCCAATCCTTAAGTAAACTTCAAACAATAAAAATATCCAAGGAAAAAGTAGAGCACAAGAAAACGTGTATTATTTCATTGTTTACATATTTTCACTTCACATATATGCAAATGCAAATATTTTCTATTACATTTTTTATTTGAGTTATGGTCAACTATCTATCATGGAAATTAACTACACTCTGTGTTGTAAGTTTCATCATGGAGCATGCCAACACCAAACACCATAACACAATTAAAAACCAAACATTCAATCAAATACAAAGTGTGTTTACACACTAAAGTAAAATTTTATTTAAGCATGCATTTTTTTAATTTCATACTTAAAGAGGGGAAATGTAGACACTCAAATTTCGTAATTTACACTTTGGTAATCCTTAATTTTACAATGCAATCTTGCTATGATAAATACAACTTCTCCATTCCTGCTTAGCACTTTATAAGGTCAAATTTTTACCTTATTTATCCTTGTACATTGACATGTCAACACATTATAAGAATACAAAGAAAAAAATACATAGGAAAACACCAGTTAACAAGTTCTAAACTTCATTTTGCATGTTTTCTATCCATTTCCAAGTCCATATAGTTTGGTCAGGATTTAATATCTGGTCCTAACCTCCAAAATGATATCTGGTCCGTATAGACAATGCTTTAGAGCACTCACTTCATACACTTGTAAAAGGCATCCAAAGCTCCCTAAAACTTGCAATAACACATCTGAAGTCATTAGGGAAACACCCAAATTAGGTATGAAGATATAAACCAAGTCAAGGAAGTCATATCTCTCATCTACAATATCCCAAACATCATTTCTCCAATTATTTTAGCAAAAGCCAAGTCACAACAAGCATAGTCAAAGTGAGTGCTAAATTTGATTGATCTATCTAGATATCACATGTTAGGTGGAGAACAACATGTGGTTCAAGGCCTATTTGGAGTAGTGTTGACATTGACAATGCACAGGGGTTCCAATAACCCTTCTAATATTTGTTTCGTATGTCTCTTCATCCATGTATATGGTTTGAGATTATTTTTTTCCATCCAAAGAGCCTTGTTGTATGTGTGACAACTAGGGTTTGACAATGACAGATAAATCCAAGAAGGTGACCAACCCAGAAATTTGTAGGAGTAGAAGCAGAGCAAGTCTAAGACCATACAACTTGCTCATGGCTGTACAATATGATCTTAATAATTTGGTACGACCATACCTCAGGATGATTCATAGTTTAAACCCTAGTTTCAAAGGTAATGTAGTTTCAGATATTCTAGTTTCACTTTTTCGCAATCCCAATTCTCTCTAGAAATCATTTGAGGTCAGCTAAGTGCTTCTATAGATTTGTTTTGTGCTTTCGATTGCATGTCAATTCAAATGGTATATGCATAATTCTTTCTATCGGATTTGAGTTGTAAATATGAGTTAGTACTTATGGCATAACATCTGTAATCAACTCTAACCCATTCTAAAACCTAATTAACTTGACCTAAAATTTAATTAATGGTTAAATATACACAATTCTATGTTAAGCAACATCATCGTGGTCTAATCAAAATGGTAACAAATAACATAGTTTGAAACAACATATGCATCATAGTGTGAACATAAACCACATTAAAAGTGCTATCAAAAAATCTAGTGTCAGATAATAAAGGTCCCAAAATACTACAAGAAACTCCGTATAATTTCTAGAGGAACATGGTGAAAATGGGCACGACAAGTTTGCCTAATAGAGATTAAGGCAAGTTAATACATGGTGAAAATGGGCACGACAAGTTTGCCTAATTGAGATTAAGGCAAGTAATACATATGAAATCCAACACGAGGAGTAACTCGTTGTTGAAATAACACACATAAACCTAAGATATGGTGTATGATATGCTACAATGAAGTGCACAATAGAAATGAGTGCCCCTACAATCAAGGAGTTAGGAGAGTGGCAGCCACAAGATCATAGTCGGCTCAAATGAAACCAAGACTACATCCAATCCTTAAAAGAGATTGGATATGTAGTGGGATTTATAGGCTTTGGGATCAACATAGTTAGAATATGTGTTCCTTATTAAATGTAACCACAGTGACCATTCTATTGATGTATTGTATACCATGTGGATCATATAATATTATCAACAAAAATGTGTTGAGAATAGATGCAATGGAGGAACTAAAAGAGCATAGGGCCCGCCTTACCGTAGTGGCTAAAAAACACTCCATCTAGAAGTCACTATGACATCGCTTGTTTAGTTACCACAACCCATTCTAGCTAGTCAATTCATTCTTGTTGTACCACACAATATACCACAAATGTACCGCCAAAACATGTCATTTACTTCACAACCCATTCTAAAAATTCCAGGCTTTGATGGCAGCTATCAAAAGGAATTGGGGGGATAATATCAAGGAGGACATGATAAAAATATGGGAGCATACCAAGGATATAACAATGATGAATACCACAAAGGCTAGAATTATAATAGGGGCAGATATAGGGGAGGTAGAGAATACCATGAATATTAAGGAAAAGGGTACCAAAATAAACAAGGTGGTAGTTACCCGAAAAGTCAGGTCATAGGTTTTCAAAATAAATGAAGGGGGCAATGGGATTTTAGTGGAACCAATAAAGAAGACTTACTACATGTTATAGATTTTGTAAATAATGACATGTGGTTAGGTAGTGCACAGAGCTTGAGCCCAATATGTGTGGATTTTTTCATGAAAGAGGAGTCCCTTATTAATTTAGTCACCTGAAATTATCCCAATTTTATAAGAATGGGAGAACTAAAAAAAATTCTTTGGAAATGAATCAAACACAAATGCTCAACATTTGACAAGGGTATTGTGAGATGAATCATCCCTAGAGAAAAAAGACCATGTAGAATAGAAGAAGGTGAAATCTCAAGAGGGAAGAAAGTAATGTCAATAAATAAAAGAGAAGGAAGAAGCCAAGGAAGGAACAAAAAGAAGACAATACAACAGAAATTGAAAGAAAATGAAGAAGGTAGACATAGAGTCACAATAGCTACGAGAAGTGTTGCTTTGAAAACTAAAAATATAATAAAAGGAATACTTTGGGATGAAATTCCAAGTCACAATAAAGATGAATTAATGTGGTCTTACCCTAACCCAGAAGTCCATGATAAGGTTGTTCAGAAAACTTGGGAGGTGGTGAAAAATATTCAACAAGTAGAGGTTGAAACACTAACTTATTTTGAAGAAGAAGATGTGACTACATCACAACATTTAGTAAAACTAGTTACTAAACAAGATTTGGCGAAAAAACTGGAACAATTTTGTAAATATTGGAATAAAAAGGAGAGAATACATTGTGTACATCGAGTAAAGACAATAAAATCTAAGAAGAAAAACATATTTTGCACACAACGGAACTAGAAAAAATCAACAATAATCTTAGATGCCAAAATTAATGGGTAAACATTTTCAAGAGTATTATTGGATTTATGGGCAGATGCAATGTTCCCTCTAACCCCAAAACAATTTGCCTCTAATATGTCAATATAGTATTAGGCCCCAAATTTGTCTTCCCTCCAAATCCTAGCCGGACGTGTCATATGCCTCAAAATTAATTTTTAGTGCATACTATTACATTTGATTTTATATAAATGAAAAAAACTACCTTTTTTATATAACCTACAAATCATATAAACACTAATAACTTTATGTCCGTCAACAAATTTGTGTGGAATACATAGAAACAAAGGCATGGTAAAAAGAATTTAGGCACAAAAAAATTTGTTTGCTAAGCGACTCTCGCAATCTAATTATATATAATACCTTGACTTCGGGGTTATATTTGATGGCTGTTTAGACATTTTAAAAATGATTTTAGCCAGAAACTTGTATATATAAAATATGATCATTATTTTTATACATATTTATATGTAAACGATATATATTAAATATATAAAATTGTCTTTTTTATATTTAATTAAGAGTATAAATAACACGACTCTTTTACATTATTGAAGGGAAATATTTGAGAATTCCCACCACCTTATAATTATGTGACAAACATAGGTGGCCATAAAATTTAACCCCTGCAGCTTGACACGTAAAAGTGTATTATATATATGGAGCCACATGATTATAATCGATACTAATAACCTCCTCGTTACCCAATGAAGATCAATGTTATCCTTTATTAAAGGAACAACAAAATAATTCAAGAAATATACCATAGGATGAAAGATATGAAACCCTAAGTAAAACTCCAAATTGATGTTCAATTACTTATATTAAAACAAAAATTTCACACTTTTAACACCAGATGAATAAACTATGCAAAAAGTTTTTATCAACCTTTCACAAACACATTTGGATGATAATAATGATTACCTAAACTACTATTAATGTATGTTAAAATTCGTTTTTGTTGGAAAAATGAAAAATACTAACTACTATTAATGTTTTATGTAATTGTATAAAAAAACACTACCATATATTGTTGTTAATGTTAGGATACTACAAATTCGGTGTTAAATTATAAGAAACAAATTCAACCACTAAAATATAACACCAAATTTGTATCATCTTACAAATAATCACTATTATATTAGTGTTAAATTATATGATGATACCAAATTGGTGTTATATTACAAAAAATAGATACGAACACCAAAACATTTGGTGTCTTGGTGTCAAAAGTGTGAAATTCTTATGTTGTTAGTCACACGAGCTAACTAATTAACTATTGCGATTATGTAACTTTGAATCACTTAAACACTTGTTCTATAGCTTTTTGTTAGAGGTAATCGTTAAACAAGGTTCATGAGGAAGTTGTGAAACTATGATACCTCAAATAAGATAGTTTTTAGTGCAAAGGATAAAAAACTATGAAGATGTCATCAAAATCAAAACTTGATTGCATATTTGTGTCCCTCTCAAAAAATTATGCAAGTTCTAAAGAGAGATCGAAATGAGAAACAAATACAAGAGAAACAATCCTTTACATAATATTTGAGATAAACTGAAAATAGAGAAATGACATACACAAGATAACACAGTACACAAGATTTAGCTTGGGAAATCCTTTCGAGAAAAATCCCAACACAGTAACTTATATTCCTTTTTATATTAACTCAAATGTTTTACCATACAATAATGTACTTCTAAGTTATGTTCTATCCTACTACATGTTTAGCTATATGTAAGTACATCTGTAAATAACTTTCATAACGGTGTTACAATACAATGGGTAAATCATGGGCCAAGAATACAACCCATAATGATTCCCCATGAACATGAGTTATCTCACCACCCATATAATAACATAGGTTAACCCACTTACACACTCCCAAAATCCTATAAACAAGATTACAATCTATAAAAGTGTAACTCATGGAATATATACAACACATTGCATACAATGTATGAGTCAAGTATGGTAGACTTCTCACCAAGTTCTTGTAAAAAGTACCATCAACTAAAGGAGAAGAAAAAATGGCATAAAGCTTAACACCAAGCTGAAAAGTAGTCAATACCAACATAGTGATTTTCATGTTGAAGTTTCTTAGAATGTTTTGAGCATATTTGAAATGATGGACCAAAATTACTTTCTCATACTAAGAAATCGGATACCAATGGAAAAAACAACAACAAACATATGTAAGTCATCTTAAATACTCCATTATCCATGCTTTTAACTTATGACCCTACTTTGTGGGAGCTCATATGATGATTACATTGTCTACATGGAATAACTGAATTATGAGTTTTTGGTTCTTAGTGTAGACTAATTGGGAGAAGAAAAATTTGCAGAAAGATTAACACCAAGTGTTTTCCATGTTGAAGTGTCTTATAATGTTTTGAGCATATTTGTATTGATGGACCAAAATTTCTTTCTCATACTATGAAATTTGACACTAATGAAAAAATATGACAAACCAATGTTAGTCATCTTAAAATAATCCATTATCAGTGATTTTAACTTATGAACCTACTTTTTGGAAGCTCATATGATGATTACATTGTCTAAATATAAGAATTGGATAAGGACTTTTTGATTCTTGGTGTAGACTAAAGGGTCTGAGGGACTCCATGTAAAACTAGAATTAATTTAAAACATGTTATCTTTTCATACCAAGCTCAAGGATCATATGTCAAGCCATACAAAGAATTTCTTAATCTACACATATAGTTGGAGTTCTCACTATTGATGGACCTTGAAGGTTGGGACATGTTGGCTTCTTCTGACAATTCTTATTGTAAGGATGTAGTTTTGAGGTCCATCTAGTGGACTTATGATTCTCGTGTTACAACCAAGGAGATTACCATCTAGATGAAATTCATTTTGGCTGCTGGAGAAAAGGTTTCGTGGTAACTAACACATTCAATATATGAAAACCCTTTTGCTATAGGTCATGATTTGTACCTTTCAATGGACACATTTGTTACATATTTAATTTGGTACACCCAATTATGCCTAAATTTTTTCACCCCTTTTGGAAGTGGGTTCAAGTTCTATATGTTTTTCTTCTTCAAAGAAACAATTTCTTCTACTGTAGATTCCTTCCATTCAAGATGCTTAGAAGCTTGATGATAAGTCTTTGAACCCTATGTCATTGCCAAGTATACTAAATGTGCAACACCATGTGGATGTTGTAAACACATCTTACTCAGAGGTCTTAGATCCTTTGCCATTTTCACCAACCTCATTGTGAATTGTGTAGACTCATTTTGGAAAAGGTTGTGGTGGTTTTACATGTGAATTTTGAATATATTATAGCACTAATGGTAAAGGCTCTTGTTGTCCCGTATGCAGCTCATCATTTTTCTTCATAAGAGGCATCCGAAGCAGTGTCTATCTTGGTAGAATCCAATAAAGAAGGTGAAGGTGATGGATTGTAAGCTTGATAATGTTAATCAAATAATACATTTTGTTAATAAAGTATTCTAGTTGTGCATAAAATAAGAAGATGATATGACTTCACATGTTCACAATGGCCAACAAAGATACAAGGGAGGCCTTCCTTTCCATTGATTTGTGTTTGTCATCTAAGATATGCACCCCATGCATTACATCCAAAAAAATCAAATATGATACATCAATCTTAGCATTGGACCATTTCTATTCAGAAGTCATGCCTTGCACTATTGAGTGGGTAGTGTAAATTTGAATTTAGTTTGTAAACTGAATTTTTTTTGCCCAAAAAAGGGGAGGCAAGTATTGGAATGCAACATGAAATTAGCCATTTCCTTTAGTGTGTAGGTTTCACGCTCAACTACACCATTTTGTTAAAGAGTGTAAGGTATCATATGTTGAACCCAAATTCCAACATGGTCACATAAGGTAATCATCTAGTTAATGAAAAACTCTCCTCCATTATTTGTTCTGGGCCATTATATTTGAAAATTTTGAAGTGCTCAAAGACCACTTTTGTTTTCTAGAAAGTACACCCAAGTTATGCAAGATAAATCATTAATGAATGTAAATACATATTTATGTTTCTAAGAAGAAACATGGGGAAACGACACGACGTCACTATAAACTAAAACAATCATGCCATAGTTAAATTAAGTCATTTGCATGTAGCATGACTTGTGAAGGTTTATCAAACACAAATTTGTCAAACTTGTACAATATGGCTAGATGATCAACCTTGTCATTGGCTACAATAGCATACCAATATTTTTCATGTTTAACAACATTATTAGAGGAAAACCCAATAGTTTTTCATTCACCATGAGTGATATGAACAATGGATAGTAAGTTTGCAAACAAATCTAGAACATGGAGAAGTTTATTGAAAATGTCATTCTCCATCTCACTCAACCCTTCTCCTTAAATAGCGAGAGGACTATTGTTAGCCACAAAAATGTTAGTTCTGAAGCAATCCTTGACATTTTCAAACATCAAACCTTGATTTTCCATATGGTTGGAGGCTCCAAAATCCAAAATCCATTCATTTATAGGCAATTCAATTATTGTTGTAGAAAGGGAAAAAAATATCAAAGAGGGAAGAAGTTGTGTTCTTTTTCATCTCTTCTTCTAAATATGCCAATTTATTGAAACATTTATTTTTAGCATAGCCTAGTTTACCAAATAAATTGCAAACTTATTCATCACCTTCTGCAATCATTTTTTATTTTCTTTTATCTTGACAAGGTGAAGAGTCTTGCTGAGCTGGTTTATTTCCCTTCATATTACACTTTTCTCTACCTTGTTTCTTGACAGGGTCATATCCTTTGTCAATGTTGGATTTTAATGCAACATTATAATCATCAAGTACTAATTTGTATTGCTCACTACCTTGAAGTCAAATGTCACAAATTAAAAAATCAATTTTTCTTGTTATCTCTAAAGTTTCTCATAGAACATGTCAAAAATCAATACCACACCAACTAATCTTATGTGTAATAGTTTGACATAGAAATTGAGTAAGGAAAACCCATTTTAGATAGAATGCTAAATGATTTTGTCATCAAATTTTAGTTCATCAGTCTCAATAAGTAGAATCCTTAAGTGCTTGAATTGAGAGATGAAGTTCTTAATATGAGGATAGTTGTTAAGAACAAGAATGGAAACCTCATTTTTGAGTTTGCATGCCCACATTTTACCGGGCTTTCCAAAAATGTTCTCTAAGGTATTCCAAACTAAGTAAGGTTCCAAATCACCATGAAAATGAAACTTCAACTCAGGGGATACTGACTGGTATGTAATATGTATAGCTTCATCACAATGGTTTTTACATTTCTATTGTTTGATAAGATCAAAATGTGCATAATCTTCATTCATTACAATGTGGTAAAAACCCTTACTAAGCAGCATCTAGTAATATATCATTTCTAACTTAAATTTTTAGAATTTATGAAAATTACCATTCTTTCATTGATAATGTAGCAAAAAAACCTTGTTGTAGTTATAAAAGAGCCCAAAATTTTATATTCAATTTTTTTCTGAAAAAATATGTTTTCAAAAATACATGTTAAAATGATCATCTCGATGAGAAAATCACAATGGGGCAACCTCTTTATGGGCATATAGTTTTTCCAAAAAAGATTTATCAAAATTATATGTTAAAATGATCATCTTGATGAGAAAATCACAATAGTGCAATTTGGTCATAGGTGAAAAAATCCCTTTTTTCTCCCATTCATATAGAAATGTTGTTTTCCCATCTTCATGAACCAAATTTCACTCATAATTGTGAGATTACAAATGGATCAAAAAGTATTTCTATTTTTTTGCTTTCTACCAAACACACCTTTTCTATTAATTTTTCTATATTTTGTTATGAACTATGTAAAAAAATAGGGTCTCCGAAACCATATAAAAAACTAGGGTTTTTGAAATTACAAATCCATAACAAGTTATGAGCTATAGGAAATATGTACAGGTGTTAAGTAGTATTTTAAGTTGAAACCAGAGAAAAATATCTATATTATAATTGAACGAGGTTTCTAAACTAAAAATGCAATGGAAAAATGTGTTGTAACTAAATATGGTTTTAAAATTAAATACAACTAAAAATCTATATTGTAACTGGACATAGTTTGTACCAAAATAGAACAATAATTCTGGATTTGAATAGAAATATGACAATAGTGTGTAGAACTTCTAAATATACATAATATTTTAAAAAATGATTAGGTTAGGGAGTGTTTGATATGATTTTGTAAATAGTGAACCAAACTAATGTTTCAGGCACTGACCATGGAGGATTCCATTGTTCCTGTAGCCACATTATCTTGAGACTTATTGTTTATCGATGCACCAAATAATCAAACGAATGAGAGGCTATTTATTATAAAAAAATACCAGGTGTGTTCTATATACTGTGAAGTATGTGAAAGCTAAAATCCATATACAACTTTGTCTAATGGCTGAAGTATTGAGGCATAACCATTGACACCATAAACTCATGTAAAATTGATAACCACTTTGCCCGTAATGAAAACTTTTGTGAGTTCTACAATTACCAAAACACTTTATAGCTTCGGCGTTTTTAATGAGATAATGAGATTCAACTCTTAGTACACCACTATGCTCACCAATTCTTAATCAACCTAGATCCCATGAAAGACAAGGTGATAGTATAACATTGGTTATTTGCAGTAAGCCATTGACTCTAGATTGAAACTTGTAGAGAAAATAAAATTTTAATAAATCTAGATATACAAAAAAAAAATTAAAAATTGTAGATCAAATCTTTATACCTACATTCAACATGAGATGAAGCTTTTATTGCTCTGATACCATATTAAAGTAGTTGAATATTATCCAAAATTGATGTAAATAGTCATACAACATACACCCACATACATGCAATACTATAAATCAATGAAAGCTTAAACTAAATACATTCCATGTATTTAAATCACATGCAACATAATGATACCTCAAACATTACTTCTCTATGCTCTTATACAGATGAGGAAGGGGTTGGAATTAGGGATTACAGGGTAGTTAACTTGGAACACAAATCTAAAAAATATTATTAATAACGGAAGGCAATCAAGACTAAATATATTGATACTCTTCTCTATAAATAATGTGTTGATAAAGTGTGCACCAACTAATGCATTATTCACATATTATATTACAAGTGTATCTTCAGATTATACAATAGTGCATGGATAATTAATACACTACCAATTTTTCTATGAATTTTTTAGAGTTGTTATATTATTTCAATGTTGAAAAGCTATAAATGTTGATATAATTAACATTGATTCTATTTTTAGAATGATTTTTTATAATAACAAAATTATTATTATATTTATTATTTGTCTCTAGATTCAGGCACAAGTTGAAAAGGTTGCTCCAGAGTTTCAACATTTGTAAGTGTTGTTAAACCACTAGGGTAATACTCCTTTGACTATGATTTGTGTATCATTGCATCCTCCATAGTTGGGCCCTCTTCCTACCACTGCTCAATAGAGATGGAACTACTCAAGCACTCAGTTCTCGTCACCCTTTTGTGGTCATTTCTCCATCTTATCTCCTCATTTTTATTGTAAAAGTCTTGTATTTTTATCTTTTCTAGTGGCTAATATAATTATGTGTTCCAATAAAAAATGAACCATTTTAAAAAGAACTAAAGTGCCAACAAGTGGATCTTAGTAGCATCAAATTGTCCATGCAAGTTTTTACTACCACAAATGTGATCTAAATAATTATAATCATAAGAGGTTACAATTGTAAACTCCACTACTGCGTGCGCAACAAAGAAATAAACTCAAATAAAAAACAAAAATAGAGTTACATTTATACACACTAAATCCTTAGCCCAATGAGAATATTTTTTTTATTAGTAAGATAAATTAATAAAGATTTTAATAATGATTTAATAAAATTAATTAAAAGTATTAAAATAAAAATAACAATATAATTTTTGATAAAAAGATATTAATAAAATATTTAATAAAAGAAAAGAAAATTAATAGTTTTGTTTTAATTAATATTTCTTTAAAGAAAAGGAAAGTATGTTGTTATTCATGTGGGAAAAAGTCTCTAACTAGATTTCCAAACCTCTTATCTTTTTCCTACAAGTTTCAATTATGCACTAAAATTCTTTACGCCAACCATATTTACTACTCTTCATGCTAGGCTAGGCTCCTTCTAAATTTGGTTATGATAAATTTGAGAAAAATCTTATAGGATAATGCCAAACAAGTTTATGAATTTCAAATAGTTACTTGGAACATCTACTACCTATAAAAAGATAAAGGTGACATGACATGGACATCATCAACATCCAATACCAAATCATAATGCTCTATGTTAATTGGGTTATTTGGAATGTTGAAGGTCAAGAACCTTGGAAGATATTGTTAAGTCATTGTATTTTAATAAGCTCTCTATATGGAAAAACCTACTAGAAAAATATCACTTTCATACATTTTTAATTACTATGATGCCAAACAAAATCGAGGGGTCCCTCATTGCCAAATTATTGGCCAACCTTCAAATTGGTTAAGCCACACCTTAAGTCAATTGAAGATGATTTCAAAAATGGGCTCTCTTTCAATGATCACAATCTTTGAAGGTCCCCTATCGTGCCTTCTAATAATATCTCTTTAGTTGAATTGCCCAGTATCGAAGTACTTAGGTTTTATAGAAACAAAATTGTTCTATTATTGACATTATCACTTCTAGGGATTAGATCTCATGGCTAGGACTACGAAATAAATACCATCTATTGGCCTCCAACCTACCTTCATTTTATCACATCAACATTAAGGAATTGATGTCTGGTGTTACACTTCATAAGCTTCGGCTCCAATTGCCCTTGGCTAGGTTGAACGATCAAAAATGGAATTATGACACAACACCTTTAAACACTACTCTCACAAGATCCTTTACCCAATTATCAGTCCTTTCTCCTCTACAATTTTTGAGTTGAATAGGTGCTTGAATTTACACTCCTCTCCTCACACTTGGCTTTTCCCAAATTAATAGGATATTTAAGGTCATAAAAATTGCAATTCTTTTACAAGGTATGTTCACTGTGAAAAACTCTGAAGTTACCAAACACATGATAGATCTCTCTCATTTCACATTTTAACACTCCCCAATGCAAAACACATGGCCGCTTTAATAATAATAATAATTTTATTTAATATTTAAGGTTTTGAGATATATGGAATATTAAATTTTACATATAAATAAATATATAAGATTTTAATGATGGGCTACAAAGAAAGGTTTGCTTTGTGAAAATTCTTATATTTTAGATTATGGATTATAGAAACCTGAAGTCTTACAGAACATATTGTGAATGGTCGTTTTAATATTTGTTATTTTTTAATTTTTAAAGTTATTTAATATTTATATATTTTTAGTATATGTATTACAAAATTATACATATAAATTAATATAGAAGATAATAATGATGTGTCATATAACATGGTTCAGAATGTCAATTAAAATTGTTTATATGCAATTGCTTTGGAAATTTCTATATTCGACATTATGGATTGCAAAAACTTAGTCTTGCGAAATGGGTTACAAGTGGTCATTTTAATGTTAAATTTTTATTATTATAATATTTAAGTTTTTAAAACATATATAACAATAAATTTTACATATAAATTAATATATAAGATTTTCTACGTTCACGTGTAAACTTAAGAGGATAGTTACAAAGTCCAATCAAGTGTAAGCATGGTTGTGTGGTTCTCAAGTCGTTAGTTATTGAGTTGAATCAAGTGCAAGGATGGTTACTCAACTAACAAATGGGCCCCTATATATATATATATATATATATATACATATATATATATATATATATATATATATATATAACACCCCACCCTTAAGCCCCTATCTATATATGGGGCAATGGGTATTAATTATAGTTTTTAACAATTTGCAAGTTTCACCCACGGTTTCAACATTCAATCTTGATCATTGTTGGTCCTCAGTTTCACCATTTATAGTCCTCAAATCAATCACATCGATGGATGATTCCCTTTGGCCCTACATCTTTCGATGATTCCCTTTGGCCCTCCTAGTTGACGAGTGGATGATTTCACTTGATAGGCCAATAATATGGTTTGACACACCAATTAAAATCCTTTTCACACAAAGTTTTCAATTTTTTTTCTATTCAACATTTTGAATTGTGGAAGATTGAAGTCTTTAAATTAAGCTATATTATATATAATTTTATGATTTTTTATGGTAGTAATGATACACTCATGTATATATATATATATATATATATATATATATATATATATATATATATATATCTTGTAGGTAAGCTTTTAATCTTTATTTTTATGTTGAATATTATCTGCTTTTGAGTGCATACAGATGTTCAATAGGGACTGATATCTTTAGAGTTACGTGAATTGGTTAGGCATAAATGGTCTACATATGATTGCGCAAAGTGTAAGGATTATGGTGTCGTTTGCACGTGTCCTAGGTATTTGGCAATTTCCGGCCGTATAAAATATAGGTATGACAAAAACATCTTAAAATGGTTATAAAACAGAAATTAGAATACGATTTTAGTTGGATCCGTTTTCTTGGGAAACATGTTTGAACAAGTCAGGCGCATCAAAATCTCCCCATTTCAAACCACTAAAAACAATCACGTAAGTACTTCAACATTAACAGTTATATTATTGTTATGTCGGCTGGAGCCTCAGTCTAATAAAAGGCTTTTTAGGGATACGAAGCACGATTAATACCATGATTTTTAACATGTTTACTAAGTTCTTTATCTAAATCTAACCTAGCAGGTAAGTTCTGGTAAAAATAAAAATAAGGCACGGCAGGAACAACAGTTTGACTTTCCCTTAGATTTTACAAGGGGGAACAATTTTCAAGAGTTCAAATCAAATTGTGTTCATTAATGGCTTCATCAAGCTCTCATGATGGCGCAGAGGTTATACATAAGCTGGTTGAAGGTCTAGGAGATGCCTCAGCAAAGGTCAGAAAAGCTGCAATGGCTGCATTGGAGCAAAACCCTCATTTTGATTCAATACCCATACTAGATTGCTGTACTAAACTACTGTTTCGAGGTAGAAGAAAGAGATCTGTTCATGTCGTAGAAATTTTCCAAACCATGGCATTCACTGTTGGTGTAATGAATGAAACAGAAATTGATGCCGATCTCATGACAACATTAGCCAAGCTTGCCACATCTCAAATGACCACTAATTCCAAGGGGAATTTAGATAGTGATGAACAACAGGCTGTATGCAGTTTACTTGTTGCAATAGGCAAACACCTGCCTGATCTCCTGCTGCAACAAGTATTTCTTCACCTGACTACTAGCAGTTCTGTTGCAGCCATGGTGCAAGCAATTGCAGAATTTGCATCTGCACAGCCTTCAAAATTTGCCCCACGTTTGAAAGTTGTTCTTTCCCAGGTTTCGCCTCTTCTTAGAAGGATAAAGGGGCCTCAGCGACCCATTTTTGCAAATGCAGTCTATTGCTGGTGTGAAGCAGCCTTGCAGTACCGTGCAGACTTTTCTTCATCTCCACAATTTGACAGTGATGTTAAGGCTCATCTGCATTCTGTATTTGATCTGTTTCTCGAGGACTGGACCACTTCTGGTGAGCTTAATGTGGCCTTATCTGCAATTGATGCTTTGGGAAAGATGGCAGGCCTTATCGATAGGTCACAATTAAAGGCAGGATTGCCCAGATTGCTTCCTGCAATATTAGGATTGTATAAAAGAGTGGAGAATGAGAGTTATGCATATGTAGTAACGTGCAGCTTACAGAGTCTTCTTGATGCCTCTCTAATGTCTGCTTGTGGGCCACCAATGCTGGATTTTAAGGACCTTGTTGTTGTTTTGAACACTCTTCTTCCTATGCTCACATCTGCCCATACTAGTAATGGCTCTGAATTTGGAGTAGCACTGAAGAATTACAACGAGATTATGCGGTGCTTTCTTACTATAGGGGTTATGGGTACCACCGTCGATCTTTTCAATTTTCTTATGGGTCAAGTAAATTCTAAAGAGAGGAAGATTAATTTTCGCTCAAGCTCGAGGCACTTTGTGTTGTCAAGCATCTGTTATCCTGGTTGTCTAAATCTTGGCACGGATGTAGACTGGTTCTTATTGAAGCTGTGAAATCGTTGTTGAATGAACAGGACAATGAGCATTCAGAAGTGTGTTACAGAGTTAATTGTGGTGATGGCCTCCCGGGGCTATATCATGGAACGCAGTTATGGAGAGTTGTTTCTGGACTTCCTTGTGCTACAGTGTACCATTGAAAACAAAAAGGAAGAAGTTACATGGTTCCAAAAACAGCAAAAAGAAAACACAGGGTTTTTCTGACATTTCATCCTACCAAAACTGACTTGAAAAAGGAACCTGCAGTGGTTTGTTTGTGAAAAAGGACTGTTTTTACTTGCAACTAATGTACCTGAGATGGAGATGATTCTTTGGCCATTTTTGTTTAAGATTATTATTCAATCAAAATACACGCCAGCAGTGGCTACAATTACCAGATGTATTTCAGAGTTGGCAAGAAATAGAATTGCTTGTGGCATTCCATTGTTCACAGCAATGAAATCACCTGAGAAACAGGTGCCAACACTACAGGAACTGTTTTGCACGTTTGGTTGTGCTTTTGCATAGCCTTTGGACAAGGGACCAACTTGCTGCAACGCATTCTAACAGTGTTAGATTATTTGGCACCACTTTTCCCAAAAAATGTAAAACCGCTTTGGGAAGATGAGATTCCAAGGATGAAGGCATACATCGCTAGTAAACATGATTCAAAAGACAAAACAATAATGGAACAGGAAACATGGGAAGATATGATAATTGATTTTTTTGAAAAATCTGTGGCTGTAATCAGAACTCCGAACTGGACTCTATCTCTTGGAGATGCCCTCTGTAGGCAATACGAATTATACATTGGTGATAACGAGCATTCTGGGTTGCTACACAGGTGTCTTGGCATGCTACTGCAGAAGATTGGTGACAGGGATTATGTTAGTGAGAAGATAGATTTGATGTACAGCAAAGCTAACATAGCAGATAAGGCAAACAGGATTGCACTAGCCGAGGGCATGGGGGCAGGTTGCTGTAACACATATTGATATGGTTTTGGAAAAAAATTAAAAACATATTAGGAAATGAAGTCCCTAATAAATTTCAAAGGTTTATTAAGTACCTCTTTATGGACAGGGGAAGCAAAGCAGATGTTGAGAACATACATGCTGCAGTAGGATTAATTTATAGCTATATAGCCTGCTATGCACCATCAAGTCTGATTGAAAGCAGAAATTAATGCACTCGGGAACAAAAATGCTTTCAAAGCTCTTTCATGTGTGAATGCCATAAGCAAAGTAAGCAGTCATCACTGCAAATGACTTGTTTAGGCATGCTGTTATTAAAGGCTTTGGAAAGCAGTGCTTCATTTCCACTGGAAAAGAGAGATCAAATATTGGACTTATGCAATTCGCCTCCACTTTGATAGGTTCTACAAACCAATTGGGTCTAAAGGGCTTTAAAAGTCATTATCATTGTCATCATATTCTACTAGATGGCTAGAGATGTCAGCACTACCTACACAAAATTGTGGACATGTGGGATTCAAAGGCAGCCCAATCTTCTGATGTGCTGTGTTTGTTTTTCTAAATTACATTTTCTTTGAAATGAAATGAAAGATTTTTAATGATGTCCACAAGACCGAGCAGTCTAAGGGATTACAAAGTTATAATCTAATGTCTGTGTGCCGTGCATGTAAAATATATTTTTTGAAACTTCGCACGTACAGAAAAATTTGTGGTGATGTGTACCAGAAATGGAAATGCTGAAATCGGGAGTAAGTTTTATTGCCAAATGTCTACAAATATGCAATAACAGTTTTGAAGTTGTTGAGAGGGAAAATATCGTATGAATAGAAATTACAAGAGTGGGATGTGTTATCCAAATAGCTCTCCCAGCAATTTGGATAACTTGCATACACATTCTGGCCCTAAGTTATTCATTGAAGAATTGCGCACAGCTCAAAAATCACTTGGTACATTCCCTTGGTCGCAGGTTTACCTGCGCACTCCTTTCCTTTTCTCCTTCCATTTCTCCCTTGCGCCCACATTTTGCGCATTCACCTTCTTCCTAGTCATCTTCTTCCCATCCCACGCGCCTCGCACTTACTACTAAGTCCTTGGCCCTTCGTGCACCACGCCCATTACCTTGTAATAGTTGCGCCTTAACCATACGTTCTCTACTCACTAGTTTGCTTTATCTCCCCGCGTGCATCGCTCACGCCCCTCCGCACCTTCCTCTATTTTCTCCGTGCGCCCTTCCCTCATGCCCTTTTGTGCCAGATCATCTTTTGACACGCTTAAGTGTGTCGTGTGCAACCAGTCAAAGTGCGCCAATAGAGCACTGAATCCTTGCGAACAAATCAATGATTGACACGTGGCAAAAACGACAAAATAGTTTGTACTTCTGGCCATCATCTCAACCAATTCGTGCACGCCATGGTGTTTTTGCATACGTCGATGACTCTGACATCTTCTGACAGCCGTATCTTCTGCTACAGAGCTCAGATCGGCGCGCGCCTGGACTTGTCAGAGGGCTGTTGACATCTGCTACAGTGTCAGAAATTCAAAATTCAAATTCTGGCAGATCTGGTAGGTAAGAATCGGGGAAAACGTCTCTCTAAACATTGATGAGCAGATCTGATTGCTCCAACCACCCAATTTGGTATGATCCGCCCTCCTTTGTCTTCAACACGTCAAACAGGTATGGGGAAGCGTACTTCACAGATTTCCAAGCGGATTTGCAGACATTGAATGCTTCTTGTTGGTGGTTGATGTTTCAAATTTGGGTTTTTCCCTCCTTTTCCTTTCTTCCTCCATGGATTCATCTATAAATGTAAGAGCAAGGCTCATTTGTTATGTTGGACACTCTGGATCCTTACGCGTTCTGCCAAGGACTTCATATTTTCTGTATTTTGAGTTGCAGACCTCTATGTATGGCTCTTGCATGTGGATATCGGCCTCCATCATTGTAACAACTCTGTGCATTTCTAGAAGTAATAGAAGCATCGTTTTGTGACTATTCTTTGTCCTAAGGTGTTTGCATTCCTTCTTCTTGCCTTTTCTTTTGCGTTGTGTGCTGGTTGTGCTACTTCAGGTCCCCTGTAGTTCCGTATTTGGTTGTGTTCCATGCGAACGATCTAGTGAATGCATATTTCGCTGTGCTACTCGTGCCTAGCCTCCTTTCACGCATTCCATGTCATTCTCGCTCAGATTAGATAGTGTTCATCCCTCTTTTCTGATGCTATCGCCTTTTAGTGTAGTTTACTTCATGTTATCCTTCTTTCCCTGGTCCCTTGGCATTCTTAGCTTAGTTCCCCCTTTCAGCATTAGGAGTAGTAGTAGCAGTAGAAATAGATAGAGGAACCGGCCTTCCCCGAAGATCCATCCCAAGCTCGCAAGGTCTCACAACTTGGGGACGGTTCCATTGTGGTCTCAAACACCTCGGCCCTTCTGAGATCCGAGACGCGGGTGCACGTTTGAGAAACCAATAGGATGATTGGAATTTTTTTAGGTAGCCGGTACATGGTACAGTTCAGGTATGGGTACGAAGATCCGGTATGCTTGTACAAAATTTTTGGGGGGGGGGCAGTACAGCAGTACAATATATATATATATATATATATATATATATATATAATATATATATATTAAATATTAAAAGATTAAAAAAAAGTAACTTAAGTTTTAACCATATAATTGCATAGAGTAAACAAAATAAGCTAAATAACCACAAAACATAATGATAATTCAATATCAAATGTCATGATATTCATTGGTCGAACTTAGAAAAAAGGACAAAAGGAAAAAAAATGGTTTTTTATGGCAGGTAGTGTACCATGTACCCGGGACATTTTCCTGATAATACCGAACACTTACCTATAATCATAATCAAATGTACTCTACCTAATGACTTCAATAGAGGGATGTACCCGGCTACCCAGAATTTTTTTATAACCACGAATAGCGACATGAATCTTTCCTGCTTAAAAATTATACATGGATTAAAAATATGTATATTTTGGCCATTCTGACCATAATTATATGTTGATTTTATATGAAAACTTCGCAAATTTTTTTTTTCAATTTTTATACAATCGGGTAACTTTTTAAAAAATTGTGAAAAAATAAACTGCTGGGAAAAAGTACTCTTACTGTCTTTTTTTTAATTGATTAATTGTGGGATATTTGAAATAAGACCACACAAAAAAGGGGGTCGCAGTCCCCAAATTCCGTGGACTGCTGATTTACATTGTTATTGTCAAGCTAAATCATGTACCATGCTGTGGGTTGCCTAACCGCTGTTACGGAATTTTCTTGGTGGTGGTGGGGACTTGGGGGTGGGCAGGGTTAGCGGCAGGTATGGCACTTGGGTACGGCCATACAAAATATATATAAAACATTAAAAAATATAAAAATATATTTAAAAATAAGCATATTAACCATATATTCATGCATAGAATAAACAAAATAAGGTAAATAACCACAAAACATAATGATAATTCAATGCCAAATGTATGATATTCAGTAGTCGAACTTAAGAACTTACAAACTTAGAAAAACAGAAAAATAAAGGGAAAAAACATAGTTTTTTGGCAGGTACTGTACCATGTGCCTGGGCTGTTTCCCCAGCAGACCGGGACACGTATCCTTACCAGGTATGAACTGTACCCATGGTCCCATACCCATACCTTACCATGGCCGTACCCGACTACCCAGAATTTTTTTATAGAACGGGGACATACTCCATCTTTCCTGCTTTGGCCATTGCTAATAATTATGTCGATTTTATATGAAAACTTCGCAAAAAGATTTTTCAATTCTTTTACAATTGGCAATCTTATAACTTCTTAAAAAATCTGCAAAAAAAAATAACCAGCTGGAAAAAAGTACTCTTACTGTCTTCATTTTTAACTGATTAATTGTGGGATATTTGAATAGTCCCACACCCGTCTGAGACACAAGAAAGGGGGTCACAGTCTCAAAATTCCATTACTGCTAATACATTGTAATTGCCATTACATCGTGTCCCATCACCATGTTGTAGGTCGCCTAACCACTGGTGGGATTTGAACATGGGTTGCTCGAATACATTCACTTAACTGATAAAATATAGCTCCAAAGCCTTTTGTATACAATTATAATCCATACAAATTAGCTTAGAGAAAAGTCTGTTTTTCTTCCAAAATGAACTTCCACAATGGAGTTGTTACCCAAGTTTCATGTTTGAATCTGTACTATCTGCACTTGTGTAAAGTCAATGCATTCATGAGTCATGCCCAAAAGTCTACAAGAGTATGGTTGGCATCTATACTATAGGAAAAAGTACGCATTTCATTATGGATGGCGCAGATTATTTGGGTACTTGTCATGATTTAATTGCATGTCTTTTAGCTACTTTAGTTAAAGATGATGGAAAACTATTTGATCACATTTAACTCTTTTAAAATGAAGAAATTGAAAATATGACCCTTGCAAATTGGTTCAGCACATGAAACAATTGCATGAGACCCACTGTACATTAGTCTTAACTGATATAAAATGTGGCAAAGATACTTGCTTAGGTTGTCCCTTGCATTTATACTCGAGATGGAAGAAACTTGTACTCTAGTAGCTTGACATGGCATTCACCAATGTAAACATAACGTAGCTTAATATTATCTAAACTAGTACATGGACCATGGGCCTAAGGACAAAGTATCCTCCATAACTGGTACACTCTCAATCCTATTCTGTGCCGAGATTACCAAACAAATGTAAATTAAGGCTTTCCCAAAAGGGACAAAAAAAGACACGAGCCATATTTGAATGTTATGTCTAACATAATTTATGTTCAGTGTAAGGGGAACTTTTGTCTTTACCTAGATCAGTGAATGCAAGTTCATTTGGACTTTAGTTCTTTTGCATCTTAGATGTTTTCTGTTTTATTGAGATTAGTATTGGTACATGCATACATGCATTTAAATCTTGGATGTAAATACTCTGTAAGCTTGGAAGAAATTAAAGATAACATTTACTTCCAGACAAAATGCATCCAAAAACAGGAATAGTTTAGCTGTGAATATGATTAATTGTCGGGGTCTTACAATGGTGATCTCAAGATCATACACTACTCATGCAGGTATTTCTCTTATTTGCCCCCTACAACTAACTATTGCATGTGGGAGAAACTGCAAGATTTCCATGACCAAATGTGACTCCTAACATGTAATGGGTGGATTATGCTTGCAGCAAAGAGATTTTTTAATGAAACTGAAGCATAAAATGGGGCTTTTAATTGGATCTATAAGAAGGGTATCTGAGGAATATCATTTCCACTCAATTGAACTTCAGGATCTTATCCATGATTGAATATGTTATTGACCATAGTTCATTTATAGGCGGACAACAGTAATCTGTGAAGCCAGGAAACGGCTAAGGGGGGCATTCACCCAGAAATGTTTCCGAAACATGCCCGAAATGTGCCAGATGTTTCACGGAAACGTTTCCACTGACTTTTTCTAATTTTAAGCATCAAACTTTTAAAAAAAATAAAAAATAATAGCATTTAATGACACCTAAACCTAATCTACCTACCTAGACTTGCTAAAGACACTTCCTAAAAGCTATATAATGACATCTTGGGTCCATTCTAAATCACACTCTCATTTTTCTCTTGCTAAATTCAGTTTTCACTAAACTAACATTTAGCATTGTATATGTGAATCATTGCAAATTATAACCATGTTGAATGATGCACTCTTTAGAAGTTTCAAATTTCAATGAATACAAAATATTTTGAGTGGTTTATCAATTATCTCTTATGGTCTACAAATTTACAATTATAAAATGAGTACTATGCATATATATATATATATATATATATATATATATATATTTATATATATAATATATTGTACGGACGTTTTCCTATAACATATCATATCCAAGGTTTTTTGAAAATTGCCGTTTCTGTTTCCGTGCAATATAGGGGGTAATGAGATGCTCGAAAGAAGAGTTGAGAGGATTGACCGCAAGGTAGCAGCGCCAAGAACAGCTGGTCATCAGAAAAAGTTCTCTTTTTTCAAGCAGCTAGACATTAAATGTAAGGGCAATCCCAAAGTTCTTCCCTCTAAGAATGCATGTCCCTTTTCTTGTGATTATTATCCCCTTTTCTTGTGATTATTACCAATATACATGAGAAAATGATCATATAAAGGAGCTGCAACTCGTGGAATTTGGTCATAAAGGGGATGACTTAATACACATGGTTAGAAACTTGACTGTCGAAGCTCCATTCAATTAACAATGTAAATTGTTGTGGGGTTCTGGTTGTTTCATATTGGTAATAACATTGCAACAAGGGATGCTTTCAAGGCATTACATGTACTAAAAGCTTTTCCAACATGAAACAGGCTTTGGGGTGAAATTCCTTGGGCTGATGTCTTACCATCTTCCTTCTCCTGTACTAACATTGCTAATGAGGCGCTTCTGGCGCTTTGTGACTTACCTTGCCTTGTGAATATTACCACTATACATTGTAGAAATCTCATAAAGAGAAATGGATACTCATAGAACTTGGGCATCAAAGAAATGACAAATGTTAAAAATGCCCACAAAAAATTAAAAAAACAACTATGACCAACATATTTACTTATGGTGGATACCTTCAAATTGATAAGAGCATACACTGCCTCCCTTTAACACAAACCAGTCATTTCACAACCCTCAAGAATACTCTAACTACAGCACCGTCAGCCACTGGTTAATTTGATTGTCGTATGATCATATTGATGATATTTTGTAAAATATACTCAATTTTGTTAAACTATCAAAAAAGTTCGAATGAGATTTAATAGGATATAATATGAAATCTATATAAACTTAAGACTTACTTTTTTATTTTCCCCTTTAAGGCCTTAGTTGAAGGCATGGTTACCTAAGTCTTAGGGATGAGGGGATGGGGTTTTTGGGATAGCAATATATTTCCCAGATTTTTGGAACAGCAGGGGTCAGCTATTAAAATTATATATAAAAAATAATATTTCAATATTTCAATAAAATTCAGGGATTTAAACAGTATTTAATGTTTTTATGGTACTCTTGAGATTAGAGTTCAATGTTTTTGTTAAAAATAACAGCTTTTTATAAGTAACAGCATAAGATAATTTTTCAAGAAATTGGGGATGTCCCCTCAAATCCCCAAAATGTTTGGTACACCACCAAAATCTATGGGACGTGTGCCCACATAACTCTGGAACCTTAAGGCCCAATAATTGTTCTAACAATTAATGCACACCATTATAGCTAGGCACATGGGAATTGAACAGAAAAAGCTATCGTGTCTCAACCTTGGACTATGTGCTCTACTAGCATCTAAATAGTTGAAGTCATAAAAGCTTTATCTGATAGGTAGGGTGGACCGTCAAATTTAACACTGCACCAACACAATGAGTGAAATTTTAAAGATATTCAAATGTACTTGGTCCAACCTTGTAATGGAGGCAGCAAGACAATTGCAGAAACAAGGTTACAGGTTGAATTGCTCCAGAATAAAAACAGATCATTACCTCCACAACTCTGCAGCTCAATTCTGAGCAAAGCAAAGAGGAAAAAGAAGAAAAAGCATCAAACTGTAGAACAAATCCTCTCAGCATTCAAATATGTAATGTCACCTTATGGGAAAATTATCGTAATCTAGAAATTTTCAACAAACCCTTATAGATGTAATATTCTTCAGCAAACCCTAGATCTGATATTCTCAGGAAAACCTAGATGTGATATTTTCAGCAAATCCTAGAATCTAATATCTTTCAACAAACCCTTATATAGAAAATTATTAAATTTTGACAATTGTTGATAAACCAAAAAAAAAGAATTGTATTGGAATAATTGCAGAATTTAAATACAAGCCAAAATAGAAATTATATCTTATGTTCCTGACTGCAAATTAACAAAATTACAGCTGACCGTATAGACGGAATTTCTGGCCGAAAAGATGTTCCAACTGGCTAATGACGAAGTCTTAGGCAGAAAATGGTAGAAAATGGCTGCAACAACTCTCAATGATGACATCATCCACATAAGTATGATGTTAGCTCCTAGAAGGGCGATGTCAGCCCCTAGAAGGGTGATGTCAGCCCTTCAAAAAGTGATGCCCTAGCTGAGATTTGTAAATCTGATGATGCCCTAGCTGAAAGTTGTAAATCTGATGATGCCCTAGCTGAACGCTATAAATTTGATGATGCCCTAGCTGTAATATGGAAATATTTGACTGGATGCACAAATGCAATTCCTGGATGGAGTCACCACTGAAGATTGGAAGGTTTTCGTCCCCAAATTTGATTGCAATGGAGGGTTTTCATCCGACAAAAGAAGAAGTTGAAGCAACAACTCAAACTCCTAGTGTAAAAATAGATAATGGCAAAAGAATACTTCCAAATGATCTCCCAATGTCTTTTTATAAGTTCACTTGATACTTTTTCCCAAGGAAAATCTCCAAAAGTAACTTTCCATCTTGTAATTTGATATTGACTTGCTTAATTTGGAAAGTCGCATTTATTTTTTTATTTATAATAATAAAGTAATATTAAGTTGTCACTGTGTAATACAAGTGAACTACTTGACAGCTTAAAAAGATTAACTTTGTTATTTTTACTTTATTTGAAAAAGGGGTCATGACAGTCTGCCCTTCCCAAAAATTGTATGCCCCAACCAATTGCAAACCCAATTTCTCAGACTTTCTCTGAATGCTCATCTCTATAATGCATGGATCCCAATTCATCCTTGGGCACTTGCGATTCTATGTTCTAAATAAACTCTGCCTCACCAAGTTGTTTGACTATGAATTATCATGAAATCGTTTCCCATGATGGCCACAAGCATGTGCAACATTATATGTTAATCTATTTAGTGAACTATTTTCTTGACTTTTGACCACAAACAACAGATCATGAGGATGCAAACATAATAAGTCAGCATTACCTTTTTGTGATGTAGATGGCTTCTGCAACACCACTCTGATATACTTATGAACTGAAATTTTTGGATCCTCCCTTGGGTTATGAAAATAGAATGGCGATGGGCAAGATTGTCTCCAATCAATCCTTCACAAATAGCATAGTGTAAGGAAGGCTCCTCAAATCCTGCAAACCTAAAACTGTATTTGGTTGCTAGAAGCAGTCCAAAGTCTGAAATTTCGCAAATAAGTAGTGTGAAAATGATATAACAGCAGCAATGTTTAAAATCATTTGGATAAATCATCGCTATGAACAATTCAGAGGCTGGAAATAGACAATCAATGACTGAAAATCTTTTCACAACAGTAATAATCAACATATCTTTGTTGAAACCTTGAAAAATCAGCAACCCCATGACTGAAAACACTTGTAGGGCTGTAATTGGTATAGTGCAGCAGTTGGAATCTATGATGACAGCAGCCCTAAGGCTGTAAAGTTTGATAATGGCAGCCCTTGGTTTGTTTCCTTTGCAATATAACCATAATTGGCTATCGCTACCCTTGATAGATCTCAAGATATCACTAGGATCCCATACTCTTATGTGTAGACAACCTTGAGAAAAAGCATATACGTCTTCCATATGATGTGCTTTGAATTCTAGATAAATGGAAAAGAAGTATGAATACTCATTTAGCCTATCCACAATAACATAAATGTGGTCTCTACCATGTACCTTGGGAAGGCTTGTGATGAAGTCCATGAACATATTTTTCCAATCTTGATGGGGAATAAGCAATGGTTGCAACCAACTTACTGGGAAGACATGCTCTACTTCACTCTGCTGGTAGGTGATGTACTGCTTGATGTGTTTGAGATCCTCCTCCTCAAAGCTCCACCATGAGAATATTTTTCTTATATATCTACAAATATTGTAGGATCTAGAGTGTCCCACAATTGGTATATCATGCAAAGCTTTCAAAATCTTTTGTTTATCCCATATTCACATACTAGAACAATTCTATCCTTGTTCAAAATGAGACCATCTCCTAGCCCATATGTTTCATCCTTCACATTTCCATCTAAAACGTTAGCAACAAATGTACTCTTGGCTAGACTGCACTGAAAGGTTCCCCCCTCCAATACCAGGCCTGAAACGTACCTGGTGCGGGTATGGATACAGGGACGGAAATTTTGTGGGTATGCTCTTGGTACATACCCACAGGTAAAAACATCTTTTTTTGACATGGTACTAAAAAAAATAAAACATTTTAACTTAAACCTTAAGTAAAATAAACCTAATTTAACCCTAACAAACCCCCCAAACACCTATTTATACACCCAATCCCTCTATTTTATTCACACACTCATAGTTTGCTATTTTGCTAATTTTGAGTTTGACAAAGAGAAAGAGAGCTTGAAGGAGAAAGAGAGAGCTTAAAGGAGAGAAAGAAAGCTTGAAGGAAAGAGGGAAAGAGCTTGAAGGAGAGAGAGAGAAGGATCAACTACAAGTCTACAAACAACGAGGATTATTTTCAAGTATTTTTCAATGCATTCAAACATTCTTTTTTTTAAAATCTTTTGATCAATGTTTTGTATGTGATCAATGATCACGAGTGATGTGTTTGAAACACATCATTCATGATCTATTTTTTTTTTAATATTTATTTATTTTACGTTTTTTAAATATTAATTAATTTGTTCGTATTTAAAGTTTAATATTGAAGTTCAATTAAATTAAACGTCTACCGTTTGTGTATGCTCTCACCTCACACCATTTATGGCAAACTTGGTGTTTAGAATCAGAGATTGACATGTAGGGCTAACTGTTTAATTTTTTTAATTAGTTATGTATTCGTTTTTTATTTTAAAGTTTTAAATTGAATTCGTTATAAATTTAAATGTTTACCCTTTGTGTATACCCCAATGAAGGAGAAAGGACAAAATAAGTAGTCAAGTATGATTAGTTGGCCTAGAGGTCTGGCTAGTTATGGGAGATTATCACATGCCATGTCATGTCCCTTTTTGGAGACTCGTGGAATTGAAAACCTTAACCCATTCTTCCTCCCTGTGGGTTCCAAGAAAGAAGCAAGGGGAAGACTTGGATGACATTTCTTAAATAAATATTTTCATTATTATCATGTATTCCTATTGGGAAGCCAAGCGCTCCAATAGAAGAACTCATTTTATTAGAATATAAAATATTTTCAGCATATAGCCTCCAAATACAAATTAGAAAATTAAAAGGTCGGCCATAAGTTATGATGTAGCACCCCTTATGTTATTAAAGGAGGATGCTTGGCCATTATGTGGTATGTTGAATCTTATTATTTCTTTTGAATAAAGGTTGTACCTTTCCTTTCTCTCATCAAGGACAAAAACCGTTGTTTGAGACAACTTCAAGAACAAAAATCCTTGATAGTGGAACTTGTCTTGGGGACAAAAACCCTCAAGCAAAGATATTTGGAATTATTGAATATCTCAAGGAATTTGGAGCTGATATCTTTCTATGTAGCTCTAGGCAACTTGCATTATGAGCATGTTAGATATGTTTTGATAGATGTATGGTATGATGTCTTGCATGGATGGACTTATACTAATTATTAAAGGTGAAAGCAATCATTTACTTGCATGTTTGAGCCACTAATTCATTATTTCCAAGAGGAGCGAATTGTTTGTAGGTTATATTTGGCATGCTTAGGTGGATGTTTGGGTAAGCTGATTTGATATTTGCATTCTTCATATTTTTAAACCCCAAGATCCCAAGTTTCATGAATTTTGGAGCTTCCTAGGCAAAGTTATGAATTTTTAAAGTAAATCTGCAGACAAGGTTTTATAGAAATTCATATCTTCAATTCTAGGGCACTAAAAAATCAGTTTTTGTTCATATTTTGATTGTTGATAATTAATCAGCAATTTTGAGCTTGATTGGGCACATTTTCAGCGAGTTTAGGGCATCCAAAAGTGAGTGGGAGCTCTCAAAACAGGTCGCTGCCCTAGGAAGGGAAAAACTGCAAGTTTCAAGGTGCATTTTCAGTCATATCCAGCCCTTAGAAGTCTGATTACAGCCATCTAAAAATTAATTTTAGTCATCTCTCATTCAGCCCTAGCTATTTTCCAGAAGTCCCCCAAAAAGGGACATTGCATGCCAGTCTACCAGATAGATTCTCACATCCAACTTTTAACCAACTGAATTCATGTTGAAATTATCATTGACAGTATAATCATAAAATAAATTACAAAAATCAGAAGTATGTTTGTCATGGTCACCCTGGCTTACATTGTCTTGAAATTTTCACAAATAGTCAAAAATCAAACTGAAAACTTAAGATTTCTGGGAATATCACTCCCAAACTGTTGGCTATTATGTCCAACGCTCTCCAGAGATTCATGTGCTCAGTTTTGACCTAGCTCATGGATTTGCGATTCCAGATGGGTTGTACAATGGGTCTGCTAGGGTGTCGTGTGCCTCCTATAACATATTTAGACTAGTTTGATCTAGTCTAAGTCTATTTAGATAAAGCCATTATTATGGTTATTTGTTAGTTTGTTGCTCTGTAGATGCTTGAGCTATCTTTGGTTCATTTCGTGTTAGTGATAGGTTTGCTTCCATTGTTGTAGGAGGTTCTTTGGCTATATAATAGCCATCCAGTAATGTAATTCGGCTTGCACATTAATTTAACATGGTATCAGAGTCATTTTTGGAGAGCCAGGAATTTGCCTAAAGGTGTTTGAGGTTAATTTTTTTTTCCCTGGTAGGCCTGGAGGGTGATAGGGAACATGTACAAAACATCGTAAGAAACAGGAAGCATGAGTGAGAAGCTGTGAAGAAACAAAAGAATAAAGAAACAAATTATATTGTTCTTCGTATCGACCTGTAAGAGGCTGTTAAAAGAAGAGAAGCGCTTCAGGAAAGAGCGTGTTGCTGAGCCATGGAGGTGGAAGGGCGCTGTAGTTTCTTTTGATAATCTGGCAGAAGACAAAAACAACAAAGAAGATCCTTGTATTTTGTTCATGTTTTTATCTGTTTACATTCAATATGGGAGAAATCATATAAAGGATAGTGCAACATTAGAAAATACATCTTATATTTCGTCCTTGTAAGAGTTGCAGCCCAGCCTGAGTGCAGATGTAGGAGAAAGGAACCACCATAGAAGGCGCCACACTGGTTTTTTTGAAGTCACTTAAACAGCTGATTGGTGACAGAAAAGAGGCACCTGGCTGAGTAATTTATGCAGCCTGAAATTAACACATATTTGCACGTTTTCTTTGTTCTGCTGTATTTTTTGATGGCTATTGAATGCAAGTGACTGTACGCAGCCGAATAGAAGCTCTTGAAGACAAAAGAGTGCAAAGGAGGAATGACTGGGTGCCTGGAGTTGTGCCACTGCCAGAGGAGTAAACACAGGTTGCAGACCATTGGTTTGCAAAAGATTAAAAAAATCAAGCCTAAGTTTATCTTATCATAAAATTTTAGGGTAACAAAGATTTTAAAATTATTTTAATTTTTAAAAGTTTATTAAATTAAAAGTTATAAAAATCAAATTTATTTTTTTGCCTTAAGGAGTCCTGGAAAGATGAATAATTTGGTATCTCGGCAAATGGTGCGGTGGTAAGAAGCTAAAAACTGGTAGCATGGTCTCTAGCTCATGTAGGATAAACCATTTACATAAAAGATGTTTTTATAAAAGACCTCATGTAGTTTTCCTATAACAATCGTTTTACTTAAAAACTAGGGAAAAAAGGCTAGTCCTGCAGCACCTTTTTTTCCCTGAGGGACAAAAATTGACTGGTAAGAACTTCAATTTGAATGGAGTTACAAGATAGATTACTATATGTGAGTATTGGAAAATTGACCAAAATTGTACTAGAAAAAGAAGCTAGTGACCCAATACTAACCCAAAAGACTGTGATGATAGGACATAGAGCAGTATTAATGTTGCTAAAAGTTCCTGTTGCTACTGATAACCTGAGTTCTATAAGTTAGAAATGCATAAATGTGCAGCTAAGTTATAGAAAGATCAAACTGCAAAATACTCAGGTTTCACAAGGCAGATAGAATTTTGTGTTTTACAATTTTTTGTTATTTTCCACCAAAATGCAAGAGGGCGGGTTCTGTTTTTGAGTTTTTGTTGCGAGTCGAAGGACATAAGATGATCAACTAAAAGCAGTTGAAAAGCCTATTGATGAGAAAGATCTTGTTGCTTTGGTGTTGCAAATTTTTTTGTTGTCCTTTGATGCCTTTGTCGAGTCCTTGTGCACTTGATTTGCGAAGACTCAAGAGCTCAAGTTTGAGTGGTTGTCTGGACATCTTTTACCACAAAAGGAGAGACCAGGCACAGATCAGTCGGAAGCGACAATGTCGCCAGGTTCTAGATAAGAGTGCATTCAATGCACGTCAATTCAAGGGCTACAGAGGAAGATATTATAGTGGCAGTGAGTTTGTCAAGCGACGAGGCTTTCATAAGTGGTAACACGTAACAATGGAAGTGCCATTATTGCTAAGAAACCAGCGCATTTCAAGAGAGGACTGTTTAGAAGAGACAGTATGATCTGGACAAATAACAAGAAAGAAGTCATGTTATGCAAATGTGGCCGAGGAAGATGAACAAGGATCAGTGGGTGACTTTACATTCATGTGATGTCATCAGAACCAGTTGGTAGAGTCAAGGATGTGGTACATTGACTTGAGGTGCATCTCGACAATACTACATGTCACAGAGTCTGGTATGTTAATTTCATTGAAGATGATAGTAATAACGAGTCTGTTCCTTTGGGTGATGGTTGGAGTTCACTGATGTTAGAGGATATGGGGATGTTCAGTATACGCATTGAACAATGCTATTAGTTACTTACACTTTCAAGAATTTACGATATGTATTTGATATGAACAATAACCTATTGTCTATCTATAAGTGAAATTGTTGTGAATCGTAATCTTGTGTGTAAGAGTTTAAAACTTTAAAGGGAAACAAATGTATGGTAACTAGTCTTTAGTGATAAGAAAGTCATTGCTATGTAGGTATTGGTGAACGAGGGATTGTATAAACTAGTTTGATCCCCAAACATAGCAAAAGAACATGCACTGAAAAGCATGGTCGAGAGTACTAGTGAACATTAGGCATGAGAGGTATGGTCACCTTAGTTATCAGTATTTGCACACATTATATAAGACTAACATGGTGTATGGGCTTCTGTCTATTTAGGAGAGTCATATTTTATGTTGAGTGGTGTCAGATGGGTAATTTGATTAGACGTCCGTTTGATACTGGTAATGCATGGAGAGGTAGAGGAGCATTGCATGGTACTATGAGGACACCTACAATATCTACACCTCAATATTACCTGTTGATATAGACGACTTTTCCAAGAAAATGCGGGTTTATTTTTTAAGTAGAAAGTCAGATTGTTTCTCTAACTTTATTGCTTGGAAAGAAATAGGGAGAGAAACAAGTAAAAGCTCTCAAATTGAATAATGGAGGCGAGTTTGTCTCTAAACATTTCAAGGCATTCTACAATCGAGAAGGGATAGACAAGTAGTATATTACTCTTCACACTCTGCAACAAAATGGAGTTGTTCAAAAGAAGGAATAGGACAATCATGGAGATGGCACGGTGTATGGTCCATAGCCAGAATATACCTTACTAGAATTGGGCAGAAGCTGTGAATTCAACAATGTTACATTCCTCAAGCGAAGTCCTACCAAAGCATTGCAGAATGTTACTTCGGAAGAAGCATGGTCTTGTTAAACACCTGATGTAAGTGATTTTTTTTTTGTGTTTTTAGTTCCATCGCTTCTATATTAGGCAAAACGTTTACTGTTGGCTGGCTATGGTGAGCAATCAAAGACATACATATTACTAGATGTATCTGCAGACAAGATTGTGGTAAGTAGGGATATGTTGTTGTTGATGAGATTGTATCATACTTTTCTGAAAATGGTAAATCTATAGCACTAGAGGATTCGAGTTCTAGGGAGGGCTCTAGTGGTGAAGAGAGTGTTTCTCAGTCTTTACAATAACTGGTTACAATTGTTTCAAAAGTTCGGTTCCATGATGGGTGGAACCATATTATTAATTGGTTCCATACAACGTTTGGCTTCTTCCCCGCCAATGGGGGATGTAAAATATTTTGCTCAAATGTTGTACTTTACACCAACCTTATGGTAGATACCCTACATCCTAATCAAGCTTTATGCATAGATTCAATGTTGTATGCAATCACAAGTCCTACACCTAATGTCACAAGTTAAAACATAAAATATGCAATCAATTTAAATTTTGGTTACTAAACGATACTACACTGTAATACCTACTCAAAAACAGGAAACACTGAAGTAGTAATTGATAAGAAGGCCATTTAAATTTACCAATCGCAGACTATTATTTCATTGTAAAATGATGCTTATGTGAATCATGGGAACAATATAAGAACATTTCCGCACATTATTTCACTACGGACAAGGATTTGGGTACATCTTATGGATGTTATTAATGTCATCCAGGATTTCAGATGTAAGATCCAATTTACAAGCCTCTAAAACCTCTCTTAATTGCCAAGGTTTTGTCGCTCCAAAAATAACGCTGCCCACTAAAGGATGTCTAAGAACGAACGCTGAAACAAGGAGAAGTTAATCACATTTGAATTTAATTTTTTGATGACATACATAATATTTCTTTTAAAGCATAACATGCTCTCATTGCAAATGCATGCATACAAATTTTAAAATGCTTGATAAAAGTGTTATAACTAACATTATGACTACTTGCATGTAACATAGATTCAAATATATAAAACTTGTTATGAAATAGACTTAAATTCAATTACAACATTCAATATAACTAGAACATGATTTATGCCTTGATACGTAATATTCAACTGATCATATGCCTTGTTATACAATGCTAGACTAATCATGCTAGAGTAAAAATTGTGAACTTTATATAGTAACAGACTATCCCGATGAACAGTGGTTATTTGAAATTTATCGTAGAAGATATGTTTAAGTGTAAATAAATCCTTTATTTATTTGCATGAACATATCTGTTACTTTTACAAAATAAGAATTTCAAAGAAACTTTCCAAAATCTAAGTGAAAATAAGCTGCAAATATTTTAATCAAAAAAGTAGTTCAACATGTGCTTTGGCAAAATTTTCAAGAAATAAGTGAAGTAAATATTCACATATAATCAGTCCACCAAGCTGTGGTTAAGGGAACTTGCCATACAAAAGATCCACGTTCAAATCTCGGTGGATGTGTAGGTCCAATATCTATCAGTTCTGGTACTTTAGCTGACTCATTGGGTGGGAAGCAACATAAGTTTACAGTGAAAATTATCTTGGTTGCAGCATCAACTTATCATCAGCGCATACAAAATAGTTCTCCCAAGTGGGTCGCTCCACTTCAAATAAATAGATTATTGATCCAAAAGAGAGAAATCATGCAAGAAACTGATAATTTATTGCTCTCCAAACCAGTTTGCATACATAAATCCTTGTGGGATGGTTTTCGTCCTCCACAAGCCCTCAATCAAGTGTTTTCGTCCTTGAGAGAGTCCTCAATCAAGGGTTTTCATCCTTGAGAAAGGTAGGAAAGGTGCTTCACAAGCAAACCTTTACCAAGATATGAAAATTCACCAAAACATAACTCTCTAATGGCCTAGTGACCTCCTTTTATAACCATAACGGATGCTTACAATGCAAATGATGGCTGACCCCTTAAGAAAAGTATTTTTAATTTTCTATTTGGTATTTGGAGCCTACATGCTCAAAATCCTTTTATTTTCTAACTAAATAAGTTCTTCTATCGGAGCATTTGGTTTACAAATAGCAATACATGATAATTATAAAAGCAACTACTAAATTATCATCAAGACATCATCGTAATCTTCCCCTTGCTCCCATCCTTGGACCCATGGGGAGAAGAATGGGTCAAGTTCTTCAAGTGAGGCTAGTCTCCAAAAAGGGACATGACATGAGGTAGGTTTCAAATCTCAAGTTCGTCACTAACTTGGAGGTTATTTTCTATTGTAGTGAAAAAGAAAGCACCAAAAGACAACATTGCTGAAAAATTGTATTGATCATTTGTAGGGATGATGTACTCCAACTACATATGTTTAAAGTGTAAACCATGTATCAAACCGACTAAAGTCATGGATGATGTTAAGTGCATTGATTACCACATTGTTGCTCATGACCAAGTGGCAATGATCAAATGCAATGTTCAGTGAGGTGGCCAACACCCACTGAAGACATAGTGAGAACCCAATTCCACTATTTGATCTATACTTGCTCAGTGTGTCCTAGCAAATAAGAGATGAAGAGCACAACATAGAAGTTTTGGCTCATGCCACACTCATAGTGAGTGGAGTGTGTATCCCTATTCACTTCTTGATGTAAAGGCCAATCAGGTTCAGAGTAACTAATCATGTTTTGAACAAGTGTATCATTGTTCACAATTCTACAAATTGGACAGTGTGTCCTTATCCACAATTAATGTAAGATCTTGAATAATATATGTGTTCCTATCCTTGATCAGAACAGTAGTAAATTCGTTCCCACTACAAAGATTTAATGTGTATGAACTCAATGTATGTCCTAGTTCATATGGCCCATGTTGGATTGGTCGTATGTTCCCAGCCATCGTTGTTGGATTGGCGATATGCTCTCATATATCATTGTTTGTTTCGAACTAGTGGTTTCCCTAGTTCTCATGCAGTACCATTCCTTTCCTTTTGAACTATGTTTGTAATAAGGGGGGGAATGTCGGAGATTTCCTTAGGGTTAGTATAACATTGTCGAATGTTGTATTAGTCATATTATTATGAGTGTGTGTGTTTACAATGAGTTTTAATACCAACTCATCTATAGATTAGGTTGAGTGAGTTAGAATAGGGAGAGATAATGACAAACTCCTATTTGTAGGAGTAAAATCATTTATAAGTATCCATCTAGTTAATGAATAAAGTGATTTATTGAATTTTCCATTAATTAGGAACTCGGTAATTCTAGCGAGGACACACCGATCCGAGGCCTAGTCACCCTTGGGATGTTTTGAAGAAAATTTGACAAAGTCGATAATTCCATGGGCATGTCTCGTGAGCCTCACGTCTGGACTCTCTGAATCTGTTTTCTTAAACATTTTAAAAACAGCAAAAAAAGCACGAAGTAAAGGACGCAAATCACATAGGCACAAAGAGATGTAATAACTTCATAAGCCAAATCTTTTTGTATTCATATTCAAATTATGGGACTTATAAGTGTTACAAAACAATATGTGTTCTTACCATAAGACTTATACAAAGTTATTTAGAAATGCCTAAACAGAAGTCTTAATGTTAGGCATCACAATACGTACTTAGATAAGACTTATGCATGGTTATTCAGATAAAAAACATACATCATTAATCAGATAAGACCTATAAGAAGACTTAGATGGCAATATTTATTTAGACAAGACTCATTTAGTTCTAATAACGATGACTCCAATGGTGTGAAGAAATCTGAAGCTTCCTGCTAGTGCGTACATTAAAACTGTTAAACTTGTAAGATTTCACATGCAGGTCTCAGTTTTCCATTCGTTGATGCTTCTAAGGTCTTCTCCTACATCTTTTTTACATAGATTCCTGATTACGCTTTGTTTTTATTCACACAAGAATATTTTTCTCACCATTATTCTTTCTTTTCAATATCAAATAAAATGCATTCTACCAAACTGTTTAGATGTGTAGGACCTTGAATATTTGACGTGATTATAAAGGAGGGCCATCCATGGATCGTTTAGGTTGATTGCAGGGTGGAGCTTGTAGCAATGGGGAAGCGGTAGGAGCGAGCCTATACATTTAGGGATAAAAATGTTGTGGAGGAGGATTATGTTCATAATGGCCGCAGTTGCTTCCTTGACTATACAAAGTGCCACAAGATCCAATGTGGTGCCTTTTGTGTTGGGACAACCCACACAAACTCCTCTCAACCTTACATTTTTTATATTGTGTTTTTTTTAATGCCATTGTGTTAGATTTGTAAATCCATAGTTTGTGTACAAGGAAAAAGTTTTATGAATAATAAAAGCAACACTTATTTAATATCAACTTTTAAGTCTCAAGTTCAACTGCTCAGACATTCAATGTCGCAATATTTACGTACTTCTTTGTGTATACATGTTAGAGCTAATTGATTAGTTTCCAGTGTAGTTTTATTTGATTTAATATGGAATGCAATTTAATTGATTTTTGCCTCCTAAAATTTGCTAGTTTAATGAGTTTTTTAAATTCGCAGTCTTGGTTGAGTTTTGTTTCCAAATTCGTGTCTGAGTAAAAAATCAACTTGCTGAGTTTCTTCCTAACCTGAATCTCATTGCCATGGTATATACACCACCCAGTCTGCTGTAGGACCCTTTTGTTGCCTTTATAACCGTCCAAACCTCCTAGAACGTCTCTTCAAACTATTCTTCTATGCACTGTTGTTTAAAAAATCAACAATCAGAAACTGTAGTTCAGAACTGAATAGGGTTTTCCCTATTGAAATATTATAACATACTATGTTCTCTTATTCATACTGAATCTAGTGATTCGATCCCTAATCAATCCCACTGGGCTACTCATATAGTTCCATATGTTTTACTTATACAGGTAAATTTTGTCACCAAGCATTGGATATATTATAGACGTGTTTGTTTGATCAAATCTTCGTCTCGATCAAATATTGTGAGGTTGTTAACAATCTAAATCGCACCTATTTGAGGGGTATAGAAGCATTGTAAATATTGCTATGAAATCGCTTTGATCTTTTGCTATAGTATGTGCTCTTACCCATAAATCAATGTTGCTTTATGCAGTTTTTTATTTTATTTTCTTATATGTTGTCACACACACACACACACACACACACACACACACACACACACACACACACACACACACACACTCACATATATGAATCTACTATTATTTTCTCTGTTTTCTGAACAATAGACTCTAGAAAATATTTCTCCTTCCAAGACAATAGGCTTTTGAATGCGGTACATCCTCTAATATACTCTTTTTTAATACTCTAGGTATTAAAATTGAATTCTAATAATAAAAATAAATTTATCTTTATTATTCAACCTTCATAACTTGCAATTTGTTACTTATTCCTCTCTTCTGAAATGTTGGCTATTCTGTAATGTCCCCTTTTTCAAATTAGTTCCAAATGAAGACTTCTTGTCATATTTCTTTCCGTGGCCAAGAAGAATTTGAGCAAGGGAAGTATGTGGGTTTCATTTATGTTTTCTTTCATTTCTATCATTGCTTCTTTTTGTATTTTCCCTCTTAAGGACAAGTCGGCTAGGCTGGAAATCTCATAAAGACAAATTAAAAATAGAAGAATGCACTTAAAGTGGTTGATCATGGGGTAAAAGTAGCCCTTATGACTCTTGGCACCAAAAAGGGAGGATATAAAGGTGGATTGAATGGGCTAAGGAAGGATGCATGTTTATTTCAAAAATTGATATATTGCATTTGTGCACGGTGTGCCCTACTCTCCACTGGAGACGAAAACCTATCATGTGGCTTTACTTTGAAGACAAAACCCTCATTGGATCCTATTGGGAACGAAAACCCTCATTCGTTGCATTGGAGGCTTCATATAGGAGTCACAAGTGGACTTATTTGGCAGATTTCATAACAGCGAGGAATTCATCCATGCATAGGGCACTTCTACTTCAACTAGGGCATTTTCTAGGGTGTTGGCACCCTTCCTTCTTTGGAGCGACCCACCTGGGAAATTCAGGATCTATTTTGAGGGGGTTTCCATGGTTGGAAAAATCTGATTTCACTTTCATTGGATAGCTGGTCTCTTTAAGATCAATTTGAGCATTGGTTTGTGTTGAAACTCCAAGTATTGATGGAGTTATGAATTTTAGAAGTTTCAGTAGTATTTGCACTTAAAATAAATTTATAAAATACATATTTGCTCCAGAGTACATCTTGCTGGTTTTATTAAATATTTGGGATATTTCTATGATAATTTTCAGTACATATTGCATGTGAAGGATTATTCCTAACTGATGGTACAGTTCGCTGCCCTAGAGGGATATTAATTAATGTTCTAAGCAGATTTTGATACTCTAAAAGTTTAATTTCCAGCTCGTTGTTAGGGTTTCTAATATTGTTGGATATGTTATGAAATCAGATTATTTTCAGTTTGGTGTTGGTGAATTTTCAGATCCGATTTCTTAGGGTTTGTGGCCAGACCCTTATTTTTGGTTTAAGCCCTAGAAAGGGACATTACATATTCGCATGTCCTAATGCCAAATCGGGTTTACACATAGTAAACTATTAAAAGTGAAATCATAAAAAAAGAGGTATGAGTGGGAAAAAAGAATGAGGCATCTTTAACACAACTCAATGTCATATTTATACATCACCACAATATGTTAGGTATGTAACCATGAATACCTAATCACTTTATTTAAGCCTAATGACACTTCACATATTTTATAAATATAGCCTAAATAGTATCAACCAACTCTAATTGGACATTATATTTTGAATCTTAGGAAATCTACATCCTTATATTTGTATATTATAATAATATTCTATTTTGATTCGTGAACTAAAAGGACCACTTATATCTATCAATATGGTTGCTTATTGTAATGTCCCTTTCTAGGGGTGAAATTGAAAAATAGGAAACAACACCAATCCCACTTGAGAGTAATCTGATTTTTATAACAGCAGATCTAAAAATATTAGAAAACCCTAGCAGCGAACTGTATAGGGACTTCAACTCATCGGACAACTATGTAATAACCGCTGAAAATGCTTCTAAATAATTAATCCAATCACGGAAACATTTATCAATCCAATTTACATCAAAGAAATGGAGAAAACATGTGATTACACCCAGCTGCAATTAATTTAATGACAACAATAGTGTAGCCACAACCAAAGGCCGGAAATGGCTCTTAGGCAACTCCTAGAATCACCAAATTGTAGATTTTACCCTTATAAATTATGAGGAATCAAATGATGCAAAACAAACATGGAGAAACCCTTCAAACTAATGCAAACCCCACTCCTATGCAATTTGCTCCCACTTTGAAAGGATGAATTATTGGCTCAACATGCAAAGAAAAAATTGCTTTCACCTTTAGAAATCAATACAAGTTCATCCATGCAAGAATCAAACCATACATCCATCAAAATACCACCAAAATATTCTTGATGCAAGTTGCATAGGGCAAGATAGAAAGATATTAGCTCCAAATATCTTACGATATTCAATGATTCCAAATATCCTTCTTTGAGGGTTTTCTTCTCCAAGGAAAGTTCCATCATCAAGGGTTTTCGTTCTTGAAGGGATCTCAAACAAGGGTTTTCGTCCTTGATGAGAGAGATAGGAAAGGTACAACCTTTACCAAGGAGAAATAATAAGATTCAACATAACATAATAATGGCCAAGCATCCTCTTTTTATAACATAAGGGGTGTTGCATCATAACTTATGGCCGACCCTATAATATTAAAGTTTAATTCTAATTTTAGCATATATGCTCACCAAACAACTAATTAACTAAGTAATTTATTTCATCTATTGGAGCGCTAGACATCCAATAGGAATACAACATAAAATAGTGCAATATTTCCTAAAACTAATCCAGATATCTTCAGACAACTTTCCTCTAGCTCCAAATCCTTAAGTCCCACGAGGAAGGAATGGAAAAAGGTGTTCTGTAGCGACTAGCTTGGAAAAAGGGGACATTACACTTATGTAGTGAACACATCCAATTCTCATCTTAAACTTCTGTGGGAATATTGCATTTTGTTGGATTTCTACGATTTGGGCATGAAGCTTGATAAACGTGAAATGTAGAGATGGTCCTTATTCAATTTTTTTTCACATTAGTGGAATTCACTGACAGGACTAAGAAAACAATCACTTTTGGTTTATTACCAACCGGATAAACTTATATATCAACACTTTCACATGCACTGAGATTTTGATTTTGTTAGTGTCAATATACTTTTCATGAATTCGATCTATTTTCATTTGATAAATGAATGAATAATTTGTTTGGATGCTATCTTTAATGCATGTCTATTGCATTTTAGTAATGATGTTACTGCTAAATCACACTCGATATCATATTAAATTTGAAGTCAATAAATGCTGACATGCTTGGGATTAGACCTGTAATGCCTGATTTCAGAGCATCAAAAGTTTTCTTACTTTTGGGATAAAAGAAGCAAAACCAAAAAAGTTTTTATTCACAATCACTAGAAGCTTTACTCTATACTCGGGATACATGTTACCATCATTGCATTTTGGATTTTTATTTCTAGTTTTAAAGCCAGATTTGAATTTTTGGGTTTCTAGAGAAAAATCATATGGTTTTCAAACTTTTAGGCATAGTGGAAGCAAATTTAGATTTTGGGTTTGCTCCATTGGAGCTGTTAGGTTTCTATAGAAAGGTCATATGATTTTCTGATTTTTAGGCAGAATAGAAGAAATTCTGGATTTCGGGTTGCTCCATTTGACTTTCAGGTTTGTAGAAAAGAACGACACGGTTTTCTAATTTTAGATAGAATAGAAGCAAACCTAGATTTTGGGATTTGCTCCGTTCTGTTAACTTGTGGTGAGTTAAAACTTTTCAATGACATTCCTATTAACACCAAGCAATCTTTTGTAAAGAAAAATTTCCCGTGTCAAGAAAATATAGGTACCTGGAAAATATGAAATGAAAAAGGTCGTGGAAGTAGCACACTCAATTTTAAGAAAAAGGTTGCAAAATCACTTCCCTCATGGTTTAAAGAATTATAACTTATCAGTGATCAGTGTGAAATTCGAATGCATACAGTATATACTGGAAGAAGCATCATTACAATGAAGTTTTCCTCACTTATACTTCATCCTTTTGCATGAAAGATGCTTCTGGAGATTCAACAAACTTGCATGAGATACAACCATTGACGTGCACTATTGATGTTTTGATCAGATTCAGAAATAAGTAGAGTAGCCCGCCGGCTGCTGGTGGAGCGGGGGAGATGGGCCCGATTAGACTCTAGATGCCCTTCCCCTCCCCAATCCCCTCCATACATCAAAAGATTTTCTTGTACATTATGCATAATTTGACATTTGTTTGCAAGTTGCAAATATTGATCTTAAAATTCATGAGAATGTTCAAAAGCTAATTCTGTAAGCAAGACTTCAAGAGATGAAATTACAAAGCTAACCAAAATGCAATAAACACAAGGAACGCAATAAAACATACCAACTGCAAGTCCCACAGGATTCATACCATATTTTTTGGCAATTTCCAAGTATCCCTGCAATAAATAGTAACATTTATACTGTCAGTGAATGTGGACTTTAATGCAAAGCATAATTTAAAAATATATATATATATATATATATATATATATATATAATGCTATTTCAACTACAGAACATCCTTTAAGTTTGAACTAATTTAAGAACAGGAAACATGCCTTCATATGTATCTCACCTCAGCTTTTGTTCCTTTCAATCAATTGAGAATCGAAAATTTCCGAAAATTACACAACCATTATCATGTTTCTAAGACCTTAATAACAGTTCGTTGAATATTGTAAATTTTCTACAAATCTGTTTTTTCGTCCTTGCATCCATAAATACATTGCAAATGTGTAATGTCCTTTCAATTAAACCAATAATCTATGCAATTTTTTCTGATTTCTATACTTAGGAACAGCTGTAACTATCACAATTACGCATTGACATATTCACAAACAATTGGCAAACATGAACCATTCATTGGCAATTCCACAAAAAGTTGGCATACATGCACTATTGCTGTGGTCAAAACAAAATGAAAACTATGAAACCCTTACACATGACATTGAACATAAATCAAATTGAAATTCACTGGACACTGGACAGTGGCATTAAATATTCATTTAAATCTTTTACATCAAATGGGTAGCAACAGTTTCGCAAACCCCTTTTCGCATATAATATTCAAAGATGTGCAGCAGCAATATGTGGTTCATTTATTATTCAAACTACCAAAATGAATAACAAACCCAACTCACAAAATATGCAGTTGTGATGGTACTGTAGCAGCGGTATGGAATACTGTAGCAACAGTATGGAATATCGTAGCAGCACTGTAGCAAACTGAAAATCGCTAAAAATCCTCCTTAACCAACTGGAACTAGAAATAAACTTCAATCCTTCAGCTCATATGCGATCCCTAGATGGAATCACCTCAAAGGAGAAGAGGATTTTCGTCCTCTGAATCTCCACACTCCTAGGTTTTTGTCCTTGGAGAAGAAATATAACATATAATGCTCAAGGCTGAAATAGTGTTTGATAACAATAACGAATTGAATGCCTTCTTCCTCCTAGCTCTTCCTTTTATAATTACCCTTTTAATTTGAATTTCTTTTTCTGCCTAAAATTCCCTTTAGAAGTGTCTGGAAACACTTTTAATCAAACATTACATTAGGCCCCTTTATAATAATAATACATAAGTAGCCATTTTACAATGTTATAAAAATAAAGTTACTAAGACAACTTAAAATAGAATTTACAAATTATTTCCCTAACTTTATCCCTTAGCCTATGGGAAATAATGAATAGCATATGAGTCTCCCAATTATTTTAATTCTGAAAAGGGGACATGACAATCTGCCCTTCCCAGAATTGTTTACCCTTAAACAATTGCAGATTGGGATGCTCAAGGATCTCTACACCTTCCCATGTAGCATCTTCTGGTGGGAGATTTTCCAAACGCACCAGATATTTTGTTATGCTTATGTTTCTCAATTTCTTCTATCTGATGTCAATGATGGCTTCTGGAACCAAAATCAATTTGCCTTCATCGTCTAGAAGAGGCAACTCTACTAAAGGAGTGATGTGCTGCCCAAGTGCCCTTTTAAGGCAGGAAACATGAAATACATCATGAATCTTGTCGTGTTCTGCAACTTGAGCTCATAAGAATACTCCTCAATCCTTTGTCTGATCCTGTAGGGTTTGTAGAAGCGATGCTTAAGCTTATCAGCTCCGCTCCTCTTGAGAGAACACTGCCAGTAAGATTATAACCTCAAAAAAACCATGTCTCCAACCTTGAAAGTCCTCTCAATACCATGTTGGTTTGCATAAATCTTCTGCTGATTGTGTGCTTGTTGGAGATTTTCCTTAAGTGACTCCAAAATTTCTTGACTTTGTTTGACCAAGTCTCTTGCCCCAAGCACTCTACTGTTTGTGATGATCAAATCCACTAAAGTAACAACATCGTAACCATACAAGGCCCTAAATGGAGTCATACCAATGGACATGTGATGTGATGCATTGTAGCAATGCTCCTGCAAGTAGAGCCATTTGATACATGTTTGTTGTCCTACTACAGAAATATCCTTCAATCCACTTATTCACAATCTTTGTTTGCCCATTTGTTTGAGGGTGGTAACTAATACTAGGAGTCAACTCGGTTCCTGTCAAATGAAAGAGCTCCCACCAAAATAGACTAAGGAACCAACTACCTCTGTCACTCATTGATGAGTCTATAAATTGACTCACTAAATCATCAATACTTTTCTAAAAACATTAATAATGCATCGGACGGTTCGATTGATCAAGTCCAAAGTAGGGAAATAATGCATCTTATCCTTGTTGAAACTATGTGGACTAATGATTAAGGTTTTTTTCAACTAACTGCCTTGAAATTGAAAAGATGCATGGTGATGTGTGCATGTCAATAAATTCATGATAACCATCAATGCAAGGTGTCACAGTCAAGGTTAGACGTTGTCTATTCCATTAGGAAGACTATTTTGAAGGAAGTTAATGAAGACTGAAAAAGCAAGGAATCCGGTTTCTAGTTCTTTTATGAGTTGTAACAAACTCCCAAACTGTTTTCATATCCAGCCGCCTAGATTCTTGGGCATGTGTTGGGAGGCAGTGGCTATAAAATGCCTATCTTGACTCATATGACAATGTAATAGAATAGAGGGACGTAATGAACAAGACGAACATAAGAGGAAGATAGTAGCAGATATAGTTATTTCCAGTTTGTTTTGTAAGAGACTCCTTTTTGAATGAATAAAAGCATGTTCTGAGAGAAAAAATGTGCCATCAATCTAATCCAAGGGAGAGCAAGGGCCCACTCAACCGAGAAATTGGCTATTTTGGTATTTATGTTCACATTTTTCTCGCATTTCTGGATTCTGAAGTGAGCTTAACAACAATCATTTCCAGCACTTGCAATATTCCAATTGAATAAACATTTCTCTTTCAGTAGTTATTTCATTGTATCTTGTCTTTTAATTCTAACAAGTTTCATCCCAGAGTATCTTCATTTTGCAAAGCATTTCTTTCCTGCACGTTGGTTTCAGTAGACTAAATATTGTTTGTGTTGCTATTTAATTCTAAGTAGCTTAGAGTTATTGCTTTCACTAGTTTTAAAAGTTGATTACTTTCAATAGTTAGTGAAGTGAATAAATAGACTCGAACAGACAAATAAAGCGCCCCCCAAAAAAAACAAAACCGCTACCACTAGTTATATGTTTATTGCCTTCGTTGCATACTACCTAGGACACCATTCCTGGTTAAAATGACATCAACTTCACGCTAGTTGATTAAAATTATTGGATATCATAGTGACCCATCACTCACTATGTTTTTAGGCAACCCATGAAGCCTAAATACTTCTCTAAAAAATAAATCAGCCACATGTGGTGCCTTGACCTCAGATGATACAGCAAAGAAATGAGCAAATTTAATGAGTCTTTTAACTATAACATATATACAATCCTTATCTTGAATTTTTGGGAGACCGGTGATCGAATTCATAGATATGCTATCCCATTTTTGATTGGGAATTGGAAAGGGATGCAATAAACCTATTAGGAACACCTGCTCTGTTTAGTTTTGCTAGCAGGTAATACACTCTCTGATGTATTTAAGGACATCTCCCTCGAGTCCTCTCCAAGAAAATCTCTCCATGATTCACTTGTAAGTCTTGAAGTACCCTGGATGACCAGCCAATGGTGTATCATGCATTGCCCTCAAGACCTTATCCTTTACCTTTGATTCTCAAATGAGAGAAACCCTATCCTTGTAAAGGATGAGATATTTTTCCCTCAAGGACATCAGTAGCAAATGCATTATTTGCATAATATGCTATTATAGTAACCTTCCAATCAGCAAAGATTTCAACATAGAGCATAAAGCTGGTTTTCTTGATAGGGCATCAACTACAACATTGTTTTTCCCTTCACATGTTGTATGTCAAAATCATAAGCCTAAAGTTTAATCACTCATTAATGTTGTCTAACATTCACATCTCTCTAGCTGAGGAAGAATTTCAAGTTGTTGTGGTCGGTCTTAAGCACAAATCTGCAACAAACTAGATACTTTGTAAATTTGGCCAAGGCATGCATTATGGCCAACATCTCCTTGTCATAGATTGAGAATCCTTTTTTTGAGTCTCTGAGTTTTCGACTCTGAAAAGCTATGGGATGCCTTTTTTGCCTAAAACTGTGCAATCCCTTCTCCTAATGCATCACATTCTAACACAAATGGAAGTGAAAAATCTAGAACTAACTCAGGGCATGAATTCATTACCTTCTTAAACTTAACAAAAGCTTCTTGTGCTGATTTTGTCCATGCAAAAGCTCCTTTCTTGGTCATATTTGTCAAGGGTGTTGCAAGCTATGAAAATCCCTTTAACGAATCTCCTATAATAGCTGCAATGGCCAAGGAATCCTCTCAATTGTGTCAGTGGGGTAGGAGGAGGAAAATCAGAGACTGCTTGGACATTTTGTTGATCAACCTAAACTCCATGAGCACTATTGACGTGGCCCAAACACAAAATTTGTGTCATCCTGTAGACACCTAAATTTTGCTATGCAGTTTTAATACTAAAATTGCACTTCTTATCCTATTTTCTATAATTTGGTTATAATTAGTGTCTTTCTCGCTAATTAGCTAACACTCCCCTCCATCTCGGTCAATTAACGACACTTCGTTAATTAACTAGTCTCCCCCTTCATTCTGGATGCAAATTAACACTGCATTGTTAGTTATAATCCTATTCTAATTAATTGATTAATTACTTATCCAAAATTGATTAATTAATCCTCTAAACGAGAATTTACCCTCTTATTGGGTCATTTCCCCTCTCTAATCATTCAGATTCCATCAACTTCTCTCCAATTGACTTCTACAAGCCTAACTTGGTCTATTAATCAATCCAATTGATTAATTGAAAATCACACCCAACGCACTTACGTTGGAAAATCTAATTAACCTCCCCTAATCATACTTAACCATTGTTAATCCTATTTATTACTTTCTAAATCCTAAAAGTTCTTTTATCCCACATTCATAAGGATGATAGTTTCTCCATTTTGGAAAACTATATAAAGAACCCTATCCCCCTCCCTTCTAAGTTTACACCTTTACACATATGCATAAGATAAGAGCATTTTCTTAACTGAAAGGCTCATTGATCTAGCAAAAACCCCTTTCCCATTTTCTACATGGCAAGAGCAGTAAGAGGATAACCAAAAATGGTCACTAAGCCATATTGGTGAGACTTCTTCCTCTTCCTTGGAGAATTCCTTTTAGATCGCACATGGCTACGTACGGCTTGCCAAAGGAGGCGTCTACAATCCAAAGCCCATCAAAAACATCAAAGGGTGGCTTAGCATTTCATGTTTTTAATGTAAATGCATTAGATTAACTTCTCCTTTTAATGGCTTTATCTTGATGTTAATGATTAATAAGCTTAGTTATTAGATCTACTTGGTGTTAGGTCTTGTTAATTAATTTAGCTTCTTTATCATGCATACACATCTCAAATTCACATTTGGACTCTTTTGCAAAGAGAATTTGTTGCTCTAATATACCCAAAACTTTGTCCAAATGCCTCACCCAGATGATCTTCCCAAGTCTTGCTATAAATCAAAATATCATCAAAGAAAACCAAAGCAAACTTTATCGAGTGCTACCAAAATACCTAATGCATGTATGAGTGGAAAGTGGTCGGTGCATTTTTCAAGCCAAAAGGCATGACCAAAAACTCATAATGCCCACGATGACACCTGACGACTGTTAAGTGTACATCCTCTTCCCTCACACAAATTTGATGATATCCTAATCTCAAATCAATTTTTGAGAAATACACAGTTTCATGTAGCTCGTCAATCAATTCATAAATCCTAGGGATAGAACACATGTTTTTTATGGTTTTCTTGTTCATCGCTCCATAATCAATACACGTCCACATAGTATTATCCTTCTTCACAAGAACTATTGATGACCCAAATGGGTGAGAATTAGGCCTGATATGTCCCATCTCCAAAACTTCCTTGATGGCCTTCTCAATCTCCTCTTCATACATTCTTGGATGGCAGTAGGGAGTACTCATGACGGGCTCTGATCCTAGTTCCAACTCAATTATGTGCTAAAATCCTTTGTCAGGTGGGAGACCTGGAGGCAATTCACTACACCTCACTATGCTTATTCTGAAATGTCCCACTTCCTAAGGTAACCTATGTCGAAAATCCTTAGCCCATTTTGTCTACCCGACAGCTAAGGGATGAGCACAACGGGAACTTAAGTCATAATGATTTATTATAAAGTGCAAATAAAAAAAAGAAAATGTTATAAAAGCATTTATATTAAATTATTATAGACTTAATAATAGAGTAAAATTAGAAAAAAGCTAAAGCACATTATAAAGTCTATTTTTCTCCTAGAAAATGCGACCTCCTTATGGGATGGATCAAAGGGAAAAAACATTAAATGAGGGGCTGAAAGCTTATTGGATGTTGTGAGAGGCTAGTTGGTCCATTACCTCTATGTAAGCAAATCGACTTACTCGAGGAGGGCATCTCTTATTCATTTTCTAAAATCTGATTTGTATGTGAAGCTTTGAGCTTGCATCTATAATCTTCTAAGGACGAAAACCCTTAGAGATTCACTCTTGAGGAAGAAAACCGTCCAAGAGATCTAGAAGGACAAAAACCTTCTCCTAGAAGGGAGGATTCTCCACCCTTGGGTTTCCATTGCAGATCACAGAGTTAGTGGTATTTTTCAGTATTTCTCAATAGTTTGAAGGTTGTAATTTTGTTGATTTATCCAAGGGTGTGAAGGTGAAAGGTTACAGTTGTGTCCCCCCTTATTTCCATCCCTTCTTCATGTGGAGCGACCTACATCTAGGGCTGATCTGAGGTGTTCTGAAGTTGTCCCTAATCTGATTTAGGTTGCTGCTCATAGCTTTGATTTTTAGAGGTCAAATCAGCCTACTTTCATCATTTTTGGTGTTGCAGAAGTGCTATTTTCAGTTGTGTTTGAGGCGTTTGCAGAAATTTTATAAAATAAATACAGCCCATTTTGAAGAATAAATCTGGTATTTCTTTTGTGATTCCACCCTTGCAATATTTTATGAGTTGTGTGAGCTAAATATTCTATAGTTTTACATCAGTTTTGGGTGATATTACTACCTTATGCAAGTCGCCATTTCCTTATAAAATTCAAATATGCATTACACATTTTGTCATAATTTCTATAATCTGCATTTTGGAGTTGGGATTTGCTTAAAATCCATTTAGGGGCAAAATTAGTCCATTTGGGGACATTACATATTCAAGTTCTCTTGAATATCAGGTAAGTGCCCTACTTACCCAGGGATGAATTTGTAGGAATCCCTAAACAACTTGTTTCCCATGCACTTGTCCTTTGTTGAAGGTTCTCTCCATTTTTTTAGCTATGACCACTTGTGGTGATCCATTTGAGAGGCCTCTAAGCACCACATCTTTCCCTTCAACTTTAACTTTAAGCTCCATAGTCTGATAATTCTGTGAAACCTCACCAAGGGAATGCAACCATTGTACACCCAACACCATATCAATCTCTCATAATCCCACAATGTAAAAATCATCACATACCTTTTGGTCTTCCAAAGTGATGTTGAGTTGTTGAATTATTGCAGGGGATGGTGAAACCATCAGCAACGATAACATTTAAACCTTCAAAATCCTCAACTTTTAGTCCCCTCTTAACCACCAAACCTTCATCAATGAAGTTGTGGGTAGCCCCACCATCAATGAGCTTCGCAATCTATTGTCTAGCAAGCACTTTGTGGACCCTAATTGGATGATATCTAGGTGCTCTTGAAAGAGTTGCAAGTATGCCCTTGTTTTTGCCCTAATCCTTAATCTTTTCAGGTTTGTGTTCTTCCCTTACCATTTGTGCCTCGGGTTCTTCATTATCAATGTCATAATCGGATATTACCTCTATGTAGTAAACTTGGCCTTTGCCAAGGCATCTATGACCAGGTTCCCATGGATCCTTGCAAGTGAACAAAGTTTCTTCCTCCTGAGTTCATTTTTGGATTCTTCTTCCTTGTTTGATATTTGTATCACATCCTTTCGATGAAACCCCCCCTTTTGGAAAGGTTTCTTTTGTTGCCCCCAAGGTGGTGTGTGTTTTTGCTTAGAGTTTATTTTTGGGCACTGAATCCTCCAATGCGAGAGCTCTCTTAATGGCATCCTGTAGGAAGGGTGGATCAAAAGATTTTACCCAACCTTTTCTTAGCAGCAGAAAAAACTGAGAAAGGAAAGAGAGGATAAAACTGCACAACTGGAATAGACGCAGGCAAAGTATCTTTATTCTGTAGAAGGTGGTTACATTTAGTTATCAGTTATGGCAGGGACAACTATATAGCTGCTCTAAAACCAAATAGTACATTATAGTCAACACCACTAATTAATGACTAACCTTGAAACAACACCATGTTTATCTATAAACTTGACAAACAACAAAGGACCAAGAGGTTTAGCCATTACATTAACAGGTTGATCTGAAGGACATAAATGAAGAGAGATATCACTTGAGACAACCAATGTTTTAAAAAACCGGTCGAACCGGAACCAGAAGGTTTGCCTAGTTCGACCTTTTTGAGCATTGACCGGATTAAAAACCGGATCAGTTTGACCGGTTTGGCCCCAAACCGGTCAAACCGGTCCATTTCGACTAAAACCGGCCGAGTCGTGGGCCTACGCTGCCTTACGATGCTTTTTATAAAAAAAATCACATTTTTAATTAAAATTTATATTTTTTAAAACACCTAAACCCTAATTTGGTTGCTATATAGACACCCCCCCTCTATTCACTTCACACCTCTCTCATTGAGCATTTGTGAGCATTTGTGAGCAGATTGAAGAGTTTAGTTTTGGAGTGAGCTTGGAAGTTGGAGCTTGTTTGTTTACATTGCTTGTGGGCTCTTTGTGGTGATATTGGCATCCATATAGAGACTTCCTCACCTCTATTTGTGAGCACCTCTCTCATTTGTAAGGATTTGGAGGCTTGGGGCAGCATTGAAGAGTGTTGATTTGGAGTGAGCTTGGGGTTTGTTTGGCATTGTGTGGGCTCTTTGTGGTGGTCTTCACATCTACATTTGGAGGGTGCAGCCCATATACAAGCTTGGAGTGTTTCTTCACCTCATTTGTGTGCACATTGAAAGGTATGTTAAATTTTAAACTTGCCCCTATTTCTAAATTTTATTAAATAGGAAATCTGAAATAAAAATAAAAATTAATTTAATAATGTATTATTTGCATTTTCAGATTTCTTTGCATTTGCAATGGCCCCCCGAGCTAAAGACCCTACATGGAACCATGCAAACATAGTTGATAATCAAGTTTTTTGTAAATATTGTAAGAAACACATCAAGGGGGGGGATTCATAGGTTGAAACAACACTTGGCTGGTCAAAGAGGCCAAGTTTCCCCATGTGATGCACCTGATATTGATGCCATTAGGTTGGAAATGATAAACTTGCTTGAGAAACATAAAGAAGAGAAGGCTAGGCAAAAAGAGATGGAAGTTGAAATAGGAAGGAGGGAACATGCCTTGGCCCAAACAAGTGTTGAAGGCTCTTGCTCTGACCCCTCTATCCATGTTAGAGACCCCTTTCAGTATATGCCTCCCCCATCCACTCATAGTCAAGAAAATTTGGCCTCAAAAAAGAAAGAACATCCAAAGCTTTTTTCCATCTTCCACACCTGCTAGTGCCTCCATGCCAACAGAAAATCAGCCCACCTTGGATAACCATTGGAAGAAGCAATACAAAGAAGCAGCTTTTGAATACATTGCTAGATGGTGGTATGATGCAGATATCCCTTTCAATGTTGCCCGCTCACCTTATTACCAGCCTATGTTTGATTCCATTGTTGTTGCTGGTAAGGGCTTCAAAGGCCCTAGTATGCATGACTTGAGAGGATCTCTTTTGCAGAAAACAAGTTGCATCCATAGATGAATATTTGAAGAGTTGTAAATTATCATGGGCCAAAACAAGATGTACTATTATGTCAGATGGGTGGAGTGATGGCAAGAACCGCACCATAATAAATTTTCTTGCCTCTTGTCCACAAGGTACTATGTTTTTGAAATCAAAAACTTGATGCATATGATAGGGTGAAAGATGCAAATTTGTTGTTTGAGCTTTTGGATGAGGTTGTTGTAGAGGTGGGGGTGGAAAATGTTGTACAAATCATAACAGGATAATGCCTCTAACTATGTTCTTGTTGGTAAGATGTTAGAGACTAAACACAAAACAATATTTTGGACTCCATGTGTTGCACATTGCATAGACCTCATGCTTGAGGATATAGGAAAACAAGATTGGATCAAGAACATTGTAGAGCATGCCAAAAGCATCACAAAATACATCTACAATCACTCATGGGTATTGAACCTAATGAGGAAAAACACTGAGGGCAGAGAACTTGTTAGGCCAGCCATCACAAGATTTGCAACAAACTTCCTCACGTTGCAATCTCTTCTTTCCCAAGCACAAAACTTGAAAAAGATGTTTTCAAGTGATGAATGGAATGCATCAAAGTGGAGCCGCAAACAAGATGGGAAAGACACAAAGAAGAAAGTTTTTGACAATTTATTTTGGAAAAAAACAGCAAAGGTGAAAATTGTTGAGCCTCTTGTTAAGGTGTTGTGGTTGGTGGATGGGGAAAAATTAGCCATGGGCTATATTTATGAGGCTATGGATCAGGCAAAGGAGCAAATAAGGGCAGCATACAAAGACAGGGTAACTAAGTATGGGCCTATATGGGAGATTATAGATAATAGATGGAACAATCAACTCCATCGCCCTATACATGCAGTTGGATATTTCTTGAACCCAAAATATCATTACAGAGCTCAGCTTGGAGAAGATCAAACAGGAGAAGTAAAAGATGGTTTGTACGAGTGCCTAGAGCGCATGGTCCCTGATGAGAGGCAACAACTTGAGGTTCACCGATAGATCAGTTTCTTCAGCAGAGCCACAGGTACCTTTGGGAAAAACCTTGCAAAGATTGCAAGAGATGTGGACCAACCAGGTAAGCAATTCTAAGTTTTTTGAAGTTCATTTGATTAAACTTTTTAATGAATAATCATGAATTTTTAGCATAAGACACAATCTAATTTGTTGAATTACACTTTAAGTTATAAGTTTTACTTTTAATTTTTAACTTTGTGTTTTTATCGTCATTGTTTAATAATTAAACATTTACATTTTTTATTGCAGCACATTGGTGGGATTCATTTGGTAGTCAGTGTCCTCAATTGCAAAAGTTTGCAATTAGGATCTTGAGCCAAACTTGCAGTGCTTCTGGGTGCGAGCGCAATTGGTCCGTCTTTGAGCGGATTCACACGAAGAAGAGAAACCGTTTGGAACAACGGTTGAATGATCTTGTCTTTGTGCAGTACAACCTTCGGCTAAGGCACAACCAGTTGTTGAACCAAAGACCTGATACAAATCCCATTGTCTTGGATGATATAGATCCAACCTCAGATTGGGTAGAGGAGAGTCAGCCAACAGAGTTTGATCCCGATGACTTGGGGTGGATGGGTTTGGATCAGGATGATGAGCCATTAGTAGCACCACCGCCACCATCACGAGACATAGCAGTCACTAGTCGCACTCGTGCTACTCCCCGTGCCAATAAAGTTGTTGCAGATGTACCTGAGGATTTGGATGGGTCCGAGTCATAGCCAGAGGACGGTGATGATATTGATGAGGATGACCCTGAGGATCCCATTCTCAGCAATGGTGCAGAGTTTGATGATTGATCATTGATGTCATCTAGTTTCTTCTAGAGTTTTGTAACTTGTAGTATCTGTAATGTATCAATGATCATAGCATGTTGTTTTTTTGGAGTCTTGGACTATGGAGGCCATTTAGAGCCTCATTATTTATGTATTTTGTTTTGGAATCTCATATATGATATATGTATTGTGTATTGGACTTGGAGTTCGTGCCATTTTGCTATAAACACCTTTCTTACATATATACAAGAGCAAGCTTTGCATATTTTGTGTGTAATTGTTGGAATCATGGTTTCTAATCTTTCAAATATATTGTTTTCATTAAAAATATAAATTTTTATGTGTTTTTTAGTAAACCGGTTCATAAAGTTTGAACCGGTCTGGTTCTTCCGGTCCGGTCCGACCCTCGACCGGTTCCCGGTTCCGATTTTTAAAACATTGGAGTCAACCAACTAACGAATATAGTGATGATGAATCTCATTATGTTTAGTGTGGGCATGATAGACAGGATTCTTCACCATTTTTAGAACTTGATTATCACAAAAGAGTGAAAGCGTTGTAGCAGTAGCTCGGGAAAACTGAAAATTAGTCAGAATTCGACGAAGCCATACTGCTTCACAATTGTCACTAATAATAGCCTTGTATTCTGCTTCAGTAGAAGAGATGGCGACAGTGGGTTGAAACTTACTCTGCCAAGAAACAACTTCTGAACCAAAAGAGAAGATACATCCAGTGGTGGATCACCGAGTATCCACAGATCCTCCCCAATCAGAGTCAGTATAGCCAATCAATTTGAAGTATGCAACTCTCTAATATAGAATGCCTAAGTCAAGAGTTCCTTTGACATATCTTAAAACTCGTTTTGTTGCTCCCCAGTGAATGAGTTTTGGTTTAGACAATGTAATGTCCCCCTTCTCAAATAAAAATTAAAATAAGAAAAAAAATTGATTTGCACATGTGAGTTAAAAGAAATAAAATATTTTTTTTGTGCAAATCAATTATAAGAGGGAACATCGATTTCCTTGGAATTATAAATATTTGTTTTTAGAGGAAAATCAAGTTACCGAGCAAGTCGCATTTTTTAGGATCATTTAATAATTAAAATTTGGGATAAATTGATTATTTATAAGCATGGGTCGATTTATATGGGCATCTTTTAATTTAAATTCCCTGCATTTTATATTTTATTTGAGTGTGATCCCCAGGCACTTTTAAAAATGATATTCCCTCCTAGCTTTTGGCGCCAAAGATGGAGAAGAACTTTGGAGGATGTACAAGGCAAAAGATATGAAAGAAGATGTGAATACTCCTTTTTCGCATGTTGACGGTTTATTAAACTTATCTTCATGCTTGAAAAAGGGATGTATGCCCACTTATGATAAAAAATAAAAGGTGTTCATCAACACCACCTATTGTGAAGTGTGTGTGCCCATTTGAGCTTGAATTGATAAGTTATTTGCATCATTTTTTCTATATATGTAAGTCGCCATTTTTGGGGAAGTTCATGCTTGCTTTGAGAGAGTTGGGAGTGTGATTTATGGTGAATATCATTTATTATATGTTGTTGTTTTTCCCTTGATGAAATCGACTTGCCTAGGATAATTTTAAAGCTGGTTTGGAGGTGTTTTATGTGCTCAAATACTTGTTCATTCCAAAATTTTAATAAGCTCAAATTGACTTGATATGAAGCATTTTGATATGATTTTATGAGGTTGCATATGGAGGTTACATTCTGATTTATTTATGCTTCTAATTGGGGTATATTGTGGCCATTTTCATGCTAGTTTGGTTTACTAACATTGTTGGGATTTATTTAATGCAAGTCGACTTACCTGGGCATGTACTAACAGTGTTTTGGAAGGGTTTGAAGTGTTATTAAATTTGTTGTTACAGACCTATTAATTGCAGATCTGAAAACTACATTTATTGAGGTTTAGAGTGAAGGAAAAGTGCTGGAATTATTTTGCATATTGTGCTCTAACCCTAGCGACTTGAACTACAGATTCGGGGGCTATTTTAAGTGGGGTTTTGTGATAAGAAATTTCAAATTGTTAGCTTTTTGGAAAGTGCATAATTTTATCATTCTTCTGCAAGTTATTTCATTTGAATTGGATAAAGATCGTGGGAGTTATTAATTTTCAAAGTTTACAATCATTTTCAGTAGTTTTATTTATTTTTCTATTTCTGCAAAGTTTATTGGTTAAAAGAGTGTAAATTCCAACTAGATAACCCATTTGAACCCTTACCTTGGCTCACTCCAACCCTATCTGGGCTGTATTGAAGCCGACACTGGGTTAGTTGAGGTGAACCTAGAAGGGTTTCTCTTCTAAGTTTCCTTCTCTTGCAAGTAGATCAATAATAATCAATTAATATACCAAAAGGGGATATTACATACAACAACCGGGAAAGATAGCTAACAACAAAACATAGATCCGATCGTGCAGTTGAGAGAGATTAAGCTACCCACCAATTGTTTGTATTATGATTCATCGACTGGTGGTGAAACATCATGAGCTGAGAGTTTCAGCCCAACCTCCATAGGTGTAGAAGAAGATAAGATAAGATAAATATATTAAATGTCCAACGAATGACCACAAATGTAGGTCAATGGGACTACAACCATACATAGAGGGCGAAAAATATTCCAGCTAGAGGACCAAAAGGTCCCTAAGAACAACAAGAGAAGAGAAAGAAGAAGAGAAGAACGGGCAAAGAAAGAAGCCCGGAAAAGCCTTCAAAAACCAGCCGAGCTCGAATATACAAAGGAAGAAGAGGAGGGAAGAGAAGAGGGAGTAAGAGACCCCCTCAACTAGTACCCAGGGACGACTGAAAGAAGCTAGTAATGTGCTAAAGCCTGGTATCTAGAGTTGTGGAGGATCTGGAGTGCCAATGTCCGGGAGAGGGGTGAGCTCTTCGTGTTTGTCTATTGGATCTCAAAGGCCCTCGATGAGAGGGTGGCCTCGGCCTCGTATATGACTGGATGTCATACAATCATACATCTAAAGTTTCTATAAAAGGTTCGTGGCATACTTAACTTGAGAAAAGAAAATAAAGTATGCTGCCAAAATTCTACACCAAGACAATTAGTGAAGGACGCCTAAATTAGTCATGTCAAAAGCAACACATAAATCTGATTTTACCTTATGAATTGCAACATCTCCATTGTCTGTGATGGCAAGATCATCAACATTAACAATAGAAATCACAATGTCATCACCATCACTTTTGACATAGAGATTTGAATCAGAATGACTCTGTGTGAAGCCTGAATCTCTGAGACGTTTATCTATTTTGATATACCAGACTCGAGGAGCCTGCTTAAGTCCATACAAGGACTTAATCAATCTGCATACCAGATGCTCACGACCACATGCCCGAAAACCCTCAGGCTGTGTCATTTACACTTCTTCCTCCAAATCCCCATTCAAGAAAGCACTTTTGACATCCATCTGATATACTTTCCAACCAAATTGAGCTGCAAAGGAAAGAAGTATCCGAAAAGTGACCATCTTCGCATAGGGGAAAATGTCTCCTCATAATCTATCGCCTCCTGTTATGCAAAATCATTCGCAACAAGTCAAGCCTTGTACTTATCCAAAGTACCATCTACTTTACACTTGATTTTATACACCCATTTACAACCAATGGGGTGTTTCCCTGGAGGCAACGGTACCAACTTCCAGGTATTATTTTTAATCAGAGCATCATACTCTAGTTGCATGGCAGTTCCCCATTCCGATATGCCTCGTGCTTCAGAGTATTTTTGTGGCTCATGAATATGAAGAAGATCAGAAGCAAGAGCAAATTGAGCTTGTTCAGAATAATCAATCTGCTTACCAATTCGTCTAGACAGACCATCAAAGAAAGGAGACAATCCTTCCTTAGATCCTAAATAGTGGAATAGAAACACTTAGGCCACCTCTGAATTGAGGATGTGGAATCCTGTTGTGAAGCTTCTAGAGGCAAAACTAACCTAAGTTGATTTCGTAGAGACTCAAAAGTCTCAGTGGGAGAGTGCATAAACTGAACTAGAGTCTGTGGAGGAGTATGAGAAGGACTAGAGTCATCATTGGGAAAGGAAAGAGACCAATGTTTGTTACTACCCCTTGCTGATTGCCGCCCCCTTGCTGGTTATAGCCAAAGAAAGACTTTGTTTCTTTTATATCAACATCCTGACTACCAATGATTTTATCAGTGGAAGTATCAATCAATCTATAGGCTTTAAAACGATCACTATAACCAGCAAAGAAATATCTAGAACATTTGGAATCTAACTTACTCCTCTTATGATCAGGAACCAGAAACACGAAATGACCATACCTCTGGTTTGATTTTGGACCAAGCCTCTTCTAATGTGATGTCCTGCAAGGCTTTGCAAGGACTCTGATTGAGAATATATATTGTTGTGTTAACAGCTTCTCCCCAAAACTTATATGGCACTCCTCGACTGTGCATCATGCACCTTGCCATCTCCATGATGGTTTTGTTCCGCCTTTCTACCACCCCATTTTGTTGTGGGGTATAAGGAATTGTTAACTTGCATTGAATCCCTTCTTTACCGCTGAAATTTGCGAACTATATAGAGGTGAGAACTCACCCCCATTATCGGATCACAAAGTCTTGATCCGTCGGCTGGTTTGGTTCTGGTTTGGTTCTCTACCAAGCCTTTGAACTTAACAAAAGAAACAAAACAATCATACTTCTTCAAAAAATAGACCCACATTTTCCGGGAATGATCATCCACTAGCAAGAGAAAATAACATGCACCAAGGATTGTGGGAGTCTTCCACAATGGCTCACATAGATCTGCATGCACAAGATCTAAGAGCCCCTTTGCACACCAACACACATATCTTGTTTTTCTTGACTAGGAGGCAAACCAACAAATATGTTGGCTCTATGAAGGCGGGCTAGATACTGAACATTGAGATAGCTGTATCTTTCATGCCACAAAGTGCTAGTGTTTCCTTCCACAACTAAGACATGCAAGTTGACAATGGTAGGATCAACAAGCTAATATAGACCACCATGACCAATCCCTAGGGCAACAACCTTATTTCATTTGATATCAGACACAATACATTGTTTTCCAGAAAAGTTTACAGAGATATTAGGATTATCAGTTAGTTGATTGATAGATAACAAATTCTTATTCATGTTAGGCACATGAATAATAATATATAGTACAATATTACAATGACCCAATTTAATTCAAGTGTGACCACCCAAACTAATTTAGGTGTTACCAACCAAACCAAAATGGGTGTAGTCACTTGAACCAATTCAAGTGTAACCATCACAAACAACCACCGACTAACAAAAGATTGATAAGGTGGTACATCTATAGTTTACAACTATAGAGCATAATAGGACTAAGGACTAAATAATATTCCTCACATGTCTAACCAATCAAAATTGATGAAAAAGATACTCTATTCAGCCATTTCATCTCTAGACTCGTACAAAATCTGCACATCCATTCTCCAATCTCTCCTCAAGTTAGGGCCTTTTGACCTATTAAATCTATGTTTCAAAAAAGTGTGACACTGAAACTACCCCTGAAATTGCACAAGAATTTTTCCAATGTGAACTTTTCAGAAACATACCAATCCTAGCCAAAGTTATAACAATTTTATGAGAAAACCCTAATTTTCACATAACAAGAGCAAAACAAAGATTTACTGGTTGTAGTTCGAATCGTATGTAGATGATGATGTTATCCAAGCATCCCACTGAAAATATTTTTCAGATTCCTCACATAGTTTTGGATCCAAATGATTCTTTCAAAGCCCTGCCAGAACCCTTAGATCTAGATATTCAATTTTGGGAATACCAATTGACTTAACCACCTTGATCTCCGAATTCTCCATGCTTGATGAAAGGATTCAGGACATAACCATAACCTCTAGTACCATGTGATTGTTTAAGTACAATAATCCATAATAACATAAAGAAAATATTTGCTGCATGCAATGTAGAACATGTACACAGAAGAATTGACTGATGAATCCTTGAATAAATATAATATCACAGTTTATTAAGTAAGAGAACAGAAATAGAATTGCATTGCTGTCTGTTATGGATGGGATTTCAAGTTTCAACGACTTATAAATACCCATATAATTTATAAACTTAGATACGAGAGCCCCCCAGACCGACATATATCCTAATTTATTCCATAAATTAAGGATTATACAAAGGGTCTGATAAGATGGATTTAAATCCACTCTAACAGCATGCATATGCCAACCATACATGCATTTGTATAGGCATATTTAGATTTTGATCAGTAATGGTCAGGGCTATTAATTGTGCCTAGCATGAGTGGTCGTTGTTGGGAAGTTGTAAAACCAACACGCCTTTTCAAAAATCTTCTTGATATGCTATGTTCAGGAAACTCTCATATTCCCCCTAATTATAATTGTTCTTTTTCAGAGAATCTATCTTTGTACATGATATGCTACATATGAGCAAAACAATCCAAATTATAAAAAAAACCATTTTTTCACATTGATTTGTCTGTACATATTAAATGAACTTGTTTCGCTAGAGAGTAGGTCAACATTGATCCTCTCTAACCGTAATTGTTCCCAAATAGAAAACTCTGAGGGAAGTTCTACATGCTTTGGGATATTTTCTTGGAAAGAATTGCCATTTTTTCTCATTTTTCCCCAAATAGTTTTTCCTCAAAAGTGTTTCACTTTTTTGAGCCTCGTGCATTTCCTTTGCTTACATGGCTACTATTATAGGCTATATGAGTTGAGTCCCAAGTTATTATTTCTGATAAGTTTATTGTTTAATTGTCTTTATTTCTATGGTTGGTTGTGAATAGTTTATTCTTATACTTATGGTTTCAGGTGGTTGTACAATCAACACTCCCAATATGCCCCAGTAATACATTCATCTTTCAATATTCACAGAGAGAGCTCCGTTGTATTCTCCATCCCATAGCTTTGTTCATATATTAGGGTAATTATACATTACATTATTGATGGTGCTAAGAATAATAGCACAACTGTGTACCTATGATTTGCGAGTTATTCCTATTCTTGTCTTCATTGGTGCCTATTGTGGCTGCTGTTGTACAAATTGAGTTGATTCTATAGTTCAAATAGTTTTTTGTTGTAATTCCTTCTACTACATTCTCTATAGACTATAGCCTAGTACACCAATCATAAGCCTAATATGCAACCAAAATCAAAAATCATTGAGAAAGATACCAGCAAACTTCTTCCCAACACTATGAAGATCTATTTCAATCATTCAATGGAAGAGCTTCAATTCTTGGAGTATATGTGTATATCAATTAGTTGCACTATAAGTCCTTGCTAGGATCTACTATCACTTTCTAATTTATTACAATTAACATTATATTATGGTTAGCTATGAATCGTGACAGAGTTGGATTGATGTCCTTAATTATTGAATCGAACTCTTGGTGGGAGATGATGGACAGCACAAGGTAATTTATCTTTGAAAGATTTTGTTGGTTGCATTCCATATCATATTATATGGGTCTAGTAGAATCTTCTAGAATCTTTGCATATTTGTCCCTATAAGGAGTAAGCAATATTATTTAGTAAATCTTATGAAACTTTTACATATTGGCATTTTGTCCTCAAGGACAATTCATAATACACAAATTCATGTATGCATGCACACACAAACATATCTGTACACTCGTGTCCATTGCCTTCACCATATATATATTCGAATGCATGTAATGAACCCATAACAAATGGTTTCTGTGCAAATGACTTACCATAAAAATCCATAGGATGAACTTACAAAAACCATGGACATAATTTGGAAAATGTCACACCGAAGACTATAGTAAAAGATGACCTCTTGACTCTTACAAACTAATGAAAGATCTATTCTTGGGTATGAAAAACGATTGTATCAAAATTGCACTCACATTAAAGTTTCTGAAAATTTTCAAATCTTTGTGGTATCTTTTTTGGCTTTATGATTCCATCTACTAGCATTTAAGATATTTTAAACGAGCTTCATCTGGTTCTGACTTTCTGCTGTCTGTTTCTGTTTTGACTCGGCTTTTTGTTCTGGTTTCTCTCTGTTTCTGTTGTTTGTAGTTTTTTTCCCCTGTTGTTTGGTGCTGTGAGTCAAATCCTTTTTGAATCTTTTTGGCTGGAGGTTTTTGTCTCTCTGTGATCTTCAATGGAAATCTGTTGTAACGGCCCTTGAAGCCTATCCAACTATTATCAATCAAAAAAAAAAAATCATCTGGTTCTCCAATATAAATTCCTATCTTGGAACACTATCACCCAAATGAGGACCCTGTGTAACAGACAATAGCTAAGCTTAACAGATGAAGATACTGAGTAAGGTCTAAGGTCGACAAAGAATTCTACGAGTAAGGTGGGCCTCGGCCCCAAGAATAAAGGCAGAAAACATTTATAAAATATATTTTTTGCACCAAAAGGTTAGCAATAACTTCCCATGCCTTGCATTCTGTGTTTTATGTCACAACGTACTAAAGGTTGATCTTTCGAAATTTAAATTTAATTGATCTTATTCAATATTTGATTCTGATCTCTTGGCTATTCGACCAGACATTAAATTTTTCATTAATAATAGAACAGCAGTCAAAAGAAAAAAGAAAATGAGGATATGGCAATTCCAAAATGTATAACAGAAGAGAAAACAGACCTAATAACCATTTCAAAATGGAAAATAATAAACTTTGTCAAACATTCTATCAAAATCCTTCTCATCAAACCCAGAAAACTAGAAGATAGAAATAGAAAATATAGGGCATTCATAGGGAAAATTGAGGAAGGGAACGCAAAATATTTTGCTCCGAATGTCACATAAAATGAACTTCACTCGCATTCAGACAAAACTATATAACCACAAGCCTAATAAAACTCATACTTTCCTTGATTGCAGCAATAACATTGTTCTTGGATAGACTGTATCGTGATTCCCCTTCTGCATATCGTCCTGTATTTTTCCAATAACAATACCATAAAATCTACCAAAAAATTGAAAGCTATAATTCAAAATACAAAAAAATCGCTGTTTACATGCCTTTAAAGAGGTTAAGGCGTGCGTCAGCTGGTCCTCCATTATTAGCAAAGTACTTTCCAGAAAGCAGCCCCATTGCTAGAGGACTGTATGCCAACAACCTCACTCTGTGGGAATCATATATATTAGAGTAGTTATATATTCCAAACTTTTACCAGTTGATCTACATCTTCCCCATAATTTTATTATTCAAGTAGACTTAACTCCTTTTGATTGTTCTGAAGCATTCCAATTTGACTATTGTAGACATCAGGATAAATAACACACGCAGGTTCATCCCAAAGACTCTTAACACACTGACACACAGCAAACATTCTACTCTCAAACTAAAAATCAAGATCACAATTATTCATGAGACATTAGCAATCATTAAAAAACAAGAAGATCAAACACTGTGCAATAGAACTCCCTATGAAAATATTTTCTGTAGTTAAATGTCTGTGCCAAAAGTTCTGATCAATATGCATATATGGAAGAAACTATTTATAAAAGTAATCAACATCGATATTGACAGTTGAAAAAAATGTTAGTGATGTTGAAATATGAATGGCATACCCTATAAAAGCTCTCCCTATTAAACAACGAAAATAGGGCTATTCACATCATCGCTTGCAAATGTTTGAATTCATCAGTTTTGTAAAAGAAGATTAAAGCTAGAGAGATTTGTCAAAACGAGTACCTGCGGAAATTTCCAAACCTTTAATTGCAAATGTTTGGTTTGTCCCCTCTGAAGACCCATTACATATGAATCCCATCCAAGACAAACTCATGGAAGCAATTCATTTATATCAAATTAAATTTGCACCTGACCCTTAACTATTATGTGTCCACCGATATATGCTGAAAAATGCAAAACCCCTTTAAAGATCAAAACCTTACGGAAATTAATATTGAATACTTCATTCATGTGAAACCAAAATTTAATTTGTAGCTATCAAGAACACAGAAACCTTATAATGGTCCCTAGCTTATATGCTGGAAGTCAAAAACACTGGTGGCACTAGTATTTCCTGATTTTTAAATGCCTTCTCAACAATTATTCATGAGACATTAGCAATCATTAAAAAACAAGCAGATCAAACACTGTGCAATAGAACTCCCTAAGAAAATATTTTCTGTAGTTAAATGTCTGTGCCAAAAGTTCTGATCAATATGCATAAATGGAAGGAACTATTTATAAAAGTAATCAACATCGATATTCACAGTTGAAAAAAAAGTTAGTGATGTTGAAATATGAATGTCATACCCTATAAAAGCTCTCCCTATTAAACAATGGAAATAGGGCTATTCACATCATAGCTTGCAAATGTTTGAATTCATCAGTTTTGTAAAAGAAGATTAAAGCTAGAGAGATTTGTTAAAACGAGCACCTACGGAAATATCCAAACCTTTAATTGCAAATGTTTGGTTTGTCCCCTCTGAAGACCCATTACATATGAATCCCATCCAATACAAACTCATGGAAGCAATTCATTTATATCAAATTAAATTTGCACCTGACCCTTAACTATTATGTGTCCACCGATATATGCTGAAAAATGCAAAACCCCTTTAAAGATCAAAACCTTACGGAAATTAATATTGAATATTTCATTCATGTGAAACCAAAATTTAATTCGTAGCTATCAAGAACACACAAACTTTATAATGGTCCCTAGCTTATATGCTGGAAGTCAAAAACACTGGTGGCACTAGTATTTCCTGATTTTAAACTACCTTCTCAACAAAAAGGATGAACTCAAAGTTCAGAATGCTCCAGATCCTTGATTATGAGGCATCAAAGCCTGAAGCTTTAATTGTTTGAAATTCACACATCATTGAAATTCTTATAAATCAATCAGATTCATTATATAGACACAAGCATGATTCTCTTCCTAGAACATTGATATATGCAGCACGATGTTTACATTGCTCTCCCAAAACCCCATTTTTAACAGTTTTGGCTGATCCCATTTTGCTTGCCACTACTATGGGAATTGCTTTTTCTTTCTCTTCCTCTGGCTACTAAGATGTTTTAGTTCACCAGGTTCTAATATCAAATGTTGCAGTTCCTCCTTGTCATGTATCCACAGTTGCAAAATTCTTCCCTTGATATCAAGTAATCTCGACATTGACTCTGGTTGTTGGGAAAATCGGTAAACTCAACTCTTTCCTGAGTTATCATAAAGATTTGTAACTACGAAATTTACATTAAAAATATGTATGGAGTGTTACAGTTAGTTTGATTTCCAAATCCATTCTTACACTTTGTATTTAGTTTTTTGGCGTTCCCAAATCAAGTATAACTCTTTAACTTGCCTACTCATTTCAGAGTCTACATTGTTTGACTGTGCAGCCAACTTATCCTGAGGACCCTTGATCAATCAAGCAGAATGATAAATGTGAAAAACAAATGCCAAATAATAAAAATAATGTGAACACGAACAACATAAATAGAATCCCTAGTTATCTAAATCAAGCTTCTGTGCCATGACACAAGCATGTCATCATCATGAAACTGAGACATAAGTGAATCATAAACAAAGAACATATCTAGAAGATAATTCAGAATATCTAGGAGAGTCTTGAACCTTGTCTGCATTGCTTGTAGAAGGAGCCACGGTTTGTTCTTGCTAGTACGATGGAATCTGAACCATAATAGCCTTTTCCCGCAAGGAGTTCATTCCAACCTCACATGTATACTGATTATGGGGTTGATCGCATGGATAAGACCACTCAAAGCCTTCTGCCATGTTATTCTGGACTGGAACAATGGCTTTTCTTAAGTTAGGAGCAAGTGAGGGTTGTGGATTTGCATTTGGCAATTTTCTTGGAGGATAGTCTGCGAAAATATTTGATTAGGATATTGAAATCCTTGCTGCGGATACCCTGAGGAGAGTTAGGATAAGTTTTAGTAGCTTGAGCTTGATGTCTCTTGAGGGAGACAATCTCATATGTTAGATTTTTAAGCCAGACACTAAGACTTTCAATTTCTTCTTGTTGAGAGGAACTAGATGTAGAAGCAGAGGATGAAGCAAATGGTTGAGGAATAGGAGCAACAGCAGGTTGGGTTTCATACAACAATTCAGGAAAAATGGGCATAAGTAATCTAAGGGCTAATTTTCCTACTTGAATAAGATAATTTTCAGCCCTAATGGCTATTGCATAGGCATTTGGTAATTGGACAACACCCATAGATTGAATCATTATTGTTATATCAGAATTTAGAGATCTAAGAAAGTATAAGAATGCACCTTGTGCGGTTGGTCTTAGCAGCACTGGAATTTTGGCCATGTTCGCTGGAATCTAAAATTGAAGTCTGCCATGAGCTCATTTGGAGCTTCCTTGATTGTTGTGAGTTGTTATAATAAAAAAATGTTGCCTGCTTTCTCCTCGAATTGTTGGCAAAGAGTTGTACCAAGTCCATCCTAGTTATGAATGGAAGCGGGTCTCAAACTTCTATACCATTAAAGTGCTGTACCTTTTAATGAAGGAGCAAGAAGCCTAACTGCAACATCATCTTCTGCAACTAGATGAACTAAACACACATTTGCAACATCTTGAATATGATTTCGAGTGGTAGAATTTTCACCAGTGAAGGAGGGAATACTTTTGAGAGCAGACACTTGTATATCATATAGGGCATTAAGTGTTAAAGGAATACCACCATTGAAACTAACAAAAGGTAAATTTTTCTATTGTGCCATGAATGGAATAGGTCTCAGAATCCTCAAGGACAGCAAGAAAGGCCTTCCAGAAGGGGTAGAAAAAGTCTTGTTTGGAGGAGACGGTAATCTCTGAACTGGTTTGCCTCTTCTTCTTCTCCTGGGTGACAATTGCAAGTGCTCAAAAGACTCACTTCTTGTTGTACTTTGTCTTGTTTGTATTCTTCTCATGAAAAGGAGGAACTAGGTTACTTAAAATTAGGAGATTTGAGCTTGGGAGTCACCAGATATGTTGAAGAACTACCTCAAAAGGCTAAAATCACTAACTCACACACCGAAACTTAGTAATAATGAATTTAAGCTTTATGAAGTTGTCCTACCGAGCATGCCAAAACTGTTGGAGCTCAAAATTGCACACTGCCCCGAATCACACGGATCCAGGATTTTGAGGAAACATGGGATGATCTCTGCAATGTAGGTCTTGCAAAAGTGAGATCAACCTCTAGAGAAGGCCGGCTTCTTCATTACGTGGGTTTGGGAAAACCTACATAGCACAATCTACTTCTAACGCTAAAACTACTCCTACAAGGGACCAAGGAAAAAGATGCAAGATAAGGAAATCCTAAGCTAAGGGGCATTGATAGCACCAAGAGAACGTGGAACTTTTCCCAAATCCAGATGACGCAGATGTAAGAAACGTGAGGTTGGGGTTGTAAGAATGTGGTCAAATCAGATGCAAGAGAATAGAAGAACATGAAATATGCAAAAGGGCGAAATATTCACACCAAACCCATTACATTTGAAGGAAAGAAGTAAAGCACACTTGCATTAATCATTCTTCAAGAGCTTGCATACAAAGCCAAGGCAAGAAAACACCAGTTGCGAGTTACAGAGGTCAACAACATGGAGTTTCGAGTTTCACAGAGAAGAGCTCAAAAATATGTTAAGGAATGAGGGAGAAGAGCCCTTTCAAAGTGCATAAGCACTTGCATTTAAACAACTCTTGGCATGGAGAAAGAAAAAAAGAGAGGGAAAAGGACCACCCATCTGGAACTGACTGCGTTTGAAATATGCATTGAATGAGTCTGGGTGCCATGATTTATTTTGAGTTTACTTGTTGTACAAGCATGGTCGCCTCCAAAAATGCAATCAACAACCATAGCACGACCCACTTTGAGTTTATCACACGCCATCAGGCTAGTCAAAACAACGCCATTCTTCATTAAATTCCAGTGGTTGGGGTGTTTTCCTTCCTGGTTCCACTTCGGTGCGGTTTTAAGACCTTGTGGCTATTTTCCTTCGTTCTGCAGATTTGAGAAAACCCACGGGACTTTATAATTTAGTGAGCCCACAGAACATCAAGTCAGTGTTCTGTGGCTTTAGAACTTAGCCGACTTCTTAATTCCTCTGCGGATAAACAACTTCACGGTATTTCGTCAGACTTTACCTGCAATGGACTCACTCTTTTGGTGTTGCAAAAGTGATGAAAGATACCACGCAACACTAAACTTCATCAATTTCCACCTGAGTCCCTTCGTTGCTTTTTCTGGAGAACCCGCGGAACACTAAGTTTCTATGTTCCGCAACAGACTTAACTAGTCTTCTGCAACTTTTCTAAAGTATGAAAAATGGTTAAGTCCTTTAGATGAGTTGTTCAAAATTACATGGGGTGTAATTTTGGACAATAGTTTCAATTAAGGCCTTTCATATAATCCATAGCCCACCCGCACTTCAAAAATCCAAGAAGCGTAGTGTAGTAGTGTAAATGATTAAGTGGCAATAAAGTTCACTTTGTAACCACAATTACTTTTCCAAATTCAACAAAAGCATTATTGTATTAAAATGATGTGTCGCACATGGAAATTTTAAGCGCATAATAACAGTACAAATTTCAATGGCACAAAAATAGTCATCAGACTAACCAAAGTCATGCAACCACTAATGTAACAATTATAACGCTAATTTAATAATCAATAAGAGCAACAAAATTATGCACTCAATGACATGTATTATCCATTTACAACCATGTAATACTGTAATATCCCCTTCTTGGTCGAAGACCCTTAGCCCAATTTTGTTTCCCGATGGCTAAGGGAGGAATAAAAGGGAAACTTGTCATAATAAATTAATGATAAAGTGCATCTTAAAATATTATTATAAGCACTTTATTAATTTATTAATGACAAAGTGAAAAAATAAATAGAAAGAAAAGATAAAATGATAAAATAAAATTATAAAAAGAGAGTCCCTTTATTTTATCATTTTCCCTAAGAAAAATGCGACCCATATGAAGGAGCAAAAAAGGTAAAGGAAATTATTAAATGTAGCCAAGGAAATTTGATTGGTGGTTGTGGGTGGCAAAAACGCCAAAAAATGTTATAAAAGCAAGTCAACTTGTAAGGGAAGGACATCTTTTTGCATTTTGACAAATTCTTATTTTTGGTAGAGCTTGTATGCTTTCCATCAAAACTCCAAAGGACGAAAACCCTTTGAAGTTGGCTTTAGAGGACGAAAACCCTCTCTAAGCTTTAAGGAGAAGAACGAAAACTCTTCTTTCTTTTGAGAGGGAATTCTATTGAGGGATTCTCATTGATATTCAAGATCTATTTGTGTTTTCCAACAGTATTGAAGGCTGATTTGCAGATTTTCTATTGAGTTGAGCGAGGGTGTGGAAGGGAGAACAGTGTTATTGAGTTCTAACTTCAATTTCCTGCACTTCTACATTGGAGCGACCCATATTGTGTGAGGTTCTACGTGATTTGGAGCTCATTCAGATTAGATCTGATTGGCTGTCCAATAATCAGATTTTTGGATGATAAGATCAGCTATTTGGCATAATTTTGGAGTCAAAGAAATTGTATTTTTCAGCTGTGTATGAGGACTGTCATCTGCAGATTTTATAAACTAATTCCAGCCTGCTATTGATGCAAAATCTGGTATTTTTCTCACGTTTTTATCCTTATAAAAATTGTTGATCTGTTTGGGAAAGAGATTGAGTTGTTTTGCCTCATACTTAATGAAATTTCACTCCTAGAGCAAGTCACACTTTTCTTTAATAATTCAGATCTGCACTATATATTTTGAATAGTTCTTCTAGACTTTGTTCTTTTGATTGGTATTTGCGGATAATCCGTTTGGGGATAGAAAAATGTCCATTGGGGACATTACAAATACTCATGAAATAAGCATCCAAGAGATGATAGCAAAATTAGTTTCTAGCCTTGTAGCCCCCATCAATTTTTATCTTTTATCTGAGCACCCCATTGTCACGTGGCTAGTGCTTAGCTAGCCATGATCAATATCCAATGGTCACATGGCTTAAGCCTAACTAGTCCTCATTGCAAGATTTAAGATCACAAGTATTTGAACAGCAAACAGCAAGATGGATAAAGCAATGAACTACCTCTCATGATGGCAACATTCTGCTAAGCCTGCATCAAAATTTCTGCAAAGCAGGTTGTATGCATTCTGTTTCCAACAACCCAAGAAACTTTCTTTTTAATCAATCAAATTCATTAAAATGTTTCTACCAAGAAACTGAAATCAGAACCCTGTCATGGAAGGTTATAACCACAGTTATATCATCTCCAAGTTAAACCTACCTGAATGGACACTATCCTTGGGCAATGCGGAACTAGCTGAGCAAGCCGACAAAATTCCATTACACCATAAGGTGTCTCATTACTAACTCCAATATATCTGATCTGCAAGAGATTATAATCGTTGCGGTAGCCAGAACAAAAGATTCTTATATTAAAAAGGCAATGCAAATAAGTGCTTATATTGCTTGTGTAGCATGCACACCTTTCCAGCATTAACAGCCCTCCCAAGAGCTTCTAGCTGCTCTTCTATTGGCACCGCTGCATATTGCTGTGTGGGATCATAATCAGTTTCTCCAAACATAGGCACATAGCTGTAATATACAGATCCAACAGAAAGGTTGGAGAAACATTCCAAACATAATTATACTGTAATGCAATATCTCCTTATTTAAGTGCTAATATATTCAAAAATAAACAAGAACTCATATAAAACATAAAGAATAAAGGGAAGTTCAGACACAAACCGGTCAGGCCAGTGGATCTGATAAAGATCAATATAATCAGTACATAAACGCAACAAACTGCATCAAATACAAAAGCTCATCTCAGTCATAATGAAGAAAAAAAGCATAAAATTTGAATGGTGAATTATTCATAATTACATTTTCTTGAAACTCCATCTATAATTTAGATGATAAGAATTCATCCATGCTCAAGAAACAGAAAGGTAGGTGCTGAATTATCTGATTTAAATGATCATATCCCATGCTCAGAGTTGCAGAAAGTAAATTAGATGAAAAGCACTTCTAGTTTGTTGGAACTTTCAGGTTTCAATTGATGAAATACAAATATAGTGCTTTCACAAATCTCATCACAATTGAGGGAAAATATTAGTATTATTTTTTCATAAATGTTGGCCATACAAAATAGAAATAATAGATCATAGTTGGTCATAAAAAATGAATGTTGGCCATACAAAATAGAAATAATAGATCATAGTTGGTCATAAAAAATGAGGTTGATAGAATACCAAAAAAGGGTAACAAATTATATAAAGAGACCAACTTGTTATATCTATCTACAGAAGGTAGCCTAAGTTTGACAATTTCCACATACATGATGGCATTTTGATTGTGCATTCACTGATCATAACATGAACTTGAAATGAATGAAAGAAAGAAACGTATTAATGTCTATGTATGACCAATGTAGGTCAATGGAACTCAAAAGTACAGGCAGTTACAAGTAAGGAGTTTTTTTTTTTTTTAAACAGAGGATCGTTATATTAGAGAAAAATGAAGATTCTACTATGCCAGGCGCCAAAACTATTTGTCCAAGCCTGAGTATTATACATTACAAATATTCATTGAAGAGAATCTAAATGTAAAATATGTCTCATATCCTCTTGTACTTTAGTGCACCACCATAGTGGTGGTAAACCATAGCAGACAATGTTGTGATTGTCAAGAGCCCAGTTGGCTAAAGCATCGGCTACTTGATTGCTTTTTCTAGAGGTGTGACAAAAGAGTACTACTTGAAATTTTGCTTGCAGCCTTTGTTGAGCACAAGATAATACTGAGAGGCGCGGGGGGGGGGGGGGGGGTTGGGGGGGGGGGGGGGGGGGGGGTGGGGGGTGAATCAGTATTATGATATTATTTCAAACTTCAATACTTAAACTTAGATCTATAATCACAAGCAATGTGAATATATATCAAATCAATCAAAGAACACAAAACTTAATGCAAGTAGACACAGATATACGTGGAAACCCTTTCGGGAGAAAACCACGGAGAAACTTCTTTCTTTATATATATTTCTCAAAAATTTGTAGGCACCAACCTACTGGAGACACCAATCCCCAAATTACAGTTATGTAGGCACCAACCTACAGAAGCACCCACCCCTTTTGCTAAGCACCAACTCAGCAAGAGACACTGATCTCTTCAAATATGAAGGCACCAACCTTCCTTACAAAATTTGCTTTCCACTTTTGAACTTGTTGCTTCCTCAACGAATAATGGAAAATTCTTCTTCTTACTTTCAGATTTGTTGTTCTAAAATTCTGCCCTTACACTTTCTCTTCTTTTTTTTCCTTAAGATATTCAACTTGAATCCATGCTTAATAAGTCTCATATGAATCTTCTTATATAGCCTTTCGTACCTTTTCGAAAAGACACATCGTTCCAACCAACACAACCTTTCCATTAACACAACTTAATTCAGTGCATTAGTCGGCTAAAACCAAAAAATAATTAATGCAGCCCATAAGTATTAAATGCACATTAATCAATGCAATTAACCACTTTATAGGAGCGCTGCCCCTCCTTAGACAAATCACTGTTATCATTAAATTGCTGCCAGCCATCATTAAATCTTCTTTTTCACCATAAAACATTGCATATGAACACCTTAAAATGCGGATATCTCTCTCTTATGTATAGCTGTGTATATCTCGCTTATACCATGATAATCCTCATGCAAAAACGCTTCTTTTCATGTATTTAAACTTTCGTTTTCTACCCTTCTATACTGCTGGTTATTTCCGTTACTTTCTACCATTTCCGTCAATAATTCCGTTACTTTCTGACAGATTTCCGTTTACCAGTTCAGCACCTCTTTTGACATCAATGACAATATTTCCAACAGCCTTTTAATTTTCCATATTTCTTTTGTAATTCTCCAGTTAGAACTTTGATGCTCATCAAGATCCATTAACAACTTAACTATAACTTGAGAGTCTAACTCAATGTGCACTTTTGTCCAACCACTTTTCATGGCTTCCTGCAATCCTTTTGACACTGCCTAAAGTTTTGCATAATTATTTGTAGCATGCCTTTCAGCCCCGTGTCAACAAGGGTTATGGCTCTTTGGTAATCTTGGAGAGACAGTGCTTCCACCACCATTTCCAGGACATCTTGTCGAAGATGTCTCTCTTGGACTCTCTCGTACGACCCACGGTTCTCTATGGTTCCGAGGTTTGGGGACCATCCTTGCTTGACTCTGATTGGACTACAGTTGAGCGGGTCCAGATCCTCATGCTCAAATGCATCATCAGGTGCAAAGAGACAGTTCTGCATGATATCATCTTGGCCGAGTTCGGAGCTCACCCTTATAGATTGGAGACTATATTTAGCCTGGTTTCGCTTTTGCATCGCATCAGGGGTCTCTTAGGCTCTTCCGCTGGCAGGGATAGGTATCTCTACCTCGCCTACCATTCCTCAAAGGCTATTGCTCTGTCTAATCATAGCGGTCGTTCCTGTTGTTGGTATGTCGGAGTCTCGCATCTTCTCGGATCTGTAGGGATTCAGATGGACCATCTCCCACCTTACAGATACTCCCTTGACACACCTGCCCACCTCTTACTGGGTAAGCAGGATCTGCACAAGATTATCAAAGAAAACATTTATAGGTAGTTCACCCAGCACACTTGGATCAACCCTCCAGATGGTCTTCGCCCTAAGATGGCTTTCTATGCTGCACATTTTCTTGAGATCACAGACGGGCTTATCAGCTGGCCCGAGTATATCGCCCGACATGGGTTACAAGAACTCCACATTTCCCTAGGCCAATTTAGAGTGGGTTCTCACACCCTTCGTGGTGAGGATCACTAGTTGGACCGCTCTGAGAGGATTTATCAGCTTTGTTCTCTTCAGGAGATTGAAATGGAGGATCGCTTCATCTTCAGGTGTCCTATCTACTACGAGATCAGAGGGAGATTCCATTGCTTATTTCGAGAGCATCCAACTTTTGCAGATTTCTTCAAGTACCGTGACCAAGGATGTCTTGCTCTCTACCTGCAGGAGGCTCTCAGGCTCCCGTATGAGACCCTTCAGTCTCATCCCAGACGAGCTGCTACACTACAGATTATTTCTTTCTTTACGGTGCTTCCCTCGGTGAGGGGCATAAGAGGCACTTCGACACTAGCCTAGACTTCATGATCCCGGGAGCTACCTCCCAGTCCAGTGGTATTCATGATCGCACTCAGTTGGGGGTCCCCTCTCAGAGGTCGCGTCCATCCAGGAAAACAACGAGGGCTTGTTTTGCTCGCCCCTCTTTCGGACACTGGCATCCCAGTCTTCCCACGGTTTCAGTTATAGGACACAGGCATATTGCCAGCTACTTTCAGTCGGCCTCGGATGCTAGGTGATAGTGTTTGAGATGGGGTTTTTTCTATCGTCCCTCTTCTTCAGCTCCATCCATCTGCACTCTTGTGGCCATTGATGGCCCTTGCTTCTCCTTCTCTCTTTCCTCTCTTTATTCTTCTTTCTCCTCTCTTGTTGATCGGATGACCCCTTTCAGGTCTCTTCGGGTACTCCCTTCTGACACCTTTGGCATTGTACTATGTAGTCCCATTGACCTAATTTTGTGGTCATTCGTTGGACATTAATATAATTATCTTATCTTATCTTATCTTATCTTAGCTAGTTCCATAAAGAATTCTTATATAATCCGATCATTTAATGCTCCCAGGCATTTAACGATAGTTGTTCATCCCGGGTTCAACTCTTGAATGCTCCATCTAGTATTCAATCTACCATAGTCGATCAGGTTAGGCAAGTTCCAAAGCAAGGTAACAATGCTAATAACCTTCAATCAAAATACTTTTAAAAGATGAGGTTCAATTAACGAATTTGTAGGCATATGTCCCATTGAATCACTACTCATACTAGCATCTTCTCCCATATTGCTGTAACAATAGAACGGAGAGATAGTTTATGTCTGGTAATCTCTGCAATATTAATTTTGGTTTTCTGCCAGACATAGGACATTTCTTTGCTTGCTTGTCTGAAAAAAAATCCTGTTTTTTCTTTCATTTCCAAATATTCCCATAGTAGAAGAGAAACACCTGTCCAGTAAAACCGGACCTTAAATTTTGGCCTTTGGGAATACAATTCCTTGCCAATCTCTAATTAATTGCTGTAAAGACTATGTATCATTCCATTCTGAATAGTTCAGTAAACCTGCAAGATAGATCGTATCCATAAAGGTATGACCCATGAACATTGGACAAAAAGATGATTGATAGTTTCATCTGCCTATCACAACATAAATTGCATCAAAATGGGTCATATAATCCTCTCTAACATATATTGTTCCCCCGTTAAGATTCTTCCATGAACTAATAGCCAAAAAAAAAAAAACTAACCTTAGGCCATTATAAGTAGGCTGCCAAATCTTCCATGAAAATAGATTCATTTAACACGGATTTAGAAATGCCCTTGGTCAGACGAAACATATCCAACTTGTATCATGAAACTGTATATTTTCATTGCATCAAAGAACGCCTCCATCCTAAAGTATCCGACCACAGGAGGACATCCGTTAATCTGTCAAAACCTTAGATTAATCGGGATTTTCTCCTTCTGACCAATATGGATAGGCCAATCTAAAAGCAGGAGTCCACCATTTGCCAATTTCCCAAGAAAGAGAGTTTCATTCCTAGTATGAGGTTGGAGTTCCTGTGTCTCATCCTATAGTATGCATAGCTTTACGTAATATTCCTTAGCTGAGAATATTGATTAGCATATGCAAAGAGAGGTAAATGAATAACGAGAAGGAAAAGTGCATTGTGCTCAATATGACTCTTAAGGCAGATTCATTTTATTACAGGAGTCAGTTACATTTGGTTGAACAATTATCAACCGAATGTACAACTACATAACTGCATTATCAGGCTATATAATGCTCTATATTTTAGACACCCCCTCTTAATGACTAAACCCCATGGAATCAATACCAAGTTTGTCCCGAAATTTTTACAAATTTTTTTCTAAAGCCCATATGTTAGTCATTACATCTGCAGACTGTGTCATACGGTGAGTACTTCAAAATCAGCAACGTCCATGATTGTATTGCAGTTGTCAAATGGAAGAAGAAACCACAATAACAAAAACTTGAACGTGTGATAATTTCACAAGGATATGGCAAGTTGTCCACTGGTTCTTTGTTACATGATTCATTGACCACTAATGAATCACCAATGGTTGAGAGTGTCAAAGCCCCATATGCAGAGTGTTGAAACCATACATACCCTCGGAGAGGTGGATTGAAAAATCTCCTTCCAAGCTTGTGTAGCCTGTTAGAGTCTGTGCAGAGAATCAGTTAAGTTCTACAAGCAAAGTCACCTCGATCATGTCCTTCGCAACACCATATAAACGTAATAGTCATCCAACTTTTTCAATAAGAGGTTGAGTGTGATGTTCCATCTGTGTAGTATGCAGTTAGAACCAACTCCAGGCAATAGTAGGAAAAATAAACCATCTCCGTCTCGTTCATCTCAACAGTGGGAGAAATAACCATCTCCGCAGTAGGAGTGAGGACCAACTCCTCCTCATCTATTTGCTCATCTATCCCCCTCTATCGGGAAAGATTGTTTTCAACACAATGAGCAAATTGTGCATGCTCTACTTGTCCTTCGAGCAAGTAGAAAAATTTGAGTGAAGTGGTTTGGCATGCCATATCACCATGCACTGTCAATGCATCTAGAATAGTGGAAAATCTCCATGCCACAACAAATTGTTGCTTCAAAATGAGGTGTTAATACATCCTCCTAAGGCATGTCCGCCTCCCGTGCATCTATATAGTGATACTCCCTCCAGAATAGGTACATGTGGGATTGATTGTATCCAAATCAAGAGAACTGTGAGGAATGGCTTCCTCCCAAGGCATTGTAGCCTGGAATTGTACATCCTGAATGGTGGACCCGTCCTCCACACATGCACTAATGTTGATCCTAGCAAGATCAACAAGCTGATACTAAACCACCTTGCCCAATACTCAAGGGCAATTATTTGTCTTTGATTTCACATCAAAGACAACACACTTCTTCCCACAAAAATCCACAGAAATATTGGGATTTTCAATTAATTGATGAATAGATAGAAGATTCTTTTGTAAAGAAGGTACATATCTAACATTCCAGTATCAAAGCACTTTATGAGCATCTATTCAATACAACTAGCATATATCTCCTATCTTTCTAAACATGCAAGTGATTCTCTATCAGCTAGTAATAGACTGATTCAAAACAGATATTTGCAGTAAATGAAACATTACCAGTCCCTGTGACATGAAAAGTGTGCGGAAGCACCAGAGTCAATGATCCAACAATCTGGTACCACTATCATGCGAGCATGATGTCATAAGACAAAAGAAGATCATGCCCGTCATCCGAATCCCATTCTTCTGCACTGCTACCACATGTTCCTCATCACATGGCTTTTGTTCTGCTTGCAAAAGATCATACTTTTGCTTCCAACAATCCTTCTTAAGGTGCCCAACCTTGTGACAGTAATAACATGTGACCTGATACCGAGTGGAAGACTCACCAGAAATGACGTTTCCACTTTCCTTTTGACTGAGTGACAAGAGCACTCTCTAATTGGTCACAATTAGATTCTGCCTGAATTTATCTCCATTCCTTTTGCAACAGGTAGGAACTCACACCTTGTCAAACGTGAGTGTTTGACTTTCAGCCATGAAATGGAGTGCCTTCACAAATGACTCATACGAAGAAGGTAAGTTGTTCAGAACCAGAGACGCCATATCATCACTCATCCACCCTTTTGTTGATGGAAGATAACTGGTCTCGAAGGTCTTTCATCCGATGTAGGTGCTTAGACAGCGATCCACCTTGTAACATTTACAGAAAAAAGCATATTCTTCAGGTATAAAACCCAACTCTTTTCTGACGTCTGATATTTATCCCTCAGACTGGCCCACAACGTGCTTGACCACAGTGGCATTCCGCACTTCCAGTATCATATCATCCGACACAGATAACTTGAGAAACAATAACGCTTCTTATGACGTTTGTCATAATCCGCGAAGTTCGTCGCTAATAGTCGACTTTCACTACCCGTGATTATTTTATCACAATCACGAAACTCCGCAAATGTTAAAATCTTGTATGGCACCATACATTAAAATTAGTGCCTGTCAATTTTTCCGTCTCCGGCAAAGTCAAGTGTGATATATTTGCCATTTTATTATTCCTAAGTAACGGAAATAATAAAACAAAATTTTGCCCACACTTAATAAAACAATATTACTTTTTCCAGTAAATAATATTAGAAAAATAATTAGTCCAAATCGTATGAATACCTTTGTTCAGCCAAAAAATAAATATTTTCAACCAAATAGCAGAAGGGTAGAATACTAGCTTCGAACCCTTTATATTTCAACTCACAACAGGTTCACGTGTCGTGTCTCCTTTCTCCCCTCCAAGAACTCACGACTTTGTGCATAAACCGACTGTTTTGTCTTCGAACCGAGTCTCGTTTTCCTTTGCACGACTTTGCACATACACGAGCCCAGGTTTTTCTCCGTTTTGTGAATCTTCTACAATAAGCAGTGAACCAACATCTTCAATTTGTGCCCTACTAGGGCTTCCCCAAACTTCCAGTTCGTGCCTGTTGAAAAGGTTTCCTCGAACTACAAACTGATCGAACTCTAATTCCGATGTTAGCCTCATATGCATAGAGAAGAAAGAATATAGAGAAGGGAAACTACACTACTCAAATGACCCAGGCAAATTCAATTTATTATAGGATTGTAGTTACATTTGGTTGAACAATTACCAACCGAATCACAACTACATAACTGCATTATAGGCTATATAATTCTCTATATTTTAATAGATATTGCCATATGATAGGAGGTTGACCTCTCCCAGGAATCAAGCTCAAAAATAAGTGCCTTATGACCATTCAAAAATGAACTACAGACATATAAAAGAAGCTAAAGGCTAGAAGCAAAAGCACAACAGAAATATTCTAACAAGTGGGGTGAAGGAAAATTGGCTAAACCTTATAACAAGTTAGGAAATATGATGTTATATATTATAAATAACCATTTGAAATGAAGACCATTGCTGAAAAATGACAAGTTTTGAGGACCATAATTGGAGGGACATAACTACCCAGCATTCTCATCAACACCATCAAACGGAAAATACTAGGCACAGTAATGTCCATTAGGAGAATTGTCTGGACTAAGTGGAGAAAGAAACATGCATGAAGAAGAAGCACAAATGAGAAGGAAACAGAAAGGAACTTAAAAGATTAAATTCTGGGAATCACAGTGTAGACTTGTGAGAAGCAGCAAAGAACTCTTTTATCATCAAATAACAAAATTAACACCATCAAACCATAATAATCACTCGATTGTGTCTTTAGATGTAGCATCCAATTCTTCCATATGGTTTGGAAGGTTTAAAATAGCCTGAATAGATTGTTCCAACACTGTTTCATTATGGCATAACACTGCATCCATCAAGAGTTACACCTGAAATAGTTAAACATATTAAGGTGTTATGCTACATTTTACGTATAGAAGATGTAACAGCTAAACTTATCACAGTGCATTATGCTGCATTTAAGCAAGGTTGCCGATAAGTTTTGGATAATGATACGTATACGAAGTATCCAACACAATGGATACGGCAAACAATAATTGGCTCTGAATATGGCTTTGGATACAGCCATACCAAAAATATATAAATTTCAGCCTAATAAATAGGAAGTAACCACACACTATGCATATGAAAAATAAAATAAGCTAAATATCCACAAATAACTACTCATAATTTGTTGAAGGCTTAAAAAAGCCAACCAAATGCCAAATGAAAACTACAAGGCATATTGCCATGATATATTAAATTTAATTATTACATCAATGATCAAAATAGTATTCAATATTCATCAGATTTCTCTCATCAAGAGCAATCAACATCATGATGTGGTTCATTAGAACCAAATGGACTTGAAGCACTCCCACTGCTGCTAACACCCCCAATAGTGCATGTAGGTCTCACGGTGCCCAATACATAGTTTCCACGTAATGTAATGGTAGAATTGTCTTTAGCTGCCGGAAGCATCCAAGTCAACACTCTATGGGTCAACATCCCAATTCTTTGCCATCCCTTCCTTGTACTCTGGTCTGCTTGTGTGATACAAGGCACAAATTGGAATGTATATACACCAACTACTCAACCTTTTCATCCCCAACTTATCATGCTTCTATGAGTGGATGAAGCTATATGTACACCAATTGCACTTAGAGGAAGATGAACTCACAACACATCGAGGGGGAAATTCAATGCAAATTTTATCTTTATAAAAGTAAATCACGTCAAATTTAAATGTTTAAAAAAGTTAAATCAAAACATAAAGAGAACTAAAAAATAAAAACTCTTACCCCCCCAAGTGGACCAAGGCTTGATAGACACCCAAAATCGGCTATGCTACGCCAATCGAGTAGCCACCTGCGTGCACATACATAGTTATTTCCATTTAGTAATCGGCAAAATAAAAAAATTTACTCAAACCCATCCAATCTTTGAATGGAATTGAAACAGCAAATTTTGAATTCAATCATTTTAATATTTTACGATGAGCCCATAAAGATGTTGGAGAAGTGACATTCATCTGGTTAGATTAATACATTGGGGGCTTAATCATGTTAAGATCGCATCATCATGCCAATACGACAACCTTCTAATTAGGAAGGCTTTATCCTAACATAGTGAATCACTTGGTGGTTCTAGCAGTCTATCCCACGCTCTTCCTTTGACACTGGCTGCCTAAGCCTACAAATCGATTTCATCGAATCTAGAATGGTGCATGACAAGATCCTCTGCCAATATGCATGTTAAGAGGCTGCTCTGCCCAAGCCTTAAAAGAATGTCAGAATCCAGTCCTTAATATCAAAAATCGGAGTCCAAGAAGTGAAATTGTCCCCGTCCATTTGGTGCCGACCCAGCTTGGATGGAATGGAATCTCGACTTTAAAACTTTCTAGTAAGTTTTCCTCAATTCAGTTCAGCCCATGGATACAATGCTCAGATGGATGCTATCACAGCTCCACAATCAACTTGAGCTAATTATGGAGGATGAGAATCAAAGCTTTTTACTGTGAGGTGGCTCAAAGGGCCTCCTCTCAGATAGCTACGGCACCTCCAAACCAACTCGTATGAAAAGATTGCCTTGCAGTCAACTTGTTGCGATCTTCCTTCGTGTGATTAGGTCTCTGAGCTTTAAGCTTGTTGTTCTTTTATCAAGTTTTATCATATTATCTTATGCCGAGTTTTGGAAAGCTAACCAATATTTGTACGAACGTACTCAAGCTGTACCGTACAGCTGCAGGTTTAAAGCTCTTGATTCGTTTCAGAAGCTTGCAAGAAGTTGCCATACCCGTCCAAAACAGTCTAGATTATTTGGAACTATTTATTTACCAACATGCCTTACGATATTGCCGATCACTCTCGGGCAGCCGTCGAACAAGGAACCTATCCCTTCTAAGAATGTGCTACCTAAATCGGAGCCTTGAGATGTTATTTAAAATGCCAACAAAAGAAAGAACACGTTCTGCGTTTACATCTTGGATGAAGGAACCTGATTCCTACAACATGTCAGATGCTTGATCTAGGTTTCCAGATGGTGCTGGCGGAAGGTTTATTACCAAGGATGTCATTATCCAATTTAAAGGAAAGAAATGCTGTCTGTAACTGGCAGAGTTGTTGGCGAGTATCAACTGCTTTGTAGAGTATGGGTCATTCATAATACTAATGAGCAGGTAACATTTTTGCAATAATGTGGAATCCAGTTTTCATTCTTCCTTATTACATCATTCTTAATATAATTTAATCCTGATGCATGAATGTCGAAGTAGGATTTTCTAAATTCTCCTTGACAGAGTTGTTTAATGAGTATTCCTCGATCTATTTTCATCTTTCTATGACAAGGTCTTGAAAATGTGCACTAAGGAACCTAAAAAAAGGAATCTTGGATTCCAACATTTGTCTGAATGCAGCAAATTTAGTCATGTATTTATTCCAATCCGTTCTCATTTTGCAAATCAAATTGCAGCATTACAATCCAAGGTCATTTGGGTCTTCGCATGGTAATCAAGCAATAGCGCTTAATCAATGACATAATCATAAGATCATTCTATCATTTCTAAGTTTGCAAGTTTCTTTAGTAGTTAGCATGCAAATTTCAAGGTCGCTACATATGAAATCTTCCTTGGACTTTTTAATTCTAGAGAGGTTGCAGGTCCATGGATGAGTTGATGCCAAATCTAGATGAAGTAGGCCACCACAAGATGAGATTCATCCTTCTTGTATTTGTCCAATAAAATTTATGCTAGAATTGGCTACTTGTCCTTGTGGAGCCTATGAAATTTCCAAATCGATCAAAACAGTTGTCCTATGACCTCTAGCTCAAGGAAGAGCCTACAAAACACCAACATGTACCCCTCATTGACTTCAACATCCCTATATGGTTCCAACCTCCCTGGAAAAGAAAAAATCTTATCCACGGGCTATAGAATCTAGGAGTCAATGCAAAGGCAAGGAGATGCAGTAGGGTTGTCATTTTGTTATACTGCTCAATGATATATCATTTACTTCTTTGCAAAATATTTTCTCGGAATCTTGCTCTTTTACATTTAACGATTGTCTTGCATCTTCTCACCCATCTTCCTAAGTCTATGCCATCATCTTGTAAATAATATTAGTCAATCCTAGCTGTTATTTAGGAGAGCTTTTGTAATGTCCCTTTCCAGGGCTGAGACTAAAGATAAGCGTTTGGGCTCAAACCCCAACCAACAAACTTTGATGTTTATCACAGCCACCAATAATTTACTTCAAACCCTTATGGAAACAATTGAAAATGCAATTTACAGCAAGAAGGAAATTGAAATTTTTATGACAGCAACTGAATTGTAATGACAGCCAACAACGATTCCACACAAACCCTAGTTGCAAACCAATATTTATTCTCCTAGGGCAGCAAACTATAATGGCACTTCAATGGCATCAATTCCCATGCAACACAACCTGAAAATGACATAGTACTTACAAATATTTTATCCAACAATGGAAATATTTATCCAGCCAATACACTCCAAAACAAATAAGAAATGAAGAGATAAATGATAATTGTAATTAATTAAATGACAGCAAAAGTACAGCCAACACATGGGGTCTGAAATAATGATTAATGAATCCCAGAAATCACTCCAAAGTGTGGATTGAGCCTCATAAATTATGAGGAACAATTACATCAACTCAAAATGCCAAAATGTGCCCTAGAAGGCACCAAACACAATACCCAAGCAAGTCGCCTAGGGCTGGAAATGAAGGAATTGTACAAGAAATCTCCTTAGTAACTCAGTTGTGATCTCGTTGTGAGGTCGCCCCAAGATGAATGAGGGTTTTCGTCCTCAAACAAGGCCAAGAAAGGGTTTCATCGTTCAAGGCAAGAAAGAGAAGCTTCACAAGCTCTAACTTCAAGAAAGTATTAATGATAAAACGATGCATACCCTTCTTAAGCCAGAATGATCTCCATATATATCCTCTATGTGGCGCCAACTTCAATGCATGATCTTTGTTGGAGGATCGACCTCCTTGGGAGAGTTATTTCTCCTTTATCTTCAACATATGTTTTCCACAAGACCAACTTGAACATTATGTCAAAATATAAACAAACTCAGCTTTTCTTCATTTTCTTTTTCCCATTTTCTTCCTTTGCATTTTTATTTCTTAATCTCAGTTTTTGCCGACAAAAGAAATGAGTATTAAAAATATTTTTATAATGTTAAGGCAGTTGCCCCTAAAATGGATAGAATTGATTGCCAGTCAATGGGAAAAGCAAACTTGAGCATCATGCAAAAACTAATCCAAAGTCAAACACCTAGAGTTACCTTGTAGTGGCCTCCTTGGCTGCCCAAAAGGTGGTCAACCGCTATCTTGGGCTGGGTTGTACCTTTCTCGAAGCCTTTATGTTTCACTCCCAATCGTATGGGAGAGACTCTATTTCTATGCAAAATGAAACATTTTGCAATCACAAACTTGCCATCATTATGGCATCTTCAAGTGATACTCTTTAACATATGCTCAAGGTGGATAATAAATTCAACTGTTCTTGCCTACACAAAGAACAAACACATTAAAAGAAACAAGAGCTCCCAATAAATGGAAGCTAGATTTCTTCCATGGCTTACATACTGCCTCAAACCTTTCAAGTGATGGAATCAGACACCTGCTGCCCCTTTCTTCATTTGGTTCGTCCTCTGAATCTTCAAGTTCAAACTTTGCAATTTCAATAACAAATATTCTTGGCCTTTGCATACTCAGTTTTAAATATAAAAGACCTGCCCCTTTATTGTTGTCCAAAGAAGATATGCACAACCCAACACATGAAATCGGGGGGAACATCCGACCATGGCTGTAGCATTGCATTTCATTATTCAGATTCAAAGTTGTAGTGACCAACAAATACCTTGTGATAGTTACCCTTACCTTGTTAATGTCACTAGAAGAAGAGCACCTCTTCCTTAATCAAATTCCATTGGTGCCCAAATAGAATGTGGAACCATGTTGGTCATAACATAAGATTCAAGTTCCAGGTTCCTATTTTCCCAACTTATCACAGGTGTTAGAAGAACACCACAAAATTCCCACTGAATCCATGTCCGTTAGGCATTACTTGCTAGGTATGTTTTAGAGAACCAATCCCAAACAATGGCAGGCTTCACCTTGGTTCATGAAAATTGAATTATTGCATACCTTGTAAAGCTGAATTAATGATTCCATGAACAATTTGTATTTTTCAATGGATGAATCATCCGTACTCTTCACATACATCCAAAAGTGGCAATGCTTGAGTTCCATAAAACCATAGCAAGCTGATTCATACAATCTCGATTATAAAAATAACACCTAGGGCTTACCATTACATCTTCCCATCAACTTCCACACGTTAATCAAGATTGAAATATATTGCTAGGAGGAATTCACAAATCAAATATGATCATTACCATCGTACCTTAGGTTGTCCTCAACATGTTCACCTTCATTTTCCGGATGAGAAATGATTGAGACATCTTCTCCACTTCCGAATTTCTGAGTTAGGATCGGCCATTCCTTCTCCTTAGATTCAACAAGTGAAGCTCTTTCCAAACCATATTTTGTTGCCACCCACATAGAACATCTTCACGGTCAAGTCATGTACACCATCAACTTGCCTCTTATTGACTTTGTTCTGAAAATTCCAGCAAGCTGAACATCTTTCATCCGACAATTGGGCTTTAACCACAAATAATTTGGCATATCATATTTCCCTTATTTCTCATGCTCCATAGTTTCTTCATCAAACATCCCCTTCAACTACTATCATATGTCAATGGCTCATCCCTATGATAGGTATTTCTAGGGCTTTCATGGATTGCTCCTTCTCAATGCCCAACAACTTCGAATTCCTTCCTTGATCATAATGCTGGGCTGGAACATCTTTCCCTTTTTCCTTCAATAGCTTGGGGTTTAGACCTTTATCCAATTCCTACTTTTCCTTTCTTCAACCCTATGTAATGACATCCCTTTCTTTGGAGGGCTATAGTCCTCATACTAATGTTATGATAAGGGTTTGGGCTCAAACCCCAACCAAATATTATTGCTTGCCTTTGAACTTTGATGTTTATGGCACAGCCACCAATAATTTACTTCAAACCCTTGAAACCCTGGAAACAACCACTTGAAAATGATAATTTGGGCTCAAACAACAAGAAGGAAACTGAAATTTTTATGACAACTAAAAATGCAATTACCACAAGAAGGAAACAGAAATGAATTGTGAAGACAGCCAACAATGATTCCACACAAAACCCTAGTTGTGAACCAGATATTTATTCTCCTAGGGCAGCGAACTAGTAATGGCTCTTCAATGGCATCAATTCCCATGCAACACAAGCTGAAAATGACATACAATGCTTCCAAATATTTTATTCAACAATGGAAATATTTATCCAGCCAATACACTCCAAAACAAATAAGAAATGAAGAGATAAATGACAATTGTAATTAATTAAATGACAGCAAAAGTACAGCCAACACACGGGGCTGGAAATAATGATTAATGAATCCCAAAATTCACTCCAAAGTATGGATTCGGCCTCATAAATTATGAGGAACAATTACATCAACTCAAAATGCCAAAATGTGCCCTAGAAGGCACCAAACACAACACCCAAGCAAGTCGCCTAGGGTTGGAAATGGAGGAATTGCACAAGAAATCTCCTTAGTAGCTCACTTGTGATCTCCTTGTGAGATCACCCCAAGATGAATGAGGGTTTTCGTCCTCAAACAAGGCCAAGAAAGGGTTTCATCTTTCAAGGCAAGAAAGAGAAGCTTCACAAGCTCCAACTTCAATAAAGTATTAATGATAAAATGATGGATACTGTTGGCTAGATTTTCTGCATTGCACAAAACCTAGGTAGTCATGAGATAAATCTCCCTCATTTAACCGGTGAGGCTCCCGTGTCAGATTTGTCAATAAAAATGTGTTATTATCTATCAGGGGTTTTACTTTAACCACTTAGTTCATGAACCATGGCTAAGAAGTTCTGCAGCAAGTAAGCAGTTGTTTTAAGAAAGGAAGTATTTTATAGAAGAGAGAATTAAAGGAAATACAGAGAAGAAATGGGGAAGATGTGCATCCCGATTAGTAGATAGCAGAGTTAATTGCATGCACATAGAAGAAACTTAATAGATATGAACACACAAAATTATAAAACAAAGGCAGCTCTAGATCCAGATCTAAAATAACACAAAGTTTACTTAAGAGATCTAAGATTTAAAAGCAAGAAACACAGTACACCGTGACACAAAGTTCTCCGGAAACCTGCTATGTTGTATTCCTTTGCTCCAAGTTGCTCTCAGGGGTTCAACACAAAGTCTAGAACACAAGATTGCTGCTTACAAATTCTGATCGATGATCATTAACCCGGAGGTTCTTCTCCTACTTATAGAATGTAGGAGGGAAAGTACAAATGGAAAACTCAAACTGAACTAAAGCATGAACAACAAGTAAAGATGACATTTGGCAATCATCCTCAACTAACTTCTTCTTAAGTGACACATGTATCACTTATCTAATAGAATGGTTCCACATGACTTCAAGTAATGGTTGCAAAACCAATAACTTAGAAGTTTTACAATTTCACCCGGGAACATAGAAAATAGAAGAAGAAAGAATAGAAGAAGTCATGCCAGCTGTAATGTCTACATCTTCTTGTTCTGATATCTGATATACTTGTCGAACATATAATTCAACATCCTTCCATCTATTTTAGCCACTGCTTCTTTCTCTGTCCTGAATTGCAGCAACCCTTCATTCAACACTTTGATGCATGCTTCCACATCTTCCAAACTCGGCCCAAACCTTGCAATGTCTGCTTGCAACGCCACCAGTCTACTGATAGAATTCATCGTTAAAGGCTTGGTAGCTTTATCAATTCTCTTTTGTACCATCAGAAGAGAACCTTCCAGGGAATTAGGCACCTCGTTAGAAACAATCCGCACGTAAGAAGCAACGCATCCGACCACATCCTCTTCCATGAAAGATATGATATTGTCAGGTAAGGATGACGTCCTACTTTCAAGTCCCTGCATCCTTTTCAACAAAACTCTGCAAATTTCCAAACGGAAAGATACTGCAAATTCTATCTGCTTCCCCTTCTCGACTGATCCGTCCAGTACAATTTGTTCCGCAATCAATACATCTCCCGGCAGCTTGTTGATCTCGGCCAAAATACTCAGGTTACTCTCTGCAACTGTATTCATGCCTTCTATGTTTGCCATCAGTTGCTTTAATCGATTTGCTGCATCGTTCATAACCTTTAGGCGGGGCTGGCACTTCCCCAAGTTGTACAGAAGCTTGACGAATAATCAAATCCTTCCATTCATCAATGGCCTTTACTTGATTGCTTGCATCTTCCTATTCCTGCATACGCTGATCACTCACCTGCTCTTAAATGGGTTGAATAGAAGGTTTAGCGACCTTGGCTATTATCTCACATAATTGAGATACTTGCTTCTGCAGCTTTTCTTTGTCCGCCTGTCTCACTGTCAAGCCTAAGGAATAAAGAATCTATCAATGTCTGCGTGTCCTGCTTCAATTCTTCAGTGGTGGCTTGACCGAGTGGTACTTTGGTCACTGTCACATCTTCTGCCGTGAGCTCCTCTATCTTTCCTTCTGCCGGAATTGATATCTCAGCAAACTTCTCTCCCGAATCCTCGATGATCAACCTAGAAGTTGCCTTAACAACCTTAGGCCTTCTGTCTCTTCTGCTCAGATCCTGGAGTAGCTGCAAGTCGTGCTCCTCTAAGTTCATCTCCATTCTTGCTTCTGGAACAAACTGCAAAGCTAACCATTCCGAGAAATTACTTCTCGGAGAATGAGAAGTTGCTGAGTGCACTACCATCTCCCGCTCTGCATCCTCTCTGTCATAAAGTGTCAGTGTTATGGCTGCCATCTTCAGAATCATCCAAGGACAAAGCCCTTTCAAATTCCACCATCTACAGCTTCAACGTATCCTCTGGAACAGGCAGATGAACGAAGTGGCTGAGGGGAGAAGATGAATGTCGCTGGATTCAGTGGAGGCATGGAAGCATCCTGCTACTGCAGTGCAATAGTTGGTGAAGCATTGGGTACTGGAGAAACCGGAGTTAAAGTCATAGTCGTAGAAGTGATCCTCTCCTTGGATTGAGATCTTCTATGCACTTTCAACTTCTCGACTTTCCTGCTGCTTTCTCCTTCGTGCTTTCGCTTGAGGGAATCTCCTGTGCCGAAGTTTCCCGTGACTTGATTCATAAAGGCAATATCCCTTCGTCAACAACCAGTTTGAAGTATTCACCAACACAGCTCTCGACCTTTCTTCAATTGTGTTGCAGCCTCCTATGTTATTCTGCAGTATGGCTTTATCTCCTCCCATTTGATGGTAAGTGTCAAGTACCACATTCCCATCATCTTTAAGATCCGCAGGTATCCGCGCTAGTCCAAAGTCGAACACTTGCTTTGCTGACAACCTGCTGAAATCTCTCTTTCTAACCTCGTACTCACTTCCGCACTTCATCCAGAAATCTTCTAATGAAGGCACATGTGCGTACTGCTGGGAGATTGTCTTCCTGGCTACTCCAAATGGATCGAAGTTCAACTGTGTAGGGAAGAACTCTTGCTCATACTCGGATAACATTTGCGCTTCCATCCCTCGATCTCTGTGAATGCTAATGCTAGCAGTAATATCCCACAGTGATTGGGAAGAAGCCCGTAGACTTGTGCCGCTTCGACTGAAGGTCGTGCAAAATCCACAAGTTGCCTGCTCAGCTCCATGGCGATCAATCTATCATTCGGATACCTGCGCATCTTTGTTGGTTCTCCAGAAAAGGCGTCGTGACCCTAAGAGGTATGTGAAATCTGCAAATTGAATGAATAGACTGCCAATCTTGGACACAGCTTCCCACGCTTCCTTGCTTACCCTATTGGCCTTCAAGTCTTTGTCTAGCCTGCAGATGAAATTGTAGAAGAAGTCATCGTTGATCACTTTGAAGTCTTTCTCGCATGCAGGTGCAGTAAGCTGCTGGTAGCATTCGAAAATGATGGTCCTTGGAAAGAACACCACATCTATCCAGCTTGGAAAAGACGCCCTGTGAAGCTGCGGCATACACCAAGTATGAAGTCATCTTGAAGCTAAAAGTACGCTTCACGTTCCGGAGTTGCTCACCGATATTGTCGCTAATAATTTCCGACCAATTGATTATAGAATCAACCTTGTTGATTTCAATGGTTCTGATGAAAGCATACATCCATGTACGGAAAGTGTAAGCATTTATTTCGCCATTCATCCTGCATAGCAATTCATAATGCTAATGCAATCAGCTCTATGCTTCTCCCATCTACTGTCAGCATCCTGAATGCTAATAGAAGTCACCACCTTTCGCACCGGAATCTTCAAACAATAATTGATGAACTCTGCGTCCAAATGAATTATTGTCTTTCCCGAAGCATCACGCACTAATCTGGATGAAGGATGATGAGATCTAGCGCACTCCATCACGAACTCTGGCAATTGGGCTGTACATGGAAAAAGCTGCAGCTCGGATAATTCCACTACTTTTGACCGCATGCATGAGTGAAGTCTTTCCCCCTCTTGGATCTATCTATCAAATCGGCAAGAGGTTCCGGTGCCTCGATCTGTGTCTCCTATGTCTGCAAGTTTGGAAGCAATGCATGACTCCATCGTGCTTTCTTTTCATCTCTTTTCGCCATAGCTTTGTCTATCTTTGTCTGAATAATTATTTTTCTTATTACTTGGCCGGATTTCTTCAATACTGGTGCAGATCTGGACAATTCTTCAGATTAGGAGGATATTTGCAATGTGTTGGACATTGATAAAAACTCCTTTTCTTTTGTAAAGCACTTGTAATGAATTCCTGCAATTTATTCAGACAAAAATGGCCACCGGAGCATGAATAGTGAATTTAAATTGTAAAAATCTGCACTTTTCAAGCCTGCTGCCCCAAAAAATGGTGTTTAATTTTACACATAGAGTATGAATCCTTTCAATCAACACCTAAGCTCCTGTAAGACCTGTGGAAACAATTATGCAGACAAAGATCAACCTCCTCTAAAGCATGTGCCAAATCTGGAAGCTTTTAGCCTTGTTGTCACCTTGTCTGAGCAAAATCCTTCTTCTAATGGGGGCGCACTTTTCCACTTGGCTGCAATTCTTTACCTGTGATTTGAATAATTCACCCATATGGCTGCCCATGCTTATATAACCTTCACAATTCTATAATTAATAATTGCCCTAACAATTAAAGGCAATTAATTAATTAAATATCATGTTTTTCTCTTTTAAAAATAGCATGTTTAAGGACAGCCATCCAATAAATTAAATTAATCTAATTTAATCCTTCGCACATCACTTCACTTAAGCTTCACAGTGTGCTTTGACCTTAGCCACTGAAAATAGAAATTAAATTTAATGTTTTAATGCCTTAAAAAACATAAAATAATACCCAAATGGGGCGCACTTTTTGAGAGGAAAAGGGCAGCCATTAAATAAATTAAATTTAATACTTTTAAATCCTTTCTTTTATTTCAACTTTGACTTGTTGACTTCCTCCAAGTTTGGGTGCACTTTTTGAGAGAATAGATTAATTAAAATAATCAATTTAAGGTTATCATTCTCTCACCAAAGGGGGCGCACTTTTTTGCACATGTAATTCCATTTTTAAGATTTTTTCCACAATGGGATTCTTTACCCTGCAAGGCAGGCACCAAAATCCCTGTGATCCACTTAAGTGATTTGACTTTGACAATGGGATTATTTACCCTGCAAGGCAGGCAATAAAATCCCATGATTTCACTTAAGTCACTTTCTTTTTATTTTATCATGGGAATTTTTACCCTACAAGGCAAGCAATAAATTCCCACCTGCTTGCAGCCTCTATTTTTCCCATTGCAGCTTAAGTGACTTTTATAACACGGGAAAAAGTACCTTGCTAGGCAGGTATAAAACTCCCACCCTGCCTGCGGCTTATATTTTTCCCCTTGCAACTTAAATCCTTTGTTTTCTAAAAATGTGTCCATCCCCGCAGGGGCTTTTTCTGTGCACGACTTCACTTTTTCCCAATGATCCAGACCTCCGATGACAACTTCCTCCGGGCATAATGTGTGTATATGTTTTCTAGCTACTCTAGACCAAAAAATCAGGCTTACCCGGAAAAGGAATTGTTCTAGAGAAATTTCACAGAAAACGAAACGGGACACCACAAAAACATGAAAAATTGTCAAAAGTTACAAATAAAGCCCAAAACTTATTCCAAGATAAAACCCTTCTGGCACATAGGAATAATAACATATTCGCTCATAATAGAGTTAAAACAGAGCGCAAATAGCCTCATACGGGGCTCAAAATAATTAAATACAAATTTCCCGCAGACAAATCCCAACGACAGAATAAAACAATTTTGGGCATCTGGGTATTTGGCGAAAAAGGCTAATATGGCTCTTTAGGATTATCTTGACGCAATACAAGAACTTTCAGGCAATAAAAACACAAAACGACCCATTATTTTAAAAGTACGAAATTTTTTTGGATAGGATAGTCGCAGATTCCAGGGTGAAATCTGAGTGACACCAGTTGGCTCCGTCTGTGGACATCTTTTTCTCTTGTCAGAATGACAAAGGGAAAAGATGAGATCCCAGCATCTCTGGTTTCGTATCTTGTCCTTTGGGGACAGGGTCAGGCAAACGAACACAACACAACACAACACCAAAACAAGACAAAACAAGGAAAAACAAACAAAGATTTATTTATGTACATATACGTTTCACCCTGCTTCTCATGTCCGGAACAGCTTCAAGTGTTGGCCATTGAAAGGTAACGGAAATTCAACTCCATCTTGATGAGCAAGAATGAAGCTATCCGCTCCAGCAATCCTTTTAATCATAAAAGGCCCTTTCCATAGTGAATCAAACTTTCCATGCATGCCTTTTGTTTCTCTTCTTTTGTCTCATAGAAGGACCCAGTCATTGACTTCAAACTTTCTTTCGCTTGGTTTTTTTGTTGAAGATGACTTTTCATCTTTCTTTGATGCTCTGTCAATCTATCTGCAACTTAAGTTTGTACTTCCCTCAATTCAGTCAGGTACATGATTCATTTATCAATAGCATCCGTGAATGTGGAATCCTCCAGGGCCTTAGAAAGTCGTAGGGCAGGCAGTTCCAAGGTAAGAGGCAGCTCTGTGTCTCTACCATATAGCAGTTGAAATAGGGATATGCCTATCGCCCTTTTTGGTGTGATCCTATCAGCCCATAATGAATCAAACAACTTTTTATGCCAAGTCCTTTGATTTTCTGTTACAAGTTTGCGCACGATAGTTACCAAGTTTTTATTACTAGATTCAGCTTGACCATTCCCTTGTGGATAATAGTTTAAGGAATGAACCAGCTGGATCCCATAAGTGTAGCAAAATTCCACCAGCTCCTCAGAAGAAAGATTCAGAGCGTTGTCTGCTACAATTTTGTTGGGCACGCCAAACCTGACAATAATATTTTCTTTTATAAAATTACACACCTCGGCGGAAGTGGCAGTTTTCACAAGAATAACTTCTACCCACTTACTGAAATAATCAGTAGCTGTTAGAATGTAATGATGGCCGGCACTAGAAGCCGGGTTAAGCATACCAATAAAATCCATTCCCCAATGTTGGAAAGTTTCTTCAATCACAATGGGTTTTAGAGGTAATGAAGACAATTTCACATGCCCAACAAAATGTTGGCATGTTTGACACTTAGCTACCCACTCTGCAGTATCTTGAAAAAGGGTGGGCCAGTAATACCTTGCTCTGAGGATCTTGTGTGCAGTGACTCGGGCTAAGAAATGACCACCGCAAGCCATGTCATGAAACTGTTGTAGTAGCTGATCCTATTGATCCTTGTCCACGCATCTGAGAAATACGCCATCAATTCCCCTTTTGTACAAACCATTATCCCAAAGAACAAAATCTTTGGATTTAAGTTTGATTTTTCGTTTCTCTTTTCGGGAAAGTTGATCTGGGCATTCTCCATACGTCAAAAAGTAAGCAATGTTACTGTACCACTCTACCAGATCTATAAAAAGTACTGCAGGCAAATCTCCATCTAACTCATCTTGATCCACTTCAGGCACTGATGTTTTCATCTCCGTCATTAATTCACACAGACCTCTTCCTCGAACCAGCTTTGTTGGTTTAATATCCAGGTCATATTCTTGAACCTTTGTTACCCATGTGCCTCTCAACAATCCTAACTCTTGCTGAGTAAGGATAGATTTAACTGCAGTATCTAGAACCAAAACCACAGTGTGCGAGGAAAGAATATAATACCTGAATGCTTTGCATGCCTTCACCACTGCGTATGCGTGCTTTTCCATAGGAGTGTATTTCAACTCATAGGCTTTAAGAGGCGTACTCATGAAAGCAATAGGAGCTTTTGCGTCCTCCTGATTTTTCTGCATCAGTATTGCTGACATGGTGTGTTTAGAGGAATAACAATAAAGAATAAATTCTTTACTAAAGTCGGGTGAACCAAAACTGGAGCTTTCGACAGGGCCTCTTTAATTTTCTCGAAAGCTTCCTTCCCTTTGCTGCTCCATTTAAAATCTTGTGTCTTCTTCATCATATTCGAAATATGACGGGTTAGCTCAGCAAAGTCAGGAATGAATCTCCTGAGAAAATTAACTTTTCCAAAGAAAGAGTGAACTCCTTTTTTGGATGTAGGCAAAGGCAATGTCTGAATGGATCTGACACGTTCTGGATCTATCTTTGTTCCTTCTTTAGAGACAATGTGTCCCAGTAGTTTTCCTTCAGTCACATCAATGATGGATTTCTTGGGATTCAAGGAGATACGATGCTTACGGCATTGTATGAAAACCTCTTCCAAGTTTGAGATGTGTGTACTTCTATCCTTGGAGAAGACTGTCAGATCATCCAGGTACACAACTATGCTTATATCCTTGAGATGAGCAAAGGCGAGATCCATAGTTTTTTGAAACGTAGCACCAGCATTAATCAAGCCGAACGGCATTTTCTGGTATGCGAAGGTTCCCCAAGGTGTGATGAATGCCGTTTTGTATTGATCTTCCTCGGCCACCTTGACTTGATTGTACCCTGAGAAGCCGTCAAGCATGGAAAGCATCTCCGATCCAGTGACCACCTGCAGGGTGTGATCCATGATGGGTATGGGGTAGTTGTCTTTCAGTGAAGCTTGATTAAGGTTGCAGAAATCCACGCACAGCCTAATCTCGCCGCTCTTCTTTCTTACAGGGACTATGTTGGCCAACCATTCGAAATGATGTATCAGATAAATAATCTTTGCTTCTAACAACTTCTGGATTTCTGCAAAGATGGTTCCGGAAATGGTAGGGTTGTGCCGCCACAGCTTCTGCTTGAAAGGCTTTTGTTCTGGTTTAAGTGGGATGTAGTGTTGGACTTCTGCAGGCTGATATGTTTTTAGATCCTGGTAAGACCAGGCAAAAACATCCATGTATTTCCTAAGAAGCTTAGTAAAAGCTTCTCTTTCAGCTTTTGAACAACACTTACCCAAATTTACTAATTTGGGATCATTGCCGGCTCCCAAATTTAGCAATTGTGTGTCGGAGGAATAACCTTCCCTACTTTCTTCATTTTTCTTAAGCATCTGATCATGCTTATCAAACATTTCCTCAAGAGATACCAAGCCTTTGGGAATTTTATTTCCCTTTAGCTGGATAATCTCCTGACTTCCTGAGACATCCGCATCCATTTCTCCGACAGTAATCTGCCTAGGAGGTGAATTGCTTCCCTCATAGTAGATTTCTTCAAAGTTGTGCTGTTGGAGAAACGCAGCAATCTGTGTGTCATCGTTGAAAACCTGCCACTGTTGGACGTTGTCAGGAACCTTTGGGCGAAAAACCATTTCCACCTTGTAGTCTCCCTGTCTAAAGAATGCAGGGGGTTGATCCGGATTTAACAAGGCTACAGTCACTGCAAGCGAATCAGCTCTTGAATTTTGTTCTCTCGGAATATAAGATACCGAGAAAGCTGAAAAATCTAGGATAGTAGAGTAGACCTGATCTCTATAGTGTCGCAGTTTGTCTTTTTTGACTTGGTAAAGGCCTTTTATCTGTTTCACGATCAGCTCAGCATCTCCTTTTGCGTGTAATAATTTGATTCCCATTGTTCTTGCCTGCTCCATGTCTAACAACAACGCTTCATACTAAGCTGTATTGTTAGTATTTTCGAACATCAATTTGAAGGAGTGTGCATGCACCTTCCCTTCAGGAGAGATAAGAACAACGCCTGCGCCGGATCCAAATGAACAGCAGCTGCCATCAAATTCCAGAGTCCAAATCTTGTCAAGTTGAGGCGGCTCTTGAACCACAGGTTGAACATCTTCTTTATCCATTTCTAGATAATAGACTCCATGATCCGATTCCTGAAACAAGATCTGAGATCTAGGATCCTCAGACTTTGACACTGTGTACTTAGATTTCTTCTCGGGTTCCAGCTTCTGATTTACTCCTTTGATTGGTATGTGCACACAAGACCAATCCATCTTGACTTCTCCACCCAGTTCTTTGCAGAAATTTCTACTCAACAGCATGCCATAAGAGACTGGAATGTCTGCTACAAGGATAGTCATTTTCAGTCTTTTATCTGGAAAGGAAGCAAGCACTGCCTGCGCATCTTTGATTTGCCCCACAAGAGGAACTTTCCTTTCCATGGAATAACATCTTCCGATGGTTTTTGTCAGTGTGAGACCCAAGGCATCAGCAACTTTGGCAGGCATAACATTGTCAGAAGCTCCAGAGTCCAAGATGCAATTGCTAAGTTTGTGTCTGTTGATGAGCAAAGACACATAGAATGGCTCAATCCTTTCTGATGTAGCAGGAGAAAAGGTAGAAGGAGAAGAACTTGTAGCCGCATTATTTGAAGGAGTATTCTTTGGATTTGACAAGATACCCCGTGAAGTGTTATTTGTTGGGCTGGGACCATTACTTTGCACATATTTGACCAATCTATTCAGCTGATCAGGAAATGCTCTCAAATACTCAACTTCTGACATTTGGACCTTGTTCTTCTTGATGTGATCAATTATGTCGAAAGCTTGACTTGCTTCAGCAGGATGTGCGTTGGCTCTTTGCTGCGAATTGAAAGAATTTGAATATTTATCCTTAGGTGCTAAAGAAGAAGGAAGAGTGCTACCTCTTTCCAAGATAGTAACATCCGGGCTAGGATCTTCTCTTTCCCTTCGGCCGCTTGTGGATGCTTCAGCATTTTGGCGAGTCTGAGACCTTGTGAACACCGCAAAAGTGTGACCATCAGAATCTTCAAAAGATTCATAATAGCCATCGTCAGATTCGTAGTCCAGGTAACCAATATTGGAGTCGCCAGCGGGATCTATAAAGTCTTCATCATCGAATGATTCATCAATGCCGAGATCCTCTTCATTAGTTTCCAAGTTATTCCTTGGAGCAGCTTCTGTTTCGGTTTTGATTTTGATTTTGACCATTGAAGGTCCGGGTAGGAGCTAATCTTGAGGGGGTTGCATTCCCTGCTTGAGAGATCTGCTTCTTGATCCGCAACATGTCATTAGCCAATTTCTGCAGCAAAGGATCAAAAGTACTTGCAGAAGCGCCATCACCTTTGTGAGATGGTTGTTTGAGTTTTCCAGCCATGATCAAGTCGTCCTCAACCTCCACAACAGCATTTTGTGCTTCAAGTAGATTTACAGGCCTTGCCCTTCTTAGCTGATATCCAACTTCAGGCAATAGAGCGTTTATAAAAAACGTCTTTTGATTTTCGTCGCTTAATGCAGCAGAAGTGGGGATTTTATACAAAATTCTTTGGAACCTTGCAATAAAGTCCCGCATGTTCTCGTTTGGATCTTTCTTCAACTGCGTCAGTTGGGTGATCAACGTGCTAGCATCCTCTGCAAGCTTGAATCTTTTCAAAAATTGCTCATGCATAGTCGCCCAATTGGTTATGGTGCCAGGAGCCAGCCGATATAACCATTCTCCAGCCAAGTCGTGTAGAGTCTCAATGAAGAGCCTCACTGAGACATCTTCATGCTCTACTGCAAGCACACCACAGGATATAAAGAAGGCCGCCAAATGATCATCCGGGTTTTGCTTTCCATCTCCAAAGAATTTCGGAAAATTCTTTCTGGATCCCTTTGGCAGCTCATGCATAGGTGGAGCCAAGTTCAGAGGTGCAAAAGTTGCTCCCCATGGAACAGGTACAATCTGGTGCGCCATGTTGACTTGAGCACGTCTCCTCCTTGTGTAGACTTGATAGACTTGATGGATAATTCCAGCCACCGAATTATGCTAAATACGATCCGGATCTGGATGGATGTGCACTCTCCTTCCTGGTGAGAGACTAGATCTGCGGCTTTTAACTTGAGGAGGATGATTGAAATTGAATTGCTCTTGCAGTCGGAAGAAATGATCAGTCCTTCCTTGCGCCTTCACGGATCGGGTGAATGGACGTTCAGCCAGGTTGAGATTTGTATGGAAAACACTCTGATCTTCAATAGAAAAGCTTTGATCTGCAAAGATAGTTGTTTCCCCAGCGGAGTCGCCAAAAACTGTTGGCTAGATTTTCTACATTGCACAAAACCTAGACAGTCATGAGATAAATCTCCCTCATTTAACCGGTGAGGCTTCTGTGTCAGATTTGTCAATAAAAATGTGTTATTATCTATCAGGGGTTTTACTTTAACCACTTAGTTCATGAACCATAACTAAGAAGTTCTGCAGCAAGTAAGCAGCTGTTTTAAGAAAGGAAGTATTTTATAGAAGAGGGAATTAAATGAAATACAGAGAAGAAATGGGGAAGATGTGCATCCCGATTAGTAGATAGCAGAGTTAATTGCATGCACATAGAAGAAACTTAATAGATATGAACACACAGAATTATAAAACAAAGGCAGCTCTAGATCCAGATCTAAAATAACACAAAGTTTACTTAAAAGATCTAAGATTTAAAAGCAAGAAACACAGTACACCGTGACACAAAGTTCTCCGAAAACCTGCTCTTTTGTATTCCTTTGCTCCAAGTTGCTCTCAGGGGTTCAGCACAAAGTCTAAAACACAAGATTGTTGCTTACAAATTCTGATCGATGATCATTAACCCGGAGGTTCTTCTCCTACTTATAGAATGTAGGAGGGAAAGTACAAATGGAAAACTCAAACTGAACTAAAACATGAACAAGTAAAGATGACATTTTGCAATCATCCTCAACTAACTTCTTCTTAAGTGACACATGTATCACTTAACTAATAGAATGGTTCCACATGACTTCAAGTAATGGTTGCAAATCCAGTAACTTAGAAGTTTTACAATTTCACCCGAGAACATAGAAAATAGAAGAAGAAATAATAGAAGAAGTCATGCCAGCTGTAATGTCTACATCTTCTTGTTCCGATATCTGATATACTTGTCGAACATATAATTCAGCATCCTTCCATCTGTTTTAGCCACTGCTTCTTTCTCTGTCCTGAATTGCAGCAACCCTTCATTCAACACTTTGATGCATGCTTCCACATCTTCCAAACTCGGCCCAAACCTTGCAATGTCTGCCTAAAGCGCCACCAGTCTACTGATAGAATTCATCGTTAAAGGCTTGGTAGCTTTATCAATTCTCTTTTGTACCATCAGAAGAGAACCTTCCAGGGAATTAGGCACCTCGTTAGAAACAATTCGCATGTAAGAAGTAATGCCTCTGACCACATCCTCTTCCGTGAAAGATATGATACTGTCGGGTAAGGATGACGTCCTACTTTCAAGTGCCTGCATCCTTTTCAGCAAAACTCTGCAAATTTCCAAACGGAAAGATACTGCAAATTCTAGCTGCTTCTCCTTCTCGACTGATCCGTTCGGTACAATTTGTTCCGCAATTAATACATCTCTCGGCAGCGTGTTGATATCGGCCAAAATACTCAACTTACTCTCTGCAACTGTATTCATGCCTTCTATGTTTTCCATCAGTTGCTTTAGTTGATTTGCTGCATCGTTCATAACCTTTAGGCGGGCTGACACTTCCCTAAGTTGTACAGAAGCTTGACGAATAATCAAATCCTTCCATTCGTCAATGGCCTTTACTTGATTGCTTGCATCTTCCAATTCCTGCATAAACTGATCACTCACCTGCTCTGAAATGGGCTGAATGGAAGGTTTAGCAACCTTGGCTATTATCTCACATAATTGAGATAGTTGCTTCTGCAGCTTTTCTTTGTCCGCCTTCTCACTGTCAAGCCTAAGGAATAAAGCATCTATCAATGTCTGCGTGTCCTGCTTCAATCCTTCAGTGGTGGCTTGACCCAGTGGTACTTTGCTCACTGTCACATCTTCTGCCGTGAGCTCCTCCTCTATCTTTCCTTCTGCCGGAATTGATATCTCAGCAAACTTTTCTCCCGAATCCTCGATCAACCTAGAAGTTGCCTTACCAACCTTAGGCCTTCTATCTCTTTTGCTCAGATCCTGGAGTAGCTGCAAGTCGTGCTCCTCTAATTTCATCTCCATTCTTGCTTCTGGAACAAACTGCAAAGCTAACCATTCCGAGAAATTACTTCTCGAAGAGTGAGAAGTCGCTGAGTGCACTACCATCTCCTGCTCTGCATCCTCTCCGTCAGAAAGTGCCACAGTGTTATGGCTTCCATCTTCTGAATCATCCAAGGACAAAGCCCTTTCAAATTCCGCCATCTGTAACTTCAACGTATCCTCTGGAACAGGCGCTGAACGAAGTGGCTGAGGGGAGAAGATGAATGTCGCTGGATTCAGTGGAGGCATGGAAGCATCCTGTTGTTGCGGTGCAATAGTTGGTGAAGCATTGGGTACTGGAGAAACCGGAGTTAAAGTCATAGTCGTAGAAGTGATCCTCTCCTTGGATTGAGATCTTCTATGCACTTTGAACTTGTCGACTTTCCTGTTGCTTTCTCCTTCGTGCTTTCTCTTGAGGGAATCTCCTGTGCCGAAGTTGCCCGTGACTTGATTCATCAATGCTTCATCAAGGCAATATCTCTTCGTCACCAACCAGTTTGAAGTATTCACCAACACAGCTCTCGACCTTTCTTTAATTGTGTTGCAGCCTCCTATGTTATTCTGCAGTATGGCTTTATCTCCTCCCATTTGATGGTTAGTGTCAAGTACCACATTCCCATCATCTTTAAGATCCGCAGGTATCCGCGCTAGTCCAAAGTCGAACACTTGCTTTGCTGACAGCCTGCTGAAATCTCTCTTTCTAACCTCGTACTCACTTCCGCACTTCATTCAGAAATCTTCTAATGAAGGCACATGTGCGTACTGCTGGGAGATTGTCTTCCTGGCTACTCCAAATGGATCAAGTTCAACCGTGCAGGGAAGAACTCTTGCTCATACTCGGATAACATTTGTGCTTCCATGCCTCGATCTCTGTGAATGCTAATGCAGCTGTACTATCCCACAGTGATTGGGAAGAAGCCCATAGACTTGTGCCGCTTCGACTGAAGGTCGTGCAACTCCACAAGTTGCCTGCTCAGCTCCATGGCGATCAATCTATCATCGAATACCTGGGCATCTTTGTTGGTTCTCCAGAAAAGCCCGTGACCCTGAGGTATGTAAAATCTGCAAATTGAATGAATAGACTGCCAATCTTGGACACAACTTCCCACGCTTCCTTGCTTACCCTGTTGGCCTTCAAGTCTTTGTCTAGCCTGCAGATGAAATCGTAGAAGACGTCATCGTTGATCACTTTGAAGTCTTTCTCGCATGCAGGTGCAGTAAGCTACAGGTAGTATTCGAAAATGGGGTCCTTGGAAAGAACACCACATCTATCCAGCTTGGAAAAGAAGCCCTGTGAAGCTGCGGCATACACCAAGTGTGAAGTCATTTTGAAGCTAAAAGTACGCTTCACGTTCCGGAGTTGCTCACCGATGTTATTGCTAATAATTTCTGACGAATTGATTATAGAATCAACCTTGTTGATTTCAATGGTCCTGATGAAAACATACATCCATGTACGAAAAGTGTAAGCATTTGCTTCGCCATTCATCCTGCATAGCAATTCATGATGCTAATGCAATCAGCTCTATGCTTCTCCCATCTACTGTCAGTATCCTGAATGCTAATAGAAGTCACCACCTTTCGCACTGGAATCTTCAAACAATAATTGATGAACTCTGCGTCCAAACGAATTATTGTCTTTCCCGAAGCATCACGCACTGATCTGGATAAAAAATGATAAGATCTAGCGCACTCCACGAACTCTGGCAATTGGGTTGTACATGGAAAAGTTGTAGCTCGGATAATTCCACTGCTTTTGACCGCACGCATGAGTGAAGTCTTTCCCGCTCTGGATCTATCAATCAAATCAACAAGAGGTTCCGGGCCCAGATCTGTCTCCTATGTCTGCAAGTTTGGAAGCAATGCATGACTCCATCGTGCTTTCTTTTTCATCTCCCTTCACCATAGCTTTGTCTATCTTCGTCTGAATAATTCTTTTTCTTCTAACTTGGCTGGATTTCTTCAATACTGGTGCAGATCTGGACAATTCTTCAGATTCAGAGGATATTTGCAATGTGTTGGACATTGATAAAAACTCATTTTCTTTTGTAAAGCACCTGTAATGAATTCCTGCAATTTATTCAGACAAAAATGGCCACCGGAGCATGAATAGTGAATTTAAATTGTAAAAATCTGCACTTTTCAAGCCTGCTGCCCCAAAAAATGGTGTTTAATTTGCACATAAAGAGTGAATCCTTTCAATCAACACCTAAGTTCCTGTAACACCTGTGGAAACAATTATGCAGACAAAGATCAACCTCCTCTAAAGCATGCGCCAAATCTGGAAGCTTTTAGCCTTGTTGTCAACTTGTTTGAGCAAAATCCTTCTTCTAATGGGGGCGCACTTTTCCACTTGCCTGCAATTCTTTACCTATGATTTGAATAATTCACCCATATGGCTGCCCATGCTTATATAACCTTCACAATTCTATAATTAATAATTGCCCTAACAATTAAAGGCAATTAGTTAATTAAAAATTATGTTTTTCTCTTTTAAAAATACCATGTTTAAGGACAGCCATCCAATAAATTAGATTAATTCAATTTAATCCTTCACACATCACTTCACTTAAGCTTCACAGTGCTTTGACCATAGCCACTGAAAATAGAAATTAATTTAATGTTTTAATGCCTTAAAAAACATTAAATAATACCCAAATGGGGCGCACTTTTTGAGAGGAAGAGGGCAGCCATTAAATAAATTAATTTTAATGTTTTTAAATCCTTTCTTTTATTTCAACTTTGACTTGTTGACTTCCTCCAAGTTTGGGCGCACTTTTTGAGAGAATAGATTAATTACAATAATCAATTTAAGGCTGTCATTCTCTCACCAAAGGGGGTGCACTTTTTTGCACATGTAATTCTATTTTTAAGAATTTTTTCACAATGGGATTCTTTACCCTGCAAGGCAGGCACTAAAATCCCGTGATCCACTTAAGTGATTTGACTTTGACAATGGGATTATTTACCCTGCAAGGCAGGCACTAAAATCCCATTATTTCACTTAAGTCACTTTCCTTTTATTTTATCATGGGAATTTTTACCCTGCAAGGCAGGCAACAAATTCCCACCTGCCTACAGCCTCTATTTTTCCCACTGCAGCTTAAGTGACTTTCATAACACGGGAAAAAGTACCCTGCTAGACACGTATAAAATTCCCACCTTGCTTGTTGCTTATATTTTTCCCCTTGTAGCTTAAATCCTTTGTTTTCCAAAAATGCGCCCATCCCCACAGGGGCTTTTCTGTGTACGAATTCGCTTTTTTCCAATGATCCAGACCTCCGATGGCGACTTCCTCCGGGCATAATGTGCGTATATGTTTTCCAGCTGCTCCAAACCAAAAATCGGGCTTACCTGGCAAAGGAATTGTTCTAGAGAAATTTCACAGAAAACAAAACGGGACACCACAAAACACGAAAAATTGCCAAAAGTTACAAATAAAGCCCAAAACTTAATACAAGTTAAAACCCTTTTGGCACATAGGAATAATAACATATTCGCTCATAATAGAGTTAAAACAGAGCGCAAATAGCCTCATACGGGGCTCAAAATAATTAAATACAAATTTCCCGCAGACAAATCCCGACGACAGAATGAAACAATTTTGGGCATCTGGGTATTTGGCGAAAAAGGCTAATATGTCTCTTTGGGATTATCTTGACGCAATATAAGAACTTTCAGGCAATAAAAACACAAAATGACCCATTATTTTAAATGTACGAAAAATTTTCGGATAGGGTAGTTGCAGATTTCAGGGTGAAATCTGAGTGACACCACATACCCTTCTTAAGCCAAAATGATGATTACTTTATTTTAGAAAAGGGGGCATTACAGCTTTTGTCTTGTAGCTCTCCTAAATCTACAGTTGAAGAGTCTATCTTAAAATGTGAAGTGAACAATCATTCTTTGGCTTATTTATTTTTATTCTTCTTCATTCATTTCAATTAATGAGAAAATTAAATTTTGGTTTGCACATGCTATTTCATTTACATCTATTTTACACAATCAATTTATCCTAGCATAACATTGGTATCATAGAATAGACTGTCATATCAATTTTCCATCCTCCATTTTCCTCTAAGAACATTGGAATTGTGAAACTCATGATTGAAGCGTTGGATTTGTGCAGAGTTGTATTCTCCATCTTAGCTGAAACTGGAGCACTTTGCTCAGTGTCATCCAGCAACGTTTCAACATAGTTCTAATTCTCTTACAACAACCAGCCATCTGCACAAGTGTGGAGAGTTTTTGCACTTCTTTTCCAGCCAAATGCATATAACTGTACAACTTATTTCGATACACTCGAGGCAAGTAAGCAAGCAAAAGAAATTAAAAGCATTGTGGGTGATGGAGTCAGTGCAACTGCTGTTATTTGTTGGTATAAAATGGAAAATTGTTATTTCGGGATCTGAAAACATCTGAATAATTCCTTTTGAAGCTGCACAACTCACTGGCTTTGGCATTTTACCCTTGTTGCGTTGGTGTTTCACTCGTGTTGTTTTGGCTCTTCGATTTGCAGCTCACCAAACTAAAACATCCCTCCACTCTTCCAAAGCAACCCTCATATCACAGCGATTTATGGTTTGACTGTCCATATTGGAATAAAGAGATAATTTTCAACTAAACTTTATTTCCTTGCTTTTAAACTAAAAGCCATGTGGGAGGATAACCTTCAAAAGGGCTGAAACACAAACAAGGAAATCGCACAAACCCCAAACTGAATGCAATCTGATTTTTATAACAGCAGATCCAATATCACTTGAAACCCTAGCAGCAAACTGAAATTTGCATGTTAGAACATCAAACACTCATCAAACAAGCTGAAATTAAATATACCAATGCTTCTCCAAATTATATATAATTAATGGAACCATTACCAAGCCAAAACATGTGCCAAATCTGAAATAATACCCATCTGCAATTTATTTTAGGACAGCAGAAGTGCAGTCCACAAAAATAGCTAAAAAATGAGGTCTCCAAACCCCAACAATTACAAAATATGGAAGATACCTGCCTTATAAATGATGAGAGATTTGAATATCAAATAATAATGAAGTTTTGTGCCCTAGAAGGCACCCAGAAACACTCTAACCCTAGTCCTTCCTTAGGAGTGGGACTCCAAACAATGCAAAAACTCTTGAAATGACTTCTCCTTGATGCCTTAATTGCAAACCAGCAAGATGATCCTCAATATCTACCTTCACACCATACCAGCCTTATAAATTATGAGAAATCTGAATATCAAATAATAATGAAGTTTTGTGCCCTAGAAGGCACCCAAAAACACTCTAACCCTAGTCCCTCCCTAGGAGAGGGGCTCCAAACAATGCAAAAACTCTTGAAACGACTTCTTCTTGAGGTCCTAATTGCAAACCAGCAAGATGGTCTTCAATATTTGTCTTCACACCATACCAGCCTTATAAATTATGAGAAATTTGAATATCAAATAATAATGAAGTTTTGTGCCCTAGAAGGCACCCAAAAACACTCTAACCCTAGCCCCTCCCTAAGAGAGAGGCTCCAAACAATGCAAAAACTCTTGAAATGACTTCTCCTTGATGCCCTAATTGATCATATATCTTATATTAGATGTATATAGCCGACTTGTGGCTATCATAACTTCTTATCATTATGTATCTCTTTCATATATGTTATATTTTCATTAGTGGGTCAGCCTTGGTGTTGGCCATAGCATAGGAATAGTATATATAGGGGTTAGTAGGTAGTAGTTGATATCATATTGGAGCATTTGAGTCTTATTGTATGGTTTGGAGGTTGCCCCCTCGAAGTGGATAAGCTATTCTACTTGCATATTGAGATCATTTATCTGTAATATTGTGTTATTTGGTGTTATATTTCTGCTAATAATCATGATTTATACAAGTAATTCCATTACAAGTGGTATCAGAGCTTGAACTCGGCCAACACTGCGTCAAACCCTAATTTTGAAGGTTCGTCCATATCTCAAAATCGGTAGCGAATTTTTCTGCAAATGTTTTTTGTGGTGTGGAGAAATCAGTCAAGTAAGCTTCCCTCAAAATTTTAATAATTTTTTACTTGTTTTTCAAAAGTTATAGCGGTTTTATGTTTTTTCATAATTCGGCTACATAGGGTGCAATTTGTGGAATTTTTCAAAGTTATTTACATTTCCAGAAAGAAGATTAAAAATTAGTTTGAGTTCATTCTTTGAGTTTTATAAAATTTGGCCAAATTCCTATTGAAATCTGAAACCCTAAATTTTGACCTTGATCCTTAAATCTTACCATTTTGGGGCATCATGGCTGGGCCTTTGACAAGAGGCAAAAAGAATCCCATCACTCCGGGTAAAACCCCTGATAAGGATGAGATAATAGTTGAGGAGTTAGAGTCAGAAGGGGTATCTACAGAGTCCTCGGGGTTAGGGTTTACTTCAACTGACCATAAGGTCAACTATCTTGAGTTAGAGTTGCGAAACCTCGAAGGTAGAGTGGCCAGCAAAGAAGATGTAGAAAAGATTGGACAATGATTGGAGGATTTCATTCAACAATTTAGTTACAATATCATGGGTCATCATATCATTCCTAATCAGCCACAACTCAATCATACTCATATTAACCATGGTGGATCTTTAGGTCAAAGTAATAAACAAACTAGCCAGGGTGGATCTGCAAACATGACCAATCCAAATACAAACACTCTGCAAGCCCGTAACATGCTTCCAAAAGTGGAAATGCATAAGTTTGATGGAAAGGATCCACTCAATTGGATTAACCAGATGGATAATTTCTTTGATCTTCATCAGATTCCATTGGGACAAAAGGTTACCATGACATCATTGTATCTTGAACCTGACCAATTCATTTGGTATCGATGGTTATGTGCTCAAAGGAAAAAGAGTGGCCTCAATGTTACATGGACAGTATTCACCAAAGAGTTGCAATTGCACTATAGTTCTAGTGTGTCAGAGAATTATTTCAGCCAATTAGCAAAGCTCAGACAAACAGGAACAGTCAAAGATTACATCCATCAATTCCAAAACCTTTCCTTATGGGTGGAAAATATTCCTGAAGATAATTTGAATGACTTATTTCTTGGGGGTCTTAAAGAACAAATTGAGACTGAGGTGCGTATGTTTAATCCTCATAAGGTTTCAGACTCTATGATCATGGCACGTAGGGCAGAGGAAAAATTTCTTTCAAGTCGGAAACAAACTGTTCAGTAATATCAGAGATCGTAGCACCCTTCCACCATCATTCCCTCGGCCAGTGAGACTGACACCTCAACAAATTGAAGAAAAGAGAGCCAAAGGGTTATGTTTTAATTGTGACAACAAATTTGGACCAGGACATAAGTGTGCGGAAAAGAAGTTGTTCTACATTGAGGGACCTACTGAAGAAGAAGAAAATGAAGAAGACGAAGAGGTAGAGCCAGAGGAGGAATTAGGAGATCCCCAGCCAACAATATCATGCCATGCAATTTCTAGTATTAGCACTCCCCAAACTCTCAAAGTAGTTGGATTCTTAAAAAAATAGAGGGTAACAGTGTTGATTGATTCGGGAAGTACTCACAATTTCATCAATCATAAGTTAGCGGTACGCTTGAACTGCTTTGTTTATCCAGCTCCAGAATGTCAAGTCATGATCGCTGATGGGAAAACTATTAGTTGTTTAGGAAAATTTCCATAACATTAATCTCACCATGGGAGATTACTTGCTAACTAGCAATATGTATGCCATTTCCATGGGAGGAGCAGACATTGTGTTAGGAGTTCAGTGGCTTACCACCTTGGGAACCATTGAAATGAATTTCCAAGAGTTGTTCATGCAATTTCAGTCAGAAGGGAGGAATTTTAAACTAAAAGGACTAAGAGAAAAGTCCCCACAGATGGTAAGTTCTCATCAGATGCAAAAATTGCTTAGAAAGGGTGCAGAAGGGTTTGTAGCACAACTATTTTCATTGGAAGCACATCATTCCAATACATTTATACCCGCAGATATGCAAACAGTTATAGATGAGCACTCAGGGGTGTTTGGAGAAATGCCCAAGGGTTTACCTCCAAAAAGAGACCATGACCATGCCATCCAGCTAGTACCAGGGAGTCAACCACCCAACATCAGACCTTATAGGTACCCCTATATGCAAAAGAGTGAGATTGAGAAGATAGTTCAAGAGATGTTAGAAGCAGGACTTATTCATCATAGTCAAAGTGCTTACTCTTCTCCTGTAGTGATGGTACGGAAAAAAGATGACAATTGGCGCATGTGTCCAGATTACAGGGAACTCAATAAGTACACAGTTAAAGATAAGTTTCCTATTCCTGTAATTGATGATTTGCTAGATGAGTTACATGGTGTTGTTTACTTTACAAAACTTGATCTTCGTTCTGGATATCATCATATTAGAATCAGGGATGAAGATATTCATAAAACAGCCTTCAGGACACATGAAGGACACTATGAGTTCTTGGTAATGCCTTTTGGACTAACAAATGCACCCTCTACATTTCAAAGCTTGATGAATTCCATCTTTAAGCCATTTCTTCAAAAGTTTGTTTTAGTGTTCTTTGATGATATATTAATCTATAGTAAAACATGGGAGGAACACCTGCATCATGTAAATAAGGTGTTGGAAACTCTTGAACAACATCAACTTTATGCAAAGCCTTCTAAGTGTTCTTTTGGTGTCAAGGAGGTTGAATATCTGGGTCATATTGTCTCTTATGAAGGTGTTAAAGTGGATCCTAACAAGATAAAAGCCATGCTTGAATGGAAGGTTCCCAAAACCCTAAAAAATCTCTGAGGATTTTTGGGGCTTACAGGTTATTATCATAGATTTGTAAGGAATTATGGCAGCATCACAGCACCACTCACAACTTTATTGAAGAAGGACTCTTTCCATTGGAATGAGCAAGCTACTATGGCCTTTGAGAAGTTGAAGGAGGCCATGTGCACCACTCCAGTTCTAGCCACCCCAGATTTTTCAAAAACATTCATTGTTGAATGTGATGCTTCAGGGTATGGTATGGGGGCAGTACTCATGCAAGAAGGGCGACCCATTGCCTTCGAGAGCTGCCAATTCAAAGGTAAGAATATATCTAAACCAGTTTATGAGAAAGAAATGTTAGCAATACTTCATGCAGTGAAGCAATGGAGACCATATCTAATGGGACGACATTTCAAAGTAAAGACAGATCATGATAGTTTGAAATACTTCTTAGAGAAACATTTATCATCAGAAGAACAACATAAATGGGTCTAAAAAATGTTGGGGTATGATTTTGAGATAATATACAAGAAAGGGAAAGAGAATGTAGTTGTTGATGCTTTATCTCGGAAGGATGAATCTGCCCAGGCATTGTTGTGTGCCATATCTGTATTACAAGAGGATTGGATAGAGGATGCAAGGTTTGAATGGAAAAATGACCCAGGTACACAAAATCTCATTCAGAATCTCCAACAAGATCCAAGCATGTCAGAAAAAATTTTATGGAAAGGAGATGTTTTATGGTATAAAGATAGATTATATCTATGTAAGAATTCAATCCTTAAAAATAGGGTTCTATCTGAGCTCCATGCTTCTCCAGTAGGGGGTCATTCTGGCTTCTTAAAGACTTATCATCGAATCAAGCATGATTTTTTCTGGGAAGGGCTAAAAGGAGATGTCCAAAATTTTGTGGCAGAATGCATGGTTTGTCAGCAAAATAAGGGTGAAACAATTAAGTCCCCAGGTCTTTTACAACCTCTATCTATTCCTAGCCAGAGGTGGGAAGAGGTGTCTATGGACTTCATCACAGGATTGCCTAAATCAGAAGGTAAAAATGTAATCATGGTGGTGGTGGATAGACTCACCAAATATGCCCATTTTTTTGCTTTATCACATCCATTTGTTGCGAGTACAGTAGCAACAGCCTTCAGGGATACAATTCAGAAGCTACATGGGACACCAAAGATTATAGTAAGTGATCGAGACCCTATCTTTACTAGTAATTTTTGGACTGACTTGTTCTCATGCTTGGGCACACAACTAGCTCGTAGTTCCTCTTATCATCCCTAGTCTGATGGGAAAATAAGAGGTGGTAAACAAGTGCTTGGAGGGATATCTTTCATTTTTTTACATCAGATAAGCAAGCGAGATGGGTCCAATGGTTACCGCTGGTAGAATGGTGGTATAACACCTCCTTTCATACTTCATCTAAAATGTCTCCTTTCTTGGCATTATATGGGTACCATCCACCATCTATCACTTCATCTTTGAGAGTCCAGCCAAAGGTTCAAGCAGTTGAAGAACATATTCAACACCAACAAGAGGTGCTTTCTAGTCTCAGGGAGAATTTGGCCATGTCACAAAACCGCATGAAGCAGCAGGCAGACCAACATCGCAGTGAAAGACATTTTGAAGTCGGTGATTGGGTTTTTGTGCATTTACAACCATATAAGAAAATGTCCTTAAAACAACACAAAAAGGATAACAAGATTTCACCTAAGTATTATGGTCCTTATCAAGTGTTACAGAAGATTGGCAATGTAGCATACAAACTGGAACTTCCTCCGGCTACTCGAATTCATCCAGTCTTCCATGTATCTTGCCTAAAGAAGGTAATTGGACAGACAATATCAACCCAGACAGTGTTACCTGAGCTTGATGAAGAGGGTAGAATCATCCTGGAACCAGAATGCATCCTTCAGACACACACTAAGTGATTGAGGACAAGGGTCATCACTGAGTATTTGATCAAGTGGAAAAATCTAGACAATGAAGATGTAACTTGGGAGGATGCAAATTTCCTGCAGCAGCATCCAGATCTTCTCAACATTGGGGACAATGTTGCTTCGAAGGGGAGGGGCATGCTATGCCCTTAATCATATATCTTATATTGGATGTATATAGCCGACTTGTGGCTATCATAACTTCTTATCATTATGTATCTCTTTCATATATGTTATATTTTCATTAGTGGGTCGGCCTTGGTGTTGGCCATAACATAGGAATAGTATATATAGATGTTAGTAGGTAGTAGTTTATCATCATTGGAGCATTTGAGTATTATTGTATGGCTTGGAGGTTGCCCCCTTGAAGTGGCAAAGCTATTCTAATTGCATATTGAGATCATTATTCTGGAATATTGTGTTATTTGGTGTTATATTTCTGCTCACTTCCCTTGTTCAATTTCTTCTTGGCCACGGGAAGAAAAATGGCAAGAAGTCTTCAATTGGAACTAGTTCGAAAAAGGGGACATTACAGTTTTCTCTTCCCGAAATTGCTTTCCCTCAAGCAATTGCAAGCTTGGCTGGTCTGAAATCTTGGTCTCTTCCATCTTTTCATCATGCAATTCCACATCCTCAAAAGAGTTAGGAAGTGGTTTCCTTGTCAAGGCATCCGCTACCACATTGTGTTTCCCTTTGACATATTCAATATCAAAATCATATGCTTGGAGTCTACTTACCCACTTTTGTTGCCGGTCATTTAACTCTTTTTGATGAAGAAATAATCTCAAACTATTATGATCGGTTTTGACCACAAACCTTCCACAACCCAAATATTGTTGGAACTTGGTCATTGCATGCATGATAGCCAGCATTTGTTTGTCATAGATGAAGAGCTTCTTCTCATGATCCTTTAATTTTCGTCTCTCATATGCAATGGTATGCTTGTCTTGCATCAAAACAGCCCTTATACCTTTCACCGGAAGCATCACATTCAAGTACAAGAAGCATAGAAAAATCTAGAAAAACAAGTATCAGGCAAGAACACATCCCCTTTTTTAGCTCCTGAAAAGTTATTTGGGTTGTTTGTGACCAGCTGAACGCTCCCTTTCGTGTTAGAGAAGTCAATGGAGCAGCAAGTTGGGAAAACCCCTTCACAAATCTCCTATAATAACAACACGAACCCAAAAATCCTCTTAATTGTGTGATGTTGATTGGAGTTGGCCAATCCATGATGGCTTGGATCTTTTGTTGATCCACATGAACCCCTTGTGCATTGATAACATGCCCCAAGTACAAAATTTCAGTCATCCCAAACTCAAATTTTGATTTTTTGGCATGGAGCGACTGTTGTTCTAGAATTTTCAGCACCTTACCCAAGTGTTGGAGATGCTCCTACCATGTTTTGTTATATACCAAAATATCATCAAAGAAAACTAGCACAAATTTCCTCAAATGCTTACCAAAAATGTGATTCATGCATGATTGGAAAGTGATTGGGGCATTGGTTAACCCAAATGGCATGACAAGAAACTCAAAATGCCCAAAATGACATATAAAAGCAGTCTTGTACACAACCTCATCTCTTACCCTTATTTGGTGGTACCTGAATCTCAAATCAATCTTGGAAAAGAAAACCGCTCCATGTAACTCATCAATTAGCTCATCAATCCTTCGAATTGGGTACTTATTCTTGATTGTCCTCTTATTCAACACCCGGTAGTCCACACACACCCTTAGGGTGCCATCCTTCTTCACAAGCACTGCGGAAGAAGCAAATCTAACTCCTCTATTATTTCCTCCATGTCTAGCTCCTCATTATCATGTTGACGGCTAGCAAATCTGTTACTGTTACAGCCAACTTAAATCTCTGAACCATTTTTCTTTGTTGTTTTCTTTTTCTTGGGCATGATGAACTCGTCTTGGTCTCAATCCTCCACAAGAAGATCAAGAACTTTGAGTGGACAATCTTTCGCCAAGTGACCATACTCGTGGCAGATCCTACACCTAAAAGGGATATTTTCATAATCCACCACTTGTTCCCACTGGTCATCTTCCACAGCCAAAGAGATTTTGGTTGGTAATGGCTTGTTCAGATCCATAAGGACACATATTCTAGCGTAAATCATTTGTTCCAACTAAATTGAATAATCAGCAATCATCATATAGGTGCCAAGTGTGTTACCAATCACAGTAAAAACATTATAATTCCAATATTCTATTGGTAACCCAAATAACCTCACCTGTACAAGAGCTACGGAAGGTAATTCTTCGTCCGCCTTAAACATGGGATGTCAGGGTTTCATAAAAAGACCCGCTCAACTATAAAACAATGGCCCTCCTTGGAAGATGAATTCCTTATTTTTGCAGTTGCAAAGAATATCATAAAGTACCCATTAGGGTAAACAAAAATAGTAAACTCACCTTTGGTGTGCCAGAATTTCCTCATCCAATCTGTAAATGCCGGCAATGAAGGACGGAATCTGAGAACCCAGACGAGCAATCTCATGTTCTCAAGTTCATCAATTCCACTTTGCATATCAGCTTTTTGAAGCCTCACAATAGGCGTCCCATCAGCAGCTTTCATACAACCCTTGTCATTCTTTTTGGTATCCATTTTGGGCATCCGTAAGGGACGTTTCTGGTGATTACCTCCTAGGACCTGAGGCTTGGTCTCTCCACGAAGCACTGCCTTAAAGGATCGTTTCAACATTTCCCCCTTACCAGTAATATTGCTAGCTTAAATTCCTGTCATATTGTCATTAAAGGTCATTTTCAAGGGTTCCTTTGCCCTAGACTTTTGCGTTGGTCTACCCTCACCTAGATCATGGATTACCTACATATTTTGACCTCACGTCCGCCCCTAAAGGCAAATGTCGAAGTCAGGAGTTTATCTAGGGCAAACAATATAGCCCACAGCAGAATAAGAAAATACAAGGTAAAACGTAATGAAACGAACACCCTAACAAAGGTTTGCCTCCCTTGACCCGACCCTAATCTTGACGTCAAAAGGAGAAACGTAGAAAGAGGAAAACATTAGATTCCTGAGCGCAGTCGTAAAATCGAGCACAAAATTCAGTCATAGAGTTCCGTTTCGCAAATTTCCCACCTTCACGTTGTTTGCTTAGACTAAGTGTATAACTTAATTGTGTATGTTGCTTTAAACATTTTAGAGACTAGAAACATAGTTGGGAGCTTCTATAGAGTGTAAGATAGAGAAGTGGAATGTGAATTGTTGATAGAGCAATAACAAAGTAATAAAGAGCTGAGAGGAAATAAGCAAGCCACACATAACATAAAGCAATTTACCTTGGAAACCCAGACATGGGGAAAATCAGCTTGTTAATGTCAACTGAATACCACCTTCTTCCTTGAGCAATGGGGGCTTTATGAAGACCTAAAATGTAGCATGAAATCAACATTGTAGTTCATACTATCCTCTTGACTGTAATGTCCCCTTTTCCAAGCTAGTCACTATGAAGGCCTTGAGCCCATTCCACCTTCCATGGGCTTCAAGGAAGGAAAGCAAGGGAGGTGAACATTGCCATAATTGTAAGTGATTGTATTTTCCTTATTTATTTGATTACTAATTATGGCTCGGAGAGATTCGATTATGTGATAAGTGAATGACAAAGTAAAAAGGAACTTCTATCTTCTCCTTCATTAAGGTTGGTCTTCTTAAGAGCTACAATGGAGATAAAGAAATACTCTTTCCCTTTTTACGAGATCGGTCTTCTTAAGTCAAGATTAAAAGTGCACTTCCCCCTTCATTAAGAGGGCAGTCATGAAGATTGATCTTCTAATTCATCCTTGGCACCAAAGAAGGGTACTTAAGGAGGTTCAAATGGAAGAGGGGGATCATTATCATTCATCATTTGACATTTACTTGGATTTGGAACTAGTGTAACTTCTCTTCTTACCATTGAAGGACAAAACCCCTTGGTTACCTATTGAGGACGAAAACCTTCAATAGGATCATACTTGGGGATGAAAACCCTCTTGTGTGCATTGGTGGCTTCATTCGGGAGTCAAAAGTGGACTTCAGTGGCAGATTTCTGGAACAACAAAGTGTTTATCCGTGCATAGGGCACTTCTACTCCAGCTAGGGCACTTTCAAGGGTGTTGGCACCCTTTCTCCACTTTATCTACTCACCTGGAAAGTTCGGGATCACTTTTGGAGGGGTTTTCGTGGTTGGAAAATTGTGATTTCACTTTTATTTGATAACTGGTCTCTCCAAGATCATTTTGCGCATTTGTTTGTGTTGAAACACCAAGTATTGGAGTTATGAATTTTCAAAGTTTCAGCTATGTTTGCACTTGAATTAAAGTATAAAATATATATTTGCTCCAGATTTCATTTTGCTGGACTTATGACGTGTTTGGGATATTTCTATATTGATTTTCAGTCTAGCTTACATGAGAATATTGTCTTGAAAATCCCATACAGTTCGCTGCCCTAGGAAATAGAAAATCAGGTTCATCGCTGGGGCTAAGTGGTGATATTGTTGGCTGCCATATGAATTCCTTTGTTGTCATAAATATTCAAATTTCTCTTTGTTGCAAATACCATTTTCAGTTTGTTCCTCTAAGGTTAAAGTGATTGACCGGTGGCTGTAATAAAAATCAAAAGTTCTCATTTGGATTTGAGCCAAAACCCTTATTTTCAGTTCCAGCCCTAGAAAGGGACATTACATTGATTCTTTACTGCGCCTTCTCTTCATTTTTCTGCTGATTATGGAACACACAAACAAGCATTATACTGCAGTTTATCTCTCTCAACTCTCTAATGTTATTTCTCATTCTTGCATCCCACTCATTGCTTATCCAATATCCCCAGCCTCTTATACAAGTGTTGGAAGTGTTCCTTCATACACCGAAGGACCCCCAAACATCAAGAAGCTGGAGAAAACATTTTGCAACAGTTACATACACGTGTTATCACATTTAGACATGACTGTCGATTTGTCGGGCAGGACTGCCAATTTGCTTGGCAGGAATGATAGTTCTTTCATTTGAGTTAAAAAACTGATGTATTGCTGGAGTTTTCTGAGTGCAATTGTTTCTTGATCTTATATGGATCATTTCAACCCCATTCTTAGCCTTTATTAAGGTCTTGCATTGATCTCAACAGTTTTCACTTTTGTAGATAATGTATCAGTCCGATGGTTCATTGTCTTTTGTTTCACTCAGTATAAACTATTAGTTTCAAATTCTTTTTGGCAGCTGATGTCCCTTCTACCCATTCCTCTGGCCCTGCTTATGATACTTCAAGTTGTTCGATCTGGCCTAGATAGCCTGCCAATCTCTGTTTCTGAAATAAGGATTTGGCTGATATCAATATCGGTAGGGTGGTTTTTCTTCCACAGACAAGCAGATCTACTTATCCCTCTTACTTGTTACTTTGTTCTCCACTTACTTTGCAGTGCATAAGCACTTCCTTGAAACTCAAACTTGATGTCCATGAGCAATGACATAAACTTTCCCTACACTGCTATGCAGGGCTCACCAATGATAACATACATTCAGCTATGCAGAGAATTAAAGTAACAGCAGAATGACATCAGTATATAAGAGCAATGATAAAACAGCTATGAACGCAAATAAAAACAATAGATAGCTATATAATTATGATTTCATAGCTTCAAATCATCATCAAAGGTGCGACCTCTGATGATACCTTTTCAAAATAATCACATAATTAATATATGTTCAGCAGCTTAATCAACTGTAGTCCACTTGGTGCTAACTATAGGCTAATTGCACCCATGTACCCTCCATGCTGCCTACATCATAGAAACACATCAAAGACCCAGCCGTGGAATTTGACCTGAACTGTTGTGGGCTTGTTTAATCCCAAATTGGTGAGAAAGTAAAAAGTTGAGGGCCTGTCCGTTCTCTCTTAATAAAGACCGTAACCCCATTTTAAATTGTCCATGATGGTAAATTGGTGTCCGAAATTGATATTATTTTAGATAGAATGGGTACGGCATAGTTTATTGGAGCTAAGAATCAAATCCCAATGGAAGACTAACAATGAACATTGATGGTGCCTATCAAGGATCCTCACAATACATTTGGTGTGGCCATTTTGTAGTCCTAGTTTTGCTCCACACACCAGAATACTTACACATTAACACTGTTGCCTAGTACACAAGTGCATCGTACATTATCCCCTCTATGCCTTCAATAGTTTGTTTTCCATCAAAGGATAGGAAGACTGGTCCTCGCCACTTTAAGAAATAGTTTTAGAGCCAAATGCCAGTTGCATGGGCTAAACTTCCAAAGGAACTGCTAGGTTTGATTCTCATGTGCATATTTACCATGGGATATTAGTACGTGCATCAACAAGCTGGAATGTAACTGCAGGTATCTAGGGTGAGAGATTAGTACCATGGGTTACTGAGATGTATGCTGGTCCCAATTCTTTTTCAAGAATTTTCAAAATTTTGTCTCAATAAAATACTCCAAGGGAGATTTTTTTGATTGTCTATCAACATTCAATTTTAGCATTTTCACCCCAAAAATGAAGTGGTATCATGAAAAGGCCACCCAACAATCATTCCCGGCCTATGGGGCTCATTTGTGACTTTTAAAAAAAACTTAAATTTGATTTTAAAAAATCATAACCAAACAAAACAGAGCAAAATGTAAACCTTATTTTTAGGCATGAGGTGCAAGGTACTAACTTGCATGCAATGATTATAGTCAATCACAAAGATTTAGTGCTCTCCCCAACACAAAAGCGTATAGTATGCCCTACTTATTAAGATATTGACACTAATGCTATTTGGCAAGCCTTACTTTATGTAAAACTTTAAGGGCAATACACATGTAGCAAATAATAAGCATAAACATGTAGCAAATGTTAAAATAGAAAAAAGACAACACGTGTTAAATTTCATATTCCCAACATATAATTAAAGATATACAAAAAAGTAGCCAATCGACCAAGAAATCTACCTATTATCAATTGCTTCTTCAATGCTCCTTGCATCCAGACATTTAAGTCCGTCACGTATCCAAGTCATTTGACCAGATGGTCCTGTGACCTTCTTGAGCCAAAAATAATATGTATATGAGAGATGATTTAAAAGTTAATACAAAAACCCAGAAATGAAAGAAATGAAATTCCCTTCTTTGCACGCCCATTAAATTTTAAATCCTAAGTATTAGATTTATATCCAATCTTCTATTCTATGACTTATTTCAGGTTATTGCTTACATTTTGATACCAACTTTACGAGATCAAAAAAACTTGTTATGCTTATCAATGCATTCATGTAGAGCAGTGATCCGGTCCATGATATTCATTAATAACTCCAAACAAATCCAAGGACATGTCAAAGTCAACAAAACAGGGAATGTTGAGGGTCAAAAAAGTGTGTTAGCCTTATCAATGCATGCATGCAGAGCAGTGGTCCGTAAGGATCCATGATATTCATTAATAACTCCAAAAGAATCTGAGGACTGTCAGGGTCAACGAAACAGGGAATGTTGAGGGTCGAAAAAACTTGTTAGCTTTATCAATGCATGCATGTAGAGCAGTAATAACTCCAAAACAATCCAAGGACATGTCAGGGTCAACAAAATAGGGAATGCTGAGTGCCAAGGCTACACATTCCTGAACCTATCAATGGCATTATCTACTTCATCCAGGTGAAACAGATATTATTCCTCAACAAAATGTAAATGCGATTACATATTTAGATTCCTCTCAAAAAGTCATACACTTCCATAAAAAACAGCACCTGATTCTGAGTTCGTATGCAAAAGTTTCAGGCTCTGGTAGACAAGACACTTTATGTTGTTGCAAAACGGCAGGGGCAGTTTTGCAAGCCTTAAGCAGCAGTTTCACAACCACCGCGACGGTTCCATAACTGTCGGTCCACAAATAGCGGCGGTTGTGTAACTGCTGGTCTGTAGAAACAGTCAGTTTGCCTACACTAGTTGAACAATCATTTTCAAGCATAGTTACTAGGAGATGGATACATCATATGGGTACTGAACAACAATACAAGGAGATGGGGACAGGTAACCCATTTTTCATAAAAATAGGAGACAGAAACAGGTATGCCATTTTTCAAAAAGATAGGAGACAGGTACTCAAAGACAGAAAATATATATGTAAATTTTGAAGAAAACAACATTATACAACTTAATATACCCTAAGAATAACATTAATTACTTTTTAAAATAAAGATATTAGATATTGACAAAAGATAAGAGTAATTATATTGATATTTATCTTTGATATGTCATCATATCTAGGGTCAAGAGTATAAAACATATTTTAAATAATTACTGAAATGCAAGACTATGAGACAAGTACCGGTCTCTGAGACGAGTATCAATGAGTACCAGTCTCTGAGATGAGCACTGGTCTCTAAAATACAATTTATTCCTTTCTTACTGTTTTATGGTTTGCAAGTAGTTTACTCTTTCTAAAGCACATTCTACCACTCTATACATTCAAGAACTGTCATTTTTAAACAAATTCAAAGTAGAACAGCAAATTGTGATTTTGTGAATTTTACAAGTATGCACCCTTAGGAGTGTACATATCAAGAAATTCAATTAGTATATGAACATTGGAAATGATAAAACCCTTTAAGCAGAAGCAGCCTTTTACTTGACAAATTGCATGATGAGATATACAATTTCTTCTCAGATTACAACTTTAAATGCTGCCATCTTTGTGTTTTGTTGCCAAAAAACTAAATAAAATCTTAAGATACGTAATATTTTTCCATTGCATGGCCACACATCTAGGTTCTCGGTCACAATGATCTAACCAAAGTAGTATGATAACAATACATGTTAATTCAATTATTTTTGGTTTCAAATGGAGAAAACAAACAAAACACAGCAGTTTCAAAAATAGACAAAAACAGATTTTTTCTTCCCATCGTTCACTTTATCCCCTTTTTCAGGCACCTTTAATGTCGACCAGTGTAAGTTAATCTTTGAGCCAGCAAGTGCTTTATATACACACCAACTCACTATGCATGCACATTAAGTGTAAAAATAATAACAGAACACATCAAGCCAAGAACTGCAACATAATTGACAGGAAGAAATCGCAGAAAGGAAACCAACAAACACTATGAAAGTGGATGCAACCATCCTGTCTATCTAACAGAGGATCTGCCACTACACTTATGCTGAGAAGTAAAGCTCTGCCTGCCATCAACCCTTCCAGTTGTCTTCCAGAGTAGTCTGCAGACCTTTTTTTCTTGCCACTAATGTGGGAATGAAATTGCTACCCTATTAAGATGTAATGTCCCCATTTTTGAAGACCCTTAGCCTATCTTTCCCTGTGGGCTCTGGGATGTTGCAAGGGGAAAATTTTTATTAAATAATTAAATATTATTCCCTGGAGAGTGATTTTTATCATTTGACATTAGAAAACAATAATTATTTAATTATGAAGATTATTTAATTTAATTCACAAAATATAAAATTAAATGGGGAATTAATTAAATAAATATTTAGGTGGATTTTATTGATAAAATCACCCTTAGAAAAGGGGACACCACACCTAGGAAATGTTAGGAAATCATATATAGTGCTCACATTATTCATATATATGGATGAATAATATTATGTAATATATTATGAGTTGTAATAAACAAACTCATAATATCAGGTTAGTATATTATATACGTGAGTTGTTTGGGAGTTATAACAACTCACATATATATAGATTTGTGGTTGAGTTGTTTCCTACTTAATAGGAAACTATCTCCCTATATATTTGCAGCTTGTTCATTATGTAATAAGCCCGTATGAATTGAATATAGTTGATTATATTCATCTGCAAATCTGTCTATACCATTTCATTTGGTATCAGAGCTACTATGGATCCATGATATATTATACAGGGAAAATATTTTGCTATTCACGTTTTCCCTGGTTAATGAGAGTGATTTTGTAAAGCGCCTGATCTCTTTGTGACTCCTGTACGTGCATGTTTAGATATTTTTTGTGTCTTCCATTCATCTCAGAAGACCGTACCGTTGCAATTATCTATTCCTTTCAATTCAGTGGCCGTTCTACATTGGATCTGCGTTTGAGTAATAGTGTTGAGCAGGACTCAATTCCATCGACTCTGATCTCCTTTTGATGCGTCAGGTTATAGCAATATAGAAGAAGAGATGAAGAATTGCATATTTGTTCAAATTCCACTATGATAGGGACGTGATATTTATGTTTTTTACAGCTTGCACTGGAATTTGCGTGTTCTTGGAGATTTAAAAGCCCACGGTTTTATAAAGAATTCTGCTCACTGGATGTTTTCTCTTTTTTTTGGATTTTCCATCTTTTTGGAATCAAGAATTAATGCGAGTTGCGCCTATATCAGTCTCCACGCCATTTGGCAGATCAGTATCATAATTTATTAGATTTTGAGGCTCTTGATTTTTATTGGCATTCGGTCGCACCTCCAAGAAGACCCCACTGCAGTCCTGAGCATGTTGACCCATGAGCTCCTCTGCTCCGTATTTATCTGCATTGAAATATTTTTTTTCATTGAACAACGAGTGTCAACCTTGCTTGAGCATTCGACATCAAAATCAGATCAAAAATTGGTCTCGCCAACGGATAAATCGCCTTGCATGGTGCTTCGACCTCATCGACACATCTCCTCCACATAACGGTCTGACATAATTTAATTCTGTCCACGTCAATACATTCATAGTAAGCACACTGTTTTTAGTATTGTTTTTATTATAGTAAGCAGTCAAAGGTGTATTGTTAGTCTTTATTCATTTTATAGTCCTCATGGTTATAAGTTTTTATAACTTAATCCACGTTCAAGTTTTTAGTATTTTGGTCTATGTTAATGGTAAAGTGGTAGTTCCCACTCAAAGTTAAACAAAAAATAAAGTGTCGTTATTTATTGTCAATCTGTCTAGGTAAATAATTGTGTAAAAAAGGGTGCATTTTCGGTTGTATCCGACACCTATCTCACAATGGTCAAGAAAAGAAGAAAAAAATGTATTCTCATGGAACCAATTACCATGGAGAGAGACATAAAAAATATACAAGATCAAGAAAATTCAGCTATGCTAAATTTAGAAGAAGGATATGAAGGTGATAGTGAATTTGAACCACCTAGATCTCTAAAAAGAAAAAGGTTGACAGCTAAAGAATACAAAGACCATCTTTTATGAAAAATGAGAAGTTCGGAAAAGAAGTCTGAGCACATTTCTCTGACCTAAGCGGTATGTATAACTGGAGGATGGAGGCACAGGAGGCTGGAGGTCATTCAACGACCTCTCGTCAGTCACCAACAACGGGGCCGCACGAAGCTGTGGTGATAGTGTGTGTGTGAGTTTGCTTTCTTTTCAAAGTTGCAATTGATTCCAGTTGTGTGCAGCGTAATTTTTTCTCAGTGTTCCTGTTATGGCTTGAATAAGTGAAATGTTCACATTGAGGGGGGGAACATGGTCTCAATGTTCCATTTTCTCTTTTCATATTTGTAATCAATGAGTGATATTTCCTACATAATTCCCTGAAGGAAAAGCATTATGGACAGATGAAAGCACAAAAGAAAAGCAGCATCATGATATTGAGGTTGTTGGTTGTCCTGTAAAACCATCCCTGTTGAGGTTGTTGGTTGTCCTTTAAAACCATCCCTTGTTGAGGTTGTTGGTTGTCCTGTAAAACCATCCATGTTGAGGTTGTTGGCTGTCCTATAAAACCATCCAGATCATGAGCACGCACGGGCGGCACACTGCAGAAGGAAGTGCAATTGTTGTTTCCCCATGTTCGCACTAAGGGGGGGAATGTTAGGAAATCATATATAGTGCTCACATTATTCATATATATGGATGAATAATATTATGTAATATATTATGAGTTGTAATAAACAAACTCATAATATCAGGTTAGTATATTATATACGTGAGTTGTTTGGGAGTTATAACAACTCACATATATATAGATTTGTGGTTGAGTTGTTTCCTACTTAATAGGAAACTATCTCCCTATATATTTGCAGCTTGTTCATTATGTAATAAGCCCGTATGAATTGAATATAGTTGATTATATTCATCTGCAAATCTGTCTATACCATTTCAGGAAATATAAATTGTTTTTATTTAATAATTTCCCTCTCCTAGGGATTTCGAATTTTGTGCCTCCTTGGTTATAAAAGGAGTGTTAGGATCATTATGAGACTCATGTTATGATGAAGTTATTTCGATACTCCGTGCTTGGAGTTGGGATGCATACCCATTGTTGTCCTCTCTCTCTCTCTCTCTCTCTCTCTCTCTCGTGGGAGGTTGTATTGAGCTGGTTTTGAGATTCAATTGAAGTATTTATTTGTGAGATCCAAGTTTGTGGCTTTGGCAAGTATTTCGATTAAATTTGCAAGTGAAATTCTGCCTTTTCTACTGTAGTGTCGTCACTGTAGCAGCTGGGTTTGCGTGATCAAATTAAAGCATTTTTGGTGTGCTTGCAAATCTAATTATTGGTGTATGTCTTCATTCCAGTTTTGGCGAGCTTTTTATGGTGATTATAGACTGATTTGTGTGCAAAAATCTTAAGCTTTAACCTTCAGCAATTGCTAGTTTGTTTGCTAAACTGGATTGTGGTATTTTTAAGGGAAGTTTGACCAGCCTGGGCATGATTTATGGTTCCCTTTAGCTTCAGCGATTCCTTTTAATGTTTTATGAACTGTTTGGGGCCATAAGTGGATGTGAATCGATCAAGTTTAATGTGTGACTTTGTGCCTTTCCTACAGCGAATTTCCTTGGGCATGTTTATGACTGGTTTATGATCTTTTTGAGGTAGAATCGACTAATCTTATGCATGATTATATATCCCTTTTACAGCGATTGGTCTGGGCAGGTTTTGTGCTTAGTGAACTGAATTTTTGTCTAGTTTGATTACTGCTCAAAAACAGCAACTTCTGTTGGGGGTATTATGGACTGATTTTGGAATAGAATGTATTGTTGTTCTTTCTTCCCTGGCAGCGATCCAGTTGGAGTAAGTATTAAATCGTTCAAACGCATGTTTAAGACTCCTTTGGGCAGCGACTGAGGTGGAGCAAGCTTGGTAATTCTTCACACAAATATTGCTTGTTTTTCATTCATATAAATCTGTCAAATCTCCTTAGATATCGGCGACCTGGGTTTAGTTGTTGAATGTAATATTGCATGTCTCTAATGCTCATGTGGTATGGAAGCATTCATCTACTTACAGCGATGTCCTTGATACACTTTGGCATTGATTTCCATGACTGTTTGTTTCTCTGATATCTGGAAATGGCAACCTGGGTAAGTGCATGAGTTAATGATAAATCAAGTCTTGTAGGCAGCGATTGCATTGTCTAAATATTCTCCATGGTGGCTGAGTTTAGCAATCTGATTCAATGCTTGTTTCAGTAGTGTTTTGGACCTCCCTTTAACAGCAAGTTGTATAAGTACAGTGAGCTGAGTTTGGAGTATGATTTCCTCATCGTTTTGGAGGTGATCTATAATTGATTTACATACCTTTAGTGGCTGATATAGTTGCATATCTGTGAGGGCTGATTTTAGAGCATGTTTGCATGAGTTTATTAATGGTTAACCAATCAAAGAAATCTGATTTCTGAAGAGTATAGTTTCAGCTGTGAGTGAGCCACTCGTAGAGGCCATTAAACCCCTTTTATTGGGTTTATTGAGTCATCTATTTGATTGGTTTAAGTAGTTTTGACTGAGTTTTGCTATTTGCATTTGATTGGAGTGTTGGAGAGTTGGTTGTTTGTCTAATTCCCATTGTTCCAGGAGTTGGGACATTACATAAGAGGTAGAACAATTACAAAGTTTTTTAGAAGATTGAGTCTCTCTCCTCCAACAATCTTGACCATTACACTAAATGACACTTAAGTGAGTTCTAAAACATAAGTCAGACAATTTGTATTGACCATTAATTTGACTTTTATTCACTCGACAATATATAGAACCATAAATTCTTCAAATTATCTATGAATCGTCATAGGTACATAATATCATGTCATCCTTCAAATCAATCTTGATGAATCTTTCATCTTTGAGTAATAATCATGCAAACTGGATCTTTTGCCTTCAATCAATAATTATTATCAAGCAGACTGGAAAACAGAGTAGCATGGCAGAAATATATATGCAGAATTAACATCTCCAGTTCCTCCATTCTTCTCAGATAGATGCAGTCAGAATCTCGTCTATTTTATCAATAGTTCAGTTGCAAACAAATCTTTAACAAAAATCCCAATTGAAAATAAATTTAGACATCTTTTGATTTTGAATGTGCAATCCAACTGCAGATAAGACCTCTTCTACAGTGCAGGAGAGGAGCTTACATGTATGTAAGACTGCAAAAATAGATATCATAGATTTCAAACCTGCAATCTTGAACACTCACATCCAGATCACTTATCATTACAACAATGCATTCTAAATCACAAATCTATCCAGATTCTAGTACAAGTGCACAAGATGATGATAAAAACAAAAGGGAAAAGTAGAAAAATGAATAATCATAATTAGGTCCATGAGGGAATTAAAGTTCCTAGGTAGCCGGTACGGTTATGGGTACAAGTATGGGGATCCGGTACGCTGGTACGGCAATTTTTTGGGGGGGGCTGGGTACGGCCATACAATATATATATAAAATATTAAAAATGTTTTTAAAAATAACCAAATAAGCATAATTATAGCCTTACACATGCATAGAGTAAACAAATTATTAAATAAGTGAAATAGCCACACAAAGTTAAAACGTATTGATAATTTAATGCATTTTTTCATTATATTCATTGTTTTAACTTATCAGCAGTACATTGTTCAAATGTTACAATGTAACATTGTAAACACAAAAATGAAGATACATCAACATTCTAATAGTCTAATGGCTTTAATCATAATCAACTGGCTCTGCCTCTTCTCCAATGTCTTTAATAAGAGCATTACCACCATCATGTGGTTCATTAAAACCATAGTACTTGTATTCAGGTGTATATACTCGGCAGACCATAAAAAAATTTGACGCTACACTAGCCCTACTTAAACAATGTCACGCAAGCACTATTTAGGTCCAGATCTAGCAATGAAATTTTAAGCAAAATCGATAGTTTCCAAAATTGTAGTCTCTATGAGTCCATACCCAAACACATTGTTGGCCCTTACTTGTACTCATCCTTCTATTAGATTTGAATACAAAGTGCAAGTACAAAATTTGCATGATCATGACCAAATACAGAATACAACAGTCTGGTTGATAAGTGTTATGAACTTCTTGCGATGATTGTCCGAATGGACAAATGAGTATGTACCCCAAATTTCTCTCAGCTACAGCAAGAACTAGCAACCTATTGATAGCAAGCCGCAAAATCAATGTTGAAAAAAGAGCTAAGTTGCAGGTATTCGATATGTATACGGATACGGGTAAGTAGTGATTTTTGTATGCCAATACGACACTTGGGTACAACAATAGAATATAAAATATATTTATTCTTTTAAGTTTAATAAGAAAAATTCCAGGCCTACACATGCATATGTATCCAAATCCATATTATTAAATAGACATTTGTTTTTGACAATAGTTAAGCGTGTATTGGATACTTCAATGCATTTTATCATCATATCCATTGTTCAAACTTATAAGCAATACATTGTTCAATAGTCTAATGGATTTGCCTCTTCTTCCAATGTCTTCAATGAGAGCATCACCACCATCACGTGGTGCACAAGAAATCACAAACATATTGCAGTGTATACTCATGAAATCCATTCACTTAGTGCCGCTCCCCGCCTAGCTGCCCACTTTGCACTTGTCTCGCAAAACAACATCTACATCAGTATTTAGCAATGAAAAACTTGGGCAATGAAATCATCAAAGTTATGGAGTCATGTCTGCAGTCCATATCCCAACACTATTCTTGGCCCTTACTTAAGCCTCGTCCTTCTTATGTCATAGAAGGCACAAGTCATAGGACTGTGCGAAGACCAAATTACATAGGCTGCCCATTACTTGCTACCAACTTCTTGCGGTATACACCGAGTGGAATTAAATGTCTGAGTATGTACCCCCAATTACCTCTCAGCTGACAGTATTAGAACAAGATCAATCGCCCCCCAGGCAATCCTCATCAGTCAATGCAAAATTAAAATTTTAAAGAGAGTAAAAGCTGCCTCAAGAACTAGGTCTCTGATACGCGGTTCAGTACGGGTTCTGAGCTAACGACAACCCAGCTCAATGTTGATACGACACTTGGGTAAGTCAATACAATATACATATAAAATATTTGAAATATTTTTAAAAATAGCCAAATAAGCAAAATTCAAGCGTGGGTGATGTATTTGAGTAAACATATTACTAAATAAGTGAAATAGCCACAAAAGTTAAAATGTATTGATAATTCGAGTACTCGCCGAGTCTTCGTGGCGAGATATTCATTGTTCAAACTTATAAGCGAGTACATTGTTCAAATGTTCGAAATGTAACTTTGTAAACACAAAAATGAAGAGTACATCAACATGTCTAATAGTCTAATGACTCTGCCTCTTCTGGCGATGTACTTCACCGAGAGCATCACCACCACTCACTTGGTTCATTAGAACCATAAGCATCAGGAAGTACACAACCAGAACCATCAGCAATACCGCTCCCGCTAGCCCTACTTTGCAGGTCACGCAAAATACTCTCAAGGTCCGGGTCTAGACAACGAAATTTGGGCAATGGAAGCACTCCAAGTTTGGAGTCTCTGGGTCTATATTTCAGCACTTTGTTGGCCCTTGCTTGTTCTCATCCAACACTTTGTTGGCCCTTGCTTGTACTCATCCTTCTTATGTGATAGAAGATGCAAGTTAGAATGCACGAAGACCAAATCCTTCTCCTTTTTTTCTCCCAACTTGTTGCGGTTAACCAAGTAGATAAATGAGTATGTTACCCCAATTCCTCTAATCTGAAGAAGAACTCGCAACCTATTGAAGTAAGCCTCAAAGTCAATGCAAAATTAAAATTTGAAATTTATAAAAGTAAAAAAAAAGAGTTAAGAAATAAGAAAATTTAAAATCTTACTCGTGATAAAAATTTTATTGCAAGTGGCCTGAGGTCGGTTTATGCTTGTCCATGGAGATACTGCCACGAATAAGCATCTATCTTTTATTTGTCACGAAGATCGCTAATGGAATGGTCTCTGGAGGATATGCAATTGACAAACTCTGCTCTAACCATGTTGTTCTGCTTCTGGATCTAGGAAGATTGCTAGCAAATGCCACCTTGTACCCCCCACTAACTTCAACATCCCTAAATGGTGGTATCCTCCTGGGCAAAGAAAGGATATCTGCGCTATAGTATTTTGGAGTCAAAGCAAAAGCAAGAAGATGCAATAGAGTAGTCATTTTGTTTCACCTTTTAATGAGATGTGATTGCACTTCCTTGAAGAAAGTCTCCTGTAGGATCTCACTCTTCGACATTTATGATGGTCTTAATTGACTTAATCATTAAGTCAATTCCATCATAAATCTTACCCATGCATGGATGATTCATATCAATAAATCTCAACATACTCAAAATGGGCTTGGTTAAACTGAGCAAGTAATCCTCACGAGCCCACCATGCATCATCGAGGATTCAATAATTTCACATTTCTAGCCCTCTCACTATTTGCTTGCCTCCATACACTCCAAAGGTCACTGATAACCATGCCACTCACTGCCTCTCGCACCTTCGCAAGTCGTCTCTAGATGAGTGCATGTGCGAAGAAAATTGAGTCTCAAAAACCTAATAAGAAATCAAAACAAATAAAATTAAGACAAGTAAATTTAAAATATTCAAAAATAAAATTCTACAAATTAGAAACTTATAAAAGTAATTTCATGAATTTATAAAGATAAATTTAAAAACTTAATAATTATTTTTAAAAAACTGAATGTTACAGGTTACCTTCAATAGTTACAATGTCGAGAATCTACGATAGATGGCTTGGGACATGTGGTGGTTGCTGAGGAACATTTGAATCTCTCTTTCCTCCTCATAAACTTGTTTGATCCAAGCAATTTTTGTGCCCAATTTTTGTAACATTAAAGTTGAGGGAATGAACCGCACAAGGTGTTCAGAATATGTTTCCATACCGTGCCTCAACCGACAACCCTACAACTCTACAGTTTTTTGCATTGTTCCCGTGACAACTTGGACAATGTTTTGATGCCCCACCACCTCAATAGATTCTATGAGAATGTCAGCAATGAATTGGGCATCCTTCACTTGCCCCTCACAATCAATAGCCCTTAGAAACATTGACCCATTAGGACACAGTGCAACCATATTGATGAATGGCCTATTTGCTCTATTTTTCTATCCTTTAGAAATGATAGACACCCTTTGTTTTGAGCCATTGATTCTTGGATGGGCAGGAATGCCTCTTCAGCATTTTTTCTTTCTTTTGACAATGAGGTGGTACGCACCTTTTCATAACCTGGGCTAATGTACTCTCTAAGGGCTTCATTGATACATCTCACCATATCTTGTCTAGTATGGTGATCTAACAACATTAAATGGGACACCACATGCATACATAAAGCGCTCAATACCTTGGTGAGCTATGTCCCTACTTTCACTTCTGGAATGCCCTTTCTAACGGGCTTGTATCTCTTGTTCTTTTGTGAGAAAGAGGTGGATCCTCTTCCCCTTCAGTTGCAATAGGTGTAGACAAAAACGGATGATTTGTGGGCCACAACCTCAACAAGATGGAGAAACATGTGGCTTGCTATTTGATCTTCCTTTTTTTGCCATAGGATGCTTGGATTTTAAGATAGTTGTTGCATCTGCTTCCTCTTGTTTTTTGATGTATGTAGGGGTCTTTGCACGTGGCAACCCCTTTCCATCCAATGCTCCACATGTTCTGAATCTTGTGGCCAATGGCCCCACACAAATGAAATTTCACTCTGACTGTAGAAGCTCTTAAATTGCATATTACATTGTGAGCAAATCCGATAACAAACTTCAAAGAAAAGTCGCTTCTTGTACCTCATGAATTTGTTGTTTTCAGCAAAGATGAATAAGGGTGGCTTCCATTCAAAACATCTTCTTTAGATGAAAGATCTATGAGACCAAATTGTTGCCATAAAGAAAAAGGTGGATAACAACGGCCCAGATGCTCTTTTTCTTAATAATTTACTGCCCTCCTAAACATTAGTGGAAGCATTATACTTGATGGCAGAAAGCCAAACCCCTAACTTTCGATCAAGTTAGTTCTTGCTTCCTGTAACAGAAAAGCAAGTAGACACAAAATCTAGTTCTAGACAAATAGAGATTGCATTTGCTGCTCAACCGAAAGGGAAGTGACACTAATCCTAAAAAGGTTCTACTTCCAAATTCCAAGTGAAATGTCATTGTTGTCTTAAGGTTGGGCATGTCAAAAAGAATTGTTAGAAGCGACATTATGATCTTTCCCACAGCAAAAGGTTGAGAGGTCAGATAAATGTGGCAATAGTTGAAGAATGATATTTTGAGGAAGAGTGCCCTTCGGGCATCATGCTCTAACGAAAATGCTATCAGTTGTTGGTTCATTGATTTCAATGCATCCATATATTTTTCTTGTCATAGAGACCGACATGCACAATTTATTGTGAAAACAAATCTTTATGATTCAATTTTATTAGTTGATGGGGGGAAACTTGCAGTAAGGGGGATAGGAAATAAATGCATTGTGTTGAATAACGCTCAAAAACTCATAGTAAGAAGTGTTAGGTATGTTCCTAGAATGAATAAAAATCTCTTCTTTATTCCTCAATTAACATTGCTGTAAATTTCTTTGGGAAGCAATTTATTGTCTGATGTGGAACACGACAAGGCAGTTAGTTTCCCTAGGCATTGGGCAAGGTGGCTTCTATAGGCTTGTTGACCCTGCTACAATCTACTTAAATGCGTGTATGGAAGGAGACTCCACCATGCAGGATGTGCAAGAGGTTGTAATGCCTCAATCAAATGCGTGGTTTGTAAATTTGGACAGAGATTTAAGAGGCTGGATTCACAAAATTTATCATCATTATTCATTAAACGGGAATACATTCTTATAGATCAATGATCTCCTACATGTAAGGAGTCACATCTAATCATGAATATTCAAACTATCCTCTAAATCTCTCTAACTACACTCTAACATCTCTCACACACAACTTGACATACATTATTCATGCTCCTAATTATATGAGTTATAAAACAACTCATATAATAATGTATTCACACAATAACACACCAAAACATAATGTGAACCCTAATATTCCTAACATTCCCCCTCTTATTGTGCACATGGGAGAAGAGAATCATATTCAAAAGAAAACAATTCTCTCTGAAAACACTGCTTAGAACAACTACTACTCCAAGTTGTATCATAACCCTCGTAAAGACAGTTCCCAAGCCGAATTCCATAGAAAAGTTACCAGATCCCTTTCCTCGAACTCCTGAATTCTAAGTCTTTAAAGATTCCTAGAGCTCCCAAACTATCAAGACAACAATCCATATTGAGTTTACCTCGAAATCTTCTCCTGCCCTCAAAAAGCAAGATTCTTCAAAATACGATTATTTTTTAGATGTCACGACAGGGTTTATTCACACATACAATGGAAAACATGAAAATACTAAAAATAGTAACGAGGACTCAGCCCTCATTGTCTTCATATGTAGTCGTCATTGTAGATCTCTACCACTCTGATCATGAATGGTATGAGAGGATCTTCGCTGCCACCTAGAAATTGTCCTAAACTTTAGTCAATTTGGTGCAATTGGTTTGTCCCTAAAGCAATTTCAGGGGCCCATCACTAGTGACTGACGAGAGGATTCGGTATTTCACTAAAGCAATTTCGCAGTCCCAACACAAGTGACTAACGAGAGGTCGTTGATCGACCTCCAACTGTAATGTCCCCAAATAGGACATTTCAAGATTCAACAATTATTTATCAAAACCCTTGAAATTTGAATGTGGAAAATGAACGACAACAAGTTGGAGAAATTATTGTTTTTTATGACAACAATGCAAATAACCCAAAATTGCTTTGCTCAAAACCCTAGAGATTTGCCTATGGGTGTAAAAATAGCCTCAAAACACCTTCAAAAATTATGAAATTAAACTATGTAGCTAGCCCTTGAATTATCAAATCTGAAAATACTTATTTTTTTGCAAAATACTGAAAAATCTGATTTTTTAATTGCAGAAAAACAGCAACCAAAACTTTCAAAAATTCATAACTCAGAAAATACCCAACAATTTTTGACAAATGATAGCTCAAATTGAAGATAAAATTACAAGCTTTCCAATGATACCAAAATCAGAATTTTTCGATGGGTGGAAGGCACCCAAAATAGGCTTAGAAATTATGGAAATGTGTAGATGAAACCCTAGTTGTACTTGAAATCAACAACCATTTGCCCCTCTTGGAAAGCCCTCAAACAAGCCTCATAACTGATCACAACACCTCAGATTTGATTCTCCTTCAGTTTGACCTTCAACAAAGACTCACATGCAGAAAAACCCTTCAAAAACAACACATCAAAATTTAAAATGTAGCAATGCATTTTCCGGATGGAAGTACCCAAAATCAGCAACACTATTGGGCATGCATCCCAATAAATCTTCAAGCATGAAGATACAAAATATAATTTCCAAGCATGCCTTAATTAGAAACCCTTATGTTGCTTTTATATCTCTCCTAAGTGGGGCGATCCACCTTTGGGGGGACAACTTTATTTAAAAATCACTTAAACACCTTTTGATCTCTTTTCTCTTTTCACCTCTTCAGGAGGCCGACAGGCTTCGGGACTTCCTCCATCCTCCCCTTGACGGATGGCCATTAGATTGATCACTTCCTTCTTCCCGTTGCTTTAGTGAGGGGCGCTAAGCGACATTACTGGTAACGTGTCTGGACCCTCAGTCCAGGTCTGTCAGGTCCCGTGACTCCGTTCCTTCTAATGGCTCCCTATCTCAGGCATTAGGGCACCTCTGCATAGATAGCGATCCACAGGGCCTACTTTGAGGCACCGCCTTCCTCCCAGACATTGGCTCCCCAGGCAAGCCAATGCGAGTTACTAATATAAGGGGTGCTCCTTCTTCCGCTCCCTCCCCACACTAATTTGTTTCTGGTCTCTCAGCCTCTGTTGTTTATCTCCTCCTCTTCTTCTCTCAAATTTTGGGTGATATTTGGGTCCTCTTGCTGGGTTTGTTTGCTTTGTACTCTGCGGTCACCATCTCAAGGTAAATGTTGGATTAATAACATTATCTTATCTATTTGCAAATAATCTAAAAATTTAATTATTTCCGTCTTTATTATTCCCCTCTAATTTCAAATGATGAAAATCACTTTCAAGGTAATTAATATTAGCTATTATTTTTATTTGAAATGGGGACATTACAATCCTCCCTTCCGAAATTTGCTTGAACTCAAGCAAATGCAAACTCATATGCCCAAATACCATGTACGAGAGAGAAGACATGATGTAATGCTTCCAAAGCCTTGACCCGGTGCCGGTCAAATGAGATATCACTTGCCAACATAAGCTCATGCTTCTGATATATTTTGGCCAAAACAAAATTTCTACAACTTCATTCTTTCTTGTTTTTGACCCTGCACATGAAGCAAACATATTAGAGAAAACATGAGTGTTTAGCAACACTTTTGTCAGTTCTTCATCATGCCTTGGAGGCATGATCATCTCATGAACTCTCCTCAAATGGTGAGACCTTCACGGTTGACTCATGCTGCCCGATCTACTGCTGTAATTTTGTTTCTTTTTTCTCGCAAAATCCTCATTAAAGTGGCTGGAAACTTGCTAGTACTTGCACCAAACACTACCAAGATGATAAGGGCCAGAAAAGAACATCTCCCAAGTGTCAAGGTACCACCACGGGGTTATAAAAAGGAGAAGGATCAAACTGAAAATGTATGAAACAACAGTCTATAACATTATGTTAGCACCTTCCATAAAAACCATGGGCTGCGTTCCTTAACACTTCTATTCACTTCCATCATGCCATGAGGATGTATAACATCTTGGACAGCAAGATGTTGTTCACTTGGCTGCCCCTTAATAGCGGAATTCATGACTTTAGTGCTTCTAGACATGTTCCTTACTCCATCACTATGTTGCCCACAAAACTGAAATGACCTAGTAGGAAACAATAAGTCATCAACACTTACATACCCTTGGTTGTAGCATGCTATTTTTGTACTTATCCTTGAGTATATGATGGCTGAAAATTCATTAGTATTTGCCCAAAATGTTCCCACAACATCAAGTGATAAAAAAAACAACTCCCAACAACAATGTTGTACCTTTGTAGGACCCAAAGAAAGAAAAGAACTAGTTGGAAATACAAAATACAACAACTTTATGCTTAATAACTTGTTTTAGAGCCCATAAAATATTGTTTGGAATCATCCAACTGTGATTTCCGGGTTGTGAGTGAACAACTGCAACTATCTTTATTCAACGACCCAACTCATGACCAAATATGTATTCCAAACATACTCTTGAAGTGTTAGTAATGAAACCCAAAACATAGATGACTGAAATTGTCGTACAATACTGAAAATCATTACCTTCAAGGGCTGCCTTCTTGATCATGACAGAAAATGTGTTGAATGGAGGACTTTATTTTTTGACAGCAGTCTTGTAACCCTTTATAACATCAAGCTTATCATTCCAACTCTTAATATTTATACCAAGAGCAGTTAGTTTCTTCACATCAAAATGCCTTCTATTGTGTCCTTCATTCATCATGGAGTGATTCAATAAGCCATCTTCCATTGGTGGGTTATCTGTAGGCATGTGTGATTAATTGAAGGGCCAAATAAATAATATTCCATGGGTTGTAAATGAAATGATTTGCTTACCATGAGAGGGCCAACTCACAAGACTCCATAAGTTCCAATTTCCATGAAGTATCCCTCTTACCAAATTCATGGTTGAAAGTGTGACAATCGACAATCAAATATCTAGTCAATGGTCCATCATGTAGACATTTTGTAACAACAATCCTTGTTTGTTGGGCAGCAAACAAAGTAGATAGGAAACTGAAAATGACAAGTACAACAATCCTATATTGCATGGCAGCTAGTACCAAACCCAAACAACCATGATTAATCTGAATTGACTTCATCAACTCACCCAAAACATGAGAAGTAATAACATCTTTGATGTGAAATATTTCCTAATATTGGTATGTGCCAAATATATAACAAGGGGTAGCAAAACTAAATTAACTATTAGCCTTTTCTCTATCCACACCAAGCATAACTCTATTAGCCCAATCAACAAAGCATGTAAAAGAGTGCATACTCATATATGTACAAAATTCTTTTGCCAAGACATCCTTATAACCTATTTTTCCCCTTCCGCATGCATGCTTGTTAGATAAACCATAAATCATATGAAAGTGAAAGATCACTACCCTATCATGTGCAATGTCTAGCAACCAACCATTCTTCCATGTAACTTCAATTTTTATCTCACATGAATTGGCCCAAGTAATGTTATCAAAATTGAATTGAGGGGAAACAAAATTAGGTAGCTTACCACACCTTGGGATAAATTTTTTGCTGCACTTGGACTGAAATTTCGGAAGTGTTGGCCTTCTTGTCAATGATCCGGGGCTGCCTTAGGAAGATTCCTTCTCCACTTAGCACCCTTCATCTTGTCTACATTGTTAGCACAATACTCATAACGACCAAAACAATGCAAGGACAAGATATGATGGTGGTGCAACAAATCCTTGCTATGAAGATAGTCAAATTTATTACCCTTGGTAGCTTCCATAGAGAGTCTACCAAAGGGGAAAACAACATCAGTACCTTAAGAGGCACCTTTTCCCTTTGCGTCTGGATCTCCTAAAGCCAAATCATGCATGCCAATACACATACCCACCAAAAATAATTCTAAACTTTTGTTTACTCATAGGAAATCAGTCATAAAGATCACAAAATCAGAATTGACAACCTTTGGAGGATGTGGAAAATTACCCGGATCCCATATCTTAGAGTGCCCATATAGGTGACTTTGAACTAAGGAATCTTCTTGCCTCATGTTGCAACCCATAATCTTCGTTTTTTTTCCATCTCTTACATGCTTCTCATGAGGAAAACAAATATGATATGACAAAGTATGCAACAATAAATCAACCTCGCTTGTAAGCTTCTTATGATGATAACAAACATCCCTGTTTGAATGATGTATGTATGGGACATCCTCATAACACCCTTCAAGGTCATGAATGTCATATTACTGCTTCATATTGACGGCTGTTCCAAAATGGACAACCAGCTGAATATCAACATCCACATTAGGGATTGGAGCTTCAATCACAAAATTCTCTTCTCTCTTGTATATCTGACTTTATCTGAGGCTTCTTATCCACGTATTGAACCCGTACCCGTACTCGTATTCAAATTCTGTCATCTCCTCTTATGTCACTTTGCTAACATGCATGCAATCCTTAGAAGGCAAAGAATTAAGTATTTTCGACTGATGAGGGATTTTCACCTTGTTCATCCTTGCAATCTTGCACATCGAACCTTTCTAGGAACCTTTGGGTGAAATCTTCAAGTGAGGCAATGGATTCGACCCCTCCAGTCTCCAACAAATGATGCCTTCCACTCATGTGCCCTACCATTCGAGTATATAGAGATGAGCATGAGGGCATTATCCTGACACATAGGATTCCATCACAAATGTCTTAAATTACTTCAACCAATATCCAGTAGAAATTCTATTAGTACCATCAATAAAAATAACTTAGGCCCACTTCATCCTTTCCATTGAATCCTTCTAACCTCTAGCTTCCAGATCTGCAACACAAAACCTCACAGGTGCACCAGATCGGTGATCTAATACCACTGTAATGTCCCAAATTGGACATTTCAAGATTTGCAACAATAATTTATCAAAACCCTTGAAACCTGAATGTAGAAAATGAACGACAAAAAGTGTAATATCCCCTTCCCAATCAAAGACCTTTGGTCTATTCTGTCAACCCGACGACCAAAGAAAAAATATAAGGGTGACTTAAGTTTTATTAATTTTATTATATTGTGCAAAATTAAAATACAACGTTATAAAAGCACATATAATAAATTAATAAACTTAACTTTACAATAGAACCTAGAAAAGTGCATAAAAACAAAAGCACTTATTCTCCCTAGAGAAATGGAGGGTGGAAAATGCATTGAAAGAATCATGAAAGCTGATTGGATATTTTGGAGGTTGCTTTGGGTCTCTTCTTCCTTTAAAAGGAGAAGTATACTTGCTTGAGAGGCATTCCATATTCACTTGATAATTTCTGATTTGTGTCTTAAGCTTGTAGCTTTTGCATAAAAATATCTAAGGACGAAAACCCCTTAGTATTTCCCTCTTGCGGACGAAAACCCACAAGAGTTTGAGAGGAATTTCCATTCAAGAAATTCTATTGGGCTTTCACAGATTTCTACTATTTTCAATAGTGTTGTTGAAGAATAAAATTGCAGCAGTTGTATGTTCATTGTACTAGTTGGAGCGACCCATCTTTTGGCTAGTTTGCAGTGTATTTGAAACATTTCAAGTCTAAATATTATAGCCATTTATTGTATTGATTTTTGTGAATCGAAATAAATTACTTTCATAATTTTTGGTGCTGATTTGATGCCCTAAATGTGTTGGGCGATCTACTTTTTAGGGAAAAATTAGGGTTTCATGTTTGCTGTGCGAAAACTAATTTTGGAATATTATTCTTCATATTTTTGTGGCCCAAGATCCAAAGTTTCAGCTCATTTGGACTTCTCTAGCAAAGTTATGAATTTTTGAAGTTATGTTGCAGACAAGGTTTTTAAATAATTTGTTTCATTCATATTTACATCAGAAATCTGCATATTTTACCTGATTTGGGCCTTATAAAATCAGTACTTCTGTTTTGAATAAGAAAACTTAAGTGTAAGGGCTGATTTAGTGGATTTTCATACTTTACCCTAGCCGTATTTTCTCATTATATTTCAGATCTGCATATAAATAAATTGCTACATTTGATTAAATTGGATTTAGGTATTTGGATTTGCCTAAAATCCAACTGGGAGCAAAATATGTCCATTAGGGACATTACAACAAGCTGGAAATTATTGTTTGTATGATAACAATGCAAAGAACCCAAAATTCCTTGCCGAAATCCTAAGAGATTTGCCTATGGGTGTAAAAATAACCTCAAAACACCTTCAAAACTTATGAAATTAAATTTGTAGGTAGCCCTTGAATTATCAAATCTGAAAATTCTTATATTTTTGTACAATACTGAAAATCTGATTTTTAATTGCAGAAAAAATAGCCAAAACTTCATAAATTCATAACTCAGAAAATACCCAACAATTTTTGACAAATAATAGCTCAAATTGAAGATAAAATTACAAGCTTTCCAATGATACGAAAATCAGAATTTTCCGATGGGTGGAAAGCACCCAAAATAGGATCGAAAATATGGAAATGTGTAGATGAAACTTTAGTTGTACTTGAAATCAACAACCACCATTCGCCCCTCTTGGAAAGCCCTCCAACAAACCTCAAACTTGATCACAACACTAATAGATCTGATTCTTCTTCAATTTGACCTTCAACAAAGACTTCACATGTAGAAAAAACGCTTCAAACAACACAACAAAATTCATAATGTAACAATATATTTCTAAGATGGAAGTACCCAAAATCAGCAACAACACTATTGGGTATGCATCCCAATAAATCTTCAAGCATGACGATAAAATAATTTCCAAGCATGCCTTGATTGGAAACCCTTATGTTGCTTTTATATCTCCCCTAAGTGGGACGGTCCACATTTGGGGGGAAACTTTATTTAAAAATCACTTAAACGTCGTTTTTTATCTCTTTTCTCTCTTTCCTCTTGCTAGCCTTATTTGTTGTTCACTTTATTATTAAATCAATTGCCAAAGTTTAGCTTTAGTAATAATAATTACTTTTAGGCAAATAATCTAATAATTTAATTATTTCTCTCTTTATTATAATAACTAATATAATTAAAATATCAATTTTCCATAGCCCGAAAAGCCTGCAGATAGCTGAAATATTCAAAAATGCATAACTCCTTCAATATTCCATATTTTCTCCTCAAATAAAATGCAGATAATTCTATAAATTAAGAGTTTTCCAAAGATATTAAAATCTGAATTTTATGATAACTGAAACCCCTCCAAAACAGCCCCCAAAAGTCTCAATCAAGTCGCTAGGGTTAGATGGAATGACATAAATTATTTTCAGCTCTTTCTACACTTCAAAAACCCTCCAAATAACAGCCCTACACTTGGAAAATTATACCAACATAGATCAGATTATATTTTACCTTGTTCACTCACAAAACATACTAAAACAAGTCTCTTATCAAGTCGCCATTGTTAGAAAGTATGAATCATGCAAAGAACATACTTCAACACAAGAAAACTCAACAATGGAGCAGGAGAAAATACTTCAATTGATCAAAACCAGCTCACTAACTTCCCACGCAAGAGAGAGAGAGAGAAAGCATCAATGGGCATGCATCCCAACTCCAAGCATGTAGCATAAAATAAATATTATCATAACATGAGTCTAACAATGATCCTAGCACTCCTTTTATAAGCAAGGAGGCACAAAATTCGAAATCCCTAGGAGAGGGAAATTATTAAATAAAAAAAGTTTATTTCCCCTAGATGTGGCTTCCCCTTTTAAAAAGGGTGATTTTAATATTTAAAAGCCACCTAAATATTATTTAATTAATCCCCCCTTTTTTTTAATTTGCATTTTGGGAATTTAATTAAATAATTACTTGCTCCATAAATATTAAATAATTAAATAAATATTACTTTATAATGTCAAATGATTAAAATCACTCTTCAGGAAATATTATAAAATTATTTAATATAATTTTCCCCTTGCAACATCCCTAAAGCCCACGGGGAATGATAGGCTAAGGGTCTTCAAAAATGGGGACATTACAAATTACCTTCTAATTTCAAATGATGAAAATCACTCTCAAGGTCTGGTGTCCCTGAGATTTCACCCTGAAATCTGGGACTACCCCTTTTAACAGATTTCGTTCTTTTCAAAATAATGGGTCGTTTTGTGTTTGTTTTACCTGCAGTTGTTTGCATTGCTCTAAGGTATCCTCAGAAAGTCATAAAAAGCCAAATTCGCCGAATACCCACATGCTAAAACTCACTTTATCCCTTCACCAGGTTGTCTGAGAGAATTTTATTATTTATTTGTTAAATAAATAAAGTTCTTTTAAAAATAGATTGAGCCAAAATTGGAGTTAGGTTATATAAAACACTTCACCCCATCATTATTACCACAGAACATTCACTCGGGGGGAAGAATTTTTGCAGATCAGCTAATTGTTGAAATTTTTTGAGCAATTGCCTGCAACTTCTTTTGTTTTGTTTTATTTCTTTTTGTCTATTTTTTGGTTTGTTTTCTCCGGTAATTCCCGTAGCCTATTCATTCTTCCTACCAGATCTTTCCCCAAGCCTAGGGTTTTGAAAAGCTTTCCATTTTTTTTTCAATTAAGTTTTACATCATCCTCTAGGTCTATTCCATGCTTGAGAACACCAACTATGACTTCATAACTATCAAAACCTTCTTTAGAACCATTGGACCTGAAGTACATCTTTAGTGCATCCATGCTCTAGAGTCCCAATCACAACATGAAATAACTTCTTATAAATTCCCTTAGAAGCATGCTAACCTTATCTAACTAGAAACACAAAATTTGGACAACATACCTTGCTTTTATGTCATGGAGATGACTCAATCACATCACCCTTATCCTAGAATACTTTCTCAGTCATATTCACGCTTCTTTAAAAGCATATTGTCATGATCATATGACTCACTCCTTTGGACAACATACTTATAATTAGCATTACATTTTTCCTTGTAAGACTTCATAACCTCTTCATACACCTTGCATCACTTGACTCAAGGTAGATGGAAACTCCCTTGCTCCTAGAGGCTCTATTAGACCATATAACATCAATTTTCTACCTTTGCAACACTATAAAAACTTTTGGAAAACAAAATTCCAAGCATACATCTAAAATTTTAAGGTACCATCTTAGATCATAGTCTTCAATTACCTTACTATTGCAACCCTTTGCACAACAAGTACATACCTTAGAATTCCTTGATGACCTGCAATGGACAGGTTGTATCTTACCATCATTATGAAGTCCTGATATGCTACTTACGCTGCTTTCATAATGAAATATTTGCTTACAAACTTGAGATAACTTCACACAACCTCTGTAAAATTCTTTACTTACCATCTCAAGGATAAAATTCACTTCAAGTTTAGGAATCACTATGTGAAGTTCAAAGACAACTTCCCCTGTCTTAATGGATCCTCTTAAGGTATGTAGTGTGTCATTCTTCACCATTGAAACCTTGACTGAGATCATATTAAATTAAAGATGGGACTTACCTATCTCTCTTGACATTTCTTTTGTATAGAAGGGTAACAATGCCCATTACTCTGATTTCCTAGTCATAGTCATGCAACTTCTAACCAACAAACTTTATGAAGGGCATTCAGGAATAGCTATAGTGACTACAAAGCTGACTTTCTCTTCATACCTTATTATTTTTTCATGACAGCATCTAACCTTCTGGCTTGCATAGGTTTTGTCAGAAGCTTTCTTGCACAAATTATTGTCAAAGCTAGTCTTCACTAGTTCTTCTGAGATACTCGAATCCTGATTTAAGATGATCATTTTTAGCTCCCCCTATCTTGGCATGCAAGCAAAGTCTCAGACCCGTAGAGTTCTAGCGGGCTTTATAGGAACATCACAAACCCTACGGTGATATGCTAAATTAGATCCCACTTGAGGTTATAAGACTGCACACTTGGTCTACATTTAGACCTATGCATCCATCACAATCATTTATGCCCATGATTGGTAGTTGAAAGCATTAGTCAATCTCTAACACATTGAACATATCTTAAGTAATCAGACTAAGAATTTTATGCTTGAGACGTTCTCTTAAGATACAAAGGCTCACACTTGATGAAACTTCATCCTACTATAAGGCACTACCACAGAGCATGTGAAACATTCATTGCACAGATTAGAGGCATTTCAGGAGCTTGTGCATGTGCTCACATAATGAAATCATTCGAACCTTTTTTAGACCTTTAACTTGTATTTTCCTTCACCCGGACTGTACCTCCATACTTTATACCTTGCAACCCACATTTTCAATTGCAAAATGGAAAAGGTGACTTAGTTATGTCTTAATAGCCCTTTTACGACAAGTATTCTTCATTAGTGCATGTACATGGATATGCATTGCAAACTTTTAGCTTCAAGGATGAGAGCTAGACACGATCCTAATTTACATAGTAGCAATCTGACCTCTATTCAATAACAGTCTAGCTTTTTCCAGATCCAGTTTGGTGATGATTCAAAGCCCAGGATTCAACAACATATCAAAGAGAAAGATCTTCTCAGATTCTTGGAGTAACCAACAGATATCATTCAGATCTATTTATGAAGCAACCTAGAACCTCACATTTATACAGGTTGGATCAGCTTTCAGAGTATGGACACTTCAGAACCTTTTATTGGAAGAGTTGCAATAGCTTTCTTCATAATTTCATGTGGCATGCATTACTTCTTCTTTCTCTTATATGCTCCGACAAAGTAATTTACGCACTTTTGTATTACATAGTTAATTTTAACTGATTGGATATAAAAGTCATTACTTTAAGTTACTGAATACAAAGTTTATATATAACTTGGACCATAGTCTTTGTCAGAGCTACTAGCACATATCCTAATGTGGTCCCATACTTCTTCAAACATAGAATAATGCAATGTCATCCAAACCCTAATTCCTTACTCTTGAAGATTGTCCAGTTTCCTCGTTTACTTCATAGCTCAACGACATGTGGCAATTGATTAGAAGTTTCCTATTTCAAGATAGGGCACACTTGTAAATAGAGGAAGAACCTTACGGGTTACAAGATCAGAACATCTAATCTGAATTCATGAGTTCCAGACATTGTGTTGTAACCTTGGATGTCTTCTATCTATGACAGTTGTCCACATTGAATTGAAGTACACTTTGCGGACACCCTTGTGTCAACATTCCATTACATCTTACTTCACAGATGTACGATCTTTAGATAAGCCTTTGAAAAAATATCTAAGATTTAAATTATAAGCTTTGCCTTTATTTTCCTTTAAAATTTGTATTGTGAGATCTATTTGTTGTCTATCTGTGTATACAGACCAACTCTGTAAACTATTGGTTAACCAGATAATACACAACTTCTTTCTTCTTAATTCCCATATTCATATCATAGATTCCCCCTTTTGACAAATACTTCATTAACAGCTGCTTACTTGCTTGCATAATTGCTAAGCTATGGTTCATGAGCTTTGCAATTAAAGTAAAACCCTAGCTAAATAGTTATGTTGGTGTTGTACCCAGTGGGTGGTTTATTATCTTACACGGGATTGGCAATGTCCGTAGAAGAATTGAGAGGTGGAGGATTTATCTCACTGATCTTCAGAAGAGGTTTCTTAGTTTGTAGTGGTAATGTTGTAGATGATTTAATAGGAGGAGGTGATGCAATACAAACCTTGAGCTAGGTGATTTCTATGGTTGGAATGGGCTAAATTAGACGACGCTTCGACTGACTGAAGAAGGACCATTATAAGTGATGACATGATGCTCACTTATCCGATTCAGTGGATGGAGACAGATTTAGGATGCCCATTCAGATAGTAGAATCCCCCCTCAGATTTTGACATGCACATCAAAATTTTGAGTTCGCAATGAATGAGATAAATCCATTTACATGCTCGAGATGAATGATTCTTTGATGTAAGGCATAACAATCATTTTCATTATGTGACATTGAACATAAAATATGATAAGACAGTATTTGGTGTCACTCAGATTTCACCTTGAAATCTGTGACTACCCTATCCGAAAAATTTTCGTACTTATTAAAATAATGGGTCATTTTGTTGTTTTTATTGCCTGAAAGTTCCTGTATTGCACCAAGATAATCCTAAAGAGCCATATTAGTTTTTTTCGCCAAATACCCAGATGCCCAAAATTGTTTTATTCTGTCATCGGGATTTGTCTGCGGGAAATTTGTATTTAATTATTTTTGAGCCCCGTATGAAGCTATTTGCCCTCCGTTTTAACTCTGTTATGAGCGGATATGTTATTATTCCTATGTACCAGAAGGATTTTAACTTGGATTCTAAGTTTTGGGCTTTATATGTAACTTTTGGCAATTTTTCGTGTTTTTGTGGTGTCCCATTTCGTTTTCTGTAAAATTTCTCTGGAATAACTCCTTCGCCGAGTAAGCCCGATTTTTGGCCTGGAGCAGCTGGAAAACATACACGCACATTTTGCCTGGAGGAAGTCATCATCCGAGGTCTGGATCACTGGGAAAAAGCGAAGTCGTGCACAGGAAAAGCCCCTGCGGGGATGGGCGCATTTTTGGAAAACAAAGGATTTAAGCTGCGATGGGAAAAACATAAGCCGCAGGCAAGGATGGGAATTGTATACCTGCCTGGCAGAGTACTTTTTCCCGTGTTAAAAAAGTCACTTAAACTGCAGTGGGAAAAATAGAGGCCGCAGGCAGGTGGGAATTTATTGCCTACCTTGCAGGGTGAAAATTCCCATGATGATAATAAAAGGAAAGTGACTTAAGTGAAATCATGGGATTTTAGTGCCTACCTTGCAGGGTAAATAATCCCATTGTCAAAGTCAAATCACTTAAGTGGATCAAGGGATTGTCCGGTGCCTACCTTGTAGAGTAAAGAAATCCCATTATCAGAAATTCTTAAAAATAGAATTCTATTATGCAAAAAAGTGCGACCCACCTTGGGTAGAGAGAATAATGCAGCCTTAAATAAATGGATTAAATTAATTATTTATTCACTTCTAATTTTGGCACCTAGGCTTGTGGATAAAGTCAACAAAAGCAAAGGGGAATAAATCAATTGGAAATAGAATGAATCTAAAACTAAATAAATTTAATTTATTTAATGGCAGCTCCCTTCATGTCAAAAAGTGTGCTCCATTTAGGATAGATTTAATGACTTTTTAAAGTATTAAAAGATTATATTAAATTCTATTTTCAGTGGCTATGGTCAAAGCACACTGTGAAGCTTAAGTGAAGTGAAGTGTGAATGATTAAATTGGATTAATTTAATTTATTGGATGGTTGTCCTTAAACATGCTATTTTTAAAGAGAGAAGCATGATTTTTAATTAATTAATTGTCAGGAATAGGAAGGGCAATTATTAATTATAGAATTGTGAGGGTTATATAAGCATGGGCTGTCATAAGGGTGAATTGTTTAATTCACAGGTAAAGAATTGCAGCCAAGAGGAAAAGTGAGCCACATTTGAAGAAGGATTTTGCTCAAACAAAGGTGAAAACAAGGCTAAAAACTTCCAAATTTGGCGCATGCTTTGAAGGAGGTTGATTTTTGTCTGCATAATTGTTTGCATAGGTGTTACAGGTGCTCAGGTGTTGTTGAAAAGATTCATGCTCTCTTTATGTGCAAATTAAACATCAATTTTTGGGGCAGCAGGCTTGAAAAGTGCAGATTTTTACAATTAAAATTCACTATTCATGCTCCGATGGCCATTTTTGTCTGAATTAATTGCAAGAATTCATTACAGGTGTTTTACATAAGAATAGGAGCTATAATCAATGTCCAATATATTGAGTATATCCTCCGAATCTGAAGAATTGTCCAGATCTGCACCGGTTTTGAAGAAATCCGGCCAAATAAGAAGAAAAAGAATTATTCAGACAAAAATAGACAATGCCATGGTGAAGGGAGATGAAAAAGAAAGCACAACGGAGTCATGCATCACTTCCAAACTTGTAGACATAGGAGACACAGATCTAGGTCCGGAACCTCTTTCCGAATTGATTGATTGATAGATCCAGAGCTGAAAAGACTTCACTCATGCGTGCAGTTAGAAGCAGTGGAATCATCCGAGCTACAGCCTTTCCATGCACAACCCAGTTGCCAGAGTTTGTTATGGAGTAAGCTAGATCTTACCATCCTTCATCCAAGTCAATGCGTGATGCTACGGGAAAGACTAATTCGTTTGGACGCTGAGTTCATCAATTGTTTGAAGATCTCAGTGCGAAAGGTGGTGACTTCCATTAGCATTCAGGATGCCGACAGCAGGTGGGAGAAGCATAGAGTTGATTGCGTGAGCATAATGAATAGCAGATACATGAAGAAGCCTAGATCTCCTAAGTTCCCAAGAACTCTTCCACGATTCCATTTGGTGCAGGAGGTAGATGTTGTCAAATTGCTATGCAGGATTAATGGCGAGGCGAATGCTTACACTTTTCGTATATGGATGTATGCTTTCATCAAGACCATTAAAGTCAACAAGGTTGATTCCATAATCAATTGGTCAAAAATTATTAGCGACAACATTGGTGAGCAACTCTGAAACGTGAAGCGTACTTTCAACTTAAAAATGACTTCCTACTTGGTGTATGTTGCAGCTTCACAAGGCGTCTTTTCCAAGTTGAATAGATGTGGTGTTCTTTCTAAGGACCCCATTTTCAAGTGCTACCCACAGCTTACTGTACCTGCGTGCGAGAAAGATTTCAAAGTGGTCAATGATTTATTCTTCTATAATTTCATTTGCAGGATAGACAAAGACTTGAAGGCCAATAGGGTAAGCAAGGAAGCGTGGGGAGCTGTATCCAAAGTTGGCAGTCTATTCATTCAGTTTGCAGATTTCACATACCTCAGGGTTACTGGCTTTTCTGGTGAACCAGTTAAGCTGCCCAGATATCCGAATGATAGATTGATCACCATGGAGCTGAGCAGGCAACTTGTGGAGTTACATGACCTTCAGTCGAAGCAGCACAAGTCTATGGGCTTCTTCCCAATCACTGTGGGACATTACAGCTGCCATAGCATTCATAGAGCTCAAGGGATGGAGACGCAAATGTTATCCGAGTATGAGCAAGAGTTCTTCCCTACACGGCTGAACTTCGATCCATTTGAAGTAGCCAGGAAGACGATCTCCCAAGGGTACGCACATGTGCCTTCATTAGAAGATTTTTGGATGAAGTGCAAAAGTGAGTACGAGGTTAGAAAGAGAGATTTCAGCAGGCTATCAGCAAAGCAAATGTTCGACTTTGGACTAGCGCAGATACCTGCGGATCTTAAAGATGATGGGAATGTGGTACTTGACACTTACCATCAAATGGGAGGAGATAAAGCCGTACTGCAGGATAACGTAGGAGGCTGCCATACAATTGAAGAAAGATCTGGAGCTGTTTTGGTGAATAATTCAAATTGGCTGCTGACGAAGGGATATTGCCTTGATGAAGCATTGATGAATCAAGTCACAGGAAATTTCGGCGCAGGAGATTCCCTCAAGCGGAAGCACGAAGGAGAAAGCAGCAGAAGGTCCGAGAAGTTGAAAGTACACAGAAGATCTCAATCAAAGGAGAAGAGCACTTCTACGACCATGGCTTTAGCTCCGGCTTCTCCAGCACCCAGTACTTCACCAACTATTGCACCGCAACAGGATACTTCCATGCCTCTATTGAATCCGACGACATTCATCTTCTCTCCTTAGCCACTCCGTTTAGTACCTATTCTAGAGGAGATGTTGAAGCTGCAGATGGCGGAGTTTGAAAGAGCTTTGTCCTTGGATGATTCAGAGGATGGCAGCCATAACACTGTGGCACTTTCTAATGGAGAGGAGGCAAAGCGGGAGATGGTAATGCATTCAGCGACTTCTCATTCTCCGAGAAGTAACTTCTTGGAATGGTTGGCTTCACAGTTGGTTCCAGAAGCGAGAATGGAGATCAACTTAGAGGAGCACGACTTGCAGCTACTCTAGAATCTGGGCGGAAGAGACAGAAGGCCTAAAGTTGCTAAGGTAACTTCAAGGTTGATCATCGAGGATTCGGGAGAGAAGTTTGCTGAGATGTCAATTCCGGCAGAAGGAAAGGAGGATGAGCTCACGGCAGAAGAAGTGACAGTAACCAAAGTACCCCTCGGTCAAGCCACCACTGAAGGATTGAAGCAGGACACACAGACATTGATAAATGCTCTATTCCTTAGGCTTGACAGTGAAAAGGCGCAGAAAGAACTTCAGAAACAGGTATCTCAATTGTGCGAGATCATAGCCAAGGTTGCTAAGCCTTCCATTCAGCCCATTTCAGAGCAGGTGAGTGATCATCTTTGCAGGAAATGGAGGATGCAAGCAATCAAGTAAAAGCTATTGACGAATGGAAGGATTTGATTATTCGTCAAGCTTTTGTACAACTTGGAGAAGTGTCAGCCCGCCTAAAGGTTATGAATGATGCGGCAAATCAGCTGCAGCAACTGGTGACGAGCATAGTAGACATGAACACAGTTGCTGAGAGTAACTTGAGTACTTTGGGAGAGATCAACAAGCTGTCAGGAGATGTATTGGTTGCAAAGCAAATTGTACCGGACAGATCAGTCGAGAAGGGGAAGCAGTTGGAGTTTGCAGTATCTTTCTGTTTGGAGATCTACAGAGTTTTGCTGAAGAGGATACAGGCACTTGAGAGTAAGACATCATCCTTACCAGACAATATCATTTTTTTCACTTGAGAGGTGCCTAATTCCCTGGAAGGTTCTCTTCTGATGGTACAAAAGAGAATTGATAAAGCTACTAAGCCTTTCACGATGAATTCTATTAGTAGACTGGTGGCGCTGTAGGCAGATATTGCGAGGTTTGGACCAAGCTTGGAAGATGTGGAGGCATGCATCAAAGTGTTGAATGAAGGATTGCTGCAGTTTAGGACAGAGAAGGAAGCAGTGGCTAAAACAGATGGGAACATGTTGAATCACATGTTCGACAAGTATATCCGATATAAGAACAAAAAGAAGACATAAATGTTACAGCTGGCATGACTTCTTTTATTCTTTCTTCTTCTATTTTCTATGTTCCCGGATGAAATTGTAAAACTTTAAGTTATTGGTTTTGCAACTATTACTTAAAGTCATGTGGAATCATTCTATTAGTTAAGTGATATATGTGTCACTTAAGAAGAAGTTAGTGGAGGATGATTGCCAAATGTCATCTTTACTTGTTTGTGTTTTAATTCAGTTAGACTTCCCATTTGTACTTTCCCTCCTACATTCTATAAGTAGGAGAAGAACCTCCAGGTTAATGAGGAGAATTTGTAAGCAGCAATCTTGTGTTCTAGACTTTGTGCTGAACCCCTGGGAGCCACTTGGAGCAAAGGAATACAAAGGAGCAAGTTTCCAGATAACTTTGTGTTACAGTGTATTGTGTTTCTTACTTTTAATCTTAGATCTCTTAATAAACTGTGTTATTTTAGATCTGGATCTAGAGCTGCCTTTGTTTTAGAATTCTGTGTTTATATCTATTGGATTCTTCTATGTGCATGCAATCAGCTCTGCCATCTACTAATTAGGATGCACATCTTCCCCGTTTCTTCTATATGTTTATGTAATTACCTTCTTCTATAAATTTTCCCTTCTTTAAACAGTTGCTTACTTGCTGCAGAACTGTTCAGTTATGGTTCATGAACTGAGTAGTTAAAGTAAAACCCCATTTAGATATTAGGATACTTAAATTGAAAAATCTGACACGGGAGCCTCACCAGTTAAATGAGGGAGATCTATCTCATGACTGCCTAGGTTTTGTGCTATGCAGAAAATCTAGCCAACAGTAATATTTAACTACTTTTTCTTTCCCCTAGAAAAGATCTCACGACTATTAAAATTGAAAATCCCCGTAATAACTATGACACCACTTTGTTTATATAAATTTCCCACCTAAAACAAAAGTTTGACAACATAAATCAATCTAATGGATTTGACCTCTTCACCTATAAGTACTTGAAGGTCTTAGCAAAAATTATATACACCAACCAGGGGATTAAGTGCCATAGATAATTATATGCATTAATTGGTTTTTGATTCTTTTTAAAATGTGGCTTATGTAAAAGGAAATTACGCCTTTTGACTTTGGTATTTTGGAGTTTGAAGTCGTTGGGAGGAAAGCAGAATTAACGCCAAGACTGTCGGGATAAGATAAGATCTAGACCATGGTGAGTGTCTGGTGAGCAATTGTTCTACTCCCAGCCTCGTTTTTTAGCAAAGTACTTATCCCACAACGTATTATCAAACGCGTAGGGATAAATGGATGTATGCACAGCAATGACAGACAGGCTTGCGTTGTCAATAGCGCGCAGATCTAACAGCAGACTCAAGCTTTTATATCAAATCTCCTCAGTTGTGTTTGTGGACCATGCTGGCCTGTCAACTTGATTGTGGATGTGGAGAATGGACCCAAGCTAGGCAGGGAGTCAAATCAGTGAATGAAGACTTTGATGCAGTGCGCCCGAGCTAAGATGGTGATGTAAGATGGAAGATGGATGCCCAACAAATATGGTATGTAGGTAGATAATGCACACTACCTTAGATTTTTCAAAGAGATCTTGCCACATCTCGATTTGAGATGACTATCAATGCTAACATGGAGCAGGTTTGATAAGGCTGATCACTCTTATCAAAATAAGAATATATTAATAATATACGCAAACAAAAACTGTCAATTTGCAGGCCTGCATGGAGGCATAAGTATCTGATGTACACAATGCAGAGAAGAATTCATACGCTATGAAACAGCTGATTAATCAATAGGACCTGCACAAGCCTAGTAAGTAAAGTCTAAATGCACGAGATCCAACAACAAACTTCAAATTTCCACAGGTTTAACCAAATTGAAGACCAAACCAACAGTAGGGTGAATGGAAAACCTTGAAGAGCCAGGAGACAAGGACAAGCTATTCACATGATTTTAAACATAAAGAGTGATCTCACACAGACAGATTTACAAACACAGAGACATGATGCTTCTAAGTTTCTAACAAATCTATACTTTTTGTTTTTACAAGACTCCTCCCACATCAGTCGGGGGCAATATAATAATGGGTTGCCCCTTTTGTAATTGCTACACCATCACTGGAAAAACTTGCTTTGATACCTGATGTAAATTTGGACTGAGATTTTAAGAGACTGAATTCACAAAACTTTTCATCATTATTCATTTAACGGGAATAAATTCTTATAGATCAATGATCTCCTACATACAAGGAGTCACATCTAATCATGAATATCCAAACTATCCCCTAAATCTCTCAACTACACTCTAAAATCTCTCACACACAACTTGACATACACTATTCACACTCCTACTTATATGAGTTGTATAATTTATTCACTCAATAACACACCAAAACATAATGTGAGCAAGAATATTCCTAACATGGTTAGTTGTGTGGAAGGATGAAATGCCTCACATGAGGGAGGATGAAATGCCTCGCATGCAGGAGGATGAAATGCCTCACTCAAATGCACGGTTAGTTGTGGAGAGAGACTCCGCTATCTAGGATGCCTAGGAGGTGCATGGTGTGAGTAACAAGAAAAGCTATCACCATTTCAAAGGATCAATCGTGAACCTAAGTCCTAGCATAGCTTAGTGGTACGCATTCTAGAATGTCCTAGGACTTAGCTTCACAATTGATCCTTTGAAATTATCTTAGGCAGACCTCAAGGTCCTATTTGAAGTGAACCAAGTGAAAAGAGGGGGGGCCTTGGAGAAGCACATATTTAGCTAATTGATCAACAATGGTATTAAAGTGGCATTTAACATGGCTCCGGTGTATAACTTAGGATGACAGAAGGAGGCAAGCAATGAATACGATAATATTTTGATAGGAGTCATCATAGGACCAATGACACTGGGGTAACAGGCTGTTACTTGGCCTTGGATATTGGAGAAGAGGATTAGAATTTGTTGACTAATGTGATTATTAAACCTGAATCTCATTCTAGCTGGATGTGTGTGACACATATCGCCCAAGCAATATGCACTCCAGAGAGCATGGAGCTTGTTTCTGCAAAATTATTAGTGCATCAGCATGGATACCACAATCACCTTTGTTGCCAGAACAAAACGGTCCCTAGGTAGCTTTCGGCTTTTAAGCCAGCGTCCAATATACTCTTCAGTCTTTCCCTGTGTATTGGGATGCTGTGGCACGGGGGGTACCTACAACACATGGATCAATTAGATATGATAAAAGGATTTTGATCTAATGACAGAACAAAGAAAACAACTTCACACTTCCTGTCCGAAAGACTCAAGTAAATATTTTTGTTCTGATGTGCATATACTATCTAGATATGTCAGGCCTATTAAGGCTTATGTATTGGCAGATATCCAGCAAATGTGATCAATGGACACGTTGCTTCCTGCAGTAAGTCTAAACTGGATGCAGTGCATAGAAAAGCAAGAAAGGAAGATGGCAAGAATAGAATACTTTGGCAAATAAACAAAATAGCTTTGCAAAATTAAAACTCACACCCTTTAAATATTAACTAAAATTGTATGCGATTGTGAGTAACACATGAACATAGCACCAATCCGAAAACCATGTAAAAGTCACAAATGTGTTCCTTCCATAATGCCTATCCATTAGAACACGAGTACTGCGCCTTGAGAGTTTTTCATGAATGCAGAATCCCTAATGAACAGTCACCTGTGACTTCGGCAAGTGCAAACACATTCGGTGTGATCATTGAGGTGCTTCTCCAGAATTACAACCATGGACACAATTTGAAAGGCCACATAAGAACTTTGCAATCGAACTATGATTTGCCTACAGGAGAAACTATTATTATATGATATTTATGAACCTGGAATTTGATGTACAGCCTATGCAGAATGGGATATACCATAAAATTAAGCATTTATGAAAAATAAAAGGTCAAACCAAAGTTGCCGAAACGTTTTGGATACGGAAGCGGGAGCGGAGTATCCGATACGCGGAAACGGCAAAAAAAAATTTGACCCCAGATACGGCATAGGATACGGCAGTACAAAAACTATATAAAAATTAAAAAATATATAAATTTCAGCCTTCTAAATAAGAATTAACCACAAGTTATGCATATGAAAAACAAAACAAGCTAAATAGCCACAACAAACTAATCATACATTCATAATTTCAATTGTCCCTATCATATCTAGTTGAGGTGTTTATTACATTTATGATTTATCTCATACATGCTATTTTTATCCATGTTTATGATGGCTTGTACTTGGTACCTTATGTAGAATAATGGTGCTGCGAAAACTGTAATTTCTGCTGTAATGATATATTAAATTTAAAATATACCTTCTGTAGAATAATGATGCTGTGAAAACTGTAATTTCTGCTGTAATGATATATTAAATTTAAACTATACCTTCTGTAGAATAATGGTGCTGTGAAAACTGTAATTTCTGCTGTAATGATATATTAAATTTAACCCAGAAGTAAAAAAAAACTAAAACAAACAACAGTTTTGGGGCAGGAAACAGCCGGGTACGGCTGCAGAAGTATCCAGCCATATCCAGACCTGCCTGGCCGCTCCCAAGCCGCTCCCACTCCCGCTCCCGAAACGTGCCGTACCTGCTCCAGGGGGTCTAGGGGTGCCGTTTCAGCTACTTAGGGTCAAACATAACGCTGGTGTATCAAAAAATAGATGACCCATTTTTGCTTTTTATTTTCAATAATGCTCGTTGAGAAAGAATTAGAATGTATTGGAAAATATGGCGGAGCATTCCTCACACTCAACCATAAAGTAGGAATAGCATCTGGATATCGCCACCTATGGGTCATGGTATCATTCCAGAAATTTTCAATAATTTCAAAAAACTATCACCATGAGAACCTAGAATCATCTATGCCCTGACCAATGTCGGTTTGCTTTGTTGATCTGCCAGAACACCTGCTAATTGTTGGTTAACTTATGAATTCATTCCCATTGAGCAGTCACATGCCTACTCCACTAGACCAAATGCGAAACAGATGGGATAGTTACAGTACAGTACCAAAGCCTCAATCACCCAGGAAGTTTGGACTACCAAACAATCCCTTCATTCACCAATCGTGTCTTTGTTGGAGCTGGTGAGGCTCACGGCTGAAACACTAGCCCGTGCTTATTTAAATGCAGTAGTTCAAAGCTTGGCTATGGAGAGAATCTACAGCAAGGGGTACGCACCAATTTCTGGATGCTAGGCAATCCCCCTAACCCAGAGATTATACCTATTCAATAGAGGACTTGCCCCAGTCCTAGAAACAGGAAAAGCACCGTGGTCTCACCAAAGAAGGTTTTTCCTGGCTCCTACCCAATTGGGTATCATCTCAAATACCAGTCTCACTAATCTAAAGTCAAGCTCCCTCTTCTGATTTATTTATTAGTTCTCCTTCAGAATACTGTAAGTCTAGAACTATGAATTATGATAGATCATTTTTATTCTTGTAACAAGGAAATAAGCATTGATAGGCACAATCATACTCACATTTCAGCGGCATCAACGAAATTGATGCCAGCAGCTGCAGCCTCATCCAAAATCTTGCATGATTCCTGGAAGCAATTCTGCTGCCCAAATGTCATGGTACCTGCATCATTATTTCCCAGTGTCCATTAAAGAGAACTTTAAGGAGAATGACCCAGTGGCATGGATATACTGTTATGATCTAAAATATTAAAACAAAAGTTTGAAAACAATATGTTGAATTTTTATCCCAAAATCTGATTCACAAGCTCAAAGCTGAACTCTGGAAATTGTGGAAAGGGAAATTTAATATGCAATATGTGAGTCTGAAATCCGAAAAATAAATAGTGTAGGTTCATTTAAAAAGAAATAAGAGTATGTTCTAGTACAATTAACGCAGAGAGTAGGCGAAGTTCAGGTTAGCCACTCCCAGATGTGAAGTCAAATCCATTTCAATGCGCTAAGTGCTTGTCCAACAAGATTTATTTTCCTTACGCAATATTACATCTCCCTGGACAAGAACTTAATACACTGGAGATTAGTTTATCTTTACAATTGGGAGCGGCTCACCTAAGAGATTTGGCTGTTTTGTGTATTGGTTGTACTACAACGGACTTCACTTCTACTGCTTTTAATAGTGGATATTAATTATTTCTATTTCAGATTTCAGGCATGCATATTTCAAATTAGCAAAAATTGTGTTCCAGAATTTCCAGATTTTGCTTTAGAATTTATCAATGAGAATTTGGTTTGAAAATTCAGCATATTGTTTTTTATAATTTTGTTTCCAGATACTCAAATCACATTAGTGGTACACGAGGTAGTATTTCCACAGTGCATAAGAATAGAAAAAGATGATTCTGGATAAAACTGTGTTAGCTATTTTTAAATCAACTTTTCACATCACCCTCCATGACCCATCATCAGGATAAGAATAGAGTATCAAAGCAAATTGGGCTCATTTCAGTGGTATCAGAGCCTTGATTCTGACAGCTTGTGAATCTGTCAAAATGCATTCAGAATGGATTCAAAACAAGAAGAGTGTCATGCGAATGTGCAACAGGAAAATTCTCAATTTTCAAGCATGACAACCATACCCTATTTGAAAATTTTACCCAAAGGTCATTCTGAGCCCTCCTTCATATCACCCTAATCCTTCTGAGTCAGTGTTCCCATAGGTGATTTAGGGGTACCCAGTCATTCAAGTGTTTCCCAAAGCAAGATCCATCAAACAAGGGCTTTTTGGCAAGCTTGGAAAAGACCACTTTCTGATCTTCTCTGAGTTGGTGCACACCCCCCGGAGCAGAAAGAAAGGCCTAAATTCATCAGGGAGGCATATCAAAGAGTTTAATACATTTTGCAATCAGTTTTGGAAGGTTTTTGAAAAGTTTCACAAGTTTTGGAGCAAGTTCAGCAAGAGTGAGTCTTGGAGGCCTAAGTAGTGCATAGGGCCAAAAAAGCGGTGTAGAGGGCCAAAAACATTGGTGAGCTTCGAGAAGTGATTCCGGGAGCTTCGGAAGGAGTTAAGAGTCAAACAAGATATCGTTGGAAAGGTAATTCAAATCTATACAATATTTGGAATCATATTCTTCCCAACACCTTGGTGCACTATGTCTCCATCCAGTTTTCCTCATGCACAACCTTGGAGCCAGAACAAAAATCCTAAATTTTAGGGGGTAAATGGTGGAATCAAGGTCTGAAACCCCACCATTGGATTCAGAAGGCCATTTTAAGTCAAGATCATATAAAATTTCATCAAAAAACTCCTCCTGGAACTCAAGTTATGGTCCCGACAAGTCGCTCCCCAATGCAAGATCTCCAACAGTTAGCCAATTTTTGAGTGGAAATCCCACCAATCAGAATGTGGCACACTTTTTTGCACCAAGTGCACCAAAATTTTTAGTGCAAGAGGTGCAATAAAATGCGCCCCAACTCAATTTGATCTCCTGGACCCTCAGATGACCAAGTTTTAGCTCCTTTTCGCAAAATAAGCCCCCCAGGCTTCATTTCCTAGCCCCCGCTCCATGCAACCATGCTCCGCCACATGGCCCAATCAGCATAGGGCATAACTTTTTTGCACCAAGTGGACCAAATTTTGGTGCAAGAGGTGTAAGAAAATGTGCCCCCATCCTCCTAAGCCCCTAGTTCAGCATGTGACCCTGACAGCTCAAAAAGGTGCTTTTTCTAAGCCCCCCACTCAAACCAACAGCCAATCAACGATGCCAAGTGGCCCAATAGGGTTAGGGCACAATTTTTTGCACCAAGTGCACCAAAGCTTTGGTGCAATAGGTGCAAGAAAGTGTGACACATTCCAAAACATGAAAATTGTGCAAATTTTTTAACTGTCGTGCTGTCACCAGCTTCTTCCTTCACGGACACTCTGTTTTCTTTCTCTGTCAAGACTCTTCCTTCAAACCTCCATTGCAGCTGCTACCACACCTTCTTAAGCACATTCTCCACCATTTGATCATTCCCCCACGTTGCTTAGCAAAGAAAATAGAAGGTTTTTCAGGCAACTCCATGGACAAGAGCTATCAGAAACCCTAGGGCATGGAAACAAGAAAACACTCGTATCTCCTAAACCATATCGTACCGATCCTGAAATTTTGAGGAAATCTTCCTCACTCAAGCGCCTTGGAGAAGAAAAGAACAAAAATCTCAAATGTGGTCTAGATTTTTTACAGCAATCTTTCAAAGATTTCAGCCCTAGAACATTTTTTCCTCAATTGTCGTCAAACCGTGTGACAGATTGACCTAAAAATCTGAACAGATCATCAGAAGAGAAAACCCAGAAAGAATCCATAATTCTCTCATCAATCCGACACCATCATTTTCATATTCTAAAAATAGCAAGTGTCACTAGTTCGCACTTGCCATTTTTAGTAAGTTTCCAAAAACGGTAAATTCCTCCAAAAGAACAGACATTGAAAATCATACAGAACAAAAAACTAGGGCACGTGGGCGAAAAGCGAAAAAAGCAAAAAAAGCAAAAAAGCAACTTTCCAAAAATGGAAAATGCTTCAAGATGACCCTGAAACATCTATGGAAGATTCAGAACGTCAAGGAAACATTTCAGTGAAGACAACGGACCAAAAAAGCAACTGCCTGAAATAGAAGTCCCTGGGTCCTGATTTCTAAAAATAGCAGTTTTTGGTCTTGGTTGCAGAAACTTGTCACTTTCATAACGACCTATATTGCTGCCTTTTTCACCATGAAGATCAAGTTTCACTAGCCCTGAGCCCATCTCGGCTCTCACATCAGAGTACCTGAGTGTGGGTGATAACAATGTCGCGCACATGGACCTGGAGGAACTCAAGTACAGAATGTTCGGCGGGCCGAGGGAACCAATAGAAGAGAAGACATTCGCCAGTGGTTTGTATGCAGTCGAGGCCATCCTCAGTCCCTGCAAAACATAGAGCTAGTGTTGGCATGTGCCCAGCACTATGAACCAGACACAAGAACAATCAGGGCGGATGACAACTCAATCATGGTGGTGCTCAATCCAAGAGCCATATCACAGAGTTTACAGATCCCAATCGAGAATGAGATGGTCGTAATCACAAAGGAGTTTGCAACCTCAGAATGGTTTAAGAAGGATTCATACCTCCAGGGTCTCACCTTCAGCTCTTGGCTAAAACATGAGAGGAAACCCAGTCACATGTCCAAAAGTTCTTTCTCGCAACAGAATTTCACAACACCTTCTCTGATATGATCGTCCTCCTGAGTCAGGTCATGGGCTAAGGAAAGCACCAAGGAATTTCATGATTGGATGGCACTCTTCATCACCACAATCATTGAGGGAAAACAAATGATTGATTGGGGCAGCTTATCAGTGACGGATTGCATTTTCAGCTGCTTCAGGTTCATGCTTCCAAGAGGTTTTTCATGACCTCATATCTTGTGTACGCCCTGGAAAGCACGAGATCATTCTGAGGCTTAATCCATGCACCGAACGTCCCCTAGAGAGCTCCTACATTTGAGAGATATCCACAACTTTCCCTAAAGGAAAGCAATCAACATTATGCCAGAGTGAATGACACGTTCACAATGTGTGTGGTCAAGCTACTAGAAGGGAGCCAACACTTGAGATTGTCATCTCAAGCCACCAAGCTTTGGTCAAAAATTATGGGTCAAGCTTCATCCAATTCTCCACATTCTCCTATCTCAGGGTAGCTGGCTTCGATCATGCTCCGTGAAGGTTGCCTCATTATCCGAGTGATAAAATGGTGTTGATGGAGTTATGCAGGCAATTGGTACATGTGAACGGCAAGCTCAAGAGCCGGAAAAAGAAGCAAGTTTCCTTCCCCCTCTCTCTGGGTATTTTCATGTGCAAGAGTCATCACGATTTCACCAATGTTGAAGCTTCCCTTGCACCCATCAATATGCATTCATATATTGCCAGAGCAGACTTTGACCTCAGGAGAATCTAGAATCCTTCCACTTCCCGGACTTGCATCACGTGCCACAGATTGAGGACTTCTGAGGCCAATTGCATCAATGAGTATGAGGTCCATGAACGCGATAATATGAGGATGATTGTGGAACAATGAAGAAATTCAGGTTCGAGTGGTATGAAGATGGTGTTCCTAAAGATGGTTATGAAATGTTCGACCCCGAGTATCTTGCAATCAAGGCTTCCCCCCTTCCTCTAGTGCAGTGGAATGTGCATGAAACCGGTGATATCAAAGAATGTGTTGAGGTCGTCATCAAGAGATCAAAAGAATGGTTCAAAAAGAAGAGAGTTGAGCTCCTTGCCTCAGGAATCTTTCCATCCCTCCAGAGGCAAACATCATACCATTCATCTTCCAAGACTAAAGATCAGGCCACGAGCTCAACCCACTCAGGAGAGAGTTCGAAGAGAGAAGTAGAAGAACCTGAGCCCACTCGATATAGGAGGTTGCGAAAGAGAGTAAGAACGGAAGAGATACCTGTAGTGGACCTTGAATAGGGAGAGATTGATCCAGCTAAACCTCCTATTTCACAGCAACCTCAAGGATTTCCCACTCCCTACTGTTGCATCGGCTTCACCTGTACAAGGAACCACCTTCTCAAGAAGAACAAGAAGTTGCAATCATGCCTGCTACTTAGCCAGAGTCGGGTGATATCTTCCCTTGGATGCAGGAAACAATCACAATGGGAAACCGCATGGTTCGTCAAGCAACCATCCCTGACCTCTCAGCCATTGCTTCAATGGTCAAATCAAAGAAAGGAAAGTGGCTCAGGCGGCTTCCAGATTCTACAGTGGCATCTCGAGTAATCAATACGTGGAGTTAGTCAAGCCGAAGGTAGTTAAGCCTGTTGAAGAGATGACTCCGGCTGACTATGAGATGAGCACCATTTCCTTGGGACCAGAAACATATGAGGGTGACTTGCACCTATATCAAGAATCTTCCACTCACCTAGTCACGAGGATCAAAGAGTACAAGGAAAAGTTGGATCAAGTAGATGATCACATCCATACTCTCACTTCCTATGTGCAAGTACTTCTTGATCCCTAGTTCCACCAATGCTCTTCCTACTGAAGAGGTCACTCCAGTTAGTAGCATTGATCCTAAGTCCATCAGGAAGACTCAGGCCTTCACCATGCAAGGAATGGCAAATGACAAATGGGTGGGCATGATTCTTGAGAAAGGAAGAACATTACTTCCAGAGATGATAACTTTGAACAGGTATATGGATGGCACGACAATGAAAGTGCTTACGACCAAAGAGGCGCTCGAGGCAGAAAAGAACAAATGGGACCAGGTATACCCATTGGTAATGGAGATGGGAAAGGTAAAGTCATCCCTTCTAGTGACCCAAGGAGTCTTCTCATCTGCAGAAGATCTGTCTCAAGTTTGGGCCAAGGTGTTGTTCGCTCGATATGAACTGATCAAGCATGTCATAGATGAGTTGGAATCATATGAAGAGGATGTTGATAAGATTAAGAAAGACTCAGATGCTCAAATTCAGAAGCTTGGGGTGCCAGCAGTGAACCCGGATACTTCAAAAGATGACCTGTTGGAAGCATTTGAGAACCAAGTCAAGACAAAGGCTAGAGATCCATTCTCATTCACAAAAATACCTTGGAATCTCTGTCAGAGATACGTGCGACCATCTCCATCACTACGGAGAACTATCTGACTTGGTACTCAGAATGTAAGAACATCAACTCCCTCATGAAGAATTGCATCAAATCACTCAACTTTGTCCAGATCCCTCAGGAACATAAAGTGATACCGACAGTAGCGCAATTCAGCAAGGCATTCAAGGGCAAAGAGATTCCATCGACATTGCTTCAAGAAAGTCCATCAGCTGCAGGATCATCTTCTGAATAGTTTTTCTCTCTCTCCTTATTCCTTTTCCTTTCTCACCTTTTTCTTCCCCCCTTTTTCTAATTCTTCGTTATATGTAATCATGACATTTTCGTCTTATTCATTAAAGTGACTTTATAAGGTTGAATTGTAAAAGTCCCTTTGTTTTATAAAAAGGGAACTTAATTTCCTAAGTCCTAGGAAGATGAAAAGTCACAAGATGAATGGGGCAATGAAAGGTCATGTGGGGGGTAGATGAAAGGTCTTTTTTGATCCTATATAATGTAATGAAACCCTCATTCTTAGGGGTCGTCAATTTTGTACTCAAGAGAGATCTTTTTGAGCAAAACAAGAGAGATAGCATTTTCTTCCTATTCCCTTAACTACTTTTCCCTCCATTTCCTAGCATTGTACAACTTGATAAAAATGGCAATAAAGAAAGGGATTGTTTCTTTTCATGGCTCATGAATGTGTGCAACTTTGTGTGCATGGTTTCCTCTAGCCATTGGCATAATAATCTTGTTGTTTCTTTCTAATCAATTGTGAATGAGAATTGTCTAATTGGCTCTTGCAAGAATCTGATTTTCTACTTGCAGGGTTAATTTTCCTTGTCTAACTTCCCACTCCCCTTTCCCCACACTTCAGCAAATTCTTCCCTTACAATTCCTTGTAAGCATTTGCCGCAGGTACAATGGAGTGTACCTATTGGATCCCCAGCCTCTTGGCCAACCACAGATTTTTTATTTCCGTTCGTTCACAATAAAGTGGAGCTGCACCACCCAAGTAGAGGGACCTAGATTCCCATAGCGTTGGCTAGAAATCCACAAATTTGTTCCCTGACAAATTTTCTTGCCAACAGGAAGTAACAATTTGCAAGAGAGACTCCACTGCTTTGACTGATCAAATAGAAACAATGAGATCAGCAACTGATACATAGGTCCAAGGGGCTTAACCAATAAGAGTAAAGATCCCACATTAATTCTTGACAATAAAGTTGCCCATATTGCTCTTGTCATACAAAAAGATATGTCAGTAAAACAGCAAATGCAATCTCAAGTTTAAAATTCTAAGAACACAATTGAAAAGGAAGCCAATTGTACAATCAAGGAGGCCAAAAGAACAGAGGCATCTCAGCATTAAGATAAGCTCAACAAGGAACATTTTTTCAATTAGAAGTTTAAGAGTGCAAGGATTTCATGTAATCGTAGGAACCAATTGATGTATGTGGCAGATGTTATCATCCATTTGTTTTAAACCGCAAAGACTTGCTATTATTCATTGCCATGCAAAACGAAAAATAGATGAGTGATGCATCATTTTAAGTGCAAGCCGGTCTGGTTTCTGCATTGAAGATAAATGACCTCCAAATAGAGATAGAGGGCTAAGAACAGAGCTACAGAATACCAGGTGTAATGAAAATATCTAGCTGTAAAAGATGCTGCATGGGGAGGACCTGTTATTCTCCGCCACCCTTTATTGTTCTTATCAATTGTGAACCATCTAATTTAGAAGAGTGAAATTGGATTTGCAATGATCTCGATACTTTCCAATAGAAGGAAGACTATCAACATAAGAGAATGTTAAATGTGAACAAAGAATAATTTTAATCTATGAGGTCAGGATAAGAAAAAAAAACACAGGTTTTTCCTGACAAAATAGCAAGAGAACAAAGCATAAGTCTATTCTAAAAAAATAGAATAGCCCAGAGAAAAGTAAATAAAGATAGTTCAGAAGAATAAAGCAAATAAAGCCTAGAATAGGATTTTTCTCTTTATTTTTTTATTCTTCTTTGACAAAATAGCTTGGATTTATTTTGATGTATGTAATATCCCTTTTTCAATCTGAAGCACATAAAACTGGCCACAAAGATGATTTCTGAAATAATATCAAACTGCTAATAAAATGCAATGATGAACAACAGACTGAAAATGGCTTTTATATATTCAAATAATCACTTTCCAAGATACCCACAAGGCCCAAAACGATGACTTGGGGTCTAAGAACAACCCACAAGTGAAATCTGAATTTTTCTACAATTATATGAATTTACAAAAAATAATTTAAGGGCTGGAACAGTGTAGAAAATAACAGCAGCGATTTTTATTGAAAAAGTACCAATAGAGGGCTGGAAATTATGCCAAAAATTGCCTTCAATGATGCCAAAAAGTCCCCAATCACCTACAGTCCGTACAGCAGTGAAATGCCCTTCCAAAAGGGGTCATACCACTCTCCTAGGTGGTCGCTTTTAGCCAAAAAGGGACCAGAAATTCCCAGCTGCAATTTTACTTGGAGACAACAATGGTTTGGCTGATCCAAACCCCACAAAAGTCACAATATCGGATCTGAAGTGAAACCCAACTGATATGGAATGAAAACAGCCCCAAAACGTGTCCTAGATCTGAAACACAGTCTTCCAATAACTGAAAATCTGAAGTGTAGCACAATAGCGAACCCCGGGTGGATACACCTCACAAAGTTGAGGAGTTTCGTTCCCCAACCTTCAAACCTCGGAGGTTTTTCGTCCCCAAAGCTTCTTCTCCTTAAGGGTTTTCGTCCTTAGAAGAATTGATGCAAGCAGAATAGCTTAACATGCAATGAGAGAAAATAAATTGACAAAAGATGATCCCCTTGGCTCCCCACACCTTTATTTATCCTTTTTTTGTCACAAATCCCAAATAAATGCATCCATATGTTTTGCCCCCTTCCTTTGGGCCTTATTATGTTTGCACTTTAACCTCTAGGAGGAGTTTGTCCCATTATGATAATACTTTGTTTAATCTTTACGCCTTGCCAACTCTATTTCTTCATTGACTTTTACCTTTTTCCTCCTTAACCACTTTAAGTGACATTATTATAAGTTGTTTTATAAAATAAACATAAGAAATGACTTTAGCAACTTAAAATAAAACTCACCACCTTCTTCCCCTTTTCACACCCCTTAAGCCCTCGGGATGAGAATTGGGCTAAGGTTCTTCATAGGATTAATGTCGAGAAGGGGACATTACAGTCCTCCCCTCCCGAAATTGCTTGCCCCCAAGCAATTGTAAGTTGGGATGCTCCAAAATTGTTGCACCTTCCCAAGTGGCATCCTCCATTGGCAAATCCTTCCAACAAACCAAATACTCTTTTATGCTCTTGTTTATCAATCTTTCCTCTCTTATATCAATGATAGCTCCCGAAACCAAAATGAGTTTGCCTTCATCATCCATGGGTGGCAAATCTGGAGAAGGAACTATATGTTGGCCAAGTGCTCTTTTAATACGTGAAACATGGAACACTATGGATCTTGATATGTTCCCGTAGCTCTAGCTCATATACTACCTCACCAACTCTTCTTAGTGCTTTGTAGGGCCCATAAAAATGTGGCTTGAGCTTCTCTTTACCACTTTGCTTGATAGAAGATTGCCTATAAGGCTGCAGCCTCAAAAAGACCATGTCATCCACCTCAAAACTCCTCTCCACACGCTGCTGATCTGCATAGAGTTTCTTCTGATTTTAATAGACATGTGATAAGAAGTGTTGTAGCAATACTCACACATATAAAGCCATTTTATCCATGAGAACTACTGCCCTGAAATGAAGCTTCTCAAGTACCCTTCCACCCATTTATTGATTGTTTCGATTTGCCCATTTGTTTGTGGATGATAGCTAGTGCTTGGAGTCAACTCTGTACCTATCAATCTGAAAATATCTTGCCAAAATTGATTCAAAAACCTGTTGTCCCTATCACTCACAATATTCTTTGGTAGCCCATGCAATCTAAACACTTTTTTGAAAAAAATATCAGTCGCCAATGGAGCGTCATACTTAGTTGGAAGTGGCATGAAATGAGCAAATTTTCTAAGTATATAAAATTATCACCCACTGTAGTCACCTTTACCTACTCCCTTTAAACCCCAAGCATATCGGCACATCACCCAGCCTTGACTGGACGCTCACTCGAGGCGCGCGAGGGTGCCGAGGCCCCTCTTTTATGTGAGCCTTGTAAGAATGCTTCCCCATTAATGGAGGAATGTTTGCAAAAACAGAAAACACATGTATTCATTCTAACACAGAAGTGAAGAAACTAGACCTAAACACAGATGCACCATAGTGTAAAAGTAAATACTACAACATCAAAAAGAAATCAGATCTAAACCATGAGCAATATGAAGAACACTAGGGTGTGGACCCATAAACAGAGATATTTGTAACTATCCATCATATACATTGATTCACAATTGTTTACAGTATCCAGATTACATCAAAAGGGTCATAGCAGACCGAATACATCATGAAATAACATCCTAGCTATACAAAATGACTTTGCTCAAAGGGTCCTATCCTTGCTCTCTCTTATGCACCCAAAATATATCGTGCCTTGCATCACACATCTTCTTCCTCCTGCGTCATCTCTCATTTTCTCGCAACCCTTCACATCCCCATACACACCTACACCTCCAGTTTTGGACCCAAGTACATTCTTAAATAAAGTGGGATCTCTCCCCCACCGCCTTAAGATTACTCATGAGCAGGCCACATGCAAGAGGGATTATGCTCCACCATACTCAAATGCCTATGCCAGCTTGCTAAAGACATGATTAATTTTCACTTTACAGCTCCTTAAGCACAATGATTAACCCTTGATTATTCCCTGGAATATTCTTTCCTTAGGCCGCAAGTCTTCATGCACTAACCTTATCCACTTATCACGCCTACCTACATCCTCACGTGTTTTCCATGCAACACCATATTCCACAATGCGTCTAAGTCTCAGAACCCTCCTCTGCGTCCGTGCGCCAACCTCTGCACGCTCCATGTTTACTCAAGCCCTTCACTCCAGAACCGCTCAACTATTCGCATGGACTTAGTTCTCCCTGCACGCTCTTCGTCACGCGCCTTCTTCCTATATTGCCTTCCGTGCGCGCTCATCCTCTGCTCCAGAACTTAGTCATTTATAGGCTCAACATTACCCCACACTAAACGTTGTTGTCCGTCCTCGGAAACAATCTGATCTCCACCAAAGAATAAAGAATGGGAGGAAAGAATAACCTGTATCCGGCTTACACCAAAGAACAAAAGAATTTTGTTACTGTTGTACAAGGATTGGGAAATTCTTATTCAAGGATGCTTCAATCTCATTCCAAGCATCCACCTCCTCCTACGCTTATGTAAATAAATCCCATATTAGCGCATTGATTTCATCAACTGTCAACTCTTCACCCTTAGTCTTCAGTATATCAACAATATTCTCCATCTGCTTGCTAAGGTCGTTCAGCGCGTCCATCTTATGTGTAACCTGGGAATACATTTCCTTTACCTTATTTTTAACAGAGGCCCTTAAAATCTCAATTGCCTCAGATTTCTTCTCAACCTCCGCCAAGATTTTGTCACGTTCCACCCTATTACCTTTATTCTTGGCCTGAAACTCCTTCAGATCTGCCACGTGTAGCAACCAACACACTTCCACTCTGTCTCTGTCTTCATAGTGGTCGTAGACAACCTCGGCCATGTGCGTTGCGGTCTTTACTGAAGCAAGGTGATCTGTAAGAATCTTCAACTTTGGAATTATCCACAGAATCACAAATTAAACACTGTTGTACTACTTTTTATTAGAAAATGACAGAGATAGCTAGTGAATGAATTTTGCTTATGCTTAGAATCCACAATTGCAAGAAAGGAAAGAATATAAACTCATAAACACCAACAAGATTTATCCTGGAAACCTCTAGAGGAGGGAAAACCAGTCGGGAAGGGCAATTGCTCTTTCTTCCCACTTTTATTGGCCAATTCAAAACAATAAGTATAGAAATTACAATAAGTATGAAAGAGAAGTAGATAATATCTATCACTTCCGCCCAAGTACTTGTTTGCTCTGTCTCAACACTCCCTTCTTCTACAAAACACAATTCTAACAGTAAGAACTTCTTGCTCACTTGCTTTCATGCTTCGATCATCTTATTCTCTTCTACTAACATGTATTTATAGCCTTTCTCATGTCCTCCCCGTGCACTAGAGAATGGGAAGGGTCATGGAGGAGAAGAGACACGGACAACCTTCCAAATTCTGGGTTGTTCGTTTCATATTTTTGTTTTCTGTCCGAAAGAGCCAGGACCGCCGCCCAATGCAGACCGACGGTCTTAGGACCGTTGCCCTGGTTGGGTGGCGGTTCTATAACCACCGCTCTGCACAGAACGGTGGTCCTGTTACTATAAAGACAGAACCTTCGTGTATTAATTTTCCTTCTTTGTGCTAACAGATCTGATGAAGTAGAGTCATTTTGGATCCCTATGGATCACACCTCCCCTGCTTAGGAGGCTTTTGGTCCCACAAAAGCTTAGTGGGGGAGAAGATGAGGAAATAATTCCCTCACTTACTCCTTGGAGTACCACCGGGACTGCCTTGGTGTCTTTCCTTTCAATCCAATCTGTCAACACTCCTGCGGACCTCTCCTAGTCTCTTTGACCTTCTGTTGCAGCATTACATCCTCCTCCAATTCGCCTCGTGAGTTAGAGACACAATCCTCAATGGAAGGTAGCAACTGTAGTCCTTCATCTTCATCTAGCATGGATGGCTCATATAGGTGCAAGTTCTCACAGTTTACTACAGAGTACATCCTCATAAATGACGGTAAATCAAATCGAAAGGCATTTTCTCCAACCTGCTCCAATATGGTGAAGGGCCCATATCATAGTGGCTTGAGCTTCCGTGCTTCACCTTGTAGTCTCTCCTTGCTCAAGTAAAGCCAAACTCTATCTCCAACATGAAGTTTATGTTCCCTCCTATGCTGATTGTGCCTAGCTTTGTACTTGGCTTGAGAATTCTCTAGCTGTTCTTTGACTTTGAGATGAATTTGTCGGATCCTCTCAATAAATTTGTTTGCTCTAATCACCTCTGTGTCTCATGTCTCCTCTTCATCCTGCTACACAACTGCTATGTCCCACGGATTTGTAGGTAGATATCCCTAGCGTGCTTCAAACGGTGACTTCATAGTGGATGTGTGTACTGCCCGGGTTATAGGAATGTTGAATGTAGGTTAAGGACTCATCCCAAGTCCTTGGGTATTTGTTGTTATACCCTCTGATCAACTGTACCAAAGTCCCTGTTCACCCACCTCTTTCTGTGGATGGAAAGTTGTGCTCCTCTATAACTTGGTATCCAATCTTGTCCCACAAAGTAGTCCAAAACTTCCCCAAAGAACCTGGAATCCCTGTCAGAAACAATAGACTTTGGCAAACCAAAATGCACCCATACATTAGCAAAGAAAAGATCTGCTGGGCCTCATGCGCTTTTATAATCTTTTTACATGCCATAAGAATACACAATCTTACTGAATCTATCAACAACAACATATAGATAGTCATGGCCATGTTTAGACATAGGTAATCCTCCTACAAAATCCATAGAAATGTCCTCCCACGGACGAGGTAGGTACTGGCAAAGGCATATACAAACCCTCCTTCCTAGTCTTAGGCTTGCTAGTACAACAAAGTTTACATCCACGTATAAATTTTGATATTTCTTCTTGCATATTGGGCCAATACACGTACCCTTTGCATGTGGGCTAGGGTCTTACCAACACCCGAAATGTCCTGCTACTTTCGAGGTATGTGCTTCCCTCATCAATAGAATTCTTTCTTCTTTTGGCACGCAAAGCTTCCCCCCATCAATAGAGCAGCCCGTCCTTGAGATAACAATCTTCAATCCCTGACCTTTCAATCCCTTGGGACTGCAACTGCTGAAATGTCACCCCAAAGTCTTTGTCCTAGGCATATGCCTCTCTATAAGCTTCCTTCGTGAAGGGCTCGATCTGAGAGATAGTGGCCAAATAGGAGAACTTCTCCTCTGTGGGCGTCCTAGACAACATGTATGTCACCAAGTTTGTACTACCCTTCTTGTATTTGATCACCAGATGGAACTGTTGAAGGAACCCCATCCATTTGTAGTGCATTGTCTGCTGCAATTTAGGCTGTGCTTGCAAATCACTAGAGAGGTTTGTGGTCAGTGTGCACAATAGTTTCTTTACCCAACAAATAATGCTTCCATTTTTTAATTGCCTGAACTAGTGCACACATTTCTTTATCATATATTGAATGTCCTTTGACTGCTGAAGTGAAAGTTTCAGAATGATAGTATTAGCATATGGATTTGCACGCATGCAAATGACATGCAACAGTGTGGGAACGAAGTCCCTCCTCAATGAAGGTGAGGCTGCCTTTATTGAAAACCAAAATTGTATTTACATCTGTACATTCAAAATTGTATGTGGGGGGGGTTTTGGAACATCAATGGAAGAAAAGTGAATGAAGGAAATGGAATGAAATGAAAGAAAGGAGTGGAATGGAATGGACTGAAAGAACATGCAAGAGTTAGGTAAAAACAGAGCCTAATATTGCATGAAGAGAAAAGATGAATAACCAACACAAATAAAACGGAGTTTGAGTTAGCCAAACAAGAACATGCAAAAGGGAACACACATGAGCAAGTAGATAGTCAGAGCTTGATCACTGTGAACTAGAACAACTGATTGCTAATGTTGACAATAAGATCAAAGATAATATTTGCATGCAAGATTCAAACACCTAACATCTAATGAACATAAGAACACCAAATGTTACAAGAGACAATAAATGAGACACAAAGTTCTTATTCTATTAACTCCGAAATGTTTGTCACAAAGAACACAAAGTTTCTTCTTGAAACAAAGCTTGCACAAAAGTATCTTCTTCTCCTCTCTCAAAGTCACCCTTACAAATGAGCCCCTCACTTCCTTTTATAACCCAAAAGTTGGTTACGAAGTAGTTAGGGTTTTAAATGCACATTAAATATGGCACTTAAGTGACTTTGACTTTTTCAACCAACTTTTAAAAAGTGACTAAAAATAGAAACCACTTAAGTTAAAAGGTCATTTAAGGAAAAATACATAAATTAAAGAAATGGGTACATGTGGACCCCACTTAAATGACTTGTATGCACATGTAGACATCTTAGTCAGCAATGTGCCACCTAGATCAAGACACCTAAGATCAGTGCCTTATCCATTGGGCCAAGAGTCCGCCTATCCCGATCGTACGGGAATGAACTCATTGACCGTGCTCTGCAATCCTCCAAATGACAAGAGTGCTGAGTTTGAAACTTGAGCAATTCATCCACCCCTCTATCTGAGCAATATCCTGGTGTGAGAAGAATTGTCTTCATTCGTATTCATATTCACAATTCTCCACATGCTCAGAGTACCTTTCCATGGTGAATTATTCATTTGTCACGAGACCGTAGTCGTTACGCCACCTTGGTTTATTAGAATCCAACTTCTGGTCTTTCGCCATTGAGAAGATCTCCAAGAGCCAAAATTGCAATTCACTGCCTGGAGTTATGTCCTTTGTCTTTGTCACCATCCCAAAGTGTTGATCTCCTGAGCAGAATTTGTGAGACTTCAGAGTCTTAGAAAAGTCCATCTCCTTTGGCCCATTGTGAACAAGTGGTGTTGAAAAATCATCGAAGTGATTTATGAATTCGTTGACACACACCTTAGCGTAGTATTTGGTCTTTTTTGGAGTGATGGATTCTAACATTTACACAATCACTTCCAAGTTTATCACTATTGGCTTGATGACCCTCTTTCAATTCTTCAGGGTATCATGTAGCTAGGTGGGAACCTCTCCAAGTACCTCATTGTACATGGTTCTCGTGTTCGTTGGGAATTGATCTTCATCACGCTGAAGGGGATCACCTTCGGGTGTTGCTGAAATTGGATCTTCTTGTTGTGAGAAAGATGTTGTCGCCATTTTCTCCATTTGTGATGATTCTTCAAATGTAGGCAGTGAAAGAACCGGATCATCAACTTTTGTTTGAGAAGTTGTGACTACTTCCACAAGTTGGGCTGGTATATTTTGAGGTACTTCATCAACGAGTTCCACCTCTAGAAATTGTGTGATATAGATTACAGGTGCTTGCGCATGAACCAATGCTATGAATTATAGTGTTGAGTTGTTGATTAGGCGAGTTGAAGAATTAGGGCAATCATGCAAATATGAATGATGACTTGGAATGAGAAATTCTCGAGATGTGCTCCTTATTCACTTAGGTGTTTAGACGACTCAACTCATGAATGAGCCCTTAATCGTATCGCTCCTAGCTTGATTGTGAGCTCATGCATCTTCAACTTGAATTCGGACTCCCATGGCGATCCATGCCCTTCGTGTCATCTTATCTTCTTTCCAGAACCGAACTCCCTGAGTTCTTCTCTGGCTCAACTCACTTGAATACCGAGCTTAACCCAACATTTTTGAAAAGAATGGTTTTACCACAATGCTCACGGTTCTTCCTTATTATATAACACTTGTAGTAAGAATGTTTGGGCTTTGCCATAATAAGCACAATTGTACCTTCCAAATGATGAGAAAATGCCATTACCAATAAAGACCTAATGCTGCCATGATGATGACCCAGGTTCAAGCCCTCAGCATGTCGATAGACACCCTTAATGACTGATTCTTGGCCAAAGATAGTTCACAGTCGGTATTTTGGCAGTGGATTCTGCAATCCGAGCTCCAATCAACAAGTTGTCTCTGAACTAGAAAAGAATACTTTTTTTTTTTTTATTGTCTGATTGGATTTACATAATGGACAGGTATACCATTTTGCCTATCGCCCTTAGAGTTTCTCAAAGAGACCATTTACAAGTAACAAGGATGTAGTACACGGAACGGCCAAGCAGGTATTTTCAGAGTTGGCTTTCACATTCAATTCATTTCTAGGGGGAAAAGAATAAATGAAATAGCTGAACAGTATGAATCGTTTCATTCTGCGCTGCCTCAATAACCTTCATCAGGTCTCCTGTTAACACTCTGGCACTTAATCGATTTTGATAAAAACGTTTGTGAAGGACTGTGGCATCCCGACCTTGAGGATGTAATCGGTACTGAGCAGATAACAAAATACTTGGTCGATCTGCTTGTTGGAAGTGACTTTCCAAAATATGAAAAGGCGAGTCAACTCAACTAAACCTTTATCTCGTTCTTCTACTAGCCTAGCTGATATTTGTGGTCATTGTTGCAGGATGGCCTGTAGCTTTCAGGAGCAAGTTTCTTAAGCAGCGCGCACTGTTATTGAACAAGATGAATAACATTCAACATTCCCCAGACTGTGTGCGTCATTGACTCTGATGCGACTGGAGGAGACCAGAACTTCAAGGCCCAGCATTTACTAACTGATTCATCATGGGATTGACCCATGCGCACTGTTACTTAGGTCTCTCGCACAAGATGAATAACATTCAACATTCCACCAGACTGTGCGCGTCCAATGTCTGGATGGGCGCGTGGGTTTTAGTTCTGGCAAGTGGGCGCGCACTGTTCACGTTTGCTCTCAGACTACCTATAAAACTTTGTCTTTCACCAAACATGTCTCTTCTGCGCACTGTGCACGTTGTGGCATCTTGATGAAATGCCTGCAACATACAGTCTTGCTGTCTCTTTCACGCACTGTTCACGTTTTCTCTTAAAAATTTGTCTTTAAATTTTGCAATGCGCATATATTTGCCTTAATTCTTCCTTTCTTTTGCTGTGACTAATTTCTTTTGCTCACAATGGCGTGGGTTTCTCTTACATAATGTCAAACAAAATATGTTTCTCTTCTGACTTTTTCCACCGGGTTTGATGGAGGAAGTTACGAGGATTAATTCGACTTCCTCTCATCCCGGGTAGTGGCTTAACTGCCAGGGGAAATGGGAAAAGTAACGGGCAATTGCCAACGGGAATGGCAAAATGGGTTGGCAATCCCCGTCCAATTTCCGCATGTGGGAAATTGGGGAATTTTATGCCCGTTTGCCAATCCATGATTTGGCAATTGGCAAAGGAAAACCCGCGTCCGGGGAATTTGAAGGAAATTGCCAGGAAAGTGGAAATCCGGGTTTGGGATGCCAACCCGGCAGTTGGAAACAAAAGCTAACTTCCCCGGCACCAAAACTTGTCGGATGAATCTTAATTTATATTTATTTAATTAAATACTCCTTAAGTGATTAATTTAATCAAACAAGGAGCAATTAATTAATTAAATATTAATTAATTATTTTAATGTATTTTAATGCGTTTTATAGCCTGGCGGGAAGAGTTCTTGCCCGAAAAATCACGAAACGAAGACCGAAACGATCACAAAAATAAGACGATCGCAAGGAGTCCAATGAACCATGCAAAGTAATACTTTTCAAAATTTTCTCATTTTTAATTATTTAATTGTCTTTTTTGACAATTTTGCGCAGTCAAAATTGGCTGATAACAGCTGGCTCTGATTGGGGACAAGGACTTTATGGACGCAGCAACGGACCCAGACCAAAATAGTCATGAACATGATCACAGAAAGATGGGGCACAAAAATGGGGCGACACGAGAGAGGAGACCGAAAAACAGGAACAAACAAACCAAAATCCTAAATACCTATGTACATACAGGGAACAACCTGTTTTCAATTCTGGTAATATTTGAGATACTGCCCACTGTAGGGCAAAGGCAAATGAGTTCCATCAGGATATGCCAAGTAGTAAGGTACTATCTCCACAAAAGTGTCTTATTTTGAACGGTCCCAACCACAGTGAGTCAAACTTCCCATGCTTTCCCTTCGGCTCACGTCTTTTATCCCAGAGAAGAACTAAATCATTGATTTGAAACTGTCTCTCTTTAGTTTTCCTGTCAAACAACTTCTTTACCTTGGATTGATGTTCCTTGATCCTGTTGGCCACTTGACTTCTTTGTTCCTCAAGCTTGGTTAGAAACATGACTCTTTTATCTAATGCATTGGTGAAGCATTCATCATCAACTGCTTGAGCTAATTTTAACGCTGGTAACTCCAATGTGACAGGAATTTGAGCATCAGTTCCATACAGAAGTTGAAATGGAGACATCCCGATTGCCCTTTTGGGAGTTATGCGGTCAGCCCACAATGCATCGTATAACTTTTTGTGCCAAGATCTTTGATTTTCTTCGACTAACTTGTGCACAATGGTAATGAGGTTTTTGTTGCTGGATTCAGCTTGACCGTTTCCCTGCGGGTAGTAATCTGATGAATGAGACAAGGATATCCCATATCCATAACAAAAACCTATCATCTCTGCAGAAGAAAAATTTGAGGCATTGTCAGTCACAATCTTGTGAGGAATTCCATAACGAACCAATATGTTTTCTTTGATGAAATCACAAATTACTGCAGTAGATGTTTGTTTCACCGGTATAGCTTCTACCCATTTTGTAAAGTAATCAGTGGCAGTGAGTACGTGGGTATGACCAGCGCTGGAATTAGGGTTCAAGACCCCGATGAAATCTAAACCCCATTGTTGAAAGGGTTCTTCAATGACAACTGGCTTCAAAGGCAGTGCCGCCAACTTCGGTCTTCCGACAAATTGTTGACAGGCTTCACATTTGGTCACCCATTTCTGAGCATCAGAAAACATAGTGGGCCAGTAATAATGTGCTCTCAGAATTTTATGGGCCATTACTGGGCTAGAAAAATGACCGCCGCAAGCATGATTGTGGAAGGCTTCCAGCAACTTAGGCTGTTGTTCTTTATCAACACATCTGAGGAACATGCCATCAATTCCTTTCTTGAACAACGTGTTATCCCAAATGACGTATCTGGCAGCTCTTAGTTTGATTGCTCGTTTCTCTTTAGCTGTCAGATTTTCTGGACACTCACCGTATGTGAGGAAATAGGCAATATCAGAATACCATTCATCTGTGGTACTGACAAAAACTACCAATGGTAAATTTCCTTCAACTAGTTCTTCTTCAGAGTTATCTCGTGGTTCATTCTCTGCAATGAGTTGGCAGAGTCCTCTCCCTCGAACCAACTTGGTAGGCTTGATGTCCAGATCATATTCTTGTATCTTGGAGACCCAATTACCTCTTTTAGATCCCGGTTCCTGTTGTGTCAACATTGATTTCACCGCGGTATCCGGAACTAAGACTTTGGTGTGAGAATTCAACACGTAATACCTGAAGTGTTTTAGGGCTCTTACCACCGCGTACGCATGTCTTTGAAGAGGAGTGTAATTAAGTTCATGTTTCTTGAATCCCGAACTCATGAATGCGATAGGAGATTCAATCCCCTCTTGATTGTGCTGAGTCAAAATGGCAGAGATTGTGTGTGGCGAAGCATAACAATAAATTATAAAAACCTTCTTAAAATCGGGACACACCAATGTAGGAGCTTTTGCAATAGCACCCTTGATTTGCTCAAACGCCTCTCTACCTTCCTTTGACCATTTGAAAGATTCTTTTCCTTTCATCATATCAGCGATTTCTTTAGTCAGCTCGGCGAAATCTGGCACGAACCTTCTCAAAAAATTCACCTTTCCAAAGAAAGAGTGGACTCCAGGTTTACTTGTAGGCAAGGAAAGATTCTTTATAGCTTGAACGCGTTCAGGATCGATCTTAGTTCCTTCCTTAGAAACAATATGACCTAGGAGTTTACCTTCCGTAACTCCAAACACAGATTTTTTTGGATTCAGAGAAATCTTATGAAGTTTACACCTTTGCAAAATTTTCTCTAAATCTCTTAAGTGATCTCCTCGCTTCTTTGAAAACACTGTCAAGTCATCTAGGTATATCACAATGATCTTGTCCTTATAATCTGCAAACGCCATATCCATGGCCCTTTGAAACGTTGCACCGGCATTGATCAAACCGAAGGGCATTCTTCTATATGCGAACGTACCCCAGGGGGTAGTGAATGCAGTTTTATGTTGATCTTCTCTAGCCACCTCAATCTGATTATAGCCAGAGAAGCCATCTAGCATAGATAGCATTTCCGATCCAGTTACTGCCTGCAGAATATGGTCCATGACTGGCAGTGGGTAGTTATCCTTCAAGGACGCCTGATTAAGATTGCGGAAATCCACGCAAATCCTAATTTCTCCATTTTTCTTGCGAACCGGTACAATATTAGCTATCCAGGTCGAATGTCGAATAGGAAAAACTATTCGTGCATCTAGCATCTTTTGAACTTCATGAAATATTGTCCCTGCAATTTTGGGATTATATTGTCTTTGCTTTTGCCTGAATGGAACTGCGCCAGGCTTCAAGGGTATGGCATGCTCCATTTCCCTGGGTTGGAAAGACTTCAAATCTTCGTATGAATATGCCAAGACGTCAGAATATTTGGTAAGGAGATTTATGAATTTCCTGCGCTCCTCAGGCGAGCAACATTTACCAATATTGATCAGGCGAGGTTTATCCTTGGTGCCGATATTAATTTGCTCATAGTCAGCAGAATTTGCAGGTCCTGCCTGCTCTTTCTCTTTAATAAACCTGTCATGTTTGTCAAAAAGTTCTTCGAGTGAAACCAACCCTTTGGGAATTTTATTTCCTCTGAGTTGAATGATGCCATCACCAGGATCTTCGTTCTCAACTCCTTCCTGATTGGGTGAGGTAGTTGATTCGCGAAATGCCGAATCACTTCCTTCAAAGTACAACTGTTCAAAATTTTCTCTCTTTTCCAAGAAGGCAATAATTTGTTGATCATCATTAAATACTTGCCAATTTTCTGCATTGTCAGGAACACTTGGCCTAAAGACCATTTCAATGGTGTATTTGTCTTGATCAAAATCTGAATGAGGAATCATTAATGACGCTGAGACTGCTAGAGAATCCGCTTTGTCATTCTTTTCACGAGGGACAGATTTAATGGAAAAAGCGTCGAAAAATTCTATGGCATCCCAAACTTTATTTCTGTAGTGTCTCAGACGATCGTTCTTTACCTGGAACTGATTTCTTACTTGTTTCACGATCAATTCCGCATCTCCAAAGACTTTCAGATTTTTTATCCCTTTCTCTTCTGCAACTTGGAGGCCAAGGATTAATGCCTCGTACTCTGCAGTGTTATTAGTATTTGAAAATTCAAGTTTATAGGAAAAAGGAAAGATTTTACCATTTGGAGATATGAGCACCACTCCTGCACCAGAGCCCATTGAGCAACAACTTCCATCGAACTCAAGAGTCCAGATCTCATTGGAATCTTGGCAAGTGATCTCAGGGGTATGAACTTCTGTAGTCATCATATAATTACCCATACTTGAGCCTTGGAAAAGGATCTGTGCGCGAGGATCTTCAGTTTTAGTTACTGTGAACTTTGCCTGAGCTTCCGGCATAAGTTTCTTCATTTCTCCTTTGATAGGAATCATGGCATGAGACCAGTCCATTTGAATCTCACCACCCAAATCCCTACAAAATTTCCTGCTCAACAACATTCCATACGAGGCAGGGATATCAGCAACTAAAATAGTTACCTTAACTCGCTTTTGAGGGAATTGGGCTAAAACCATTTGGGCGTCCTTAATCTGCCCGATCAGAGGAACTTGCTTGGTTTCCATAGAGTAACACGATCCGAATGTTCTCGTACAAGTCAAACCAAGAGCATGTGCTACTTTTGCCGGCATCACATTATCCGAGGCTCCAGAGTCTATAATGCAATTACTTAACTTGCATCCGTTGATAAGAAAAGACACAAAGAAAGGTTCGATCTTTTCATTGGAAGGTGTAGTGGCCGCCACAATATTTTGAGTTTTCCCATCTTTGGGAGTTTTTAGAATTCCTTTAGAGGAATGAACAGTAGAGTCGCCTTTGATAAACTGGACCAACTTCTCGAGCTGATCCTTGTTGGACTTCAAGTACTCTGCCTGTGACATGGAAATTTTTGTTTTATTGATATGATCAATGATATCAAATTTAGGCAAAGTAATTGCACTTGAAGTCTCAGATATGAGTTCTTTCGAACTTGATGATGGCACACTTTTGACCTTGGTCTCGGGCTTGGTTGATACGGATGTGGAAGAAGAAGTTTTCTTCGTAATTGGTTTACTAACTGATTGATCTAACAAAGGCTCTCCTTTCTTTAAGATAGTCTTGACCTTTGAAACCTCAGTATCTCTGGACTCTTTAGGAGCCTCCTTTATCTTGGATCCTTTGAGAGTTTCCTTGGAAACCTCTCTATCTCCCGCCTTGGTGGTATCTTGGTCCTTTTTCTGAGAGCGTGTGAAGACAGCGAAGGATTGACTATTCATATCTTCTATAATTTCTTCATATTCATCTTCTTCATCAGAACGGTACTCAAAGAAATGATTATTGCTTTCTTCCTCAGGATCTTCAACTGTAGGTTCAGATGCCTCAGAATCGGGCTCTTCCTCATCAACCTCGACGACCTCAATCTCATCATCGCTTTCTTCAATGACATCACATTTGGAATTAGTTGCGGGAGCTGCTTCAATAGCAAGCCTCGTTGGAGCACCTGCAATCCTGGCTTTGTTGGGAACGTATCCTTTTCGTGGGATATCTTTGTAAGGAGCAGGTTTACTACTTTGAGCAACTTGCTTCTTCAAAGCTAGCATATCATTAGCCAACTTAGTGAGTATGGTTTCTGAAACGTTGGGAGTTTCTTGACTCTTTCCTTTGAGGGAATTTTTCTTGAATTTTCCTGCCATGATTAAGTCATCTTCGATTTCAATGGCCAAAGATTGAGCAAGTTCCAAAGTAGCCACCCTGGCTCTTCTTAGCTGATAGCACACTTCTGGTTGTTGTGCGTTAATAAAGAAACATTTTTGTCCATCAGGGTTGGGACGAATCCCGGTAGGAACTTTGTTTACCATCTTGTTGAATTTGGCCACGAAATTCCTCATGGGTTCTGTAGGCTCTTTCTTTGCCTGAGATAGTTGGGCAAGAAGAGCATGTTCATCTTCGGCTGTTTTGAATCGATTTTCAAACTTGGTTTTCATATCATCCCAACTTGTAATACATCCATTGGGTAGATGATGAAACCAATCTGCAGCAATATCATGCAATGTCTCGATGAAGAGACGAATAGCAACATCTTCGTATTCTACTGACAAAACAGCACATGCAGCGAAGAAGGCAGAAATATGATCCTCTGGTGACGTCTTCCCATCTCCGTCGAACTTGGGAAGAATCTTTCTTGATCCTCGTGGGAGTTCATGTCGAGCAGGTAAGGCCAATGGGCCTATGGCATTTCCCCATGGTACATTGGCTGCCATTGGAGGAAAGGTGGTATGCGTAGGTAAAACAATGTGAGCAAGGACAAGTGCTTGACTGGTAGTGATTCCTTCCTTGCTTGCTCTTTCAGGACTTGATGCAAGGCTCGCAGATCTACGAGGTGTGTTCTTCTTAGGAGGAGATAACTTGAAACCAAATTTTCCTTGAAAATCAAAGGTAGGGTCAGATTTACCTTTAGCTTTTTCTCCTCGCGTAAACCTCTTTCCTTCCAGCTTGGAATATTTATGGTGAAGAGATCACTGGCGTGTTCCGACCAGCTCTAGCCTTTTCTCTTTGCTCTCTTTCTTGAGCTATTTGCGCCTGAATAACTCTAACAACTCTCGCAGCTTTCTCTTCTTCGTTATCTAGTACTGATGCGGCGAGATAAAAATGATGGTTACTTGTGCGCTTTTCCCAAATAGCTTGCCTCAAATCTGATGATATGTCTTCTTGAGTATCTGCAAAAACAAGATTTGGTTGCAAGATAGGTGGGTTACCTGTAATGGTCATACAACTTATTACCTGGGTGGAAGAGGGCCGCGTCGGTGAACAACTATCAACACGTGCCCAAGAGGTCTCCTGGCCACGAGTGCGGGTGCTCTTCTTCTAAGGTCTTCGATGTAGATTTCTCTGTCAATGGCTCTATCAACAGCCACAAATTGCTGCAAGCTTTCACGGTTTTCCCAAGCTACTATTCGAAGGTTGGCAGCAATATCTCCTTGGAAATCTTCGTCGGGCACAAGGTTCGGTTGAAGAACTGGAGCTTGTGCAGAGGGGATAGTCATAAAGATTTAACCAAGCACTGGTTAACGATTTCTGAATCCCCAGCGGAGTCGCCAAAAACTGTTAGCATATGGATTTGCACGCATGCAAATGACATGCAACAGTGTGGGAACGAAGTCCCTCCTCAATGAAGGTGAGGCTGCCTTTATTGAAAACCAAAACTGTATTTACATCTGTACATTCAAAATTGTATGTGGGGGGGGTTTTGGAACATCAATGGAAGAAAAGTGAATGAAGGAAATGGAATGAAATGAAAGAAAGGAGTGGAATGGAATGGACTGAAAGAACATGCAAGAGTTAGGTAAAAACAGAGCCTAATATTGCATGAAGAGAAAAGATGAATAACCAACACAAATAAAACGGAGTTTGAGTTAGCCAAACAAGAACATGCAAAAGGGAACACACATGAGCAAGTAGATAGTCAGAGCTTGATCACTGTGAACTAGAACAACTGATTACTAATGTTGACAATAAGATCAAAGATAATATTTGCATGCAAGATTCAAACACCTAACATCTAATGAACATAAGAACACCAAATGTTACAAGAGACAATGAATGAGACACAAAGTTCTTATTCTATTAACTCCAAAATGTTTTTCACAAAGAACACAAAGTTTCTTCTTGAAACAAAGCTTGCACAAAAGTATTTTCTTCTCCTCTCTCAAAGTCACCCTTACAAATGAGCCCCTCACTTCCTTTTATAACCCAAAAGTTGGTTACAAAGTAGTTAGGGTTTTAAATGATCATTAAATAAGGCACTTAAGTGACCTTTGACTTTTTCAACCAACTTTTAAAAAGTGACTAAAAATAGAAACCACTTAAGTTAAAAGGTCATTTAAGGAAAAATACATAAATAAAAGAAATGGGTACATGTGGACCCCACTTAAATGACTTGTATGCACACGTAGACATCCTAGTCAGCAATGTGCCACCTAGATCAAGACACCTAAGATCAGTGCCTTATCCATTGGGCCAAGAGTCCGCCTATCCCGATCGTACGGGAATGAACTCATTGACTGTGCTCTGCAATCCTCCAAATGAAAAGAGTGCTGAGTTTGAAACTTGAGCAATTCATCCACCCCTCTATCTGAGCAATATCCTGGTGTGAGAAGATTTGTCTTCATTCGTATTCATATTCACAATTCTCCACATGCTCAAAGTACCTTTCCATGGTGAATTATTCATTTGTCACGAGACCGTAGTCGTTACGCCACCTTAGTTTATCAGAATCCAGCTTCTGGTCTTTCGCCATTGGGAAGATCTTCAATAGCCAAAATTGCGATTCACTGCCTGGAGTTATGTCCTTTTTCTTTGTCACCATCCCAAAGTGTTGATCTCCCGAGCAGAATTCGTGAGACTTCAGAGTCTTGGAAATCCATCTCCTTTTCCCCATTGTGAACGAGTGGTGTTGAAAAATCATCGAAGTGATTTATGAATTCGTTGACACACACCTTAGCATAGTATTTGGTCTTTTTTGGAATGATGGATTCTAACATTTACGCAATCGCTTCCAAGTTTATCACTATTGGCTTGATGACCCTCTTTCAATTCATCAGGATATCATGTAGCCAGGTGGGAACCTCTCCAAGTACCTCATTGTACATGGTTCTCGTGTTCGTTGGGAATTGATCTTCATCACGCTGAAGGGGATCACCTTTGGGTGTTGCTGAAATTGGATCTTCTTGTTGTGAGAAAGATGTTGTCGCCATTTTCTCCATTTGTGATGATTCTTCAAATGCAGGCAGTGAAAGAACCGGATCATCAACTTTTGGTTGAGAAGTTGTGACTACTTCCACAAGTTGGGCTGGTATATTTTGAGGTACTTCATCAACGAGTTCCACCTCTAGAAATTGTGTGATATGGATTACAGGTGCTTGCGCATGAACTAATGCTTTGAATTATAGTGTTGAGTTGTTGATTAGGCCTGAAAAATTAGGGCAATCATGCAAAGACGAATGATGAGTGGAATGAGAAATTCTCGAGATGTGCTCCTTCTTCACTTAGGTGTTTAGACGACTCAACTCACAAATGAGCCTTCAATCATATCACTCCTAGCTTGATTACGAGCTCATGCATTTTCAACTTGAATTCGAACTCCCATGGCGATCCATGCCCTTCGTGTCGTCTTACCTTCTTTCCAGAACCGAACTCCCTGAGTTCTTCTCTGGCTCAACTCACTTGAATACCGAGCTTAAACCGACATTTTTGAAAAGAATGGTTTTACCACAATGCTCACGGTTCTTCCTTATTATATAACACTTGTAGTAAGAATGTTTTGGCTTTGCCATAATAAGCACATTTGTACCTCCCAAACGATGAGAAAATGCTATTACCAATAAAGACCTAATGCTGCCATGATGATGACCCAGGTTCAAGCCCTCAGCATGTCGATAGACACCCTTAAGACTGATTCTTGGCCAAAGAGCTCCCTCGGTATTTTGGCAGTGGATTCTGCAATCCCGGCTCCAATCAACAAGTTTTTCTGAACCTAGTAAAAGAATACCTTTTTTTATTGTCTGATTGGATGTACATACTGGAAGGGTATAAATATTGCCTATTGCCATTATAGTTTCTCAAAGAGACCATTTACAGGTAACAAGGATGTAGTACATGAAACGGCCAACAGGTATTTTCAAAGTCGGCCTTCACATTCAATTCATTTCCAGGGGGAAAAATAAAAATAAAATGCTGAGCAATATGAATCGTTTCATTCTGCACCGTAATAACCTTCATCTCCTGATTCGGGGAATTTTTATATGAAGCCTTGAATAGCATGACTCCAATCCATCGCAATATTACGCATTCTTTCTGAGGCCGATGAAAATGCAGAATATAACAAGTCGCAAAAATTAATTCATTTTTTTAAAACATACTTGCCCACGCGTTCAGTAGGGCTAAGTTTTTTTATTTATTTATTTACGTCTTCAAAAGTTACAGGCAATGCAATAATCAATGCATGTTTTGATAATTGGGCGCAGGATCAATCGATGATGTTCTCTACAGTATGGGTCGCCTTTGATAAACTGTTTGCATGTATTGTAGGATTGCCTGTAGCTTTCAGGGAGCAAGTTTCTACTCTAAAAAGTGCGCCGTGATTCTCCTAATATTGAACAAGGTGAATAACATTCAACATTCCCCAGACTGTGTGCGTCCTGAACCTGGGCGCGTGGAGTTTTATTGCTGGGCGCGCACTGTTCCGTATGCTTCCTAAAACTTCACCTTAAACCACGAATGCTTGGCTGCGTTCTCATCCTTTTGCACGGAAAGCTTTTTTCTCTTCCTGGCGCGTGGAAAGCTCTTTCCTCTGGCATGTGAGGTTTGCTTCCTGCGCCCGCGCACTGTGCAGTATGCTTCCTAAAACTTCGTTTTATGTGCTCGAATGCTTGACTGCGCTCCATCAAAACGTTGCTTTTCAGATGTATAGCAGGTGCTGTGTTGTTGTTCGCTGGAAGACTGTCTATTTTCTTTCTCTAAAAGACTGTTGAAAACTTTCTAAAGAAAACTTTCTTTTTTAAAGACTTTAGCTGCAGTGTAAAGCTTTTGCTCTTAGGCTTTGAAATTCTCCTTTAACTACAAAAAATTTGCTGTCCTTTTCCTTCAACCAATGGCATGATTTCTCTTGGATAATGTCAAACAAAATATTATATCTTTCAGAAGAAAAAGAAGCTTCCCTGACTTTTTCCACCGGGTTTGATGGAGGAAGTTACGAGGATTAATTCAACTTCCTCTCATTCCCGGGTAGTGGGCTTAAGTGCCAGGGGAAATGGGGAAAGCAACGTACAATTGCCAACGGGAATGGCAAAATGGGTTGGCAATCCCCGTTCCAATTTCCCCATGTGGGAAATTGGGGAATTTCCTATGCCCGTTAGCCAATCCATGATTTGGCAATTGGCAAAGGAGAAAATCCCACGTGCGGGAAATTTGAAGGAAATTGCCAGGAAAGGGGAAATCCGGGTTTGGGAAGCCAATTGGCTTCCGGCAGTTGGAAGCAAAAGCTTACTTCCCCGGCACCAAAACTTGTCGGAATGAATTTTAATTTATATTTATTTAATTAAATACTCCTTAAGTGATTAATTTAATCAAACAAGGAGCAATTAATTAATTAAATATTAATTAATTATTTTAATGTATTTTAATGCGTTTTAAAGCCTGGCGGGAAGAGTTCTTGCCCGAAAAGGACGAAACGAAGACCGAAACGATCACAAAAATGAGACGATCGCAATGAGGGCAATGAACCATGCAAAGTAACACTTTTCAAAATTTTCTCATTTTTCATTTTTTAATTGTTTTTAAACAATTTTGCGCAGTCAAAATTGGCTGATAACAGCTGGCTCTGATTGGGGACAAGGACTTCATGGACGCAGCAACGGACCCAGACCAAAATAGTCATGAACATGATCACAAAATGATGGGGCACAAAAATGGGGCGACACAAGAGAGGAGACCGAAAAACAGGAAACAAACAAACCAAAATCCTAATTACCTATGTACATACAGGGAACAACCCGTTTTCAATTCTGGTAATATTGAGATACTGCCCACTGTAGGGCAAAGGCAAATGAGTTCCATCGGGATATGCCAAGTAATAGGTACTATCTCCACAAAAATGTCTTATTTTGAACGGTCCCAGCCACAGTGAGTCAAACTTCCCATGCTTTCCTTTCGGCTCACGTCTTTTGTCCCAGAGAAGAACTAAGTCATTGATTTGAAACTGTCTCTCTCTAGTTTTCCTGTCAAACAACTTCTTTACCTTGGATTGATGTTCCTCGATCCTGTTTGCCACTTGACTTCTTTGTTCCTCAAGCTTGGTTAGGAACATGATCTCTTTTATCTAATGCATTGGTGAAGCATTCATCATCAACTGCCTGAGCTAATTTTAATGCTGGTAACTCCAGTGTGACGGGAATTTGAGCATCGGTTCCATACAAAAGTTGAAATGGAGACATCCCGATTGCCCTTTTGGGAGTTATGCGGTCAGCCCACAATGCATCGTATAACTTTTTGTGCCAAGTTCTTTGATTTTCTTCGACTAACTTGCGCACAATGGTAATGAGGTTTTTGTTGCTGGATTCAGCTTGACCGTTTCCCTGAGGGTAGTAATCTGATGAATGAGACAAAGATATCCCATATCCATAACAAAAACCTATCATCTCTGCAGAAGAAAAATTTGAGGCATTGTCAGTCACAATCTTGTGTGGAATTCCATAACGAACCAATATATTTTCTTTGATGAAATCACAGATTACTGCAGTAGATGTTTGTTTCACCGGTATAGCTTCTACCCACTTTGTAAAGTAATCAGTGGCAGTGAGCACGTGAGTATGACCAGCGCTAGAATTAGGATTCAAAACCCCGATGAAATCTAAACCCCATTGTTGAAAGGGTTCTTCAATGACAACTGGCTTCAAAGGCAATGCTGCCAACTTCGGTCTTCCAACAAATTGTTGACAGGCTTCACATTTTGTCACCCATTTCTGAGCATCAGAAAACATAGTGGGCCAGTAATAATGTGCTCTCAGAATTTTATGGGCCGTTACTGGGCCAGAGAAATGACCACCGCAAGCATGATTGTGGAAAGCTTCCAACAACCTAGGCTGTTGTTCTTTATCAACACATCTGAGGAACATGCCATCAATTCCTTTCTTGAACAACGTGTTATCCCAAATGACGTATCCTGGCAGCTCTTAGTTTGATAGCTCGTTTCTCCTTAGCTGTCAGATTTTCTGGACACTCACCATATGTGAGGAAGTAGGCAATATCAGAATACCATTCATCTGTGGTACTGACAAAAACTACCAATGGTAAATTTCCTTCAACTGGTTCTTCTTCAGAGTTATCTCGTGGTTCATTCTCTGCAATGAGTTGGCAGAGTCCTCTTCCTCGAACCAACTTGGTAGGCTTGATGTCCAGATCATATTCTTGGATCTTGGAGACCCAATTACCTCTTTTAGATCCCGGTTCCTGTTGTGTCAACATTGATTTCACCGCGGTGTCCGGAACTAAGACTTTGGTGTGAGAATTCAACACGTAATACCTGAAGTGTTTTAGGGCTCTTACCACCGCGTACGCATGTCTCTCAAGAGGAGTGTAATTAAGTTCATGTTTCTTGAATCCCGAACTCATGAATGCGATAGGAGATTCAATCCCCTCTTGATTGTGCTGAGTCAAAATGGCAGAGATTGTGTGTGGCGAAGCATAACAATAAATTATAAAATCCTTTTTAAAATCGGGACACACCAATGTAGGAGCTTTTGCAATAGCACCCTTGATTTGCTCAAACGCCTCTCTACCTTCCTTTGACCATTTGAAAGATTCTTTTCCTTTCATCATATCAGCGATTTCTTTAGTCAGCTCGGCAAAATCTGGCACGAACCTTCTCAAAAAGTTCACCTTCCCAAAGAAAGAGTGGACTCCAGGCTTACTTGTAGGCAAGGAAAGATTCTTTATAGCTTGAACGCGTTCAGGATCGATCTTAGTTCCTTCCTTAGAAACAATATGACCTAGGAGTTTACCTTCTGTAACTCCGAACACAGATTTTTTTTTGGATTCAGAGAAATCTTATGAAGTTTACACCTTTGCAATATTTTCTCCAAATCTCTTAGGTGATCTCCTCGCTTCTTTGAGAACACTGTCAAGTCATCTAGGTATATCACAATGATCTTGTCCTTTATAATCTGCAAACGCCATATCCATGGCCCTTTGAAAAGTTGCACCAGCATTGATCAAACCGAAGGGCATTCTTCTATATGTGAACGTACCCCAGGGGGTAGTGAATGCGGTTTTATGTTGATCTTCTCTAGCCACCTCAATCTGATTATAGCCAGAGAAACCATCTAGCATAGATAGCATTTCCGATCCAGTTACTGCCTGCAGAATATGGTCCATGACTGGCAGTGGGTAGTTATCCTTCAAGGACGCCTGATTAAGATTGCGGAAATCCACGCAAATCCTAATTTCTCCATTTTTCTTGCGAACCGGTACAATATTAGCTATCCAGGTCGAATGTCGAATAGGAAAAACTATTCGTGCATCTAGCATCTTTTGAACTTCATGAAATATTGTCCCTGCAATCTTGGGATTATATTGTCTTTGCTTTTGCCTGAATGGAACTGCACCAGGCTTCAAGGGTATGGCATGCTCCATTTCCCTGGGTTGGAAAGACTTCAAGTCTTCGTATGAATAAGCCAAGACGTCAGAATATTTGGTAAGGAGACTTATGAATTTCCTGCGCTCCTCAGGTGAGCAACATTTACCAATATTGATCAGGCGAGGTTTATCCTTGGTGCCGATATTAACTTGCTCATAGTCAGCAGAATTTGCAGGTCCTGCCTGCTCTTTCTCTTTGATAAACCTGTCATGTTTGTCAAAAAGTTCTTCGAAGTGAAACCAATCCTTTGGGAATTTTATTTCCTTTGAGTTGAATGATGCCATCACCAGGATCTTCGTTCTCAACTCCTTCCTGAATGGGTGAGGTAGTTGATTCGCGAAATGCCGAATCACTTCCTTCAAAGTACAACTGTTCAAAATTTTCTCTCTTTTCCAAGAAGGCAATAATTTGTTGATCATCATTAAATACTTGCCAATTTTCTGCATTGTCAGGAACACTTGGCCTAAAAACCATTTCAATGGTGTATTTGTCTTGATCAAATTCTGAATGAGGAATCATTAATGAAGCTGAGACTGCTAGAGAATCCGCTTTGTCATTCTTTTCACGAGGGACAGATTTAATGGAAAAAGCATCGAAAAACTTCTATTGGCATCCCAAACTTTATTTCTGTAGTGTCTCAAACGATCATTCTTTACTTGGAACTGATTTCTTACTTGTTTCACGATCAATTCCGCATCTCCAAAGACTTCCAAATTTTTGATCCCTTTCTCCTCTGCAACTTGGAGGCCAAGGATTAATGCCTCATACTCTGCAGTGTTATTAGTATTTGAAAATTCAAGTTTGTAGGAAAAAGGAAATATTTTACCATTTGGAGATATGAGCACCACTCCTGCACCAGAGCCCGTTGAGCAACAACTTCCATCGAACTCAAGAGTCCAGATCTCATTGGAATCTTGGCAAGTGATCTCAGGGGTATGAACTTCTGTAGTCATCATATAATTACCCATACTTGAGCCTTGGAAAAGGATCTGTGCGCGAGGATCTTCAGTTTTAGTTACTGTGAACTTTGCCTGAGCTTCCGGCATAAGTTTCTTCATTTCTCCATTGATAGGAATCATGGCGTGAGACCAGTCCATTTGAATCTCACCACCCAAATCCCTACAAAATTTCCTGCTCAACAACATTCCATACGAGGCGGGAATATCAGCAACTAAAATAGTTACCTTAACTCGCTTTTGAGGGAATTGGGCTAAAACCATTTGGGCGTCCTTTAATCTGCCCGATTAGAGGAACTTGCTTGGTTTCCATAGAGTAACACGATCCGAATGTTCTCGTACAAGTCAAACCAAGAGCATGTGCTACTTTTGCCGGCATCACATTATCCGAGGCTCCAGAGTCTATAATGCAATTACTTAATTTGCATCCGTTGATAAGAAAAGACACAAAGAAAGGTTCGATCTTTTCATTGGAAGGTGTAGTGGCCGCCACAATATTTTGAGTTTTCCCATCTTTGGGAGTTTTTAGAATTCCTTTGGAGGAATGAACAGTAGAGTCGCCTTTGATAAACTGGACCAATTTCTCGAGCTGATCCTTGTTGGACTTCAAGTACTCTGCCTGTGACATGGAAATTTTTGTTTTATTGATATGATCAATGATATCAAATTTAGGCAAAGTAATTGCACTTGAAGTCTCAGATATAAGTTCTTTCGAACTTGATGATGGCACACTTTTGACCTTGGCCTCGGGCTTGGTTGACACTGATGTGGAAGAAGAAGTTTTCTTCGTAGTTGGTTTACCAACTGATTGATCTAACAAAGGCTCCTCCTTTCTTTAAGATAGTCTTGACCTTTGAAACCTCAGTCACCTTGGACTCTTTAGGAGCCTCATTTGTCTTGGATTCTTTGGGAGTTTCCTTGGAAACCTCTTTATCTCCCGCCTTAGTGGTATCTTGGTCCTTTTTCTGAGAGCGTGTGAAGACAGCGAAGGATTGACTATTCATATCTTCTATAATTTCTTCATATTCATCTTCTCATCGGAACGGTACTCAAAGAAATGATTATTACTTTCCCCCTCAGGATCTTCAACTTCAGGTTCAGATGTCTCAGAATCGGGCTCTTCCTCATCAACCTCGACGACTTCAATCTCATCATCGCTTTCTTCAATGACATCACATTTGGAATTAGTTGCGGGAGCTGCTTCAATAGCAAGCCTCGTTGGAGCACCTGCAATCCTGGCTTTGTTGGGAACGTATCCTTTTCGTCGGGATGTCTTTGTAAGGAGCAGGTTTACTACTTTGAGCAACTTGCTTCTTCAAAGCTAGCACATCATTAGCCAACTTAGTGAGTATAGTTTCTGAAACGTTGGGAGTTTCTTGACTCTTTCCTTTGAGGGAATTTTTCTTGAATTTTCCTGCCATGATTAAGTCATCTTCAATTTCTATGGCCAAAGATTGAGCAAGTTCCAAAGTAGCCACCCTAGCCCTTCTTAGCTGATAGCACACTTCTGGTTGTTGTGCGTTAATAAAGAAACATTTTTGTCCATCAAGGTTGGGACGAATCCCGGTGGAACTTTGTTTACCATCTTGTTGAATTTGGCCACGAAATTCCTCATGGGTTCTGTAGGCTCTTTCTTTGCCTGAGATAGTTGGGCAAGAAGAGCATGTTCATCTTCTGCTGTTTTGAATCGATTTTCAAACTTGGTTTTCATATCATCCCAACTTGTAATACATCCATTGGGTAGATGATGAAACCAATCTGCAGCAATATCATGCAATGTCTCGATGAAGAGACGAATAGCAACATCTTCGTATTCTACTGACAAAACAGCACATGCAGCGAAGAAGGCAGAAATATGATCCTCTGGTGACGTCTTCCCATCTCCGTCGAACTTGGGAAGAATCTTTCTTGATCCTCGTGGGAGTTCATGTCGAGCAGGTAAGGCCAATGGGCCTATGGCATTTCCCCATGGTACATTGGCTGCCATTTGAGGAAAGGTGGTATGCGAAGGTAAAACAATGTGAGCAAGGACAAGTGCTTGACTGGTAGTGATTCCTTCCTTGCTTGCTCTTTCAGGACTTGATGCAAGGCTTGCAGATCTACGAGGTGTGTTCTTCTTGGGAGGAGATAACTTGAAACCAAATTTTCCTTGAAAGTCAAAAGTGGGGTCAGATCTACCTTTAGCTTTTTCTCCTCGCGTAAACCTCTTTCCTTCTAGTTTGGAATCTTTATGGTGAAGGGATCACTGGCGTGTTCCGACCAGCTCTAGCCTTTTCTCTTTGCTCTCTTTCTTGAGCTATTTGCGCCTGAATAACTCTAACAACTCTCAGCTTTCTCTTCTTCATTATCTAGTACTGATGCGGCGAGATGAAAATGATGGTTACTCGTGTGCTTTTCCCAAATAGCTTGCCTCAAATATGATGATATGTCTTCTTGAGTATCTGCAAAAACAAGATTTGGTTGCAAGATAGGTGGGTTACCTGTAATGGTCATACAACTTATTACCTGGGTGGAAGAGGACCGCGTCGGTGAACAACTATCAACACGTGCCCAAGAGGTCTTCTGGCCACGAGTGCGGGTGCTCTTCTTCTAAGGTCTTCGATGTAGATTTCTCTGTCAATGGCTCTATCAACAGCCACAAATTGCTGCAAGCTTTCACGGTTTTCCCAAGCTACTATTCGAAGGTTGGCAGCAATGTCTCCTTGGAAATCTTCGTCGGGCACAAGGTTCGGTTGAAGAACTGGAGCTTGTGCAGAGGGGATAGTCATAAAGATTTAACCAAGCACTGGTTAACGATTTCTGAATCCCCAGCGGAGTCACCAAAAACTGTTAGCATATGGATTTGCACGCATGCAAATGACATGCAACAGTGTGGGAATGAAGTCCCTCCTCAATGAAGGTGAGGCTGCCTTTATTGAAAACCAAAACTGTATTTACATCAGTACATTCAAAATTGTATGTGGGGGGTGTTTTGGAACATCAATGGAAGAAAAGTGAATGAAGGAAATGGAATGAAATGAAAGAAAGGAGTGGAATGGAATGGACTGAAAGAACATGCAAGAGTTAGGTAAAAACAGAGCCTAATATTGCATGAAGAGAAAAGATGAATAACCAACACAAATAAAACGGAGTTTGAGTTAGCCAAACAAGAACATGCAAAAGGGAACACACATGAGCAAGTAGATAGTCAGAGCTTGATCACTGTGAACTAGAACAACTGATTACTAATGTTGACAATAAGATCAAAGATAATATTTGCATGCAAGATTCAAACACCTAACATCTAATGAACATAAGAACACCAAATGTTACAAGAGACAATGAATGAGACACAAAGTTCTTATTCTATTAACTCCAAAATGTTTTTCACAAAGAACACAAAGTTTCTTCTGGAAACAAAGCTTGCACAAAAGTATCTTCTTCTCCTCTCTCAAAGTCACCCTTTACAAATGAGCCCCTCACTTCCTTTTATAACCCAAAAGTTGGTTACAAAGTAGTTAGGGTTTTAAATGCACATTAAATAGGGCACTTAAGTGACTTTGACTTTTTTCAACCAACCTTTAAAAAGTGACTAAAAATAGAAACCACTTAAGTTAAAAGGTCATTTAAGGAAAAATACATAAATAAAAGAAATGGGTACATGTGGACCCCACTTAAATGACTTGTATGCACACGTAGACATCCTAGTCAGCAATGTGCCACCTAGATCAAGACACCTAGGATCAGTGCCTTATCCATTGGGCCAAGAGTCCGCCTATCCCGATCGTATGGGAATGAACTCATTGACTGTGCTCTGCAATCCACCAAATGACAAGAGTGCTGAGCTTGAAACTTGAGCAATTCATCCACCCCTCTATCTGAGCAATATCCTGGTGTGAGAAGATTTGTCTTCATTCGTATTCATATTCACAATTCTCCACATGCTCAGAGTACCTTTCCATGGTGAATTATTCATTTTTCACGAGACCGTAGTCGTTACGCCACCTTGGTTTATCAGAATCCAGCTTCTGGTCTTTCGCCATTGAGAAGATCTCCAAGAGCCAAAATTGCAATTCACTGCCTGGAGTTATGTCCTTTGTCTTTGTCACCATCCCAAAGTGTTGATCTCCCGAGCAGAATTCGTGAGACTTCAGAGTCTTGGAAATCCATCTCCTTTTCCTCATTGTGAACGAGTGGTGTTGAAAAAATCATCGAAGTGATTTATGAATTCGTTGACACACACCTTAGCGTAGTATTTGGTCTTTTTTGGAGTGATGGATTCTAACATTTACGCAATCGCTTCCAAGTTTATCACTATTGGCTTGATGACCCTCTTTCAATTCTTCAGGGTATCATGTAGCCAGGTGGGAACCTCTCTAAGTACCTCATTGTACATGGTTCTCGTGTTCGTTGGGAATTGATCTTCATCACACTGAAGGGGATCACCTTCGAGTGTTGCTGAAATTGGATCTTCTTGTTGTGAGAAAGATGTTGTCGCCATTTTCTCCATTTGTGATGATTCTTCAAATGCAGGCAGTGAAAGAACCAAATCATCAACTTTTGGTTGAGAAGTTGTGACTACTTCCACAAGTTGGGCTGGTATATTTTGAGGTACTTCATCAATGAGTTCCACCTCTAGAAATTGTGTGAGATAGATTACAGGTGCTTGCGCATGAACCAATGCTTTGAATTATAGTGTTGTGTTGTTGATTAGGTCTGAAGAATCAGGGCAATCATGCAAAGATGAATGATGAGTGGAATGATAAATTCTCGAGATGTGCTCCTTCTTCACTTAGGTGTTTAGACGACTCAACTCACGAATGAGCCTTCAATCATATCACTCCTAGCTTGATTACGAGCTCATGCATTTTCAACTTGAATTCGAACTCCCATGGCGATCCATGCCCTTTGTGTCGTCTTACCTTCTTTCCAGAACTGAACTCCCTGAGTTCTTCTCTGGCTCAACTCACTTGAATACCGAGCTTAACCCAACATTTTTGAAAAGAATGGTTTTACCACAATGCTCACGGTTCTTCCTTATTATATAACACTTGTAGTAAGAATGTTTTGGCTTTGCCATAATAAGCACAATTTTCCCTTTCAAACGATGAGAAAATGCCATTACCAATAAAGACCTAATGCTGCCATGATGATGACCCAGGTTCAAGCCCTCAGCATGTCGATAGACACCCTTAAGACTGATTCTTGCTTTGCTGTCCCTCAGTATTTTGGCAGTGGATTCTGTAATCCCGGCTCCAATCAACAAGTTTCTCTGAACTTGGTAAAAGAATACTTTTTTTTATTGTCTGATTGGATGTACATAATGGAAGGGTATAAATATTGCCTATTTCCCTTCGAGTTTCTCAAAGAGACCATTTACAGGTAACAAGGATGTAGTACATGAAACGACCAACCATGTATTTTCAGAGTTGGCCTTCTCATTCAATTCATTTCTAGGGAAAAGAATAAAATAAAATGCTGAACAATATGAATCGTTTCATTCTGCACCGTAATAACCTTCATCAGGTCTCCTGGTAACACTCTCACTGTCACTTAATCGATTTTGATAAAAATGTTTTGAAGGAAAATCCTTGAATTTGAGAATGTATTCGATACTGAGCAGATAACAACATAGTTGGTCGATCTGCTTGTTGGAAGCGACTTTCCAAAATGAAAAGGCGAGTCAACTCAACTAAAACTTTATCTCGTTCTTCTACTATAGCTGCAAGATTTAGCAACAACTGATGACGACTGTGGTCATTATTGTAGAATTGCCTGTAGCTTTCAGGAGCAAGTTTCTTAAGCAGTGCGCCAGTAATAGTGCTGATATTGAACAAGATGAATAACATTCAACATTCCCCAGACTGAGTGTATCTTGTCCCTGGCCGCGTGAAGTTTCTTGAATGGGCGCGTGACTGTTTCGTATGCTTTCTGAACTATGGGTCGCGCACTGTCACGTATGCTTCCTGCGCACTGTTCTGGTATGCTTCCTGACCCGCACTGTGCTGTATGCTTCCTAAACTTTCGCACCTACTGTGAATGCTTGTCTGTGCACTTTCTGTATGCTTCCAGACCCTGCCATTTAGCACTGTGCTGTATGCTTCCTAAACTTTGCCCCAACTCACGAATGCTTGACTGCGCTCCATCAAATGCTGCAACAGATGTATAACAGTGTGCGTATGTTTTTGTTTGCTGGCACGGCCTGCATGGAAGACTGTTCTATTTTCTTTCCTTTCCCAAAGGTGTGGGACAGTGGTTTGGGCTGTGTAGGAATGAATTCTTTCTTTGCTTCTCCCAATGCACAGGTATTTGATTTGTCCTCTGGAAACTGTTCTTTATCCAAAAACTTGTTCTATTCTTTAAAAAACTGTTTCTTGGCCAGTGCGTGAGCTTTATTTGCATAATGCCAAACAAAAAATTATGTCTTTCTGAAGAAAAAGAAGCTTCTGACTTTTTCCACCGGGTTTGATGGAGGAAGTTACGAGGATTAATTCAACTTCCTCACATCCCGGGTAGTGGCTTAAGTGCCAGGGGAAATGGGAAAAGTAACGGGCAATTGCCAACAGGAATGGCAAAATGGGGTTGGCAATCCCCGTCCAATTTCCCCATGTGGGAAATTGGGGAATTTTATGCCCGTTTGCCAATCCATGATTTGGCAATTGGCAGAGGAAAACCCACGTGTGGGAAATTTGAAAAGAAATTGCCAGGAAAGTGGAAATCCGGGTTTGGGATGCCAACCCGGCAGTTGGAAACAAAAGCTAACTTCCCCGGCACTAAAACTTGTCGGATGAACCTTCATTTATATTTATTTAATTAAATACTCCTTAAGTGATTAATTTAATCAAACAAGGAGCAATTAATTAATTAAATATTAATTAATTATTTTAATGCGTTTTATAGCCTGGCGGGAAGAGTTCTTGCCTGAAAATCACGAAACGAAGACCGAAACGATCACAAAAATAAGACGATCGCAAGGAGTCCAATGAACCACGCAAAGTAATACTTTTCAAAATTTTCTAATTTTTAATTATTTAATTGTTTTTTTTGACAATTTTGCGCAGTCAAAATTGGCTGATAACAGATAGCATACGGGTTTACCTCCTTGAAGCAACATTGCGCCCATAGCATAATCACCGGCATCTGTCTCTACTTCAAAAGGCTGCTGCAAATTAGGAAGAGCGAGTACTGGAGCATGACTAATCTTGTATTTCAATAACTCAAAGGATTTGTCTCGTTCCTTACCCCAGTCAAAACCCTTACTCTTTGCAGCCACTGTGTGTAGAGGTGCTACAATCACGGAGAAGCCCGGAATAAACTTCCGCATGTACTGTACTGCTCCCACAAAACTCCTAGTCTTTGTGGCTCCTGTTGGTGTTGGCCAATTAGTGATGCCTTCCACCTTCTTTGGATCCACTCGTAGCTCTCCTCTTCCAACCACGTGCCCAAGATAGACAAGTGACTATTTGGCAAATTCACATTTCTTCATATTACAAAGCAATTGTTTCTCCCTGAGAACTTGCTAGACTTGTTGTAAATGAGTTAGATGTTCTTCCCATGTGGCACTAAAAATCAAGATATCGTCTAGATAAACAATGACACATGAATCTATGAAATCCCGCAATACATCATTCATCATTCTCATAAATGTAGCGGGTGCATTGCATAACCCAAAAGGAAGTACTAACCATTCATACTAACCCTGTTTTGTTTTGAAGGCAGTCTTCCATATATCCTCCTCCTTCATTCTGACTTGGTGATAACCTGACTTGAGATCCAACCTCGTGAAGAATTTGGCATGCTGAAGCTGGTCCAAGAGATCATCTATGCGGAGAAGTGGATATTTGTTCTTTATGGTGATCTTGTTTAAAGCGCGGTAGTTGATGCACATTCTCCAAGAACCATTCTTCTTTGGCACCATCACAATAGGCGAACTGCATGGTGAGGTGCTCAGACATATCACCCCTTGGTCTAGTAGTTCCTGGAGTTGTTTCTTTACTTCAGTGCTCTCAAGTAAGGATTGCCTATACAACCCGATGTTCGGTAGAGGGGACTCTGGCAATGGCTGAATCTCATGCTCTACTTCCCGTTTTGGTGGTAACCCACTGGGAGCCTGAAATACTTCCTGAAAAGACTGAATAATACTATCCAAATCATGCTTTCCCTGGTTAGAAATCTCTGAAATTTCTACCCCATCTTGTTTATCCTTTAACAAAAATAAACAAAACTGATTATGATTTGCCTAAATAAGTCGTTTTGCTTGGTTAGCACTCACCATAGTAACCCGTATCTTACGTTGGTGTGCCCAGATGTTGTAGCTGATCCCATCCTTGACCCATCTGTATCGATTTTCCCTTCTCATAAATATAGCATCCCTAATATACAAGTAAGGACTCCCGAATACAACATCAAAAGCATCAAGAGGAATAACATCAAATTCCAAAACATCAATATACTGGGAATTTATCCCAAACTTGACCTTACATCTTCTTGTTACCTGAATTTCAACACCCTTCTTCACCCAACCCAAAGGATAAGGATGTGGATGCTCGTAAGTCTCAAGACCAAGCTTCTTTACAACTGCTTCAAAAATCAAGTTAGACTGAGAACCGGTATCAACCAAAGCATTTACCTTAGTTCTCTTGATCTGGATTTTGATCTGGAATAGTCTTCTCATCTCCTCTTCCTGGCTGTCCATGTTGGTGGCTGTGCATCCAAGCCTTTCGTCTACATCAGAGTCATCTTCAATTTCCACCTCCCCTTTTGTTTTTACAGTTGTCATGGACTTCTTTGAGTCCTTGGTTCGGTTCTTCGGATGTAACTCCGGATGCAACTTCCAACATGTGGCGTCAGTATGACCATTGATATCACAATTCTTGCAAAAATTCTTGGGATCTTTACAAGTACTCAAAGTAGTGGCAGCTTGTTTACCTTTCCCTTTTCACTTACCCTTGTTACTTGTTTGCCCATACTATTTTTTCTGCTGATTTGTCGACTGCTTTGCCCTTGGCTCTGCTTCTCCTTGCTTCTTTTCATCATCGATGTAGTATGTCTGCACACACGCCTCGTTGAGATCTTTAGGCTTTATGGAGATGACTTTTCTTCAAAGGTGAGTGTGAAGTCCTCCCAAGTACTTAGTCAGAATATCCTCATCCTCCAAGTCCATGTTTAGCAACATGGCCTGCCTCCGAAACTCCGTAGTATAGTCCTGCACACTTTGACCACTGCCTTGTCTAAAATACTGTCATTTAATCATTTGGTCAGTCTTGTGGCCAATAGGATAGAAGTTAGCTCTAAGTAATGCTTTAAATTTTTGCCAAGATTTCACAATTGGACGCTTCTTTTCACAAGTGGTTAGATGGGTTTCCCACCAAACCAAAGTGTGTCCCTCCATTTTGAGACGTGCAAAGGTGATCCTTTGTGCCTCAGTGACATTATGGACGTTAAAGTAGACTTCTAACTGTTTTAACCATTTATCAAGCAACTTTGCATCTACTTGTCCTTCAAAGCTTTAAATATCAACTTTCGTCTCAACTTTAAAAGGAGTATGATCAGATTTTACCTTTTCTCTTGCGTTTGAAGTCTCTTCTTCATGCTCTTCCCCATAGCTTTCCTCATGGTGGCTCCTTCCTATGCCAAACTTTTCAGCTAAGCCCCGAACCACTAAGTCCATGGAGTCTTGCTTGACAGAAGTTGTCTTCTACAAATCCGCAAGCTCTTCTTGCCTTCTAAACATCCTATCCATCATGGTCTCCAGCATCTCGATTCTACGGACAAAGTTCTCTTCCTCCATCTATCCCCGAATTCTCTGTTTCCACTTCTTTGTAGAAATTTCTGGATCGCAAGGTAAAGCCTCTTCGCCTTTAGATCTTGTCATTGTCATACAAATCCAAGAACGAATACCACAGTCCTAGATACTTGTTAGCTCTGATACCAAAACGATCTGTAAGAATCTTCAACTTTGGAATTATCCACAAAATCACAAATTAAACACTGTTGTACTACTTTTTATTAGAAAATGACAGAGATAGCTAGTGAATGAATTTTGCTTATGCTTAGAATCCACAATTGCAAGAAAGGAAAGAATATAAACTCATAAATACCAACAAGTTTTATCCTGGAAACCTCCAGAGGAGGGAAAACCAGTCGGGAAGGGCAATTGCTCTTTCTTCCCACTTTTATTGGCCAATTCAAAACAGTCAGTACAGAAGTTACAATAAGTATGAAAGAGAAGTAGATAATATCTCACACTTCCTCCCAAGTACTTGCTTGCTCTGTCTCAACACTTCTTTCTTCTACAAAACACAATTCTAGCGCTAAGAACTTCTTGCTCAGTTGCTTTCATGCTTCGATCATCTTATTCTCTTCTATGAACATGTATTTATAGCCTTTCTCATGTCCTCTTGTGCATTGGAGAATGGGAGAGGTCATGGAGGAGAAGAAACACGGACAACCTTCCAAATTTTGGGTTGTTCATTTCATATTTTTGTTTTCTGTCCGAAAGAGCCAAGACCGCCGCCCAATGCAAACTGGCGGTCTTAGGACCGCCACCCTGGTTGAGCGGCGGTTCTGTAACTGTCGATCTGCACAGAGCGGCGGTCCTGTTACTATAAAGACAGAACCTCTGTGTATTAATTTTCCTTCTTCATGTTGACTAATTTGATGAAGTAGATTCATTTTGGATCCCTATGGATCACAAGGAGTTCAAAGTAACGAGTTATGATTTCCTCGATCTTTGATTTCTCATGTTCTTTCTGTCGCACCATAACTTTCTCCACTGACTCCAGTGCAAGTGGTTGCTTCTCCATCGTGATTAAGCGCATCAAATCCTCCAGGCAATAGAATGCTGACTCATACTTCTGTTCAGGGGGGGCTAAATCCGAGCGCTTCAAAATAATCGAGTCTGAGATATTCTCCGCTTTCTTGTAGGCTTTGCGCACCTTCCCCTTTTCTTATCTCAACTCAACCCTCAGCTACGCAATTATCGATTCCTTCCCCTTTATCTCCTTGTCTTTCTCTATGATTTCCTTGTTCTTCTTAGGATACACCAATGTCCTACACAAAGTGTGGAACTACTGATCTACTTCACTTAGATCAAACCTAAGCTTCTTGGCCTCCTTAAATCTATTAACTGCACTTTGAAAATACTGCCTGTGAAGGAAAAGGGTAGTTTACACCATGGGCTCTTGGTGTCCATATGTCAATGTGAACCTGTCAATGCAGAACTATTGGTATACTACAAATTCAGCCTCATCCTTCACCAAGGTTGGTAGTTGTTCTGGAATTCTCCACTCTGCTCCAAATGCATCATGCATCTGCTTTGTACCACTTATCCAAGTGGGCCTTATAAGCAGATGTCATTGTTTCACAAGTGTATGCCTCAAACCTCTTAGTTGGGGAGGGGTTTTCATCAGGGTACTCCCAAACGTAGTTGTTCATCCCATCGGGCACTCCAATCTCTAAAAATACAATGGTAAGAAGAATATTACCATACATGATTTTATCTCCATCGTGCATGACATCTATGATATCCTCCACAATGAAGGCTGAGATGTTGTAGATGGTCCCTTCTGAAATCTTTCTGCAAATGTTCAACCATCTCTTGTTCACTTGCATCCATCGTTCTTGTCCATTCAACTTGGTGAGAAAGCACACGGCCATATTCATAACTGGGTCAGTGATCTTGGCAATATCAAAGTAGCACCCACCCTTCTTGTATTCATATGCCTTAGTTGTTTCAATGATAGCCTCCTTGTCACCCAAGTCATCATCCAACGAACTCTCCCGTGTAGATAAGCCCAGTGTACTTGGAGATCAACTGTGCAGTTATGCGCATTCTCCTTCCTACGAAGTAAAAGTAATCTTCATGCACACGTGAACATCAGCCACTGGTATAACCTTTCAAGGTTTTCCAAAAAATGGCAACTCATAGAGTTGCAAAAGCCCAACCTTCTCCAATTTCCTCTTCACGGAGTCATCATACACCGGTTTGTCATCTTTTGTTCTTTCTCCTGTAGGGTGAACAAGCTCCAATGTCCATCTCTTTCTCAGTTGTATCTGTCCTATGGTTATAATCACTTATAACCATCTTGCGCACGTGAGATACCCAATCCATCCCCAATGAAACACCATCTGGGTATTGCATCTCTGCATACCACTCTTCATTAAAACTTGTTGATGCGACTAGTTTTCCCTTGCCCTTGCCCTTCTTCTTGGGTGAAACATTTGATCCCTTCCTTGGTGCCATTTTTCCTTGTCGGGTCCTTGCCAATTCTTCCTTGTGTCTTGCTTTCTTACTGCTCGATCCTTCAATTCCAATCCCTCTGTGCAACTTCTTCAAACCCGTGCCCTAGTTTCGCAAACCCTAACCTGGAAACCCCTTCTTCCACAAGACAGCATAAAAACTCATAGGAATCCTTCAAACAACCACTTCCATGTGCACACCCGTGTACTCTGTTCCAATCTGGTTCACAAATCCATCAAATTCTTCACTTCACACAACTTTCACAGATTTCTCGCAAGGATGCCCTAGTTCACAAGAGCTCTTCAACAAATAAATGCAAGGTGAAAAATAACATACCCTGACTCCCTATTTATAGTTTTCTAATTTTTCCCACATTAATTTCCATGCCACCTACCACCATACTTCTGCATTAAATTCAGATTTTTCCAACACTTTCATCCCACACATTTTGTCTAGCACTTTTTCTTCCACACGCACACTTGCACGTAACCTCCTCAACCTTCTGGCGCCAAACTATATCGACCACAGACCCTTACACACACTCTTAGCACCAAAGTCCATCTTCCTCTACATCTTAAACCTAGTTTTCCCTATTGCTTCCTACCTCAGTTTACTCTACGCATTCATCATTGTATGTGGTTTTTATAAAGCTTTCTTGACACCATTTCATCTCTAACCCTTATCACCCCTGTTACGCGCATTCCTTCTCAGATACCCCATGCTTATGTTTTTCTCTCCTGGGCCACCAATCAACATTGCTCCAACCATGTGCCACTTCTTGCATTCTCTGCACTCTCCTACCCCACACTAAAAGTATGCCTGGTCCTCTGCACATGAAAACCTCTTTAGATAGTAACTGGCTACAGGTGTGCAAACACACTTATTACACAACACACCAAACTAAAAGACAAAGCATAACAATGATGAAAGGAAACACATATAAAGGAAAATGCATTAAGGGAAACCTAAGCTAAATGGAAACACTGCCTTATTTACAAACACCAAGAAGGCTTATTTATAGTAGGGCTTCAGCCTACTCCCGTTGAAGTAGCTAGGAAACCATGTTCCATCTAGTGCTTGTAACTGGAAAGCACTTGAATCAAGTATATGTGTTATAACATACGGTCCCAACCAATGCACTTTGAGTTTCCCAGGATGGCACAAAAACTTTGAATCATACAGAAGAACCATCTACCCAACCTCAAACTTCTTGTTTTTAATATGTCGATCATGCCATGCCTTCTACCTAGCTTTCTCCATCTTCTGACTCCACCTAGCAATGGCTCACCTTTCATCCAACTTCATAAGTTTTTCTATGTGCTCTTCAAGTGCTTTCTCATCAGCCAATCCTCCTGCGCATGCAATACGCAGGGATGGTAACATAAATTCAATGGGCAGAACAACTTCCATGCCGAACACCAACTGAAAAGGTGTGGCCTTGTTCAATCTTTTATAAGTCATTCGATATGCCCATAATACTGCAGAGACTTTATCATCCCAGTCTCTCCTTCTGACATCACAAATCTTAGTCAATGTGTGGCTCAATATCTTGTTAAAGGCCTCAGTAGTCCCATTAGCCTGAGGGTGATAGGGTGTAGTTTTGTGATGGGCCACCATAAACTCTGCCAATAAGATTCTAACAGTCTCATTCAAGAAATGAGTACCCCTATCACTTGTTAAACTCAACGGGCATCCATACATGCTGATTATATTCTCCCATAAGAACCTAGTTGTTGTAGCCACCATGCAATCCTTTATAGGTGCCACTTCTGCCCACCTCGTAAGATAGTCTGTACAAGTGATAATATAGCGAACCTGTCCTACACGCGACTGGGAAATAGGGCCTACAAAGTCAATTGCCCATTTTTCAAATGGATCTGCACTAGCAATAGGTCTTAACGACATTTCATCTCTTTGCCCCAGACTTTCCAAGGTGCTGGCAATGGTCACATAGCCTTGCAATATTCTATACAATCCTTATAAATTGTCTCCCACCAAAGGCCTACCAATAGGATCTTGCGCATGTGGTCACATTTCCTGCATAGTGACCACCTGTAATGCCACCATGAGCTTCTTCCATGATTGCAGTATGTTCATGTTCCAGCACACACCAGGCAAAACCTCATCTCGGCCTAGTTTGTATAGGTCTCCGTTGACCAACATATAGGGTGCAGGCATGTATAGCCAACCACTTCTTCTCTAGAGCCTTCATTCCTTTAGGTGCCACACCCATTCATAAGAAAACAACAATATCTTCCAAATCAGAGGGTGCACATTGTAATCTGAACAATTGTGCATCTAGCATTGTGTCCTCAATGCTCTGCACATCCTCACCTGAATTAATCCATGATAGATGGTCAGGTCCTAAATTTCTCTTTCCTAGTTTTACTACAACCGAAAAGTCAAACTCCTGAAATAACAAGATCCAATGACATATGTGCCCTTGCAAAACAAGATTGTTTACCAAGTACTTGAGCACCATGTGATCTGTGTAAAAGATAAATGGAGTAGCCAACAAGTACTACCTAAATTTATGCAGCACATAAATCATTGACAACGCTTCGTGCTCCATTGTTGTGTAATTCTGCTCAGCTGGGGTTAACTTTCTGCTTGCAAAACACAAAGGGTGATCAACAATCCCTTCTCCAGGTTGTGCTAACACTACTCCTATTTCCATCCCTGATGCATCAACATGCACATGAAAGGGCTTGTCCCATGAGGGAAAGCACAAAATGGGCGCAGTAGTAAGTTTCTCCTTTAATGTGTCAAAAGCCACCTGTTGCACCTCACCCCAATAGAATTTACTCTTATGTTTCAACAACTCTTCTAATGGCGTGGAGATCCTGGCATAGCCTTTGATGAATTTTCTATAGTAACCCATATGCCCTAAGAATCCACACACCACACTTTGACTGGTAGGCTCCTCCAATCCCAAGATAACAACTTTGGCAGGATCTACCAATAAGCCTTCCTTGCAAATAATGTGACCTAGCAATGTGCCAAAAGGAGTAGCAAAGACACATTTCTTAATGTTTAGAGAGATACTTAACTACCTGCACCTCTCAAACATCAATCTTAAATTGTCACAATGATCTCTTACTAACCCATACACCATCCAATCATCCAGGTAAACTTGCAAGAAATTTATGGATGAAGTCTTGAAATGCTTGCACCACAATGCATGAAAATACAACAGGCATTCTTAAGCCCAAAGGGCATAACCATATAAGAAAAACTTCCCCATTCAGTGGTGAAAGTAGTCTTCTCCTGGTCTTCCTTCACAATCCTTACCTGGTGATAACCTAAGAATCCATCTGTAAAAGAATAGATCTCTCACCCTGCTACACCTTCCAAGATCTCTTCAGTAAACAGGGTTGGAAAAGGATCTATGACACATGCAACATTCAAATCTCTGTAGTCTACACATATCCTTATCCTCCCATCCTTCTTGATACTAATCACCATTGGGCTCACCCATTCAGATTCTTCAATTGCTTCAATGATTCCAGATTCTATCATCTTATCAATCTCCTCTTTAACTTTTACGCGTAAATTTGATTCATCCTATAAGGTCTCTTCCTAATCAGGTGCACACCTTCCTTCAACTTAATCCACATTTCTCCCAATGAGTGATGAACTCCTTTTAACTCATGGTACCCACATGGGAACAAATCCTGGAAGTCACGCAACAGCTCAATTATCTTTGAAACTTCCTGGTCCATCCAGTAATCTCCAATGACAGCTTCTTTTGGCTCTGCTTCTGTACCAATGTTGACCTTCTTCATTTTCAAGGGCTCATGGTAAGTGCATGCACTTGCTCATCTGCACTTTCCAAGACTTTGCACATACCTTCCATATGATTAACATCCAAGTTTTCTACTTCCTCATCATCTATCAGGTACACCAACTTTCCCTTTTCTTTCTCCAGGCAGGCACACTCAAACTGTATCTCCTCCATTTCTCCTTCCTCAAAGCACGCCTCCAAGCCAGGTTCCCCTAGAAAATCTAGGATTCGGTCTTCAGCCATAGCACAATCTCCCAGAGTAAGGCACTTGACTACCTGCAATGCCTCATTCACCAATGGCTTAGGACTTAGATACTCAAAAGTTTGAATAATATCCATCGTCAACTCTTGCCAATTTCCCATCTGAATGACGTAGCTCCAAATGGATATACCATGCACATGCACAACCCTGCAAGGTGGAATAGAACTTATGCACCCATAGTGAGGGAGGTAAGGCTTCTGGGCCTACCATCCAGGCTCTCTCACATTCCTGGACGTGAAATGAGGTGGATTCCTTCCCATCATAGTCACATATTTTAGAGGGTGCATTGCTCTCAGAGAAACCTAATAGAGAACGTGATTCTCACTTCACCATTCTAGAAGATTGTCTCGATGAGTCACCCACCAACGTGTTGTTGTTGCGCGTAAGGTATAAGTTAGCATATTCCTCCTTTCTACTTGACATGTCCACTGGATCTCCATCACGCGCAGAAAGACATCAGGGTTACCTTCCCCAGTATAACTTGGTAATTGTCTTCCTCCCAAGCACCTAACTGAGTGCACTCTAGACAACTCAAGTTACAGTTCCCTTCAATTGTCTTCCAACCAACTCATAGGTCCCATGCACCCAATTATCACACGCAATGCTAGTTGTATCACTTATAGACTGAGCATCTTCCCACTGAATGACTCCTTCTCTTGATGGATGAATAGCCTCAGGGTCTCTAATGGTGCACACATAGATTCTATCTAGGTCCTCTTCTCCTAAAGGCTCTACATAAGGCGCAGACCTCCCATCTGTTAGTGGAATAATGACGCACTCCTCTTTGTTCTCAAAACTGATGTATCCCTTGTTAAAGCGCAAGTCAACATTATTCGCATAACACCAGGGGCATCCAAGTAATGTTGGGAAGTTATCTACCTCGGAAAGTGCTAAGACTTCAAAATCCCTAGTAAACTTAGCCCCTTGAATGGTTATGGAAGCATCCTTCAAGACTCCGATGGGCATAGCCTTTGTCCTATTCGCCATATACAACACATTTGAAGAGGGCTGCAATGGAGGCCTCCCCATCTGATTCCATGCATCCAAAGTAAGGACATTGACCTCTACACCCATGTCAATTAGTATGTTTCTCAGGAGCCATCCATCAACAACCACATTCAACATAATTTCCTTGTCATAATCAAGACTGTGAGGGGGCAGATTAGCATGTAAGACCTGCCTCTCGTGCTCATCTCCCGTGCACGTGTGGTACCTTTTCTCTTAACCACTCTCCTAACAGAGGAATAATGTTCTCTTGGCACAACATCCTACACACTTCTCTGACCTCATCCATGTCTTTCTGAGGGACCTCAACATTCTTCACCTGTTCTAACTTCCACGATTGCTCCTTCAAACATTGAATCTCTCCTTGCAGGCTCCTAATCACTTCCATGGTCTCTTGGTAAACCTCTTTCTGATGGGTCAGATCAGGATATTTCCCATGTAATACTTCTTCTCTTGTAATGAGAGGCCTTTTTTGGTACTTCTCTGGCGTGCAGCCTCAGCTCATGTAGTTACTAAAACAGGTTCTAACTCGGGGTTAAGCGCTACCCTAGGCATCCATAGTGGGTCAGTTCTCTTCACACTAACCATCCCCATGCACCTTTTCCTTCTTCTGGTTCTGGCTCATGTGGTCATACAATTCAGGGCACTCCTCATACTTGTGCTTCTTTCCTGCACCATGAGCACTATAGAAAATCCAGACATTCACACTTGTAGTGTTCAGTAGATCCACAATTGTAACAAGTCCCACAGGGGAAGTCACCCCTTCCTCCATGACCACTACGGCCTCTGAATCCTCCACAAAACCTCTTCCTCAACCTCCTTCCATCTGTGCCCCTTCATACTGATGACCTTCACCCTTAGAACTACTCCCAATGTTGGTCTGATGCACACCAATATCAATGGCATCATGAATTTGGTCTATCAATCGCAGTCCTTCGTATCGTGAGTAGTGGATGTGCAAATCTTACAATAAGAAGACACATTCTTATGGAGCGCGCACATTGTAACAAAGGGCATCTACTTGGATCATGATCCCCATGACAAATTTCACAATCTAATGACATGGCACACACTGACCTTCAAGGGAAACTATCCTTTGTGTGTCCTTCCACTTCACAATCTATGCACCAAAGTCCACTGCGTGTTTCATGAGCTGAATTCACAGACAATTTTTCAAGCTGCTTTCCATGGCAACAATCTGTGCTTCTAAAAATGGGCTTACCCCAGTGTCAATGCTTCTGATGGCCTCAGCATGTAGAGTAGCCTCCAAGGCCTCACATGGATCCATGAAAGTCTTATGGGAGAGTGCTCATCTGAAAGGTGTTATCAATCCTCCAACAAACCACTGAGCATGTTGCGAGGGATGGATATCATAAGATAGTTTTGACAAGAGAGTCTTAAAGCATGCATCATACTCCCACACACTCTCTGCCATACCCTGTTGAATCTCCTTGAGCACACTGATGCTCTTCTGCTCAAATTCAGGAATGTGGAATTCCACCAAAAAGGCATCATGCACAACGTGGTATAATCCACCACCGTCTGATGTGGGTCATACTTCTGGTACCAGTTATGCACGCCCCCTTGCAACGTGGTTGCAAACTGACTTGCCTTCCACTCTGGGGAGTGATACCCTTAGCACACATAGCAACTCACACTTGTGTACATGCTCTGCAACATCCTCAACACCTTTGTAATCAGGTAAATGCAAAGACATCTCATAAAACACCTGTTGAGGTGGTTGAGGTCCTTGTCCACCAGATCCAAAACCTTGGTTCCCTCTTGTGTTTCCTCCACCACCAGTGCCACTAGATCCACTAGCTCCTATCCCTCCAGATCCACTAGATCCTCCTCCTGTAGTAGGAAAAGGGCCCAAGTAGTTCCAATCTGTGTCCCCACCATTGTGTTGAACTGCGCACCAACAGTCTGTGACGTTGAACCACTTCCAGATGTGATACCCAAACTTTGTGTACCCACACCTTGTCCAAATGACATGCCTGACAGGATTCCACCAAACACCAGAAATGTCTGTGTGGCCATAGATGGATGTAATGTAAAATGATATCTACCTGATGTTGTTTCTTACCAATGCCAACCGAATTAGAAATACTTGTCTCAGAAATTGGGAAACTAAGCACAAGGGTTTGGTCACATGGTGGGTTTAGATGCACCTACAATTCTTCTCCTTTCTTCATATGATGAGCTCTCATCAGAAGCCAAGGGGGTTCTTCTCCCATGCTTTCCAAGATGGGGTAGCATAGACTGCTCAGGTTCCACGTCCTCCACGTGAACCTCAAATCCTTCCCGTAACGTCTACCTCCATAATTCCATCGATCCTGCAACTTCACATTGTCTTGTCAATTCCCTCTCTCACACTTCATTATACTTGAGTTGTCTCTCCTCTCTCTCCACTTTTGTCATAGGATCCACCATCTCTCACCACACCAGCTTCCATGCCCCACGCCTAGTGGGAATTTAGCTAGCCATAGGAAATGCTTCCAAACTCAGAGTGATGATCAGGATCTTGATGGCTAATGGTATAATGCATAAGAAATATCCTCTTGGTTCTCACAAGAACTCAAACTCAGCAACCTCTGGGAAAGAGTACGTAGAAACCACGTACTCCAACGTATAGCTAGTCAACACACCACTCCACCAATGATCAACAACATGAGTCCAGGTCAGATCAACATCATGAAGCCGTTGATAATCTTCTTGGGTCCAAACATGAGGTCGATAATACCAACTCTTCCTCGATGCATACGCCGACAACCATTCATACAGTTCTACTAGAAAATAACAAAATAATGTCTCATAAAGCTCATGATACAGATGCTCCTCTACCCATTTACGTGCATCAAACTCAGGTCCAGTGTTGAATCATTGTGCAAACTCATCCTCCATGTTCTTAAGCCAAGTCTCGACACTGTCCAAGGTCAAGCATTCTGTCATCACACACCATTCTTACAACAACTTCAAAAGAGGTCCCAACAATGGAACCAAAATGTAGTCACCTTTCCCTACTCCCTTTAAACCCCAAGCGTGTCGGCACATCACCCAGCCTTGACTGGGTGCTCACCCGAGGCATGCGAGGGCACTCGAGCCCCTCCTTTATGTGAGCCTTGTAAGAATGCTTCACCATTAATGGAGGAATGTTTGCAGAAACAGAAATACATGCATTCATTCTAGCACAGAAGTAAAGAAACTAGATCTAAGCACAGATGCACCATAATGTAAAAGTAAACACTACAACATCACAAAGAAATCAGATCTGAACCATGAGAAATATGAAGAACACTAGGGTTTGGACCCATAAACAGAGATATTCATAACAACCCATCATATTCATTGATTCACAACTATTTACAGTAGCCAGATTACATCAAAAGGGTCATAGCAGACCAAATACATCATGAAATAACATCCTAGCTCTACAAAATGACTCTGCTCAAAGGGTTCTATCCATGCTCTCTCCTATGCACCCAGAATATCTCATGCCTTGCATCACACATCTTCTTCCTCTTGCATCATCTCTCATTTCCTCGCAGCCCTTCACATCCCCATACACACCTTTGCCTATGTCTATACTCACCTACACACCCTTGTTTTGGACCCAAGCACATTCTTAAATAGAGTGGGATCTCTCCCCCACCACCTCAAGATTACTCATGAGCAAGCCACATGCAAGAGGGATCATGCTCCATCATACTCGAATGCCTATGCCAGCTTGCTAAAGCCATGATTAATTTCCACTTTACAGCTCCTTAAGAACAATGATTAACCCTTGATTATTCCTAGAATATTCTTTCCTTGGGCCACAAGTCTTCATGCACTAACCTTATCCACTTATCACACCTACCCACATCCTCACATGTTTTCCATGCAACACCATATTCCATAATGTGGCTAAGTCTCAAACCCTCCTCTACTTCTGCACGCCAACCTCCGCACACTCCATGTTTACTCAAGCCCTTCAGCGTGCTCATCCTCTGCTTTGGGACTTAGTCATTTCTGGGCTCAACAAAAAATGTGCAAGATACCAACCTTATAAATTATGATAAATTTGAATATCAAATGATTATGAAGTTTTGTGCCCTAGAAGGCACCCAAATGATCTCTAACCCTAGTCACTCCCTAGGAGAGGGTCTCCAAATAATATAAAAACCCTTGCAATCACTCCTCTTTGATGCCCTAGTTGCAAACCAGTAATATGGTCTTCAATAATGCCTTCACCACCACCGACTTGGACAGTTTTTATTCTCCAATATGCCACAAGGAAGGGTTTTGTCCTCCTTGGATGTCACACTAATGGATTGTCGCCACTTAGTGGAATGGAATTAGAGCAATCAGCCCTAGAACCATGAATAAAAGTGTATATGCCAAAAAGTGATGATCCAAATGAGCCTATGTGACTCCTCTTATACCCCTTTGGTGGCGCCAAAGGTCTAGACCAACCTCTTAAGAGCTTTCTTTATCTTCTATTTGCATGTTGGGAGCTCTCCAACCCAGCCGACCTCTTAAGAAGCTCTCTTTATCTTCTAATTTGTTTTTTAACTCCTCCAACCCAGTTGACCTGCCTCATAAAAAAACACTAAAAGAAAATGTAAATGCTCACGAAAAATGACTAAAAGATAAACAAATACTTCCCTTGTTCACCTTCTTCCAGCCCACGAGAAGTGGAATGGGCTAGAAGTCTAAGAAATGAATTAGTTAGGAAAAGGGGACATTACACTCTACCCTATTTTGTCAGCATGTAAGACACTCTCTAATATGCTGCACTACTTCATCTTTGAGGCCCTTCCAAAAATACCTCTCCCTTGCTTGCTTGTAGGTCTTGGGCATCACAACCACACTATGACATCCCATCATTGTCTGTCTGGATTCTCTAGGATGGGCATGGGGCATGGCATATTGTTATGGCATGGTAGTATAGCATGGCATCCCAAGAAGCCTTGGTGCCCCGCCAAAGGAGAATCATGGGTAGCCCTCAAAATTTTGTGTTTCACCTTGGAATCTTGTGCTAAAAAGACTCTATTCTTTTACAAAATCAACCCATCCACTACTTTGTATTTTTCATCATTCAATGTATCTTCAATTATGGCGGTTGTGAACTCATTCTTGACGTATTCCACTATGATGTGAGCCTTTTATTCCACTGCAATTTCTGTTAGAGAGCACAACATGGGCTTTCGAGACAAGGCATCAGCGACTATGTTGTTTTTTCCTTTAACTCAGTGTCAAAATCATAGGCTTGGAGCTTACTTACCCATTTTTGTTGTCTATCATTCAAATCCTTTTGCCCCAAAAAGTATCTCAAACTATTGTGATGAATTTTGACCACAAATCTTTCACACACCAATATTGTCTAAATTTAGCCAAGGCATACATGATAGCCAACATTTCTTTGTCGTAGATTGAAAATTTTCTTTCCACTTCCTTAAGCTTTCTACTTTCAAAAGCAATGGGGTGTCCCCTTCACATCAAAACAACTTCTATTCTTTCTCCTGAAGCATCACACTCAAGTACAAAAGGAATAGAAAAATCTGGAATAGCGAGTACAGGACATGTGCTCATTACCTTTTACAAGTTGTCAAATGTAGCTTGGGTTGTTCCGAACCATCTGAAAATCCTTTCTTGGTCAAATCAGTCAAAGGGGCAGCAAGTTGGGAAAAACCTTTGACAAATCTCCTGTAGTAACTACATAATCCCAAAAATCTCCTCAAATGTGTCATAGTGGTGGGTGCAGGCCAATCCAAGATGGCTTGGATCTTTTGTTGATCCACATGGACACCTTTGGCATTGATAACATGCCCCAAATATAAAATTGCAGTCACACCAAATATACAATTTGATTCCTTAGCATAAAGTGACTACTGCTCCAAAATTCCCAACACCATATCCAAGTGTTGGAGATGCTCCTCCCATGTTTTGCTATAAACCAATATATCATCAAAGAAGACAAAAGAAAACTTCCTCAATTGTCAAATAAACACATGATTCATACAAGATTGGAATGTAGTCAATGCATTAGTCGAACCAAAAGACATCACAAGAGACTCAAAATGCCCAAAATGACATTTAAAAGCGGTTTTGTAAACATCGTCTTCTCTTACCCGGATTTGATGGTACCCGGGTCTCAAGTCTATCTTGGAGAAATATGTAGCTCCATGTAGCTCATCAATTAGTTCATCAATCCTAGGTATGGGGTACCTATTTTTTGATGGTCCTCTTGTTCAATAGGCGGTAATCAATGCACATTCTCATAGTCCCATCCTTCTTTTTTACGAGAACAATCGAGGATGCAAAAGGACTAGAACTAGGCCTTCTATGACCTATCTCCAAGAACTCTTTAATGGCCTTCTCAATTTCTTCTTTGTAGACTCTAGGATGATGGTATGGAGTAGTAATTACTGCCTTAGTGAAGAGCTCCAACTCAATAGTGTGCTCAAACTCTCTATCCGATGGTAACCCATGAGGAAGATTGTTAAAAACCTTGGCATGCTTGTCACGGATGGCCTAAATATCTTTGTTATATTGTTGTTGTTCCACAATCTGATCCATAGAGGTTACTAAACACTCAGCTGCCCAAGCAAACTGCCCTCTATGAAATGATTTTTCCATCCTTTTTGCAGTTACAACCATGGGTGCTCCATTTGCCATACCATGTAACACTATCTATTGGTCTGCTGATTTGAATTTCAGCTCCATTGTTTGATAATTTTGTGCAAATTCTCCAAGAAAGTGAACCATTGCACACCCAAAACCATATCAGTTTCTCCAATACCAACCACATAAAAATCATTTACCACCTTATGCTTACCAAGAGTGATTTTCAGTTGTGCTATCTTTTTTGTACAAGGGATGGTGAAGCCATTTGCTACTGTGACATTGAAACCTTTGAAATCTTCTAATGACAGCCCCAATCTCTTAACCAAATCAGCATCTCTGAAATTATGATTTGCACCATTATCAATCAAAACAATAACTCTCTTACCCTTTAATTCTCCCCTTACATGGAAGGGGTGGTGCCTTGGAGCTCCGGATAGTGTAGCAAGAGTATTATCCAAATGGTCAACTTCTTTTTTCTCTTGGTCTCCATCTTCATGAGACTCTTCCTCTTTTTCTTCTACTTCTTCCTCCCCATCTGAAATTACCTCTATGTAGTGCACTTGTCCCTTGCCCAAGCAACGATGGCCGGGAGTCCAGGGATCCTTACATGAAAAACCAAGGTTTTTTCTTCTTAATTCATTCCTTGTATCAGCTTCTTTGTTGTTCCTTGGAGGCTCTCTTTGTGGTATCATCCCCTGCTGAAATGGCTTCCTTGCTTGGCTAATAGGGGTTGTTATTGGCTGCCCTTGAAATGGGGGTCTAGGATGCCCCAATGAAGTCCCTCTTGGTTGTCCAAAGCGCAGATTTTTATTCTTGACAGCTGAAGATTCCAAATTCAGCGATCTCTTGATGGCATCTTGAAGAGAAGGAGGCTCAAAAGCCTTCACCAAGCCCCTAAAAGGTTTGGTCAAGCCTTCTACAAACAAAACAACCAACCTTATTTCACTCACATCTCGAACCATGATTGCAATTTTCTGAAAATCAGCAACATACTTATCTACTGAAGTCTCTTGTTTGAGTTGTGCCAACTCTCTAAAATGCACTTTCGGATCATTTCTATCAAACCTTTTTATTAGCCTTTGACTGAACTCGTCAAGAATGGAAATAGACCCATATCCTTGTGTAATTATGCCATGATACCACCATTCATGAGTCATACCCTCTAAATGCAAGGTAACAAATTTGTGGGCCTCTTCTTCATACATGGGATTTAATGACAAATAAGTGTCCAATTTTTGTAACCAAGCCGTAGTTGAACATTTATCAGTACCATCATATGTAGGAAGAGTAATCTTACCCAATATATGTTGGATATCTCTTCTTGCTTCTTGATGACTCGTCTTATTTTTCTTTGGTCCTTCACTTCTCCTTAGTTGGCAATAATCTCTAAAAGAAAGTAAATCTCTTGTGTTGTTGCTCAAGGATGCATATTCGTCCCCATAGAGATCCCATTCATCAGCAATTCCAACTGCTTGTGGTTGTTCTAACTCCACTTGTCACTCTTCTCTTTGTAGGAATTTGGCATGGAAGAATCTAGACGGGGTCTTTCTTGAGACCCTTTTTCGTCCTTCATCATGATTACCTTGATTTCCTTGGAGATTCGGTATAGTAGTGCTTAGCCCTTGTATAGATTGATTCAAATCAGCAATAACTCCTACAAAGGAGTCTCTTAAATCCCTCTCAGCATCCAACAAACAAGTTTGCAATTCTGTGTTGCCTCTAGTGAAAACTCCATTCAAATAGTTCATCACATCTGTTGGTGGAGGCCTTTCTCTATCAGCCATACCTTCCTTTCCTGGAGTTCTTCTTGAATAGTGATATCTAAAACCCTCTTCACCTGAGTCCATGCAAAACTGATCTTCTCCTTCACAAGTTGGGAGAATCACAACTCTGATACCACTGTAATATCCCTTTTTGAATAAGAATCACATAAAACTGGAAACTCCACAAAGATGATTTCTAAAATAATATCAAACTACAAATAAAATGCAATGATGAACAACAAACTGAAAATGTCTTGTATTATTCAAATAATCACTTTCTAAGATACCCACAAGGCCCAACATGGCAACTTGGGGTCTAAGAACAACCCACAAGTGAAATCTGAATTTTTCTACACTTATATGAATTTACAAAAAATAATTGAAGGGCTGGAAAAGTGTAGAAAACAACAGCAGTGATTTTTAATGAAAAAGTACCAATAGAGAGCTGGAAATGATGCCAAAAATTGTCTTCAATGATGCCAAAAAGTCCCCAATCACCTACAGTCCGTACAACAGTGAAAGGCCCTTCCAAAAGGGGGTTGTACTAGGTGGTTGCTTTTAGCCAAAAAGGGCCCATAAATTCCTAGCTGCAATTTTACTTGGAGACAACAATGGTTTGGCTGATCCAAACCCCACCAAATTCACAAAATCAAATCTGAAGTGAAGCCCAACTGATATGGAGTGAAAACAGCCCCAAAACGGGCCCTAGATCTGAAACACGGCCTTCCAATAACTGAAAATCTGAAGTGTAGCACAATAGTGAACCCCGGATGGATCCACCCCATAAAGTTGAGGAGTTTTTGTTCCCCAACCTTCAAACCTCGGAGGTTTTTGTCCCCGAAGCTTCTTCTCTTTACGAATTTTTGTCCTTACAAGAATTGATGCAAGCAAAATAGCTTAGCATGCAATGAGAGAAAATAGATTGGCAAAATATGATCCCCACGGCTCCCCACACCTCTATTTATCTTTATCACAAATCCCAAAGAAAGGCACCCATATGGTTCACACCCTTCCTTTGGGCCTTATGTTTGTACTTTAATCTCGAAGAGGAGTTCGCCCCATTATGATAATACTTTATGTTTAATCTTTATGACTTGCCAACCCTATTTCTTCATTGACTTTTACCTTTTTCCTCCTTAACCACTTTAAGTGACATTATTATAAGTTGCTTTATAAAATAAACATAAGAAATGACTTTAGCAACTTAAAATAAAAGTCACCACCTTCTTCCCCTTTTCACACCCCTTCAGCCCTCAGGAAGAGAATTGGTCTAAGGGTCTTCATAGGATTAATGTCGAGAAAGAGATATTACAATTTATTATATTTTTCCTAAAATAAACTCTTATTTTGTTCTCCAACCTATGACTTTTGTATATACTATAAACTTATTATTCAGATTCAACATTCTCTTTTATCAAGAGGTCCTCATTGTAGTAAAAGTTATCAAGCTTGTTACATATATAGATACATTTGATTGACAAATGATTTGGCATTAATGGTAAATTAAAGGTTGCTTTTCTCCAATTTGGTAAAAGAAACCCCCTTGTGGAAGTCTGTAAGAGGATTGTTTTTTCTATTTACCTTATATATTGTTCAACATGTTGTGCATGGTACATAACCTACCCCCCACAGATCCAAACCTGTGCCTCCTCCATGGAGTACACATGCCTTCACCATAAACCCACTCAAGGTGTACATTTATAATATTATGGAAAAATATATACAAAAACCAATGGTTCCCAATTTAAAACATTTCTCTAACACTTTACCTAAAAATTGATGGTATTGAAATCCCTAAATTTAATACATTTCTCTGAAAGGAGGGTGTAAAATACTATACTTGCTACAAAACAGGCGCATAGATGAAAAATAATGGGATTAGAAGACCATTGTGGCTTTGTTTTAGCTACTTGTTATACCTGATTGCTTTATGGGTGTGAAGTTTGGGCCAGCAGCACCTCATAATTGAAATGAAAACAAATTGAAAGAACCCAAAAGCATCTTATCACCAGCAATTTCTGGATTAGAGCTCCGGTCCCCTCTGAGATCCAATTAACAGAAACATTATGTATCCAATAGAGGCAGCAGCTATCAATAAGTTCCTAGGGTACCTTAAGCGGATGGAAAGCGTAGAAGATAAAAGATAGCCTCACATGGTAGTAAGAGAAGAGCCGAACAAAAGAAAGAAGAATGGGGTGAAATAAAACAGTGAATGGATGAATAGGTAGGGCATTATCTTCGGGAATGCCCGAACAATAATCCAGAAACAAAAAAATGTCTGAGAGAAAATTTCAAGCCGACTGCTTAAATCTCCTGTGATTTTTTTGTATTACTAGCAATTTATTTTATGTATGATCAATAGAAGGCACTTTTCAATCAAAAAAATTCAAGCTAGCCTTGTGAACAAAGGAACATGGAAGAAAAAGACAATACGACAGAGACAAGTTCAATCCTACACGCACTGCCAAAATAAACTAGCCGAAGCTAAAGGGAAGACAAAAATAGTCATAGCCCAATTGAGGACAGGCTCACATCAACTAAGCTGTAAAACTAACAGATGGACAATGCCTAAGGAACAATAGGGGGAGAGGAAATGTTTATTTTACACCTTGGGAGTAGTTGCGAACAAATGGTACTATATTATGGAGTGCACTGCATATAGTGACACCCTGAGGGAAGTATTCATACACTCTGAAAGTTAATCCAGTGCATGCTTTGCTTGAGGGGTCAAAAGTAGCCGAGACAGGAAAATTTTGAACAAAAATTTGTCGTAGGAGATCTAGCCTACAAAAAGCAGCAACTAAGTCCCAAGAATATGTGACACTCTCTTTGTTTCGCCCTCATATTGTCCTATTGTAAGATGCTGGCATAGGCCTGTGCATTTTGTGGGACGTTATAAAAACATTTCGTTTCCTTGACAGTTGAAAGAACAATCTAGACTCCGACAGCAAAGGGGCCGGTAATATGGTGCTAGAGCACCCCAGCATGCTAATGGAAGGTCCTAGGTTCGAATCCTAACAGGTTTATAGAAAATATAGTTGACATAATACCACAAAAAAATATGATAAATGCACCATTTTATGTATGTCATAGAGGAGCTAGTATGGAGGACCTACAATTAAAATTGCAAAAACGACAAATTACTAAATGGGAAATAGTAATAGCTATGGTAATACCTAAGCAAAGCCTTGAAACGTTCAGTCCAGGTGCCAGACTGAAGTAGGGAATACTCATCTTCTTCTGTCGTTGATAAGCCCGTTAGCTTTCCTTCAATAATTATTTTAGAGTGAATCCGCCCTTTTCATAGAATTGTTTGCAAACAGTTGCGTTTGAAATAATGGAAACTAACAAATTAATCAAATCGTTAGCCATTAACTGAATTTTCGAATTGGCTTTCATGTTCCAAGTTTCTAAAAAGATTCAGGTCTCCGATGTCCATATGAACTAAGTACGAGAGTTTGTGACATGAGGATTTTACAGTCGTTCAAGCAAATTTTAAGGCTGCTCCTCTTTTCTTTTTTCTTCTCTCTTAAAAGAACTGAAGAAATCAAAGTGATCCAAGTTTACGAGTAATTATGTGTCACCCACAAATATCTAAGTACGTCGTGGAGAAGCCCCATAACTCTCACATAGAGCTCTCAACTTGGAAAAAGGTAATGAAAAGTTATAAAATGAAGTGCTGGGGAGAAAATGAGTCATTCTTACACTCACACATATATTGATATTGGAACAACTATTGTTTGCACTTTTCTTTTCCTTGTTGAGTAAAATCTCACAAGAACCATAGCTTCGGTGGTGAGAGATCCACTCCTAGCTAGTAGGGCACTCTTCCGTGGGGAAAGATCCACCCTAGTTTGTTATTTTGGAGCTAATTCAAAGCATATTTTCAAGCAGATTCTATGGGGGCAAGCAAGGTTTTCAGAAAGTTTTCAGGGGTTATTTTCAGAGGTTGTGGAAGATCATTTGCCCATATATTTTAGCGACTTACATTTTAGATTTTTCCCAACGCTTAGGACAAGTTTGGCACAACTTTTAGAGGAGTTTCAGAGGATTTCCAGCCCCATTCATAGGGTGACATCAACCCTAAGAGATTGCAACTGATATTTCTAGGGTTTCTGTGTGCCCATTTTCAGATCTGGGGATTGGGATCATTTCTATATATGTTATATATGTTATTTCTAGAAAATCTAATTTTTATCGTTGGTATCCAGGTAGTTATGAATTTTTAAAATATTTCAGCAGTTTAGGACATTCTAAAATTTACTGGCAGTTATTTATTATTCAGAAAAATCCAAAAAATAATTTTTAGTGCTTGTTATCATCTCAGCAATCTCTCTATAAAATTTCGTGTGATTTGGACAAGTGGTTTGCAAGTTATCTTTGTTTTTCAGTTCACTGCCCTATTTGGGTTTTATTCCAGAAAAATCAAAATATAATTTGCTGCAAATATTTTATTATTTGTCAAGTTGTAAGTAATATCCCACTAGGGATACTTCAGTGGTGTCAGAGTCGGCTTTCCTCTAGCATGTTGGGTGTGAATGAAAGTTTATTCCAGGAGAAATACACCGTAAAAAAGAAGGGCAGAAAATCGGTGACAATGATGAGCTGAATGAAGAGGTGATGAAAAAAGTATTTATCAATACGGTTAAATAGCAGGAGACCACTAATCTTTATTTGAGTCAGCTCACCGAAAGATTAACGCATAACAGAGTTGAGAATTATGTGGAAAAAGGAGAAAACATTAACACGGGGCAGTCAGGTCGAAGAGGTGAAAATAGCAATTAAGGGCAGCACACTCCCTACTCCCATAATACGCATTCGAGCATGCATGAGCCCGCATTTTCGAAAGATCCGGAAAATACACAAATGGGACAACAATCAGAAATTTTTGATGAGGAGACTTGTTGGCTGAAATATGAATCCTTGAGTGAGGGGTTTAAAGCTAACATGTCTTTTACCCAAGTACTGCAAGATGAAGATCGATAGTAGGCCCAAGAGGGATCACATTATGCATGGTTCTAGAATTACATAGGAGATCGAGATATATTACTATTCCACATTTTGATGGGTCCAAGAAGTGTACAACGCAATCATGGATTCAGAAGTTGAAGACATACTTTAACTTGAATCTCATGCGCAAAGAGGACGCAATTAAGTTTGCAATCCTACACCTTGAGGGAGATGCATATGATTGGTGGCATCATGTTTTTATTACACAGGGGCACATGGATATTCGTACCTATGCAGAGTTCACACAGAGGTTGATGAGTAGGTTTGACAGGAGAGATCCTGACATGCATTTCAGAGAGTGGACTCATTTGAGAAAGACAGGTTCTTTAGATGTATACATTGCAGACTTTCAAAGGTTATCAGTCATGGTTCCTGATGTTTCAGAGATGAGATTGACTTCACTCTTCATAGCAGGGTTGACATATGCACTAGCAGGACTTGTGAAGGCATTTGAGCCTTTGTCATTGCATGATGTTATTAGGAGAGCACGGGATTTGGATTTATCTACTCTAAAGTCTAGGTTCCCACATCGAGTTCAGTAGAGGGTACCTCCATCTAGACCAGATGGTTTTGAGCAGAAAGTACCGCCGCCCAAGCAGGATACTACTAAGAAAACATTCATATCCTGGGAGGTTAGAGATGAGTTGAGGGGAAAGAAACTCTGTTTCGATTTCCGCACACCCTGGGCTCCAAGGTATCATGATTGCACGGGGAAAGGAAAGGCCCAATTTATTGAGGTCTTTGAGGAGAGTAATGGTGACAGAGATGAGGAGCAGGAGATTTAGGGATCTGGATGATGATGATAGAGATGCTTTGGGTAGTGTTAGTATTGAACACGAGAACGAGACTTTCCCTCATGAGACTATTGCCACTTTGTCTAGTACCCTGAGGTACAAGGCATTCAGGGTCAAAGGAGTTCTACAGGGTCAGTGAGTAGTGGTTCTCATCGACAGCGGGGCTACCCACAACTTTATTAATGCATCGTTAGTGGAGAGACGAGGGTTACAGATAGAGGATTTTGAGGGCTTCAACGTGGTTGTAGGCAACAAAGAGTCTATGAGGTGCACACAACGAGTCCCACAATTGAGCATTATGATGGGTAACTATACAGTTACCGATGACTTTAATATTGTTGGTATCAGAGAGACCAACCTTGCATTAGGAGCACAGTGGCTCCACTCTCTTTGAGAGTTCCGAAATAACTTTCAGACTATGGAGCTGAAGTTTAGGTTTGAAGGGAGGAACGTGATATTGAGGGGATTATCTACGGATGCACCCAGGGTGGTCATGGCCAAACGAATCAAGAAGATTTACATGCAAAATGGAGTGGATTGGGTGGTACAGTGCTTAGATACGACCAAGAAGTCAAAGGACGGTCGATCAGAGTACCATGTAAATGTCCAGGGCCTATTGGACAAACATGGTGCAATTTTTGGTGATATACCTCTAGGTGTGCCTCTAAACAAAGGATTTGAGCATGTGATTGAGCTCGAGGACAGCAAGCCAGTGGTTACTACTCCTTACCGTCATCCCAAACGGTTAAAGGACGAGATCGAGAGGAATATACATGAGCTCGTAGAGATGGGGCATATTAGACCTAGTTCCAATCCCTTTGTTTCTTCATTAGTATTGGTGAAGAAGAAGGACGGAACCATGCGGATGTGCATAGATTACCATGCAATGAACAATAAAACAATAAAAAATAAGTATCCATTACCACACATTAATGAGTTATTAGATGAGCTACATGGGGCAATCTATTTTTCGAAAATAGATTTGCTATCTGGATATCACCAGATCAAGGTCAGAGAGGAGGATGTGCATAAAACGACTTTCATATGTCATTATGGTCACTTTGAGTTTCTATTGATGCCATTCGGTTTGTCCAATGTTCCGGCCACTTTTCAATCTTGTATGAACCATGTATTTAACCACCATTTGCAGAATTTTGTATTGGTCTTCTTTAACAACATATTGGTCTACAACAAGACTTGGGAGGATCACATTAGACATCTTGATGAGGTGTTGGGTATGTTGGAAGCTAACTCACTATATGCGAAAGCTTGTAAGTGTGAGTTTGGTATGACAAAGTTATTGTATTTGGGATATGTGATTGGTGGAGGTGTAGTCAAGGTTGACAGGGAAAAGATTCAGGCGATATTGGATTGGCCACCTCCTAGGACATTGACATAGTTGAGAGGGTTCTCGGGGTTATGCATATACTACAGGAGGTTTGTGAAGACCTACTCTTGCTTGACTGCGCCATTGACAGATTTGACCAAGAAGGGGGTTTTTTCTTCGTCAGAATCAACACAACAGGTTTTTGATCGCCTTAAGGGTAAGTGCACCAAGTTAGGGGACAATTAAGGTGGACATCAAATCCTGAATTTTACATTAAAAATAGCAAAACATCAAATTTAGTCTTCCGCAGACTTGAACCATGCCGAAAAGTAAAAACTATGTCATAAAAATGGTACCATTGCATAGGGGAGACTATTAGCTTTGTAGAAATACTGATTTTAAAGTGAATAGAAGAGGATAAATATCATTTTATAATTTTTTACTAATAGTAGGTCTTTAAGACACTTTTTTCCTGTGAATGTTTATGTCTACGTTTAAAACTGCAAAATGTGTTTTCACTTATTAGAATGTGATAAAACTTATACCATCCCAACCGTGGTGAAATTATATACATGTTCAAAAAAAAAATTATTTGATTTCAATATTTTTTGATAGAGTTATGGCGGGCAAACGGAAAGTTTCCTATTTTCTTTATGTTTTCATACCACTTTCACAGAAAAAATCATAAAAAATAAAATATTACTCAAAAAAAATACAAAATAAAATCCATCCCAAGATAGATAGTGGCATATAACTTCTCACCAAAGGAAAAAAATATATATCAATTTTTGGTCATCCAAATTGTGGGCAAACGGACTATAATCTTATCGGCGTTTTTAAAAAAAAAAAACCAAGTCATTGAATTTTGAGTGTTTAATATAGCTAATCTTGTCCATTTTTTATAAAAATTAGTATTTTAGAAACTAGATTCTGGATGCTACGATTCATATTAATATAATTTTGTCTAATTTTGAGTGTATGTATTGCTAATAATCCCTACAAGTTGATATTATGTTGTTATTTGCAATATGATGTCCCACAGATGACCCTATATTTGTCCATCAACTTCCTGCACATACCCTTAAGGGGGTGATGAGTTCATGTCCCGTTCTTGCATTGCTAGATTTCTCTCGTCCATTCATACTTGAGTGTGACGCATCAGGTGAGGGCATTAGATTAGTTTGTATGCAGGATATGCATCCCATTGCCTACAAGAGTCAGAAATTGATCCATGTAGAGAAGGGGTACTCAATTTACGACAAGAAGATGTTGGCCATTATGCATGCCTTGGCCAAATTTAGACAGTACCTGGTGGGCAACAAATTTATGGTTCAGACGGACATAACAATTTGAGGTTCTTCTTAGGGAAGAAAGATATCAACGACCGCCAGCAGAGATGGGTGAATAAGGTGCAAACATATGACTTCAACATAGATCACACCAAAGGTAAGAATAATGTTGTTGTTGATGCATTATCTAGGATGCCTCACCTTACCTCTATGCTTAATTCTATGTCTGAGGTTTCAGCAGATTGGAAGGCTCACATACTTGTTGAGTATTCCAAAAATCAGTTTGCATGTGAGATTATGGATGGTGTCATACAGGATGATAGATACAGGGTCTTGGATGACCTCATATACTACAAAGATAAGATCTTCCTTGTACAAGAATCTAAGATGAAGGAGAAAATCCTTCAGGCAGTGCATGATACACTTCTAGCGGGACATCTTGGATATTTTAAGACCTACAAGTATATCAAGGAGAGATTTGCATGGAAAGGACTGAAGGATGACATCCTTAATCAAATTAGAGAGTGTGTGGTTTGCCAAAAAACCAAAGCTGAGAACTCTTTTCCATCAGGACTACTACAGCCTCTTCCTATTCCAGAGCAGAAGTGGGAGAGCATATCCATGGATTTTATCACAAGGCTTCCCTCAATACATGGGCATGATTGCATATGTGTGCTAGTTGATTGATTAACCAAGTATGTTCATTTCTTTTCTATGCCTATGGGGCATAAGGTACCACATGTGGCTCAATTATTCTATACAGGTGTTTTTAGGCTTCATGGTTTTCCTAAAAATATTGTCAGTGACAGAGACAAGATCTTCATAAGCACTTTTTGGCAGAAAATTTTCAGACTTGCAGGTACGGAGTTGACTCCTAGCACTAGCTAACATCCATAGACTGATGGCCAGACATAAATAGTTAATAAGTGGATAGAGGGCTATTTACGTAGTTATGTGATAGGACATCAATGTGCATGGATTAGATGGCTACACATGGGTGAGTATTGTTACAATACCACCTACCAGATGAGCATTGGCATGACTCCTTTCCGGGCATTATACGGGTATGATACTACGACATTTGCAGATTTAGTATTATCAAATAGCCGAGTTCCCAAAGCTTGTGATTGGTTGCAGGAGAACTAGGACATTCTGAGAGCCCTCAAGGGAAACCTTCAAAAAGCACAGAATCAATAGAAGGTCTATGCAGATAGGCACATAGTAGAGAGGTATTTTGAGGTGGGAGATCTAGTCTTTCTACATTTGTAGCACTACAAGAAATCCTCACTCAAGCAAAGTAAAGCCAAGAAGTTGAAACTGTGGTTTTATGGTCCATACACGATAACACAAAGATTTGGGGCAGTTACATATGAGTTGGAGCTTCTTGAGCACAATAAGATACACAATGTTTTTCATGTTTCGTGCCTCAAAAGGGCACTAGGACAACATATTGTGCCTTATACGGAGTTGCCACCTTTAGAAGATGAGGGGAAGTTGGTCTTGAAACCAAAATCTATCATTGAGGTGAGACATAAGAAGCTCAGGAATAGGGTGATCACGGAGTACTTGGTGCAGTGGAGAGACTTGCCACTTGAGAATACTACTTGGGAGGGAGAGAAGATTTTACAACATCCTAGTTTGCATTTGCTTGGGGACTAGAAATTTTCAAAAAGGGAAGACTGTAATGTCCCAATTCCTTCACAGAGGGCCTAAGGGCCATTTTTTATTCTTAGCCTTAGTCATATCCGAGGGGCTAATGACGTTGGAGGCTATTGGGTATGGATGACTAATTACCCACTTGTTTTAGTTGGGTATGGATGACTAAGTCCTCGTCAATTCTTTTTCTAAATTCTTAATTTTCCTATGGTGTGTAAAATAAAACTTGTAATGTGAGTATGCATTTTATATATTTTTCCCTTGATGTGATGATGATACAAGAGATTCAGACCACGAGTGCTGAAATATGAGATGTTCTTGACAAAGTATGTGGTATATGTGATGTACTTGTTACTTTTGATGCTCCTAGAAATGGTTGATAGTGTTCCATATTCCATGGTTGATGTATGGTTGATGTTCCCATGGATTGGTCGATGAAGGTCCTAGTTCTAAGGTTGATGTGTTCCGAAAATCAAGTGCAAGCACCAGATGCGGCACATTGAAAGGTCAAGACCATGTGCATTGCTTCGAGAGTGCCGTGTTGCTTAGTCAGAAGGAGGTGTTTCTCCTCGTGTTCGTACTAAAGGGGGGAATGTTAGAAATATTGTTTTAGTACTCACATGAAAGTGTGGCAATTATTAAAATAAGTGCACATGTGAAGAATTCTGTAATGAGTTACATTAGTAACAACTCAAATAGTTATTGTGTTGTAATGGTTAGTTAATAATGTGTGAGGTGCGATATAGATTCTTGGAAATATTACACCCAATTATTACAATGTAATGGATCGTGATATTATTATGTTAGCATATGGATTTGCACGCATGCAAATGACATGCAACAGTGTGGGAACGAAGTCCCTCCTCAATGAAGGTGAGGCTGCCTTTATTGAAAACCAAAACTGTATTTACATCTATACATTCAAAATTGTATGTGGGGGGTGTTTTGGAACATCAATGGAAAGAAAAGTGAATGAATGAGATGGAATGGAATGAAGGAAAGGAGTGGAATGGAATGAACTGAAAGAACATGCAAGAGTTAGGTAAAAACAAAGCCTAATATTGCATGGAGAGGAAAGATGAATAACCAACACAAATAAAATGGAGTTTGAGTTAGCCAAACAAGAACGTGTAAAAGGGAACACACATGAGCAAGTAGATAATCAGAGCTTGATCATTGTGAACTAGAACAACTGATTAATAATGTTGACAATAAGATCAAATATAATATTTGCATGCAAGATTCAAAACACCTAACATCTAATGAACATAAGAACATCAAATGTTACAAGAGACAATGAATGAGACACAAAGTTCGTATTTCATTAACTCCAAAAAAAATTTCACAAAAGAACACAAAGTTTCTTCCTGAAACAAAGCTTGCACAAAAGTATTTTCTTCTCCTCTCTCAAAGTCACCCTTTACAAATGAGCCCCTCACTTCCTTTTATAACCCAAAAGTTGGTTACAAAGTAGTTAGGGTTTTACATGATCATTAAATAAGGCACTTAAGTGACCTTTGACTTTTTCTAACAACTTTATTAAAGACAACCCAAAAATAGAAATCACTTAAGTCAAAAAGTCATTTAAGGAAAAATACATAAATAAAAGAAATGGGTACATGTGGACCCCACTTAAATGACTTGGACGCACACATAGACATCCTAGTCAGCAATGCGTCACCTAGATCAAGACACCTAGGATTAGTGCCTTATCCATTGGGCCAAGAGTCCACCTATCCCGATCGTACGGGAATGAACTCATTGACCGTGCTCTGCAATCCTCCAAATGACAAGAGTGTTGAGCTTGAAACTTGAGCAATTCATCCACCCCTCTGTCTGAGCAATATCCTGGTGTGAGAAAATTTGTCTTCATTCGTATTCACATTCACAATTATCCACATGCTCCGAGTACCTTTCCATGGTGAATTATTCATTTGTCGCGAGACCGTAGTCGTTACGCCACCTTGGTTTGTCAAAATCCAGCTTCTGGTCTTTCGCCATTGAGAAGATCTCCAAGGGCCAAAATTGCAATTCACCTCCAATGGTATTACAAAACATGGCTTTAACAAACACCCCATGAATAAATATAACCAATTATTTACACTATACATCTGATTTGATGAAGTCGAAAGCATTGTCTAGCTTTGCAAACACTTTCTACAAATTGAATAACCCGACTCTTCCATCTTTCTACATATCCTATCTTTTATTGGTTCACTTAACATCACCAATAATCACCAAAAATAACATTTTTCTTGTTTGAAATGATGGAAGTAGTTCTCATATTTCACAACAATCTCGGAAACAAACTCGGTTGTAATGTGTCAGCATGCACACCATTGAAGGTTCTTGTCGAGTCAAATAGTTATTCACTGTGGCTCCAACTGTGAGCAATGCTTCTTTGAAGATGAATCTCTGTGTTCATCCCGTCTATCCTTTCGGTCAAAAGGGCTGCTCTCTGATATGCAAGTAGAATGTTTTGCTTTTCTAAACATTGAATGCATTCTCCCTATCTGCTGCTTCATCTATTAAACCAACTTCAGATTTCAATTTCTTTCTGTGAACATCCACTTTTCTTTTGAATTTCTTCTAGATTGCACATGCCATGTTCTTCAAGAGATTCACCGATATTCCATCACTGCAACCTCCAATCTACGTAGCTTTTACCTTTGTTCTTCATTCATTCCCATGTCATTCGCTGCAGGAAAGCTATCCACGGTTACTTCTTGAGAGGCCCTCGCTTTTTCCTGAACCACACAACATGTCCTCACTACCAGAGGAAGAGTAACCCAAACCAAGATCTTGAGCATCCCCCTTTCCTTCAGTATCACTACCATCATCCTCACGTGTCCACTTAGAGGCTGGTAAAATAGATTCAATTTTCCCAGCACTTGCTTGCAAATGGTTTTAGCTCTGGTTGTGGAATTGCCAACGTAGGAGCCAGTGTGACAGTAGACTGTTGCGTACTGCCTTCATAGTGTAGCCGTCTAGAGGACTCCTCTAGGAAGTTCTGCTTTAATTCCTTCTGCTCCCTACCACACCATGGTTCATTTCTTTCCGTCCATTGGTACCATTGCTCCAACCTCCCCCCTATCCCCCACGTGGTGAATGTAATTTCTTTACCCAGCTGAAAATTATTTGCCTTGGCCTGCGTGGAGGTGTGATTTTAATTGTTTTGTGTGAATGCGTGATGATATTCAGCTGTTCAGTTGGGCGTGAAAACTTCATGGACTGTTATGTGCTTTCTTTGCTCTGCTCCCTAAGGCGTGGGAATTTGTCTTGATTTTACTTCTTGTCTTCTTCTCCCCAAGGTGCGGCTTCTTTCTTCTTTTTAATTTTAAAAAAAAAAACTGCTTCCCCTTTTCCCTGCATGGGAATTTGATTTGTCTTTATTTCTTGGACTACTTTTTTTTTTTTGGCGCATGGAAAATGAGATAGCTCTTTATCTCTCTCCTTGGCGCGTGGGCTAATCCACTTGAAAAACCAATTTGTTTTGCTTTAAAAACTGTTCCTTATTTTGTGAATGCGTGATCTCTTCTAAGACATCTATGCGTGCATTGGTTTTTGACCTACGTGGCTTTCTTTCCTTGGCTGCAAGGACTGTTTCTTTTGCAAGTGCGTGGAAATACTTTTCTCTTTTACATGCGTTAATGGATTTCCTACATGGCCAAAAATGTTGTATCTTCTTCTTATGTGGAATGATGAACCTATTATTGCCTTCTTAGCCTGAAATGTGGTTCTTTTCTATTGTTGCATGGAGATTTTCTTGTACTGGATCACGTGGACTCCCCTCTTCTTTGCTACTTTGAAACTTTTATTAATAACTGCGTTGGAAATCATTGTTTGGCTCCTATGAAAGAAGAAAAACTCTTGCTTGGTTTGCGTTGAATCTTCTATCTCTAACTGGAACGTGCCAAAGCTCCTCCTCTCACGTTGGTCTTCTACTTTACTTTGGAAAATGTGTGGTAGTCCTCCTTGTGCTATTTTATCCCTCCTCTACCCAATGCGTGAAGACTGTGCTTTAATTTTTCTTTGTCCTTTACTGTGTTTTGGATTGTATCTCTTTTCCCTAATACCTGCGCATTTTTAAAAAATTGTTCCTTTTGCTTGGCAATGCATGGAAAGCTATTTGATCTTGGTTGTTCCTTCTCTCTACAACAAATGCATGGAATATTTTGTTGGATGTGATAAAATATTATGCCTTCAGAAGAATTAAGAAGCAGAGCTTCACATGACTTTTTCCAACGGGTTTGATGGAGGAAGTTACGAGAATTAATCCAACTTCCTCTCTTCCCGGGCAGTGGTTTAAGTGCTAAGGGGGAAATGGGGAAAGCAACAGACAATTGCCAATGGGAATGGAAAAATGGGTTGGCAATCCCCGTTCAATTTCCCCATGTGAGAAATTGGGGAATTTCTTTCCCGTTAGCCAATCCAGGATTTGGAAATTGGTGGAGAAAATCCCACGTGCAGGAAAAATGAAGGAAACTACCAAGAAAGGAGAAATCTGGGCTCGGGAAGCCAGATTGGCTTCATGGTAGTTGGAAGCGTAATCTTACTTCCCCGGCATTAAAATTTTGTCGAATGAACTTTTTAATTAATATTTATTTAATTAAATACTTCTCAAGTTATTTTTAAATTAAAATTAATCAAACAAGGAGAAATTAACTAATTAAATATTAATTAAATAACTTTAATGTATTTTAACGCGATTTAAAGCCTGGCAGGAATAGTTCTTGCTCAAAAAGGATGAAACAAAGACCGAAATGATCACAAAAATGAGACAATCGTCAACGAGGGCCATGAACCACACAAAGTAACACTTTTTCAAAATTTTCAATTTTTTATTATTTTTAAAACAATTTTACAAAGTCAGAATTGGGCTGATAACATATTATTAGTGGTTAAAAGTGATAAGTGTTCACCTCCTTGGGAAGAGAAAATTACACTATATATATGTAACTCTCTGTGTTGAATAAGACATAATGAAGTATTATTATAATGTGCTTTCATTATCATGTGAAATATGTGTTTGGATTTCATAGGAAAATCCCTACCAAAACCTTCAAAATCAACAATAATGGATCTTTTAGCATCGAGCTTAGGAAGCATTGTCTAAGTAGTGATTGTTTCCCAATAAATTTCTGTAAATAAGAGTGTTGTTGTAAGTGTGTTTTATACTATAACCAGTTTAGGATATTTCCTAACTAGTTCCTTTTTTGTTCATACCTAATAAGTTCATTTTGGGAGCTTTAGGACTAGTTATTAGATTAAGCTATTATAAGCAAGTTGTTTCACTCACATACATATTTTAAGAGTTGTTTAAGAATATGTCTCCTCTCCTTGATATGCGAATATATTTCAGTCTCCAAAATTTGATTGTCTAGTCTATTTCTAAGGTGATGATAATAATCATTTTAGCCTTTTTTAATCAACTTGTTCCCGAATGAGGGACATATGGGTTTTGCTAAATAATATTGTGTTTGTTTCAATATGTTAGGTTTTTAAAGTTGAATTCTAAGTTATTGCATGATCATATAGCTTTCTCCTATATTGTAAAAGAGCTTTAGGATTCCCTGTGTTGAATCTCCCTATTTGTTATAGGTTCACACTATGTTTGGGTTACAGAAGAAGTGGGATCTGCATTCTGCTCAAAATGTATTTGAAGGGTAATAAAGGGTTTTAACAAATCTATTAGGGTACTTGTTTGTTTTAGATCTTTGGGTGAAACTCATCTCAATTACAAGGGTGTGCTCATTCCTTGGCTCATCTTGGAGAGCCTTAAATTAGATTCTCTCCCAACTCTGTGAGGGTGTGGCTCCACCTTCCCTGATTGAGAGGACAATTTAAAGGTCAAAGGATCCCAAAATCTCCCAGGATCACTACGAACAGAAGATCATTTTGAGAGCTTTCTGTTGAATACAAGAATGCGAAAAATGGGAGCATGTACGACAAATTTTTTGTCGGTCAAAGTTTTGGTCTTGGCAAGATCAACTGGCCAATTAGAAACCGACATGTGGGAAAAAATGGAATTGGTCAAAAAGGTGAAAAAATTGGGTTTTGTGACTCCGGTCTTCAAAGCTCGCTAATCGTCATCACGCCAACACGATATTAAAAAAATGCCACATGGTGGGTCCTTAGGCCACCACATTGGTCCACATTACAACCAAGAAGACTGAGTTGCTCGATTGATCCAAGAGGCGAGTCATTTGGTGAGTCACCTAGGGCGAGTTATGAACCAACTTGGCGAGCTATACCGAGCTCGATTGGTAAGATAACCCAACCTCTCTGCACAACTCAGTGCTCAGAAAAATGCACGGGATTACACGGCCACATCCACATGTTAAATAAAGCGGTCAAAGCCTTTAAAAAGGCTTATCCTAACTACATCCAGACGCATGTGGTATTTATCCATGCCACAAATTAAGTGCCTCGGCAAATGTGGCGATAACAGGTAACGTGGCGGTAGGCTCGGGACACTCGAAACACGGATTGCGGGGTCATGGTAGGTCGACAGTCGATGTGGAAGATGTAGAGGGCATGTGGCATGACATGTAGTCAATGACACAATGGAGATGACAAAAGGATAGGCGGGGGGTTTGGACTAATGACTTCCCCCCTACTCGTGAGGCCCAACCAACCAACCTAGCTGAGCAGGTTGGTAAAGGATTGGGTGATAAGATATTTAACCACTATGTACGGGATGCCCTAGGCTATATAAGGCCCTCCTCTCCCTCATTCGAACACAACAATATCCTCTCATTTGTAATCCAGATAGTAGGAGAACTGTGGATAAGCCTTAGGAGTATAAGGCAATTATTGGGTGAAAGATTATAAGTCCTATTTATGTAGATAGGAATTATTTGAGAATAGAAACACCTATTTATTTTAAAATGCACGATGAAGAAATAAGTCCTATCATTATAGGCACATCGTGAAATTGTGGGGGTTATTATAAATTTCTTACTCACCAACATTGTAAAAGCCAAATTGACACCTTATTCTTGTGCGGGAGCCCAGAGATATCGTTAGAAGCCGAGGGATGGTGACGAAGCACTAGAGAAGCATTGGAGCTATGATTCTTAGTACATTGGGTGTATCACCAAGTTAATTGCTTGGAGGCCGCAAAGAAGAGTCAAAATCATTACTGAGCTCATTGACAAGGTTTGGGTCTGATCTTAGCTCTGTAGAGAGGTTGGAGGCCATGTAACAGAGTGGAAGATGATCATCATCATCAAGTGGAGACTTAGCTCTGCATAGCGGTTGTTTTTCCATGTAACAGAGTGGAGGTCAACATCAAACATTGTTCGACTTAGCATTATGTAGAGGTTAGTTTGTCATGCAACAGAGTGGAGGTCAACAGGAAAGTGTCAAGCTAAAAAGTTGTGTGAAAGCACTGAGTTTTTCAAGAACAGTGGGTTCAGAGGATCGACAGACACCAGGTTCAGTTGAACATCCATTGTAATAATGTAATTTTATTATGTACTTATATTCAAAACATTATAATGGATTGGTTTAGCTAGTTTGTGAACTCAAAGACGTAGGCATTATGCTAAACTTTGTAATCAACCCTTGTGTAGTGTGGTTCTTATTCTTGCATTGTATTTGATTAAATTTGATTTATTATAGAGGTGAATTCAGTAAAATAATTAATTTCCTATAAGGGTATGTGGTCGAAGAAAAAAAAAAATTGGGTCGGTTTTTGGATCATTCCCTACCATTTTTCAAGCTATGTTCTGCTTAGACCTCTCTCAAATGCAATCTCTTCTTGACTCGATTCGAGCTATCTGTAAAACTCAAATATTCTCATTCTCATCTTGAGTTTATCATATCAACCTTTGTTCTTTGCCCCTACTCAGCTTATATTTATTTTTCACGAGCTCTATCATAACTCATCTCCTATATCTACTTCAATCCTGCAATTTTGGCTTGGTCTCAACCCCTCCATGGCTCATCCTTTCATCCATTTGTGAATATTTGTTCTACCTTTTCACAACTAAAAATTTCACACTTTGTTACTCCCGCTCTATGTGTACCCTACTAGACCCAGGGCTTCTCTTCTCAAGCTCAACCATTATCTGACCTTCCATTTCCCAAATCAAAAATCCTCATCACTCATCCAGCCTAGTGCGAATTCTAATCCATTCGGATCTTTGTTCATTGCACACCGTGTTTGGGGTATTGTTCGACCTTGTGTGTTTTTGGCCATGTTAGCTCATGTTCGTAGATCACAACAATTTTTTTTAGACAACTACTTCAAATTTTTGGGTTTAAACCCTAAAAAATCTCTAAGGCTTTATCGATTCTGCCAGCTTGGCAGGGCTTCCTTTATTTTTTTAGTTTCCTGATCATGTGGAAAATTTGAAAGCATCCTTCTCCCTTTTTCGTGCACTAAAGTTATGAGAAGTGCATTGGTGAAGGAAATTTTTTATTTCTGCATGGTCACGAGTTTGAGGCACGAGGAAGTTGGTTTTTACTAGCTCACCATGACACTCCCTCCATCTTGCCAAGCTTATTTCCCCAGCTCATCAAGCTTATCTCTCAACTCTCTTGTTGAGCTCATCTCTCAGCTCGCTTTCCAGCTCACCAAGTTATTTTGAGCACCTTTTTTGGTAACTTGGCCAATTTCTGTTTGTGAAAATTTTTTAAAGGATTTTTTAAAAAGAGGCATTACAGTAATTTTTAAGGATATGTTTTTTAAGAGAATAGGAGAAATAAGGTTGTTAAAAACATTTTTTTATTATTGGTAAATGGTTTTGAAGGGGACCATACCCTAAAGTACAAAAGAGGGCTCAGAATCCAAATGAAACATGATATACAAAGTGGTTTTTTGACAAGTGGGGACAACACCCTAGAAAAAAAGGCCTAGTAGCCAGAAAAAATAGAGAAGAACAATGGCAGAGGATAAACTACCGTCAAGAATCCAAAAAACAGTTAAACTACAGCATCACAACAACTACAAACCTGTAAAAGTCCAGCAAAAAAACAAAAACATTAGAAACCAGGCAACCTTCATTTAAGAGCTTTTTAAAAAAATGTCTTTAACATCCTCCAATACTTTGAATAGATTGAGTGCAGTCTATTAAGAGGGATACTTGCTGATTTGTTAAAACCTTTTTTCAAGAGGTGAATTTTTTGGAGATATTATTGTTTCCTGGGGGATGTTTTTTCTCTAACCAAGATGTCTAGAAATATTGTTTCCTCATCAGTTCCCACCAACATGATGGATCTTTGTTCGTTCAAATCTCTAAATTCAACAAAATATCACACTTAGAAATTGAAAATGCAACACTCACTTAAATCTCATGGCCTATGCCACATTTTTCAAAAATTGTACCTATTTTCACCACTAAAAAGGGAAAGTATAGGTATGCATGCAAACATGACTAAGCTTTGGGACTCATTGCATTAAACATTACAAACAACCTCCAATTCCACATCAATGATGACATGCCTCCATAAGAGGCATGAGAGAATTTTGAAACCTTATTTGGAAAAATAAATGAATTTAAAATGCTACAACTAGAAATGAAATTGACCTCTTGTTCACTTTTAAAATTTCCTTCAATTGAATAATTTTCGATAAAATTCAAGGAACTTAGTATTCAGTTGAAATCAACACATGATATAACTTTGAAAACATAATGAAATGGGTACACTTAGCTTAGTACATATTTTTATAGAAATATTTGGGAGTGCACATCATTAGAAATGGGTGATCTAAACCTTAAGGACCTTTGAAACTGGAACTGTAGCCGTGAACCCACCTAAGTCTAGGTCATACTAAATTGTCATGATTGTACCGTACAGTCCTAACCTTAGTATATGGTCTTGGACATGCTCTAAATTGGCTCCTATAACTTTCTTTGGTGTTCACCCTCCTATATTTATATATCATTGTCAAACCTGGTTTTCGCACATGCAACGAGGATCTCTGAATGGACTGATCGTCATCTCAAACCCTATCCATCGATAAAGAGTCTTGAAAAATAAATACTATAAGGGTTATGGGAACCCCCATACACCACCAACATTAGCACTACTATGAAGAGGCCTCAAACCACACGTCATTCTCCACCTAACATGTGATATATAAATAGACTGATCAGATTTGGCAATTACTCTTGAATTTTCTTTTTTTGACTTGGTTATTTCTAAAATACTCGGAGATAGGATGTCTAAGTGCTTGTGAATAAGAGATTGGTTGAATTGACCTATTTTTTAGCTTCAAACTTGATGCGTGCTACCCTATTGACTTAAAATGTGGCAATGTAATATTTACAAAGCTTTGGGTGCATTTTACAAGCGCATGAAGTGAGTGCTTTAGTGCATTGCCTTAGGAGTTCCAAGCTAGAAAATGTTTACTTATTTATATAGGGTTTTGTAGATGATTTATCTAATGAAGGCCCACCCAAATGGAGTATAAAACCCAATGAAAGATACTGATTTGAAAGAAGAGTTGGAGGACATGTTGATCTAAGACTACACATATGGGTTAGGACTAGATATAAATTCCTAACCAAACTGTACGACCCCGACTTAGAGTAGAAAATATGCAAAGTGAGGTTTGGGACCTATCAATTGATGTTTTTCTATTAATTTTATGCATTGTATTCTCAGAATGTGTAAACATGTTAGTGTGCAAGGATAAATGTAAGCTAAACAATGGACATTAGAAAGTTCCCAGTGGGAATGGATAATTTTTTATTATCATATCAAGAGTACATAGTCAAATCAAGGATTACCAAAGTGAAAACTACCAAATTTGAGTGTCTACATTTTCCCCCCCTTGAAGTATGTATTGAAAATTACATGCTTGTTGGTTGGATTTTTTGTCATTGAATATGCCCCATGGAAGAGCATAAAAACCAACAACATTTAGGGAAATTTATCTTTTGATAGGGTGAAGTTTCCTCTGCTTCTTGAGAGGGGCAGTTCCCTCGTATGATGTGATTTTTCGTATTTTTGGTGCTTTTAACTGGAAAGCACAAAAGGGCGACAAAATTTGGAAAGGAAAAAACATAAAGAGGAAGGAGGAATGAGGAGGGAAATAATATAGTCATGTAAGTGTTTAAGAAGATGGATAAAATTGAAACACAAAGTTCCACAAATCTATCTATCAAGGACACACATTTCCCTCTTGGTCATACAATATTGTCTTACTTACAAAGTTGGAAGGACGAGAAATGAAAGTGCAGATTACAAGCAGAGAGTTGCATAAAGGATAACTCCTCTATGTGGCAGAAAGGCATACAATGAGAGTGAAATCTGGGAAGCACAAAGTATTCATCTACTTCAGAATATACTTATATGGCACAAAGTTCACGTAACCTGATATCCAACAAAAAGTTTGATCACCTGAGCATCAATCACACTATTAAGAAGGAGCAACATTAATAAATCAACCACAAACAAAATAGAAGATTTTGTAATTGAGAATCATTAACACAGCAGTAGAGAAAGCATTGTATTTATGAGGGAAAATATTGTGTACACAAAGTTACAATAGTATAATGGACATATAAAGTAGACCTTAAAGAGTTTGAAATAAGAATGAGAGGAATCCCCCTTTACAATTACAATTGAGCCTTCTATAGGCATTATGTTCCCAAATGTAGTTATAAAAGTACCTGACCTAGTCCTAACCCATCACCAACCTCAAGTTGACTCAACTTGAGTTTTAAATTACATCAAAGTTTATAAAAGTATGATATTTAATTTATTTAGTGAAAAAAATAATTAAATATATTTCAACCTTAATTATCAACTCATTTTTTGATCTCTTCATATTCAGCTTTGGGAGCATATGGCCCTTGAGACCCACCTTTTAAACCACCTTGTGTACTAGAAGATGACCCACCAGATCGTTGGTTGATGTTCTGACCAATTTTCAAGGATGCATTAGTTGTTGTATCAATTTTTACAGTGATCTCTTTTGTATCATCACTAGAAATTATATTTTTCAAGTTATCTATAGTTGATTATATTTCAGAGACTACATCTGAATGATTTTAATCCTTGCATTCACTCAAATTCTTCTCTACACTGTAAACAGTGCTATCAATAGAGTTTCTAGAATCAATCAACTATTTCTTTTCCAGATCCTTATGGGCATTAGTCTCAGCTTCCCTCACCATGCTTTGAATTTTCTCTTCACTGCGCCCCTAGATGATTTGATAGTTATCTTTTGCTCCTTGTTAGTGGATTTATCACGTGCAGACACCAACACAATACCATTTGCATTGATGTCAAAGGTAACCTCAATTTGGGGTACACTTCTAGGAGTTGGCGGAACGCTAACAAGCTCAAATTCACCTAGAAGCTTATTATTTTCAGCCATCTCACGCTCACCTTGCAAAACTCTCACTCATACATGAGTCTGACCAGCTACAATAGTTGAAAAAATTGAATCTTCTTTGTTGGAATCATTGTGTTTCTATTAATAAGCTTTGTAAAAACCTCACCAAGGGTTTCAATTTCTAGATACAACGGGGTAACATCCATAAGTAATAATAATTTTATATCACCTTGGACTATACCGCCTTGAATAACAACTCTCATGGCAACAACCTCATCTGCGTTAATTTGTGTATGGATAGTGCAATGCAGAGATCAGTGGGCTCACCATAATTGTTTAATCATTCCCTTTGTAATGCAAAAATAGTGGGAGTGTAGGGAACAAAAATCCCAAAGGAACAAGTTCCTTGGGTTCCAAATATTTCCAAAATATTCGCAATACAAAGGGGTTGAATGGATTGTGGGAGATAGGGGATTGCATGGAATGAAGGTTCGAGAGGAACCGTTCTATCCAATTTTAAAATGTCTGCATAACTACTGAAGGCAAGGTTACGGATAAGAATACATTGTGAAGAATGATGAGGTGTGGGGAACAAAGGCATAGGCAGAACACTTCCGTGAGTTCCAAATATCTCCAGAATACCCACAACAAAGGGGGTGATAAAGAAATGTGGAAAAAAGAGGTATGCGGGGAACAATAACCTGATAGGAACAAATTCCTTGAGTTTAAAATATTTTCGCAAAGGCTGTGAAGAAGGGGAAACAAGGGGATGTGGAAATTTAGTGTTACAAGGGGAACAAAGAAATGCAGATAACTAATCTTTGCAGGGAACAATGGGTCTGATACAACTAGTTCCATAGGGAGTTCAAAAATCCACACGACACTAGATTTTAACGAATTGTGGTTGACACGTGGATGTGGGGAACAGGAGGAACAAAGGAATTGTTCCTCTTGTTCATCCAATGTCCGCAATTACTGCAAAGCACTGAAAAAAGCCCAAATCAACTCAAAATAAATTAATTGTTGGTTTTTTCCACATTCTTCAAACTTCAACCGAGGCCAATACATTAAGGCAAAGGGGTCACTTAGCCAAAAATTCAATTATTTTTTAAAACCACATTTTTGGATAGGTGACAACAATGCTTAAAGGAAATTGTACCTATATTTATAAACACCCTTTCCCTTTGCTTGAATGTTTGTTTTGCAGTTGTGTTATTGTGCTTAGTGTTGACATGCTTTGTGATGAAACTTGCAACAATGTGTAGTCAATGTCCATGATAAATAATCGACTTTAACTCACATATAACATTTAATAAAAATGTTTTCACATATGTATATATGTAAAGTGAAAAGATGTAAACAAGGAAAGGATACACTTGTTTGCTCATGCTTTTCTTTTACTTGAATATTTGTATTTTTTAAAATTTGTTGAAGGATAGGGGTGATCAGCCCACATATTTTTACCAAGGAGGAACTAGATTTTTAGGTGCATGTAACCCAACATGAAGATGTGCAAGAAAGAGGTATAAATGCACCCTTGCAAAGGAAAAATACAGTGCACTAAATTTATTGAGCAACTCAGATATCTTCCCCTTTGAATGTAATAGGAGAGGAAAGCCTTCCCACAAATACCTTAGCTACTTTTCTACCTTACATAACCCCACAAATGACACCATTGCAGATGGATCTAGACCCAATAATGAAAATAAGGACATACAATACAAAAGAGAATAGGCGCCCTCAAACTCTCCCCATATGCCACACAAATGAGTATGAGTTGAATAAGTGTTGAAATATGCTAACAATGTAAAATAATAAAGGAGATTTGTGCCCCCAAGGTTCTTGAAAATGAGCATCAAGCTAAGTGTTGATGTAAAGAAGGAATGAAAAATTTCGCACCCCCTATACTAATCTAAAGTGAGTATTCTAGATGAGAAAGTTTGCAAGAAACCTGTATGCATATGTGGAAATTTGAAAAAGCTAAAAAAATTGCTGAAATTTCCCTGGTCAAAAATGTGTGGGGGGGTTAGTACCATACATATGGTTATGACCAAAGTGTATGGTTTTGACCCTACACTGATTTTGTAAAATTTAAATGTGTATGACTACATTTTTTGGTACCTATACATGCATCTGCCCCCATAACTATGTCTATATTTTTTGAAAATGTAGAATAAACCTGAATAGATGCCACCTCTTTTGAGGCATGTGTGAAAACTATGTTGAGCATGTGGCTCAAAATAAATGGATGTGTAATATTGAAGGATATGTTTGAGAAGTTATGTAGACTATTCTCTAAGGTAGGCACCTTAGAGAACCTAAACCAACAAAAGGAAAGGTATTTTTCACATGGTGGTAACCATGGTGCACAATAAAAATAATGTTAGTAATAAGTAATGATAGTAGAAGATAGAGCAACCATTAATAATCAATGTATGTATGAGCAAACATGAACAACAACAATGCATCCAATTGCAAACAATGGCATAAAAAGGCATACAAAAGGCTTAAAGCCTACAAACATGGGACACTTGTGGCATCACAAGACAATCAAGATCTGTAGGTTGGTAAAAAAGAGCAAAAAAAGAGGTATAGAGCCACAAACATGAGACAACCATGGTGTCATAAGAAAATCAACACACTTATGTCGTAATCAATGAAGCAAACAATGAGTAACACACATAACTCACGAGCATGTATAACAACCAATATGATAAACAATAAAAACAATAGTAAACAAGAGATGTCAACATTGTACAAGACACGTGTGTTATCCCTATTAGTCTGAAAAATAGAAATTACATAATTTATATAATTGAGCATAAATGAGGAATTGTAAAATAAACTATAATAAAACAATAACACTTGGAGGGTGATGAGGTGTTGCCCCCAAGATGAGAATGTAAGGAAGTAAGAGTGCTCCTATAATCATGTATCAATTTGTTTGTCTTGCATCTAGCTCAATATACTGAAGGAATGCATGTATGTATAGAAATAAAGCATGCAATCTATCAAACCAAAGTGACAAACAACACATATAATGTTAAGTGCTAACAACTTAGGTAAAATGTACAAGTCCTGATTTTATATATTTGCCAATACTTGAATGTTTTTGTATTATCACAATGCATAGTTATGTGCAAAAGGGGTGGGTAGCAAGAAAGTTATCCAATGAGATCCTCCTGAGGAGATAAATAGGTTGTTGAGGGAGATGGAGGCTTAATCTACAATTGTGATTGTCATGCCCAAAAATTAGCATGAATGAAATAACGTAAAAAAAAAACATAGTAATTTGTTGAGAGTAAATTTGATTTATCATGGCTACACCATACATCCTTACGACGAGACAAAAACTAATTTTCAAGGCTTATGTACATTTGAGTTAAAACTCACACAGACTACCAAAGTTCACAAAAGAGATGTCATAAACAATTTTGCTACAATTTCAAGCCTCACCTTGCGGAAGAAGAAACTATTTTATGACAAGTTTATCAAAAGCCATGAGTGCTTTTATTTTAAAGATTAAACTTAGTGTTTGCTTAAACATTAGAGGTGTTTATTAATCAACATTGTATGAGTATCATTATGGTAAGAATGTTGCGATAGGTATCTTTTGACGTCATTGATTGTCATCATCACGATTGTTGCACTAACATTAATCCTCATAAGGAGTTTTATATTATTGGTTCATCGTACACTATATTATTCTCTTCAAATTATTATTTAAAACAAATAATAAGATATTATTAATAATGATGAAATAATAATAATAAACCGAAATAATAAGAATAATGTTATGATGATAACGAGATTAAAAAAAATTAAAGAAATAAAAGGAATGATACAAACAAAATATTTTTTATACTAGCAAGATCGTAATCATTGATATCTAATGTAATTTCTCAAATAAATATGTCCAAATCCTCTCTTTTTTACTTGTTAGTGATATTATTTAGGGTAATATTAATTAAATTAATATTATTTACATTTAAAAAATAAAATAATTTATATCAATAATAATTTTATCAAACTCTTATAATGTGTTGTCATGCAAATGTGCAACAGGAAAATTTCCAATTTTCAAGCACGACAACGAACCACAATGTCGAAATTTTTCGAAGTTACACCTTCCCAAGGCACCCCCAGGTCAGTCCATCCCCAATGACAGTCCTATTCAGTCAGTCTAATGATCCCAAAGTGAATTTAAAGTATTCCCATAGGTTATTTAGGAAATCAAAATCATTCCCATTAGGTGATTTAGGATCTTCTCGAACATTCAAGTAATCAAGCAGTTTTGGGAAGGGCTACCATCAGCCTTCCTAAGACTAGTGCACCACCCCCGGAGTGGATCAGAGGAGAAAAAATAATTATGGAGGATTATTCAAATGTTGATAGCATCAGATAAATTATTTTGAAGGATTCAGAGAAGATTCAGAGGTGTTGGAACCAATTCATCAAAAGCGGGCTTTCGGGGCCTGAAGGAGCATGCACCGCGAAGGAGGACCTGAGCTTCAAAAAAATATTCTAGGAGTCTCGTGAGAATTTTAAATCCCAAAAAAGTACCTGTGGAAAATATTTTCCATGTCACAAAAGGTGGAAAAGACGGGACATCTTGAAACACCATACACTTTCCGAGGCAACTCATTCTTCTCGCACACAACTAGAGATCTCGAGAAATAAGGGGAAATTTGGAGGTGTTATAGTAAAAATTGGATATTTATACCATAAATAATGTATTAAATTTGTTTTTTTCAGGTGAAATCATATAAAATTTCACCCCAAAATTCATCCGAGAGCCTGAGATATCGTCTCCGCAAGTTGGTCCCAAGGTGCGATTTTTCATACTTAGTCAATTTTCAAGCAGGACACATGGCAGCCTGTGGTGAAAGTGCATTTTCATGTCCCATTGGTCCCTTTTGAAAGGGTAAATAATAGAAAAACAATTTCACCTAACCCCTATGAATCCTTATGGTCAACTCATATGACCTCAACCCCCCCCCCCCCCCCCCCCCCCCGCCCCCCCAAGTGTTATAATCCAACCCCCTCACTTAAGTGGCTTAACGAACAAAAAGAGGAGAAGTGTCAAGTTGAGGATGAAGGGTAATTTTGTGTCCCCTTTTTCCCTCTTGAAAAGGAATGAAACGGACATAAAAATTCACCCTCCCTCCTTATTTCCACGTTTTTTTTTTCATATGACCCAGTCTCAGCCCCTATAAGGAGAAGGTAGTCAAAATAGGTACCTAATCTTCATCGGACGATTGTGGGAGCTCTGTAAGGAGTTAGAAGGAAAAAAAATACTCGTTGGAAATATGATAAGATCCTCTACATTATGGAACATTCATATTTTTCAAAAAACCATGCATGATTCCTAGGTGAGTTCATTTTGAGCGGGCACACTCAGTGATTCCAAGGAAGGATGTCATTTTTGGAAGAGTTTTAAAAAGAATTAGAAGATTAGACCCATTGCTACAATTTTTCCATGATCGGATGAAGATATAACAAGAAAAAATATGGATTTTTGAAGGCTTTAGGCTTGTTCTTTGCTATAGTGACTTTGTTCGCCCCAAAGTGATAAATCTTCGTAACTTGAAGAATGGTGCACAAATTGACATGAGATTTTTTGCGATCATCCAAATTTTTAGAGGTCATTACAATCCAAGTGGAATAATTTTCAAGCACGCTCCATAATTTTTTCAGCAAAGAAACCCCACTTTCCCACGGTGAAAAATTTAAATTTTAAAATCTCCATTTCAAGAGCTTGGGTTGATGTGAAATTTCAAAGGAGCACTATAGAGAAAAAAACCATATATGGAAAATTCATTTCATTGCAAACTGATGCCCATAAACCCAATTTCCAAAAATAGTAATCCTTCCTACACGGGTACTAGCTATTTTTGGTAAGTCATCTCCAGAAGTAGTTACAGTGAAGACGTTTTATACTAGAGATAATCAGAAGATCAAAATGGTTGAGCAGTGCCGAAAATGGTGAAAATGCCCACTTAATAAAAATAGTAAGCTCCCTATAGGGGTACTATCTAAAAATAATAATTCATCTCAAAAAGTTCTTTTAAAGGGAGCAGTATACACAGGGGAAATTGAGAAAACCAATTTAACCAATTAGGGTCACGAAGGATGAAATCTAACACTTACTAAAAATAATAAGTTATCCTTTTTTAGTGTAGTAAGGTGTTCAAAGAAGCATGAAATTCCAGTTCTTCGGGTCGTTATGGTTTCACTTGTCTAAACAACTACTGCATAAGAACGATAATATATCAAAATGAGCAATATTCACTTTGATCAATGGTGTATTCATCAATGGTGACAAGATTTTTCTCATGGTGTGAGACATTCAAGGATTCATAGTTCACTATAGTGGAGCACTTCATCGGATCATCTGACAAGGATCTGTGGACTTCCTCAAAGGCAGGTTCTTCTTCATTGGCATTCCTCCTCAGTTCTCTCTCTCCCCTTTCTCTCTCTTCTCTTCCCCCCACTTTCTCTCTCGTTATAATTCTTCGTTGGGGTTGCACTTTTTCATAATGCCTTTAATTGATTTTAAACGACTTTATTTTTTTAAAGTAATAAGTCATCCTTAAGTCATAAAAGGGGACTTAATCTTTTCTTAAGGATGTAAGAAGTCATAAGTTGTAATAAGGCATATGAAAAGGCATTGGGGGGTAGTAGAAGAGTCATCTCTCATTCTATAAATTGTAAAGGCCTTCTCTTTTCAAAGGGTTGGTGATTGATTTTGTAAACTCAAGAGTGCATTGTGCTTAAAGAGAACAAAGGAGGTAATTGTTTTTCTTATATTTTCCCTCTCACTATTTTCCTCCATTCTCATACTATGTACAACTTCAATTGAAATGCTAATGAAGGAAGAAATTTCTAATTTCTAAGACGTATGAATGTGTGCATCTTTGTATGCATGGTTTCCTCTAGCCAGTAGCATGGAAGTTTTGGTTGTTTCTTCTCATAGATACATGTGTTGAAATTTCTAACTAGTGTGTGTGGGAATCCGAGTTTCCACCCACAACATTAGTTCTCCTATCTTTCATTCTCACTCCCTTTTCCGCTTTCTAGACAAAGTTTTCTCTAGCAAGCAATTGCTAGCTTTGTCGCAGGGTCGGTGGAGTGCCCCTATTGGATCCCCGGCCGCAAGCCCACCAGGAAAATTCACCTTTTCATGTGCATGTAAACACAGAAGTTGCACCATTTAGGTAGACGGACTTCAATTCCCAGAGTGTTGGCAAGAAACCCACAGATTTGTCCACCCGACAAATTTTCTCACCAACATAATGATAATAAATTTTAGAATAAATCATAAGATTCGACCAAATACATTAATAATGTACATATATTGTTATTTACCAACAATATTATTTATTATTTTTTTTGTTGAAAACTATAACGTCGAGGTGGTGTAAGAAGCAACTTACATGTTACATAAAGGTAAGAAATGGAAAACGCTAGGGACAATTGATATTCGATATATGTTTTGTAACACCTAAGATAAAAAACCTTGAGATTGTATTTATCACGTATATATATATATTTTAACATTATTATTTATTGAAAATAATAATAGAATAACAATGTTAGAATGTCTATTGTTATTTTAGAGGATATTTATTCAATCATTATAATCTAAAAAATGACTTGGGGTTTAAACAAATGATTACTAACACAAAACATTAAAAATAACAAAATAACAATGGTAGGTGTCAAATTAAATAGCTATATGGAAAATTATCTTACAAGACCCACGTAGCAGCAAGTTCCCGCCTTGTGTAGTTTAATGTTGTAGACATTAATGATGTTGAAAATTAATATAATATGCAAAGAGACTTAGCAAAAATGTTTATGTATGTAAGCATTAGACTAATGAATGCCCCAGTTGCCTTCTTCAGCTATGTCATTTGTTTTAGAAGAAACTTTGACAAGTCGAACTTTGTATGCCTTAACTGGAATTGGATTGTAATGATTGGAGGACAATTTTTGCAAGTCCTGCCTCCAAGAGTTGAACGAAAGAGGACATAAAATAGATAAGAATAAAATAATGTATAAGTATTACATAAGAATGTTTTGTTAGGCTTATATTACTATGGTCTCCTAATAATTCTTTGTGACACATATGTTATTCTCAAATGTAACAAGAAATCTATTAAATTGTTAAAAATGTTATTCAAGAGAAGTTTTAAAATGTTGTTTAAAAATTAATTACAATTAATGTTAATGTTTGAAGTTTTTAATATATAAATATGTATCGAAGTGGGAAATTGTAATTCACAATATTAACAAAATTATTATGTAATAAAGTTATGATAAAAGAATTAGAAAAACATTGAGTGTGACATGTTTGATAAGCAAAAATAATAAATATAATGACATCATACATTCTTGAATAGGTGACATGTACTTTTTAATGTTTTATTTTGAAAATGAAGAACACTTCATTTGTACACTTTTTAAATGTTGGTGTTAAATCTATCATAATTGTTGTGACACTTGTTAATTGAAGATTTTTCCTTCAAATATTATTTAAAAATATGTACTTGAATAAGACCCAAAAGTTGTCTCATCATGAAAAAGTAACCAATAAAAAAGCAAATAAATATTTTTTATTGATATTTTAAAATTATGAAATTGTTTAAGTTATATTCCAACATTTGAAATATAGACACTGAGAAAAAATAAAATTCTTTGATTAGTGGATTTGGAAAGAACTAATAAGTTGCGATGAAAGGTATAATAACCTACCTATGGCAGAAACTAATACTAGCAATCACGCCACAAAGGTGCAATGGAGACACCGATAAGGAAGGCAACTATTGTTCCGAAATCGTAAAGGTCGTGGAGAGAAGGAACCGAAACTATGTAAAAGAAGATGACAAATTGAGTAGTGGAAGAACTTGGCAAGAGAAGAGGAGGGAGGAAGGAAGAATGTGTGTGGAGGGAGAAGATATGGCGTTAAATTTATAATGAGCTTTGCATTTGAAGTAGTCTTTGTTTTTCTAATTTGCGATTGGGCACATATAAAATGTTGGGTAGATACGAAGGTTATGCAGACATGGAACTATTGAAATAACTATGAATGTAAGGCTCTGGCGTTTACTGTCTCCAATATTAATAGTCACATTGCCTAAAGTTAGGCCTTAAGATTTATGTACCCGCGAGGGCTGTTAGGAAATAAGGGATAAGATATGTGGAACAATCCCACACAAAATCGCAATAGTAGAAACTAATATGCATAATAATATCACAAATCTGAAAATATTAAATGCAGAAAATAAAATAACATAACATAGACATAATATTTAACATGGTTCACCCAATTTTGGCTACGTCCACCAAGAATCACTTGCTCAAATTTTATTACAAGCTACCTCTTTCTCTCAATACATTACCAAGATCTGTTTGGAGCTATGCTCAACAAACTCTCTTGAATTCACACTTGAACTCACACACATCTACAATGTACAATACCCTACAATACACCAAAAGCATACCAATAGGAATCTACATAAGCAATTTTACAATACCATGGGTACCAAAACCATGGGAAAAATCTGCCCCATAAACCTACGGGTCAAAATACCACCCCTATGAGAAGATCACGTCTCCCGAGGTACAGTACTTTTATTTTACAATCTTCAACACTTCCACACGTGAAACACAAGCTCCACAACATAAAAAGGGCCCAAGCTATATTTAGTGGGAGTTACCTTCGAGACCCATCAGAAATGGATGTGATAGGAATGTGTAAAGTATTTTGAGGTTCCCATGCAGGTCGAATGTATCTTTTGAACTGAACAACAACAGAAGAAGGTAGATTTGGTGGACTTGAACCTGCATTGTAGATGATGGATACCAAAATCCAAATAGAACCATCATCAAGGCATGCCCCAACCCAAAGGTTAGATGTAAGCATAACCTTTTTCTCAATGCAGAGTATAAGTTTACACAGCAATTGGTAATCATCAGGGTCACATAAATGTGATAGTCTTATGCATTGTGCATTCCAACGTACAATGGGGATAGTCGTAGAGCATAACATTAATTTGTTGTGATGGTCGATTACAACAAAAAAATATGTGATTAAATCCAATTCTCTATGTTTTCAAAATAATATCAAAACTTTGAATCAAAGAAAGAAAATAAACTCTTTTGGTAAAGAACTCATTACCGTAAGAAGTTTGGGATGTTGGAGGGCAGAACAACAAAAACCCTTCCTCTACATTATAGCAAGACATGTAAAATCACCATACAAACCTTTATTGACAAAAGAGAAACCATGAAATGTTGTTTTTTACATAATAAATTGCCCAAATGAAGTAGAGATGACTAATATTTTCCTACACAATCAATACAAAGGATAAGATAAATGTGAAATGAAAGTGACATGGAGCAATTGATTCATCTATTCCTTATCAAATATGCATTTCATAACAAATTAATATGTAGTTTCTCATAACAAACAAGTTAAAATTTACGGGGGCAGAAGACATGATTTTTCCTTTAAAATTTGTGGTATACGAATTAGAATAAAAATGTATTTAGTATATACAAAAACATTAATATTAGTCCTATGATAAATAGGAAATGTTATAGGTCATTTCACATGGACAAAGAATTTATGAATCATTACAATACAATAATATTGGAGCAAGTAAGTATGCCTGGAGAAAATCCAGAAAAAATGTGGGTATCTAATGAGGAATTTATGAAGAAAGTAAAGATTCACTCCAATAAAAACAAAAAAAGGTTGCAACTGCAAGGATTTAATCACACTGATTAGATCTCAATATCAAGATTTTGATGGTGGTGGAAAGTTTGTAGATCAACTCAAACCGTTGCAAGATGTTGTAGAACATTTCCTAGCTCTAGATGAAAGCTACATGAGGATGACAACACTCTCCTTCTTGAATAAAACCATACTGCTCTTGCCTTTTTACAGGGGGTTGATCGCATGGGAAAAGCTATAAAGCTTGCCGGGAAGCTTTGGATCAAATGACTTTTATTGAAAAATTTGATCCACAACATCTCAATACCATTAATCTGTTTAATGTTATCAACATTGACGTAGATATAATATGTATGATTGCTTACAATGAATTTCAAAGGATCCTAAAACTACACAAGAAAATTCTTGATTTTCTAAACAATTTAACTGATGCAACTGACTTTGTAGCAGATGAAAATATGGCCCACGAAGCCATTGAAAAGGTACTGAAAGATGTTAAGATGCAACTAAATGTGCAGAAACTCTAAACACTAACCAACAGAGCTGAGGGCCTCAAAGAAAAGGTGTGTGCGGAAGATTGTGAACCACGATATTCAAAGGATTGGGGTACAATACCAATATATTCAATGTCATTTACTCAGTGCTAAAATATTTCGATGTGAGGTCAAAACTCGGCACTCACTGTAACTATCAAGTTACTTATAAATTTACACATTAACTTGTTTTCTAGCACCAGTATGACTGAGACCACAAGAGGGATGGGCATGAAATCCAAGTTGGTAGTTTACGCATTTTTTCCCTTATACATGCCAAAGGGGTGATTGCAAATAAACATGACATCACGAGAACTATGTTAAAAGGAGCTCTTGCTAATAGTCGTCCAAAAACCAGTGCCCTTATGGGTTAAATCGGCCCTACACATAGAGATAAATATGTGGCCCTAATTGATATTAACTAAAGTTTCAAACTTATATTTCTTTATCCCCACGTATTTAATACCAAAATAAAATTTGAGTGGGAAAATAGAGCCATGTCAAAAAACCCACCAATTGGGTTAAGCATTTTTTTTTGTGATTATGTCCATTGAAAACTACACTTTATTAATGTTTTTCACAGTTATTTAGCATTTAATAGAAATATTTAATGATGATTATATCATAATTGCATAGAGGGGTGTTATTTGGCCAGAGCTTATTGGTTATCAATGGACAACATAACTGTCAAAATCATCAATATTGTGTTAAATGTTGGCAAAGCACTTTTCAAAACCCAAATCAGAGCATGGGGAGGACACATCTCACGTGGCCTTACAGACCTGTCATTTTCCTTGCTTCGATTGTAGGCATGCTTCATTACATTTATTGCAAAGGTGTCAGAATTCAGTCACTTCTCTATAAAAGGGAACACCTATAGGCGTAATAATAACTATCGGCGTAAATATAAGATAAGTGCTGACTATAATGGAAAATAAAATGTAATAAATAATTACACCGAAGGGATTTTGCAATGGGATCAATGCCTCCGCCCTCTAACAACAGACATGACATCGGCAGTTAGGATGAAAGTCGTATGCTGTCGACATATTATTGTTTAATTCTATATGACAGTTCATCTCCTCCTATTTGTTTCTTTGTTTAGTGGTGACGAGAATAGAATTCTGACATGATTATCCCCAAATATTCTGCTCAAGGATTTCATATTTTTGTCATGTCCACATCTACCATAGGACTACCGTAGGAATGGTGTTGCAAAAGGTTACAGTGCATGTAACACATGTATTTAGAAGCAGAAGAAGTAAAAGCAATACAGCTAGACATTACACCAAAATGAAGTGCCTCGTAATCCTCAATCTTCTTCTTTTTCTTCTACATATGAAAAATAAAATAGCGGCAGGGAAGGAGTTTCCTCTCAGTTATAATTGAACCCGCTTCAGATACATATACAAATCCACGTCGATCAATTTGTATATAGTAAAATGAGGAGATATCAAGATTACAGATTTATCTCAGTGTGCAGGTCTGATTTAACCCATAATGGTGCTAATTTTAGGATGGTTAGTAGCGAGAGATCCATTTAACACAGTTCCCTGCAACGTTTTGTTTATTTATTTAATTTAATTCTCACTGCAAATATCCAATTACTGATAAATTTACAACATAAACTTGGTTTTCAGTGTGGTTAACACCTTTGGATCTCAAATAAAGTGTTTGTATTAGTATGAAAGGAAAATGATAGGTCTAAAAGGACATTTAGGATGTGTTAATCTCTATGTTCTGCTTTGGGTTTTGAATAGCTCTTAACCTTGTTGGTTATATATTTTATCAAAAACAAAATACGAGGTTCAACCATAATACACGAGACTATGTCTCTCCTCAGATAAAGGGGAGGCGCCTTGTTTATTACTAATTTAAAAAACACCATAAGATATATATAATATTCACACTATTCTAACCATTAGGGTCGGGATCTCATCCCAGTAGACGTGTTCTTTAGTAAAGCAATAAAAATGTAGAGAAAGGATGTAGAAGAAAACGAATACTTAACTAGCTAGTGAAAGAATATAATAAGATGGGAACGCGCTTTCTCTTAAGAAAATACAAATCAAAAGATAATCACACGTGATTTAAATTGTAATATCTTGCAAGATATTTGATAAACCAGATACTTAAAGAAAATAAAATTTTAAAGAAATTAACATAAAAACAATACCTCTAATATTGAAGATATCCCACAACATAAATTTTGCAACGACTATATTTTATTCTTTTAAGATCAAAAGAAAACACAAAGTCTTTCTCTTTTTCAACCCTAACCTCTATGTGATATCAAAAACTTCCATCCCTTTAGAATGCTACAACATCTCATACATAGAGAGAAGGGGAGGAGAGAAAATAGGAAATAGTTGCAACAAAATACTAAAAATAGTAAATATGAGTAATAAGTGATTAACAAAAATGACTACCTAAAAGACCTAAAAAGGGGGGATTTAGGGTTATGATGTTAATCTAAATAGGATGACTAAATCATTGTGTAAATGGAGTAAATAAAGTAAAGCAATATGTAATAACTTTAAATAGGCTATGTTAAATGAAGTAAAACCCCTAATGAAAAGGAAAGAGGAAGAGAGTGACTAGCTGATAACAGGAGATTGTCGTAGGTTGTCGCATATCCGAGACTGGAACCCGAATGTGTAGATAATCACTCAAGGACCCTGCAAAGGATAGATCTAGACTATCGGAAGTGACACAGGTACCTGGGAGTGTACTAGGGCACCTCGGGGTGCTCTGGTCTAGATTCCAGACACTGTGAATTGTGCAAAGGCTCAAGAACTATGTTTGGCATTGTCGCAACTAGGTTTGAAACCCTTCCTTTTGATCACTCTAGATTCGCTGGATAATTCGCATAACGCCTTACACATGAAGAAGAAGAAGGGATCGAAATGACCTCAACTTCTAAATCAGTGGACTTATCGTTGAGTGTTGCACTATGTTATGAACCCTAATGTAGTTCTAGTAAGTGTGTGTATGTCATGCCCTAGGTTCTCTTTTTCCAATTGCACTTTGTGTAGTAGCGAGCTATGATAGATATAGAAGATGTAGAATGTAGAATAGAATAGATAGAATCCATCTGCTAATAATGTGTGAATGGATGTGATACAAAATTTACAAGCTATGATGCATGGAGCTATGTGGATGGAGATGGTGCAATGGATGCAACCCTAGATGGAGTGATAGTAGTGATAGGATGCAATGACCTAGGACCCTCATTATGGTATTATAAGTTTTATATTTATAGGGCTCTTAAGTTTGATTTCAAAAATTAATCCTGACAATGTCGACTGCGGAAAATATAAGGGAGACGAACGGTTAGAAATGACCCAAAGAAGAGTGAAAGAGGTTAAACATAGAGAGGGATGCCCAAGGTGGGACCAGGGCACCGTGGGGCGTTCCATTATAGGTTAGGTCGCCTAGAATTAGGGCTAAAATCTCGTGGAAGTTGTGAAACGGGTAGATAGGTTTCAGGAAATATGCGTGAAAGATGGAGTAAAATATAAAACAAAGATGGAAAAAAGAGGGGATTAATTGGTACTTTGTACACTTGAGAAACTTCTAAATAGTAGTATAAGACCAAACTAAATATTGTTTAATGTGCAATATTTGTGTCTATAATAAATTCACTTTGCTAATTCTCACATAGAGATCCAGTCAATCCTTCCAAGAACATAGGATGTTGAAACAATATTGAAAAAGACATGTCAAATGCAAAATAAGAATGACATGAAAATTTCATCACTCAAAGCTCCCTTTTTCTTCATCCTGTGTTACTTGTTTATCATGGAATTTCTAAAACTTTTAGATTATATCTCGAGCTTCTTCTTCATCTAGTCCCCAGGAGTAGTGATTCAGGACCTCACAAGCTTCCTATGTGTTGTTAAAAATGCCTGGAAGCCTTCCAAACGTTTTGTTATATTTGGACAAGGTGTTCAAAACATCTTCGCAGAGGATTAGCTTGTCAATAGCCACCATATAAAAAATTTCACCTACTACAGATTCCTTCTCTACCAATTCTTGAAACTCTATGTATAGATCATCTACAGATAGAATATTTAGGCTATAATCTAGAATTCTTGTGAAGATCTTCAATAATTCTTCATCAATTTCACTAGTAGCATCCAACACTTTATCCTTTGATTCTCTTAGTTTGCTACAAGATTCCTTAAGGATTTTGACTCGGAATTCATTCACTTTGCAAAACTAAAAATACTTATCAACATCTGGAACTACTCCCTCCTTAACCAAGGTTTCTTAATGAATATTTTTAAGTACACTGAGAGCTTCTAAAGTTAACTCCAAATTACCAATTTCTTCAAGGAGTTCATCATTTAACATATCAACATATTTCCTTGATCCCTTCAGAGAGTTGAAGACATTCAACGAATCACTAATAGTCTTTTTTCCTGGAACAATAAGACGTTGAATCTATTCATCAACAACTCTACCCTTCTCATTAAAATTTTCCATTCTAGGTACTGATGAGAAATCAAAATGAATGGGGGTGGGCGTAGGAGTTTTTATTTGCATCTGGGAAGGCTTGGAGAGTTTGAGTAATACTTCTGTTAATTGTTCAACTTTTTCATTCAATTCATCCCTTAATATCTTAGGCTCTTTAAGCTTCTTGCAAATAGCATCCACAACACTCTAAGCATCCTGTTGGGCACCTTCAATAGTAATCTTTCCAAGATCAACCCTTGTGATCTGATAATCTGCAGCCATTATGTCTTCCTTAGTTTTATCTGTAATGGGTATGGAGATCTCTACAAATTTTTGACTGGATGCATCAACTGAAATCCATGAAACGGCCTTGGGTTTCTTGGTTGATCAGGTAGGTGTTGGCTTTAATGAGCTGAAATCAAAATCCTCAGGGGGAACAACCACTTTCCTCTTCTTTGGCGTCTGGCCAACTAACCATAAGGGAACTGAATCGAAAGGTTCCTCTAGGAGAGGAGCTGAGATTGATTTGGAGGAAGTTGGAAGAGTGGGAAAGTGGTGATTCAGGATGGACAAGTGGAGAAAATGATAGAAACAGTGGCGAATGACATTAGAGGAGAAAGGGGAATGGAGAGTGGGATCCCAGAAGACACTGATAACTCAAAAGTCAATCGTACTCCACTCGAAAGAGGGGATAAGGATGAGAAAACACTTGCCATGGTGGATGCAAGTGGTGATGATGGAAATGGATGAGAGGAAAGAAAGAGAGAAGGAGAATAAATGGAAGGAAGCACTGGAGATGACTAAGTGGATTTAAGGATAGAAGAAATACCAAGAGTGGAAGAAATGACAGGCATATCGCCCACAATGCTTACTGGAACTTCCTCTAAGATTGATGGATGGGGAGAATCAAGAAACACAACTGATGTCGAAGGTGCAACAGATGGAAAAGGATGAGACTTTCCTCCACTTTGAATAAACTTAAATTTAAACTTTTTAGTTGGGCTTGCACCTTTATCCTTTTATACATGTGAGGGGCCTACCTCTAATACCGATGCGATAGGTATATTTGGAAAATTGGGTTCCTTGGGCTACATACCCCACGAATATAAAAATTCCTTTATAGGAATAAGGGTTTGGGTGGCTCTCTCCTATATAGATGCTTTGTCCTTGACTAACCAATCGATTGTCGGGAACTCGATGTTGTCACCATTCATTTTCTAATTGTATCTTCCAGAACCTCAGTGAGATTTAACATCCTTAACTCGTCCAAAGTTAACCTATTATTATCTTTTATTCTGGATGTGACCTCATCTCTAAGATCAATCCAAATGTCCTTGAGGTCTGGAATGTGAAGTTGTAATGTTCCATGAGCTTTGAGCACACCTCAAAAATCAAATCCTGACCTTGACTTCATATTATTATTAATCTTATCTTGCAACTCATAGACTACACTTTTGGATTTGATTACTAGGGAGCACGTATATCTCCCAATTGATATAGGAAATGAAATGACAACTTTATGCTTACTCTGTTTAAACTTGTGAAAATCCAAGAGTTGTCAAACCAATTCCATGAGAATTAATTTATCACTCGGATATATAGGCAAATGCATTGGTGCTTATAAAAATATGGCAACTTGCAAATATGTAAACTTTATGTATTATAAAAATATGCAACCCCACTTTGACACTTGGTTCCATGCATCATCTAAGAATCTCTATTTTCTAAGATTAGGATCCAATCTGCAAATAATCTCATAGAAGAAGGCATCATTAATCGTTATGTACTGATCCATACTTCCCTTCAAAAACAAATGAGGATAGAAAATTTAGATGTGATCAATGGAACTGTTACCTTTTGGATCTAATCCAAGATAATTTCTCATTCCAGCAGCAGCGTAGGTGACATAGGACATCATATAAAACTTTTCTATCGATAGGACTATCTTCATCTGATTATCAATGTTATCACTAATGAATGCTCCCCAATCAATATATTGCTTATTCTTTTTAATAATGTCACTGATTTCTAAACTAAAGTCACTCCTAGGAACTGTCTTTAGAAACCTTAATACAGTGGGCTTAGGTTTGATCAAGAAATTTTTATTTACATGTCTAACACAGTTGTAAAAATCACTATCATAGGCATGTTGTGCCACTTGAAGATTTGTGCCAACATATTCCTCAAAATTGGGAAGCTTAAGGATTTCCTCAAAATAATCAGTGTCCAACGTGACCACTACCTCCCCTACTTAGTTCTGTACTGATCATGAGTTTGAGTCATAGTGACTGGAACATGCGAGGATAAATTCAAGACTTTGAGCATAAACGGGGAAGGTAGCTGCTAGAGGTAATCCACTGGCATAAATAGATTGCATCCATGAAGTTTGTGAGGAACTTTTAACTCTTCCCCAAAAATATTCCGTATCTACATGTCCCAACTCTGTGTCCCTAATATAAAAATTCAAATCGATGTTTGAGGGAGCCACAACACCCTGATACTTGTACTTCATTTATTTTGTTCCTTCCTTCTTACCCTTTCCCTTGCATGAATCAGACATGGGGAACTTGCCACAAAGCTTCCTAGAAGCCCTAGAAGAGAATTAAGTTTTGAAGCCTAATCAATAACTGTGAAATTCCAACAAATTGATTTGGGAAAATAGCACTTTCGAACACCTGAGAAAACCTAATACACCGGTCGGGGTTTGGATGTTGCTTTGCAGATGAGGAAACCCGACACACTACAAAAGTTGAGTCTTGTTTCACAAGGGTGAAAGTATGATACACTATGGAAGTCTAGGCATGTTGAGCAACTATAACATTCTAAATAGCTTCATCGGGAAAATGACCTGTTTAGGCATGTGTAAAACTCGATTATATAATTTAGGCACAAAACGTTGATCTTTGTTTCCAACTCTTAAAAATTTGAAGTCCATGAAAGTGGAAAAGAATTCACCCTTCTGATTGATATTCAAAGATAACTGATTGGGGTGAAAACATGAAGAGGAAAATGAGAGAGAACCTATTCCACCCAAATGCAACTGTAGACACCTAAATTTCACTTTTGCAATCTTATTTCCAAATGCACACAAATCACTCTTATTCTTTCCAATTCCATTATAATTAGTGATTTCCGCTAATTAACTAACGTTTCTTACCACTTTGGAAAATTAACAACTCATTTTTTATTTATTAATCCCTTTCGCATTTAGGATGCCACTTAGGATGAATCCTAAGGCAAAATCCTCTTCAAAACAAACAATTAGCGTTTATTAGCTAATTAAGCCTATTTTGCCCTTGTTTTGGTCAATATACCCTATTATTGGCTCAAACCCCTCTTCCAACCACTCAAAATCACCCCACTTTCCTCCACAATGTCTTAGCAAGCTTCAAAAGTTTATCCTAGCCTCTTAGTTGACCCTAAGCGATTGATTAAGGCTCCCTACATCTTAATCACTTGGTAATTCACTAATTGTGATTAGCAATCATGACTAATTCTAATCTAATTTGGATTTTAGTCCCACATGCACCAAAATACAAGTTTTCCCCAAATGGAAAACTATAAAAAGGGTTCACCTCATACCTTAATACTTTACACCATGCTTTGATTTGCATCTCATATAATAAATATGATTTATAGCCAAGCTCAATCCTTGCCTAAAGCCTTCAACAAGGTTAGTAGATGGATATCTAAAGTGACTTTGTAAGTCATTTAGAGAGGCCATTTCACCTTGTTTGGAGTAGAAACCATCCCAATTTGATTGCGCTCTTAGGTCTATTTAGGCCCATGTTAGGTAATTGAACATATTAGTAGGCATGTTTAGTTAGATTTTGAATTATATTCATGTTAGTTAAGCATTCCTTTAAGCTTTTATCTTAATGTTACATTCCTAGACTTAGAGCCTTGACTAGAGGTGGCAATGGTGTTAGCCTTCCTTAGTTAGTCATGCAATTTTCTTTGTAAAGTTTAGGGTGCTTTCATTTGGCACGCCCAGTGGGACAATACCCCATTGCATTCAATTTTTAAGCTTTTTAACTTAGTTTCAAAGTTTTCATTTCAAGTTTTCTAAGCTTAGTTTCAAGTTTCCTAGATTAATTTCAAGTTTTCTAGTTTAATTTCAAGCTTTCTAGAGTACTTTCAATATTTTTAGATTAGTTTCTCAAGCTTTTTAGATTAATTTCAAAGTTTTAGAGTAATTTTCAAAGTTTTGTAGATCAATTTTTTAAGCTAGGTAGTTGTTTCAACTAGATTAGTAGTAGAAGTTGTGTTTTCATGTTCCTTACATGATATAAGGAGGCGAAGCCCTATCAAAATTTCCTCAAAATACCAAAGTTTTGACCTTTTTCAAGAAATCCTCTCAAAAACTCAGATTTTGAGCACCTACAGGAAAGAGTGCGCTTGTGCAACACAAAGTGCACCTGTGCAGTAGAAAGTGCACCTGTGCATGACTGGGTGAACCCATGTAACACTAGATTTTTTCTCTCTTGTGTGTAAACTGTGCGCCTGTGCATCAAAAAAGTGCACCTACACATCACTAGAAATGCCTATGCATCACTGACTATGTAAAAATTGATAGAGGTGCCTATGCACTACTGTATGCACCTGTGCACTACGGAGTGTGCCCATGCTCTACAGAGTGTGCCCATGCACTAAGAAGTGTGCCTATGCACTAAGGTAAAATTTCCTTAAACTTCAAAATTTCAATTTTTAAATTTTAGAGTTCCTGTCATTTTTAAAGGTTTTTAGATGTTGTTTTTGTCAATTTACTGATTTTAGAGCAATATTCCTAACAAAATTGCCTTAGGGTTTGATAAGGGATTTTTGATTAAATTGGCTTAGGGTTTGATGAGTGATTATGTTTTCATACTTTGTTTGAGTTTGGAATAGGGTTGTGTATGCTCTTCTCTTGCACCTAGTGTGATCTTGAGAATCAAAAGCACCTTTAAACCACTTTTTGCTTCTTGGGAGTAAGTAGGAACAATCATCATTCATTTTGTGCTTAAGGGAATAAACTTTCATTTTTGACATGTACTTGATCTTATAGTTTAAGAGACTTTTTCACTTGATAAATAATCAAGGCTAAAATTTGTGTATGCTCTTCCCTTGCACCTAGTGTGATCTTGGGAACCAAAAGCAATTTTAGTCTTTTCATTAAGAAGCACTTGGATTAATTAGGAATAAACCTTGTTTTTGCAAAGCTTGATGGTAGTTAGTTGATTTACAAGCCTTTTCATTGCTATATTTCTATGATATTATGAATCTTTTTGAACTACTAACCATTTGTGTGAAGGACCTAAAACACTTGTCAAAGAAAGAAGGGCTCTCTTCAAACCAAATTCTAACATTCACATGTGTTGTAGGTAGCCAAAGACGGTCTAAACCAAATTGCTTAATCCAAAAGATAAAAATACACCAACACAAAAATTCAAAACACCGTATTGCAGGTTTCGGTTAAGAGCTACATCTCATCCGCTTTAAACTAGGACATAACCCCTTTGGCATAAGCCTTAAGCTACAACAATGGGGGTGGTCCTAGGAACCCTAAATTAGTTCACCCAAGAGGGAACCTTGTGAATGAAACAGGAAAGTGCTCCACACTACCGAATTGACTAGTACTCCTTGAAAGTTTAGAGTCAAAGTTATTTCCATTGCGACCCCAGTGATAATACACATGAATGCACTAGTTTCTCATTATATTAGAAGGGGGTAAAGTAAAGTTGAGATACTCCTTGGGAAACCTTGGTAAATTGAGCTCACAGAGATATCTTGTGACACATAGAGAGAGAACCCCTATGAAAGCTTGTCGGCTTGGAGCCAATTTTTGTCTTAGTTGTTATACTTGAGAGCTCTCACAAAAGTGACAATTTTATTGGATTCAAACTCTTGATTTTTTGAATAAGGGAAAGAATCTCTTAAATTTGAAACTGTGTGACATTTCATCATGAAATCTATTTAGTGTTACTTTGACCTAGTTTTTCACTTGTCCTAAGACAAGGCGAAACTCTACCAAAGTTACACCAAGTATTTTTCAACACCACTTGGTTTACACCTTTGTTTTCTTGTTGCCATTTTGGGACAAAAGAAAACAAACATATACAGATACCGCTTGATCATATTACGTGTCCACCACTTTTTTATTCTACTTGCATGACTAGGTTGCAATTCCAGAATGCAAGTGTTGAAAGTGTGCATGGTATGTACTCATGATTTAGTAGGCCCCCATTGTCTCAAAAACCCATATTTAAGACTCATTATCATTTGTAGTTAGGTGATATTATCTTTGTATTCTTTTGAGTTGTTACGTTGCCCACATTATAGCCATACAATTGAGATATTTACGTCTTGTTTCCATTGTGAAACTGGGCCTAAATCTCTATATTGTATTGTTACACTGCTCAGGCACAGCATAACAATTTCTTGTTATACTTAGACGTAGTTTTTACATACTAGCCTTGTCTTGAGTTTTGGAAGTGTTGAGGTTACTTTGTTAGCATCGCTATAACGCCATTTTGATACTAAAATCTTGCTTTCTTACAAAGTTGGATTACGTGTCCAAATAGCATTATTACATTGCTCACATTTGTATCGTCCATTTTACAACACTTAGACTTTGTTAGTGTTTAGAAACTAGTTTTGAGTATACCTTATTAGAGGATCGCATCAACATTATCTTAGTATTTAGGCCTTTTTTATTTCAAACATGACCTAACTGGTGATATTGTGTTGTCACTATTTGGTTTCAAACCTATCTACAAAAATCTTAGGGAGTAAACTATTTGTTGTGACTGAAGTTTGAGTATTAGATGTCGTTACATTGTCTTAGATAAACTTGTGTCATATATATTGCCTTGCTAGGGTAGGTTATTCTTTATTCTTTGGTTCATACGTTCACATTGACCTATTAATTTTGTGGCTATTCTATAGTCACCTTTTTTTGATGACTTAGCGTCATTATGCTGCAAAAATTTGACTAAAGTCCCTTTTTAGTAAACCCTAGTGGAAATATTTCACGTTGTACCTCTTCTTTCAGGTATGCCTACTATGAGAATGGGATCCCAAATATTAAAAGTTGATATATTTGGAGGTAGCAACCCTCTTTTAGAGGATAATCTCATGGTTGACCATAGTGGTGGAGAGGAAGATTCTCCTCGTATGAATATAGAACGTACTCCCACTAATTTTAATGATTACATTTTAAAAAAAACATGAGATTCTTATGCGTGTTATGGAAGTAAGAGCTAAGTTACCTTCCACAGTGGACCCTTCTCTCATCACCACAATGGTTTGAGGAGAAGAAGAAGTAGACCAACCTCATCATATTGTTAATGAAATATTAAACCCAGGTCATTCCTCTACTTCTGCGCAACAAAATAATGAGGAGTTACCTTTTGAAAATGACAGATATTATCAGGTACCTGTTGTTAGAATATGTTGTGAAGACGATGAGGAACATGTTCATCATACACAACCTCCCCCTAACGAAGATCATAACGAAGTGCTTATTCAAGAGGTGATGTTAGAACAACAGGTCTAAGCCCTCACTCGCCAATTAGCAAGTTTGGCTTCGCATATACAAAAGGAACAACCAAAAGTTGTGAAACAAGCTATACCGAAGGCAAAACCTAAAGCTTCATTTTACGAGTTCCCAATAAATACTCCTTGATGGGAGACACAAAGAGATCCTTATCAATAAATTCTCATTGAGAATAGGGGTGGGAATACACGTAGATTTAATCCTATGTATAGACCTACGTCACCCACACAAAATCCACTCTTCAATCAAGAGTGGTCCACTGTGAAGAATGCCCTTCTAGCATTACAAGAAGGTAAAACTAGTAACAATAAGAAATACCAATTTGATGAGTTGTGCCCTTATCCATTTGATAGGGCCTTGCTACATGTACCTTTCCCATGACACTTTGATTTTCCAAAATTTGACAAGTATAAGGGAAAAGGTGACCCTCGTGACCATATTAAAGGTTTTTATATGGCATGCCAAGAGGTTGCATTTAGCGACAATTATCTTATATGCCACTTCCCACGAAGTTTAGGAGGACAAGCGTTAGAGTGGTTTGTGCACATCCCCAAGGGATCTCTATCTACATGGTCTGAATTAGTTCAACACTTTATACGACACTTCTCATTCAATATTAAGAGTGATGTCACCATGTTAGATCTCTGTAATGCCAAACAATGAAACAACGAAAACTTCGCTGCATTTTTACAATGATGGAGAGGATTAGCTAGTCGTTTTCCTTGCTCCATACCCAAAAAACATTTGATAATCATATTTTTTCCCAACCTCCATCCAGACATTACATTCCACTTACAAATACATTATGGTAGCACATTTGAAGAGGTAATTGAAAAAGAGAGTCAAATTGAAAAACCATTGTTAGCTATGGGGACTCTAAAACCTTTCTCATGCGATCATAATGATTCCAAATCTAACGACAAACCAAATTTTGTTCATAATAAAAACAAAAAGTCATTTGGTGATGGGATAGTAGACTCTAAGTGAGTACAAGTCATTCAAAACCACACACCTTTGAAGCTTGCAAAGGGAAATCCACCTACAGGAGTATAAACACCATACTTTCACACCTCTATCTAAATCAATATCATCCATACTAAAGCAGTTAGAGGCCGTTAACATGGTTAAGTACCCTAAAACACAACCCTATGTGGATGATGCAACTAAACCATCATGGTTTAGAGATAATGAATTTTTTGGATTTCACCACGTAAAGGGTCACAAAACTGACAAGTGTTTAAGATTAAAACACTACATTCAAGACCTAGTCGACAATGGTGATATAGAAGTAGACTTCATTGCCACTACCAAATCTCCAAATGCAAACTTAGGGATCTTCAAAGAGCCTTTTCCCAATCACAAAGAAAATAAAAATCTGGATCGGGGACAATCGTCTCAGAATAAGAATGCTAACTATGTGTCAAACAAAGACCATTTTGATGCCTTGATAGGTTGTGTTGATCCACTCATTGAGAAAATCAATACGATTAGAATTAAAACAAGAGAGTGCATCGTGGCAACACGACGGGCTCACCTTGTTATCTCTGAACCTACTCCCCCTCCTCCTCAAGAGAGTCATTATGATGTGTTAGATCAACTAGAGAAGACTACAACTAAGATTTCAATCTTAGACCTTCTAAAGATTTCTAACGTCCATAAGGATATACTTTGTAAAACCTTACAAGGATCAAGAGTATCTATTGATGTTGACCCAACACATTTACAGGCCATGGTAGCATAAATCACTCCTGCAAGAGACATAACCTTCAGTCTGATAGAAGCCTTAACTGAAAATCCCTCCCATAACCTTCCCTTACATATTGAGGTAATAATCAAGTGTAAGAAGGTCAAGAGAGTGCTTATGGATGGCAGATCGGGTCTTAACATTTGTACTCTTAAACTAGTTTGTCAACTAGGTTGCACAAAAGTTGATTTAGAGACAAAGGTCATCACCATAAAGGCATATGACAATGAAGAAAGACAATCACCTAGAATGATCACTTTCTCATTGGAAGTTGGTCCCATAACCCATGATATGAAGTTCCATGTCTTGGACCTGGAGCTCCCTTACAACATCTTGCTCAGTCGCCCATGGATTCATACCATGCATGCCATGCCATCAATGTATCATCAGTGTCTAAAGTTGCATTATGAAGGAAAAACACTTACTATACAAGGGGATCCCCAACCATTTGCTCATTACAGAGCATTGTCGGGATATTTTCCTACCATCTATGAGTGTCCCTCTATGGAGATTGTTGTCCCTGTTCAATCGGCAGGCCCTCACTTCACGAATGGATCCGAACACCCTTGACTCCCAGTGATAATAGTGCATCTACACCAAAATTTCCTTTTGGTACATGGGAGATGAAAGTCATAGGAAACTACTGTGGAGAGTATAATCTTCAGCAAGCCCTTATGGTTCAAAACATTCCATTATCAGCCCAAGCATGGGGTAGACCATGTTATTTATTCCAAAGATCAAGGGAGAATTTCCCCTTCGATAATTTCACTTCAGGTGGCTTGCTAGAAGATGAAAGAATCCTCAATGATATTATATTTCATCCTCAAGATGATGAAATGGTTTTGTGTTATAAGTCATCTAGGTATGTTATTCCTAACAGAATCATGCTTACTATGAGATATAAAGACGTGGTTGCAGCCACCAAGAATAAGGTCTGTTAGAAGCTCTTCCAATACCTTGTTGTATAATGGGTAAATCAGGTATTGGAATCCATTTGTATGAGTCTCACCCTTCAGATAATGAGTATGCTTCTTCTGAGAGTGAGGATAGTTTTTCAAAAAATGAAAGTGAAACAAATTCCCAGTGTAGTCTTTACGAAGACCTTGCCTCTACGAACCTATTCTCTAACATGGCTATCCTTACCATAACCCCTGTTACACCTGCCATATCCCTATAACTCAAAAATTAAACCTCATCTACCCATCACTTGTGAATTGGGATCAAACAACAACATGTACCTATTGACGTATTTTAGAACAATGAGGCTATTGGTGAGTTCCTGGGCATCAAAGATAACATTCCAAGAAATGATCACAAGAAAGGATTCTCCATTCAGCTCAACACATGTGTGTACTTTGGAGAGGAGCTAGAATTGTGTGGACACTTAAGTAAAAAAGTGAGCAAGGGAAAGAGTCCTACAGAAAATCCTTGCAAAAAGAAAAAGGGTAAGTCCTATAGTGAAAACCTCTTCAAGGCGCTTGTGGACAAACAAACAGAACAACCTATGGAAAAGATAGTGTACCCATATAAAGATGAGGATCTCCCTGAACCACCTTTGGTAGAGGAAGATCTCAATCTCCCTCCTGATCCTACATGCATGGAGGATGAGTCAAAGCTACTAGTGGAAGATACAATAGATGTTAACATTGGCACAAAGGAGCTGCCTAGAATAGTTAAGTTGGAGCTTCACTCTCAACTCAAGAGAAGAAAACATTTACAGGACTTTTGAGAGAGTATGCAGATATCTTCACTTGGTCTTACATAGACATGTTAGGAATTGATCTGGCATTAGTGGTGCACAATCTTGTTGTGCACCCAGACACCAAGCCCATCAAATAAAAGCTCCAGAAGATGCATCCTTGTGTCACCTTGCTGGTAAAGGTAGAGCTAGAAAGGTTATTAGAAGTAGGCTTCATCAGGCCTATCGACTACTAAAAGTGGATTTCTAATGTGGTACCAATTCAGAAAAAATCCAGTCAATATTAGAGTGTGTACCGATTTTTGAGATTATTAACAAAGCTTGTCCCAAGGATGACTTTCCTCTCCCTAACATTGACATGATCATTCAATTCTACTCCTGTTTATGAGATGTTATCACTCATGGATGGCTTCTCAGGTTATAATTAGATAAATATTGCAGAGGAAGATCAACACAAGACAACTTTCACAACCCCATAGGGACATTCTGTCTACCAAGTCATACCCTTCGGCCTTAAGAATGCAGGCGCTACATATCAATAGGCGATGACTGTAATCTTTCATGACATGATAAGTGACATCATGGAAGATTACGTAGATGATATACTACCTAAATCTAGAACTCGGGAGGAGTACCTAGATATTTTACAACGTATCTTTCAGTGCCTAAGAGACTACAAAGTCCGCCTTAACCTGAAGAAGTGTGTCTTCGGTGTGCTATCTGGGAAATTACTAGGATTCATTGTGTCAAGGAGAGGAATAGAAGTGGACCCCGCAAAGGTCACTATTATCACAAAATGCCTCCTCCTAAAATATTAGGAAACTGCGTAGCTTACAAGGAAAAATTCAGGCCATCAGAAGGTTTATTTCACAGCTAGCAGACAAGTGTCATACATTCACACATCTTCTTAAGAAAGATGTTAATTTCACCTAGGGGCCAGAAAACCAACAAGCATTTTCTTTGCTAAAAGAATACTTGGTTAAACCCCATGTTCTCATGCCACCCACGACAAGAGAACCCTTGTTGCTTTACATTTTTGCTACACATTTTACAATTAGGGCACTGTTGGCCTAGTATGATAAAGAGCAGAGAGAAAAAGATGTATACTACTTGAGCAGAAACATTGATAGCATATGAGCTCAACTATCCGCAGATCGAAAAGGCTTGCCTAGCCATATTGTTTTCTTTCTAGAAGCTACACCATTATTTTCTCAATAATAAAGTCAAGCTTATTTCGAAGGTCGATCCTTTAAAATACTTACTGTCAAAACATGCACTCACAGGAAAGATGGCTAATTGGATCATCTTGTTAAGTGAATTCAACATTGAGTATGTGCATCAAAATTTAGTGAAAGGACAAGTCTTAGCAGATCAGCTAACAGAAGCTCCACTACCAAGTACTAAACCTTTGAGTCTGGAACTACCAAATGCATCTATCATGTACCTTGAGGAATCTATCGTTTGGAAACTATACTTTGATGGCTCCTTTACGTTTCATGGTTCAGTGTTAGAGTTGTGTTAATCACTCCTACGGGAGACTTGATTCCCCAAGTGTTCAGGCTTGGGTTCCCATGCATGAATAATATAGTGGAGTATGAAGCTTTCATTGTAGGGATGAAGCTAGCCATAAAGTGGGATATCAGACAAGTCAATTGCATTGGTGATTCAATGCTCATTATAAAAAAAGTCATAGATGAATACAAGGTCAAAGACAAGAAACTTCTTCCATACAAAAGGATGGTTGATTCTTTGAAGGAATTCTTCGAGAAAATACTAAGACCACATAACAGAGCAGTAGATGTTATGGCTATAGTAGGATCCATGTTGAGTATTCTACCAAGGAACAATTATATGCCATTCTTCATAGAAAATCTAAGAACGCTGGCATTTGACGTACCAGACTCTTATTTGGTGTGTGATGTTGTTGGTCCCTTTTCTCCATGGTATGCTAAAATCTTTAATTACCTCAATGATGTAACCTTTCCCACTAACATTTCCCGTGCTGAAAAACACACTCTCATCTAGCGTATAGCCCGCTATACCATACTTGGGGGCACCCCTTTTGCCGAGGCTACGACAGGAATCTATTGCGATGTTTAAGTTTGGATGAATTTATCCAAGTAATTAAAGAGGTGCACGAAGGAATCTGCAGGGCTCATACTAATGGGATTGTACTTATAAAGAAAATTCTCAGGGTAGGCTACTATTGGCCTACCATGGAGCATGACTATTATAACCATGTGAAGAAATTCGTGGATTGTCAAAAGTATGACAACTTAATACATGTGCCGACACAGTCCTTACATCATGTCACAACCCCTTGGCCATTCTTAAAGTGGGGTCTCCATCTAATAGGGAAACTTAACCTTGTCTCTTTAGATGTTCATACATTCATCATTATTGCAATTGAATACTTTACTAAATTGGTAGAGGTTGTTCCTCTCACATATGTTGAAGGTGCCCAAATATCTAAATTTATCATGAACCATATCATTTGTCGATACGATATCCATTCTGTTATTGTCACTAATAATGGTAAGCCATTTAAAAATAAAATTGTGAAAGTAATCTTCAAATGCTTTCAAATATCCCTTAAGTTCTCGACCCCTTATTACCCTCAATGTAATGGGCAAGCTGAGGCTTCCAATATAACCTTCATTCGCATTATGGAGAAGATGGTGAACAAGATAGGCTGTGACTAGAATCTAGAAATTCATCTTACCCACTGGGGATTCAAAACATCTATCCACACCCCCACAGGTGCCACTCCATACTCCTTAGTATTTGGCATGGAAGTTGTACTACCTTTAGAGATCGAGATCCCTTCTTTGCGTATTGAGCTAAGGGACTATCTGAATGAAGAGGACTACATAGTAGCTTGACTGAGAGAGTTGGAGCTATTAGACAAGAAATACTTCACGCTCTCAATCACCTTAAAGTGTATCATGATCAAGTGCAGCAAAGCTACAATAAAAGAGTCATACCTCATCAATTTGAGGTAGGGGAGTTGGTGTTAAAAGAGAATCAGAAGAACACCAATAAGGACCATGAAAAGAAATGGAAATTTGAACCCAATTGGCTAGGACCATATGTTCTGGTTACCAAGTTTAGTTTAGGTGCCTATAAGCTAGCCCATTCAGATGGCCAAGAGCTTTGAGAACCCATGAACACAATACATCTTAAGTACTTCTATGCTTAAGTATGGAGTCTCTACAATATTAGAAAAGTAAAACAATATAAAAATAGAAAAAGAAAAAGAGAAATAAACAGGTACGTCCAATAGTGAAAACCACGCAATGGTGAAACTTTGGACAATTCCTCTGGTGAAAAATAGTTTCCCACACTAAAGGAGGGTCTGTTGTTCACAAGCATTTCAGGTTTAGGAGTACGATAACTTTGTCCTAAGCTAGTCTTTACCTTCATCTAGGTCCCTTGTAAGCCTGTCCCTCTTTGCCCTGATCTGGCTAATCCAACCTTTTGAGTGCGATGAATTTAATTTTGAATGAACCCATCTCATGTTGGGGGAAACTTTGCAACATCACTTCTAGCTTATAACACGTGACATTCTGCCCTTGTACATCCCATCTAATGCTTGGGCATCAATGTTTCTTCATTTCCTTACACGTTTGATTTGGAAAACTATTTAGAAAAATCAAAACATTCAAATATGTTTCAAAAAAACCCAAACAAATTGGTAAAACAATCAAAAACCCAAAAAATTAGTAAAATCATTAAAAATCCAAAAAAAATTGTAAAAATTTAAAATTTTGCAAAAATTGGTAAATGACATGCACATAGTTGAAGCATATATCAATTACATTATCCTTGAACATAAAAACATGTCCTACAAAAACATATTTCTTAGGTTCTTGTTTTTTCTTGTCTCAAATGACTTGTGGATCATCATGATCTACCTCCATTAACAAAAGCTAGGTTGCATGCTATGTCAGTACTCCCGTGCAATAGTGATTTGTCAGAGACTATGTCATAGTGCATGAAATATTTTCCATAGGACTACTTGTGTCCTCCGTTATTCCCCTCGCATTTATCCTTTCTTGGGGCACCATTTTAAACCCTTTCTATTACAACACAAACATTTGGGAACCACAACTTGATAACAAAAACATTGGTACAATTGTCTTGAACGTTGTTTGTATGAGTATGTGGGATTGTACTGGTTTCTCTATTAGGTTATCTGGTTTACTTTCTCTTATTGCATTGCATTATGTATGTTTCATGGAGTTACGTAGCAATGAACAAATGTTAGTAATTTAGCTTTTCATGTTATCTTACACTTTTGTTTATTTCAATAAAGGCCCATGATGTAGACCTAGAGGAAAAATGATAAAACTAGGTTGCTTATTGAAAGGTTGGATGCAAAGATTGGGCATGTCCTATATTCTCCATTAATCATTTCTTCTCCATTATCATTTATCATCACTACTAATTTTTCTTCTAAATCACATGGGGCAATAAACAACCATGTTTATCACGATCATTTTTCATTTTAAATAACTAAGGGTTTCACGCATGTTCTATCCTATTTCTTCTATCCATTTTAATCGTATTTTTGATCGTCAATTGAATTCTCCTATTACCCATTGACACTCGAGGAGGCATCCTTCATTCTACTAATTTTTCTTCAAAAATTTAATTATATATGTTTTTCTACTATATTTGAAGTGAAGTCACTTACTTCACCTCAAATAGGGGCAAATGTAGACACCTAAATTCCGCTTTTGCAATCTTATTTCCAAACACACACAAATCACTCTCATTCTTGCCAATTCCGTTATAATTAGTGATTTTCTCTAATTAACTAATGTTTCTTACTTTAGAAAATTAACACCACTTGATTGCTTAATCCCTTTTGCATTTAGGATGTCTCTTTACAATGAATCATAAGTCAAAATCCTCTTCAAAACAAACAATTAGCGTTTATTAGCTAATTAAGCATATTTTGCCCTTGTTTTGGTCAATATACCCTAATATTGGCTTAAACCCCTCTTCCAACCACTCAAAATCACCCCACTTTCCTCCACAATGTCTCAACAAGCTTCAAAAGCTTATCATATCCTCTTAGTTGACCCTAACCATTTAATTAAGGCTCCCTACATCTTAATCACTTGTTAATTCACTAATTGTGATTAGCAAAGCTTAATCATGATTAAAAATTCTAATCTAATTTGGGGCTTTTATTCCCACATGCACCAAAATACAAGTTTTCTCCCAAAAGGAAAACTATAAAAAGGGTTCACCTCATACCTTAATACTTTAAACCGTGCTTTGATTTGCATCTCATATAATAAGTATGATTTATAGCCAAGTTCAATCGCCTTCAACAAGGTTAGTAGATGTATATCTAAAATGAATTTGTAAGTCATTTGGAGAGGCCATTTCACTTTGTTTGGAGTAGCAACCATCCCAATTTTATTTCCCTCTTATGATCCATATGGATCTAGGAAAACACACCACTTCATCATTTCCATCAGCACCAAGAAGGAGAAACAAGAAAAGTGAATAAAAAGAGGTAAACTGAGGTTCTAGAAGGAACCATCACTCTGTGCAGAGCGGTGGTTTCATAACCGTCACCCTGCAAGGGTGGGAGTCCTGAAACCACCATCCATCCAGAGTGGCGGTCCTGAGACCACTGGTCTGCTCAGGGCAGTGGTCCTGACACTTTCGAATAGAAAAGAAGAATGGAACATGAATGGACATAAATTTTAAGCGCCCAACTATTTCTCTTCCCCTTCCATGCCCTTTCACATCCTCCAGTGCATGGGAGGATATGGGAAGGCCTATAAATGTATGAAAGGAGCAGGAGAATGATCATTCAAAGATCTAGAGAGATCGAGAAGCAGAGTTTAATGAGAGCAGTGAGCAAGATCTTCATTGTTGGAATGGAATTGTAGGAGCAAGGTGTAAAAATAGAGAAAGAAATTAATTGGAGAGAAGGTTTACATTGTTTCTTATTTTCATACTTATTGTAATTTGTAATTGTTTATATTAGACCAATAAAAGTGGGAAGAAAGAGCAGTTGCCCTTCCCGACTGGTTTTCATCCATTGGAGGTTTTCCAGGATAAAATTGTTGGTATCAAAGTTTTGAATTCTTTCCTTCTCTGCAATTTCCTTTCTATAGCACTAGATGATTAGTCACGAAGCTCTAATTTTTCAAGAAAATTTGTCGTTTTCCAAAGTTGAAAGGAGAACAACATAATTGTGTGATTCGTAGAGTTCCAAAGTAGAAGTTTACAGATCATTTTGGTATCAGAGCTGATTATATATCTAGGACTGTGGTATTCAAATATTTCTTGTGATTTTTTAGGATAGTGACAAGGTCAAAACGTGAATAATTTTTACCTTGCGAGCCAGATATTTCTACAAAGAAGTGGAAACAGAGAATTCAAGCTCAAATAGAGGAAGAGAACTTGGTCCATAGAGTCGAGATGCTAGAGACCATGATGGATAGATTGCATAGGAAACAAGAAGAAATTTCAGATCTACAAAAGATGGCTTCGGTTAATAAAGATTCCATGGACTCAGTGGTTTGAGCACTAGCTGAAAAAATCGGTATCAGAAAGATCCATGAAGAGGAAGTATGGGAAGAGCGTGAAGAGATGCCAATTGTAAGCGAGAAGGTAAAATCTGCACATACACCTTTTAAAGTTGAAACGATAGAGGAAATAAAGAATTTTGAAGGACAAGTAGATGAAGAATTACTGGATAAATGGGTAAAGCAGTTGGAAGTCTACTTTAGTGTGCATAATGTCACTAAGGCACAAAGGATCACCTTTGCACGTCTCAAAATGGAAGGTCATGCTCTGGTTTGTTGGGAAACCCATCTAACCACTTGTGAGAAGAAGAAACATCCTATTGTCAGTACTTGAAAAGGTTTTAAAGAATTGATTAGAGCTAACTTATATCCTATTGGCCATAAGACTGACATGATGATTAAGTGGCAGCACTTTAGATAGGGTAGCGGTCAAAGCATGCAAGAATACGCTACAAAATTTCAGAGACAAACCATGTTGCTTGATATGGACTTGGAGGATGAGGACATTTTCACCAAGTATTTGGGAGGACTTCACACTCACCTTCAAAGGAAGGTAATCTCCATAAAGCCCAAGGATCCCAATGAAGCTTGTATACAAGCATACTACATTGATGATGAGAAGCAAGGAGAAATAGAGCCAAAGGGAGACCTGTCAACATAATAGTAGGATAAAGAATAAGGGAAGAAAAGTAGCAGAGGTAAATGGAAAGGTAAACATGCCGCTACTGCTTTGCATACTTTTAAAGATCCTAAGAATTTATATAAGAATTGTGATGTAAATGGACATACTGGCCCCACATGTTGGAAGTTGCATCCAGAATTGCACCCAAAGCATCGAACCAAGGATTCTAAGAAATCCATGGCCAGTGTTAAGACAGAAAGAGAGGTGGAGATTGAGGATGATTTAGATGTAGACAAGAGGATAGGATGCATGGCCACTAACATGTATGGGGTAGCAAAAGAAGAAGAGATGAGTAAGATATTTCAAATCAGAATCTAAATCAAGAAGACTAAGGTAAACACTTTAGTAGATTCTGGTTCTCAGTCAAATTTAATTTCTGATGTGGTTGTAGAACAACTTGGTCTAGAGACTTATGTGCATCCACATCCATACCCACTAGGATGGGTGTAGAAATACAAGTTAAAAGGAAGTGTAAGTTTCAGTTTGGGATAAATACCAAATACATAGATGTATTGGAGGCTGATATTATTCCATTTGATGCATTTGACGTTGTCTTTGGAAGTCCTTACTTGTATGTCAGGGATGTTGTGTTCACAAGGAGGGAGAACTAGTATAGATGGGTCAAGGATGAAGTTAGTTTTAACATCTGGGCACACCAGAGAAAATAAAAGAAGGCTATGGTAAGTGTCAACCAAGCACCAAGACTTATTTAGGCAAATCATCAGTTTTGTTTGTTTTCATTGGAATAAAATCAAAATGGACGTGAGAACATGGATATTTCTGACCAAAGGATGGAGAATTTGGAGAGCACTTGTCAGTTTTAACAGAAGAAGCCACCACAGGAATTGCTCATTCAAGGAGCAAAACAAACCTCCACTATACAGTCACCGTATCTACCTACGGATTCACTGGACTTGACCGTGGGGCAGCAAGAAGAAGAGAAGAAACAAGGAATGGTAGTGACTATAACAACAATGTACTTGGGGAGGATTCTACCAATCCATCTCAAGAGACAAAGACAGGAAAGGACTAAACCACCACAGTATGGGACCTTCGCCATACTTTAGCAGGTTGGAGAAGAAACCTTTAGGCCATACTTCATACAGATGCACCTGATAGCAAGTTGCAAGATCTCACATCCACTAATGCCATCTATGCATGACAAAGAATGAAAAATATAGAAGTTACCTTCCAAGGAGGATTGTACTTGAGGAAACTTAGAGGAGGATGTAACACTGGAACAACAAACCAAATATTTATAGGAGTCTTGGCAAGTTGGACGAGAGAAGACACCAAGGCAGACCCAGTGGTACATGAATGAGAATGAGAGGGATTTGATTACTCTACCACTCCCCCACTAAGCTTTTGTGGGACCAAAATCCTCCCAAGTAGGGGAGGTATAATCCATAGGGATCCAGGAAAACACACCACTTTATCAGTTCCATCAACACCAAGAAGGAGAAACAAGAAAAGTGAATTTATATGAGGTAAATGGAGGTTCTGGAAGGAACCACCACCTTGCAAGGGCGGCGGTCATGAAACTGTCACCCAGTCAGGGTGGTGGTCCTGAGATCACCGGTCTACTCAGGGTAGTGGTCCTGACACTTTCAAACAGAAAAGAAGAATGGAATTCAAATGGACGCGAATTTGAAGCACCCAACTATGTCTCTTCCCCTCCCATCCCCTTTCACATCCCCTTGTGCACAGGAGGACATGGGAAGGCCTATAAATGCATGAAAGGAGCAAGAGAATGATCATTAGAAGATCTAGAGAGATTGAGAAGTAGAGTTTAATGAGAGCAGTGAGCAAGATCTCCAGTGTTAGAATGGAATTGTAAGAGCAAGGTGTAGAAATAGAGAAAGAAATTAATTGGAGAGAAGGTTTACATTGTTGCTACTTTTCATACTTATTGAAATTTGTAATTGTCTATATTAGACCAATAAAAGTGGGAAGAAAGAGCAGTTGCCCTTCCTGACTAGTTTTCCTCCATTGGAGGTTTTCCAGGATAAAATTGTTGGTGTCGAAGGTTTGAATTCTTTCCTTCTCTATGATTTCCTTTCTATAGCACTAGATAATTAGTCGCGAAGCTCTAATTTTTCAAGAAAATCTGTCATTTTCCAAAGTTGAACGTAGAACAACATAATTGTGTGACTCATAGAGTTCCAAAGTAGAAGTTTACGGATCATCTTAGGTCTATTTAGGCCTGTGTTAGGTAATTAAACATATTAGTAGGCATGTTTAGTTAGCTTTTGAATTGTCTTCATGTTATTTAAGCATTCCTTTAAGCTTCTATCTTAATGTTACATTCCTAGAGTTAGAGCCTTGACTAGAGGTGGCAATGGTGTTATCCTTCCTTAGTTAGTCATGCAATTTGCTTTGTAAAGTTTAGGGTGATTTCAACAACCAAGGGAATAACCGAAAAAAAAAAAACAAAAGATGACCCAGAAGAAAATTTACTTACCTCAAGGTAAAAACACTTCAATCTTTTGAGGAATAATCGAAAACACCAAGAAAAACATGGTTCGGGTTTTGAGGGTGTGTAAGTAGGTGAAAAATCCGAATGGCATTTGAAATACAAGATACATATAACATGGAAAGACCCCTATTTATAAAAACCTTAGCATTAAATACACACAAGCCAACACATGTGCTCACTTACCTAACAGTTGGACATTAAATGCATTGATTTTGGAATCAAAAAATTGATTGCATTTGTCATCATGTAATCGGGTCCCAAAAACCTGACATGAAGGAGTCTTTATAATGCAGGGTTTTGAGAAACATGGAGCACATTACATATGTTTGGGAGGTGGATGTTCTGATTTCACGTAGTTTAAGTCAGACTTCAGAATAGGAATGCAGTGAACATTTTTCATGTGCTTTGGTGGGAAGATTTTATGATGTAATCGGATCCCAAAACCTGATAGCATATAGTTCAAATCAGACTTCAGGTTCGGAAATCATGGAACACTTTGCAATCATTTTGAATTTTTTGTGTTATGTGCAAATGGATCCCAAAACCTGACAATATAGTGTAATTCAGAAATTGGAATCGAGAAGGAAGGAACAAGATGCATGTCAAATGAAAAGGGGATCCCAAAATCTGATACAAAGGATTTTTGAGGCATTTTCAAAAATAAAATTTGGATTAAAAGACTAAAAAAGGATACATCAAGAAATGTTTAATTGGTTATCTCCAATTTCTTGATAAACTAAAAATTGGGATAGCAGTTGTCCTTGATTGGGGACTTTCTTTGATGAAGCAAAGGAAGAGAACTTAGATTTCCAAAGCATGAACAATTCTACTATGGATTCGAAAAGAGAGATAAAGAAACACAAACAGAAACAAATGCACCAAAACCAAAGCAAATAAAATGAAAAAAAACACATCAACAGAAAGCAAACACACAATGATAGAAGTGAATTATGATACAATGCAAGAAGAACTTGCATTACTGGTGAAACAACTTGAGAGATATTGCCCACTGTGAGGTAGCGGGAGTTGAGTTCCGTCAAGGTATGAAAGATATAACTATTTTTTTCTGCACAACTAGCAGATCTTGAAAGGACCCCTCCAAAGGGAGTCAAAATTTTCGTGCATTCCCTTTGGCTTATGTAGTCACAAAATCACACACTTACTATTACATTTATACCACTGAGTATGTTAATTTATATATGGATCTTTTATAATAAAGTATTCACTAGTGACCCATTTCTAGGTCTTGTTATCAACTGGTCTGGTGTCATTGTGTTTTGTTTGGTTTAGTCATCAGATGTGTGTGTAGTTTTGGCCATCTTTCAGGGTGTCTCAGATGTTGTAATTTTTTCAATTGTCATCTTTAGGTCTACACTGGGGTGCCCCAGGGTGCCCCAATCCATGATTTTAGGCACCCATGTCATTGTAATTTATGGTCTTAATTTCTTTATTCGAGGTCGGTCCTAACAGTTACCATGTGTATTCCCCTAGGTCATAGTTAGCAATTTCAGGTCACTTGTGTCGAAATTCTAACAAGATATCTCTATATAAATGAAGCATACTCACTACATTATGGGCGGACATCTTACTTATCAAGGGAAGCTATCTACTAAGGCAAGGGACTACATTTGGGCTTCTTCTACATCTAAATCACACAAGTATGGGGGGAAAGGGTTTTATTCTTTCCATTCCATCCACCATTTTTCATTTTGCATCTAGTTATTTCCCCTAATACCACATCATTGGCGCTAGGGCATCCTAGGCACAAAATTGCACACACCACGCACATAGAACTACATTGGGTCTGAAATGTAGTGCAACGGTCACTCATAAGACCACTAGTTTGGCAAGTGAGGTTAGTTTGACCTATTCATATGCATTTTTCTTTTTTAGGGATCAATGATTTGGATAGGGTTTTGCAGTTATATCTTTATACAATAGTTGCAGTGACATAAGCGACATTATCGCAACACTCGTCCGACAAGAGCAAAGATAACACAAATATACTGTGACACTACCAGTTTCAGTTTTCTAGCATTTTCATAGTCGGCAGCGCCTAGTACACAGATCAGGGCACCCCGAGGGTGCCCCAATACCACTCTAGATTCCTCAGTACAGGAAAACAGTTAGCTTCTACCCTTCCTGAGGTCATTTTTTCATAGCCTTCCCATTCTGCACACTAGTCTACTACAGTCTAGTACACAGTGAGGTAAGTTGTTTACAAGTTGGTAACATATTCTTCTATTTCCTTTTTACTTTGATATATATTTCAAATATAAAAACCAAATTCTTGCATTCCAATATAGCATTTAGTTTCTATTTAGATTAACTATTCATAGCTAGCCCCATTTTACGTATTTTTAGTTAATCAACTCTCTTCTTTTATCCCAAAGCAAAACTATATCTCTGACTTGAAAGTCTTGTTGTTTAGATTTTTTGTCAAACATCCTCTTGACCTTGTCCTGATGTTCCATGATCTATTCTACTACCTTGAATATGCTTTCTTCCAACTTTGTCAAGTACATAATTATTTTCTCAATGGAATCTTGAAAAGTTTCATCTTCAATTATCTTAGCTAGCCTTAAGGATGGCAATTCCAGGGAGATGGGAATCTCTGCATCCACTCCATATAACACCTAAAATGGTGACATTCCTACATCTCTTTTAGGAGTGATATGATCAGCCCATAATGTGTCATACAATGCTTTGTGCCATGTTCGTTGGTTCTCATCGACCAACTTCCTAATTATGGTCACTAGATTTTTATTGTTTGATTCAACCTAACCATTTCCTTGGGGATAATAATCAGATGAATGAGCTAAAGTGATCCCATAACCATAATAAAACTTAGTGAGTTTGTAAGATGAAAAATTAGAAGCATTATCAGCAACAATCTTAGGAGGGATACCAAACCTGACTATTATGTTTTCCTTAATGAAGTTACAAACAACTTCAGAAGTGGCATGTTTTACTGGAATGGCTTCTACCCACTTTTTGAAATAGTCCATTGCAGTCAAGACATAAATATGTCCAATGCTAGATGCAGGGTTTAATGCCCCAATGAAATCTTTTCCCCAGTGTTGAAAAGGATCTTCAATCACTATGGGCCTTAAGGGGAGTGCTTTTAATTTGGGACGTCCCATAAACTATTGGTAAGCTTCACACTTAGCTACCCATTTGGATGAATCTTGAAAGAAAGTGGGCCAATAATACCTAGTAGGTTCTTGTGAGCCATCACAAATGATGAAAAATATCCACCACATGCCAAGTTATGAAATGCTTCCAAAATCTTTTCTTGTTGAATTTTATCTACACAGCAAAGGAACACTCCATCAATTCCTCTCTTATACAAACCATTATCCTAAAGTATATAATTTTCTGACATCATCTTGACCATTCTCTTTTCTTTTGAACTCAGATGTGCAGGGAATTCTCCGTAAGTAAAAAAGAAAGCAATGTTTGAATACCAATCATCTGTTGTACTCACAAATAGGACCATTGGTAATTCCTCATGAATTCCTTATCTTCCTAAATTCCTTCTTCAAGATTGTTTTCAGAAATTAATTGACATAAACCCTTCCATGTACTAGCTTTGTGGGTTTGATTTCTAGATCATACTCTTGGACTTTGGAAATCCAATTACCTCTCTGAGTGCCCAATTCTTGTTGACTAAGGATGGATTTTATCGTTGTATCATGAACAAGAACCAATGTATGAGAACTCAGAACATAATACCTAAAATGTTTGACCACTCTAACTATGACATATGCATGTTTTTTGATCTATGACATTTTCAGTTCAAGTTCCTTTAAAGGGAAACTCCTAAAATAAATAGGAGATTCAATTCCTTCATCGTTATTTTGCATCAAGATACAAGACACTGTGTGAGAAGAGGCATAACTATACATAATAAAATCCTTTTGGAAATCCGGACATACCAGAATATGGGCATGAGCTATAGCTTCCTTGATCTCATCAAAAGAAAATTTTCCTTCAAAACTCATCGAAATGGGACTTTCCCTTTCATAATCTCCACAATATGTTGTGTCTTATCAGTGAAGTCTAGAACAAATCATCTCAAGAAGTTAACCTTCCCAAAGAAGGAATGTATGCCTGTTTTACTTTTAGGCAGGGTGAGACTTTGTATTGCCCCAAGTTGTTCTGGATTAATTTTGGTTCCTTCTTTTGTTATAATATGTCCCAATAATTTTCATTCTGTCACCCCAAACATAGAATTATTAGGATTCAAAGAAATCCCATGCTGTCGACACCTCATTAAGACATGTTCCAAGTGATCAAATTCTCATGCCTATTTTTGAAAAGACCATAAGGTCATCTAGGTATACCACTATAAATTTTCCCATTAAATCCCTGAATGATAAGTCTATAGCCCTTTGAAAAGTAGCTTTAGCGTTAATCAACCCAAATGTCATTCTCTGATAATAAAATGTTCCCCATGGAGTGGTGAACGTTGTCTTATGTTGATCTTTTGTAGCCACCTCAACTTGGTTATATCCTGAAAATCCATCTAACATAGATAGCATCTCAGACCCCATGATTGTTTATAACACTTGATCCATGATAGGCAGTGGGTAATTATCCTTCAATGAAGATTGGTTGAGATTTTGAAGTCAACACAGATACGGATCTCTCCATTCTTCTTACGTACAGGGACGATGTTAGCCACCCATGTAGAATGGTGAATGGGGAAAATAATCCTTGCATCCAACATATTTTGAATCTCAACAAGAATAGTACCTGAGATTTTTGGATTACAATGTAATTTTTTTGCCAATATGGTTGAGCATCCGATTTTAGAGGGATACTATGTTGTACGTCTTTGGGTTTGAATGATTTAAAATCTACATAGGACCATGCCAACATGTCCATATATTTTTTCAAGACTATGAAAAAAACTTCATTTTTCTTTAAGAGAGAAACACTTACCAATATTCACAATCTGTGGTTGTTCAGGGGAGCCTAAATTAACCTGTTCAAATTCAGCAGATGAATTTCCTTCAGACTGTTTCTTATTTTGAATGAAGTGTTATGTTTATCAAATAATCCTTCAAGTTACACCAAGCCCTTGGGAATCATTATTTCCCTTCAGCTGAAGAAAATCACTGCTTGATTTCTTGTTGAGAATCAGAAATAGATTCATGAAAATCTAATTCTCAACCTCAAAATAAAGCTCGTTGAAATTATCAGAATTTCTCTAGAAAAGCCAAGACTTGTTGATCATAATTAAATAATTTGCCAATGTGAAGAATTATTAGGGACACTTGGTCGATAAACTATCTCAATAGTATACTTATCTTCTTTGAACTTAGGGTGAGGTAGAAGTAGTGAAGTGAATACTACAAGGGAATCCACTTTGTCATTATGATCTCTTGGCACTACCTTTAATTGAAAAGGTGTCAAAATATTATATACAATCCCAAACCCTATTCCTGTAATGTTTCAAATGATCATTCTTCACTTGATAAACATTCCTGACTTGATTGACAATCAACTCTACGTCCCCTTGCACTTTCATATTCTTGATCCCCTTCTCCTTCACCACTACTAATCCTAATAACAATGCTTCATATTTGCAGTATTATTAGTGTTATCAAATTGTAACTTAAAAGAAAAAGGAAAGATCTCAAACTCAGGAGAAATGAGTACTACTCCTACCAGATCCAGAGGTAGAGCAAACTACCGTCAAACTCTAAATTCCAAATAGAATTAGAATCCTCTTTTGTGACTGCAATTGAAGACAAGTCCTAATCTAAGGTCATGAAATAATTTCCCAAACCTGCATCCTCAAAAATAATTTGAGCTTTGGGATCATCAGACTTAGTGACGAGATATTTGGCCTGAGCTTCAGGCTCGAGGACACACATGGTTCCATTGACTGGGATTTTAGATTTGGTCCAATCCATATAAATCTCTCCACCCACATCCCTGCAAAAACCTCTCCCAAGTAGAATACCATATGTTGTTGGGATATTTTCTACTAAAATAGTCATCTTGACCCTCTTTTCTGGGAATAAAGCAAATGAAAACTGTGCATCCTTGATTTGACCGATCAAAGGAACTTGTTTGGTTTCCATAGAGTAGTATCATCCAAATGGATTCATAAGAGTGAGTCCAAGAGCATGGGCTACCTTTGTAGGCATAACATTATCTAAGGCCCCATAAATCAATTATACAATTGTTGAGTTTAAATCCATTTATGAGCAAGGATAAATAGAATGGCTTGATCTTTCCTGAGGGAGAAGTCGATCGTCATGTTATTTTGGGATAGAGGATGAGAAGGATTGGGTAGGAGTCCTTTAGAGGCTATGGAATTAGGTGGAATGGGATTCATGCTTCTAATAAATTTGGAAATATTTTCAAACTGTTTATGGGTTAGAATGTAAATAATCTACTTCAGAACATTTGAATCTTGGTTCTCTTAGCATGATCAATAATATCAAAAGCAGTATAGGAAGGAACAATTGTAGGCTCAGATATTTCAACATTTACCTTGTGGGCTTAGGGAACTGGTCTTGGGAACAATAGAAGGAGAAGGATTAGATGAATTAGTGACTTTCTTGGCAGCTGATTTCTCCTTTGGTTGCACAAGAAGAGGAGTCCCTCTTTTTGTAACCACTATGGGACTTTCTTTATCTTTAGGTTTCTCAATCTCTTTCCTTGGATTCTGGGACCGAGTAAAAACAGTGAAATATTGGCCACTTAGTTTCATAGTCATCTTATTTGTATTCCAAATACCCAATATTGGATTCACCAGCTTGAATCATCATACAAATCATCAGCATAACCAGAAGATTTCAAAAGCATCATTAGCCTCTTCATTTTCTTCTTCTTCATCACCCTCAACTACCTTGATAGTTGCATTAACAGGAGGTGCCTTTGATATCCAATCTTGGTTACACATGAGGAAATTGATTTCTATCTCTCATAGGAGCACCATTTTTATTGTTGAAGTTCCTCCTAGGGATATCCCTAATAAGGGAATTCGATGCATGTTGAGACATTTGCTTCTTTAGGTTTATTAAATCATTATCCATTCTTTAAATCATGGGATCAAATGGTGCCTTGAGAAGTAATTTGATTCTTAGATTTGGAAGATTCCCTTCTGATATTTCCTGCTAGGATAAGATCATCTTCAATTTCTGTGGCCATAGCTTGCATTGCAACAACTAAGTCAGAATAACGAACCTTCTCAGTAAGAAAACTTACTTCAGGAAGTTGGGCATTGATGAAGAAGCACTTTCTGATTTTCTAGAGTAGGAACTGCAAGATCTATGCAATTTTGTGGATTAGTTTATTAAACTTAGCCATAAAATCACGCATAGGCTCATGTGATTCCTTCTTCATATGAGTGAGCTGAGCCAAAAATGCATGCAAATCTTCCTACATGTTTGAATATTTCCTCAAACCATGTTCTCATAGTCACCCAAGTTTGTAATGCATGTATTCAGAAGATGATAAAACCACTCTGCAATAGTTCCTTAAAGTGTTTCAACAAACAACTGAACAGACACATCTTCATGAGCCACCCTGAGGTCCCCACAAGCTGACAAATAATGCAACTACGTGACTCATCTGGGTGTTAGTTTCCATCACCATTGAATTTTGGAATGTTCTTACGAGACCCATGCAAATAAATCATGTAATGGTGGAACTAATGAAAGAGGACCAATAGCTAGGACCCCAAGGGACTGAAGCTTGTAGTTTTTGTTGTCTAGCCATTCTTCTGAAAGTAGTATGTGCACAGAATCTAAGTATCAACCAATAATAATGCTCTACATTTTTTTGAGGTATCTTGACCTTGGATAACACGATTCCTACGCACAGGTGATGAACTTCTTGTGCGTCCCGAGGATCATTTTTTCAGGTGCAAGATTGAAATTGTGTTGTTGTAACAGATCAAAAAGAGGATCAACTTCACCCCTCACTCGACTTGCGTGAGTATACCCTTCTTTCTAGTTTGTCCCTGGAAAGAAAACAAAAACAAAAGGCAAATACAAAGTCACCAATAATAAGATAGGATTAGTCTTTCATATCCATGTATTCCCTAGCGGAGTCATCAAAAACTATTGGTTGGATATTTTTTCAAAAAAAAATATGAGGTTCAACCATAGTACACAAGACTATGTCTCTCCTCAGATAAAGGGGAGGCACCCATGTTTATTACTAATATAAAACACACCAGAAGATATATATATATATTCACACTATTCTAACCATCAGGGTTGGGATATCATCCCAGTAGATGTGTTCTTTAGTAAAGCAATAAGAATGTAGAGAAAGGATGTAGAAGAAAATGAATAATGAACTAGATAGTGAAAGAATATAATAAGATGGGAACAGTGCTTTCTCTTAAGCAAAATGCAGATCAAAAGATAATCACACATGATTTAAATTGTAATATCTTGCAAGAGATTTGATAAACTAGGTTCTTAAATAAAATAACAATTTAAAGCATTGAACATAAGAACAATACCTCAAATATCAAAGATATTCCCACAACACAAAGTTTGCAATAACTATCTTTTATTCTTCTAATGATCAAAAGAAAACACAAATTATTTCTCTTTTTCAACTCTAACCTCTATGTCATATCAAAAACTTCCAGCCCTTTGGAATGCTACAACATATCATATATATAGAGAAGGGGAGGAGAGAAAATAAGAAATAGTTGCAACAACATACTAAAAAAATAGGAAACCGTAAATATGAGTAATTAGTTCACTTGACTGATTCTCACACAGAGACCTAGTCAATCCTTCTAAGTTCATAGGATGTCAAAACAATATTGAAAAAGACATTTCAAATGGAAAATAAAAATGACATGAAAAGATTCATCATTCATACTTGTCTTTTTCTTCATGCCTGTGTTGTTTTTCCTATCACGGAATTCTTGAAACTTTTAGATCATCTCTTGAGCTTATTCTTCATCTAGACCATAGGAGTAGTGATTCAAGACCTCACAGGTTTCCTATGTGTTGCTAACAATCCCTAGAAGCCTTCAAAACTTTTTGTTATATTTGGCCAAGGTGCTCAAAACACCTTCGTAGAGGATTAGCTTGTCAATAGCTACCATATCAAATTTTTCACCTACTACAGATTCCTTCTCAACCAATTCCTGAAACACTTTGTATAGATCATCTACAGATAGAATATTCAGGCTATCATCTAGAAATATTGTGAATATCTTTGATAATTCTTCATCAAATTTCACTGGTAGCATCCAACACTTGATCCTTTGATTCTGTTAGTTTGCTACAAGCTTCATTAAGGATTTTGACTTGGAATTACAATCACTTTACAAAACTCAAAATGCTTATCAGCATCTGGAACTACTCCCTCCTTAACCAAGGTTTATGAATGAATATTTTTAAGCCCACTGAGAGCTTCCAAAGTCAACTCCAAATTACCAATTTCTTCAAGGATTTCATCATTTAACTTATCAACATCTTTCCTTGCTCCCTCAAGAGAGTTGAAGACATTCACCGAATCACTAAGATTCTTTTTTCCTTGAACAAGAAGACATTGAATCCATTCATCAACAACTCTACCCTTCTCATTAAAATTTTCCATTCTAGGTACTGATGAGAAATCAAAATGAATGGGGGTAGGTGTAGGAGCTGTTATCTGCATCTGGGAAGGCTTGGAGAGTTTGAGTAACACTTCTGTCAAATGTTCAAATTTTTCCTTCAATTCATCCCTTGAATACCTTATTCTCTTTGAGATTCTTGCAAAGAACATCCACAACACTCTGAGCATCCTATTGGGCACCTTCAATAGTAACCTTTCCAAGATCAAACCTTGTGATATGTATAATCTGTAGTCTTTAATGTCTTCCTTGGTTTTGTCTATAAGCAGGTATGGAGATCTCTACAAATTTTTGACCGGATGCGTCAACTGAAGATCCACAAAATAGTCTTGGTTTTCTTGGTTGATTGGGAAGGTGTTGGCTTTAATGAGCTGAAATTGAAATCCTCATGGGGGAACAACCACTTTCCTCTTCTTTGGATCTAGCCAACTAACCATAAGGGAACTAAAGTAGAAGGTGCCTCTAGGAGAGGAACTAGAGATCATTCCGAAGGAAGTTGGAGGAGTGGGAAAAGTGGTGATCAGGGATGGAGGAGTGGAGAGAAATGGTAAAAATGGTGGATGACATTGGAGGAGAAATGGGAATGGAGACTCGGATCCCAGAAGACACTGATAACTCCAAATTCAATCCTACTCCACTCGAAAGAGGGGATAAGGATGAGAAAACACTTGCCATGGTGGATGCAAGTGGTGATGATGGAAATGGAGGAGAATGAGGAGGATAGGAAAGAAAGATATAGATAGGAGAAGAAATGGAAGGAAGCACTGGAGATGGTTGAGTGGATATAGGCACAGAAGGAGTGCCAAGAGTAGAAGAAGTGATAGGAAGATCAACCACAATGCTTACTGGAAACTTCCTCTAAGATTGATGGAGGGGGAGAATCAAGAACCACAACTAATGTAGAAGGTGTAGCAGATGGAAAAGGCTGATACTTTCCTCCACTTTGAACAAACTTAAATTTCAAATTTTTAGGTGGGCTTGCACCTTTATCCTTTTCTACATGTGAGGGGCCCGCCTCTGATGCCAATGTGATAGGTATATTTGGGAAATTGGGTTCCTTGGGTTGCATACCCCATGAATATAACCATGCCTTTGTACGAACAAGGGTTTGGGTGGATCTCTCTTATATAGATGTTTTTTCCTTGACCGATCAGTCAATTTTTGGGAACCTGACGTTGTCACCATCCATTTTCTCATACATAGTTTCTACAATGCTCTTAGTGTCAATTGTCTCTTTGGGAACCTCAGCGAGATTCAACATCCTTATCTCATCCAAAGTTCAACCTGCTATTATCTTTTCTTCTTGACTGCTACCTCATCCCTGAGATCAATCCAAATGTCCTTAAGGTCTGAAATGTGAAGTTGCAATGTTCCATGAGCCTTGAGTACACCTCAAAAATAAAATCTTGGACCTTGACTTCATAGTCTTCTTAATCTTATCTTACAACTCATAGACCACACTTTTGGCTTTAATTACTAAAGAGAACATGTATATCTCCCAATTGATATAGGAAATGAAACAGACAGCTTTATGCTTACTCTGTTGAAACTTGTGAAAATCCAAGAGTTTTCAAACCAATTCCATGAGAATTAATTTATCACTCGGATATCTAGGAAGATGCATAGGTGCTTCTAAAAATATGGCAACCCACAAATATGTAAACTTTTGAATTGCAAAAAGATGCAACCCCACTTTGATACTTCATTCCATGCATCATCTGAGACTCTTCACTTTCTAAGATCATGATCCAATCTATAAATAATCTCATAGAAGAAGGTGTCATTAACCCTTCTGTACTGATCCAAACTTCTTTCAAAGACAATTGAGGATAGAACTTGTAGATGTGATCAGTGGACTTATTACCTTTTGAATCCAACCCAAGATAATTTCTCATTCCAGTGGTCAGCATAGGTGACATAGGACATCATATAAAACTTTCCTATGGAGAGGACCACCTTCATCTGAGTATAAATGTTATCACTAATGAATGCTCCCCAATCAATATATTTCTCATTCATTTTAATAATGGTGATGAACTGATACATCCATCTGTGAAACTCCTTAGCTTCAGAAGCCCAAATATCCTACTAAGGAGTGTGATAATGTCACTGATTTCCAAACTAAAATCACTCCTAGGAACCATCTTTACAAACCTTGATACAACGCAAGCTTAGGTTTAATCAGGAACTTTTTATTTACATGTCTAACACAGTTGTCAAAATCACTATCCTAGGCTTGTTGTGCCAATTGAATATTTGTGCCAACATACTCCTCAAAATTAGGAAGCTTGAGGAGTTCATCAAAATAATCAGTGTCTAACCTGACCACTACCTCCCCTGCTTGGTTCCATACTGATTGTGAGTTTGAGTCATAATGACTGGAACATGTGAGGATAAATTCAAGGACACTGAGTAGAAATGGGGAAGGAAGACACTAGAGGTAATCCACTGACACAAATAGATTGCATCCATGAAGTTTGTGAGGAAACTTTGAACTCTTCCCCAAAACTCTTCCATATCTACATGTCCCAACTCTATGTCCCTAATATCAAAATTTGAATCAATGTTTGAGGGAGCCACAACACCCTAATACTTGTACTTCATTTCTTTTTTTCCTTCCTTCTTACCCTTTCCCTTTCCTAAATCAGACATGGAGAACTTTCCACAAAGCTTCCTAGAAGCCCTGGAAGAGAATCAGGTTTTGAGAGCCTAATCAAGAGTTATGAAAGTCTGACAAACTAAGTCAGGAAAATAGCAATGTCGAACACCTGAAGAAAACACAATACATTGGGCAAGGTTTGGATATTGATTTGTAGCTAAGGAAACCTGACACACTATGGAAGTTGAGCCTTGTTTTGCAAGGGGTTATCACCAAATCATTGCACCCCCCAAATGGCCTAGTAATGAATGGGACATTCAATGTGATTGGGTAACATGGGATCACCTCTCAAGATGTGGGACTTTAGGGCTTGAGGTGAACCTCTCGAAGAAGGATGGATTCCTCTTCCTAAACTAAGCACCACACTACTCCTAATACAAGAAAAATAGCTAACTAGACCTATACTAACATTTCCAGGGATTAGCGAGAGAGATTTACAAGAACTAAAACCTAAATTAGAAGTAGTGATGCACCAAGAAAGGGTTTTTCTAGAAAACTTGCCACCTTGCCAATGAAGAAATATGATCATGAGGAGGATGAAGATACATCATAGACTCAATTTACATACAATGCTTCATTCCTTGATAAGCACAATGACCCCTAAAACCTGCAATAGAAATAAAATCTACATAGTATACCTACAATTATGAACAAAGGAAAATTAAAGCAGTAAAAATGATATAAGGAAAGACAATAAGTCACAAAACACCATTTTATTTCTCCAAGCACTTGCACAGTGCACCATTACACCATAGAGAGGCAGAAGTTGCCATTACAATTTTTAGAAGAAAGGCTTGAGAGCCTGCAAATTCACAACAAATCAACTTGTGAAGAGAGCGGAAACTTGGAAAAATGTCTAACTCTGAAATAATTCATTCCCTTTACATTTTATAACATTGCTTGAGATGGTGAGAGAAAGAGGGAAGAAATCCTAAAAACTAGGCATAAATGTAGAAAATGAATTCAACATGCTATTGGCCATGCTTGCTTATGGTACTCCATACTTGATTGCATCATTAATTTCACCCAAAAAACTTCCTCCATCATGCCTTAATAATTTCAAAAAAATTGAAATTTCTCCATTCAAATAAAAATAAATATTTTAATAATTTTTTGGAGTCATCCTCGGTCCATGGTGGGACCCATAGGTTGATTTTTTTGCATTTGAGAAGGGTTTTGAATTTATTTTGGTAGACAACTCGATCAATGGCTCACCATCCAACTTGCCGCCGGAGAGCTATCCTGGTCACCGATTGGTGAGTTATCCGCTTTCATTGTTTAGTGATATCTTCATTTTCCTTCATTGTTATGTGACCAAGTTTGGAATCAGCTTGGCCACTCTTGTCTAAACACCCCACCACTTTTATGTTTTGCAATCGCGGTTATTGGTTTAACATCCATCACCTTCATTTTTACACGAGCCCTTGCCAACTTGACATACCTCTGAGTTCCACATGGATCATGTTTGGTTGGTGAGATATCATATTACCTCACATACATCCACGTAGCGAGCTACTTTGTTCACATTGGCCTTATGCCACGCCGGTCAGCTCAATTTTCACCTAACTCTCTACATTGTATGCCTCATATTTTAACATCTCCTACTTAACAGGCCAACTTGGTGACATTATCTTGGAGATTCCTCCTCATAAATAATGGATAACTGAGCCCACCACTAACTTCGTGACAACTTGCCACCACTTGTCGATCTAGAAGGCTTGGATTTAAATGCACCCGACGAATCTTATTTAAACTCGATGCTTGATTCTCTGCTTGATTATCTTCAATGAAAAATCCCCGACACGAGCACCTAACAACTTACATCATATTTGGTGAAACCTCTAAAAAATGGTGACCTCACCTACTCCTTCAGACTTCAGATTCTGATCAATAATCGACATGTCGAGCCCACCCATTACCTTGAAACCTCCAAATCCCAAAAATCTGAAACTTCAAATTTCAGAGTTTCAAGTTTTTGGGCTTAAATATTTTCTTGAAATTTTCACCAACTTGGTGGGGCGAGTTCTGAACCACAAATATTCAAAATATCAAAATGGGAATTTCCGAAATGAACTCCCCGAAAGCCTAAAATATCCAAGCCTCAGCTCTGAAATTCATATTTCCATTCTGTGATGAAACCTGTTTCAATGTCAAGTTCAAACCATTATATGCTTCAAATACTAAGATAAAATTGACAAATCCCCCCTTCACTAATTCAACCACCAATGTTTCCTCCTCAATTCAACCACCAATGTTTCCTCAGGCTCATGACTTGGCCTCCTTCCGAACACACCATTCGAGATCGAATGAATTCCCATTATTACTACATCAACAACTTGGTTTGCATGCCACGATGCTGGTGACCTTGATAATCATATACTTTTTAATTCAATAAGCTTGAATGCCGATCTCTTGCATAAAAAACTATTATTAAGCTTAACTCAGTCATCCTCCAAAATTTCAAACCGTAATCTTGCATCAACTTGACTCCACCAACTTTTCTTTTACCGAGTTATCTCCCAACATCGAGTTTGATGTGTCACTTATCTGTATTCTCCTACTCGCCTGTGTTAAACCTGGCCTGAGTTATTTATGAGCTTACTACATTTGAGACTCTTAGAGCTCACTACTTTGATGAACCAGTTCATCCATTTCTCATACATCAGTTCATCCTCCAACTGCAATGGTTGAGCTCCAAGGCCTGAGATTATCTACTGTGTTGTGATTTCTCTCTGACCGAGCTCTCTTCTCTGTCCTCTCCCCTAAAAAGCTCAAGCTCAAGCCACACCATCTTCATAGCTCGATGTATCGAAGCTGACCATCTGCTCGATGCTGAGCTCCATCATTACTCCCTTTCGAGTTATCATCCACCGGGCTCCTCCTGGGCCATCCAAACCTGTTATGCTGACACAAATTTAATACAACCCAACCCCCTTGCATATACTCCGATCATATACATACCGCTCTAGCTCCTGTGTTGCACATTGAAACCTCTGTAACTCATCAATGTTGAGCTAAACCCATATAGCTCGAACATTTCAACCCTTGCGAGTTCCACTGTGATATTTTCCGAGATTCTCCTCTTCTGAGCTACTAGTTATCTATAATGTCACCTATGCTGAGCTATTAACTTAGACCTTTAAAGATGAGCTTGAATGCATTGATTTATTTGTTAGCTTAAGCCCTTCATATTCAACTTGGATCACCCAATCCAGTCTTCCCACACCCTAAAAAAAATCACCCTCGGAATAATATCCCTGACTGATCTACTTAGAGCTTCTATCATCATAGATCTATGTCAGCTCACCGAGCAGCTCGATGAGCTACTTTTAGCTCAATGCAGCTTCACTTCCCAATAATGACCCTGTACTGATTTTTGACCTTCTAGGGCTCCTTCTCATAACCAGAGGGTAGAAGAAACACAATTGGACCCCATAAGACATGATTTATAAATTTCAATTATTTTATCCCGTAATGACTAGAAGTGGTCCACGAGGTAAGTTTTCAACTTAGGAAAACTTAGAACCTTCAAGACTTGAAAAAGGGGATAATAGCTCAAGATGACTCTCACACTACCCAGAATGCCATGAACACTCCCTAAACACAAATTTTTACCTGTAATGTCCCAAAATGCTTCATGAAGGAATTTTTTAGGTCCCAGGGTACAATTGGCTCATATTGTCAACATTTTCCCCAAGGGTGAAAAATTGGATAACATTTTTTGGCAACCTCTCAGGGATGATTGCCTGACTAAGCACTAATCCAGTAGCCTTGTGTATCTATTAGGGCATGGAGTCATTTTTTGGTATCCCAAAAGTGATCAATCCTTTAAATTTTTGACCCTAGAACTATCTGGTGCTTTGTTGAATCTAATGATTTCCTGGCATGCATGACACATTGTAGAGTTTTGAAAGAAACATCTGTTGAATTGGGACATTGTGGAACTCTATTAAATCCTAATTTCTTCCTTCTTTTGAACCCTTCACCTTTGAACACATTTGTGCAAGAGAAACAAAAAACACAACACACACAACAAAAAAAAACCATACATGCTTCAAATGAAAAATGTAGAGTGTGTCAAGTACTTATTCTTCTGAAATATAACATATTCCTAGTCTAGCTAACTAGAGGCACATCTGAGAAAAACAAACCCTGCAACTAGTTGTGCAAAATAGCTTCCTTTCCTCACTATGGTCAACCATGTAGATGATTTAACAATAGACATGGCTGAGACTGAGAGTGAAATAATGAAACAAGCCCAATTCTTCACTTGATTCACTAAGGCATCAACTAGAAAGAGAAAGTATGCCTCTTTCATTTGTTTTGCATTTGTTTTGTAGATGCATTCAAACTTATCCTTGGGGTTGTGAAACTCATTCCTCACATTTTGAAGTGAATGTGACTAGTTTTGGTTCCTCTTTTGTTACAAATGAAGTAAAGTACCTAATGGGACATGGTGTAAATGTTTGAATAAAACCACTACTCTGAGCTTCAACTTTAACAAGTAAGTCTACTCAAAGAAATTCTTGAAAAGTATGGTTGTCCACGATCTGATTTATCTCTTGTTTCCCATTTACAAAAAACTAATTTTACTCCTAGATGAATGGTATGTAAGTGATATTCCCTCATTTCCTTTTCCTTACTTGTCAACAAGAAGTTCCTCCACAACATGTAACTCCTTTAGACTTCTTACAGCTTCTAATGAAGTCATTGTTGGATCGTTGCTGATGTTTGAATCCTGTTGCTCACCTAAGGGTTCCCTTTCTCTTGATTGATGAAAAAATTTATTTTCACACCTCACCTTCTCATTAATCATGAAACTTGAAAGGTCAAACTATTTCATCTCTTATTTATCAACTGAACTAGATTCCCCAATTGAGAGCAAGAAACTCTCAATGATGTCATCTCCGCACAAGATTTCTGAATCTATTTTAGTTTCTCCCATGTGCTCCTCTTTTCCTTCATTTAATGAGTCATATGGAATATTCAATCCCTCCAATATTGGCTCAAGAAGATGGCTATGAGAAACATGTTGCTCTCCTATATTTTCCTCCAAATCAACAACCCCTTTGTGTTGGAAAAGAGGTGATGGAACAAAAAATATTGTCAAGTTTGAAAGGTTCTTGTCCATCACAATATTCTTCCAAATCTGGAAAATAATCAACCTCTCCATTAGAAAGTTGGAATTTTGTCAAAGGTTTAGTTTCTACCTTCATGGTGTTCTCCAGATTGGAAAATGGTTAACCATATCATTCTTCATCTTCAAACATAAAATTTACAAGATGAAATTCATCTAAGAAATTAGATTTTTGAAAGGATGAGGAGGGGGAAGGATTTGAAACCTCTTGTGTCACTCATTCAACATTCAATATCTTTGATTCCACTTTGGTTTCCTCCATGGTAAGAGTATTCTCATGATCAGATTCACTCAAAATACCTTACAAATTTGACATCTTTTCTTCTTTTTCGTACACATGAACCTCTTCTTACGTATTTGGAGCTAACTCTTGTTCTTCTACAAGTGGCTTTGTAACTTTTGGGGAATCAATAATCTCCATAAACATAGTGCCATTATGTACACTGTATTCTAAACACATAGAATAATTATCATCATCTCTTTGTACTTGTTCTTGTGTAAATTCAGTCTCCACTATCTGCTCTTGAATCTCAACCTTGGCTGGAGGCTTAACCATGAGTGGAAGTTTCTTGATATTAAGTCTTACAACCCACTCTTTCAAATACATTGCATGTTATTCCATATCCACCTCCCTGCTACTCATTTTCTGATCATGCTCTTCCCAAAATGGGTTTGGGACTATAAGAAGAGGGGTGAGTTGGGATTCAACTGATTTATTCACTTTTTAAGGAGGTGAAAGAGGTGAAACTTGTGGCTTTTGTGGAAGAGAAGAAATTTTAGAAGAAGTGGGGGTATGAGAATCAAGATGTGATGGGAAGATAGGAGATGGAGAAATGGTATTCACCATATGAGAAGTAGATGAGAAGCTTGGGAATTGGGGTTTAGGATGTAACTACATGGATAAAGGCATGAGAAGAGGGTTGTGAGGTGGTAATGTAGGGATTTCCCATTGATAGGGTTATCTAGTGTTAGGTTCATAAGTATCTCTCTTCTTGATCTATTCTCCAACTTGAGTCATAATTTTAATTATGAATTAAAGCTTTTGTTGAGGATTAAACTCACACAGTATAGGTCTAGTCCAGGGGTATGGAATTCTACAACCAATATGGGATGCCTTTGTCATTTCCTTAATCCTTATTTGCACCATGTTATACTCCAAATCTCAAACCTTTCTCTGTAAGGGGTCTCTCTTTAGGTGTAGGGTAACTTTCTAGAATATACATATCCTTACTTCTCAATAGATCCAATGTTTGGTGTATGACCAAACTACTCCACATTTTTCTCATGTAGACATGCATACTCAAACTGATTCTCATCATAGCACTGGTTAGGAGGAAGAGTATAATAGCCTGAAGATGGATAATATCAGTGCTACTGCAAGTGGGAATTCCACATTGGGAATGAAGTTATGGTTGGAAAACTTCATGAATAAAATAAAATTGGAAGGACGTGGAAGAAAAATGGATGGAAATGGGTGAAAAAAGAAAGTCCGCAACTCAAAGAGTGGGTTACTTAGACCAATGGAGTCACCAATTGTGCTTGGGAATACCTCCTAAGGATGGAATTTCACTAAGATCATAACAACTTAATTAAATAAAGTAAACACAAATACACACACCTATGAAAGATATAAATCTTGTGGTCCCACTGGGCTTGCCAAAAACTATTATCACCAAATCACTGCACCCCCTGAATGGCCCGATTGTAATGGGAACATTTAGTGTGATTGGGTAACATGGGATCACCTCTCAAGATGTGGGACTTACGGGGCTTGAGGTGAACCTCTGGAGAAGGTCAAATTCCTCTTCCTAAGCTAAGCACTACACTACTACTAATACAAGAAAAATAGCTAACTAGACCTATACTAACATTTCCAGGGATTAGGGAGAGAGATTTACAAGAAATAAAACCTAAATTAGAAGTGGTGATGCACCAAGAAAGGGTTTTTCTAGAAAAAATTCCATCCTACTAACGAATAAATATGATCATGAGGAGGACATGAAGATATATCACAAACTCAATTTACATACAATGCTTCATTCCTCGATAAGCACAATGACCCCTAAAACCTGCAATAGAAATAAAATCTGCACAATATACCTACAATTATGAACATAGGAAAATTAAAGTAGTAAAAATGATATAAGGAAAAAAATAAGTCACAAAACACCATTTTATTGCTCCAAGTACTTGCATAGTGCACCATTATAGAAGAGAGAGGCAGAAGCTGCCATTACAATATTTAAGAAGAAAGGATTAAGAGCCTATGAATTCACAATAACTCAGCTTGTGAAGAGAGGGGAGGCTTGGAAAAATGTGTAACTCTGAAATAATACATTCCCTTTACATTTTATAACACTGCTTGAGCTGGTGAGAGAAAGATGGATGAGGAGTATCTTGGATTTGAAATATTGTTATGACATGGAAATAATAGGGAAACAACATGACTCAATAACGATGATCTTGGCTCAATCTGCATAAAAGGAGCAACCATGTGCCACAACAACAAGCCAGTTGATAGATCATCCCTCGCACATGATTGGGGATTTAGAAAATTTGGATGATGATGCTGACATTTTTTTTTCCTTGACGGTTGACAATTATGTTTGGATGATAGTTGTACTAACCCTTTTGATGGAAACATTGATGTTATGCCTTATATTAATAATGTGATGATAATAGGTAATCAGTAGTAGTTTGTCGAATGCATCTAAGTAGGTTTAAATTGCAGTAAGTATGTGAATTGCATGATTATTGTAAAATATGAATTGTGATAGATGGTTATGCTTAGGCGTAGGGTGATTGTTAAAGTAGGTATTTACCTTAGCTCATGTTCAACTAGGTACTTTATTTACCTTTATTGTATTTATCCTCACCCACTTATGTGTGTGGATATTGAAAAGAGTTTGCGAGAATTGAATTTGAAACGAGGCACCACGAAGTAGTTGCACTCCAACGGAATTGTGAAAGCTCCAGCGATAGCAAGGAAAAACATGATCAGTAATGGAAGAACTTGCTCAATAGAAACAAAGCTTGCATAGAGGAAAGACAGCGGAGTGTCTTGGCATGCTCATAAATGAATAGAAAAGGGGTACATATAGGGTGTCTGAGTAACCCTAGTGCATGACACACATGAAACCCTAAACCTAACCCTAAACCTAACCCATGTGAGATGACCCTCCAACATGAGAGGAGGACACATAGGATAACTCACACTAACACCCCCCCTTCATCGAAGCTGGGGTAGTAGCTGTGATGAGTCAGACGAAAGAGGAAGACACTCCTAAACAACTAAGAAAGATGTGTCAATGGGGCCCGGCAACTAAAGGCCTGATAAGGTGCCCATATATAAACACAATCTTCCTAGAAGAAGAAGAAGAAAAGGACTACATAGCCCTAAGAAGATGGGCAGCTGCAGAAGACCTCACCCCAAGAAGAGACCATAAGTGAAGAAACTTCATCTCAGTGAAGGGCTTGGTGAATAAATCTACAATCTGATCAGCTGTCTGAATGTACTGAATGTCGATGATACCATCATGAATAAGCTCCCGTATGAAGTGCATATGGATCTCAATGTGCTTCATCTGCTGATGCTGAACTGGATTTATGTAAATAGAGATAGTGCTCGTGTTATCACAGTAGATAATGGTAGGCCGCCGAAAGTGGATGCCAAACTCTGTCAGAATACCCTGTAGCCAAATAACTTCTTGTGGCAGCGTTAACTACTCCTCTGTATTCTTCCTCTGTAGATGATATCGCAATTACATTCTGCTTCTTGCTAGACCAACTAATAGGACCCGAACCAAGAGAGAAACTGTAGCCAGAAGTAGATTTCCAATTATCTAAGTCACCGGCCCAATCAGAATCTGTGAATCCAATCAAGTCAATATCAACCCCTCCATGATAGTGAATGCCATCAGCATAAGTGCCACGAACATAATGAAGGATCCATTTAGCTGCTTTCCAATGCAGCTCATGTGGCTCCTGCATGAATCTGGACATGATCCCAACAACATATGATAAATCTGGTCGAGTGTGAGTCAAGTAAATCAAGCTCCCAACTAACCTTCGATAAAGAGTACCATCAACCAAGGGAGTAGAGCAATCTGAAACCAACTTAACCCCAGAAAGAAAAGGATTAGGAGAAGACTTGCAATCAGACATCTGAAACTAAGCTAGTAAATCAAGAGCATACTTAGGTTGTGAAATCAAGATTCCTGAGTCAGATTGTGAAATCTGGATCCCAAGGAAGTAATGAAGCAGACCTAAGTCAGTCATGGAAAACTTGTTGGCTAAGGTTATCTTCACAGAATCAATAATACAGGAAGAGCTGCCTGTGATCAACAAGTCATCAACATATAGAACAAGAATGAGTATGGAGTCATCTTGCCGTAGAATATAAACATTTGGATCAGAGTGACACCTAGTAAACCTTGATGTAAGTAAGAAGGAGTCCATCTTGGCATACCAAGCCCGAGGGGCTTGTTTGAGGCCATAAAGAGACTTCTTTAACTTACAAATGAGGGAGGAATCTTGGACATAACCTGGAGGTTGTTCCATATAGATCTCTTCCTCTAGGTCACCATGAAGGAAGGCACTCTTAACATCCATTTGATGGACTTTCCATCTGTTCGCTGCGGCAATGGCTAGGGTCAGTCGAATAGAAGTCATCTTCACAACCGGAGCAAAGGTTTATGTATAATCAACCCCAGCTATCTGGGATAAACCCTTAGCTACTAATCGTGCTTTAAACTTTTCGACGTCTCCATCTACTCCATACTTTGTTCGGAACACCCACTTACACCGAACAATTTTTCTTCCTTTCGAAAGAGTGGTGAGATCCCAAGTATCGTTCTTCATGAGAGAGGAATACTCCTCATCCATGGCAGAATCCCACTCAGGAATACCAGAAGCCTCCCAGAAGGACTGTGGATCAGAAGCAGAGGTGAAGAAAGAGTGGGGTCCAATGAAATCTGAGCGAGTACGTCTCATATCCGAAGTATCTCCAACTAAATCTCCAGCACTTTGCAAAGTTTTCCTGGCCCAAAGGGGACCAAGGAGGATCAGGCTCAGAGTCGGAAGATTCTTCACTTGAGTGAGAAGGGAAATAGTCCTCATCATCACTACTGTCAGAATCAGAAGACTCAAAGATTTGATGGTCGGGAGGATCCGGAAGAGGAGCATGCTCAACAGTATCATCATCTGATGAGTCAGAATCCAAATCAGTGAGCTGAAGAACCTCTGTAGGTGGAGAAGTAGAATTCAAAGAAGACTCATCGAACTTAACACTTCTCTCAATATATAGCTCATGAGAAGTAGAATTCATCAATCGATATCCCTTCACGCCATCAAGATACCCTACAAAGATACAAGGTTTGGATTGTGGTTCCAAGGCCTTGCGTTTCTTCTTGGGAATCTGAGCCATAGCCTTGGATCTGAAGACTTGAAAGTGCTCAACATCAAGCTTGCATCCAAACCAGGCTTCAAAGGGTGTCATCCCTCTTACTGCCTTGTGTGGAACACGGTTCTGAATGTAATTTGCACAATTCACTGCTTCGGCCCAATACTGCGGAGGAAGAGACTTCGAGTGAATCATACAAGTGGCCATCTCCTTCAGAGTATGGTTCTTTCTTTCTGCGAATCCATTCTGCGAAGGGCTATAAGCAACTGTATGTTGCAAAGAGATCCCTTCAGAAGTACAGAAATCCATGAACCTATTGTTTACATATTCACCTCCATTGTCAGTTCGGAGAACCTTGATAGACCATTCCGCCTGTTTCTCAGCAAGAGCCTTAAAGTCCTGAAAATGTTCAAAGACTTCAAACTTAAGCTTAAGAAAATATACCCACGTATATCGCGAATAGTCATCAATGAAGATTAGCACATAAAGAGCTCTAGTAAACGAAGGAGAAGGAAATGGACCAGAAACATCGTTGTGAACAAGATCCAAGGGACTAGTGGCTCTCCAGGCTTTTCCTTTGTCAAAGTTCTTTTCAGGATGCTTTCTAAGGGTACAACCCTCACAAATACCTTTATAAAACTTGACGCGAGGCAACCTGTTGACCATTTCATTTTGACGCAATTGTTCAAGATAGCGATAATTTAGATGTCCAAAACGCTCATGCCATAGCTTAACCTCATTTTGCATGAGTGAGAAAGGCAGTGGGCGTAGAATCAGAAGTAAAGTGGGAGAAGGTGTACAACCATGAACGGTGATTTGCCTTTCCCTCAGCCACTGTAGTGTCATTGTTAAGCTCACGAATAATCACCGAGTTAGGACCAAATTCCACTCACATTCCTTCACCAAGGTGAGTAATTTGGTAAACTGATAGGATATTGGTAGAGAGATCAGGAACACTCAACACTTGGTTAAATGTTCCCCCATCCATCTCTACCGATCCACTACCGGAAACCGACACTGTCGTGTCATTACCCATCATGATTTGGGACATTCCACAAGGTTCGATGTTGGAAAAATCAACATACGAAGAACCCATGTGGTGCGAGGCACCGGAATCTATAATCCATGTCGATGAAGGAGAAACTTTGGCTACAAGGGCCTTTCCTTTCTTCTTATCATTTCTAGCACCTTTTGCAATAGAAGACTCGGCCTTCGGAGCACTTTGTTTTATTGATTCAGGAACACTTATTTTATTTTTCTCAAGTAAATGAGATAAGTGATCAATCTATTTCTTAAAACAGTGTTGCTCGTCGTGACCAGTCTTCTTGCAATAGGAACACAAATACTTACTTTTCTACGCTCTAGGCTCAGAAGTCGAAGTGTTTGTGTCATTTTTAGGTTTGATCTTGGTTTCTTTCTTAGGTTGATCCTTAGTTTCTTTCTTCTTTTCAGTCTTCTTTCCCTTGCTAGTACTTGCTACAAGGGCATGCGACTTGGACTTGAGAGACCCCATTTGAATGAGTTTTTCCTGTTCTCGAATGAGTTGGGATGAAAAACAGTCAAAGGAGGGCATCATCCAAGTATCGCCCAAAGCAGGTTTTGTAGCGTAGAAAGTTGACACGAAGACAGAATAATCGAAACCTAGTTTAGAGAGAATCGACAAGATCAGTTGAGAATCTTTCTTTTCTACTTGACATCCTTTTAACAATAATCTATTGTGGACAAATTTTGAGAAGAAGACTTGTAGGTTTTCAAAGTCACTATGATTTAACCCTAGTAGTTCATTTTCCAACTCATTCACTCTCGTGTCATCTAGTTGTCCAAACATTGCACATCCAACGTTTTCCACGCAGATGTAGGTGTTTCAGACACCTCAATGTGGAAGAGCAAGTCAGGAGAAACAGACATGCAGAGAAGTCCTAAAGCTTCATCACTACGGTTTAACCACTTAGATTTTTTAGGTTCGTCATCCGGTTCAGTCTCAGTTCCCATGGTGATGTAGTATAACCCTTTACCCCTTAGTTTTATTATTATTTTCGATCTCCATTTGAAAAAATTGAACGGTGTAAGCAAAGGAATTGAAAGTGTATCTATAGTGAGAGAGAGAGGAAAGAAATGCAGAAAAGAAACACAACCACCCTGGACAATAACAACCCCCTACTTTCGGCACTTTATAGTTTAGTGTGTTGATTACAATCGGGTCCGTGCGTGCAGTTTGAAACACTTGGTAACTCTTCTTGTAATTAGCATAATAATGCGCAAGAGAGGAGACCACAATAGTGTTTCATGGAAGCGCAACAAAAGAGGAACACTGTAAACAAGCACAAGAAAAAAATAGAAAGGAGGCGAAAGCCAACCCTGGTGGTGAGAAAAAATGTCTCACCGTTGCAAATGGAAACCCCCTTGCTGCAGACTGTGGCGGATGCGCTCAATAGTCGCAACCAATAATAAGGGTCGAATACAAGGTTTGGGAACTCAAGGAGTTCTGATAGTCTTCAAAATGCCAGAAAAGAGCTCGGAAGGTAAATAAGGCGCTGAAGTGTCACTACACACTTAAGTGCATGATTAGTGGAAAAAAAAAGTCGACAATAACCCTAAATTTTACCATGTGAAAACGCCCACTTTTACTATTTTGAGAGCTATCAAAGTTATATATAAAAAAAATTGATAAAAAGATTATTAGATGTCGATTTTTAAATTAACTAAAAATCGTAAAAAAAGATAGAATCAAATTAATTTGTAATTAACAAAAAATAGATTTAATTAAATTCTCGCAAACTCTTTTCATGGTATCAGAGCTACACGATTTACCGTCACACCAAAAACTCAAACTTATGGTGGAGAGGGATCTCATCGTGTTAAACAGATGCTACGCCAACACCCTCCTACGCGATGGAGTTGGGTATACACCCAATCAGGCCCAACAACATATTAAGAGGAAGTGAACACCGAAAATTTCCTGGGAGGTCACCCATCCCAGAACTACTCTGGGGGGTATTGGCACACTTAACTGCCTAGTATCTGAGTTGCAACTACTTACCATCAGTTTGAGCTTTTGGTGTGACGGTAAGTCGTGCAACTCTGATACAAGGCAGTTAAACGCGCCATTCCCCAGAGTAGTTCTGGGATGGGTGACCTCCCAAGAAATTCCCGGTGTCACTTCCTCTTAATATGTCGTTGGGCCTGATTGGGTGTATACTCAGCTCCATCGTGCGGGACAGTGTTGGCGTAGCAGCTGTTTAACACGATGAGATCCCTCTCCACCATAAGTTCAAGCTTTTGGTGTGATGGAAAATCATGTAGCTCTGATACCATGAAAAGAGTTTGCGAGAATCGAATCAGAAACGAGGCACCACGAAGTAGTTGCACTCCAACAGAATCGTGAAAGCTCCAGCGATAGCAAGGAAAAAATTGATCAGTAATGGAAGAACTTGCTCAATAGAAACAAAGCTTGCATAGAGGAAAGACAGCGGAGTGTCTTGGCATGCTCATAAATGAATAGAAAAGGGGTACATATAGGGTGCTGAGTAACCCTAGTGCATGACACACATGAAACCATAAACCTAACCCTAAACCTAACCCATGTGAGATGACCCTCCAACATGAGAGGAGGACACATAGGATAACTCACACTAACAGATATTTCTTTTATCTTATTTAGATATTAGGAGATATTATCTAGTTGTTGGGTATAGTTCTTTCCTTGATCTATGGTATTGACTAGATCCTTGATGTCTAGTTCTCTCCTAAATCTATGGTCTTGACTAGCTCTTTGATGACTAGTTATTTCCTTGATTTATGGCTTGATCTACGACCTTGACTGGTTATTAGATCGTTATTCCTCGCATATTTAAGCAAGGCCCATTCTCAATGTATTGCATTGAGTTCCATAATAATATATGATATTGTTTCTCATTTGTTTGCAAAGGTTTTATGTAAAGTTATTCTGGCGAATTGCTTTCATCTTATTGATCATGGTGTTTGATTAACATCTATGTTCTTGGCTTGGTACGATCTGGTTATCATTCCTTTCAGTGATAGTAAATGTTAATTGATATGGTAAAATTGTGATGATTAGTAATTATGAATAATTGATTTAGAATATAGTTGCTTAACCATGATAATGATCCAGTTATGTCATATGATGATGTTATATGATAGATGATATACGTGTTTTGATTTCTTGAAGTATTGATATGACCTTGAGGTTGAAGGTGGTATTGTCTTGGTTGTTTGCAGGGAACGAAATATAAATAAACAAAGGAGGGACTAGGAAGACCAACCCTAAAGGACTGTCATGTGTTTACAACATGGTCACCTTGGTCGTCATTCTGTGTGCATGTGTCATCATGTTATTTGTCATTTGTTAGGAGGTTTCCAATGGGGAGAAACCTCATAAGTGACCATGGGTGTAAATGTTCTTTTTTCTTTCTATTTATTTGTCTTAGTTGATGTTGTGATTTTGTAAAATCCTAATGTTCTCTCATGTTCTTGTGTTTATTATTGTACCCTTAATTAAGTATGTAATTTTTTCCTTTATATTAATTGGATGATGTGGCATATGGGGGGGATGATTGTGTGAGATATACCTTATTTTCTTTATACTTTTATTGGATTTTATTTTTCTCTTGGTTTGTGTGCCCATCCCCATCTCCAAAACTCAGATTTGGGCTTTGAGCCCGTTTTTGGAGACTTGTGGGACAATTTTTACTTTTCCCACTCTCATTAAACCCTTCCACTAACCCAACCTATGGTATGAGGGGTCAAATGTAGCCCTAATCATGTGCTTTTGAGGGAAAATAGGCAATTAATGCCACCTTTTACTTATTTCCCTAATTTTGAAATCTTGAAATATGGAATGGGAAGGTATGTGTTATGTCTCATCTTCCTCATTTATGGTACCTTAGTTTGTGTTTTGGGTTGTGAGGTTGGAAATGAGGTGGCATCCTACATGGAGCCACATCACCATCCTCTCTCCACCAAATTTTATTTATAGGAGTCTTTTATGTTTTTTTGGGGTTACTTGCTGGGAGATTTTGGGAAGGTTGCATGGGAGTTGTTTGGATTATGGAAAGAAGTTGGAGCTTTGGTGCTAGAAGGTTGAAGGAGCTCTATGGTAAGGTGGGATCTAAACTTGGTATTTTGGTTTTTCTCACTTATGAATGGAGTTGTGAAATGTATGAATGCATGTGTTTTTGTATGGGTTTGAGTAGAATCGACCATAGGATGGTGTAGGGAGAGGGAAATGGGGCCAATGTAGAGGTAAAAGGGAGTGTGTGAGGTCTTGTGGAGGGAGTGTGGGAAGGGTAATCCACCTATGTGGAGATATAAGGAAATCTATATTATTATGTATTCTTCAAAATGAAGAGATAAGAAGTTTGTGTGTGTGTGCGTGTGTATAGTGCACTTTAAGGTTTTGGGTGGATCCCTATCCTGCTTGGGAGGTATAAGGAGATGGCCACTTTGTTTCCCTTCTCCTTTGGCTCAACTTTTTGAGCCTACGTGTTTATGTATGTTACATGTTTTTTTCTATTGTTTTGTCTTGTGTGTGTTGCAGATTTATTGTGTGTGTATGTGTTGTTGAAGCCAATTTTGTGAGGTTGTCATGGTTGTGAACACCCCTCATTCCTTCTTGGTTGGGGCTCGGGGGCCAATGAGAAGGTTGGATTCACCTTCTCATTGGATTAAGGCTGGGAGGCGAGTGTTCCCTAGCTCCATTCCTTTGTCTAATGTCATGGAGATGGAGAAAAAATAATTGGAGTTGCAGGCTGTAGGAATTGTAAATTATCTCCAAAGAGATTCAAGTTGTAATTGTGGAAAAATTGTTATTTTCAGCATGTTGTCTCCACTTTGACTGGAGGGCTTGTATACTTGTATTTCAATTGTTCTTCTTGAATGATGTATGTTTAAATCAGGAATGGATTATCAAAACATGTAATTGAGTTGGTTGAAAGACGATTAATTCTTAAGGCTGCATTTCATTTAAATTTGTATTGTATTTAAACATGTACCTTAATTAAAATTTATGTTTGTCTTACAACCTCTAAACTAATAATTTTATTAGTTATAATTTACTTGTAAAAATAGAATATAGTTGTTGTAGTTGCTTGTTATGCCTTTTCTTTTTTGGAATGGTTATGTAAAGTGGTGGAAAATTGGATTAGTTGCAAGTTCTCCTTCAATTAAATATGAAATCCTTGAATTAATTCTGTTGTTATGAATAGTGGAATCTCTTATTTATAATGTATATTTTCCTTCTGATTTTTTTAATAACATAATTCATAATTAAACTATCATTGTATGCTTGTATTGTGATGAAATATTTCCATTTTAAATCAACACAAAAAATATATACTTCCACTGTAATGCTTCTCATGGAATTAAATATTAGCAAACAATGTGTTCTGCATGTATACCTTGTTGAAAACAAAACAGGAAGTATATATGTATAAATATATACAAATATTGTAGTGCCCACTTCCCTTTGACACCTTTTGATGCTTAGTTTGATATTGTTGTTTACATTATGGACATTATTATGCTTTGATTTAGTATGATGTTATATATTTGATCATGGATTATTGTGATCTTGATTTGGTTATGATGCACGATGATTATTAGAGACACTCATATGTGGATGATAATATACTATTTGACATGGATGTTTTATGAATGTTGTTCGGACATGTGATGTGGATATTGTGAGTAGACCTAGAAAATGGACATTATATGATGATGATATAGTTGTTGATATAAATTGTTAGTGATATTGTTAATTGCCTTGATGTTGTGATTCATATGTATAGATGATTATGTAATTTTATTTATATCATTTTGGATGTTCTGATACGGCCACGAGGCTGAAGGAGGTATTTTTGTTTTGTAGGTTAAATATCACAACAAACATCGGGGGATTGGAGACCAACCACAATGGAATTCTAGGTGAATTCGATAAGGTCACCATGGCAACTTGTTTTTTGTGTTGTGTTTGTTGTTGTTAGGTATTCCCATGGGGAGGATCACCTTTATATGTGACCATGGGTTTTGTATATTTTATTATGTTTTCCCTTTTATTATTGTTATATGTATTTTATTAGTGACGTGTCCCTTTCTTTTATTTAATTATTGTGGTAGATTAATGTGAGAAATCATATGGTTAAAAGTTAAATAAATCAAATTGGGATATGGGAAAATAATAATGGAAGTTTTTGGCTCCTTGTATTAAATATGTAAGGGATGTGTAAGTTTGTGTAAGATTTGTGTAAGTCAGATTTTGGAGTATGAAATACTCCACCTCCTTGGAAATTCGAATTTGTCCTTGGGGGTTGTTTTTGGAGGCTTGTGGGAGAAGTAAAACTTGTCTCATGCCTCTTAAAGCTATTTAAAAACCATACCTATGGTTGGAGGGTTGATTTTATCCCTTTGTAATACATTTGTATTAATCATGTTGCATGTTTTAATTGCACTTTCTTCATGTTTTAAATTTACAGTTCTTTGGGGTGCGGGCTTTTTGGAGTGTGCACGTAAATTTTCATATTTTCACCCACCTCTTTATTGTGCTTGGGAGAATGAATTTTTGTCTTCTATGTTTGGAGTTGAGGATGTGTGATGTGGCATCCTACATGGATCCACATCATCCTCTTCTCTTCCCTCTTCTATAAAATTCAAACTCTTTGCTTGTTTTGGGTTGTTGAATCATTTTGCATGCTTCCTTGGGGCGGATTTTCTTATGCTTGGAGCTCTTGCTTTTGGAAGGAGTTTGGAAGGCTTTACTTGCTTGTTGGCTACTATTTTTGAGGCTGTGTTCTTGGCATTGAGAGCTTACTGTTTGGAAACAAAAGCTACCATGGAGAGGTAGGAGTCTAGCTCTTCCTTTTGTTGTTATTTCTTTTGTTTTTGTATGAATGGTGTATGTGCTTTGTGTAATTGTTGTCTGGTTAGGTAGACTGCCTTAGGGATGGTGTATGAGAAGGCTATGGGGAATCCATATGAGGGGGGCATAAAGGAATGCCAGTGGCATCATATTTGTGGAGGGAGTTTGGGTTTGGGATCCACCATGGAAAAGAAATAGCTTGCATTTCTTACTTTGTGGGGGGCATAAGGAAATATGTGGGGGGCATAAGGAGGGATTGTGAGGGGCATAAGGATATGTGTGGTGAATTTTTATTGGTGGTTTGTTACTGGTGGATGCCTAATTCCCATTGGGAGGCATAAGTAATTTCCCCCATAGTCCTTGCTCCTTTGGCTTGCATGATCAAGCCTGAGTTCTATTTGAATGTTTTTCAAATGCAGTTGTAAACTGTTGTTTTTGTTGGATTGTGTTTTAATTTGATTATGCATGTTGAAAGAATGTTGTGTGTTGTAGAAGCATGTTGTTGTCATGGGTTGCTATCCATTTCTTATTGCATTGTGGTTGGGGGTTTGGGGCCAATGATGAAGGATGGCTTCTCCTTTCACTGGATATCTTGGTTGGGTGGAGAGCATTGCCTTTCCCCCACTTTTGTTGTGATCAAATTGGAAGAAAAAAGAAACTTGCATGTTGCTATCCTGGAGCAGAAGAAGATAGTTTTGCCAGCCCCTTGTGAAAAAATTCATTTGTAACCTTTCCCACTTTGAAGTGGATGAAATTGTAATATATTTGTGAAGAAAATATGTTGTAATTGGTTATGAAAGTTGTATATTCGAACTATGAAGGATGTTTATACTCTTTTCTATTTATTGGAAAGAAAGAAATAGAATTCCGTTATTTACAATCAAACATTGAAAGATGTAAAGTTGTAAAATTGAAGTCAATAAAGGATTGTTATACCTTTCTTCATATGCATTGTTGTGTTGAATTGGAATATCAGATTGTGATTGAAATCCTTTTTTAGAAAAATGAAAAAAAAGAAGAAATACGTATGAAGGAATTATATCACTTTGTCTCTTTTGGAAATATATTAAATTGGAAACCAGACTTTACTATTCAACTTTAAAATGATTTTTTTATAAACAAATAAATGCCTTGGAATAGAATATAAATTAATTTCCACAATTGAATGATGAAATTGATAAACTGATTTTCTAGAAATGGATCTCTGTTGTAAATTTAAAACTGGCAAATAAATTTAATCAAAATGTACAGTTGGGGCCTACACATAATAATCAACTTGGAAACATCAAAATTTAGCATGTTGTATTATCAAGGAACTCAAATTGACAAATAACACTTAAGAATTAATTCAGGACATTGCCAAATCGAGCCCAAACCTTTTTATAGTCATTTTCTGTCAATTGTTGGAAAAAATTAAATTGGAAATCAAACAAGTAAAATTACCTTCCTAAAATATCCTAAATCCTTCCTAGCACAATCCACCATGTCTTTTTGGCATGTTGAGTGAATGAGGATACCAAATTGGATAAATTTTATAAGTTGAAATTTATCAGTTGCATGTTTAAAATCCTGCAGGATGTTTTCACAAAAATTACCCCTTAAAATTTATCAAAATGTTAAATTTATGATTCTTGTGCAAAGAGGGCATCGAGAGTTTTCCAGAAAGTCCTCATTTTCCCAAAACTGAGCTTTCTAGCAAAAGTTATGACCCTTCGAAGTTTTCCTTCCTTGGCGGGAAAATTTGGGAAAATTTTCCCTGGCGGGCCTGTGGCCCGAAATTTTCCCGTTGAAAAATCCTTAGAAAAAAAAAATTAGGAAAAAAAAATTCTTGGGGAAAATTTTAAAAATTTCCTCCGCCAGCCCGCAACCAATTAGAGGCTACCACGTGTCCTCACGAGGCAACGGCAGAGGCGCGGCATCATTCTTGTCCTTGGGTTTTTTTTAATTTTTTTGAAAATTTTACCTTTTTCCCCGCTGGCCCGTGGCCAATCACAGGCTGCCACATGGCAGCATGGGGGTGATAGCAGAGGGGGCAAAACCCTCGCAACCTTTCTATTTTTTTAATTTTTCTTTTGGAAAATTTTTAAAGGGACCCCCACGGCCCCGCACTCCCGCCCTTGCCATGGTGTAATCCCCTCCGCGGATGCGCGGACCCATGCATGCCTTTTTCCCCTTGTCTCCCCCTAGGTGAAATCTCCCAAACACCTCTGTCGCCCCGCCCTTCCCTCTTTTCTCCCGGTTATGGCTTAGAGCCCGACACGTGTCCCTGGTAGCACAACGGAGGCGTGGGCATAAATTGGTATTTTCTCCCTGCATAAGAAAATTTGCAAACACCACCCCACGTCCTGCCAACCTGACAAAGGGTCTTCTTCCCCGCTCAACACGTGTCCCCTTGGGGGAAAATTTGACTCCCAAGGCTTGTCAGCCCATAATTGGAGTTTCTCAAAGAGTTAGGAGGGATTCTTTATATCGTTGGAAAGGTGAGAAAATTTCCTATCCAATGGGAATGATTTAGGGAAAATTTTGAATGCGTTAGGTGTGAGAAAAAATAAGTTGAAACTCTGAGCTTGTTAGAGAGGGGGTATGGTGTTAATTTACCCCCTGAACCTAACTAAAACTTCTAACCCTAAAATTTGGACCTTGTAGCCTCTGATAAGTGTTAATAGAATAAAGGTATGTTCTAGTAGATTAAACTTGTTCTGGAACCTGTTAGTGTTAACTGTTGTCTTGCAACCTGGTTGTGGGCACTTCTAATAAAAAAAAATTATTCCATAATTTTCCTGACTAACCCTAGGTTATTTCTTGGGTCTCAAGTGGGTTGTATCTCACGGGCATCACAAATATTTACATTAGATAAAAGAAAGGTTGTATAAGATATATATATATATATATATATATATATATATATAAAGATAAAAGGTAATCAATTTCTTTATGGCTAGGTTTTGTTTTAAACCAAAAAAAATCAAAATGGTGGGGAGGGGCTGTGTAGCCTTCTCCCCACCCCTTTGTAATGGGAAGTATGGAGTGCGAGGTGGGGTGGGGAATAGGCCGTGGCCTACCCCCACACTCACACTCCATACTCCCCCACCATCGTGCCCTCACCAACAGCCACGGACAGGCCCTTGTTGCATGCGCCTTCAATCTACACATAACCCTATTCAGGTGCCTAAATTTGTAATATATATATATATATATACAAAAGTTAATTTATTAAAAAAAACTCATATCTATCCTTATCAATACAAAAAAAGCTTTAGGGTAAATAAAATTCCCAAAACCAAAAGATTCCGGTAAATAAATGAGAAAATAGATATGCTTAGCAAACCCTAGGGGTAAATAAATTATAATAGAGAGTAAAATGGAGGAAGAAATCCCCCCTCATTGCAGATCTGTAACAAAGAAAATCATCATAGATCTCCACAAGCTTCCATGGCCTCCATCTTCTCCTTCCTGCAACCCAACCTGTGCAAATGGAGGCACATTAGGGAAAACAAAAGAATAAAAAGGAAGAGATAAGGGAGATTTAAGGCTTTTTAGGGAAACCTAGGATCTAGGGTGGAGATTAGTTTCATCCAAGGGTCTTAATATAATCCACAAACTTAAAGGGGATGGGGAAATAGATGTCTTATTAGTGTGTGGATAATTTAATTAATGGGGGAACCCTAGTGAGATTTATTCACGGGTGAGTTTAGTTAGTGTATGACATTATTAAATATATGGTGGGTTTAATTTACTATGGGGCATTTTAATTATGAGTTAAATAAAATAATGTTGGGCATGGGGGTATTTAAATAAATTATTTAAGGGGATTAAAAAGGATTGAAGTTAAATGTATAATTAAATAAATTAATGTGTGGCATGGGTATTATTAACTTAGGAAAGTAAAATCAAATTTAGCTTAGGAAATGATTTTAAACGAAATTAATTTAGGAAATATTTTAAATAAAATTAATAGGAACTTAGGAGGAGGATTTAACTCCGCAATAATTTTTGGGGGATTCAATAATATTATTTTAATTGTTAATTTGGTTCCGACTCCTTTAGGGGAGTGTGGCATCTAATGACGAGAAATTAAATCAACGTAATTAGCGTATATCATCCTTGTATTATTTTTTTATAAAAAAAAATCGTAATCTCCTACATATTGTGTTATGGTTTTGCTGCATCAAATTTTGGGTGTCATAGACCATGTTGTTGGCCATGCTTGTCTGTCTCATTAATTGTACCTGAGAACACTCTCCTTCACTATGCCTTCATAAATTCAAATATTTGAATTCTCCCATTATTTAATTAAAATAATATTTAATGTTCTTTGGAGAATCCAAAATTGTCGATGGTGGGACCCCGCAATGTTAAATTTACATGAAAAAGGGGCTTGGTTAATTAACTCGATGAATGGCTCGCTAACCAGCTTGTCGAGCTGGCTGGTGAGCTACTCCGTTGACTTCCACATCGAGCTCCTCATACTTTCATCACCCACTCGGCACACTACATTCTGCATCGGCGGTTTTTTGGTGGACAACTCGGTTTTGCATGTTATGGGTTGCTTCGTATACTTGCATGTTTTATGTTTTAAAAACCACCACGTCTGTTTTAGCTCGAACGAGCTCTTTTCAAATGCTTAACGGCCAACCGTTTTGCATTGATCAATCCCTGCGACGACTCGGTTGACTTCCAACAACTGAGCAATAACCTGATCGGATTCCACGCACCCATCCATTAATGCCGTGTGTTACACTCCATTCGAGTTGGCTCAACCGCCACCTTTACCCCATGCCACATTCCCTATGCTTCTGAGCCGTTCTAACTCAATGCTCTTTGATGAATTATGTGCCCACCATCTCAAGAAAGCACCCTGAAACATGCTGACCAAGCAACTCGACTGAACCTTAACTCACCACTACCCGCCATGAACATGTGTGTCTTACCTCCAACTTGGAGTTGATTGAGCTATACTCAAGGGCCTCGTGCTCAACGCGTTCATTGGATGACTTGCCACGATTGCATTCACCAACTCACTTTCGGACATCAACCAAGCTCACCCTTTCAGGCTTCGGAAGTTAAACCTCCCCGCATATCAAACTCTGAATTTTAGAGTTTCAGAGTTTTGGGCTTCGGGCTCTCCTGTGAAATTTCACCAACTCAGCACCCAAAAGCCCGAACTTTGAAAATCCATTTCCCCGAACTCCGAAAAAATCCATTTCCATCTCGAGCTTGAAACTTGCTTCACTGAGCTCCTTGCTTTCACGGTTCCGTCTTTTCGCTAAGTTGGCTGAGTTGAGCATTCTATGAAACGTTGAATGGATTTTCTTACAGAGCTAGTCTCACGACTCTGATCTCAGCTCGGCCTATGCCAAGCTCCCAAACATGGACATGTATCCACATTGGCTGACCCTAGAATGGTTCCCTCACATTTGCTACATCACTGAGTAAAATTGTGATCAATCTTCAACTTGATCGAGCTCAGCCATTTTCACCTTGCTAAGGATTTCCACCGCTAAGTCGGTGCATCCATTACCTGACCGAGTTTCATTCTATAGCTTGATGACATGAGTTGTTCCCATGACCAGCCTTCAAGCCATTCTTCCTGTACAAGCTTCCAAGAATTATCCAACCCGGCTCCGTGTTAATATCCGCCTTGGTTCTAACGCTAAGCCTTAACACCTCTGTGGTTCGATTTAAACTCAACTGTGCCATGACATGCCGAGTTTCTCCACTAGCTTGATTCAACAAGCTATTATTTAACGCGTTCTTCTAAACTCATGTGATCACTGCAAACTCACATCGTCAGTTCTCTTTTCTCAGTTGTGCCCTTGCCATACAACGAGCTTCTTAATGAGTCAATCTTCACCTCACTGTGCTCCATTGAATTATTCAAAATACCTCCGCCAACTGTATTTTCTTCATCCAAGCTCGCCTGTCACTTCCAACTCGGTCCATCTCCCGTGTTATTCCACTGTTTATGTCGTGAATATCATGAGCCATTGAGAATCTTGGACCATTTACATTCACCATGCTGTGATATTAGACTCGGTCCCCAAGTTATGAGTTTTGAATCCAATCCTTTCGAACCACATGTAGCCCTAACGAACCGAGATGAGCTCGATGTTGAGATAGTGACCACTTATGCAAGCCAACTTACCTCCCCGCAAGCCGATATTGAATGCCTTGTTTATGCACTAATGAGCTATTCATAGAACTCGGCCCACTTACAATTCTCTGACCCTGTTACCTTATACCAAGTGGCTCGATATGCTTCAACCGGGATGTGCATCTCTCCTCACACTTGTCAACAATCACCAAGTCACTGCATCAAGCCAAATTGAGCTCCCAATGCAGCTTGACCTTCATCATGCCAACCTGAGTCATTTACCGAGATCTTTTAACATCATGAGCTCATTAACCATTGAGCTCCCATTTGCGATGCTCCTTTGAGTCCCCCAACAACTCAGGTCTCACTTTTAGCTTTACCTTGAGTTATTTTCCTTTGTGTGCCCCTGGCTAGTATAGCCCAAGCCAATTTCATTCACCCCAATGTTGAGCTAAAACTTACCAGCTCGTCGAGCTGTTTTCAAGCTCAGAGCCATTTAGGCCCCTTCAAACCAAATTTTGTCCTAAATTCAACTTTATCGGCCCTTTTCCTGAAACCAGAAGATCATGGAAGTACAATAAGCCTTCTTAACTTGATTTATCAAATTTTAATCACTTTTTGCCCATGTTGACCAGAAGTGGGCCTCCAAGACCAATTTTCTTCTTCTCTACAACCCACGAACCAACAAGACCAAAAGAAGGAAAAATAGCTCAAGATGACTCTGAAACTACCCGGAATGACATAAACGCTCCTTACACATAAAATTTACTTGTAATGTCCTAGAATGCTTTAGGAAGGACTTTTTCAAGTCCTAAGGTACAATTGTCTCCCGTTGTCTAATTTTGCTCCAAGGGAAAAAATTGGATAACAAGTCTGGATCGCTTGATCGGGAAAATGACCTGTTTAGGCATGTGCAAAACCTGATTATACACTTTAGGCACAAAATCCTTATCTTTGTTTCCAACTCTTCAAAAATTTAAGTCTATGAAAGTGGAAAAGAATTCACCCTTTTGATGGATATTAAAAAATAACTGACTAGGATGAAAACATGAAGAGGAAAATGGGAGAGTACCTATTCAAATACAAATACAAAGAAAGACACGGGTTAGGTTTTGGGGGTGCGCAAGCAGGTGAAAAAACCCAATGGAATTTCAAATACAAAGTACAAATGACGTGGAAAGACCCATATTTATAAAAAAACCCTAGCATTAAATACACATAAGCCAACATGTGTGCTCACATACCTGACAGGTGGAAATTAAATGCACTGATTTTGGAATCAGAAAATCGATTGCATCTGTCATCATGGAATCGGGTCCCGAAAACCCGACATGGAGTCTTTATCATGCAATGTTTTGGGTTCGGGAAACATGGAGCACATTGCATATGTTTTAGAGGTGGATGTTCTGATGCAATCAGATCCTGAAATCCTGTAACATCCTCATTTCAGAACACCAGAATAAGGGAATTTTTTTTTTTTTTTTTGATAACGTTCACTGTTATGAATTATAAAATTCAAACACACGTTCAAGTTTTAATAATTGTTCTCTACCCAAACAACACAGTTTGGATCACACAATTCCTTTTTAAAATGAATGTTCCCTATTCGCATATTTACAATATGGAACACACATTCAATGCCATTCAATCTTATAACAGATTCTATATGCTGCTGTAAATGACTCGATGAACTGCCGATCTTCCATTTTCATGGCTCGGAGTTTCAACGATCCTTCATTTCATGACTCGGCAACAACCAATCCTTCATGTTCATGACTCGGCAACAACCGATCCTTCATGATTGTTTATGCATAGTATATTATATATACTTGTTCTCATAACCTTCCCCAGTTATAGAAGTGATCCATTTAAGAAGCCTATCTGAATATCTGTTACTGATATTCATCTGACATCCTGCATCTTAAATTAAGTGATAAGGACAACGCAACTAGCAATTGCAATACTTTGGCCAAATATTTTCACATGCTTTGCATGATCATATTCCTGGATGTGATACACATCTACGGAATACGTCCTTCACTTCACTTCACCTGTTATCTAGAATGGTCTTTCCTGGCTCCTACCAGTCCTCATCGTTTAAGGTCAGTTTTAAACTTTCAATTCCAGCTAGTAATATGAACGGGTATAGGAAGGCACTCCTGGTAACTAAAGATACGCAGACATACGGTGTCGTTACGCCACAACTCCATGTGTCTTTTTGTCTTTAGTATTCCGGAGTCACTCCGTATACCAGATCATACCCTATCCCCCTGCTAAGCTCTACACATTCAGCCTATGTATTCTAAATGTTTTAATTCGGGAGGGCATTGCTATATGTCAGCTGTAACATTGTGTCGTCATGAAGACGCCGTCTTCATGAAGACACCTTGCTGTAGCTGGCGTATGCCAATGTCCTGCAGAATCCACCCATCGAGAATACACATCCTGCTCAAGTGACTTAGCCACGAGTTAATAATTAAAATCAACTTTCAGCATTCGTGTTGATCCCTTGATCCTCGTTTCCATTGCAGTTGTATATAACTAAGAGGGACTAAACCATCCATTAGTTTGCTATGTATCTTCTCCTTCGAATCGAAGGGCTACAATTCCTTACTTGGTTTATTTCTTAATCATTGGATTAAGCAGTCCGTACCGACGGATGTGATAAGTTTAACCTATTAAACTTAGCCAATATTTTTCCAACTACAACTGATTTCAGAATATTAACTTATTAGACGTCATTCAAACGAGGTCTAAACTTTGAGAAATGAATTCATTTGTTCTCCTTAACGTTATATAGTTAAGGTCCATTAGTTATGGATATATTTATCCTATATCCTTTATTCTGAATTTTATCAAACGGGATCATTAATGGAGTTCGAAAGCGAAGTTCGATTACTCCGAAGTTGAATTGATATTCCTTAGCTCCTAAGCTAATCCTGAATACCTTCTGATTATGGAATCATATTCTTCTTAATCCTTTCTAATGTCAATTAAAAATTCATCTTTACCCAAGTATGAACTAATTGCACTTTTCAACTTAAAAGTTGCATTTAAGTAAGAACAGATATCAGTTTCAATTCAGCATCCATCCAAGGACAATGAAACAATTCCAAATCAAGAAATAACATCATATTTCCAATTTAACAACAATATCAAACTAATATAATTATCGAAAATATCACACTTGTAATTGTATTCAATATTTCAACTCATAATTTGTACATTTGCCAATCCAACTGATTGGGCATAGTTTATCCGAAACATCCATACAACTCATGGACAGAAGAATATATTTTCTTCTTTTCACAATTCCTCGAAGAGGAATAAAAGCAACAATTACAATTCATTATCAAATCAAAAGCATCAGAAAACAGCCAAGTCTTCATTCTAATCAAATTCCATCTGCAAAATGAATTACACGGGTCAGTTCAATGAACTGAGCATATTAAGCACTTATCCTTAAAATAGGGTGCTTCAACTAACTGTTTCAATAAAGGAACCCTGATTTTATGAAACGTCAGTTAAACATCAATCATGAAATAGGCACAGAAGAAAGATCAGCATAACAACTGAACTATCAAAACTATCATCACAATCAGCCAAAGGACTGTTGTCCCGTTTCCACATAATCATTGCAAGTATCAATTTACAATATTTGTAAAGTTAGGAATACAAGTAGCTTGCTGCCTATATAGCATCCAGTTATCCTTTCCACGCCTTTTGTAGATCAAGAATTTTGCGCTTGTTACCTGTCCAAGTTAATGCACCAAACTAAACACAAAAACCCTGAAAAACCTCAATGAAATTGATACCTGATGAAGATGTAGATGGATGAGGAAGCCGATGTAGATAAGACGGGCGCACACGAGCAATTCACACAATAGATCCGAATAACCTGCAAAACACCGATGCTTGACAGAAAAAGACCACGTTAAAAGATATTTAAGTGGACTGCCCGAGAAGCGGGTCCGAGAAGCGATAAGCTTCCTCGGCGGATGTCAGTCCACGTTTTCAATTAAGAAAAGAAGCATACATGATAAAAGATGTAAATAAAGACTAGATTTTCTGATTGCAGTAATAAGACAGAATCTAAACAGCAGACAGAAAGTACAGAAAATAGGGAACTATGAAATAAATGTTGGATTTGTGTTACCTGTATCCTTTTACCTATCTGCAGATAAATCGGCGTCGACTGGGTATAATCGGCGTCGATCGAGACTGGTCGGCGTCGATTGAGGGGGATCGGCGTCGATTGGGTAGAATCGGCGTCGACTGGAGACAGATCAGTCAATCAGGGACTGTGCGACAAGATTCGGGAATTGGAAGGTGAATGTGGTCTGCTGGATGTGCCGAAGTTGGCGAGACACTGGAACGGGGTCACCAGATGATAGATGATGGTGTGCGATGCTGATGTGACAGGGACAGAGTAACGGTGCTCCTCTCAGGGATTGATTCGGACAGGATCTGCCCTAATTTGATACAATTGATGCTAAGAAGATCTCTCTTTCTCTCAACCTGTATCTTTCGCTCTCTGTTCGCTTTTTCGCTCGTTCGTAATCTCTTCTTCGGTCTCTTCGGTTTCTTCCGTCTCTTCGGTCCTTAGAACTGAGTTCTGGGCTTGCTTTTATAATCGGCGCCGCTCCTAGAAAATCGGCGCCGACCATATGGGTCGGCGCCGATCGCGGAAAAGACTCCCGAGGTGGCTAAAAATGATCGATTTCGAGAAAGATAAGACTTATCCCGATTATGGGAAAATATCCCGCTTAGGGAAGATTAAAAATAGATGTGATACATGGATAGAATAAATTTGGGGTGGATAAGTGATTAAGATGCATGGGAAGAAGCGTAATTAAATATTTAATATTTAATCACTCATGGGTAAGATGTGATGGGATGAATTAAATTTGGAATAAGTGATTAAATCACAAATTGGATAATATCCCAAGGGGATAGTTGGTGACGTAAACGTGCCCCAGGTTACCTAGGCAAGTAAACAGATGGGAGGGACACTAAATTGGGTAACCAATTTTAAGTGTCTACACCTTTCATTAATAACAAATGCAAAGGATGAAACTAACTGAAATATAAATCCATTACTTTCCTTTCCGTTCATGAAGCATATTAAATTCAAAGCATTCAAGTACAGACAAGAAAGCGAACAGCAATGCATATAGTTGCTCCCATCTAAGCACTATAAAATTCATCATTCACGAATTCCAGATTTCCAACTGAATGAAAGAAGAAAAGATCATTTTTCTAAAACATTCATTCATATCTCTATTTCCTTCCACATGACTGTCCTAACACTGGAACCCAAACGAAAATCAATTCAAGATAACAGTGCAGAGTGAAACTTACAAAATCCATTCGGAATTCACTTTCCGGCAGTAAGGATAACTTCATTTATAATCACCTTTAAATGAAAACAGGGAAGAATTCACCATTCATATCCATACTTCATTTGAATCAGACTCATATAAAGATCCGAAACAGATTAGTACAACATTAGGTATATCCAAGATCAAACAATATAAGGTTGCATACCATGTATTTACCATAATAAAAGAAACTATATTTCTTTCGCTGCATACTAAACAGAAACAGTATTTCAATCATGCAGTCAGTTAATCACATGATTATCTAATTCTAGGAACGTGCCCCGTTCAGAATAACATTTATTCATTGCTGTTACCTACAGCAAGTCCATTATTCACATGAATATGAATTTCATCAAGTTAAAACAGCAGGCAGAAGAAGGATTTCCTTCCAACAATGATTCTACCCAATCCATTTTCCAGTTTCATAACAGTATGCACAACTTCCAGAATGCAAAAATCAGACGTCATTACCTTTAGCAAAATAACCGTACAGGATGGCAAAATATGAACCTAGTACAGTCAAGGCAACTCCCATTGCATGAAAAAATTTCATTGCATGTATTCCTTGCCCAGCAATTCAAACTAATTCATAACCACCAAAACAGTCCATTCTCAAAGACCGTTCAGCATTGATCAACATAACTAATCATCATACTTTCCTAGCAAGATCACCTTATTCATTACAATTTCAGAGGGAAATCTATTTCTTTTCCAATTCCCATAAACACTCATATAAAAGTCTAATGCCCATTCCCTTTTAAAATACAAGATGCCATTTCCTCATAATTCAAAACAGCAGAAGGAAGAGGAAGTCTTATTTCCCTTTTAAGCAAGAAAGGAAAGAACAGTCAAAGACATATTATCATTTCTTTCTCCATGGCAATTTTGTATGCTCATACAAAAGAAACAATGTTGTATTCATCACAATCAACACAGCAGAGAGAGAGGAGGAAACTATTTCCTTCAAAGAAAGCTTCAGTAGAGAAACGACCTCAAGCCGTTCTTACAACCAATACAATCATATCGCAGTTCAGATGACAACAACAATAATACAGCAATAGAATAACCCATACTAGCTGTACAGTTTTACCTTCCATTCCACAAGAATAACCAATTAAAATTTTCATACAATACCCATAACCAGCACCTCATGGAGGTATTTCCATTCAAGAAGAGCAAGACAGTTAGACACAGCTACGGGGAACGATTTTCCTATCATTTCCAAAAGAAAAGACAGCAAGGGTCGACAAACCCAAATCATAGCGACACAACTCATATAACATGCACAGTCTTAAGATATATATGACGTTTTCCCATTACTGTTAAACATCTAGCTCGACAGGAAGGTATTTCATTCAATAAAATACAAGGACAGTCGAACTCAGCGACCAATAACGATGATTCATATTATTTCCAAATAATAGCAAGAGTCATCGGTTCCCAATCATAGCAATATAATCACGACTATATTTCCATTTTCCCTTTACATGCAATAGCAGTTCCAAGCACAACAGCAAAGAAAACGATTACAATGTAAGGAAAAGATTAAACTGTCTGTTCCACTTCATACAACATGTACAGAGGAAGAAAAGGTCTATTTTATCCCACAATACAGTCAACAACCACCGCAGTAAATCATTCCCAACTTGATTCGAGCAAAAACACACCGAAACCAAGCAACCAGAACGATTCATCATATCATTTTCCAACCAAAAAGCAACAAGAATCGATGAAACCCAATTCGAATCGACTCAACAGCAAATCACACAATCCAAACCCAAGAGCAGGGTTGTTTTAATGAAACACTTAATCAAAGCAAAGATTTTTAAAGAGAAGGGCTTGACATGCCTGAAATTTCTTTTCCAGAGCTCAAAGAAAACCTTATTTGCCACGTTTTTCCTTCCACAACGACAACACAAACTTCCCAGCACTCCTTTCTTCTTCAGGCTTAGCAATAGCCTCGAAACTCCAAGAGAAATGTCAAATGCTAAGAGCTGGTTCGACTGAACCAGACCAAAAAAAACCAAATGCAGAGCAACTTCGGCCAAAACCAAATCAAACAATGAAAAATCAAATTCCCTCATGATGTTTCCAAGGCGAGCTGGTCGCGAGGACCGAAACAATCAATGCATTAAAGGCTCTGCCCTTTTTCCTTACTTTCCACGCCACCGCCACTTGGGTTGGCAAACTCTAATTTTCAAAATTTCCATGCAAATTGAATTTGGCTCTATTTCTAAATAGATGTCTCTAATTCCTTACGTGCCCCGCCAAAACTGGCGCTGTCCACGTAGGGACAGTTCATTAAATGCCAATGAATGCCTCCTTCCCATCCTTATCCCTTTCCCTCCAAGGGTCTGCGCACCCCTTAGATTAGGAATAGTTTAGGTTGCAAGTAGTATTCAACCTAGGTCCTTGTTTAACCTTAGGTTTTAGAACTTAGGTTTATTTTCCCTTTTTTTTCATAATTTAAAAATCCACTTAGGATAGTAGTGTAGGATGTATGTTAGGCCTTAGGGTTAGTTTAGGTTTAATTCACACTAACCACTAACACTAACAACTTCCATCCAGCCTCCTTACTAACATTCACGTTAGTGCAGAGCAGGACGTTCCGTCCTTCAGATTACGTGCCAAGGCCACCCGTGTCCAGGCATTTCTTGCCTCACGAGGTCCCAAATTCGATAGTACAGGGTTCAAGAATCGAACCCCTGTCGTTGGCATTTTCGTGCTAGTTGTTCACACCTGCAATCAGGCGTTGCACGCTCATAACAATCTCAGTCCGGTTCAAGTGTGAATTGACACAGAAATCACAAGAGGACCTCAGCATACTTGAATCAATGGCATTGATTCAAGGTATGCTTTCAATCAGCAACAAGAGCTAGCAAGTATACGACAATTTGTCGTCACATCAGCAAACACACAAGTACAATATTTTCTATCCCATGTAATAAATCACAGTATGCAAGAATCCAAATTAGCAACACATTCTCTTAAGATCAAAACATATCTTAACATGTTTGCTTTCATTTCAGCAGCTATAACAATATGTAAAACATTCACCAAGTTAACATACAAAATCAGAGTGTTACAAATCCAATTACACGTAGTTAAAGTCAGACTTCAAAATCGGAATATAGTGAACATTTTACATGTGCTTTAGTGGGAAGAGGTTTCGATGCAATCGGATCCGGAAACCCGACAACATATAGTTCAAATTGGACTTCAAGTTCAGAAAGCATGGAACACTTTGCATGCATTTTGAATCTCCCATGTTATGTGCAATTGGATCTCGAAACTCAGTAGCACAGTGTAATTCAAAAATCGAAATCAGGAAGCAAGGAACGAGATGCATGCCAAATGTAAAGGGATCCCGAAGTCCGATACAAAGGATTTTTGAGACATCTTCAAAGACAAATTTTTCGATCAAAAGACTAAAAAAGGATACATCAAAAAAATTTGATTGGTTATCTCCAATTTCTTGATAAACTAAAATTTGGGATAACAAACCCTGTTGGCGGGTTTGTTTGACATGGATCTATTTTTCCCATTCAAGTTTTATTTTTCTGTTAAATACATGGAGAAACAAACAACATATACGATACTTTTGAAGCTAAATGATTCATGTAATATTTTTTCAACTGGAATCTTATCACTTTAAGGAATATCTATATCAAATGCCCTTAAAAACTTGGAATATATTTTCAACTGGAATCCTAAATTTCCTACAATAAACTTGTAAACACTAAAATATCTAAAATATCTATAACCTGCAAAGTACTTGTCATATCAAGGAAATATTGACAAAAAGGCATATAAGGTGGAACTTTTTACTTATTTTTATTTTAGCCCTATGTAATTTATTTTTACCGTGGTTAGTTTTTACCCTCTTGGTCGACCAGGGTTTGAAGCCACAAATAAACACACACCCCGCCATCTATGTGTCTCTCTTCAAATGTATGACACGCCTTATTGTAATGGGCCTCCCCTTTTTCCAAAAAAAAACATTGGTAGGAAGTTGCTATGTTGGCCGTTAATATCTCCATTCTAAACGACATGTTTATAGTCTCTTTCATCCAATTAAAGTGACCAAGTGAATGTTAGCATATTTCTTCTGATCTATTGAGCACGCATCTTCACCATTTCCTTCAAACGTAAGATTTTATAAGATCTTTTCCATGCCATATTGAGGTCTTTCATATATTCCAATGTTGTTTTATTGAATTTGAATCTATATAGCCTGCATTAATACTATTTAATTTTCCAGTCAGTAGACTTAAATCCATTCCTGACATGGTCATTTCAAATTGCAGTTACTTATGATCACTATTTCAAATTCCTTACCAGTGTTTGAATATTTTTGTCGTCTAGTGCCAATGATGAAATTATTATTGTTTGATCATAAATGTAAAGGTTAAAAACATATATATTTATGCTGAAGTCATGTCAGAGGTAGGTTTGGGCAAGGGGTGGTCTGACAGGTGACTCATCAGCCCACAGTTCAAAGTAAGTTGACATCCTCCACAAAACCACCTGAGATTGTCGACCTACATGTGTTGTATCCTCAGTTTCTTGAAATTGGGAATTCCCGTTCAATCCTTTCATAAGCGTAGAAGAGTACAAATGATTGGATTTAATGAATTTCATTTAGTCTACTTTAAACCTTGATGTCCTTCATGGGCCCATGCTAAGGTCAAGAAATTAAAACTTCCTCTGGCAAGAGCGACAATGTTGTTGATAAAAGTTATTTTTGGTAATCTTGAATGTTAAAAGGTCACCAATTTTATAGTTGTGTCAAAATTTCCATATCCCACTCCACTTCCACATATGTAGAAAAAATGAATATAAAGTTTTTTGGTGGTGGGATGAAATGGAAGAGCTTACGCGACAAAAAAAATTGAGTAGTTGTTGGCGTATTTTTATGCCAAAGACATTTTCACTAAGGGAATGACCTAGTTAGCGACTAACAGGTGCCAGACATTGAAGGGTGGAGATAACTTTTGTTGTTGTTTTCCGTACATGGACATCAAACAAAATAATCTTGGCCTTCCATTTCACTGCCCCCTGCTTCGTTAGCATCACCTTCATGAAACACATTTCATGCATTCGTCATGTATGAACCCCCACAAGTGTCAAAGTTGTTCTGTTTTACATCATCACTATTTTTTTACTTGCAGTGTTCCCAGTTGTAGTTGCTTTTAGAAAGGATGAATAAGAACAGGAGGACCGGGTGCCAGTGAAAGGTTTTCCGTCGATTAAGAGGGATGACTGCAACAATGCTTTGTTTTAACTATCTACATGGAATATTCTTGGGAGAATATTCCTGATTGCATTGCAAGTGGTCGGTGATTTGAATCCCCATAGGCATAGGTGCTAGGTACTCTGAATCGGGGATTTTTTTTTTTTAAAGAACAAAGCTGGGAAAAAACAAGATTTTAAAAACATTAAAATTAACCGGACAAGATTCTCCTCATCGCTACTAAAATGGTCATCTTTTTTCATTGTATTTAGTGTCTCGCTATAGCGCCGAACACTTTCACATAAACCTTTCACAATGAAATGACCGTTCAAAACCCTTGCAAGGATAAAAATTCCACAAAGATGAAATGGGATCACATTACCACCATCATTGGAGTTTAGTATACGTACCTAAAAATGTCCACAGAGGTTTTAAAAAATGCACTCGGACAAAACATGGATCAAGGACCTTGGGGAAAGTTACTAAATTTTATTAAAATATTAAATATATTATATCCCTGTAATGGTTTGCTTAGTTGTAGTGAAAACCAGTTTCTATTTTGATGTCTCATGTTACTCATTACTTTTTTCATCATGTCCCACAATTGTTCCATAACTCACTACAAAATTTGATGAGTGGGAACCTTAATCACATTCTTGAAATCTAAAGAGAACCCATTATCATACATGAACATGAAAACAACAACACAATGAAACCTCAATGTAAAATTGGAATTTCTTTAACAATTGTTGAATTCCAAATTGAACCAAAAAATGTTTTTTTTTTCCTTTAAAATATTCATTGACAAAACCTTGCTTTTTGAAATAGCTCCAAACTGTGTTTCCACGATGCCCTGCATGTCATATCCCACTTCTCTGTAAAAAAATTGACAATAAATACACATGATACATATCTTCATCCTTGAAAAAAAGATAGATTCCACAAATGGTCCCCCCCACATTATTCTCTCCCAATTCCTTCTCCTCCCTCTAACCCCCTCTTCTACAACCCTCTTCCTCCTTTTATGTTTTGGTCCCTCAAAATCAACCTCATCGTAGACTTCCCCTTCGGCATTCACATCACACACTTCACATGTGATTGCTAGTTTAATGGATGTGTGAACTTAAGGAAAGAGGGCTAATGGAAATGTTTATTTCCACATGGGCGTCCCAACATTCCACTCACGACATGTAGTTGTTATTATTCATCCGTTAGAGAGGAATCTCCGTAGTGCTTGATATATCATCATACCTCTAAATTATTATGATGTAGTCACATCTAGTACCTTAATGCTTACAACAAGAAATTTTGATCAACAACTTCAACTTAGTTCAACTCTTACAAAAAAATGCACCTTGTTCTCTAAGCTTGGAAACTCAAAACTCACAATTCTAACATTTAGGCTTAATCATCTCATGCAATGTTACAAACATGTTTGACACTCTTAAATCCACCTATCTCAGCTACCTAGGCCCCTAGTTTCACAATATTTGGAAGAACTTGTTCAACTTGGCCAAAACTGTGTTCCTAGGATTCTTAAGAATACAATTGCTAGGAATGGTATAGGCTAGAAACTTTTACCAAGATTCTGGAGAAGGTGAAAATGTTTTTTTATCCTCCTTTGTGAAGTTATAGGTGTGTGCAAATTTATTTACTTCAACTCACAATCCTCCTCCTACTTACTTCACAATACCTTCCTCTAGGTCAAGAATGCCTTTACCAGGCCTATCATAGTAGTAAATTTTATAGAACTCTTGATTGCAATATCATCTTCACTATTAAGAGGTCATTCAATCACCCTTTTAAGTCCAAGATTCTTTGTACAAGATTTCAGGGTTCACTCCTTTGGAAACTTTTACTAAAAATTAAAATTTGAAGACTCTAATCAGGTCTTCCTCTATTTTTCTCAGTGCCACAAGTAAATTGTCATGGAAATCCTCTAGGAGATGAATATTTTATTCTTGAATCATTCATAATCACAATAGAGCACCCTCTCATAGTCCTTTCTACAATTTTTTTACCAATTTAAATGGTCCAAACATGAGATATTGGATTTTCCTTCAAGAAACCCTAATTGTGCATTCACAGTGAGCCCGAGACAGTAATTTCTTCTTCCAATTTAACTAAATTGAATTATCAAGACTATAACTTACTCATGGATGTCTATTTAAGAATTTAGAATCTTATTCTTTTACCAGTATGCCTAAAACTTCTCTATTCCACGTGCAATATCTTTAAAATGCCATGTTATGTGTATAAAAATCAAGGTTTCTTAATTGTAAACCCTTCTCATAACATTCCTCAATCAAAAATCAACTTGGATGTTTCTTAGATAGCCTGTAGGCTCTAAACAAGAGGTAGAATGTTATAAGATATATTTCATCCATTCCTCTAAGCCTTCTTATTCATCCTTTACCTTGAACTATACTCACCACAAATTTGCATTCACAGTTTTCTAAGGGTTTCAAAAATTGTCTTCACAATAAAAATCTCAAATATCATTCTAGATAAATGCCAACAAGTACTCTTACATGACACTCTATCACTATGGTGTGCCATCAATATCTTGCACTAAAACATTCATAACTCAAAAATGAATCGTAGTATAGAACAAATTGCAACAATGGATCCTTGTGCAAAAACAATATTTCTTGCCCATTCACGATATTTGGATCTCCAGTAACGCACCTTCAAATTGATTGATAAATGATCAAAATTAGTTGCAATATGGCATTTTAAATACCCCCACCATTCGAATCCTTGGCCTCTAACTATCTTCTAAGGCCACTATAGATATGCTTTACAAGATATGGTTACATTACATAAGGAGTATCAAACAGCTCAACTTATGAGTTACAAATCAAAATTTACATCACCCTAAAGTGACTTCAAGACCACATAATAAACCTTATTATCCCAAAATTAAGCCTTGTATAAGCTTTAGAAAAACTCCCTATTTCAATCCTAGAAAGATCAAAAATTGGCTCTAGGAGAGATTCAAAAATTTTTAATTTGCCAAAATGGAGGGAAACTCCATAGTTTGAATTTTTTTACCTCTTAGACCTATGAAACCAACTTAAATGACCCCTAGGACACCTTTGAGACATATAAAACCCAAAAATTTGATATATATATATATATATATATATATATATATATATAGACATAATATTTCCCTCTGGAGTGATGCTCCTACATCATACTCCTAAGGGGAAAAGAAAATTATCCTCCATATAATTTGTTTACTAGCTTCTTGCTCCTCCTTTTTTCTTTGTTTCCATATGTACACCAACTTCTGAAGATGTTATTTGGCTATACTCATTGCTTGCTTCTTAGTCTTTGGTTGTACCTTATTTCTCACTCTTGTAACTGACTATCTTCTTAAGAAAATATATGCTTGTAGGCCCATTCTTGATGTTTTCTTCTTCATGATTGTGTGTTTGTAATTTTTGTACCTAAATATGTAATAAATATGCATGTTATTATACCTTTACACCATGTTTTACAACTCTCTTTTTCTCTTTTTGCTTCATTTCATCTTGAAAACTGAAATTTTACACTTAGTCTTAAGTTTCACATCTTCAAATGACCTTTTCTTCTTTGGTATACCTACATACACAACATCCAAGACAATATTAGATCATAAAAACTTATTGTCTCCTTCCTTCTTTCTCTCCATGCCTTCCTCTTTCTTGGTATCTTCTTGACTTTGTATTTTCTTGGCCTTTTGGGCTGATGTTCCATCTTCTTCATGACTGGTTTCTTTGTTGACCAAGTCTGAATTATCTTTTTCCTCATCATATTTTGAGTCACATTTCTTCTTAACAACCTTTTCTAATTGTTTCCTATCCTTCTCCACTTCACCACCAACAAATATTCTTTTCTTTTACCTTACAATTTTATTTTCCTTTGCAAATACCCTTGGTATTCTTGTATTCCACTTACCCATTCCCACATCTTCCTAACTGTACTAGCTTTATCCTCCATTCTGAAGCTATTATCTTTATCTTTTCCACATAGTTCTACTACATTTAAAGCATGCTCTAGGGTTGATACCCCTTATTGAAATTTATCTAAGCTTTCATAAAAAAAAACACCCTCTTGTTCATTTATCTTTTCTGGTTCTTGAATTATCTACTTCTTACTTTCACTTCCTATCTCAAGCTCATCCATATCAAGAGAAGCTAAAAATGCTTCTATCACTTCTTATTCTTCACTCAAACCTGCATATACACTCCTAAAATCACTATTGGAAGTAAATACATGAGGTTTACAAACCTCTCTAGATGTTCTAAGGACCCTCTTTACTATCCTCATAACTCCTTTTCATTTCAAGGATTTCTTTGAAGCCCTTTCTCTGTTCTATCTTCTTTGATCTTTCCTTATTCAAACTACCCCTATTTTCATATCTCATCAAACTTGCTTCACTCCCTACCTCTTTCATCAAAACCATAGTCACTGTAGTTGGAGGGGCTCTTTTTTTTTCTTAGCAACTCAACTTCTGCTCTCAAATTAGAATCTTCTTTTTCTACAAATTCATCATATTTTGGACTTGTGTCTTCTTGTCCTTCACTTCTTACCATTTTTCTTCCAACCTCCTTCCTTTGTTTTTCTTCTTCCTTTCCAAGAATCTTCATTGATTCTTCCTCTTCCTTCCTTGCATGTACACACTAAAATGGAGAAATTAGATCATGACTTTCAACCTCATCAACTTCTTTTTGGTTCAAAAACTCCTTAGAACTAAACAACATATTCAATTTCTTTGACTCTTGGTATTTCAAAGAAAATAAAATACGATTCTTACCATTCTTCACCAAATGACACTCATTTTTCCTTCCATCATAAACAACATGTCTATTAAATTGCCAAGGCTTACCCAATAAATGGTGGAAAACATCCATAGACATGACATCACACATTACTTCATCAACAAAATTTCCTATCTTAAAAGGCACATTACACTGTTCATTCACAATAATTTGACGATCCTTTCTAATCCAAGCCACTCTATAAGTTCTAGGATGGGGTAACCTCTTTAAAATTAACTTGGAAACCATTTCGTGTGACAAAATATTATCTGTAATTCCATTATCTATGATAACTTGAAACACCTTACCTTTGGTTTTGCATCTTCTCCTGAATATGACTCTTCCTAGTCACCAAGTTTTTTTCCTTCTTGTCAAAGTTCAACGCTCTTCTAGTTAGAAGTAACTCATGCTACCTTTCATCATCATTCCTTGACTCTACTTTTGGTCTCCTTCTTCCTCTAACAACATCATCCAATGTATCTACCTTAGCATGTAATGGCATCACCATTTGTCTCATTTTCTCCATCTTGTTAAATATCATTTCTTGACATACAAAGAACATTAGAAATACTTGAGTCCATTATGAAAATGACAAAATATTTTCAAACACTCTTTCTTACTCTGATACAAATATGGTGTAGTCATATCTAGTATCTTAACACTTACAATAAGAAAGTTAGATCAACAAACTTCTACTCAGTTCAACTCTTGTAAAAAAATGTACCTTGTTCTCTATGCTTGGAAACATGAAAAATTACAATTCTAACATTTTGGCTTTCAAATCATTCAAATATATACAAACATTTTCTGATACTCCTTTATCCACCTATCTTCAATCATTCCTAGGCCCATGGTTTAGCACAATATTTATCAAAACCTTTGTTTGCAAAATTACCAACTGTAGCTTACCTCTTAAGACATACCTTACTCTTGGAGATGTATAGGATAGAATAATATTACAAGGTTTTAGAGGGAGATTATAGTAAACTTGAACACCCTTTATTGATTTTAAGGTGTGGGAAACTTGGTTTGATTAAATTCCCAAAGCTTCCCTTACTTCTTTCAGTATGCCCTTAACAAGACTAACTTTCTCCTACTAGCCCAGTCTCAAAGCAAATTTCAATGTATCTCTAGATTAGAAGACTCAGTTGGTATACTAGTTAGTTTTTGGAACACCCAATTAGGGCACAATTCTTGCATGTAAAGTTCCTGGGTACCACCTTCTTTGTAAGAATTTGCAAAAACTACAAAATTTCAGTCTTTAATTAGGCTTCCTCCATTTTTTCTACAATGCCTCAAGCAAACTGTTAAGAAAAGCTTCTTGAATGTCACCATATTATCACAGAATTTCTTTTTGAGTCTCAATGGAATCACCAAGAGGGTGATTTCTACAATTTTGGGACCTCTAATTTGAAGTAGGAGACCTTAAAAGGCATAATTCCTCAGAAACCCTAAGGGTTTCATAGTGCAGGCCCGAGAATGGAAGAATTACCTCTAAAAACTTTTGTATCTAATTTCAAGATTTCAAAATCTTCGAATAGGTTTATAGCATCAGTTTATCATTCTAAAAAATTACCAGTAAAATCTTTTCTTCTCTTATCCACGTGTTTCTCCTTCAAAATACCATGTCTAACACATGAAAATCAAGGTTTCTTAGCAGTCATTAAGGTTTTATTTAATTAAGACAAACATGATTTAGACCTGTTCTCAGTCTGAATAGATCTTCTTAATGCTCAACCTCCTTATAATTCTTATTCCACTTCTAACATTCGTCTATCTTTCATGAAATCATGACTTGTTCTTCTCAAGAACTTGAATTAGGCTCACACAAAACCTTGTTACAATTGTTTTGAAGTTTCAAAGGTGCATTCAAAAACAATGTTTTCAAGGTTCCTTCAACATAATTCAATGCAAGTTCTCTAAGATGAACTCAACTATGATCAATTCCATCAATAGCATCCACAGAACACATTCATAGCTAACATCAAAACATAGTATTCTATAGAAATACAACCATGAAATCTTGTGTAAAAATAGTATTTCTTGCTAGTCACATGCTTGAAGCTCCAATACACCTTCTCCTTGATTGATCAATGAGAAAATCATTTAAAAAATTCTTTCAAATACTCCTTGGATTCGAACTCTCCTTGTAACTAACTTTTTTTGGTCATATGCAGGCTTTACAATATATGGTCATATTACAAAAAGTATGAAAGAGATCAACTTTGATTAGAAGTTGTAATTTCGTCATCACCCTAGTACTTGGAGACCACATTGGAGATTTAACCAAATACAAAATTCTTTAGAACCACTAAAAAACTCCCTACACAACCTAGAAAGCCAAAAATTGGCTCTAGAAGATTCAAATTTTTGAATAGGCCAAAATGAAGGGAAACTCCATAGTTTGAATTTTTGACCTCTTAGACCTATGACACCAACTTGAATGACCCCTAAGACACCTCTAATACCTATCAAATCCAAAATTTCATATATACACAACAATATTTCCCTTTGGAGTGATGTTCTTGCATCAAGTTATTAGCTTACAGCCTTGTGGAAGACTATCGTTCTTCTACATCCTACTCGACATTCTCCCAAAACACACCACAACCTCTTCATTTTATTGGTATCATTCCTTAAAATCTTGAGTACGGAACAATGTAAATGAATCATCCAAATGTGAAAATGCATATTATTCAGTCATTAACAGAGGTTCGGTATTTTAATTTTAATATCTTTATTCAAAACATCCTCCATATGTTGAAGGGGCCTTGGTCTATTGGTGTGATGTATGGCTTTCAATGAGACCACTAGGGATTAATTCTTTCTAAGTGCAAGGCCTAGAGACACCTGACATAGAGAGTCAAACGGTTAAGGTCAAGATTGTGCCCTAGGTCATTTTGACGGCGTGGATGCCCCTTACTCGTAGTTGATTAGCTAAAGGTGGTCACTAGTTTAGTTTCTTCGCTTACTTTGCATTGTTTAATCTATATGTTTCCTATGGAACTTAGGTAGAGATGCCATTAAACTATGTAATACAGTGCCCAATTATAACACCCTTAGAGGTGCTCAATAAAAAAAAACATCCTCCATATGATATTTTTTATTTTTATGCACATTTAATTCATATTCTTTTTTGTTTCTTTTTTTTTTTACCAAAAGATGTCCGTAGGATTTTTCAAGCATTGATTTTTTTGTGAACTCAAGTATTTGTTTCTTTTTTTTTATCGTCGTATTTATAAAACAATGTTAATTTTATTTTACAATAATACTAATTGTTTTATTAGATCATATATTATTGTGGTTTTTCCTATATATAAAATTTGTCATTAATTAAATACTCTTTATGGATAAGTATTACTCAAATAATTTCTCTTCTCGTATAATTGTAATACTAGTGAAAATTTAAGAAGACCCATTTTTCACTTAGGCATCTTATATCGTAAGTATCAAGAATATTTATCATTTATTCCATAATTTATACGGGTAATTACTTTCCATTATAACAATTTTAATAGTTATCATAATTATTATCAATATAAAACCAAATTTAATAACGACAAGATTATATCATAAAAATCTAAAGATTTGTGCATTGTAGCTACTCCTACATGGAGAATTAAAACTTGCTAACCTTCAAAGGAAGTTCATCTTATGCCAGTTGACTCTAAATTTATTTCAACATCGAAACATATGTAACATCTCATTTTGTACAAGTTATTAGAACCAAAAAGAGATAAAATTTATTTCTCTATATTTTAATAAACTAATCTTTTTGATTGTATACAATTACATATTCACAACTAACTATTGTATACAATTACATATTCACAACATTTATACAATTAAATTGATATGTAAGATTTTATTTTCATTCCATATAAATTTCAAACACTTTGTTCCATGCTCCAAATTTAACTCCAAAATGAGCCACAATACCAAAGCAAAGAGGTACTCTCCTCCCAACTTGTGTCACAAAGCAGGAGACCCTGTGACCCCACGAGCCATGAACTCCCAACCCGTGCATCTTGTGATAAAAAATAAGGGTTTAGGGGATAAACAAGGGGATGTAAAAACCCATAAAATAGGTTGAATTCAACACATATGGATCTCCTAACTCCCTAGTGGAAGAATCACATTTTCAATTAACATAAAACACCACAAAACTATCTCCTAAGGGTTTCATAGCTCAAAAACATTATCAAGGAGATACAAAAATATAGCCAAAAGGCCTAAACTCATTTTCTACAAAATAAGGAAATTGTGATCATATTGGTGACTTTTCTTTTAACTATTAATTTCCATAATCTCATTTACCTGAGAGTATGAAAGACGTATAAAAGAAGTAACCAAGAATATGGGCATTTCATAAGAGTATAATACCTCAGTTGCTCCTATCGTTACAAGATATCATTGCTCCTCTTTAAGCTCATCTCTTCCTATTGATACACATTATTATTCCTCTTCAAGTTACCTTTCAAACTCTAGGAAAATTAGTAAAGTATTGTTGTAAGTGCAAACCTTGAATACAGAGCAAGCAAACTAGTTGTCTAGACCCCCCAAAACTAGTGAGAGGATCTCCTATTTATAACATTCTTCTCATTTTTACAAAAAATAAGAATGGAATACTCGTCCCCATGTGTATAAAACACATGGCAAAAAAATATCAATGTTTAAATAAATGTTATCTACTCCCACATGGGAAATTATGCCACTTTATTCAACCACCATATCTTATCTTGATTCCATATTCAATGCACTTACCAATCATATCATAAATGTGTGGTTTTTAGTGCCAAAAAGTCTCTAAACTCCAAAATATCCTACTCAATCCATACCTTAAGGTCCTAAACTCATTTAAACATCATAAAAGGTCAAATTTTCCTTAAAGACTTCATTTAATGTGGAATCCACCCCTATTTCGAGTTATGCAAGTTGTTTCCATATGTATGAATCACATTTCCTCCAACTTGACTTTATATATTTCCTAGAGGCTCAAGGGTCAAGTATTCAAAAAGGTTGTGTTTAAAAATATTAGTTTAAAACATCACATTTTTCTAGTTATGGTCCATTATATTGGTTGAACAAAGAGGGATAAGACAATGAGGTCAATATAGGAAACACATTGATCATTTGATGCTCCGTGTAGTTCAAGTTCTTCACTTGGTCTTATTTTCACCTACACATGCATTGCACACATAAAAATGCTCTAACCTATGATAGCCAAAGCAACAAATAACATAATCTTAAAATAATAAGTTTGCATCACACAATGGCATGCAAATATGTAAGATGATTTTCAACATCATAAGGTGACAATAGTAGTGATATGAAGAATCCGAATCAAAATAATATACTTATTAAAAATTAAAAGATACATAATTATGTTGATTCAATTATATATATAAGTGATCAACATTAATAATAACAATACCCCAAGTTATTCAATAACAAAATAACTTCTAAACTGATATGATGTGTCGTTATGACAATTAATATAATGGTATGAGGGTAAAATAGGCTTAGATAAAATTAGGCCTCACAAATGGTGTTGTAAAGGTGACGAATGTCAAAGAAGGTCTAATAGATGTAGAAGTAATATGTGAAGAATGGTATTGGTGTGGTGGACAAGACAAACAAGTGTGGTGAGCACTAGGAGGTTGTTAAGAAGTTGTGTAGGTAGTGTGTGTACGAAAGGATTGATGTAGGACTCTAGGGGAGGGGTGACACTGAGAAGAACTAAAGTGGGTAGATGAAGTGTGAGCAAATAAAGTCCTATCAAAAGACATAGGAGGACTAAAGTGACTATGAATAGTGTGTAAGAGGACATGCCTAGGGAAGAAATTAGAAGTGTTAGGGCCATGAGATGCATTGGGTGAAAGAAAATGAGGAGGAACGATGGAAGAAGAACTAGGCACATTAGGATGGGTAGCGTCAAATGGAATACCTCTAATGGTGATAACTTTTTGATTGTATATAAACTTAACACATTGATATATAACTGAGGGAATGATCCGAAGAATACGTAGTCAAGGGAGACCTAACCACAGGGCACCGGAACTGAGAGTGAAATAACCAAGAATAAGAGTGATGTAGTAATAGGACCAATGGTGATGGGTAGAGTGATGTTTATGTAGTGATGATTTATATCAAGTGTAAGATTGTGCATGGAAATGCCCAAAAATTGAAGCAGTGTTAGAGAACAAATAATGTTAATATTATGTAGATCTACCAAAATACCATGTATTGGTATGTGATTAATAAAAATAGGAATGGAAAATGTGTCTAAAATAAGCATAGTATCGATATCATAGTCATCAAAAGTGATGATCATAGAAAAATATAGTGTATAATTAACTACGACAATCATTTCATATAAGGGGTGATCATAAGAGGGTAGTGGAGGCACCATGCAATAATAATTATTTACATATGAAGAAGATTTTGTAGTTTCATGCTTAAGAAGTGGATCACTGAATATTTTCAACTTATAGTTATCATTGATTAGCTTTGAAGAATAAGTGGGCTCATCCCATTCAGTAGCTTTATAATCGATAAGATATTGAATAACGTAACAAATCTCTAAGTAGTTGTCTATAGAGTGCCTAGAACACTAGGGAAGAAATTAGAAGTATTCCAGTTAGGGCGATGATAATCATAATATGCATTGGCATTGAACTTCTTTCTTTGAGGTCTACTCATATCAACCTCAAATGGTTGAGGGGGAGAAATGAGATTTCACTCAAGTAATTATTTCAATAAAATGTGAGGATCTCAGAACTTGGAAGATGAGTAAATTGGCGGCGCACAAGATGCAATTTAGCTTAACAGGTTATGAGATAGCATTAACGGTATCCTTAGAATTAGATTTGTCATCATTGGGTTTGCCTTTAGATGTGAAATAACCAAGCCTAAGAGTGATGCAGTAATAGGACCAATGGCCGATCTTTGAATATTCATTGTTTTCTTGAAAAGTTGATAGTAGATGCTGGAGGAGAGTTAACAATGTACTTAAGTTTGTTCACATGTAACAATTTAGCTTCGCACTCTTTTAAGGTGTGGCATAGATGCTTACAAGAGAACAAATAATGTTAATATGGAGACACGCGGCGGTTTAAACTTGTTGAACATTACCATATCTTACAAAAGAGCTAGTAATATTTGTACGAATAGGTCTTGCAATTCGTTATTAGCTAAGTTATTGTTCATTTTGGTAATTCATAGGGTCTTATAATGCAATACATAGGCATTAAGAGGTTAATTGGTCCATTTTCATATTTGAGCCAACTATGCATAAGAAATTTTGTCCTCAATATTGATAGAGAATTATGCCTTGTGATCATAAGAGGGTAGTGGAGGCACCACGCAATAACTCTATAAAAATAAATTTTCCAAAATAGTGCATGCGCACACAAAGTGGATGGGGAGAGCATTAAACCAATGTAATGTGAATTCCTTAAGACTTTGGGTGAAAATCTTGATAAGAAAAATGTCATTAGAAGCATAATTCAGTAGCTTTATCAGAAAGCGAAACAAGTGATGTGGACTGAGTAAAGATGCTTGGCAGTATCCCTTTTTCATCACATATAGGAAATTTAGGAGCAAAAATACCAATAGATAATGGACAAGAAACCACGTTGGGTGAAAGTGGATTGTGCATCCTAAGAATACATAATATTAGATGAAGTGGATGCACCTTGTTGCAATTGTAATATTTGTGCTTGTAAAGTATAAACAAGGGATTCAAGAGCTTGTGTGCTAGAATAATATACATGCAAACCAAGGATGCAATTTAGCTTAACAGGTTATGAGATAGCATTAACGTATATAGGGTATGTGTAGCAACAATGGTGGTTACGAGAATAAACATAGATACATTTTCAAATTGATAGGATGGATGCCCCCAAAAGGTGTGGACATCACAAATGTAGCAACAAAGTTAGAGGTCATGATGTGTAATAACGAAACATGTTCAAGTTGATCTCATGCATCATAGAGTAAAAGGTAAATATTAGAGGGATTATCTTTCAATAATTGGTAAAAAAATTTGGCATCCTCATCAGGGATACCTTGCAATCCCTTCGTTAGGGAGCTACCTTGATCATTGTGGTTAGGGTGAGAATTGGAATCTCAGGCTGACACATAATTAATGATAATAGCAAAATCATTATTAGTGAAGAGATCATGTGTTAGGTCAAAATAACAAGAAGGGGCATTAAATATTGGTAGAAAGAGGAGGTGACACATCATGAGTGGCATATGCTATAGGAATGGATTCAGTAGGAGGTAGTGTTTGAATATCAGTAGTGATAGCCTTAATTGCATCATATGTTATGCAACAATGGTGGTTGCATTAGTAAATAGGGAGTCATCATGATAGGATGTGATAGACACATTGTCATCACCTTTATCAAGAAGGGTGGTGCTACATTCGGTATCACAATAGGAAATATCATGTATATGTGAAGGAGTGGGTAAAATTGCATCATATGTTATGCCATTAGTAAATAGGGAGTCATCATGATAGGATGTGATAGACACATTGTCATCACCTTTATCAAGAAGGGTGGTGCTACATTCGGTATCGCAATAGGAAATATCATGTATATGTGAAGGAGTGGGTAAAATTGCTAAATCATTATCACTGGTTGGCTTGAGAAGACTAGTACCAGTTTAAATTTTATGAGGTATGTTTTTTAGCACAAATTTCCGAAACAATTGGGGTTTAAAAGTAGGAGGGACAATTGTGGTTGGGGTAAATGCATCACAATCAACAAAATGTTTGTGAGCTAGGGAAAAAGTAACCATATGGTGAGCATAAATGTAGGCATGATGTTAAACAAAATGATCCAAGGATACCCATAGGTCATAAGGTCTACACATTGTTTGAAACTATTTGCATATAGAAGAGATCATCAAGAGATTTCCAACACACTTTGGATGGGGTCAAATGGAATTCATATGCAGAAGTTACAACCCACAAAAGATTTGCATCAACAATAAAATATGGAGAAGGTGGAAAATGCTGATTAGGCTTCCCATGTGGACCAATGGCCTATCAACACGTGGAAAAGAGTATTTTAGCAAAAAATTTGGGTTTGGTCAGCTCCGATTTTCGTCATCCGGTGAGGTCCATTTTTTATTAGGAGGGGGACTTGGGTACCTTGTCATATTTCCACATCATTGATTTCGTATGGGCCAAGTCTTACATTTCCAGCTCGGTGAGCACGTGAATAAGTTTCAAGCATGGGTCAAGCTCATCATCCTGGCACAAGTTACGTGTGAGCTAAGTCAACAACTGAGTTGAGTGTATGACTCAACATGTTTTCCAACCAAGAGAGTTAACAACCACCACACCATAGACTAACTAGTGAGTCAAGAAAGCCCGATGACATATTTAATGGTGGCTCCAACAAAAGCATGTCCAATATGTGTATGCAGCCATGATTCAACCTCACCCACATTTTATTAAAATACATGGATCAATATCTATATGAATAATGTGGCATTTCACCCACCAAAATGCAAGTGAAACATATTCAAAAGGCTTAAAATATCACACTTAGGGATTGACCCCCTAACCTTTCACACCCAACTTAGAGTCCTCACCAATATGCCATGCATGACTATGCTCTAAATAGCCTAAGAATTTAAAATTTATTCTTTATTCTCCGGCCCTAATTCACTATAAAATTTTGTATAGCATTTGGTAAAGGAATAAGAAGCTTAGTGGTGGGTTTATGCTTTTTTTAAGCTTGGTGAAGCTTGGCTTTATAAGCTTATAAATCTTTTGGCCAACAACTTCACCAAGTTTGGGGCTCATATGTGGTAGAGTTAGGTAAGCTTTATGAGAATATTATTGAAGTCTTTGGTTATAAAGCCCCTTGTGTACAAGGAGATGGATCTTTTTGTAAAAAAGGAGAATAATGTATGTGAGAGACCTTTTGTAAAAAGGAGAGCATGATGTTAAAGCCCTATAATGGGAGAATGAAGCCATGTAACAAGAGAATGAAGCCTCAGTTAAAGAGAGATTATTTTACCCATGTAAGGATAATTTGATAGCCCCTTCTTAGGAGAGAGCCGCCTATAGCGAGAGATTTATTTTCCCTTTCTTGTGTAAGGAGATGATTGTATTGCCTTTGTAAATGAGAGATATTGTAGTATAGCCTATTATTATGTAGAAAACGACCCTTTGTAATTAAGAGAGAGAAAATTTGTATGCCCTTTTGTAAATGAGAAAGAGCCCATCATAAGGCAAGAGAGCTTGTTATTACAAAGCAGAACAACTCCTGTGTTATGGAAAGATAACCTCTCTTTTTTAGAGAAGATTGATTATTGTGGGAAGGTCATTGGAGATAGAACTATATATTTGCTAAAGTTAATATCATAGGTATTTTTTTTGCAGACCAAGAATGCATAATTTATGTCAAGATTGGATGGAAACCACGTTTACATCATTAATAGATCGGTGTGAGTGTTTTCTAGACCCAGAGACATAGCCCAATAGGGGTGAACTCCATTATCAACCTAGTTTACATTGTTATTTGTTCTCATCTTTTTCTCATGGTTTTAAATTCAATTTTTAATGTTGACTTTTATTATTGTGCCAATTTTTATGTAAATTACAAAAAAATGAGAATAAGCCAAAAGAAAGCACAATCCTAGAGAAATAAACATATATCCCTATAGAAACCCTAAATCAACTAAGGTTTAGAGATCAACAAGCCTAACACACAAAGAATCAGATAGATCCTAGATTAGGTGAAGGGTTCGATCATCACCAAAATGTTTTCCCTCAATTAAATATTGTTAGATGAGTGATGTATAATTTAATTATGTTTAATAGGGTAATGTTCAAAGACTGGCACGACTATTGTAAATAATTAACTTCCAACTTTGAAAACATAATGAAATGTGTACAATTATCTTGCTACAAATTATTTTGGAAATATATGGAAGTGTACACTACTAGAAATGGGTGATTCGAACCTTAAGGACCTTTGAAACTGTAATTATAGCTATGAATCCACATGGGTCAGGGCTGTACCAAAATATCACGACTATATCATGCGCTCTTGACCTAACTATATGTTCTTGGACCTGCATTGAATTAGCTCCTATAACTTTCTATGGTGTTCACCTTCCTGGATTTATCTTTCACTTTCAAACCCTAGTTTTCGTACATGTAGTGAGACTCTTTGAATGCACTGATCATCATCTCAAATCCTATCCATCGATGAATAATCTTATAAAACAAACATTATAAGGGTTGTGGGAACCCCCATATAATACCAAAATTTTATATTCTCTAAAGAGGCCTCAAATCACACGTCGTTCTCCACCTAGCATGTGATATCCAAATAAACCAATCAAATTTGGTAATTGATCTTGATTTTTCTTGTTTTGACTTGGCTCTTAATAAAATACTTGGAGAGAGGATGTTTGAGTTCTCGTGGATGAGAGAAAGTATTCCTTGACCTTATTTCTAGCTTCAAACCTGATGTGGGTGCTTCCTTAATGACTTTAGATGTGACAATGTGAGATTTAGGGAGCTTTAGGTGTCCTTTTCAAGTGTATGAAGTGAGTGCTTTAGTGAATTTCCTTATGAGTTTTGTGTTAGCAAATGTAGTGTTTACTTGCTTATATAGGGTTTTGTAGATGGCTTATCCGAGAAAGGCCCACCTGAATGGAGTATAAAAATCAACGAAATATATTGATTTGAAAGGAGAGTTGGAGGACATGTCGATCCAAGATCATACAAATGGGTCAAGACTGGATATTAAAATTGACCAAACTATACAACCCTGACTTAGAGCAGGAAATATGTAAAGTGAGGTTTGGGACCTGCCAATTGATGTTTTTCTATTGATTTTTTGCATTATGTTCTCAAAATGTGTCGATACATCAGTATACAAGGAAAAAAAAGCTAAACAATGGACCTCAGAATGTGCTAAACGGGAATGGAGAAGTTGTATTTATCATAACAAGAGTGTATAATCAAATCAAGGATTATCAAAGTGTAAATTTAAAAAATTTAGTGTCTACTATAAGTTACAAAGAATATTTTATTTCATACACTTTGAAGTCCATTACAACTTCTTTGAAAACGTAATTTTATAACAAGTAAATTGAGTAAATATTTTGTAGATTTGGAATGTACTAAATTTGCATAGCCAAAACCACTAGGTTGTTTTCACCAATCCGCACCACTTCCTTTGACCTACCAAACCTTTTACAAATCAACTCCCTTTTCAATGAATATTGCCATATTGCATACATGAAAATACATATTTTATTTGTTAACCATGGCCCTTGTCACACCCATGCAAAATATTCATTCAACTAGAACTGCATAAAACAAAACAAATAGATGATAGTTCCATTGACAAGAATAAGACTAGGTTTGTAGCTAATAGTTTTCCACAACGATAATTTATTCATCTAAGAGAAACTTATGTGCCCACAACAAAGATGAATATGAATAGATTTTTGTATGTGGCTGAACTATGAGAATATGCAAATAATAAAAACTAAAATATTGTATGCAAGCTCAAAAATTCAATTTGTGTAATGCCCCTTTCTAGGAAAAGCTAAAAGAAAATGAGAAATGGCACCAAGCTAAATCACAATAAATTAAAATTTATAATAGCAAGCTACAACAGTCTGAATTCTTATGACAACATGAAGGAAATTGTAATTATTCACTTTCAACACCAAATTTACACCATCCAAAGTATGTCAGGAACAATAGTAATTATATAGAGCAAGTACAAACCAAGAAATGAATTTTAAGAACTTTGGTTGAACTATAATAATTTAATTTATGAAAAAATCAAACCCACTTACCAAAATAGCCGAAAATAATGATTCCAAATCCCAGAGTTCAATCCAAAAACTAAAATACACCTTATAAATTAGGCATAATCTAAATATCAACAAAGAAAGGAGTTTCAAGCTCTAGATATCACCAAAACCCTCCACCATGTAAGTCACCACCCTATGAGAGGGTTTACAATGGGATGGAAATGGCGTGTTCCAAGGAAAATCTAAATGTAATCACCAAGTGTAGCTTCCACCAATGAAGGAATGTGGGGTTTCATCCTCAAACCAAGTACACAGAGGGTTTTCATCCTCAATTACAAGAAAGAGAAACTAATTTCGTGTTCTAACTCCAAGAGAATGAATTCCAAAGAAAGAATCCCCTTTCTCCATTCAAATGACCCCTTTAAATTGCTAAAGGTGGTGCCAAAACCCAAATAGAATCCCTCCAAAAAGGATCAACCTCCTTAGAGACATAAGAGTTCCCTTTTTCTTTTATTTTTAAATTTTCTTTTCATTTTTTCCCATCTGACTTGACTTCTCTAAAATATAATTAGAAAATTACTTAAAATAATAAGAATCTACAAAAGCAACTGAAAATTATGACATTAAACACTTCCCTCGCCTTTTCCCTTTAATCCCACTGGAAATGGAATGGGCATAAGGTCTTCAAACGAACTATCCTAGAAAAGGGGATATTATATTTTATGGTCTAAAGTAGAACGTGGGTATGCAAGACTTGATGAACATATCAAAGCCAAATATTTGAAAGGAAATATATCATATCTAAACCTTTATGTGATGAACACACACTTATACTGAGGGGGTGTGAATTAGTATAAGATAATATTTTACTTATTTAAAAATTTAATAACCACAATAATAAAAATCACACGAGATATAAAAATTACGAAACATAAGATTTACGTGAAAACCCTTTCGGGAGAAAACCATGGAGAAAAGAATGCTTGGATAAACTGTTCAAATCTGGTCATAAAATAATAAAATTTTCTTACAAAAAATTGTAGGAACCAACCCACTGGAGACACCAATCCCCATCATTAAGCAATTTGTAGGCGCCAACCTATTGGAGAAACCAATCCCCAATTTGAAGTACCAACTTAACAAGATACACCAATCTCTTCTCTTAAGAAGCTACAACCTCCAAAAAAAGCTTCTTTAATGGATGACAATTAAATATTTCTCCTTCACAAAAATATGCCTTGAATGATCTTTTTATTTTTCTCTCCTTCAAAATTTTTCTTGAGTTTGAATGATATATCTTTATTATTCCTCATATACTTTCTTTTCAACTACACCTCCTTTTATAACTTCTCTTGACACTTCGAAGGGGTGTGATTCCTCCTAAGGGACACTGTTTATTTTCTTAGGTGCTAGACATGTGTCAGCCCATAATTTAAATATTAACACCAAAATACAGGGGGGTCCGCCAACATTCTTCAATGACCATAAACTTGTCTTTAATGCCTTGAAATGGTGCAATCTGCCCTTGAATAATGGAGATTTGAAATTGATTTTGTTTGGACAATGATTAGTGGTCTTTGACATTCAACAATCAGATAATGATTTCATTTGATAAAAAATTCCTTTGACATCAATGACAATTAATCCAACACTATGAAAATTAGAGATACATTAATTTTGGCCATATATATTGACAATTTCATAATCACAAGGAATAACACAAGCATAGTTGAAAAATAAAAAGCTAGGCCAAGTAAAATCATTTAAATGGTAGACCATATACTAGTACATAATTATTGTTTAGGAGTGAAAGTGTAGAAGAGGGACAGAAGCCTCACACTTTTATTAATAATCAATTAAATCAAAGTACAGTAGTGCAGACTGCAATATTTATAGATATTGAGCATCAAGATACAAACAGAGAAGGATGTTGCACAGGTGCAACAATAATCCTAATTACATAAGCTTCCAAAACTACATACAGGAAGCACAAATAATTAACACAAACAAATTTATTTGTTACAACTATGTAACAGATAATCCTACGTGAATAAAATGACAAATATGGTTTATAAAACCATATAACAAAAATCAAATAATTACCAAAGGTAATAATACAATGCATAAATTACTACAGTAAAATAAGTTTACCCTAACATTCCCCCCCTTAATTTTTCAATGTTTCAAGAGATGAGGAGAGGAACTCTCTGAACAACTAGAACTTGTCATGTGCAAGTGACTTTGTGAAGATATTTGATCATTGTTCATCTATTGGGAAAATCTGAAGTTGTATATTGTGTTTTAAGACATGCTCGCGTATGAAATGTACATGTACCTCAATTTGCTTTGTTATTTTGTGACAAAATGGATTATGAACAAGTTTGAGAACACCTTCATTGTCAACATACAAGGTGGTTGGTTTCTCCTATGGTATCCCAAGTCCTTCAAGTATGTGACGTAGCCATATCGTTTCACAGATAGATTCACCTGCAACATGATATTTGGCTTCTATAGAAGAGAGAGAAAAAAAGTGTTGTTTCTTGCTTCCCCATGATATCGGTCCCAATCCCAAAAATAACACAAATCTTGAAGTGGATTTTATGTCATCAATGTTTCCCACATGATCTTAATCTGAATATCCAGTCAAAAAGAAGTTGTCGTTCTTCTTGAATTCTAGACCAAGATCCATTGTTCCCTTGAGATATCTCAAGATTCACCTTACTGCCTTCCAATGAAAAACTATGGGTTCCTACATGAACCTGGATAGATAGCTCACTTCAAAGTTGATATCTAGTCTAGTGTATGTGAGGTAAATGAGACTCCTAATCAACTGCCGATAGAGAGTTGTATTTACCACAAGAGATGGATCTGAATGAGATAACTACAATCTATTATCAATAGGTGTAACAATAGGTGTGTAATCCATCATCATGAATTTCTCAAGCGTTGTCTTGGTATACTTCAACTGAGAAACAAATATGTGATTCTCCTTTTTCCATACTTCCAATCCAAGACAATAGTGCATCATCCTGAGATTTGTCATGTCGAACGATATTTCTTCATTGCATTGATCATCCTAACTAAACTATCAATGATGACTAGATCGCCAACATAAACAACAATAATCACAATTTCCCCCCTTGCTTTTTGAGGTAGAGATTGGGATTGTATGGATTTTTGACAAATCCATGTTGTATGAGATGCTCATCAATTTTGATGTACCAAGCCCGAGGTGCTTGTTTAAGGCCATAAAAATATTTCCTGAGTTTGCATACCTTTGTTTCTTTACCAGGTACGACATATCCCTCAAGTTGAGTCATGTAGACTTCTTCTTGTAAATCTCCATTCAGAAAGGCACTTTTTTACATCCATCTGGTGGACTTTCCAACCAAATTGTACAGCTAGAGAAAAGATCATCCTAATCATTTTTATCTTAGACGTGGGAACAAATGTCTCCTCATAGTCAATGCCTTAGTTTTTTGCATACCCCTTTACTATTAGTCTCACTTTGTACTTGTCTATGGTCACATCTTCTTTGTACTTTTTTTTTAATATCCATCTGTAACCAATGGGTTTCTTCCCTGGTGGGATATTGACAAGCTGTCAGGTGTTGTTTTTCTTCATTGATTAATACTCAGCATCCATGGAATATTTCCAAGCTTTTAACTGTAGGGATTCCTTGACTATAGACAGCTCATCAGATTCAATAACTCTACTCATCAAAGAAAACTTTACTTCTTCTTGTGCTTTATTGTGAGTCCTTTGTCCAGTCATGGATGTATCTGGTGGAGCATCCAATTTTACATCTCGTATCATGTTTGTATACCACTTGGGCATACACTGAACTGCTCCTGTGGGTCATGGTTCTATCTGATCATCACTTCATCTACGGGAACATCAGCTTCTGGTTTTACAACAGGTGAAAAATCTACATCAGGTGAGTCTGGAGGAGGAGTCTCTACTTCCTTCTTCTCAAAAAACTCGACATCTCTGCTAGTGTAGACTTTCCTAGTCTTTTGATCCATCAATATGTACCCAAGAGTTTCTTCACTGTAGCCAATGAAGATGAGTTTTTGTGATTTCATATCCAACTTCTTTCTATTCTGTTTGGGTATGTGTATACTTTCTTTACACCCAAATACTCTGAGGTGTGTAACAGATGGTTTCCACTTCGACCATGCTTCATATGGTGTCACTCCATCAAGAGCAACTGTGGGCACTCTGTTCAACAAATATAAAACTATCTATGTTACTTCTACCAAAAATTTCCTCGCTAGTCCTGAATCATCGATCATGTAATGCACCATTTCCATGATAGTATGATTTCTTCTCTCAACAACACCATTTTTTGTGGTGTGTGTGGAGGAGGCATTTGTCGAAAAATCCCATGAGCTTGTAGGTAGACTTTGAACTCATTACTGGTGAATCCCCCCCCCCCCTCGATCTGAGCAGAGAGTTCTATTGTGACGACTAGTCTCATTCTCAACAGCCACTTTGAACTTCTTGAAAGTTTCAAAATCTTCACTTTTCTTACGAGAAAAATATATCCATATTTTTCTCAAATAATCATCAACACAAAGCATGAAGTATTGAAATCTAGAATGACTCAGTTGCATCGATCCACAAAGATTGGTATGAACCAGATCAAGCTTACTATGAGCTCAATAGGTACTCTTCTAGAATGAAGCTCTGTGTTGTTTGCCTATTAGGCAGTGAGGACACTTATTTGTATCCTTCTGTAGAGATGGAAATCCTTTTACCATGTCATACCAATGAAGTGTTTCGAGATACTTGAAATTTATGTGACAATGTCTCTGATGCCACAACTGTTTAAAGGTAGAATTCTTAGCCACGAGTGTCTGATCATCTCTATGGACAAAATCAAGCTAGAACATACGTCCCACATTAGAGGCTTTTGCAACTATTTTTTAGCCTTGTGATTTGTCTAGAATGACTATGAAAGTAAAATTTCAAATTGTGATCTAGGAGTTGATTAACTAATAGAAAATTATTTGTTAACCCAGGAACATATAGTACATCTGATAATCTACAATTGCATGAACCAAGGGGTAGAGAAATGTTCCCAATCCCCTTTATTGTGTAAGAAGAATCATCACCTAACGAAACATGATTTTTCGAAGGCGTCTCCCTCATTTTGGCAAACCAGTCTCTGTGGTTGGTCATGTGTCGAGTGGCTCCCAAATCAACATACCAGACATCACTAGATGATGTGGAGGGTTCACTTAATAGAGTAGTGTACAAGAATTCTTCATTATCCCAATGTTCTTCTTGCTCAACTACATTTCCTTGCTGATGGGGTTTTCTTCACCAATTCCCCTTCTTCTGCCCTTGATTGTAGTTAGAACTTCCCTTATAAGATTGTTGATTTTTATGTCCAAAGTTGCTTGATGAACTTTTCTTATAGGTATTGAACCGACAATATTCTAACCCATGTCCTCTTTTGCAGATAAGATATTTATTCTTTCTTTTTTTCTCCCCATGTTGATGCTGTGTTTAGGGATTTTGAGAGGAATTAGGTTTGCCTTTTCCTTTCCTTTTCCATTTCTGATGAGAAGAAAGTGCCTGCTCCTCTTCGTCATCTTTATTGTACATAGCTTCCTCTTGTTGCAGTAGGTTTACTAACTTGTCGAAACTAACTATCTGATCTGACAAGTTGAGTGTTGTCACAAAAATGTGGTATGAAGGAGGGAGTGCTCTCAAAACAATGGGAACAAGAGTTGTATCAATAACCTCCTCTCCTAGGGCTAGAAGTGAATCCCTTAATTCTGTGACTCTTCGCAAGAAAGCTTCTATTTTCTCATTTTGTTTAAATTTTAAGTGTGCGTAACTGACTCTACAAATTCAGTATTACATTCTTGTCCTTGGCCTCGTACACTGTGCTCAACTCATCCCACGCTTCTTTCGTTGTTTTAACATCTTGAATGTGGGATTGCATGTCATTGGACACTATAAACAAGATTATCACCTTGGCCTTCTGATCAAATCTATCAAATTTTCATTGTTGGGTTGTATCAGTTGTTGATTTGGTTACAAAACCATCCACAACATTCCAAAACTCTTCAAACTCAAGTTGTGTCTTAATTTTTATCTTCCATGTTGCATAGTTATTTCCTCTTAGCAGTTGTGAATCTAGAAGAAAGAACTTGGGGGCATTGGTGCCTATTTTACAAAATCAACTGACAAAGGGTAAGGCTCTTATCACTCTAGGTATATGGTCTCCCAATCTATATCTCGTCAGTCCAATATACCAAACCTTTCTATATATTTGTCCTTCTGATATACCCATTAATACGTGGAAGAAGCTCGCCCTTTCTATATACTCAGTAGTACGTGAAAGAGGCATTAATGTATGTGAAATAATATGATACATGGTACCAAGACATTACTAAAAGGGGTCTGTGTGATTATTGACACCGGCTAAAAGAAATATCCTCATATGCAAGCGTAACTTCGCTATATACTCAGATAATTTCTTAGTCTAGATTTAAGTCATGCAATCATTCACAGATAGATGGGAGGGCTCAAAGTGTGTGTGTTGTGTCCTTATTACTCCTTGTCGATTTAAAGGGTCGACGCCCAGACGACATTGTTGTAGCTATATTAGGCATTAAGTGTAGTAGTAGTCGCGAAGGCTTTACCCCTAAGCGCATCTTAGAGGCACTGTTTATACCGAACGTTGTGAATGAGATCTGAAGATCTCATGAGTGATACAGAACCAATTTTTATTTTATTTTTTAGTACAAATCTCTACCAATTTTATAGCAGTTACAATGGTTTGTGGTTGAATATGGCAACCTGCAAATTAGTATAATACACTAAAATATGCAATTACATTCAAAATTTTGAAGAAAAAAATTGAATGACAAGCAAAAAAAATTGTTTTGTGGGGCCTTAGGTGGCCTCCAGAGCTCAATATGGCTCTCTGAGCAAAAAACCACAAAAAAAAACTCAAAATTCAGATTTTAATCACCCCTCATTTGGAAAATGTTGCTCAGAATAAAAAAAATAGGCTATGTGGGAGAAGAAAAGTTTTGTCCCTTTTTAGGTTTTTCTCTGCTAAATGCGGCTGGGAGTTTGGAGACAGATAGGTGGTTTAGCAGTGATTTGGGTTGCTATTTATAGTGATTCTACTAAATATCCCGACAAATTCCTATATGTTTTAAATGTTTATAGTCTTGGGTACGGAAGTGGGTCGAACCAATGACCTGTGCTTTCCAAGAATCTACCACTAGCAAGAACAATGCTTAGAGCATTTGGAATATAAAATGAATAATCTAATATTTAAATGATAAAAGTTTCCACTAACCTTTGAAATGTGATGTGTCACTTTCTGAGGAGACAACATGACTTAGGTTTCTCCACTAAAACTGGATCTAAGCACTTCTATCTTTCCCTAGCCGTTGCCTGATTGTTATGCTTTCGAGTTTGTTTGCTGCCGCCATCTTTGTAAAAATGAGATGAGGAAATTGGAGGATCATGATAAGAAAGCTCGATTTAGATTACTTTTACAAATGATCTTACTTGTACTCCAGTTCTGAAAAGTCCATAGTACATTACTTTGCAAAAATGAGATGAGGAAATTGGAGGATCATCATAAGAAAGCTCGATTTAGATTACTTTTGCAAAAATAATATTGAGGAATCCGAAGAATTGTAACTTGAGGAAAATGACGGCAGAATCAGTGGGACAAAGTTGTGAGGGCATTCGAGGAAGTAAATCCTAGATGCATTTTTAGCAGTTGCAAATACAATCATTCGAGGGAAAGAAAACAAAAAGACTGTTCGTTGTCATTTCCTCTCTATTCACTGGCAAGGCTTATCCATTTGTGTATTTGCTAGTGTAAAAAAGACACAGCCAGACACGCAGGGGACAAGATAGCGACGAGTTTGGAAAACCAGTAAAGAGGCGCAGTGAAGTTTTTCGAGCCACCATTTGGGTTAATCAGCGGAGCATGAACCAAATAACCAATAAGGATTCAACGTCATTCAGGGGGATCAAGATTACAGGGAAGGAGGCAGCGGTTCTAGGAAACTCTCAAAGGCACATTGCTTCTAGGGAAAAATTTATTAAAGTGGTGGAGTGTTCTAGGGCACAAGCTGAAAAACACAGAAAAATCATAGTTAAGCATGAGGGTTTCAAAGAAAATCCAAACCTAGAGTTACAGAGGTACATTGCTTCATAGGCACATTTACCAATGGTAAACGAAAATATAGGAAAATCTCAAACTCTGGCACTAGAAACAAGGAAAAAACTAGTTTTTGTGAATGTAAAGCAGTATAAGGGGATCTTACGACGTAGGCATGCCAAAAAGCTAAGGCAGACTCAAAAGAAAAATATCACTTTGATTCTACCAAAAGCAACAACCAAAAAAGGGAATTTTGTTTTCAAAGATTATCAAATAGAAGGAAAACAATCAATACGTAAGGAGGATAGAGAGGATCCAAAACTGAGCACAACAGAAAAAATTGCAACAAATAAGGATGAAAGAGAGGAAGCAGTGCAAGATCATAAACAACTATATATCCCTACATCTACCCCCTTGATGTGGTCTTCAAAATTGTATGTAAATGAGCTCATGAACATGAAAGAGAGACTTGAAACTTTAGAAAATTGGAAGGTGTAACAAGACAATGAGAGAAAAGAATGTGCAAAACATAGACACAAGTTGGAAAGGGAAAATAAAGTTCTTAAAGAGCAGGTGATAAATCTTCAAAACCTCATGGAAAGAGAGAAATAAGAGCTAGTCGTTCTAAAACATGACTTCAGACATTTGAAAGGACTAGGAGAGAAAAACATCGAAACGATAAAAGGGAATGAAACATTTCAGATAAATGAAATCCAATCAGCAATTAAAAACATGGAAACAAAAGAAAACCAGTTAAGAGATTGGATAGAAGAGGCCAAAACTTGGTCACAAGTGGTAAGCGGATCATCAAATGAACAAAGATAAGTCATAGAGAAGCACATCAAAACTTAGATAAAAGAAGAAAAAGACCAGCAAGACAAAGCGATAAATTTTATTATCAAAGGCTTAAGAGATTTTGGTGAAAAAGAGAGAACTGACATATTGGCAAGGGACTTCCTTAGAGATAAGTTGAAATGGACAGGGTATATACAACAAGCTAATAGGATTGGCAGGAGAATAGAGGGAGGAAAGGATCGACATGTGCGAGTTGTCATGAGAACCGTAGAAGATAAGCAGGCTATCCTAAAAATTAGGGGACTTCTTCGAGACACATATATATCTAGACAAGGATTTAACATTTGCTCAACAAGAAGACCGAAAGAAGGAATGGAAGAAAGTGAAAAAATAAAGAGAGGCAGGAAAATGGGCACAATTAAGGAATGGAAAGGCCCAAATCAGTGATCATTGGTCAAACAAGAAATAGGAATTTGGGGCCCCGCGGGATCCCACGCACATAGTAAGTTGGAATTGCAGGGGGTATCCGTGGAGAAGAGGACCTGGGTTGGGGCCCATAGCAGAGGGAAAAGATATTATTATTCTTACAGAAACTCATGAGCATGATGGTTGCAAAGTCCCAGATTTTGAGGGGTACAAGAAAATTTCAGTTTGGAACGAAGGAAGTGAAAAAGGGAAAGGTCACGAGGGAATTACAGTGCTAATCAAAGAAGCGTGGTTAGGGATCATCAAAGTGGAAAAGGAAGATGTAAATAAGCAATACATTTGGCTAAAAATATCAGATAACAAGGCAACAATTAGATTGTTTGATTTCTACTTTGCACCGAAAGGTTCAAAGACATATAAGAAAAGAAATTTGGATATGGAAGACCCATATGCTTTGTTAAAAAAAGACATCTCTGTCTTTATTGCATCTAGGGAAATTATTTTGATGGGGGAATTTTATGCAAGGACTGCAAATAATCAATCTCTTCAGTTAGGCAGCAAAAAAGGTGGAGATGATAATCCGCTTTGGCTTAATGAAGCAGAGGACAAGTTTTGGGAAAGACTATCTCAAGATGGTAATGGAGGGGTGAATCATTTTGGGGTTGAGCTTCTAGGTCTATGTAGCTTATACGACATGGTTATTTGTAATGGCATGAAGTCATGGCCCAGATCTAGCAATATCACTTGCAAAACTTACAATGGACAAAGTGTAGTGGACTATGTAATATGCACTCAGAGCACTATTTGTAGGTTGCTCAAGTTTGAAATTGGAGATTGTCCTATTGAGCTCAAATCTGATCATAATCCTCTCTTGGTCAAACTTTATACCATTTCAAATCAGCAACAGGGAAAACAAGTTCATCCAGGAAAGAGACATCTCCAAAACAAGGAAAAATCATTTTAAATAAAGAAAATCAGGAAATTTTAGTGGCTGCCCTTGAACAACAATTTCAAATGGCAAGAAATGATATCGAGAGAAATACAAACAAGGGGGCAAGGGGTTATGTTTGTAGTAAGTTGTTGATACCATTAATTCACAAGGCATTAAGCGCTTGAAAAAAAATTAAGCCTAGAAAGGGAGCTGCAAATACTTTTCCAACAAATCTGTGGTATGACGAAGATTGTAAGGCTGCCAAGAGAGCTATGAGGGAAAATGACGTGAACAAAAAATAAAATAAAAATAAATACAAGAGATTGGTTCAACAAAAAAAGAAATCTATGTGAATAAGAGAAGGTCTGAATTAATTTCTCTCAGAAAACACAATCCCAAGGGATTCTGGAAGGAGTTGCAACAAAAGAAAACATTCATAGAAAACAATATCACAGAAGCTCATTGGTTAGAATATGCGAAGGATCTCTACGAGCGGTCTCAATAGAAGGATATTCCTCCCATCATTCATACTTCGATTAAACATTTTTCGGAGGAAGACATCAAACATGGCATAAAGAATCTAGAAAATGGTAAAGCTCAAGATGTTGATGGGTTGCAGGCTAAGTTTTTAAAGTGAGGGGTTGAGGTGCTCACTCCGCATATCAGAAAAATCTTCAATAATGTTATCCAGGTTGGGTTCCCACTAGAGTGGACAACTAGTGTGGTTATTCCTCTTTTTAAAAGTGGAGATAACAGTAATCCTTCTAACTATCGCACTATTATGATCAATCCTCTTTTTGGTAAGCTATTTGGGGGCATGATAGAATGTAGAATCAGCAGTTGGGCAAAAAGAGAGGGAAAAAGGGAAAAAGGACAAGAAGGTTTCCGATCTAAACATTCAACCATTTATCATTACATCACTCTTAGGCACTTGATTGAAAAGGTATGGGATACCCAAGGGGATGAAGTTTTTTTCTGTTTTGTTGATTTTAAGAAAGCTCTTGACACGGTTCCTAGAGACAAACTTTGGAACAGGATGGAGGAACTTAAGATTCCATATGAGCTTAGAGCAGCAGTGCATAGACTTTATGAGCAAGTCAAAGCTAAAATTAAAACAAGAGACGGTATGTCTAAATGCTTTGGTAGTGACATTGGGTTCAAACAAGGTTGCCCACTTTCTCCCACTTTGTTTGGTTTATACATTGATAAGCTTGAAGAATGGTTACATAAAACCGAAGGAGGAGGTGTTTAGTTGGTCGAGTACGAGGTGAAGTTACTCTTATATGCTGATGATCTTATCTTAATTTCAACAATAGCTCAAGGTTTGAGGGAGCATCTAAAAGCTTTAGAATTCTTTTGACAGGAAGTCAGGATGCAAGTGAACTCCAGCAAAACAAAAATCATGATTTTTCTCTGAAAAGAAAAGAGAGGCAATTTAACTTTCTGTTTGAGGGGAATACTTTGGAAATTGTTATAGAATATAAATATCTTGGGATTGATTTCCACAACAAGATGAACTGGGAGACTTGCAAAGCAAAAAGGATACAGGGATGTTGGAAATCATCTTACCTACTGACGAATAGATGTAGGAAAGCTGAGCTCTGGGACTGGAAAAATAAGAAAACCCTCTTTTGTTTGTTGGTTACTCCGGTTTCTCTTTACGGTTGTGAGGTTTGGGGAAGTAGCGTGTCAAAGCATGGATGGCGAAAGAATCCAGAAACATCTAATCACAAGCATTCTTAAATTCAAATCTACAGTTCCTTATGAGATCTTGTTAGCTGAGGTGGCTACCTTCCCGATGGAAGCATTGGCAATAGCTCGGTTGATAAGATATTTGAAAAAAGTTGAAAGCATGGACAATCTTCGCTGGCCCAAAATGGTTACAAAGGATAATCTAGAGCACAGAAAGAAAACCTGGATGAAACAAAACAACAAATGGATGAACAAATGGGGCATCAATTTTTAGGAGTGTCCTAACAGCGATAGGGAAATAAAAAATTATGTGATGGAGAAGTTTAGGACTGCCATGTGGACAGAACAAATGGGTCGTAAGAAAGCTCAATATATCAAATATTTCAACCCCACTTGGGAGCATGATGAAAAATCTTACCTAGGAGTAGTTATCAAAGGTAAGGCAAGGATTTTAGTGGCCCAGTTGAGGACCGGATCACATCATCTTCATTGTGAAACCGGTAGATGGACTATTCCCAAAGAGGATTGGGAAAGGAGAATTTGTCTTTTTTGCAGCAAAGGGGTTGTTGAAATGGAATGGCATTTCATTATGGAGTGTTCAGCATATGATGATATATGTATCCAGTATGAAAGTGATTTAAAATTGGACAAATTAAATGAGTTATTTACATAAACAAAACTTCAAAAGATCATTGGTTTAGTGCTCAAGATTCACAATAGGAGAGTTGATATGAAAAAGAGTCTGAAAACTGCTTAATGTATCAGTTTCATTTGGTCCCATAGACTCTTCAGTCTCGTGGACGTCATTAAAATATTTCATTTCATTTCATTGTTATTTTTTATTCACACTATTTATTGTTTTGTGCAGGGTATTATCAATGCAGGGGACCCGATCTGTGGATGAATTCACAACTCCATCGCTTTGAAGTTAGCCTGGTCTACCTCATTGGTGTTTACACCACTTTATATTGTTTGATTGTTATTCAACTACTGTTGTTTTTTTTGTAGGGTCGGTGTTGAGGCAAGGAGGCTCGCCAATGGCTCAATGTTTTGTTTTTTTAAGCCACCATTTGCAAGGAGCCCATAGCTCGGTCTGCTTTGTGATGCCTCCAATATTGACCCAATAGTGGACTCATTTCCAATAATAAATGAAAATAACAAACAAACTTGTCCAAACAACTATGTGCTTAGTTTGGTGGTGAGGTGCCCGGCTTGCCACCAAACAATATAACTCAACCAATTAGATGTAGGCTCGGTCGCCAAATGTAACACATGGCTCTTCAACTCAACTCAACCAACAGTGGTTGCTCACAGATCCAATAGTCATCTCACCTTATTATTCTGCACAGCTCGGTTTGAATACAAACTCAGGCAAGGTTGAAACACGACCTCCAATGCAAGATAAACTCGGTATTCAACCTTCTTAGCTCGCCCAAGAGCTCATTCAAGATGTAAAACAACTCAACCTGCAGAGGAGTTTACAAACCTCCAAAATTGGTAATACAAATAATATTATCTCTAACTAAGCAGTTTAGAGGCAAAACCCCTTATGGGGAAAAATGATTTTTTTAATTTTCTTTTCCTTTAGCAAATTTGGCCTGGTGTAGGGGCACCAGTGCAAAAACAATTTGGAACAAGGGGTTGTGGTGATGCGGGGATGTCTGGGAAGCTACTGGAGGCAACACAGGGTCTCCTAAGATGCAGATTTCTTCTCCAAGACACTTCTACGTCTACAACCTCTCTCCAACCTAACCAGTAGCTTCAACCTACTTTGGTACCAAATGAAAGTGCAAAAGAGGGACGAAAGCCTCACACTTTTATTAATAATCAATCAAATCGCAGTACAGTAGTGGAGGCTGTGATATTTATAGATATTGAATGGCTCGATACAAATAGAGAAGGATGTTGCACAGGTGCAACAATAATCCTAATTACCTAAGCTCACAAATAATTAATACAAACAAATGTATTTGTTAGAACTATGTAGCAGATAATCCTACGTGAATAAAATGACAAATATGGTTTATAAAACCATATAACAATAAACAACTAATTACCAAAGGTAGTAATACAATGCATAAATTACTACAATAAAATAAGTTTACCCTAACAAGGAGTTAGAATATGATAGTGCAAGAGTAGTATCTTTATGTCCCGTACCAAGTATGTGCAAAGTTCAAACTTTCCCGAAAGGACTATTTATGTGAAAAAATTTAACAAATGATTAAATACGATTGATTGTAAAACAATAGTAACACGTATCTAAGAAGAGGCATTAAAATTATAAATTGCTAAAGATTTAAAGCCATTTTATAGATAGTAAGGAGATTGACATGTCTAATCACGAGTAGAGTGAATATAATTTATGTTATTTGTATTGTATTTATAGTTTAGAGCATCTCCCAAGTTACCAATTGGAAGGAAGAAGAAATAGTTTTAAAATACATAAAAGGAACAATGCACATCAAGATTGGATACTTTCCCAATGCAGACTAATAGAAGATTAGAGATTTCGAATTAAATTTTGTTATTTGTATATGGGAAAGGAAATTTACCTCATGACACTTAGAAAACACTAGATCACTATTTTTTCATGGATTGGAAAGAAATCAACTATTTCATCGTTTATCACAAAAGCAGAGTATAAAGCAGGAGTTAATACAATTTATGAAGCATATGGATAATAAAAATGCTTTAGTAACTCTACTACAAGTTCAAGCCACACATCTCTTTATCATGATTGTATATTCCAACTTACAAATAATCTTGTATTTCATACATATTGAAGTCCAGTTCCACTGCTTTGAAAAAGTAATTCTAGAACAAGGAAATTGAGTTAATATTTTGTAGATTTAAATTGTACTAAATACACATAGCCAAAGCCACTAGCATGACTTTAATAGGATGCACCACTTCCACTAACCTACCAAACCTTTTACAATTTGACTATATCTTTAATCAATATTGTCATATTGCATACACATGAATACATATTTTATATGTTACCCATGGTTCTTGTCACGCCCATAAATAATCTTCAATTATTCGGAAGTGCACAAAACAAAGGATACATTCTATATATTGATCCTAGAAAACCACAAATTGATACATTTGATATAAACAATATTCATTCAGATGGAAGTGTACAAAATAGAGGATACCTTTGTATATGTTTATATACTAAAACTAAAGAGATTATACATGAATATTGAAATTGAAAATTACATCTTAGATTGGATACATATATATATATATACTAAAACTAGAGAGCCACAAATTGACAAATACATTAGATAAATATCCACAACCCTAAAACGCACGCCGCACATGTTTGTATCAAATATAAGTTTGGTTTTACATCGTATTATATCTTTATCCATTTTTAATTCTTCAAAAAATGAGGCAAGTGAAAAATTACACAAGCCACACATTTATGTTAGGAGTATTATATTGTTTTGATTAAAAATAAATAAAAAAATTCATGAATTGTTTTCCCATAACCCTGTTCTATTATCATTTCCTCTTCATCCTCCTTACTTGAGGATTGAGCACAACATTGGGTAATCACTATAGTAGTACCCTATAGAGTTAGACATTATTTTTTGCTACTTATTCCTTTTGACCCTACATCAACACCATGAATCCATCCAAAATCACGTGCCAATCAAAACCGAATTACCTATGTGTGGAAAACACAGTCTTCTCCATGGTTGTATGGTGCTTAAGTAGGAGGTAGATACCACCAACATTTAACAACCTATTTTATTTGTTCAAACACAACCCCATATCAAACATATTTCTTCATTCAATTGGCTACCTTGAATTTAGAAGCAAATTCCTCATATATAGCTCTATATCATGTTTATCTACATAGTTGAATTCCTTGAAAATCCTCAAACTCTCTCCATCTACGTACACATATTATAGTATCTCATGCCAAAATTATTTAAATCTCAGCTAATGCATATTATGAATGAACAAAAATAAAAATCAACACTTAAACGAGAAGGCAAACAATGATTTAACTTTATCACCAACCTAATTCAAAACTTTATATATCATTAGGTACTGAAAATGGCTATTTAAGAATATTGTGAGATGCATCAATTAAGGATCACACTTTCACGTATCAATTTTAAAATATTAATGTACATTAATGCTTGAAAAGAAAACATTCTGGGAAGGGACAACGGAAAATTCAAAGGAAAAACATGGTAGTATGTTGAATTATAAGAATGAAGTAAAAAACCACAAAGAGAAATAGAGAAACCCAAAACCTTGTATAGAACCTTTTAAGTATCATGACATTATAGGGATTCATGTACACATAGTAAGAATAATATAGAAGCCAAGTAGTTATGGGCAGTGAAATAGAAACTAAAACTATCAGGCGATATGTGTACATATATTTATTTATAAATTATGTTGTATTAGTGTGATGTTTCCTTCTCTAGTTTGTCAAAATGGGAAGGAAAAATAAGTGGGAGTACATGATGGAGCTATCAATGCATGATATGAACAACAACAAGATTTTTATCCCTAACATAATTGAATGTAATTCAAATCATTCTTCCAATGTTTGGTTATTTTTTACATGTGGCATGTTCATAGAGCATGGATAAAAACTATTTGCAAGTATGTTAGGTTGGACTTGGTCCCCAATTATATATTTAACATTTAAGGTCAAATTATGCATATAAAAGATGCTCCTGAAGACTATGTTTATTTTATGTTACAAGAATGTATTTATGAATTTTTCCAAGAGGTAAGCTTTCTTACATATTTCAAAAAAACATGGCTTGATGGTGATGGAACAATATGTAAGTATTTACTTTTTCTATTTTCTTGAGGTTCATATCATATTTAATACCATTTTTTGAGGTCAAATGGTGAATGCAATATAAATATCTTTCATCCATGTAGATATGTGGTCCAAAGTTATCCACAAGTTTCCACATGAAAATCAAGAGACTATTGCATCTATATAGTCATACCATTAATTTTTTTAAGGGAAGGTTCTTGGGGAACAACACAAGAAAAATTGCAAGAATAATAGATTGGCTCTTTGTCTCTCGTTAAAAGAGTGGATCCATATTACCAAAAATAGGGAAAGGCTACAAATTTTAGGTTATCTAAGGAGTATTAAAAAGGATAAGAATTTAGAGTCATCAATTACTAAATCTAGGCTAATATTGGATGATCGTGTGATATTGTATTCCACTGAACCAAACTCTAACCTTGTACAAAGTCAATTTAATCCATTTTTGTATATCATGAGAAAATATAGCAGAAGCTTATATGCATGTGATTATCCTTGGTCTGCAAGGGGAAACACTTACAAGCATACGTTAAAAGTGAGCATGCTCTATAGGGAGAATAATAAACAATATGAGGTCGGCGATGAAAATGAAATAATAATCAGTTTTCCCGTTCCTCCAGATACCTTAAATTTTTATGATTTTGTGATTAATGTTTAAAATAGGTTGCAAAACACAACGGAAATAAAAACCACAAAATCGTGACAACAATAAACACATGGATGATAACAGAAGTTGTCCCGAAATGGACTACGTCTCTGAATCTGCTCAAAATATGAATCAATATAAATATAGATATAGATATAGATATATTATGGAGAAAAATGCAATTTTTACATCTCCTATCTGCTCTTGATCTACAATGTCTAATGGGATGGCTCTGGCTACTGGCTCCAGGCTCTAGCTTACTGGATCATGACTCACAACACTGATTACTGGAAAGTGACATTGGCTCCGAGATACTCAACTTTGGGGTCAGGCTCTATCTGTCAAGACAACATCTAGCTCTAAATTACGGGATCTTAGTAATGACCTCTAATCTTTAATGGATAGTTCTTGGTCTGCAACATTAAACGACTTGGCTCTCGCTATTGGATCTCTGGCATTGGTTTGGGTCACTAGCACTAGATCTAGCTTTTTGGCACTAGCACTAACTACTGGTAACTTGGCTCTTGCTTGGGCTATATCAATCTCAATGTCCTCTTGGATTCATACTACGACTCCTCGGCACGACTGGAAATGAGAATGCCTTCGGCCACCTCGACAAGTGACTCACTTGGATGATGCGCAAAATGTCTATAGAAAGGGTGCTTACGGTCTCTACGATGATAAAGTCCATGCAATATGAAATCTAATGGCATCTCTATAATAATGTGATTACAGCAGACTATCTGGCCTCTTTATAATAATGTCAATGTACGTGTGGGATCTTTGGCATAAAAAAATAGTGCCAACAGAATAACGGGCTTAAAGGCCTCTTGACGGCTTGTCATTACTAGCAAGCTCTCCGACCTCTTTAATGACTTGATCAAGTACAATGGTGTACTACGTCAAAATCAAAAATAGGTTTATGCAAGTCATTTGGTTGATCTGGAATTGAGTATCCTCTGCTGTGGCACCTCAAAAAGGTTTTCACCATGAGATGCATCCTTTTTCTTTTCTTATTTTTTTGTTTCTCAAATAGTGCCTCGGTGAGGTTTTCGCTAGAAGAGATTGTATTTTTCTTTTTCTTCTTTTTACTTTTTTTAATTTTTTATGGTCTAAAACACTTAAATTCCTTGCCAAAGTAAGCTGAAGCATCTAGATCTATATCAAAACTCTTCTTTTTGATCTGATAGGGGGATAGGGTTTCAAGTTCTGAGAAACTCCTCAATGGCCTCATCGTTCTGAAAGAGGTCCATGACAATGTGATTTTGTTTGTCCTGATGGATAAGATATGGGTAGACGATATCAAAGTTGAGAGTACGTATGGATAGGTCTTAGAGGAAGAGGTTGGCTTCGACGAGGTCCTAGAAAAGGCTATGTGTGGAACCGGTCTCAACTTCGGTGTCGGAGTCCTCTTCAGTAGTCGTTATTTCAAATATTATAGGCCTCTTTTCAAAGGTTTCATAACCTAGACCATAGTGATATAGATTTTCTTCATATAGAAAGGGTTCAAGACGACCTTGTTCTTATGGACCAAGTCCTCTACCCTTCCATTTCATATTTTTCATAATCTTGTGAGCCTTGGAGTATTTTTTGGATTCGTAAAAATTAGCTATTTGATCCTCGTATAACCAAGATTCGTCAGAGCCATGAATGGGTTCATCTTATAAGTATCTGTACCATCTCTAAAGAGTATTTCTAAGGTAGTAAACATGAGATTATTTTAAATGGGTTGCATTAGGTCGTCTATAACTTTACGGAGACAACAGTAGCTTACCGACATGAAAAACATTCTTGATATTGTATTCAACAAGACCTTTATGAGAAAATTTGAGTTCAAGTGATGATTTGAATGTAGATGGCTTTGAATTTGATGTAGAAGGTGGTGATTGGAAAAGTGTATCAGGATCAATGCAGTTATCATATGTGACTGATATAACATACAACACATTGGATCTGTTGGTAGATGGGCAATAGTTTGCATTGTTATACCTACCTTCTAGAAGCTTACAATATTCGAAAGGATTAGCATCTACGAATAGGGTGAACTCTTTGTAGTTATGGGGAAACATGATACATTAGTGGAAGGTGGAAGGTGCAGCTTGTATTGCATGGATCCATGGCTGACCCAAAAGGATATTATACAAGGTTTCGACATCAACAACATGACAGATAGTATCTAGTATGTACGGGCCAGCTTGTATGGCTAAGGTTTTTGTTTCCAAAGGATTTCCACTCATTGTTGTCATAACCACATATGGTTATGATATTGGCTTCCAAGATCTTTTGATTATGTCTGAGACATATTAGCATATTAATTGAGCATATATCCAAAGCAAATCCATTATCAACAAGAACTCATTTCATCTTACAATCAGTAAAGTGGGCTTCAATCTACAACGAGTTATTATTTTGAAGATTGGGATTTGGGAGGTCTTGAGGACCGAATGATAATATAGGGCTACTCAGTGAAAGATGGGAAATGATTACCTGAAATTTTTGTATGTTGATATTCTCAGGAACATGTGCCTCATTGAGAGCATGAGTAATAATCTCTTGGAAGGAAGGTGACGCTTTTAATAACTCCATGAGTGAGATATGTGCAGGTGTCATCGTTAGTTGATCGAATAAATCATAGGGAGTAGATGCATATTTAGTTACGATTATAGGTTTTGGATTGCTTAGAGCCATAGGATTTGATGCTTGAGGCTTGGTGGAAGTGGATGGTTTCTTCATTGTGGGAAACCAAACCTTCTTTTATCATGTGGCCACTGCATGGTTAGGAGCTTGGAATTTGATGGTGGAAATGAATTTGGCTATTTCTTTAACAAATGATATGATCGAGTTAAATTCGACATTATTCAAGGATTGGTTTTTATCTTGAGCTTTGCAATTTATACCATGCTTGGGAAAAGGATTTAAGAACACCTTTAAATTATTATTGGGTGTTTTATTAGGTAATGGGTCTTCGAATGCAATGTCTCTTCTATCAATAATATCTTGAATATAGTGACAAAGTCTCATGCACCGATTTGTAGGGTGGTCTTCAATGCGATGAAAATCACAATACGCACTATCTTTATACCAAGTTGGTTTGGGATCCCCTTCAATGTTTTAATGGGTTAAGTGACCATATTGGCACTCACCAGTTGTCGTAATATGCTTGAAAGGCTCTCACCTAACGGTGTAAAGTTTTTTCACTTATTATCATGAGGAGGAGTAGCTTCTTTACTTGGCACCATGATGGTTTTTTAATTTAGATTTGTTTTGCTTGATTATTATGAACATTATGCACATTACAGTTATCAATTACACCATCATTAACAACATTTCAATTGTGATTGATAAACTTGGGTTTGTCATGTGATTGATTGTTGTTATTATTGTTAGTGTGATCCTTGGAAGGAATTTTAATAAGCCCTTTTGCAATAAGAGCCTTTTCTATTTGGGTCCCCTTCTTAATGACTTATTCAAAAGTTGTGAGATTATGCATTTTCATTTGAAATGATATTTTATCATTTAGGTTATGTATGAAGATATTATCTAATTATTTCTCCGGAATTGAGCAAGGAAATTGACTTGTGATCCCTCACCATCATTGTAAAAATTGTGCAAAGTTTTCATTAGTTCATTGTTTGATTTTACACAAGTCCATCATTGTAATATCTAAATCAAGATTAAAGGATAAGTGTTTAACAAACTTCTCGAATAAGTCAGCAAAGGTTGTGATCAAACCTTTCAGGAGATGCAAGAACCAATCTAGGGCTTGTCCTTCTAAGCTTTGTGTAAACATCCGCAAAATATATACGTCATTATAAGCTACCTCCTAGCATGTCATAAAAAATTATTTGACATGTTCGTGAGGGTTGTGTTTGCCTTTATACATGTCAAATTTTGTAACTTTGAAATATTTATAAAAAGGTAAGCGTAGGATGTCCTGATCAAATGGATAAGGGCACATTTCCTCGAAGTTAAATTGTTTTCTTTGTTTAACATTCTGAAGATGGTATCCTTCATGGTTTTTCATTCCTTTGTGAATGGTAAATCAATTTATTAAATATTTGAAATATTGTCAAGTTTATCTTTTGTTGTTTCTGTTTCAATTTTAGTCTTTTTTCTTTGTTGTTCGTGTCATCAGTGACCTTTGAGGCCATTAAAGATAATTGTTTAACGATCTTATTCATTTGATCTATTAATGCCTGATTTGATGTAGTCACAAAAGCACTAGACTTCCTTTTGTTTTTTTTATTATGGGTAAATAGTTTTGAAGGGACTATACCCTGTGTACAAAAAGGCTCAAAAGCCAGACACCAAAAGAGGGAAAACCAACCCTAACATTGCAAAACACCTAACATCAAGGGGCTCAACAACCAGATAAAACAATACAGAAAAAAATAGGATCAAGACATACAGTGATCCGTTCAAAAGTAGAAGAGACAAAAAATGAACAAGAGCTAACACCACTGGTCATCCCAACCAAAAAGCAGCACTAAAAATGCTAGTCAACAGCAACTTTACCGCCAGTAGACAGCAACAGTGCCCTGCATCACTTGACAGCCTGGTCAATCTTGGCTTTAATCGTTTGGAGCGAGACAAAGAAGGCAATGGCGGTGGCCTGAGATGGATCTTTCAAATCCGCCTGGGAAATAAAAAGATCTCTGTTCTCCTTGGAACTCCAAATGTCCTCAGTAATACTGCTGAGACTGCAAACACTACGCACATGTTGCTCGATGAAATTGTAGATGTTTTTTAGGGCTAAGAGGATACAGTCATTTCTCCCTTTTGCATTGCCAAGCCTGGCATCCAGAGATAGCATATTCTTGAAATTTTCAGTAGTAATTTCTTCATCTTCATCATTTTGCAGTTTCCTTTTGCCCTGAGTTTTCTCCATATCCCTAATAAATCTCTTAAGGCCGTGAATCTCCTTTTCCATCTTATCTACTCTGACCAGCAAGTCTTCATCATTAGGCTTCTCCACCGAATTACTAATGTGTAATAAATTTGCAGCAAGCTCCAGGTCTTTATGGCTTCTAAGAACCCTCTGAGAAGCAGGGACCTTAGTTTTAATCTCTTTCCTTTTCCTGCTAGTGGTAGCAGTATCAAGTTTCTTATCAGGAAGGGGGGGACGGAGGCAGGGGAGGAGTAGGATCCGAGCAGGGGCAAGCTGAGCAGTGGCGGTGAATGAGTAGAATTAACCGTTGATGAAGGGGAATAGTTCTAGTGTGATTTTTCACTTCCAGAATAGATTTTTCCAGAGAATTCAACAAATAATGGGAAAAGTTTATGGTGAGGTATCTACGGAAGTGATTAAGGAAGATCAGGTGCTTTTGAGGAATAGTGACAAAACGCCCCTCTAAGGTAACATACCTTACCACCATCCTTGCAATCTTTGCAAAAGGTTCTGGAATAGAATCAAGCTTTATGCCAACCGTCACAAAATCTAGATTCTCACCTTCATCAAGAAACTTCTTAGTCTCCACCTCCCTGTCCACAAGCTTGTTGAAAAATTTGGTGCCTTCTAGACTAAGCCCGGTGACCTGGGCTATAAGCTCTTCTGAAATCTCAATCTTTATATTATTGTATTCAACCAGTCATTTCCTCCATCCATGAGAAAATTTAATTGAGAGATCCTGATCACCCTTGGACTTTTTCAATAAAGTTTGCGAGACCCCCTTTATGTAAATATTTCCAGAGAACTATATCATCTTTCCATGCGGGATTATGGGTGGGCTCAGTCTTGCAAGGCAGTCCCCCCATTTTTCCTGTGCTATTACCTCTTCCCACAACGGTAAAAATTTGAAAACTAGACGAATCATCCTCGGCTCTATTTTTGAAGTCCTCTGAAGCGTGTGAAGAGAAATAATTATTAATTCTCACTTTGCAATTAATTAACCGCTCCTTAGCATCCACCTTATATCTATTGATGATGATGCTCCAAGTCGTGCAAATCTTTAATGATGTCATCACTCTGCACTTAAAAGGCCACTCCTTAGCATCATCACTACAACTATTAGTGATTACATTTTAAGTCATGCAAATCTTTGATGATGTCATCATTTACTTTAGTAGGAATAATGCCACCCCTTAACCAAGTTTGATAAGTATTATTTACCCCAATATTTTCCAAGCCATCTGCCACACTATTTCCTTCACGGTATGTGTGTTTGATTTCAAAATTTTCAAAACTCTTGCAAATATCAGTAGCTTCAACAATAAAGTCTCTGATTAACCAACTGGAGGGTTGTTTTTTATTTAAAATATTGATAATGTTCAGTGAATCACCCTCAATTATAATATTGGAAATATTACATTCCTTGGCTAGCCTTATTCCCCAAAGAGTAGCAAGAGCTTCAGAATAGTGATTCATCATCATTTGTTTTACTTGATTCAGCCCCTTTAATCTTATTGAGTTTGAGTTGGATATTCTTATTTGATTTAGGTTGAATTCATATATTCTTGAAATTCTTATCGTCAAAATCCGAAGGCAACTTTGCTCCCATTTCAAGGAGACAAAAGAAACTGATCTTTATTTTTTCATAAAATTCCCTCAAGGTGTGCTTGTTCTTCTGCAGAGGTATCATTTTATTAGTGTACTTCTTCCTCCTCATCGAAACTAATGTGGAAAGGATTTCCATCCTTTTCCCCGAAGAGGTCATAATTTTTATGTCTTGTTCCCACCATTTTATATAAAAAAAGGGTATCATGGAAACTTGTTTGATGTTCTTATACGTTGACAATGTGAATTCCAAGATATAAGGGGTAACGATCAAATATATGATGTGCTTAATGTTTGGCAAAGTGAATGCCAAAATATAAGACTAGGAAATTGAATCGATTGATCAAGTTATAGCGATGAAGTAATGAAATAATTAACTCTTAACAAAGTGAATGCTAAGATAGCGGAGTATAAAAATGAGATTGATTACTCAACTCTTAACAAATTGAATGCTAAGATCTAGAAGAGTTTTAAAATGAAGATCGATTACTTAACTCTTAACAAAGTGAATGCTAAGATAGAATAATGTAGAAATAAGATTGATTACTCAACTCTTAAAAAAGTGAATGCTAAGATAGAAGAGTTTAAAAATGAAGATAGATTACTCAACTCTTAACAAATTGAATGCTAAGATAGAAGAGTCCTATGAATGAGATTGATTACTCAACTCTTAACAAAGTGAATTCTAAGATAAAAGAGTCTAACAATGAAGATTGATTACTTAAATCTCAACAAAGTGAAGGCTAAGATATAAGATTTCAGAAAAGAAAGTGCCTAAATTTGTAATAAACTGAATGTTAAACTATTTTACGTAGAATAGGAAAATACTTAGAGCTTAACAACGTGAATGTTAAACTAGAAGACTTAGGAAAATGATAGGGTAATTCCTTAGATTCTAGCAAAGTGAATGTTAGATTGAAAGACTTAAATACTAAAATGGTGATTGTGTTTGACATTAATAAAGTGAATACCAAAGGTCAAGACTCAAATTGAAAATGAACGTTCTTAAGTTAGGATATGGGTATCAAAAAACTCTAGACTTGGATTCTAATATTGACAGTGTATGATAAGAGTGTGGAAAACAAACTTAATGACACATAACATAGATGAAAATAATGTTGTTAAAAAAGGTATCTATAAGTAACTTTGGCTTGGTAAAGTGTGGCTTCCTATAGAATATCTCTCTCCCTAAGTACCAAAGATTACCCGAGTGAGCACAGTGATTGTTTCTAATCACCAACTTTACTTTACCCCCCTTGATTCAGTAAGCTATATTTTACTCCACTCAAAGCATCAAACTGGTGTTGCCACTATGGATAATTTTGGCTCTAATTTCTCACAAGGTGTATTAGTTAAGTAGGTGGGTATTCCATTTCGTTGTCCAGTTCACTTAAGGTTCCAACTACTTTGGGGTTCCTGTGGTACTCCTCACAATGAGTTTTTGGCCCCTAACCATGCACTTCCCATAGTTATAGTGGATCGAGGAATAAAATCTTCTCCAAAAATTTAATTAAGAGTGTTTTATAAATTATAATAAAATAATGTGATAATGTTTTTCTGATTCCACGAGCAAGGCAACCTACAGTTAGTAGTTTGGTTCCAAAAAAATCTTCATGCAGATGGTCCTGCAAATGACAAGTCAGTAGTTTTCTTATGGTGAAATCACAATAGAAAACACAAAGGAAAACTCACGTTTATGATTTTAAAGATCACCCGAAAGGGTGAGAAAAAAGAGCATACATGGGAGTTTTTCAAGATTAGAGTGAATGATGATTAAAAGTTAATTAATCAATAAAATGGATTAGTTGTGAAAAATTGCAAGGAAAAGATCAATAACATTACCAAAAACAAAGATTAGAAGAAATTTTACTTGCTGGAAATTACAGAAAACTAGAAACACATAGATAGAGCATGCTAGCACATGCACTTGTATGCGTTAGCATTAACAGGATATGGTAGCACATGAACTAGCATGTAGACATGTGGAGTAAAATTAAGCACGTGCAAGAAAATAATAATGTGACACTAGCGCATACAAGAGGACGCTACCGGGCGTGCCAAAATGTGAGAAATGAAAACTACAAGTAAATGAAAGACAAGCAATAAGTAATTCAAACATTTCTTTACAGTCTTCTTGCAAACCTCAAGATGAGATTGTTGAAGTATTTCACTTGTTTAATCTCTTCAATTTATTTGATTGTGGGTGCTCCAAGTTTACTTCCAAATGGAGGATGAATGCTATGAGTAAGAGTGAACACAAGGATGTAGATTTGAATGGAAAATGACCAGAGGTTTGTTGCAATTTCTTAAAGCTTCTAAGGATTGTTTGTGAAGGATATAACCTGTTATTTATAATGAAAGGAGAGGCTATGGAGTGGATCAAGGTTCTTAATGAGATCTTAAATGCATTTGGTTATGGAAGTTTGAATGGATTGAATATCCATTGAGGAGCAATGAATTTTTAGTTGGCAAGAAGTTTTCATCCAAGAAGGTGGTTGTCCGTGCATTTTTTTTGCTTCCACCTTTGTATGATTCGAGTGATAGTTAACTTGATTGACTAGGATAGTGAAGTGGAGTGTGAGTAGATAAATAGATTTATTTATATTTAAATTTAACTAATTAAATTAGCTAAGGGATGTGAGTGAGTAATTAACTATTTAATTAAATCAGCCAAAGGACGTATGAGTATAGTTTAAGTGTGATTATAATTAATTTACTTAATTCTAAAAGTATGTGAGCATGTTATAATTAATTTAATTAATTCTAAAGGAATTTGGATTATCATATTATGCATTAGATATGGATAATTAGGAATACCTAGAAATAGGTATGTATTTTATGGGTGTCTACACATACAAGGGCATGTAATGTAACCACTCTAGTATTATCACTCATGAGTTTAGTATTTATAACTTTTTTAGGTCATTGTTTATTTAGAGTTCCAAATTTATGACTTCATGTATTTTATGTGTCTACAAATTTATCTATGCAAGGAGATACAAGTTATGTGTTATATAATATTTATTTTTCCTTGACAAATAACCATGAAGTGTGGTCTAAATGTAAATTTAAAACATTTATTAGAAAAAAATTCCATGAGCACTTTTTTCAACAATGAATTTTTTAAAACTTGACATAAGGATTTTACAAGTAAATACGTTCATGTAATTCTTCAGACTGCATTAAGGATTTATCACACCATATCTAGAGTATTTAGTACAAGGAAATAAAGATATAGAAATTATAAAAAAATACAAAATTTAGAAGTGACAAAACCTAGAATTCTTTCACATCTAAGGTTTGATTTATGATTTAGTGGTAGGGATTATTCCTCACCTAGGCCAACTTCCCCGCTTGGATCTGTCGTCCCTGATGCCCAGGCTCCTCCTACATTTGGAGTGGCCTAGTCTTGATTCCACCTATTTTGGCATTTGTATGCCCCAATATTTCCCATTGGATCTTCTCTATATTATGCACATCCTCACTTAGACTTGTGACCTTTCTTGGATTTATTTACCCGACATTTCCCTGACATATTATCATCGAATGTTGTGGTCATTTTCCGCCCCTTGGCTTATTTACATCATGTGGATTGGGTTATCCTACCGATTCCCCCTCTTGTCGGGTTTACCTAACTAATGAAATTATCGTTATTCCTAAGTACCATGAGTATCATCACATACACGAATGCGAAAACAAGAAAGTGATAAGAAAAGTAACATCTAAACATCTAAGGAATAAAACTACACTAATCATATGCGCTTGTGTGTGTGTGTGCGTGTGCATGTTCCTATGCCTATGTGTGTCTGTGCCTGTGCATGTGCCTGTGTGTCTCAAATTAGTTTTATACATTGAAAAATGATACAAAAATACATAGCTCCAACCCATCTACAGTAAGGCTCAAGCACCCTCATCCCCTATGGGGGTCTCTGGATGTTTGAGTCGATAGGGTAATGTTGGTAGCTCAGGTTGTGCAAGTTAGAGACTTCATCCTAGATCAAGCTCCAGAGGCCTCTCCTTTTGATCTTGTCAATTGTTCCTCTAATAAATTAATCCTCTCATAAGCGAGCAACCTGCTCTTATACCAAGGTTGCATTTGCCTGCAATAAACTTCTCAACATCACATATATGCTACATGTGGTCACTAATGCATGTTCATCCCTGTATCTCTGTAAGGTCTTGGATACCTCTCCAACCAAATAGAAGGTAGCCACTAAGTCTCTCATCGATGGTGTTGTTGGATTAGCCATCAATAAAGTATCCTAGACATCCAACACATGATCTAGGATCTCATGGTGGGCACTCTCTATCAGGGAGTGCCACTCCTCCACCACCTGCTCTGTAAAACCAAGTATAAATACGCATGTCACTTACAATACAAATATACCACAAGAACTACTCTCAACACATCTAAAATAACATAATGACACACATACATGGATTCCCAGGGATCTCCACAATGGTCTCTCCATCTCCTCAGTTACTTAATACCTCCCCCTTACTCCCCTCACAACAAGGTCTAGCTCCCATCAATTGTGCTCGCCTGTCTAGGGGTACTACTATCGTGTCCCCTCTGCATTGTGGTTTGGGTCTCTGTCTTAGGTTCCTAGTCATATGGACTCCCATAGGTGTCAGGCTACCTCCTCCTGACTGGTGTATCCACCACTCCCTCATCCACCTTATTGGTTGTCCTAGTGTTACTCCACTAATTCTAGGACCAGCTCCACATGTGCCTCCACCATGTGTACCCACATTGGTGGATCCTCTTTTGTATCTCTCCTCTGAACCACTATATTCTATAATAGGTGGTGGGCCATGAGCATGCCCCCCATGCCTATGTAGCCTACAACTATGCCCTCTTATTGCCTGTACCCTATGGGTTCATAGTGTTGGAACCCTCGCCTCTCTTCTTTTAGCCTATCTAACATGTAGACGTCGTTTGGGTGGCAATGGTGTTACCACCATAGGCATTGGTCGTCCAAGTTGTCTCGAGACCATACTCATCAAGTGGGTCTCTACCCAATATAAATAGTGTCATGTCACCTCAATAATTACCTCTAAGTGTTCTGCTCTTTGCTAATTGGGCCACTGATCCACATTCCCTACATAGGGTTTCCATAAAACATCATTCTAACCCACGTGTGCTAGTGGTTGAAATCCTTGAAGTGCTCTCAATGTCGGCCCCTGTGCCCACTGGAGTACTCTCGGGGCATGAGCTGCTACCACCAACTATGTACTCGTCAATAAATACATAGATAACCTCTCATAAATCCAAGTTGTAAATAGAATGATGGATCTCATGACCCTTTATCCTCTACATTTGAACCTGTAGAGATCATGCACTAACTATACCCATATGGTGGCGCCCTAACTGAAATATACCTCATGGTCCACAACATCCCTACATACTTGTATAAAAAATAATGGGATGGCTCTGTCCCCCTTGTGACACACTATCTGTTCCACACCAATCCCCATAAACACCTTCTGGATAACTAGAATACCTGAGCATACCTTACACTAAGTTGGACACACAACATACCCTCGTCATATGTCTCGCTCCTAGTAACTCATATGACTAAGGCTCTCTGGTCTGCAGAAGCAAGATTCATATCACATTACGTACAAGTCTGATGCAGGATCATCATCTAGAGTCCATTCAAATGTTATTATTGCTACAATAATTTTAAATAGGTTTGTGGAGTCATGTGAGAGAGAAAGAGTTGAGAGTGAAGGATTTGAAAATTCAAATGAGGTCTTTTCCCTTCAAAATGCAATTCAAAGTGGAAAGGCATATCTAAAGATTATTAAAGGCTGTCAAGGTATTGTAAATGTCTAGTTAAGTCATAGTGTGTGTGGTTATTCATTATGTGAGTGGATAGAATTCATAGTTATGTAAAATGTGGTCATAACATGTTTGGAAGTTAAAAGGTCACTAAATGGCAGTTAGGAGTCATCATGAAAACTTGTAAGTTAGATAGTATGTGTAAGTGGGAGTTACATGCAAGTAGGAATTAAAGTTTTAAGAGGAGAATGAGTGAGTTTTTGAATCGCATTCCTCGTGTAGGAGGAGGATAAGAAGATTGAAGAGGAGGAGAATAAGAAATGTTAAAGAAATACAGTCATGTATGAATGTAAAACTCAGGTTTTTATGTGCTTATCTTACTTTCTAAAGGTAATTTTGTGGTTTGAGTCAAAGACTAATGATTCCTTGTTATAATTCTTATTCAAATCCATTTTTATGACTTTTGATGAGCCATTGCATGCATTTATCTTATCTTAGTCTGGTGATCCAATGTTTTGTTTTGACATACAAGGAATGCATAGACTAATTGTACAAGCCAATGATCTATCTAAGAACAGTTAGTATAAATTTTTCATTTCAGATCCAAATGATCTGATATTTTTACCATAGAAGGATTACAACCCTGTGCAGATGGGTTTTCAGTAGTTTTCCTTGGTTTTGAGTATTTTTCTAGTTATAGAGTGTTTCCCTAGCTGGACTGAGATTGCATACAAATTGTTTGACATAATGTTTGTCTTGTAAAATGATTATATCTCTTGTGTTTTTAAGAGTTAAGACCTAAAATCTGGAAGGTAGAATTTTTCAAGTGGGTTTCCAAGGGTTTTTTTTTTTTTAACACCGTACAATGAGATATGAATGATAGAATGTTGTTGCAAAACCGTTGCTTTTTGGAAGCACAAAAAGGTAGGTTTATGCAAAAGAGAGTATTATTGTGGTTTAGGTTGTTTGAAATCATTTTGGTGGTCATTCTAATAGTATTTGAGTGTGTGGATAGGGGAAGAAGATTTGGAGGTGCTAAGGAGGTTAAAGGTCCTAGAATTGCATGCTTGAGTAATAGGCTAGTGAAGCAAAAGGATGAACTAGGTAAGGAAAATGAAGAGTGAGTTCTTTGATGAAAGAAGTGAGGAGTAATGTTTTGAGGGGTATGAAGAGCAGGGAATAGTGATTCTAAGAATCCATTCAAGGTAATAAAGTTTTAGTAGTCAAAATTTGTAAATTTAATCCTTTTTCGGCTTGTTTTTTATCCTCTTAGTAGAGCGCAGCTGCAGTTAGTTGTCAAAACCTTCTTGTTCACATAATACAAAGCATGTTTCTATTTTGTTCTGCGTTAGAGTCCATCCAATGGATCACCCTAAAATCCCATGGACATCCTGTAAGGTCAAAGCCATCTCCATGGTCTCTTGTCTCGTCCACCACCGAAAGGTGTTGACCTAGTCTCCCATACGGCTAAAAAACATCTAGATCAGGTCCAGATCTAAAGGTGTCTTGGGCATCTACATGATTCCCCCCACAACTCCAACCTTGTAACCGGGTCACCTCTTCCTGATTCAAACTAACAATCAATCCATTAAGCCACACCACATTAAACACTCCTCCCTAGGTAAATCCTACGATCTCCCTGCATGCACAAAATGTCAGAAAAACATGAATTATAACCTCAAAAATTCAATTAAGTACACGAAATCAAGATCAAAAGGGGACATGCCACTACTTATATTCCAGCAAACCCCTTTCCCAACGCCATCTACCCATATCTAATTTCTATAACCATCTTGATGCCATCGGCCCTCTTCCCTTAGAGGGGACGATGGCGTCTAGCCAAAAGCGGCTGCCAATACAACTTTTCAAAAAATGAATCTAATAAAATTAAAATCCCTCCCAAACCCACTTGTATTTTTTCATAACCTACCATATGACGCAAGTTTGGATATAAATTATGCACTAAAAACTCAGAAAATGTACAAAAAAATGGCACCTAATCTACTCAATGACTTAAATGCAACGACTTACCCATGGTCATGCCTTACTGCGTGCATCGCCTTGTCATCCCTTGCCGCCACCTCGTACTCATAGTCGTATCATCATAAAATACACCCCAAATTCAGAAACCAGAGCTTAGTTCTCTCGAATCCAAAAATAGCAATAAGAAAATAACAAACAAAATGACTATGTAAACATGACATTTCTATTCAAATTTGATTGGGATAACCCTAAAACCTTCCAACAACTACAATTTTTGCTCCACAAACTTTGAAAAATGTGTCATTTGTTGTGTAGTGACTGTAACCTTGAGCTATTCATTTTGATCTACTACACGTATAAGTCCAAGGACTTTCAATTATTACCTATATATGACTATGGCACTCTCGACACTATGACATGACCTCCGTTCTATGGGCCCCTAGCTGGGTGATTCATGTCTTATTTTACTAATAATCCCTCTCTAAGTGTTTCTTTTTAGTTTTTCTTCTTCACAGTTATTGCAACATGGATTACACCTGCACATGGCAGGATGAGCTATATTATCAGGTACACATTGGTGGGTATATTTCATTTCAGTTAGTCCTTTATTACTTTCAACATTCCTTTTATGCACTTAATTTCAGTATTTACTTTTGATTTTGATGTTATGGACTATTTCATTCCATTGACCACCCTATGTTTTTCTATTACGACATGCAGTGATCAATGGTTGGGGCATATGTATACATCTAATTTTTCATACTTGTTATTAACAACTATTTTTTGCAGATAAGGGTCGCAAATGCATCTATTTCTTGAGCGGGTGCCTTAAGGGGGCCTACCATGAATGGGGTATGACTATACAACATGGTCATTATGGGTTAGAGATAGTACACAGAGACATGTACTGCTATCTAGTCCTATCTTAAGTTACATTTTCCTGTGTCAGTCCTTTTATGTTGCACATACTAGTACTCTTGACATTTACTTGCATATAACTTTGTCATTAACACATTTTTTAATTTCTTGCCCTTTATCAATGAAAATTTTCCATTCCCTTGACATCAAGGTTCCCCTTAGATGAAACCACTACCCGCGAGTGATGGTTTCGGTGTTAAGTTTTCCCTTGGTTGACACCATTACCTGCAGTTAATCACATCTGGTATATATACACATCACACTCTTACATTTAATAAGGAAGAAAGGAATGACATAAACAAGCCATATGCTCTCCTATTTTGTGTCATCTTCACATCTTCTTTCTTTACTCTTGGTCTATCTTTCACTTGATTTGGATTGAACACTCTTCTTGGTTGTTGGATTACTTGCATGATTAGGTCATCTATACTGAATTTAGGATAGGAACAATATTCCCCTTCTCCACCCACAGTGATTCTCTCTCGGCGTATTGTTTCTCTACAGAGATAGATGTATTAGTGATCACCCTACAAATAATTTCTCTAACTCTCTTTGTCATTTTTCATAGCTTAGTTCATTTCCCTTCCCATTGCTCTATGTTAGATTAGTATTGTATGTATAGTCATTTTTACTCCTATCACAAAAGGAAGAACCCCATGCACACTGGCCTATCACCCAGCAGAAGCTGAGCGCTCACCCGAGGCACGTGTGGGTACTGAGTCTCTCTTTTATGTGAGTTTAGTGGGAAGCATTATCTATGATTAGTGTAAGAGTATTTAGGAAAGAAGTTGAGACATACAAGAACCATAGGGCTCAGAATGGCCTCCAGATCCTTGTAGTCACTTCAGACCGAGTGCTTTAACAGATTCCAGAACATATACTATAACAGAAAGAAAGATACAACCATTCATTCGTATCATGAAAGGAAAGAGAATTCATATGAATGAAATATACATTAAACCCATTGATATTCATATCTATTTATAACAGGTAACCTCAATATATTCATTGATTCATTACAGAGTGTCACAGAGATGCAGACCGCAGTCATGTGCATCACTGGACATATGTAGCTAAGCTAACAGAAAAGAAAAATAACAACTCCATGCTTAGTACATCCTTTCCTGAACTAGAATATCCACTCGCAGCAATTCCTGTAGAGCTTCGCTCACTCTCTAACCCGCTATTCCCTATGTATATCCAGATGATATATCCTTCTTTATGTGTGTGTGTATATCTTTTCCCCGAGGTAGGCACTTGTATTTATCACTTTCCCGGGCTGCCAACTCACCTTGCCACACCCTCAGATCCATCGCCAAGTGTCGAATGTGGTCCTCCATGCAAGCATGTTCCTTCAGGCCTGAGCTCTCCATTCCATCTCATGATGATCTTCTAGAAGATTCCATCTGGGGCATGCTCTTTCCTGGGCCAACCTGTTGCCAGGCTGGCATCTTATCCACATGTAACCGATCACACTTTTCACGTGTTCTACCTTGGGCACTCAAATTGGCTAAGTCCCAAACCTCCTTTCATGTGTCGCGCGCACTATTTGCTTCCTTAAGCCTTTCTCTTGTGCACTTTTTCCTTGCACGCCATCCAGTAACTGGGATCCCGCGCACCTAAGCGCCTTCATACTTGGTCAATATTCTAGGGGCCCAACATCACCCCACACTACGCCTGTTCTCCGTCCTCAGAAACATTTTACTTGACCAAGATGCAAGCTATTTTATGGAACCAAGATGTAGACTTATACTTTACAAAATGAATAAGGAATGAAAGAATAGGGGAAAGAATGAAGAATGGGGGGGGACATCAATTCAATAGGCTGGGAAAGTCCTTTTGCAGATCTACCTCCAGCTTGTTCCACACTTCAACCTCACCCTTCACCTTCTGGCATAGGTCACCCACCAGGGTGCTCACTTCATCAAATCTTAGGCCAATTCCCTGGGTGCCCAAAGTGTCCACAATCTGCTCCAACTCCTTACCCAGGTCTGCGAGTTTATCCATTCTTCTGGTAATTTGGGGTATAGTTCCTTCAGCTGGGCCTTAATTGAGCTCCTTAAAGCCTCAATTGCCTCTTGATTTCTTCTCTACCTCAGCCAGAACCTTGTCCCTCTCTGCCCTGTTCCCTTTGTTCTTTTCTTGGAACTCTTTCAGTTCTGCTTCAAGTGTGGTGACCAAGGAGCTCGCCACCTTATCTCTATCCATGCATGTGTCATATGCAGCTTCTGCAGACTAGGCAGTGACCTTAATCTCTGCGAGTACTTGGCTGTACTCAGCAATAGTTGCTACTACCTTCAACCGGTCTTCCTCTTTCAAGTGTGCGGCCACTTCTTCTATAGATTCCAGTGCCAAGGGTCACCTCTCCATAGTGAGGACGCGTGTTAGGTCTTCTAAGCATTCCAAAGTTGATGTGTACCTCTGAGGGATTGGTGTTAGGTCTGGGTGCTTTAATATGATGGCACTCTTGATCGACTCCACCTTCTTGTAGACCTCCTGCACCTTTACTTTTTCTTCCTTTAACTCGCGCCTTAACTGCACGCTGATTAATTCCTCCTATTTTAAACTCTTGGCCTTCTCCACCAGTTCTTCCTCCTTCTTCCCCAACTTCACCTCCAATGCTCTGATTCTGTCATTTCACACGAACAACCTAGCCTTGGTCTCAACCGTGACTTTGTTCAGAGCATTACATACTTGCTCGTCTGAAAGCTCCTGAGCATTTACTAAGGGGTTGTCTCCCTTAGATTCTAGCAATGAGATGAGCACTTTCTGGAAGACTTCAAAGTCTGGCTCATCAATGTGTGACTCGAATGCCCAAGAGAGCATCTTCTTGGTCCTGGGGTATGTGCCATCCTTTTCAAAAGACCCCATGGCTAGGAGCCTTTCCGTGGGTATGGTGCTTTGGAACCGTGCACGTAACACCTTCTTTGTGTCATCCACATAGCCCATTATCTGTCTCTATTCTATATCCAGAGTTCTCCTACCTGAGTGCGCGCACCTTGGGGAAGCTAACTGTCAGAGTGGGGCCTCCTAGGCTATCATGTTCCTTTTCAATGCTCTCCTCCTTCCCTTCCTTAAGCACTATGTCTGTGTTGCGCTCTAACTCTTGGTCTACAAGGACTTCGAGCATCTTTTTCACTTCTCGCTCTACTACCTTAGTAATCTACTCTTTTGTAAGGCTTATGGCTCCCTGCTCCTTGGCATCCTTCTCATCTGCCTTCATGTCTTTGGTGCCTTCCTCATCTTGTGCCCTTGCACCGCACAAATACAAACTCTTGCTTCTCCTCTCCACTTTCTTCCTCTGAGTCATAGACACTAAACACATGTGGCTCTTTGTTCCTTCTTCAGGCTCTTCTTCCTCATTCACCACCTCCTTCACTCTCATCTTCTCCTTCTCCCAAGTACTTCTCCAAGCTGTCGGTCACCTCCGAGTCAGCTTCTTCATCCACCCTCTACTTCTTCCTAAGAGGTGGCTTCTGATCAGGAGATTCAGCCTTCTCTTCTTCCTTTGGTGATTCTTCCATGGTGGTGGGTTGCTTGGGCACCTCTACTTCTAGGCATCTTCTCCTTTACTGGAGACTTCTTTCTCCATATGTAGGTGCTTGGCTTGGCACTTGTAGATGGCATGCTCACTATCTGAGCAGTCAACACACTTGGTGCTCCTTCCTCTCCTCTACCTCTCTTCTTAGATGTTGGCTTCTTCTTCCCCAAGGGGTCTTCAGGTATGGAGATTTCATCCTCCAAATACATGCCCTTTTCAAACTTCAGCCTTATGCGCATGTACACGCACGCCGTGGATCCTCCAGTGATGGGAAGCATTATTGGCCTAGTCATTTGGATCTCATGTGACACGTACTTCTCTATGTATGTGCACTTACCACCGGGGTAATTCAGCTTCTTCCTCATCTCCCTGTGTTCCCGGTCTAACCTTCCTAGTTCCAGCCTTAGCTTCTTTGATTCTTTAAATCTGTTTACTCCCACTTGGAAGTATTGGGTAGTGAACGTGAAAGGAAGCTTGCACCAAGGGCTCCATGATTCATCAATAAGCTTGAATCTACCCAAGCAGTAGTGCTGGTACACCGTGAACTCAGCTTCTCCCTCAGTGGCTGCTGGGAGTTGTTCAGGGATCCTCCACTCTACCCCAAATGCATTCCTCAAGTGCGTATACCACTTTTCCAGCCGCGCTTTGTGGGGAGCCATCATTGTATCACAAGCATACTTCTCAACCTCTTCACAGGTGAAGGGTCTTCGGCTGGGTACTCCCACACGAACTTGTCTGAGGCATCTGGCACTCCAATTTCTGCAAACACTATGGTGAGTAAGACATTTCCAAAGAGGATCCTGTCCCCTTCCTTCATGCACTTAACAATCTCCTCTACAATGTACGTGGATAAGTTGTATATCGTCCCCTCTGCAATCTTCCTGCAGACATGTAGCCAAGGTTTGTTGACCTACATCCATCTTTCTTGGCCATTCAGCTTAGTCACCAGATGCATGGCCATCTTCATAACGGGGTCCTTGATGTCTGAAATATCATAGTACCGCGACCCTTTCTTGTAGGCATACTCAGTGATGGTCTCTTGAATAGCCTCCTTGTCACCAAGGTCATCTTCTAGGCTATCTCCCTCACATATGAGGCCTGTAAATTGTGAAATCAACTAGGGAGTCACGCACATCTTACACCCAGCAAAGTGGAAATAGTCTTCATGCACCCGAGACATCAACCACTGGTACAAGTGATCTGGCTTCCCAAAATAAGGCAACTCATAGAGTTGCAACAGCCCTACCTTCACCAATTTAACCTTAACGTCATCGTCATATATGGGAAAACCTTCAGGTGTTCACTTGTTGGTGGGGCGTACCAATTCCAACACCATTTCTTTCTCTATGGTGTTTGTGTGGTGATTATAGTCACTAACAGGTATGCTTCTCAAGTGGGATTCCCATTCCTTTCCCATCATCACCCCATCTGGGTATTGCATCTCTGCATACCATTCTTCATTTGTGTCTACTTCGGGTTCTGGTTGTTTAGCCTTAGCTTTGCCCTTTCCTTTCTTGGGTGCCATGGTCGAGGTATTTTTATCACTCCTACCCTCTCTTTGTTACTCTGTCTTTCTTCTCCCAACCTTCGATCTCAGATCCGTGATATAACTCTTCTAAACCCGTGCCCTAGTTTGTCAAACCCTAACTTGGATAAACTCTTCACAAGATAACACCTTTTCAACTCCTTCCATGCCCATGTAATTCCTTCTGGTTCACAATCTCAAACTGGCTCTTCACATTTTAATCACATAGATCTTCCACTCGATCAAATCTGAAAACCCTAGTTTATAACACTCACTTATATCTCCAACTCTTTGTTTTCACAAAGTAAAAATGAGAGTGCCCCGACCCTTTATTTATAGTTTTTCCTTTTTCTAATCATTAAATGCTACTTTACCTACCCCATACTTTGTTCATTTAATGCAGATTTTTCAAACAAAGTCCATCTTCAGTGCCTTCACTCATGCACGCCCTTCCTGCGTGAAAACTCCTCCAACCTTCTGGTGCACAACCCAACCAACCTGACAGGAGACTCTTGCGCACGCTTAACCTGCGCCGAAGGCACTTCTTCTATCCAGATTCTTGCTTTCACCTACCTCATGTTGCTTTAACTGCGCTTCCTTTTCCTTTGTACGTGGGATCTACCAGTAGCTTTATCCTGGCACCAACCATTCTATCTTTTCTCTTCATCTACCTCTTTCAACCAAGGGCTACACAACAAGGCTCTTCAACACAACTTCCTTGGTACTTTAATCACACGCTTCTTCACTTTTCTCCACCCCACACTTAAATGATGTGTGGTCCTCTGTGCACTCACAAATTCTCCAAAAATAGCAATAAGGTTACCGGCAACCAAGGCACAAAAACCAAAACAACAACGCGAAAGGGAAACACAAGAAAGGGAAAATGCATAAAGGAAACTTCTAAACTAACTGGAAAAACTACCTTATTTACAAACACCAAGAAGACTTATTTATAGTAGGGCTTCAGCCTACTACCATTGAAGTGTCTAGGAAACTTCATCCCATCCAGCGCTTGTAACTGGCACGCGCCCGAATCAAGGATGTACGAGATTGTGTAGGGACCCAACCAATGGACTTTCAACTTTCCAGGATGGCGCAGAAACTTGGAATCATATAGTAACACCATCTGCCCAACCTCAAACTTCTTGTTTCTAATATGGTGATCATGCCAAGCCTTTTGCTTTGCCTTTTCCACTGTTTGGCTCCAATGGGCAAGTGATCATCTCTCATCCAGTTTCATTAGCTCATCAATCCTTTCTTCCAGTGCTTGTTCATTGGCTAATCCTCCTGTGCGCGCTATTCACAGAGAAGGTAACATAAATTCAACTAGAAAAATGGCTTCCACGCCAAACACCAATTGAAAAGGTGTGGCTTTATTTAGTCTTTTATACGTAGTCCTGTAAGCCCATAACACTGCCGATACTTTGTCATCCCAATCTTGTCTTCCAACATCACAGATTTTGGTCAAGGTATGACTCAGTATTTTGTTGAATGCTTCCGCGGTTCCATTTGCTTGTGGGTGATAGGGTGTAGTCTTGTGATGAGCCACCATGAACTCTGATAATAGGATCCTCATGGTCTCATTCAGAAAATGTGTACCCCTATCACTGGTCAAACTCAACGGACATCCATACCTTGTGATAATGTTCTCCCATAAGAACCTTGCCGCTATTGCTGCCGTGTAATCTTTAGTTGGGGCTGCCTCTACCCACCTTGTGAGATAATCTGTGTAAGTGATGACATAACGTGACCTAGTCCTATGCACTGCTGGTGTAATAGGTCCCACAAAATCTATCACCCATTTTTTGAAAGGCTCCGTGCTAGGGATAGGACGCAAAGGCATTTCATCTCTCCTTCCTGGTTTTCCAATGCACTGACAGTGGTCACATGCTTTACAATAATCTCTACAATCCCTGTACAAGGTTTCCCACCATAATCCTACCATTAATATCTTACATGCGGTGGCATCACCTACGTAATGCCCACCCACACTTCCTCTGTGTGCTTCTTCCATGATGGCCAGGTGCTCATGCTCTAACACACACCTGCACAAAACTTCATCACGTCCCAATTTGTATAAGTCTCCACTAATCAACATGTAGGGTGTGACGCGTATGGCCAACTGCTTCTTTTCCAATGCCTTCATTCCATCTGGTGCCACACCTTCTTTTAAAAATACTGCAATCTCCTCCAAATCCAAGGGTGCACCCGCAATCTAAACAGTTGGGCATCTAGCATTGCTTCCTCAATACTTTGTGCATCCTCTCCTGAATCAATCCTTGACAGATGATCAGGCCCACAGTTGCTTTTTCTGGGCTTCACTACAACGGTGAATTCAAACTCTTGAAACAACAACACCCATCGACATATGTGCCCTTGAAGAATGGGCTTGTTCACCAAATACTTTAATGCCATGTGGTCGGTGTAGAATACAAAGGGTGTTGCCAGTAGATACTGTCTAAACTTGAAGAGCGCATAGATCATTGACAATGCCTCGTGCTCGGTAGTGGTATAATTCTGCTCTGCTGGTGTTAACTTCCTACTCACAAAATAGAGAGGATGATCAACAATCCCCTCACCTGGTTGTGCAAGCACTGCTCCAATGGCGGTTCCTGAGGCATCTACATGGACATGGAAGGGCTTGTCCCAAGAGGGAAAATGTAAAATAGGCACGGTAATAAGCCTATCTTTTAATGTATCAAATGCCCTCTGCTGCGCCTCACCCCAATGGAAGGCACTTTTGTGTCTAAGAAGCTCCTCTAAAGGCACAGCGATCTTGGCATATCCCTTAATGAATTTCCTATAATAGCCCATATGCCCAAGGAATCCACGCACTGCACTCTGGCTAGTAGGTTCCCTTAACCCCACAATAACTGCAACCTTAGCGGGATCTACCAGCAAGCCCTCCTTACATATGATATGCCCCAATAGAGTCCCAAAGGGAGTAGCAAACACACATTTCTTAATGTTGAGGGATATCCTCAACTACCTACACCTTTCAAACATTAATCTCAAGTTGTCACAATGGTCCTTAACCAGACCATATACTGTCCAATCATCCAAATAGACCTGAAGAAATTTATGGATGAAGTCCTGGAATGCTTGCACCACTATGCGCAAAAAAACAATAGGTGCATTCTTCAACCCAAAGGGCATGACCGTATATGCAAAACTTCCCCACTCGGTGGTGAAAGTTGTCTTCTTCTGGTCCTCCTTTGCAATCCAGACTTGGTGGTATCCTAAAAATCCATCCGTAAAGGAATAGATTTCGCGCCCAACGACTCCTTCCAAAATTTCTTCAGTGAAGGGGGTCAGAAATGGATCAATGACACAAACTACATTCAATTCCCTATAGTCCACACAAATCCTAATCCACCCATCCTTCTTGATGTTGATTACCATCAGACTTATCCATTCCGATTCTTCCACTGCCTCAATGATCCCAGAAGCTATCATCTTTTCTATCTCCTCCTTAACCTTCACACACAAATTGGGATTCATCCGGTAGGGCCTTTTTCTAACCGGGCGTGCACCATCCTTTAGTTTTATCTTCATCTCCCCCAAGGAATGGTGAACGCCTTTGAGCTCATGGTACCCGCATGGGAATAAATCCTCAAATTCATGTAGCAGATCAATGATCTTTGATACTTCCTTCTCTATCCAGTAATCCCCAATAATAGCTTCCTTAGGTTCTTCTTCTGAACCGATGTTAACTTTCTTCATCTTTAAAGGCTCATGGTAGGCATGCACATGAGCATCTGCACTATCCACTACCTCGTGCATTCCTACAGAATGGCTAACATCTAAGCTTTCTGATTCCTCTCCATCAATCACATATACTAACTTTCCCTTCTCTTTTTCCAAACACGTGCGCTCAAGCTGTAACTCTTCTGTTTCCTCAACTTCTTCAAAGTGCGCCTCCAATCCTGGTTCACCTAGTAATTCCAACAGCCTATCTTCCATTCTGGCACTATCCCCCATGGTAAGGCACTTGATACCCTGCAAGGCCTTATCAATCGATGGCTTGGTACTCCGATACTCAAAGGTTTGAATAAGGTCAGCCGTGAGCTCTTGCCAATTCCTTGTCTAGCGCGTGTCTCTGAATGAATGTACCATGCACGCGCACAACCCTGCAGTGTAGAATACAACTTGTGCACCCAGAGGGATGGTGGCAAAGCTTCTGTGCCTTCTCTCTAGACCCGTTCACACTCCTGGATATGGAAAGAGGTGGGCTCCTTCCCATGGTACTCCTTGATGATGGTGGGTACATTACTTCTAGAAAATCTGACAGAGAGAGCAATCCTTACCTCACGCCCACTCTAAAAGGCTCTCCTGATGTGTGGCCCACCAATGAGCTGATGTGCCAAGCAAGACATAACTTAACATCTCCCTCCATTCCTTCTCATTCTTCCACTGAGCTTCTACCTCCTGCAGAAAGATCTCAGGGAAGGCTCCTCCTGAATACTTGGGTAGTTCTTTTCCTCCAAGGCACCTAACAGTGCACACCTTTGTTACCTTGGTCACTGACCCTCTCAACTACCATCCCATTAATTCATAAGTTCCATGTGCCCAATTGTCACAAGCCAGGCTGGTGGTATCACTTACTGACTGAGCATCTTCAAACTAGATAACTCCATTAGTAGGGTGTACCATCTCAGGGTCTCTGATTGAGCGCACATAAATCTTGTCCAGAACTTCTTCTCCCAATGGTTCAATATAGGGTGTCGACTTCCCATCAACCAGGGGTATAATGACCCATTCCTCTTTGTTCTTGAAGCTGATGTACCCTTTGTTGAACTGAAGGTCCACATTATTCTTGTAACACCAAGGGCCCAAGTAGTGCTGGGAAATTGTCTACCTCGGCGAGCGCCAAGACTTCGAAGTCCCCAGTAAACTTGGCTCCCTGAATAGTAATAGCTGCATCCTTCAAGACACCGATGGGCATTGCCTTAGTTTTGTTTGCCATATACAACACATTCAAAGATGGCTGTAATGCAGGTCTTCCCATCTGATGCCATGCATCCAAAGTCAGAACATTAACCTCTGCGCCAGTGTCAATGAGTATATTGCTGAGGAGCCATCCATCTACAACTGCATTCAATGTAATCTCCTTTTCATAGTCGAGGCTGTGAGGGGGAAGGTTCACATGTAAGACCTATCTCTCACGCTCTTCTCCGGTGCATGGTACCTTCTCTCTCAACCAGGATCCTAGCAAAGGAATGATGTTCTCCTACCTTAGCATTTTACACACCTCCTTGACCTCATCTAGGTCATCCTTTTACCTCAACTCTCCTTCCTTGTTCCTCCTTTCTAGATTGCTCCTTTAGACACTAGATCTCCCCTTGTAAGCTTTGAATAACATCCATGGTGTCCTGATATATCTCCTTCTGATGCGTGGGGTCTGGATACTTTCCATGAATGACCTCCTCCCTTGTAACCAGGGTCTTCTGTCTTGGTACCTCTCTTGCACGCGTGGCTTCTACCCTTGTTGTTACCAAGACAGGCTCCAAACCTTCATCCATGTTACCCAAGGCATCCACTATATGTCTACCTTCTTGATGCTGACCATCACAATGCCCTTGTCCTTCCAGTGCTGCTGATTCATATGCTCAAATAATTCTGGGCACTCCTCATACTTATGCTTCTTTCCACACCACAAGCACTGTAACAGGTCCGGGCACTCATGCTTGTAATGTTCTGTAGATCCATAGTTGAAACATGTTCCGCATGGGAACTCACTTCTTCCTCCACGGTTACCTCATCCACGGAATCCTCCTCGAAAACCTCTTCCACGTGTGCCTCCATCTGCACACTCCTCATAACGATGATCATCATTTTTAGAACCACTGGAAATGCTAGTTTGGCATACCCCATGATCAATGGCCTCATGGATCTGATCAATGAGCCTACAGTCCTTCGTATCATGGGTTGTGGAGGTGTAAATTTTGTAATAACAAGATACATTCTTCCTGATCACGTGCTGCAGCAAGGGACATCTACTTGCATCATGGTCCCCATGACAAATCTCACAATCTACTATCACAGCATGCGTACCATCCTCTGGGGAAATTATCCTTAACGTGCCCCTCTATTTCACAATCCATGCACCACAAACCACTGCGAGTCTCATGGACTGAGTTCACAGACAATTTTTCCAACTGTTTGGCCATAGCAGCAATCTGAGCCTCCAAGAACGGGCTAACGCCAGTATCAATACTACCAATAGCCTCGGCATGCAAGGTAGCTTCCAATGCTTCACGTGGATCTGTAAAAGTTTTATGAGACAAGGCCCTTCTAAAAGGGGTGATCAATCCTCCAACAAACCACTGTGCATGCTGTGAAGGGTGGATATCATATGATAATTTAGACAAGAGAGTTTTAAAACATGCATCATACTCCCGCACACTCTCTGCCATTCCTTGTTGAATCTCCTTCAAAGCGCTAATGCTTTTCTACTCGAACTCAGGAATGTGGAACTCTACCAAGAATGCATTCTTTAAAGCAGTGTAGTCCACCACCATTTGATGAGGGTCATACTTTCTATACCAGCTATGCACGCGCCCTTGCAACGTGGTTACAAATTGACTAGCCTTTCATTCTGGGGTTGTGATACCCTTCGCATGCACCATAGCAGTTCACACTTGTGAACATGTTCCACAACATCCTCAATGCCCCTATAATCTAGAAAATGTAGAGACATTTCAAAGAATACTTGAGGTGGTGGCTGGGGTCCTTGTCCTAAACCAGAGCCTTGGTTCCCTCCGGTGTTTCTTCCACCACCTGATCCACCCACCAGGTCCTGTACCTCCAGAGCCACTAGATCCACTAGAACCACTGGGTCCAATAGGGCCTATAGGAGCTGTGCCAAGCGCTCCCACAGTCCCACTGAACTGTGCACCGATGGTCTGTGATAGCACCCCACTACCACTACTTTGTCCCATGCCACTCCCTGATGCGAGACCAAAAGCTTGTACACTTGCCCCTTGTCTAAAAACTCCTCTGAATACTAGAATATGTGCAGCCATAGAAGAAGGGAATGAAAAATTGTATCTCCTAGGTGTGGATCTGTCTCTTCCACTAGTTTCAACTGGATCAATACTTCTTCCTGGTTTGGGAAAACCAAGCGCCAGGGCTCGGTCACTGGGTGGGTTTAGATATGTGCCAATGACTCTCCTTTCTCCATGTGATGAGATCTCACCAGAAGCCGAAGGGGTCTCCCTTACGCGCTTGCCAAGATGGGGTAGCACAGACTGCTCAGGTTCCACGTCCTCTGCGTGAACCTCAACTCCTTCCCGCAACGTCTGTCTCCATAAATCCATCACACTAGTAGCCTCGCATCATCTAGCAATCTCCCTTTCACGTGCTTCACTATACTTGAGCCATCTTTCTTCCCTCTCCTTCTCTGTCGTATCATCTGCCATCTTCCTCCACCCAAGCTTCCTTACCCAGTGCTCAGAATGGTTTAGCCGGCCATTGGGAGCGCCTCTAAACTCATGGTAACCATCAATATCTTCATAGCTAGAGGAATAACATGTAGAAATGTTCCTCTAGGTTCTCACAGAAATTCAAACTCAGCAACCTCTGGGCAAGAATACGTAGAAATGGCATATTCCAAAGTGTAGCTAGCTAGTACTCCTCTCCACCAATGATCTACAACATGGGTCCACATCAGATCTACATCCTACAACCTCTGGTAGTCTTCTTCGGTCCATATCCATGATCCATAATGCCAACTTGATCTAGATGCATAGGCTGAAAGCCATCCATATAACTCTACTGGGAAGCAGCAGAAAAAAGTCTCATATAGATCATGGTAGAGGTTCTCTTCTACCCATCTACGTGTATTAAACTCAGGTCCAGTGCTGAATCTCTGAGAAAATTCATCCTCCATGCTCTTGAACCACGATTCAACATTTTCCAATGTTAACCGATCCGTCATTACTCTTTACATAGATCATGATGCATGTTATATCCCACTACAACTTCGAAAAGAGGTCCCAGCAACGGAACCAAGATGTAGTCATTTTTACTCCTATCACAAAAGGAAGAACCCCATGTGCACCAGCCTATCACCCAGCAGAAGCTGAGCGCTCACCCGAGGCACGTGCGGGTACCGAGTCTCTCTTTTATGTGAGTTTAGTGGGAAGCATTATCTATGATTAGTGTAAGAGTATTTAGGAAAGAAGTTGAGACATACAAGAACCATAGGGCTCAGAACGGCCTCCAGATCCTTGCAGTCACTTCAGAACCGAGTGCTTTAACAGATTCCAGAACATATACTATAACAGAAAGAAAGATACAACCATTCATTCATATCATGAAAGGAAAGAGAATTCATATGAATGAAATATACATTAAACCCATTGATATTCATATCTATTTATAACAGGTAACCTCAATATATTCATTGATTCATTACAGAGTGTCACAGAGTGCAGACCACAGTCATGCGCATCACTGGACGTATGTAGCTAAGCTAACAGAAAATAAAAATAACAACTCCATGCTTAGTACATCCTTTCCTAAACCAGAATATCCACTCGCAGTAATTCTGCAGAGCTTTTCTCACTCTCTAACCCATGCTATTCCCTATGTATATCTAGATGATATATCCTTCTTTTGTGTATATCTGTATATCTTTTTTTCCAGTAGGCACTTGTATTTATCACTTTCCTGGGCTGCCAACTCACCTTGCCGCACCCTCAGATCCGTCGCCAAGTGTCGAATGTGGTCCTCCATGTGAGCATGTTCCTTCAGGCCTGAGCTCTCCATTCCATCTCATGATGATCTTCTAGAAGATTCCATCCGGGGCATGCTCTTTCCTAGGCCAACCTGTTGCCAGGATGACATCTTATCCACGCGCAACCGATCACACTTTTCACATGTTCTACCTTGGGTGCTCAAATTGGCTAAGTCCCAAACCTCCTTTCATGCGTCACGTGTGCTATTTTCTTCCTTAAGCCTTTCTCTTGCACGCTTTTGCCTTGCATGCACCATCTATAACTGGGATCCCTGTGTGCCTAAGCGCCTTCATACTTGGTCAATACATGATCAGTTCCTTAGCTTTCCTTTACTTGTATTTCAGTTACATTGTATTAGTATGGATTATTCATGTTTGCATTATCTTTCTATTGATCTACATCTCTCCCTTATTAACTGATATCATATAAGGGTACCCTCCTTTATCTTGATTGCGGGCCTTAGAAACCCTAGGTTGACCTAGTGTAGGGATCATTACCCTTTGGATGTGTGACTTTAACGCTTGTTGTATCTATTTTTAAATCAATCATCTATGTGTTGATCCATGTGTCTCTCCTCTTTATTTCCTTGTGCCCTTATAGAGCGGAAGACTTAGGAGTGTAAGCCATTGAGATAGATTCTTGGACCGCCATCCATCCAGATCTGCATATACTTCTAGGATATCAACAAGGCTTGTTCAAAGGTTGATTTTCCCTTGCCCAATATTGACATGATTGTTGATTCTACAACAGGGCCATGAAAGGCTATCTCTAATAGATGGATTTTCAGATTAGAATTAAATTCAAATCACTGAAGAATACCAACATAAAACAACGTTTACAACACCCTAGGGCACGTTTTATTATAAGGTCATTCCTTTTAGCCTTAAAAACTCAGGATCCACCTATTGACATGTAATGGTTGTCATCTTGAATGATTTGCTTCATGACATCATGGAATACTATGTCGATGACATCCTTTCCAAATAAAAAAATAGAGTAGATTATCTAGCGATTTTATGGCACATATGTTAGTGATTACGATAATATAAGGTACGCCTTAACCCTAAGAAATATCTATTCGGTGTCACTTCAAGAAATTTCTTATGATTCATAGTCTCATAGAGAGGAATTGAAGTTTACCCCGCCAAAGTCAAAGCAATCATGGAGATTCCTCCCCCGTAGAATCTACATCAGCTACAAGGTCTCTAGGGAAAAATTCAATTTATTTGGTGTTTTATCTCTCAACTTCTAGATAAATGTCACCATTTCAATCAACTTCTTAGGAAAGATGTAAAGTTTAGATGGACATGATTATTTCATCAATTTAAAAGAATATTTATCAATTTTGTCGATGCAAATACCACCTATTTAGGATAATCATATGCTTCTTTATAGATCCACTACAGAACATGCCATAGGGGTGTTGCTTACACAACACAATAACAAAGGGAAGGAATAGACGATCTACTATCTTAGTAGAACTCTTATAGCTCACGAAATAAAGTATCCACATGTTGAAAAAGTATGTTTGGCCTTGGCATTCACATTTCACAATTTGTGTCACTACTTTCTCAATCATATGACTAAACTCATTGCTGAAGTAGATCCTCTTAAATATCTATTGTTCAGACCTATTTTAATAAGTTGAATGTCTAGTTGGGTTGTTCTCCTCTATGAGTTTGATATAGAATCTTTCAATCAGAAAACAATCAAAAGGAAATCTCTCACACATCAACTTTCCACAACACCTTTGTCAGGCTCATAACTGTTTCATTTTAAATTCCTGGATGAAGAACTATTGTGTGTGGATGCAGTTCCTTTATGGACTTTATTTTTTAATGGCTCTTTCAACATTCACAGGTCAGGAGTTGGTATTATATTACACACACCAGATGTCAATGTTATCCCAGAGTCTTATCGTATTGGTTTCCCTTGCATAAACAACATCGCTGATTATGAAGCTTTGTTAGTCAATTTAAAATTGTTTATAAGTTGGCGGATTAAAGAATTAACAATTTATGGGGATCCCCTTTTGATCATTAAGTAATTCAATGGAAAATATCAGGTTATGGATGAAAAACTTGTTCCCTACAAGCGCATGGTCGATAGTCTCAAAGGTTACTTTCAACTCATCATCTTCGAACATGTTCCTCATCTTTAGAACAAATTAGTATATGTGATGGCTACTATTACATCCCTTCTTGAATTTTATATTAATCAAATGCATGATGAGTTTCTCGTTGAACATATTTTGGTGCCCGAATAAGATTTTCTAGAGTCAACCATAAAAGAGAAGCAACAGATTGACACTAGAAAAATTGAGCCATTCTTCTCTATTATTCATCCATGACTGGTTATGTATATATAGGAATAGTAACTCCTATATTTAAGGATTATCTTGTTTGAGCTAACTCCTTGAATCTGTCTATAATCATATTTACATAATATTTTTTATAGCAATATTATGTTAATCTAATAAATTTGTTACTCGTGTAACAAACACACATGTATATGTATACCCACAAATATATTACCATCAAATTTTCACAATAAATAATTCATTTCCTAACAAACCGTGGTATGCGATATAGTTGGTCCTGAGAATCCTTGTTACCGTTACATATACACCTTTATCCAAGATAAAATATACCCTATAAATATGTATTCCCACAATAAAATATCCTTAACACAATGTGCTTTGTGCTACACCATCCTCGCTAACACCTTATATAGAAGAGGTTATGATGGAATCTCTTAATGTGTCTCAATTAGAACGAAGCTAACCAAACCCTAGTTAAAGTACATTTAGGTATTTGCGGTGAGTGAACAAGTGGCACGATCTTAGCCAAAAATATCTTGTGTGTGGGTTATTATTAGCTCACTATGGAGTTTGATGCATGCAACTTTGTGAAGAAGTGCAAAGCATGTCAGAGGCATGGTTATCTTATTCGTACGCCCTCATAATCCCTTCAATCTATCACCTCACCCTGGCCTTTTTCTCGACCGGGGTTCGACTTGGTAGGAAAAAAAAGCCCACATCTTCCGATGGTCATACCTTCATAATCATTGTAACTAAATACTTTACCAAGTGGATAGAAATCGTGCTTTTAACCTATGTCACTAGGTCAAATATATCCAAGTTTATTTTTAATCATATCATATGTCATTTTGGGATCTCTTCCTCCCTTATCATAAATAACGACACATATTTTAAAAACAATAATGTCAAAGAGTTAGCCAAATGGTTTCATATCCAACTCAAATAGGAAACTCCATATTATCTGCATTGTAATGGCCAAGCTGAAGCATCCTGTTGGCTAGATTTTCTGCATAGCATCAAACCTAGGCAGTCATGAGATAAATCTCCCTCATTTAACCGGTGAGGCTCCCGTGTTAGATTTGTCAATAAAAATGTGTTATTATCTATCAGGGGTTTTACTTTAACCACTTAGTTCATGAACCATAACTAAGAAGTTTTGCATCAAGTAAGCAGCTATTTAAGAAAGGAAAGTTATAGAAGAAAGAAGTAAAAGAAATACAGAGAAGAAATGGGGAAGATGTGCATCCCAATTAGTAGATAGCAGAGCTAATTACATGCACATAGAAGAAACTTAATAGATATGAACACACAAAATTATAAAACAAAGGCAGCTCTAGATCTATATCTAAAATAACACAAAGTTTATCAAGAGATCTAAGATTCAAAGCAAGAAACAAAGTACACCGTGACATAAAGTTCTCTGGAAACCTGCTCCTTTGTATTCCTTTGCTCCAAGTTGCTCTCAGGAGTTCAGCACAAAGTCTAGAACTCAGGATTGCTACTTACAAATTCTGATCGATCCTTAAACCGGAGGTTCTTCTCCTACTTATAGAATGTAGGAGGGAAAGTACAAATAGAAGACTCAAAGTGAACTAAAGCATGAACAACAAGTAAAGATGACATTTGGCAATCATCCTCAACTAACTTCTTCTTAAGTGACACATGTATCACTTAACTAATAGAATGGTTCCACATGACTTCAAGTAATGGTTGTAAAACCAATAACTTAGAAGTTTTACAATTTCATCCGGGAACATAGAAAATAGAAGAAGAAAGAATAGAAGAAGTTATGCCAGCTGTAACATTTATGTCTTTTTCTTGTTCTGATATCGGATATACTTGTCGAACATGTAATTCAGCATCTTTCCATCTGTTTTAGCCATTGCTTCCTTCTTTGTCCTGAATTGCAGCAACCCTTCATTCAACACTTTGATGCATGCTTCCACCTCTTCCAAACTTGGCCCAAACCTCACAATGTCTGCCTGCAGTGCCACCAGTCTACTGATAGAATTCATCGTGAAAGGCTTGGTAGCTTTATCAATTCTCTTTTGTACCATCAGAAGAGAACCTTCCAAGGAATCAGGGACTTCGTTAGAAACGATCCGCACGTATGAAGTAACACCTCCGTCCATTCTTTCCTCGGTGAAAGAAATGATATTGTCTGGTAAATCTGATGTTTTACTCTCAAGTGCCTGCATCCTTTTCAGCAAAACTCTGCAGATTTCCAAACGGAAAGATACTGCAAACTCTAGTTGTTTCCCCTTCTCGACTGATCCATCTGGTACAATCTGTTCCGCAATCAATACATCTCTCGGCAGCTTGTTGATCTCGGCCAAAATACTCAGGTTACTCTCTGCAACTGTATTCATGCCTTCTATGCTTTCCATCAGTTGCTTTAGTTGATTTGTTGCATCGTTCATAACCTTTAGGCGGGCTGGCACTTCCCCAAGTTGTACAGAAGCTTGACGAATAATCAGATCCTTCCATTCGTCAATAGCCTTTACTTGATTGCTTGCATCCTCCATTTCCTGCATAAGATGATCACTCACCTGCTCTGAAATGGGCTGAATGGAAGGTTTAGCAACCTTGGCTATGATCTCACATAATTGAGATACTTTCTTCTGTAGCTCTTCTTTCTCCACCTTTTCACTGTCAAGCCTAAGGAATAAAGCGTCTATCAATGTCTGCGTGTCCTACTTCAATCCTTCAGTGGTGGCTTGACCGAGTCGTACTTTGGTCACTGTCACATCTTCCGCTGTAAGCTCCTCCTCTATCTTTCCTTCTGCCGGAATTGATATCTCAGCAAACTTCTCTCCCGAATTCTCAATGATCAACCTAGAAGTTTCTTTAGCAACTTTAGGCCTTCTGTCTCTTCTGCTCAGATCCTGGAGTAGCTGCAAGTCGTGCTCCTCTAAGTTCATCTCCATTCTCGCTTCTGGAACCAACTGCAAAGCCAACCATTCCGAGAAATTACTTCTCGGAGAGTGAGAAGTCGCTGAGTGCACTACCATCTCCCGCTCTGCATCCTCTCTGTCAAAAAGTGCCACAGTATCATGGCTGCCATCCTCTGAAACATCCAAGGACAAAGCTCTTTCGAACTCTGCCATCTGCAGCTTCAACATCTCCTCTAGAACGGGTGATGAATGAAGTGGCTGAGGAGAGAAGACGAACGTCACAGGATTCAATGAAGGCATGGAAACGTCCTGCTGCTGCGGTGCAATAGTTGGTGCAGTACTGGGTACTGGAGAAGCCGAAGTCAAAGCTATGGTCGTAGAAGTGATCTTCTCTTTCTCTTGAGATCTTCTGTGTACTTTAAACTTCTCGGACCTTCTGCTACTTTCTCCTTCATGCTTTCGCATAAGGGAGTCTCATATGCTGAAGTTACCTGTGATTTGATTCATCAATGCTTCATCAAGGCAATATCCCTTCGTCGGCAACCAGTTTGAAGTATTCACCAACACAGCTCTCGATCTTTCTTCAATTGTGTTGCAGCCTCCCATGTTATTCTGCAGTATGGCCTTATCTTCTCCCATTTGATGGTAAGTGTCAAGTACCACATTCCCATCATCTTTAAGATCCGCAGGTATCCGCGCTAGTCCATGTGCAACTGTATTCATGCCTTCTATGCTTTCCATAGTGCTTAGTTGATTGTTTTGCATCGTTCAAACTTAGGGCGGGAGCTGGCACTTCCAAGTTGTGACAGAAGCTTGACGAGATAATCAGATCCTTCATTGTCAATAGCCTTAACTTGATGCTGCATCCTCCCATCCTGATAAGATGATCACTCAAACCTGCTTGAAAGGCTGAATGAAGGTTAGCACTGGCTAGTGATCTCACATATTGAGATACTTTCTTCTGTAGCTCTTCCTTTCTCCACCTTTTCACGTACAAGCCTAAGAACTAAAGCGTCTATGCAATGTCTGCGTGTCCTACTTCAATCCTTCATTTGCGTGGCTTGACCGAGTCGTACTTGTACACTGTAAAATTCGGTCCGCTGTAAGCTCCTACTCTATCTTTCCTTCTGCCGGATTGATATCTCAGCAAAACTTCTCTCCGAATTCTCAATGATCAACTAGAAGTTTTCTTTAGAAACTTTAGGCCCCCTTTTTTCTGTCTCGTCTGCTCAGATCCTGGAGTAGAAGCTGCAAGTGTGCTGCTCCTCTAAGTTCATCTCCATCCGCTTCTGGAACCACAAACTGCAGCCAACATTCGAGAAATACTTCTCGGAGAGTGCGGAGGGTGAAGAAGCGCCTGAGTTGCACTACATCTCCCGCGGCATCCTCTCTGTAAAACAGGCCACAGATCATGCTGCCATCCTCTGAAAACATCAAGGACAAGCTCGTTCGAAGACTCTGCCATCTGCCAGCTTCAACATCTCCTCTAGAAAGGTGATGAAGAAATGAAGTGGCTGAGGAGAGAAGACGAACGTAAAGGATAATCAATGAAGGCATGGGAAACGTACTGCGTGCTGCGGTGCGATAGTTGGTTTGCAGTAACTGTGGGGGGGGGATGGAGAAGACGCCGAAGCAAAGCTATGGTCGTAGAGTGTCTTCTCTTTCTTCTTGAGATCTTCTGTGTACTTTAAATTCTCGGACTTCTGCTACTTTCTCCTCATGGCTTTCGCATAAGGGGAGTTATATGCTGAAGTTACCTGTGATTTGATTCATCAATTGCTTCATAATGGCAATTATCCCTTCGTCGGCAACCAGTTTGAAGTATTCACCCCAACACAGCTCCGATCTTCTTTCAATTGTGTGCAGCCTCCAATGTTATCTGCAGTATGGCCTTCCTTCTTCTCCATTTGATGGTAAGTGTCAAGATTACCACCTTACCATCATCTTTAAGAGCCGCAGGTATCCGCGGCTTATGTCCAAAGTCGAATAATTGCTTTGTTTGAACAGCCTGCCCTGAAAATCTCTCTTTTTAACCTCGTACTCACTTCCTCCACTTATCCAGAAAGAAAGAAATCTTCTAACGAAAGGCAAATGTGCGTACTGCTGGGAGTTGTTCTTCCTGGCTAACTCCAAGGGATCGAAAGTTCAGTTCAGCCGTGCAGGGAAGGAACTCTTGCCTCATACTCGGAGATAACATTTGCGCTTCCCATCCCCGGAGCTCTGTGAATGCTGAGTTGCCACTGTAATATCCCACAATGATTGCGGAAGAAGTCGTAGACTGGCCGCCCTTTGAATGTAGGTCGTGTTAACTCCACAAGTTGCCTGCTCAGCTCCTTGGCCGATCAATTTATCATTCGGATACCTGGGCATCTTTATTGGTCTCCAGAAAAGCCGTTCCGTAACCCAGAGGTATGTGAAATCTGCAAATTAAATGAATAGACTGCCAATCTTGGACACGGGCTTCCATTGCTTGCCTTGCATACCATGTAACGTACTTTAATGTTGTCCCTAGATCCTCTATAGGGGATCATGCATCCCACATTAGTGGTATCACTCTTACAAAACTCACTCTGACTACCCTCTATCTAATCAGAATTCCAAAATACATTGTCTCTCACATACCTTGCACATACCAATGCTCCCATATAGGTATATCCTATGTAATCCCTTGTTGTCTCATAACCCTTCCAAATTTATACCTCTCCATAATGTGCTCATGACTCCCAATCATATAATAATCAACCTCCATTATAAAACCTCTATATCATTTGTACTCCATCTGTATCACATATATGGTCTCCATGTCACCATGTGTAACTGTAGATCATCAAAGGCACGTCTGTAGAACTCTATGTCTCCCTGGTGACCCCTGTGACCAGCACCTAATATCTCCCATATGAATGTTGAAGGCTCTTCTATTTTTCTATCCCTAAAAATCCCCAATGGTCAATAGATAACAATGTGATCCCATGACTAGATCTAAAGCAACGTAGTTGGACCCATGCTCCTCTGATCTACATATAGGGGAGAAGGGCCAGTATGCGAACACCCTAAGTTCACAGGTCCAGTGAACCAAATCCTTGCCACGTAGGATTGCCAGTATGCCAGCTAGGTATAAATAAACATTTTTTTATCCTATATCTTTAATTTCGAATCATATTTTAATATTATTTACTTCCATATGATCGATCGAAAAAAAATATCTCAAAAAAAAACTCATTTACAAGTGGAGACCCAAAGTGGTTCACACAACACGATAGTAGTTGAGCATTAAAAGCTAAATAAAAGAGGGAAATGCAATTTGTCCTTGTGGATTTTGACGTGCACTAATGCAGATAAGACAGTGATTAATGCTCACCCACCAATGCCTCAACAGTTGTTCTGGAGGCTTCCTTTGGACGCATTCCATACCAACAACTGTCCAACGTCCATACCAACATTTTCTGTCCTGGCTTGGCATTTTCACTCAAACATTGGCATATTCACTATTTTATCTCCTGGCATGGCAATTTCACTCGAACCTCCACATTTTCACTCGAACAGTCAATCAGTCCTTGCATTGGCATTTTATCAGTCCTGGCATTAGCATTTTCTCAGTCAATCCTAGCTTGGCATTTGTAGCACTCGAACATTGGCATTTTTCTTAGTCCTGGCTTGGCATTTTCCCCCTACGATCACGATTTGGAGCATTACTTAACTGTCCACAACACTTTGATAGCTACAGTCAGTCCTACGTATCATCACATCTGCAGTGACGGAACCCACAAGACTTTCATGGCTGGACATAGATTGTGGTAGCAATCACTTCTTGTTTATGTTGTAGCCATTTGATTGACCTTTTCTTGGAAGGTAAATGAAATATGTGGAACCAGACTACCAATTGTGTACATTTTACAAATCACATTTTGTCAACTGAAGCACTCAGTTTATGAATCATCTCATCCTTTACATGAAGATATTACTAGAAAATGGTATAGTTTGTTAAATTGTTTCTTTGCTTATAAGGGGCATCTCATTGTTCTATTTGCAGAGCAAAGGGAGTTTCTATGATTCAGATGGTAGATGTTGGAGTAGGAATAAGTGGCAAAGCAAGGTCGTCAAGCTGTAATGGCATCGGATTTTGCTATGGGGCAGTTCAGATTTCTGGATCGCTTATTGCTACGGCCATTGAACCATCGAATGAGCTATATGATTCTATACAACTTCTACAAAATGTTGTATATGTTTTGATGCTTTTCTGGTGAGTACACATGGATTGAAATGCACGATTGAGATGGGATTTCTATTCATACAGGATCTAGTTATACTTTGACAGATTTGGTTACAAGGTTTACTATGCATTTGTAACTCTTCTTTGACCCTTATGCTAAACATTCTCAGTCTTCAAACAAATTCATCCTCCTTTGTAATTATTTTCTATTCATATAGCAGCATGATGGATTCAATTTTTGATCTTTTTTTTATTTGTAACCGTATACATGCTATTTGATTTGTAAATGTAGCTTTATGATTTTTTATTCAATTTTTTAATAAATGAAAAAACATGCATGTGCAGGTTTCTGGAAAACTTTGGAATGGCAGTTGTATGTGTCGAGGTCGTTTGAAGATGGGTGCAAACAGTGTGTATTCACACTACTAATACTCAAGGAAAATGTTACCTACAATTCTATGTTTTTAAGCCATCTAGAGGTGAGGTTTTTACCTCACCAAGATTCAAATAAATCCTTTTCTTTCGGTTTTTATTTAATGGTATTCATTTTAAGCTGTAACAATCTAACGTATTTTTTTAACAAATTCTGAGCTGATTTGGTTTCCACATCTGAAACAATGATTACATTTGGAGCAAAATATATTAACATGTATTGCATGTCTTTATATTTCTTACATTTGGAGCAAAACATATAAACTTATATTGTATGTGTCCATATTCATTACATTCAGAGAAAAATATACCAACTATAAACTATAATTGTGAATGCAATAATGCATTCTCAATTGATTTCGATACATATTTTTTTGCAACACAAAAAAAATACTCCTCGAATGCTGCCATAATTTTGGGATCAGTTTGTTAGTCAATTTCCATGTCACACCTTCAAAAAGGCCCTGAGTTTGGACAATCAGGAACAATTGTATCATTGACAGATGTTGTTAGAGTCATTAAGAGGTTCACTAGATGAACCCATGGTGGAATACGAAAACCAGATATGGTATGAAAGGTTGTATGTGAAGTATGAGGTTGTGGGATAATGGGGTGTGTAGTTGGAGTTGAAGTTATTTGCATTCTGTTGGTGTCAAGGAAGTAAGGGTGGTAATTTGGGATAGGAACTTTCAACATATCTTGTAACATGGAGTTCTGTATGGGCATGGAATGATGCATGGGAAACAAAACCTACAGATTGTTGAGCTTGTTATCTCTTTCTTGTTTCTCTTTCTCCCTTTGATGGCGAGTGGCTTCCTTCTGTTGTAATTCCAATTCCTTTTTTTGGCGAGCTACTTCCCTTTGTTTCTCGTACTCCTGTCTTTCAACAAACGTTTGTAGATCCCTTTCTTACCTCTCTTTAATGCATTGTAATCTCTCTTCTTTTTTTTTCTCCTTTGCTGCCAACCTTTCTTGCTTTTTTGCCTCAATATGCTCCTTTTTACTTTGTTTCCCTTCAAATATTTCTTGTTTTTTTTGTTGTGTATCTTTTAACATCTGAACATAAGCATCAAATGTTAGCAATTGTGAAGCACGACTTATCCGAAGTGCAGCATCACTCTTACCTTTGGAAGGATCCCGTACAAATTGTGTCGGTAACCTTAAAAATTTACCCAATTTCTTCTCATTTACTGCAACACCATCATTTGATATAACACTTTCAACATCATGTTGAGTTGTCTCTTCCTCATTTTTATCCTTATCAATGACCTCAATTTCCTCTGTGTCAGCATAATAATGAGTAAAGTTTGTTGGTTCAAAGTCTGCTGGCTCAAGGTTGGTTGGCATTGAAGGTAAATATATACTTTCATCCTCAGTGTTTCCAATCTGATCAAGTCCCAACTCTACAATATGCTCTTGCAGCCAAGTAGGTTGTTGTGGTGCACTTGGCAATGAGAGATCATCCTCTCTTATTCCCTGGGCCTCAGTGTTGCAGCTGGATGTGCCATTGTCATGAGTATTCACAATGTGGTTCACTTCATAATCTTTGGTATGCATTATACTTTATCTTTCTCCACGTACACTTGGTTCCTCCACCTTTGTATTAGCAACAACCATTGTTTCTATGGTTGGATTGAATTTTTTTGTTGTTTTCAGTTTCTCAACTGATTCCATGAAGTAATCTTCTCCTATATTTTCACCAAGTGGTGGAGCTACATCTCTTGACAAACTTACGATGTTTTCAGCAGCATCAACATCTATTATGTTTTCAGTACAATCAACATTCATGATGTTTTCAGTAGTATCATCATCTGTGACATTTTCGTTGGCATCTTCTTCAATGATATATAGTTTAGTACATTCCATGTCATTCTGTAATGCATTTGGATCAAGTGGCCATATACCTGTGCATCTAGAACCAGCACAAATATTTACAGGTGTCATGGCCTTGGCTAGAGCTCTACTACCTATTTCTGCCAAGTCTAAACGTTTGACTTCTTAGTACTTATTATTACACATCCACTGCATCCTCTCAGATCTGAAATATGCTTTAAAAGGACCAAAGACACTAACATCCAGTGGTTACAACCTATGTGTAGTATGTGCTGACAATGTCAATAAATCAATCCCCAATCGTCTGGCCTCTTCTATAGTTGACAATGCCACATGGCTTCCATGACTATCAAATATAAGTAAATGCCTATTTTCAGGGCACACTCCTCCAGGTACATACTTACTGAAATGATACAACCAGCTTATAAAGAGCTCTCTAGTCATCCAAGCACTTGGATGAGCAGCCATGCAAGCACCTGGTTCACATCCCTTGATGTAATTTTGTGAAACTTTCTGACCTTTAAATAAGTAAAAGTTAGGGATACATTGCCCTACAGCATTTACACAACATATAATTGTCATCCATTCTCTGCTACGAGGAATGATTTTGGGAACATTCCTGCAACCCTTGGTGGCAAGCACCCTCATGCCACAATTTCTCCCTGTTTGGATTCCTGTCTCATCACAATTCCATATTTTTCCTGCACCATAGGAATTGATATAAATGTTAGCTAGTTTTTCATAAAACTTGCTAACCACCTCTGGACGTAAACCTATTTCACGATCTCTTTCTAGACCTTCAGCAGTCTGTAGGACTATGTCTGGGTCTCTTTTTCTAAATCCTTCACACCAAGATTTTCCAGGTAATCCTTCTCGAAATGGAGTCTCTCTAGTTTCACAAATTTGTGCAACACATGCCCTTAGTTGCATAAATCCCACTCCATGCCCTAAATCTGCCATTTGCTTACACCATTCAACTATCTCTTTCTCCTCTCCTTCACTCAAAACAGGTGCAGGGCCCTTCCTTTTTGTATGGGTCAGATCATTTAGCCAATAATGAACAGATGTAGGAGGTAAAGTATATTTCAGTGCAGCAACTCTAATTGAATAATTGTTGAATTCAATATCATCTATGGCCTTTAACATATCTTCTTTTGACCAACTAGACAAAATTCTAACCTTCTTGGTCGAAGTGTTGCCTCTAACAACCACAGTTTCCTCTATTTCATGCCTATTTACTTGACATCCAACAGGTTCTGGCTGATGATCAGCAGTTGTGTTTGTATCTCCTTGATTTGTTGTTGCACCATCCTCTTCACTTATTATTGTAGCATCTTGTTGATATGGTTCATGGTTAGATGTTTCAATTTCAAATTATACACCTCGTTTTTTGGGCATACGTTGTCCTCGCTTCAAAATCCTCTTTCTCTTCATCTTCTCGAAATGTTGCAATATTAAACAATATAAAATTAGTAATATATGTATTAATATATATCAATAAGATCATCTACAATGGGAAAATTTTAGCAAGCTTATGATACATGACATTATGAATTATATAAACTTGTAGGTAAACTTGTGATTACCCCTTTGGGCACCATTAACGATGATTTAATACATGTTTTATTAATTTCATATAATTTGGTAAAGACAAAATTTATAAGCTAGGGTTGTTGATTACATATATAAACACTTCTAAAGATGAGGTGTTATCAAATAACACTACATTCATCAGCTTGTTTGTAATTGATCAATATCAATTACAATGTTTCACTCGAACATGCAATCACCCCTTTGGATATGATTTATAAATAAACAATTTTTTAAACTTCAATAATCAAAATTTTGGTTTTTATTCCATCAAGTATTGGATATTTTAAATGCAAAATAGTGTTCAAGTGAAATATCATGTCACAGATGACATGATATTTCAGTGCAGCAGCTCTAATTGAATAATTGTTGAACTCAATATTGTCTATGGCCTTTAACATATCTTCTTTTGACCAACTAGACAAAATTCTAACCTTCTTGGTCGAAGTGTTGCCTCTAACAACCACAGTTTCCTCTATTTCATGCCTATTTACTTGACATCCAGCAGGTTCTGACTGATGATCATCAGTTGTGTTTGTATCTCCTTGATTTGTTGTTGCACCATCCTCTTCACTTATTATTGTAGCATCTTGTTGATCTGTTTCATGGTTAGATGTTTCAATTTCAAATTTTACACCTCGTTTTTTGGGCATACGTTGTCCTCGCTTCAAAATCCTCTTTCTCTTCATCTTCTCGAAATGTTGTAGTATTAAACAATATAAAATTAGTAATATATGTATTAATATATCAATAAGATCATCTACAATGGGAAAATTTTAGCAAGCTTATGATACATGACAGTATGAATTATAAACTTGTAGGTAAACTTGTGATTACCCCGTTGGGCACCATTAACGATGATCAAATACATGTTTTATTAATTTCATATTATTTGATAAAGACAAAATTTATAAGCTGGGTTGTTGATTACATATATAAACACTTCTAAAGATGAGGTGTTATCAAATAACACTACATTCATCAGCTTGTTTGTAATTGATCAATATCAATTACAATGTTTCACTCGAACATGCAATCACCCCTTTGGACATTGTAATTGATATTGATCAATTGATGCATATCTTGTTAATGTAAGGTTTTATGACATCAAATCATCTTCAGAAGTTAATGCATGTAAGAATCGTAATTGTAATAGCTTGACTACATATGTTGTTATGGTGGCAGCAAATCTGTTGTAATACTGGAATACTTTGTGCAATGATAATCATTGACTACTATCAATGATATTTACATGACTTTACAAAGTGGGTTAGTGGGCAAGAATTTCAGTGCCTCAAAGTTGTAATCATAGCAATTTGAAAATAGGATATCTGGGAGTAGTGCCCTTATGTGAACACCCTAAGTTCACAGGTCCATCGGGCCAATTCCTTATCATGTAGGGTTGTCAATTAAGTATTGCTCTGTGCCATCTATTACTCTTCTAGACTCCCTTTTCTTTAAACTATGGTATTTCGCCTTCAAATTCTTGTGGTATTGCTCCAAATCGTGATGCGCAGGGGGTTCCATCGCTGCAAATGTGATGAGACTAGACTGACTGTAGGTATCAGTTGGACAGAAAATGCCAATGTTCGAGTGAAAATAGTGATATCCAGCCAAGACTGAGAAAATGCCAATGCCAGGACTGACTGACTGCAGATGTGATGCGAATGCCAGGAGAGAAAATAGTGATATCCAACATTGATCTCGGTGGACAGTTGTTGGTATGGACGCTGGACAGTTGTTGGTATGGAATGCGTCCAAAGGAAGCCTCCGGAACAATTGTTGAGGCATTGGTGGGTGAGCATTAATCACTTTCTTATCTGCATTGTGCGTTAAAATCCATGAGGAGAGATTGCATTTCCCTCTTTTATTTAGAATTTAATGCTCAACTACTATCATGTTGCGTGAACCACTTCGGGTCTCCACCAGTAAATGAGTTTTTTTTGAGATATTTTTTTCGATCGATCATATGGAAGCAAATAATATTAAAATATGATTTGAAATTAAAGATATAGGATAAAAAAATGTTTATTTATACCTAGCTGGCATACTGGTAATCCTACGTGGCAAGGATTTGGTTCACTGGATCTGCGAACTTAGGGTGTTCGCATACTGGCCCTTCTCCCCTAAACACTTCTAAAGATGAGGTATTATCAAATAACACTACATTCATCAGCTTGTTTGTAATTGATCAATATCAATTACAATGTTTCACTCGAACATGCAATCACCCCTTTGGACATTGTAATTGATATTGATCAATTGATGCAGGTCTTGTTAATGTAATGTTTTATGACATCAAATCATCTTCAGAAGTGAATGCATGTAAGAATCGTAATTGTAATAGCTTGACTACATATGTTGTTATGGTGGCAGAAAATCAATTGTAATACTGGAATACTTTCAATGACAATCATTGATTACTGTCAATGATATATTGCATTCTTGGCAGCTACTTTGTGCTTGATTTTAAGATAGGGAGAAGAATAAATCTTTCATTCAGGCCAATTTTTTTTATGTTTGTTGAATGCCTCTACAAAGTGGGTTAGAGGGCAAGAATTTCAGTGCCTCAAAGTTGTAAGGTATAAATAAACATTTTTTTTTCTATATCTTTAATTTATGGGAGTAGTGCCATTATGCGAACACCCTAAGTTCACGGGTCCATCGGGCCAATTCCTTGTCATGTAGGGTTGTCAATTTTACAGCTACCTATAAATAAACATTTCTTTATCTTATCTCTTTAGTTTGGAAACTCATTTTAATATTATTTGCTTCCATCTAATCTGGTGTGTTGGTGTGTGAGCATTAATTGGGGTCTTTGCTTCCATTAATATGATTCCAAATTAGAGATATAAAATTAAAAAATGTTTATTTATCACTATCTGTAAAATTAGAAATCATATGTGGCAAGGATTTGGTCCAACGGACCCATGAACTTGGGATGTTTGCATACTGGCCCTTCTCCCCTACTCATGGAGATCCAAAGTGGTTCATGTAACATGATGCTAGTTGAGCATTAATAGCTTGGGGAATTGGGCTAGTATGTGAACATTTCCCAATGCTTGAACACTATTTTGCATTTCTGCAGTTTTTTTTGAAGATTTTTAGATTGTGATTTTTTTGCAGTTGTGTGAAGTGCTGTTGGTAGCTCTGTGAACAGTTGTGAAGCATCCAGAACAGTTGTGAAGCATTAATGCATGTATTAACTATTTTGGTCGTCAAAACCTACAATGACAGATTTCATTATTGCTCACATATCAACACACTAATAACTTTTCACACAGTTTTGTGGAGTCTTATTTGTATGCAAAATTATGGATTTTATTTGATCAATTAATGGATATTTCCATTGCAAAAAATAGTTTTACGTATTGGGAAGTGTTCACATGACTTTGTTTCTGGGATTGTTCAAATTTGTTTTGATATTCATGGTGAACTGGTTTTCATGGTATACTATTGGGTCTGGTAAGAATGATAAGCAATTTGCCATTGAGGAAGTGAGGGAGGAATATGATGCATGTATTTCATGGCAGCTTTTGCAGAGAAGCACCATTGTGCAGGATGACAATGAGGATCAAATAATTCATTTACTAGACTTGAGAAGAAAGTTAGGAAGGCTGAGAAAAATAAGCAATATTTCAGTTGCTGGACAGTAAGTCATAAAAAAACAGCACACCATGGAAGCATTTAATCTTTATAAAATACACAAAATTCATGATTTTCAGGTTTCAATATGAATTGAATTCATCTTTAAAAACTAACTGTAATCAATTTGAGCTCTAAAAGATAACAATGAGAATATGTAGACTGCAAATGTTACATTTAAGGAGAATATGCAGCCAATTGTTGTATGAGAATATGCAGGAAATTTGAAATTATAAGCAGTAGGTATGAAAACTAACCTGCAATTTTTGATTTGATGGACCTTTCCTTTCAAAACTTGATAGAAGTAATCTCTTGTTATAAAATCCACTGTAATCAAGCACCCTACAGAAGTAAATCAGCAGTAAACAAGACTAGGAAAGTGAATATATATTACCAACATAGGGAAGAGAGTATCCAATCAAAATGTAAGACATGGATCAAGGTGGAGGGTCTTTTTAATCAAAGGTTGAAATTGATTTTGAGATGATCTTGTGGCTGAAATTATTTGATTTGATATTCATATTTACTTTTTACCTTCAAGTGTACAATTTTATTGGTGTTTTTAATGGATGAATTTGAATCTTGAGAAGAAGGTGTGCTTTTTTTTGCAGGTATGTATTAAAGTCTGGATATGAAAGATCTGGTGATTGAACATACATTCTTGGAATATGGAAAGGGATGCATTGGAAAGAGAAATACTCAACCCATTAAATAGATATGATGGGTTTGTCAATTGATATGTTGTACTTATACTTTGAACAAATGAGTCTTTTATTATAGAAAATGAAAGTACCAATTAATATTTATTATGTACTAAATAATACTGAGATGTTGACCCTATTCACATATGGTTTATAAATAAACAATTTTTTAAACTTCAATAATCAAAATTTTGGTTTTTATTCCATCAAGTATTGGATATTTTAAATGCAAAATAGTGTTCAAGTATTGGGCAGTGTTCACATACTGGCTCTTCTCCCCTACAACTAAGTGCAAATTTCTATACAAATGATCTAGAATACAAGGCCCCCATGCAAATATTATGGCCTCCATCAAATTTATAATTATGCTAGTCAATCCTAACTAGAAATGATTTCTCGTCTTATCAAATAGTAAATACCGGCTAATAAAATCCATTTAGGGTAAACTGACAATTACGCCACTATCACATCATCCATGCACTCGTATAAGTGCATGACCATGCCCTCTCTCAAATCTGCATCACACTATCATCCCACTGCACAAGTCTCCCTTATATCAAAACCCATAAGATCTGGTATATATCCTCTAGTGTCACTGACATCTCTCCTATCGCTAATCGGAAAGTCTGGCTCTCATTATGCCATTTCTCAGCAAGTGCAGTCAGTAAGTGGTGATCTAATCTAATGTTTGGAAGTTGAGCTATTGTCACCTCCAATTGTAGATGACAAAGAGTGATTAGATACACATGTAAACTAGAAACCAAAAACAAAATTGATTTCATAAATCTAATCCTCTCAAACACTACCTCAGGTTGAGCAAAGATGAAAGGGATATAGAAGGAACACATGTAACTTACCAGAGAATAATCCTCCCTTGATGGTGTAGTTGTGCTCAAGACGATTGGATAGGATTTCTTGCTTAATATTTATAGAAGTAGATGAGCAACACTTCCCCTTTGTGGATTGAAGATTGCTTGTGAATTCTTGATCAATATATGTAAGTGGATATTAGAGACCTTTGTAGGAATTTTAGCAACACTTTGTTATGATTTCTCCAAGTTAGCTTCCATAGAGGGTGGCATGTCAATTTATAGTTTTTGGGAGAGGAAATGGAGGGATAGGATATTTCCAAGTATATGGAAGATCAATGGTTGACATTGAATGAGAGGATAAAAGATTATAGAATTAGAAAATTTTAGAATTATGGAGAAATATCCATTGAAGTTAAAATTCAATGGAGAAGAGTGGCAAGTTAGAGAGGCTTCTAGAATTAGAATCCTCTAGAAATAGAGGATGTGAGATTAAATTAGTTTAGATTTAATGATGTGATTACATGGAGAGGCTAGTTGTAGCGTAGATGTAGAGTAGGTGGGAAGGTAGATAGGAATTTTAAATTCCTAGAAATGTTAAATGAGGTTAGTGGGAAGTTATGAAAGTGGTTAGTGATAATTAATCTTATGATTAATTATTATAGGGCCAAGATGGGAATTGTGAAATGATGAATTGGTAATAGGGGGAAATATATGTTAGGAATTAATAATGTTTAATAGGGGTTTTATTTATTTATTAATTATGTTGACATTTTATGTGATGATGAAATGATTTTGATGTGTTGATGTTGATGGGATGTATGAATAATGTTAATTTTAATTAGTTTGAATGTAAAATGAATGGATAGTTATGATGAGGATGTTAGGTGTAGATGGTTTATAGTTATTGATGTAATGATGAGTATTTATTGCTATGGTTATATGGTGTGTTGTTGTATTTTGATGTTTATATGGATGATTATGAGATGTTTGTCATGGTTTATTATTTAGTTTTTGAACTAGATTATGAGATGTAGAAATGATTATGCAGTATTATTATGGATAACAGTGTGTAGTGTTTAGTGTGGTGTTTAACATTGATGTAGATAGTGTAAATTAAGTATGGATGTGATGATTTACATATCAAGTGGGTATATACATATGGTAAATGTTATGGAATTTTTACAATGCCATTATACAAAGTAAATGTAAAACGTAATCTAACTGTACAAATATTTTCAATGTAACCGTTCCATTAAATGAAGCAGAATAGCAAAGAGAAAAGGAAAGCAATTGAAAAGAGGATGATATGACAATGACAGGTGGATGGGGGGATGAAAAGGAATGAAATCCTAAGGATTTTTCAAGGGTTACATTTCTTGGCATTGATGTAGAGGCTTGAATCTTCTCAATGTTGCAGTACTAAATTTTTGTTGTAGACAATGCGACCTTTGAGAGGATCAAGATAACATTCCCGGGCATGATAGAATTGTTACTTCTAGTCAAGACCAAAAGAAGTCTAGATTAGGATAGTAGGAGAGGTGTGTGGATGGGGATGGAAAATATGGGTATGGATAAAGGGGCTTGGCCCTAGTGTGCTAACGTGTATGTGAGGCACTACTGGACATAGGATATAGATTACCATAGTGTCAAAAACTGGTTTTCACCATGGTACTTGCCCAAGGCGCCACCAAAGTGGTTTTCACCATTGGACAATTTTTTTATTTTTAATTTTTTGTGAATTTTTGGATGTTTGATAGTGGGCACTTAAGCATAGAAACATTTAATATGCATGATGTTCATGGGTTCATCCAACTCATACCCATCCTGGGTAGCGAGCTTATAAGCACCAGAGCCAAACTTTGCTATGATGACATAAGGTCTGAGCCAATTTGGTTCGAACTTGCCTTTCTTTTCACAGATTGGCATTAGTGTTGTGTTGGTTCTCTTTAAGGACCAGGTCACCAACTTAAAATTCATGGGTTTTGATGTGTTTTCCATATTGGATGCGAAGGAATTTTGGTAAGCTTTGAGATGGTCCAAGGCTTGGAGGTGTTTCTCATCTAGTAGCTCAAGTTCTTGAAGGTCGGTGCACATGATAGTCTTCATCTTCAATAAGGTTTTGGAGAGAAATGCGAAGGGAAGGAAGTTCAATCTCAATGGGTAGGATAGCTTTGGTGCCGAAGACAAAGGGAAATATGGAGTGGAGCTAGTGGGGTGCAGATGGATGTACGGTAGGCCCACAAGGCAGGATAGATTTGTGTATGTCAATTACATCCTACTTGATTGACAATTTTTTCCAAGGATGCGTTTGAGCATTTTTTTGGATGCTTTGGATTGGCCATTGCCTTGTGGGTAGTATGGGGTGGAGAACTTAAGCTTGATGTGGAAGTGATCACAAAGTTCACGAAAATTCATGATTTTTGAAGGATTTACCATTTTCCATGATAATGGTAGATGGAATACCATAACGGCAAATGATATGATTAAGGATGAATTTTGATATTTTCTTACTAGTGACATAGGTGAGTGGAATGGCTTTGACCCATTTGGTAAAGTATTCCATAGCAGTAATGATGAATTTGTGACCATCAAATGAGGTAGGATTAAGCTTTCCCATGAGATTGAGACCCCAGATAGAAAATGGCCATGGAGTAGTGATGGCTTGTAAAGCTTGATAAGGCACATCAATGAGGTCAACATGTTTTTGGCATGGGATGCATTTACAGACATATGAGCATGCATATTTTTCCATGGTAGGCCAATAGTATCTAGTGCATAAAAGTTTCTTGGTGAGTACCACACCACTGGTGTGAGCACCACAGATGTCATCGTGAACTTCCTTGATTGCTAATTTGGCCTCTTATGAGTTAAGGCATCATAACAAGGTTCTGTCATATCCTCTACGGTAGAGGGTGCCACCAAGGATGGTGAATCTGGATGTGCATTGGATGAAGGATTTGTGATGGTTGCGAGGAAGGTTGGGTGGAAGGATATGGTCATGGAGATAAGTATAGATGTTGTGGTACCATGGGGAGTTGGGACCAACAATATCACATACCATTTCATATTTAGGGACTGTCATATGCTGGAACCATGAGTTGTTCAACCAATAATTGTGAGTTATGGGCATCTGAAGGCATGTTCAAGAGAGAACCAATGGTAGCCATTTCATTTGTTGATTTGTTATTTGTTCATGGAACCTGCTCAAACTGAATATGCTGAAATTAAAGCTTGAAGTTATCCACCATTCACTTGTATGGAACAATTTTGTCATCTTTGGTTGAGTATTCATCATTAACCTATCTTGATTATGAGTTGTGAGTCACCAAAGATGTTAATATTGTTTGATATTCCATTGGATAGCCATTCCGAGTCCAGTTATAAGTGCCTCATATTCAGCTATATTATTAATGTAGGGGAAAGTGAGTCAAAAGGCCTTAGGGATGAAATCTCCTTGAGGTGTGATGAATAGGATGTCTATGTCTTGAGCCATGATTTTCTAAGGAGCCATCAAAGTATAATGTCCAGCTATCTGATTCTTCGATAGTGAATATTGATTCATCTGGGAACCATGTATTGAGTGGTGTGGAATCAAAACTAGAGCTTCTACTAATTGATTTGCCAAAACTTATTCCTTTGATAGATTTTTTATTAACATATTCAATTTCAAATTCACTCAATAGCATGATCCATTTAGCCATTCGTCCTGTCAAAGCCAATTTTGAGAGTAGATATTTGAGTGGATCTACTTTAGCAATGAGCTTTACTGTATTATTGAGCATATAATGTTACAGCTTTTGAGAGGCAAAGACAACGGCAAAACACACTTTTTCGATAGGAGTGTAGTTGAGCTCATAAGCAATTAATGTTTGACTTAGTAATAGATGGCTTTTTCTTTTCCATTTACATCATGTTGTGTAAGGAGAGCTCCCAAGGCATGCTGAGTAGATAAAATATAGAGGAAAAGAGGAATTCCTAGAGTGGGAGGCACTAATACTGGAGGATGTAGTAGATATTATTTGAGTTTATCAAAATATGCTTGACATTCTTCATTCCAATGGAAAATTGTTCCCCTTTTTAAGTAAATGATGGAATGGATGACACTTATCAACAAATTGCACTATGAACCATCTGATGGCCTAAATTTTTCCCTATAGACTTTTCAGTTGCTTTAGATTGGTAGGTGGAGGCATTTCAACAACATATTTGAATTTGTCTAGATCAATTTCTACACCTTGACGTGAGACAATGAAGCCAAGTAGCTTGCCCAATGTGATGCCGAAAACACATTTCTTAGGGTTGAGTTCAAACTTTCTATTCCCAGAGTCTTTCAAAAATGTGGCAAAGAACCATAGGATATTCTTCTCTAGTTTTTGGATTTTCCAAGAATGTCATCAACATAATCTTCAACAATGTCGTGCATCATATCATGAAAGATGACGGTCATGGCATGTTGATATGTGGCTCTAAAAATTTTAGACCAAAGGGCATGACTTGATAGAAAAATTTACCCCATGGTGTAGTGAAAGTGGTTTTGTGTTGATCTTCTTCTACTATTTTGATTTGATTATATCCAAGAAAATCCATCCATGAGAGATAACATTTCATGCCCAGCCATGTAGAATCCATGATCATGTCAATATTTGGTAATGAAAAATCATCTTTAGGGAAAGATTTGTTAATATCGTGGAAATCTGTACAAATGTGAATTCCCCTCAGTTATTTTTTCCTACTAGGACGATGTTGGAAATCCATTCAGAATAGTCAATAGGCCAGATGAAACCAACATCAAGTAACTTTTGGAGTTCTTCTTTGACGAGTAAGGCTACCTTTGGATGCATTTTGTGTAGCTTATATTTGATTGGTTTTGCATCTTTACGTACTAGGTTATGAACCACCAGGGATGGATCAAGTCTCAGCATATCCGCATAGGACCATGTGAATACATCTGAGAATTCTTTAAGGAGTGTTGTAAAGATGGCTTGTTCTTCTGTAGATAAAGATGCCCCCAGTTTGAGAATCTTGGGGTCCTCTTCAGTTCCGATATTAATATCAATGGTTTCTTCTATTAGTGATGTTGAACCATCTTGTAGCATTTCAGGAGCCGGAAGGAGTTGATCCATAGTTGGTTTGTGATCTAGATGTGAGGGATTTTCAAAAATTCAATAAGGGGATCCTCCTCATATAGATGAAAAGAGGAGTAAGGATGGGGGATGTTGGATTGGGATTGGATAGGAAGGATAGGCTCCTGTTCACCAAAATAGGAGTCAACATTTAGACATACTTTGAAACCCTTTTTATGGTCATCAGCAGGTATATTGTCCGAGTTCCCATGAACTCAAGCATTGCTTCATCATTTTAAAATGTTCGAGAGGGATTTTTTCATACTAGTTGGATCCATTGGATGAGTTGGGGATAAGTGTTACAACAACATCAATGGAAGGATGACAGTGGTCATGGAAGAGGTTTGTGGCGGAAAGCTCTTCATATTGGCTATAAACAGAGCTTGTTTCAATGGCATCTATGGCCTCCTCAGATGAATTGTGTCACTTAGGTCATCGATGATACCCTCATTAGGTGGTTGGTACCCTAATCCATGACCATCATGATTGGGGATGAAAATAAGGGGTTCAGGGATGCCTTCTTCATTGTGACATAGTCCTTGACCAGAGTAACCCATGTGAGTCATCATGCGCTTGGGGATTAGATATTCATTATTCAGGTAACATCATGGTATAGAATCATCTATGAACCATGTAGTATCATATGGCTCTAGGTACTCGTTGGCGAGATACCCAAAGCGGATTTTCTTATTAGCTTGACACATGTCAGGCCTACCATGTTGTTTAGGTGAAAGTGGGAGTTTCTCAATACTTAAAATGCGGTATTTTCCGCACATTGTGGCTTTGAGTTTGAGAGTTGGAATGGATAAGATAGGAGTAGATGTTGACAAATTGGGTAATATAGGAGAAGATGATGATGAAATGTTATGTGAAGTAGATGGAAGACTGTTAGGTGAATCATATGAAGTGGTGGATGTTGTGGATGATGGAGAAGGAAATTGTGAAGTGATAGATTCAGTAATGGGATAATACGGTTCCCCATAAGCTTATGCTCCAAGCATTTGGAAAAACTAGAAGGGTTGAGGGTCATCGTGGATGGTGACCTCTATGCCAACATGCTCAAACTTAAGGAATTGATGCAATGTGGATGGGAAAACATGTATTTCATGGATCTAAGGGTGACCAAATAGTAAATTTTAGGGGAACTGGATGTCGACAACATGTCCCAGGGTGGGCAACATGACATGCCCCACATTAATGGGAAGGTATAAAGTGCCCACATATTTTATTTTAGTGTTCTTATATGCTTTGATAGTGATTATCTCTTTTCTTAAATCTAATTTATTGTACCCTAGGCATTGGATGAGAGATAGATTACAAAGGTTAATACCAGACCCATTGTCCACTAGTACTTGCTTGACATGAGTATTTTCTATATGAACCTCAATGTAAAGAGGAAGATTATGGGTTGTATTGTGTAGTGGCAAGTCTTGTTAAGTGAAAGAAATTGGGAGTGTTGGATAAGGGTAAAGGTGGGAAACGAGGGCTTGAAACTGTGTGGGATCAATATCAGTTGGGATGCGAGTCTCCTAAAGAGCGCAGTAAAGGATATATTTATGTACAAAAGATGTTTTGAGAAGATCCGTGATGGAAATCTGCATGGGGTATTGAATTGAGCTTGTGGGGGTGGATTGGAAGAAGAGGGAGCAACCCCTTGAACCACTACACAACTTTGGTGAGTAGTAACAACACACTAAGGGTTTTGCAAAGGTCCCTTGACTTTTATGGTGGCTACATGATGGGGGTAATGATGAATATGACTAACAAGAGATTCATATTGGAAGGGTACATGTTGGTAGTTTATATGGTTAGATTGATGGTTGGATGATTTGAGGGTTTTACCAGACTTCCACTAACCTTGACTTAAAGTGTGGCTCTAACCATGATTAGGGAGTGGATTTTGATAAATCCCTAACTTTTAGTTTTGAGAATCGGAGGATGCATTGTCTTCGATTTCTATTTCACCCCGGTCAATTAAGTCTTGAATATAGTTCTTTAGATTCATACACCTATTGGTGGCATGACCTTGAATTTTGTGGAACTTGAAATATTCATTTTCCCTACACCAAGAGGGTTTGGGTCTAAACTCATCAATTGGTTGGGTTTGCGGGAAGCACTCATATTAGCAGCAAGAATTTTTTCAAGGATTACTTCAATGGAATCAATAAGAGGGGTGTATGACCCTTTCTTTTGATCTTGGATTGACCAAGGTTGACCTTTAGGAACGGATATGGCAATAACTTTTTAGATGTGTTGGACGTGTTTGGTCTCTGTCACTCTCTCGCTGACAACATTCTTATTCTTGTTAAAATACTCAGGCTTCTCAGATGTGGAAGGTTGATTAGATTGATTATAGTTGTCTCGAGAATAGAGTTCAATGAGGTCTTTGGAGATGAGAGTTTTTTCTATCTGCATTCCTTTTTCTATGATGTCATAAAAGGTTTTCGCACAATGGACTTGGAGGTGGAAGGCTAGCTCTTAATGGAGGTTAACAATAAAGATAGTGACCAATTACTTTTCAGGGATAGGTCATGGAATGTGGCTAACAAGAGCTCTCCATCATTGCAAGAAGGATGAAAAGATTTCACCATTGCATTATTTGGTATTGCCTAGGTAAATCATTGTGACATCATGCTCCATATTGTACTAGAAGTGTTCAAAAAAATTCTTTGATAAGTCGGCGAAGGTGGTGACATAGCCCTTGGGCAAGCAAAGAAACCATTTGAGAGTGGGATTTACTAGGCTTTGTGAGAAGAGTCTCAATAAATAGGAATCATCATAGGATACTTCCTGACACAACATATATACCTCCTTTACATGTTCACAAGGATCACCTTTTCCCTTGTACTTTTCAAATTTGTGTGGTTTGAAGTATGGGGGAAAATGGATGCGTAGGATATCATGATCAAATGGATAAGGACAAATTTCCTCAAACTTATATCGATGTCTTTGTATGCTGAGTTTCAATCCTTGAAGTGTTTCCTTAATAGACTTTATTTCCTGTTCCAAGGTAGATTCTTGAGGACCAATGGGTGGCATGTTGAAATTGGGACGTTGGGAATGTTCAAAATCATGGTTACCATGGTCATTTGGATGTTATGGATTAATTTGGGAGGTTAGCTATTTAATTTGATTGCTCATTTTTTGTAGTTAGGACAATACGACTTCCTTGAATATATGATAATTATGGGTCTTCTCTTTGTTATCCCATCCAAGTGTAGCGTGAAATTTGTTATGATTTAGGGCATTCAAATTATGGTGAAGTGGTGATGGGGATCATTGCTCAATGCATTCATTCTCATTGGAGAGGAGATGATGAAATTGGTCGTGCGTATAATCAGAAGGAAGCTTTGCTTCGATGTGATATAATTGGAGGAGAGTGTCTTTGTTTTCTTCTACAAACTTCTGTGAAATAGGTGCTTGAGTCATCATCACTACTAGTATCAAACATTGTTTCTTCATCTCCCCCTTGGTCAAGGTTTTCCTCCGCATTGACATCGGATTTTTTTATTGAATAGGCCATTTTTCAGTTTCTGTGTTTAGTTGGTGGCTTATTTCGCCATCGTTTCTTGTTTAATGTCAAGAAAATATTGTCTAAGGTGTCATTAGATCCTAGTGCTTTGAGATGTGAGGATGGGATGGAGTTATATTAACTTAATGAAGGATGTGTGATTATTAGATGAAGAGATGCTAAGATTTCTTATTGATCGATGTGTAATCCCAACAACCGAGCCTTGTTTTAGGATGAGAGAATTGAAGAAGGATATGCCTCGATGATAGAGGGATTATGATGTGCCTCGATGATAGAGGGATTAGGATGTGCCTCAATGTGTGAGGGATTAGGATGATTGGGATAAAAGATAGGGATTTTGTTTCTATATTCAAGGTGTCGACTAGTGAGACTAAATTAATCGTGCTAATAGGGAATCTTAGATAAGGTGTTTGAGTGTGAGAGCATATGTGTAGGATTGTGTGAGAATGTGAGGATGTTTAATTGTAGTAAACATTGTGATTAGGAAGGGATGTGTGGTGTGATATGCTTTAGGATCTTTTGGTCCTATGTAAGTGTGATGACATCAAAAAGGAAATGCCAAACCACTAGGTGGAAGCTTTGTGACTGAATAAATGTTGAGGTGTATGAGATGTTGTAGAATAAATCATGTATATAGAGTGAGGATGTGTGATTAAGTTTGGGTAACGATAGTTTGTGAGAAGTTTGAAGGGAGTAAGAGAGGATGTACGAGTGATAGGTGAAGTTTGATGCAGATGCAAAGGTGGGTTATGTACAATGTGGTACGATATTATATACAATGTAGTAAGTAATGAATATGTAAGTGAATTTTAGATGTGTTTGTGAAATGGGGGATGTATGTGAATGTATTTTGCCTTTATAAAGTTTATTGATTATGTGGAAATGTTTATTGTTGTGTGTTGCGTTTCGAATTTGCACTTGGGATGAAACCAAAGTCAGGGGACAAACAAGTCCCTCCTCTTTGATGGGAGAGGTTCCCTTATTGAAAGCCTGAAACAAGATTATTTACAAATCTACAACTTTCATCAAATGTGGTCTTCTGACATATGAAAATGTAGTTTTCTCCAAGGAAAAACACCAACACAAGAGAATGGAAGAATGAAGGGGAAAGAGAAGGCATAAGAAGGAAATACTTTCGGGGAAAAGAGATTGCAGAGAGAACCCCTAATTGCATTGGATAAATGAATTACAGAGAAGAATCATTCACATTTTTACCAGGTGCAATCACACAGACACAAAGTTCTCATAATTGCATTTTGAAGAACATAAAGTTTCTTACCTTTTATTTGATCAAATGATTCACAAAATAGAGAAGAGGGAGAGAGGGAAACAAAGGAAAAAGAAAAAGAAGCTCTTGTATTGATTTTTCAATTCAAAATTACAGTCTCGACATATCAGAATTTCCCACCCTGACAATGGCTTCCAGAGCCCATCAAATAGCTCACTAAAAGTGGTTACAACTTCCTCCAGGTGAGCAAAATGGTTTGCAAATGAATTTCATCTTTCGTGCCCTTCAAAAATCATCCAATCGTGAAGAAAAACCATGGTGGAAAACCAATTTACGCACAAATACACAGACATTTCATTTTATTTGCCAGTTTCAATATGAACCATCGATTTGTTGTTAAAACATTCAAATCGGGTCATCCACGTGGAAGGAGAAGATTGGAGTGGGTGCAGGGGAATCCCCTTTCCATTTTTGTGATTTTCTATATTTTGGCACTTTGGAACAAATTGCCCCGAAGCCCCGCCTTGATTTTTTGACTTGGACACGTGGCGAGCTGTGATTGGAAATGGGGTCGCGGTGCAATTCTGAACATTTTGACCTATTTTGCAAAAAAACACAAAATATCATTTACCTCCACCGGCCCGCAGCTCTGATTCAGCATGGACATGTGGCATGAGCTAATTTGAAATGGGTGCACGGCTCTCGTTGCATCATTTTCACCTATTTTGCAAAAAGGTATAAAATCTTATTTTATCCCACCATCCCGCTGCTCCGCTTGAAATCTTTGGACACGTGCCATTCCCTTAGATTAGCTATAGGTTATGGGGAAAATGGATCATTTTAACACTTTTTAACCTTTTGGTCAAAAGGTTAAAAACCATGAATTCTTCCATGGCTCTGCCGGCCCGATCCTCAAAGATGGATACGTGGCAACAACTTATGATTGCGGTGGGCCTCGAGAACTTTTCTTTTCATCTCTCCCCGTGGGCTCATGGGCCAAACTTCGCCAACTTAACTTTTTGTCAAAAGAGCAATGTTCACAAATACCTCCGCAGCTCTGTCGGTTTCAGTCCGCCAAGGGAAAATCTGACCACTTAGCTCCGCCAAGCCATAACTTTCAAATTATAAGGAGTTAGGTTGATTTCTTTACCTTTTTGGAAAGGGGAAGAAATTTCCCATCTGATGAAGTGATTTTCATGAGCCCTCCAATTCTTAGAAAGTTCCAGATTCAAAAATACCTCTTTTCAAGTATACTTTAAGGGCACCAACTCAAAATTTTGTAATTTTAGACTTAGAAATTAAAGGGAAATTTGAGGGTGACAACAGCTGGCTCTTTCTAGGGATGACTTGGCTTGAAATAAAGGCACAAGGCAAGATCAAGAACAACAAACCAACTCTGGGAAATGAAGATCTATGCCTTATCCATTGGGTGAAGGAGTCAAAGGCAAAAAACCAATACAAGACACACACACAAACCAAAAAGGAGGGCCCAAAACAAACACCCCACACAACAAGGAAAAAGGAAACAAACAAGCCAAAAACAAAGAAAATACACAATGTACAAAGGGACTCCCTAATCACCTAGGACCTGAACAAATTTAAGTACTACCCACTATAAGGGAGTGGGAGAGAAGATCCATCCATGTAACTCAAATAAAAAGAGTTCTCACTAGAAAAATGCCTGATTCTGAAGGGGCCAAGCCAAAGTGAGTCAAACTTACCATGGCTTCCTCGAGGCTCATGTCTCTTATCCCATAGCAACACTGTGTCCCCCACCTGGAAAACTCTAGATTTGGCTTTCTTGTCAAACAAAGCCTTCACTTTCAACTGATGGGATGCTATTCTATCAACCACCTGCAATCTATCTTCATTCAACTTTTGGAGATACATGATTCTCTTGTCTAAAGCACTACTGAAACTCGAATCTTCAATAGTTTTCATCAAATGCAAAGCTGGCAATTCCACCATCACCGGTAGTTGAGCTTCCACACCATACACTACTTGGAAAGGAGACATTCCAATGGCTCTCTTAGGTGTAATCCTATCAGCCCAAAGTGCATCATATAATTTCTTATGCCAATTTCTTTGAGAATCATTCACAAGTTTCCTGACAATGGTCACCAAATTCTTGTTCATTGATTCAGCTTGTCCATTCCCTTGAGGATAATAATCAGAAGAGTGAGCAAGAGATATTCCATATCCATAACAAAAATCCATTATCTCAGCAGAGGAGAAGTTAGAAGCATTATCAGTCACAACTTTGTTTGGAATTCCAAATCTTATCAATATGTTTTCCTTTATGAAGTTGCATACTACTTCAGAAGTAGTACTCTTGACTGGGATGGCTTCCACCCACTTGGTGAAATAATCTGTGGTAGTCAACACATGAGTATGTCCAGCACTTGAAGATGGATTGAGAGCTCCGATGAAATCCAAACCCCATTGTTGAAAGGGCTCCTCGATCACCACTGGCTTGAGAGGCAAAGCATCCAACCTTGGTCTTCCAACAAACGTTTGGCATGCTTCACATTTACTCACCCACTTTGATGCATCTTGGAATAGAGTGGGCCAATAATAGCCAGCACGAAGGATTTTGTGAGCTATTACAGTAGAGGAGAAATGCCCCCACAAGCTTGATCATGAAAAGTAGAAAATAATTTCTTTTACTGCTCTTTATCTACACATTTTAAAAACCTTCCATCTACACCTCATTTGAAAAGAGCATTTTCCCAAAGAACATACTGTGCAGATCTAAGTTTGATGGCTCTTTTTTCTTTTGCAGTCAAGTGAGATGGGCATTCACCATAGGTCAGAAAATGAGCAATATCAGTGTACCATACATCTGTCAAGCTGAGAAACAAAACCACAGGTAGATCCACTTCATCTTTGGACAACGTTTCATCAGCACCTTCAGCAATGAGCTCACATAGGCCCTTACCACTAACCAACTTGGTTGGCTTGATATCCAAATCGTATTCTTGCACTTTTTCCACCCAATTACCTCTCTTAGTTCCAAATTCTTGTTGTGTGAGAATCGATTTGACACTTGTATCAGGCACAAACACAACAACTTGAGAATTTAGAATATAAAATCTGAATTGTTTAACAACTTTTACAACAACAAAAGCATGTTTCTCCATCATGGCGTATTTCAGTTCGTGGGCTTTCAAAATGTAGCTCATGAATGCTATGGGAAATTCATGATCTTCAACATTCTTTTGAGTTAAAACAGTGGCCAAAGTGTTTTCAGTGGCATAGCAATATATAATAAAATCTCTGCTAAAGTCTGGACATGCCAAAGTGGGAGTATTTGCAATGGCTTTTTTGATATCTTCAAAAGCAAGCTTTCCTTCAGAGGACCAGCCAAAATTCTTGCTTCCCTTTCATCATGTGAGCAATGCTCATAGTAAGTTTGGCAAAATCAGGTATGAATCTCCTCAAGAAATTAATCTTACCAAAGAAGGAATGAACGCCTTTCTTACTCGTGGGAAGAGGAATCTGTTGTATGGCCTGAATTCTTTCCGGATCAATTTTGATTCCATCTTTTGAGACAATGTGTCCCAACAACTTACCTTTGGTTACACAAAACATGTACTTCTTAGGATTCAAAGAAACTCCGTGCTCTCTACATTTTTGTAGGACTTTTTCAAGGTGTTGAACATGATCTGCTCTGATTTTTGAAAAGACAGTCAAATCATCTAGGTATACCACGATGCATTTCCCTTTCAAACTGCCAAAATCCAGATCCATAGCCCTCTGGAAAGTAGCACCAACGTTGATGAGTCCAAAAGGCATTCTCTTGTAGGCAAAAGTGCCCCAAGGAGTGGTAAAGGTGGTCTTATGCTGATCTGCAGTGTTTACCTCTACTTGGTTGTACCCTGAGAATCCATCCAACATTGATAACATCTCTGAGCCTGTGACAACTTGTAGCACTTGGTCCATCATGGGAAGAGGATAATTATCTTTCAAGGAAGCCTGATTTAGATTTCTAAAGTCAACACAGATTCTAATCTCCCCATTTTTCTTTCTGACAGGCACTATGTTGGCAATCCAAGTGGAATGATGGATAGGAAAGATGATCTGGGCTTTTAAAAGTTTTTGTATTTCTTGAAAAATAGTGTCAGCAATCTTTGGATTATACTGTCTTTGCTTTTGTTTAAAAGGCTTGATGTCAGGCTTAAGAGGGATGGAATGTTGCATTTATTTTGGTTTGAAAGCTTTGAGATCTTCATACGAGTAAGCAAGCACATCAACATACCTCTTCAAAAGATTTATCACCTTCTCTCTTTCTTCTTGAGTGCAGCATTTCCCGATGTTCACCATTTTAGGTTCATCTATACTTCCTATATTTATTTTTTCAGTTTCAGCAGATTGTTGATTTCCTTGGGAAACTTTAGATTTGACATACCTATCATGTTTATCAAAAAGATCCTCCAAACTCACCAAACCCTTAGGAATTTTGTTGCCTTTCAGTCTGATACATCCATCATGATCCATCTCTTCTTTGACACTTTCTTCATTTGAAGACACACATTCTCTGGGAAAGTTATCACTTCCTTCAAAATACAACTGATCAAAGTTATCTCTCAACTCCAAGAAAGAGAGTAGATGTTGGTCATCATTGAAGACCTGCCAATGGTTGGCATTGTCAGGAACACTAGGCCTGTGAATCATTTCGATGGAGAACTTATTTTGAGAGAAGTCAGGATGAGGAATTAACAGAGATCCTGAGACTGCCAGGGAATCAGCCCTAGTATTTTCTCCTCTTGGTACTGCTGCAATGGAGAAAGCATCGAGGAATTCAATAGAATCCCAGACCAGATTTCTATAGTGCTTCAATCTTCTATTTTTTACTTGATAAAGGTCTCAAACCTGCTTTACAATTAGCTCAACATCTCCATGAGCAAAAAGGTTCTTCACTCCCATCTCCTTTTCCATATTCAACCCAAGAATGAGGGCCTCATATTCAGTAGTATTATTGGTATTCTCAAACTGAAACTTGAAGGCGAAAGGATGAATCTTACCCTCAGGAGAGATCAGCACTATACCAGCTCCAGAGCCGGCTGAGGAACAACTACCATCAAACTCCAATGTCCAGACATCATTAGATCAAACAATACTCCTTTTGATGGACTTGCTTCATCCGGTGACATAATCATATAGTTCCCATGCCCAATGTCTTCATACAAAATCTGTGCTTTTGGATCATCTATTTTTTGCACAATATACTCAGCTTGCTTCTCAGGCATCAACTTCTTCATCTTGCCATTAACTGGAATAATGGCATGTGACCAATCCATTTTGATTTCCCCTCCAACATCCTTGCAAAATTTCCTACTCAATAGCATGTCGTAGGAAGGAGGAATGTCAGCAACTAAGATGGTTGCCAAAACCTTTTTCTCTGGCCAAGCAGCGAAAGCTACTTGTGCATCCTTGATTCTCCCAACTAAAGGCACTTCCCTACTCTCCATAGAATAACAAGAACCATATGTGTGGGTAAGAGTGAGGCCCAAGGCATGAGCTACTTTAGCAGGCATTACATTGTCAGATGCTCCAGAATCAATAACACAATTACTAAGCTTGTGGCCTGCTATAAGGAGAGTCACATAGAAAGGTCTGATTTTCTCATTGGGTGATGTGACAGCAGCTACAAGATTTGGTTGGGAAGGGGAAGAAGGAGTTGGAAAAAGACCTTTGGAAACATGGGATGGGATTTTAGATTTGGAGTTGACAAAATCAACCATTTTGGCAAAGGCTTTGGGATGGGTTTGATAAAACTCAGCCTCAAAAATCTGAACCTTAGTTCTCTTTATGTGATCAATAATATCAAAGGATCCAGATGTGGATGGGGTATCATTACAAGGAATGGAAGAGACCTTAGACCTATCAGCTTTATCATTTGACACAACAGAAGCTTTAGAAGTAGAATTGGAGGGAGAAAAACCAGCAGAGCTTACCTTTTGTGTGGAGGTGGTGGGGATAGGAGAACCTCTCTTTGCAAGCACTGGAATGGTATTGGAAGACTCCTTTGATTTCTTTGTAGGCTGCACAACTTTCTCCTTTTTTCTGGTCTGTTCTTGAGTCATGACAACATATGACTCGCTGTTCATGTCAGCCACTATATCATTATAATCATCCTCATCATCAACACCTTCAGTGGTGAGGAAGTTGACTCTAGAACCACCAGGCTGCTCCAACTCTTCATCAACATCTTCTTCTTGATCATCATACAATTCATTCTCTTCTTCATCATCAGGTTCAAGGACTTCACATGTTGCGTTGACAGGCACTTTGAGAGGTGGACCTTCAATTGCCAACCTGGTTTGAGAAGAAGGCAGTCTGTTCCTAGGCTGAAAATTCTTCCTTGGAACATCCTGGTATGGAGCATGCTGAGCCAATTGTTTTTTTATTGCAATGAGGTCATTGGCCAGCTTTTGTACCAACTGATCCGAATTACCTCCAGGAGAAGAGGAAGAAGATGATGTCTTGGATTTCTGGGATTCTCTTTTTAGTTTTCCTGACATGATCAAGTCATCTTCCACGCTGACTATCCAGCCTCTGATCATCATCCAAAGTTGCTAGATTGGCTCTCCTCAGAGCATAGCTTACTTCAGGTAGTTGTGCATTCAAAAAGAAACATTTTTGGATCTGATCAACGGGTCTAGTATTTTGTGGAATTTTATTGATCAGTTTATTAAATTTAGCTACAAATTCCCTCATGGGCTCTTGTGGTTCTTTCTTGATTTGAGAAATCTGAGCAAGCAAGGCATGTACATCTTCAGCAGGCTTGAAACGGTTCTCAAACTCTTGTTCTCATGGTTGTCCAATTTGTGATTGCTCCAGCAGGGAGATGGTAAAACCAATCTGCTGCATTGTCTTGCAAGGTTTCCACAAACAGCCTAACAGAGACATCTTCATGTTCCACACTGAGGACTCCACATGCAACAATGAAGGCTGCAATGTGTTCATCAGGGTGCACTTTCCCATCACCTCTGAATTTGGGAAAATTCTTTCTGTTACCCCTAGGTAACTCATGCAAAGGTTGTGGAAGAGCCAAGGGACCAACTCAGTGGCCCCAAGGTAATGGAACTTCCATCCTTGGAAAAACTGCTTGAAGAGGAACTGAAACACCAGCAAGAATCAAAGCACGGAGATTAGGGCTGAGTTGCTCTTGAGAGATTCCACTCCCAAGGGTTCTGTCTTCAACAGGGGGTGTGCTTGTAGAATGAGCTCTTCTATTTCTCCCTGTTGAAGGAAGAGGAAAACCTTGTTGCTCCAAGAAGTTGAAATTGAGAATCTTCAACTCTAAGAGCTCTTCTACCACGTGTGTATCTCAGAGTCGCCAGATCAATGGAATGATCAAATTGTTGTTCTTCTTAGAAAGGAATCTATTGAAAGCATTCCCCAGCGGAGTCACCAAAAACTGTTGGGTTTCAAATTTACACTTGGGATGAAACCACAGTTAGGGGACAAACAAGTCCCTCCTCTTTGATGGGAGAGGTTCCCTTATTGAAAGCCAGAAACAAGATTATTTACAAATCTACAACTTTCATCAAATGTGGTCTTCTGACATATGAAAATGTGTTTTCTCCAAGGAAAAACACCAGCACAAGAGAATGGAAGAATGAAGGGGAAAGAGAAGGCAGAAGAAGGCAATACTTTTGGGGAAAAGAGATTGTAGAGAGAACCCCTAATTGCATTGGATAAATGAATTACAGAGAAGAATCATTCACGTTTTTACCAGGTGCAATCACACAGACACAAAGTTCTCAAAATTGCATTTTGAAGAACACAAAGTTTCTTAGCTTCTATTTGATCAAATGATTCACAAAATAGAGTAGAGGGAGAGAGGGAAATAGAGGAAAAAGAAAAAGAAGCTCTTGTATTGATTTTTCAGTTCAAAATTACAGTCTCGACATATCAGAATTTCCAACCCTGACAATGGCTTCTAGAGCCCATCAAATAGCTCATGAAAAGTGGTTACAACTTCCTCCAGGTGAGAAAAATGGTTTGTAAATGAATTCCATCTTTCGTGCCCTTCAAAAATCATCCAATCGTGAAGAAAAACCATGGCAGAAAACCAATTTGCGCAAATACACAGACATTTCATTTTATTTGCCAGTTTCAATATGAACCATCGATTTGTTGTTAAAACGTTCAAATCGGGTCATCCACATGGAAGGAGAAGATTGGAGTGGGCGTGGGGGAATCCCCTTTCATTTTCATGATTTTTTGTGTTTTGGCACTTTGGAACAAATTGCCCTGTAGCCCCGCCTTGACTTTTTGACTTGGACACGTGGCAAGCTGTGATTGGAAATGGGGTCACCAGTGCAATTCTGAACATTTTGACCTATTTTGCAAAAAAAACAAAAATCTCATTTACCTCCACCAGCTCCGCAGCTCCGATTCAACGTGGACACGTGGCACGAGTTGATTGGAAATGGGTGCGCAGCTCTCGTTGCATCATTTTCACCTTTTTGGGAAAAAGGCACAAAATCTTGTTTTATCCCGCCATCCCAGCTACTGACTTGGCTCTTTTGACATGTGGCATTCCCTTAGATTCAGCTGCGGGTTATGGGGAAAATGGATCTTACCTTAACACTTTTTAACCTTTTGGTCAAAAGGTTAAAAACCATGAATTCTTCCATGGCTCCACCGATCCGATCCTCCCTTTGATCACGTGGCAGCCTTTGATTCGCTGCGGGTCCTTAGGAACTTTTCTTTCATTCTCCCCGTGGGCTCACGGGTCAAATCTTCACCAACTTAACTTTTTGTCAAAAGAGCAATGTGCACAAATACCTCCACATCTCTGCCAGTCCGCCAAGGGAAAATTTGACCACTTAGGCCCGCCAAGCCATAACTTAAAAAGTACAAGGAGTTAGGAGGACTTCTTTACCTTTTTGGAAAGGGGAAGAAATTTCCCATCTGATGAAGTGATTTTCATGAGTCCTCCAAGTTCTTAGAAAGTTCCAATTCAAAATACCTCTTTTCAAGTATACTTTAAGGGCACCAACTCAAAATTTTACAATTTTAGACTTAGAAATTAAAGGGAAATTTGAGGGTGACAACTGGTGTTAAGTGAATGATGTATGACAAGAGCATTGTCAAATATGTATGATCAAAGATGTATGGGGATAGTCAAAGTGATAAAAGTATGATGGTCAAAGGTGATGTGGGTAATAGTCAAATGTTATGGTCAAAGGGATGAATGATGAGTGTTTATGATGGTATGATGAACAGGAACTAGTGTGGGGTTGTGTACTAGTATCGACAAACACTCAAGCAGTCACAGTCATGCAAACACAACCTAACTAGTCAAGTAAGATTGCAACCAAACTATAGCCCACTTTAAATACCACACACCAACGATGGTACCATAATTTGGCTCTCCACCTATGTTTCAATGTGGGGTCGGCTAGTGAGTAGTCTTGGGGAGTGTGGCCTCATTGCACTATAGTTTGATATGTGGCCAAAAGGTTACCTAGAGTAAGATGTACAAGCTTGTTAGGGGCGTCCTCAATATACCTCGCAGTAGGTGAAGCCCAATTTCATGTTGCAAGGACGTTGTCTAAGGCCTGGGTATTAGGACGTGGAAGCCCCTCACTTTACACTACTCTTAAAATAAGTGAACGCATATCCAATAACGACAGTTATCTATAGATTTATATACCCCGCCGGAATATTGGGTGTGTCTACGTGCGTGGAGGTGAAGCCCGCGATCACGAGACTCCTAAGACTATGGTAAGTGCATGTATGTCACTTCTACATCACTTTACCACTATAAATGAAAAAGGGGAGAAGGTTAGCCGCTTTTGATCCTTAAGATCGTCCTAGGACACGAGAGGATAACATATGTGGTTTCACCTTTAGGATATAACAAACACACAAGGGGGTGTATCTAAACAAAAAAAAGATGATATATATAAAATATCAATTATTTTGGCTCTTCAAATAGGCAGTTTGCAACACAAAGGTTAGTAGTTTTATTTATAAACCCAATATCTTCAACCGATCAGGCTGTAAGACAAAAAAGATTAGTAGTTTTCAATTAAACAAAACCCTACAACCACAAAAGAATATGTTGGCTAGATTTTCTGCATAGCTAAAAACCTAGGCAGTCATAAGATAAACCTCCATCATTTAATGGCGAGGCTCTCGTGTAAGATGTCTATCAATCTGGTAAGTATGAATCATAATAACTATTTGTAGGGGGGTTTTTATTTAATTCCAAAGCTCATTAACCATAGCTTAGCAATTCTGCATCAAGTAAGCAATTGTTTATGAAGTATTTTCAGAAGGGGGAAATAATGGAATTTGGGAAAGAAGAAAGGAAGATATGTAATTCAACCAATAGTTTACAGATTTGGTTTCATACACATGGATTAGATAAACAAGTAGATCTCACAATATTTAGAAGTAAAGGAAAAAAACATCTAATCTAAATCTCAGATAACACAAAGTTTATCTAAAGATCCACACAGAAGTAAGAAGCAAATGCACCGTGGACACAAAGTTCTCTAGAAATTTGTCTTTATTCAATTCCTCAGCTTTCACAAAAATGACATCAAGGGTCGCAACACAAAGACTGGAACTCAAGAATGTTGATTAATAAATTGTGATGACGACCCTTTAACCTGTAGGCTCTTCCTTTATTTATAGTGTATAGAAGGCAATTACAAATAAGAAGTTTTTAATGAATTTCCACATGTGGAAGCTATGAAAAACGGAAGCAGCTAACAATCTTCCTCCTGGAATTCCTCTTTGCATGACATGCATGATTTATAACTGAAAATAGAACCTTGTACTTTGCACGTCTGCCACCTATTTCCAAGTAATCGACTTTCTTTCAATAACTTGAAGTAATGACTTTTTAAAGCCAATTACCTAAGTTTTGCAATTTAATTGATTACTCAATTACTTTGTCGGAGAAAATAAGAGAAAGAAAAAGAAGTTATTCTAACTGCAAAAAGAAGTTATTCTAGCTGTAACACTCTCTGTTTTGTCCTTCCTCCATACTCTGCATGTTGATCCAATATGCATTGTACTTATGCATCACCTATTTTAGCAATGAATGATATGAATGATATCTCTACCTTGAATCTGAGATGCTTTTTTTCTCCCATATGTTATTGAATCTTTTCCTTTGATTCTCACCAAACTGGATCTGGAAGCAACTGACTGTGATTTGCTTGTGGGTGTTGCCTTTGACCTGTCTTCCCTTTTATCCTTGAAGATTTTGCATTTCTTCTTCTCTATCATGTGCACTAATAAAATGTTTGTCGTAAACAATTCAGAAAAAACTCATTACCTTTTCTTTTTAATTGCATATGAGCAATTTTAAATTCTGGAAAGCACTCCGAGTGAAGGAAAATACAAGTACATTCAATGAAGCCTTCAACTGGAATATTGGGAGCACATGCACAAGCTCCTGAAAGGAATTTTCCATGCAATGACTTCCACATGGGCTGCGTTAGAAATAAGAGGATAATTTTTTTGCCGGAAGCCTTTGCAATTATGAGAGTTGGATCTATTTCTTCCTTTGATTCTGAAGATATTCAATGTATCCGACATTGACTTCTGCCTTCTTCACCAATATGGGTATAAATGAAGTATTCCTACAAATAATTCAGACAAGTATGCATTCCATAGCATGAATATCTAATTTCTTCACCAAGATCTTATTATAAATCCTGTTGCCCTCTATTTTTAGACTTTGTTTGCATGTCAAGCAAGCTAAAAAATAATATTTAATTCCCTTATGCACTCACATCAACATAGAGATAGCTATAATGATAAAAAGAAAGCCTTTCTAACCCTAGGCACAAAAATTGGATGCTTCCCGACAATTAAAAATATTTATTAATACCCACAACCTCTACCTTTGGCACCAATATCCTCCAAGGCAACAACTCCACACAAAAGAATTAATTTCCCTTTGCTTATGGCGTTCATTTCTTATATAGTCAACTGCATGCTAATTTTATTAATTGCTTGCTAATTTTATCAATTGCTTCTTCTTATTTTTAGCAATTTCTAATAATAAGATGTGTTTTTTCTCTTTCTTTGGGCGTCGAAGTTTGCCAAAAATAATTAAAAGAAATTCTTCTTAAAGCATGTAGCTATGCCAAAGTGGGTTGTACTTTTTGGTTATAAGCCAAGGGAAAAATACAAGGGGCAGGTAGGTAAAATTTTACCCTGCCTGCTAGGGTCTAATTCTCTGCTCTTCACTTAAGTTGCTTTTGTGGAAAAAGCATAAGTAGCAGGCAGTAGAAAAAATTACCTTGTCTGACAGGGTCTAATTCTTTGATAATCACCTAAGTTTTCATGTTAAATACTTAACCTTCCCAACAACTCCAAAAAGTGTGAGTAGCATGAAGAAACCATCATTCCCAAAAAGTGTGACTTGTATTATGACTTTTGCGTTTAAAAGTTGCATGAAAACTCATCGGCAACATTTTATTTCCATTTTTGGTGAAGAAAACACAAGAATGGAATAAAGATTTCCATTTTTGGAAAGGGTTCGAGAAGATGTAGCAGTAAAAACTTACAAGTGCCATAACTTTCACTACGTGGCTCCGTTTTAGGTGTTGTTTTCTCTAAAAGTGCATATTTTCTTAAGCTCTACACATTGGTGGCTTTATTTTTCTTATTTTCATAAAATCCATTATTGCACCTTTTTGGAGCAACCTCTTACAATCTATTGAAGGAATCTTGAGCTCTGGTCACCTTTAGACAGATTAATTAGCAATTAAAAACACTGGATAACTTTTCAAAACCCTAGGCCTAGGAAAAGGTTTGTAAGAAAGAATGAATAGGCTACGGGAATTGTCAGATGGAAAACAAAGAAATACGAAAAGAAATAAAAACAAAACCTAAAAGAAGCTGCAGGCAATTGCTCGAAAAATTTCTCTGATTAACTGATCTGCAAAAATTCTTGCCCCCGAGTGAATGTTCTATGGTAATAATGATGGGGTGAAGTGCTTTATATAACCTAAATCCTCCAATTTTAGCTCAATCTATTTTTAAAAGAACTTTATTTATTTAATAAAAATAAATAAAACACTTGCAGACAAGGTCTGGTGAAGGAATTGAGTGAGCTTTGACATGTGGGTATTTGTCGAATTTGGCTTTTATGACTCTCTGGGGATACCTTAGAGCAATGCAAGCAACTGCAGGCCAAAAAAACACAAAACAACTCGTTACTTTGAAAAGAACTCAAATTTTTAAAAGGGGTAGTCCCAGATTTCAGGGTGAAATCTCGGGGACACCAGATTAGATGAAAATCAAATAAATATTAAAACAGACAAAGTCTCCCTTTGTTTATGTGATAATTATATCAAAATAGAATGTTAAAACCTGTAGAAAGTCACTAAAACACCTGGAAACAAGGTTAGATTGTTATTTCTAAACAAAAATTATGATTTAGTAAAAGTGTTGATAATCATGTTAAAAGCGCTAAAATAGGGAAAAAGCATTGATACAGGTCACAAAGGTGCTAAAGTATGATTAAGCAGACATGAAAATCAAAATGACTATAACACAGGGAAAAGGCGCTGAAAGATAGAACAAATGCTCTGAAACAGAAAAATCAGAAGCAAAAACACTAATATATGTCACGTACGCGACATGAGTTACACAAAAGTGCCAATTGACAATCCTGCAATCACATAGGTTTGAAATTGAGATAAAGCATTGAACTATGTAGCATAAGCATTGAAACATAAGGCCTACGCACTGTTACAGTCTGTGAACAAAATTTGAGCACGAAAATTAAAATTTATTGATGTAAACAAAGTTGAATTCTCAACAAACTTGCACAACCCATGTTACTCAATGTATTTAACTAAAATCAAGCTAAAGATTGGGGCAAGGCCCCACGGTGAGCACTAGAATGTAGATGCCAAAGAGTGATTAGATACACATGTAAACTAGAAACCAAAACCAAATTGATTTCCTAAATATAATCCTCTTAAACACTACCTCAGGTTGAGCAAGGGTAAAAGGGAGATAGAAACAATACCTGTAACTTACCAAATAATAATTCTCCCTTGATGTTGTAGTTGTGCTCAAGATGATTGGATAGGATTGCTTGCTTCAGATTTTTGGAAGTAGATGAGCAACACTTCCGCTTTGTGGATTGAAGATTGCTTGTGAATGCTTGTTCAATATATGCAAGTGGATATTTTGGCAGCACTTTGTTATGATTTCTCCAAGTTAGCTTCCATGGAGGGTGGTTTGTCAATTTATAGTTTTTGGGAAAGGAAATGGAGGGATAGGATCTTTCCAAATAGATGGAAGATCAATGGTTAGCATTGAATGAGAGGATAAAAGATTCTATAATTAGAAAATTCTAGAATTATGGAAAATATCCATTGAAGTTAAAATTCAATGGAGAAGAGTGGCAAGTTAGAGAGGCTTCTAGAATTAAAATCCTCTAGAAATAGAGGATGTGGGATTAAATTAGTTTAGATTTAATTAGGATTTAATGATGTGATTACATGGAGAGGCTAGTTGTAGGGTAGATGTAGAGTATGTGGGTAGGTATATAGGAATTTTAAATTCCTAGAAATGTTAAATGAGGTTAGTGGGAAGTTATGAAAGCGGTTACTGATAATTAATATTATGATTAATTATTATAGGGCCAAGATGGGAATTGTGAAATGATGAATTGGTAATAAGGGGAAATATATGTTAGGAATTAATAATGTTTAGCAGTGATTTTATTTATTTATTGATTATGTCATCATTTTACATGTCTACACCAACAACACACATAATTGTCTCCTCTCTCTTCATGTCATACGTCTCTCAAATGACCATAGTCATCCATGATACTCTCGTACGTCTAATGCATATACTCTCTCCAAAAATACATCAAAACACACCATTAAACCGTTAACCCATTCTCTTTTCTTCAATTTCAACCCCTGCTTTCTTCTACATCTTCTTAATTATGCTAGCGCTCCTACATCTATGCCAACACATTTACTTACACGCTAACGCATCTAGGCTAACGCGTATGCTTGTACTCTAATGCATTTATGCTAGCGCGTATGCTATGTAATGCTCGTACTCTTACTTCTACACTACCATGTTCAACACACTAACACACTTCTCACTTTACACATATACACATACATGTATGCTAATGCATACACTGCTACGCTTGCACACATCACGGGTTACACTAGCACACCTAAGTGCATGCGCTAGCATCATTTTTCACTTTTCTCCTATGTCTACAAAATAATAAATGCACTTAAAATATATATTTTCGGTTACATACTGCGCCTCCCTCATCTGTCGCCCATCCCAAATTCTCGGACGTGATCCACACGATGTCTACATGGAAAACGATGAGCCATTTTTATCCAACCTCAAAGAAAAATTCTCACTCAAGGGGAAAAAGAACTATAATAACAAATATGAACCATGATATTTACAACTCCTCCCACCCATCTACTTATACCCTTCTCCTAACCCTAATTCCTCCATTTTTGCCTCCGTGACCAATTACCTAACTTTCTCAATCGTTTCTTCAGCTCCTTGTTCATGACTTCTACTCTCTCTCTTATCAAGCGATTGTCTGCCACTTTGTCACATCGCCCTCTCACTTGAGGGGGTAATTCCTTGGTACTAATCCAGACTTGCTGGGGCATCTAAATTCTTCACCGGGGAAAATCAGGCACTCCTTTACACGTCATTATCATTCGTACACCGTTTTACACACATATATTATCTTTAAAGTGATATTACTCTGTAATAACACTTTAAAGAGGGGAAAATGTAGACACCCCCCAAATTACCGCTACGCAATGTAAATGTTTAAAATCCCATTACACCTATTGTCCCTCTCTAGAATTAATTTAATTAATTCTATTTGTACCTTATCATCCCCCTTAACTAATTTTATTAGCTGATTCAATATCAAATTAATTAATTAAATCCACATGTCCTCTTCCATATTTAAATAAATTAAATAATCCTCATATCTTATCCACCTCCTTAACTCAAGTTGACTAAACTCATGACTAAAGCTATAAATCATTATTATAATCAAGAGGATGTGTTCAAATTGACTCAAATCATGCATTTGAGTTAACTAAAACTATCTCCCAAGTCATGGTAATCCAAAATCAATTCACATTCCTCCAAAAGCCAACTATTAATGAGACTTTTTGGGTCAATAAAATGGCAAATATGAAATTAAAAATAAAAAACACATGCAACCCCTTGCCAACTCAATGATGAATCACTCATGAAAATATAGAACAATAGTCTAACTCTCCAATCAATCTAGAAACTCAAATAAACAACTCAATCATGTTTAGTTGTCTCAAAATCAAATCAGTCTAAAATTAGCTTGTGGATTCACTTTCCTCGACTATAAATCAATGATCCACCCTTTAAAAATCATCCACAAAAAGCTTGAGATTTCATCCTGTCATTTTGTGCATTTACTTGGCGAATCAAATCAGTCATTTCACATTGTTATGTTGCCCACATAATCTCAAATCAATCAATCATGCTCATAGCTTGATCCAACATCCGTTTAGAGTATCTTAGAGCATCCACAATCCACAAAAAGATTACAAATAAAAAGGATACAACAAAGAGCATCACTAAACCTTGCTCTTTCAATTAAATCTAATCTAAGGTTGCTTCGGAATTTACAATGTAAGGTTTGCATTTCCTTTGTATTGATTTTTCTTTTTTATTGTAATTTTCATGGTCTAGAATACCTTCAACTGTGCTTGTTAAAACATTACATTCATATTAATAATGGTATGACTATAAGAAAAATCCCAAAAACAAAACAAAACATTAATAAGATTGTTTCGTTCTAGCAGTATGTTGAGTTTGATTTTGATGCCAATGACTACGAGATATCCAACTTCTCTATTGTTTTTATTCATAGGATTGAAATTTTAAATATAAGAGTATTCAATATTGAAAGACATGCATGTAACATTCTTTTGAAAAGTTCTGATAGAGATTCTATAAGGTATCGTGAAATAGTGATACATTTGAGCTTATACCTATAGACCATGATCTTTACCTTCCAAAAGCATCAGAGCACCCTTATTTTGAATGGCTTCACTAACCTCAATCATCTTTACCATTTTTAGAGGTTGAATTTTAATATATACGCAAACTTGATATGTTTAAGGATGTAAACATGTTGAGAACTGAGTTACCTATGATGAGGGAGGCTTCTTTAAGAATTTTAATATTGTGCACTTTTTTTCCTAAAAACTATTGTTGCTTGTGAATCGTGTCTTGCAAAAATTGGTGGAATGATGGGTCAAGATATTTATGGTGTAGAAGAGGAAGTGAGTGAGTTCGAATTAGTTTGTTTGCAAGCCAAAATTGAGGTTGATCAACTAATGTTCAATGTAAATTATGAGATAATTGTGAATATGTCTGAAGTTCCCTTGAAGACGAGCATTTAATAGTTCACTCAAAGATTGATTTAACTGGAAAGGAGCATTCGATGAATCAATTTCAGTATTTCAGTCTAATGTTGATGATGGGAATGATTTTTTCAGAATGGTATAGCCTTAAAAAAATAATAAAAAAGATGACTCATACTTGAACTTTTCCTAAACTTATCTCAAGGTACTAGGCTTTCATTGTTGCTCCCTTAATCTTCTTTCCTAAATCATGATAAAAATGTTTTGCAGTTATAGTTCACTTTGAAGGCTTTTTGTGCCATCCATGCCTTAAATCCAACCATGAAATAGGCTCTATAAATGCATATTATTCTAAATGTAGAATTTCTAGATCCTCTGTTTTATGCACTTATAGCTGAATGAAGATTTTTTTTGGGTGTGACAAGGGTATGTTAATAAATAAAAGTTATATTCATATTTAGCATTTTGTCAAAAAATTTAAGTGACTACTTTATGCTTCAACAAATTTGGTCACTTATAAGTCGTCCACCATGACAATACATATTTAAATACAAATTTAGCAGTAATACATATATTTTAACAAAAATACATATTGGAAGGGAGACTTTGGAAGGTAAAAAAATTTACACTTGAAATATTTTGCAGTAATGTCAAACGAGAAAGAGACAAATTCATGTTGCTTCTACAAGTTTCGAGTAGACCAAACCTTGCTTTCCCATAATAGGTGGAGAAAAAATAACGCTCCAATTTGAAATAAAGCTATGTGATATGGTGCTTAAGTTTCAAATGGTGGTATGAAATAAACAGTTTCAAAAAATGATTAGTCAACTCCCTCACTTTACAACTATCTCCTTCTAACTGTCCTCAAGAAAGCGAACATAGAGAAAGGCAGGAGAGGATAAAAAATCTAATTATCAAATGGGTAAAAGAGTACGCAAAGAATGAAAACACATTTGTTTTGGCAAGTGACTTTTAAAAAGACAAACTACAATGGCAAGGGCCAATCATGCAAGCAAGGAGAGTTGGGAAGGTAGACGAAGAAAGGGATAGGCCTATCAAAGTTATCATGAGGAAATTAGAAGACAAGTACCAACTTTTAGGAAAGAAGGTGTCGGTTGGAAAATTGGTTGTTGGAGACAATCAACAATTCAAGGGACAACAATCCTTCCTTTTTGATGGGGAGGTTCCCTTATTCAACCAAAAATTTAATCCCTATATACATGCTAACTAACTCTGAATGCGGATATTGGTGCATATGAATGAATCCATATTTTCAATACACAAGATGAAAAAAGAAATGGGGTTTTGAGGAACAAGAGCAACTTATCTGGGCAAGAGGAATGAGTTAGGGACAAATTTTAGGCTAACTCATTAGTCAAGTATACATGTACCCTCCTTGGTTATGCAAGATCACCCACTGACTGTAAAGAGAGAAGGGAAGAAGTAACACTTTCAAATAAAGAGATTGTAGATTTTTGTTCTACTCATGCATACAATAAGAATTCAAGAACATGCATGTTTGTATAAATGAAAAATCATAATACATAGAATGCAAATTAACACAGAGTTCAATGCATCCCACTTTATGAATTGAACACCAAGTTTCAAATTTCACACATATAACAAATCAACACATTAATCAAATTGCAAGAAAAGGAATGGAAGAAATCAAATGAGAAAAGGAAAGTCTTCTTCTGTATTGATCAAACCTTTGTATATTACATCCAAGAGCACCAATATCCAACCCCTTTATAAGTGAGAATGAAGCCTTATATAGGCTGAGAGGAGGATGTAACTACTTTTTCTAACTAATTGTATTTTAATTAAGTGTTAAACACCTAATTAATTAATTACATAGTTAGATTTATTTTACAAGTTTACTTTTTAGAATAATAAAGCCAAATCAAAAGTAAGACAATTATGAAACACTATGAGCCTGAAGAAGAAGGGACATTGGGGACAACCAACGCAAAGACCTTTGTCTTAAGCAATTGAACTCTGAACTTGGTCACAATAGTTGAGATCTCCATGCTCTTGGGAGCTATAGTGTTTGCAATGACAACTAACCAACTTCCAAGAGAATATTCCATTTAGTTTGCAATACCACCATTATGTAAGAGTCCTTTGGTGGCCTCAACAACTACATTGTGTAATTCATATAGCTCCTCCATCTTATCCTTGTTGATTGAGTATACTTTGAATAACTCCTCCTTGATCAGTGATTTGAATTTTATGTTGATTTCATCAAGAGGATTCCTCTATACAGAATTATCCTTGTAGAACTGGAAACAGAGAGCTTGTAAGTCAACGAAGATCTCAACCTTTAGCAATTCACCTTTTTGCACCATGGCTTTCAATTCAATTGTAGCTTCCTCTAGAACCTTGATTCTCCATTCCACACTATAGGTCCATTTCTCATATAGGTTTTTCTTTGAGTCATCAAAATTTTTATGACACGTGATAATATTTTCATTAGTTATGCTCATGATTCTAAGATCTTGAATACAATGTGCGCATAACTTGAGCTCTTTATCAATGGTGTCTACTTTTGAGTTGATTTACTCCTGTGCCAAGGAGATATTATCGTACACCCTGTATGTCTCATCAATGAATCCCAAACCAGAAACTAGAATTCCCTCTACCCGAGCCTCAATAACTTTTCGAAATGATGCATATTTATGTATTTCTACAATAGCTTTGACATTGATCCCGGCAGTGGAAGCTGTGGGTGGAAGTGTAAAGATAGGAGTGGGATTAAGAGGAGTTTTATCCGATGAGAGGAAATGTTTGATTATGTTAGAGAGAACATGCACATGTTCTTCAAGTTAATCTTGAGTTTGCTTTGCCTTCTCCACCCTCTCAATGACATTTAAAAATGTTTCCTTGAGATTGTGTACTTCTCCTTTTGGAGTAGACTCTCCAAGTGGGATCCTAGTCAACTCCAAGTTAGAGATAGATATTTATTTTTCATTCTTGTCTCCTTTTGGATTAACAATTTCTAGAAATTGTTTTCTTTTGGCATTTGAAACCAGACGAGAAGTTGTCTTGGCTTTCTTAGGAGAAGGAGTTATGCCAAGAAGAGCAACTACTGCATCAAATATTGAAGCAACAATATGAGATGAATCTTTTATTTTCTTATCATCAATCATGGGTTAGACCCATATGAATGAATTACCAGAAGGAGGATTTGGAGTAGGAGGTGATACCAGGGAAATTTGGGAGTTGGGAAGTTAAGAAGCAGAAGTTTCGATAGAGGAGGATACTGGTCTTCTAACCTCTAACATATATCTAAAGACCCCTATTTTTTCTGTATCTGGCCCTGGTTTTATGGTTTCCACTTCATCAACCTCTTTTTCATTATCACCACCTTCCTCTTCTTCTTCATCACCTTTCTCTTCATTTTGTTCTGGTTCGTCCCTTTGTTCTTCAACTACATTTCCACCTTCCTTGGAAGGTTGTGGCACTTGTTTAAGGGTAGGAGCAACTTCATTAGGGGATTATTGAACTTTCTCTTGCTATATTTATTTTTTATGTGTTTCTTCCTTGTTCTTCCCTACCTCTTTTGATTTGTTCTTTTTCACATATACCTTGGTTCCTGAGTCCAAGGGTGAGGAGGAAGGAGTCAATTGTGTTGGAGCATCTTTTTGGGAAGTTGAAGCTTCTAGAGAAGAGGATGTTTTCATAGAATCCTTGAATTCCTTCATTTTCCTACCATACCATTGTCTTGTCCTTGTAATATCCCCCCGTGGGATATTAATTAATCATTATTAATCTGCTTACACAAGAAGCAAACTTAGAAGAGAAACCCTTATAGGTTCACCTCAACTAACCCAGTGTCAGCTTCAATACAACTCAAATGGGGTTGGAGTGAGCCAATGTAAGGGTTCAAATGGGCTATCTAGTTGGAATTTGCACTCCTTTAACCAGTAAACTTGGAGAAGTAGAAAAATTAATTAATATGCTTAGACATAGCTGAAAATGACTGCAAAATTTAAAAATTAATATCTCCCACAATATTAACTCTTTTTGAATGAAATAAATTACAGAAGGAAGATAAAATTATGCACTTTCCAAAGAATTAACAATCTGAAATTTTTGATCACAAAAACCCACTCAAAACAGTCTTCGAATCTGTAGTTCAAGTCACTAGGGTTAGGGAAAAATATGTAAACTTATTCCAACACTTTCCCTTCACCTTTTAATCCAATAAATGTAGTTTTCAGATCTACAATTAACAGTTTATAACAACTCATAAAATATTAGAAAACCCCTTGCAATGATTGCTAAAACACTCTACACAAGTCGATTTAGCAAAGGCAATTACCAGCCATATTAATGAGCATAAAAATGGTCAAATCATGGCCATATTAAATAAATAAACAAGCTAGAAATTATCATATTTGAACTTGCTTCAAAATACCACCAATTTGCACCATAAACACCATCCATAGAAGTTGACTTTAATGCACAATAATCAGCTGTAAAAAACAGATTGAAACCCTCACACAAATCCCTCAAAAAACCTTCATCAACAAGCTCATGGACTCTCCAAAAATGGTGACTTACATATATGGAAGAAAAGATGCAATTAACTTATCAATTCAAGCTCAAAGGGCATACACACTTCACTCAAAGGTGGTGTTGAAGAACACATTTTGTTTTAGATCATTAGTGGGCATACATCCCTTCTTCAAGCATGAAGACAAGTTTAATAAACCATCAACAATGCCAAAAAGAAGTACCCGCATCTTCTTTATATCTTTTCCTTGCACATCCTCCAAAGTTCTCTCTCCATCTTTGGTGCCAAAAGCTAGGAGGGAATATCATTTTTAAAAAGTGCCTGGAGATTACACTCAAATCAAATATTAAATGCATAGGGAATTTAAATCAAATAGGACCCATATGGATCGACCCATGCCTAAAAGAAATTGATTTATTTTAAATACCAAACATTAAATAATTCCCAGAAAAATGTGACTTGCTTAGTCACTTAATTCACCTTCAAAATAATAAATTATTATCCCACGGTGAAATCAAATTTCTCTTTTATTTTTTATTGTATGTAAAAACCTCTTTTGATTGTTCTTTTCACAATATACCTTGGTTCCCTGAGTCCAAGGGTGAGGAGGGGAAGAGTCAATTGTTGTGGAGCAGTCTTGTTTGGAAGTTGAAGCTTCTAGAGAAGAGGATGTTTTCCATAGATAGCCCTTCCTTGAATTTCCCTTTCATTTTTCCTACCATAACCATTGTCTTGTCCTTGATAATATCCCCCCGTGGGATATTAATTAATCATTATTAATCTGCTTACACAAGAAGCAAACTTAGAAGAGAAACCCTTATAGGTTCACCTCAACTAACCCAGTGTCAGCTTCAATACAACTCAAATGGGGTTGGAGTGAGCCAATGTAAGGGTTCAAATGGGCTATCTAGTTGGAATTTGCACTCCTTTAACCAGTAAACTTGGAGAAGTAGAAAAATTAATTAATATGCTTAGACATAGCTGAAAATGACTGCAAAATTTAAAAATTAATATCTCCCACAATATTAACTCTTTTTGAATGAAATAAATTACAGAAGGAAGATAAAATTATGCACTTTCCAAAGAATTAACAATCTGAAATTTTTGATCACAAAAACCCACTCAAAACAGTCTTCGAATCTGTAGTTCAAGTCACTAGGGTTAGGGAAAAATATGTAAACTTATTCCAACACTTTCCCTTCACCTTTTAATCCAATAAATGTAGTTTTCAGATCTACAATTAACAGTTTATAACAACTCATAAAATATTAGAAAACCCCTTGCAATGATTGCTAAAACACTCTACACAAGTCGATTTAGCAAAGGCAATTACCAGCCATATTAATGAGCATAAAAATGGTCAAATCATGGCCATATTAAATAAATAAACAAGCTAGAAATTATCATATTTGAACTTGCTTCAAAATACCACCAATTTGCACCATAAACACCATCCATAGAAGTTGACTTTAATGCACAATAATCAGCTGTAAAAAACAGATTGAAACCCTCACACAAATCCCTCAAAAAACCTTCATCAACAAGCTCATGGACTCTCCAAAAATGGTGACTTACATATATGGAAGAAAAGATGCAATTAACTTATCAATTCAAGCTCAAAGGGCATACACACTTCACTCAAAGGTGGTGTTGAAGAACACATTTTGTTTTAGATCATTAGTGGGCATACATCCCTTCTTCAAGCATGAAGACAAGTTTAATAAACCATCAACATGCCAAAAAGAAGTACCCGCATCTTCTTTTATATCTTTTTCCTTGCACATCCTCCAAAGTTCTCTCTCCATCTTTGGTGCCAAAAGCTAGGAGGGAATATCATTTTTAAAAAGTGCCTGGAGATTACACTCAAATCAAATATTAAATGCATAGGGAATTTAAATCAAATAGGACCCATATGGATCGACCCATGCCTAAAAGAAATTGATTTATTTTAAATACCAAACATTAAATAATTCCCAGAAAAATGTGACTTGCTTAGTCACTTAATTCACCTTCAAAATAATAAATTATTATCCCACGGTGAAATCAAATTTCTCTTTTATTTTTGATTTGTACGTAAAAAATATATTTTATTTTAAATTTACATGTGCAAAATCGATTTTGTCTTCTTTTTAATTTTTAATTGTTCTTCCCTACCTCTTTTTGATTTGCCTATTTTCAACATATGCCTTGGTTCCTGAGTCCAAGGGTGAGGAGGAAGGAGTCAATTGTGTTGGAGCATCCTTTTGGAAAGTTGAAGCTTCTTGAGAGGAGGATGTCTTCATTGATTCCTCTGAATTCCTTAATCTTCCTACCGTACCATTGTCTTGTTCTCAAGAAGCACTAGGATTATTCGATTTCATCAGGATTGTCTCTCTCCTTTGTGAGACCAATCGATGGTGGGTAGAAGTGTGTATTGAATAGACCTTATGTAGTCCCACATAATACAAATCAAAATCATCCTCCTCTAGTCCCTCATGAACCTTTTACAGATTGATATCTTAGAATTTGTTGCAATGACAATCTGCCAAAGAACCTCATTCCTCAGATTGTATTCATTAGGATAGTCTTCCCAATAGTCTTCAAATGTGGGCACATGATAGTAGGTCATATCGGAGATTCTTTGAAATAAAACGCTTAGCTATTAAAGGAAGACCCTCTTCTGGTAAGTGTGAAACTTGAACTCTGAAGATGGTTCTCTCGATATTTTGTGCATCTAGGGCAGACCTACATGTGTAGTTTCCTAGTGCGATAGGAAATTGAATGCCAGAGATCTTATTGTCTCTGTAGGTTCTAGTGCAAATACATCCAACTACCTACAAAGTTCCACTAGAATCAATTCATCATTTTAGTACATTGGTAACTTGTTTGGCACTCCTTCAAACTCAACTATCCTGATATATGATAATTTTCTAAATTGAATAAAGAGGCTGCCATATGTAGAGATTAACTATGCCTTGCCTCTGAAGAAATTCTTTCTGCCACATGTCCTTCTAACATCCCGACCAAAAACATAGTAAAGTCATCATTCACTCTTCTATGTTGAGTCTTGTTGTTCTGATATGTGAGTTGGTGTGTAGAATCTAATAAATCTGGCGCATTTTTTTTATCTTCTTGCCCTGATAACCCAATGCACACCTTGTAGGTATGCTATGAGTATACATTAGGTATGAAGTCATGTGGAAAGTTTTTACTTTGATGTACATTGACCAATTGATGAGTTAGGTTCTCACAAATGATTTCCCCCAAATTCAACCTTTGTTTGTCTTCGACAAATCACATTGATGCACACACACATCCAGTATTGGAATTCATTGGTGGAAGGCAATGCCCATTAGCTTGCTTACTAGCAATGTAATCATGTTTAAAAGTTCTTCCTATAAAATCAAATCTGTAGAGAGTCTTGGGAAATTTGGAACCCCCTTTCTTCTTGGTTTTGAGCCAAGATTTAGTTATCATAGTTTTGTACTTGCCTTGGTTTTGATCAAAAAGAACCTGAGCTTCAGTGTTGCTTAGGATTTTGGAATTTTCAAAAGTTGGTATTCCTAAGGCAACATATATGTATAGTGGGCATCCAATTTGGAAATAATTTGTCCCTTGAGGATCTTTCGCTTCATTTGTTTGTGGGTCGAAGTTTGAGGCACAAGCTAAGATAGTGTCAGTGTATTGTATTGAGGTGGGAAAGTCATAGGCAAGCATAGGCAATTCTACTATTTTTGATACACTGGGCAATTACATAGTGGGAGTATTTTCTGAGACTACGACACCCAAAAATCATCTCAAGTTCATGTGCCTTATATCATTGTCTCCTATATCAGGGACAAAAGGTTTCAAGAGGATAAAATGTGTTCATATCCTGCATCGTACTGGAACTTCGTTGTGGAGGGGGTACTGAGGAAAACTTAGAGAAAAATGGAGGCTTAACAATGATTTTCAAGGGGTATTTAAAGGGAAGGGTTGAAAACACAAATAATTGTGAAGCCAACTAGAAACAAGGGATGAAACCACTCACCTCTAGCATAGAAAGATAGGTGCACTTCCACAATAAGTCCCAACATAACTTGAATTTTTGAATTTGGATGCAGGAATGGTTAAGTTATGAGCCAAAATACCTCCTTTTGTGCATGAGAGCGAGATGGACAGAGCACACAATGAATAGTTCGATTTACAATTGATTAAATGGCTAACCAAGTATTGGCTTTATATAGCAATGGGGGCTCGAAAAAGACTTAATTAGTGTAATGACAGTGTTTTGCGGGAATCGGCTATGGCTTGTAAGTAACGTATTTATTAAATTTCTTTATTGATCGATTATGACGGATGCACTCAAGGAGCTCAACGAACTTCATTTCACTGCAGATATGAACAGGGATGCGGCGGAATGAAGGTGCTTTGATGGAACAACTTCCGTCCAATCCACCAACCTTTTGCAAATGCCGCATCTAGAACAAAAGGCACAATGTTTGCTGGGCGGACAAAGGCATGCAAAGAATCGACTGCCTTAAGACGGAATGATTCCCCTTAGTTCCGAAAGATCTCTGCAAAAGCCACAAAATAAGAGAAAGAAAACGAGTTGCAGAGAACATAGGTTGTGCTGAGGAACCATCAAAGGTAAGATGGAACAAGTTCCTCAAGTTCTTAAAATTTCTCCGCAAGGGCCGCAATGAAGAAGGGTTACAGGAATGCATGAGGAACCAGAGGAATATGGGGAGCCAAGATCAAACGACGGAACAAGTTTCGCACTAGAATGTCCAAGAATCCGACCAACACTGCAAGACTCAACATAATGCGGGCCCATCAAATTGGTGAATCGGGGAACACGAGTAACAGAGGAACTGTTCGTGTAGCTCCTCCAAAGTCTGCAATGACCGACTAATAGGCCCAAATTGACCAAAAAAACTAACTGTTGGAACTTTTTAACATTCTTTGACATCATAAAGGTAAGTTCATCAAGGTAAAGGGTCACTTAGCCGAAAAAACTTATTTTTTTTTTCAAAAAATCCACTTTTTTTGGATAGGTGACAACAAAAGGGACTCTTGAGGGGGTCAAAACTCTTTTTAGATGATGATTTAATTTCAATTAAATTGGAGGATAAAAGGAAAATAATTAACTAAAGTAAGAGCAGAAAGAGACGAAGGTAAAAAACATGGTTGTACAATGGAAAAGCCATTATTAGCAAGATAATATCACAATACTCTTCATAAATGGATGAAAATAGGAGAACAACGAAATTGATGTTAACAAGAAATGAGTTAGGCCAATCATGGATGCAAAGTTACGAGAACCATTCTTTGAGTTCTCATCACAACAATAAATAGGAATCAAGGCCCTCCATGTATTGTTAAAACTTGCATGTTGGAATTGTAGAGGTTATCCTTAGAGCAGAGGATCTGGGTTAGGGCTTGTAGCGGAAAGAAGGGACGTAATTTGTCTCGTGGAAACTCATGAGCATGATGGTTGTAAGACTCCTTTTGAAGGCTATAGGAAGTTTGCAGTCTGGAATGAGGTACCTAGTAATGGGAAAGGTTTTGGAGGTATAATGGTTTTAGTTAGAGAAGTGGAGGGTATAAAGATTCAATAGGTAAAAGAGGACACAAACAAGCAATTCATTTGGTTTAGAATATCAGAAAATGAGAGTAGCAACTTGTTACTTTGCATCTTAGGTCTCAAAAACATACAAAAAAGGTGGGCTAGATGGGAAAGATCCTTATGTAACCCTAAAGAAAGGTATCTCAGAGTTTTCACAACAAGGGGAAGTTCTTCTTTTAGGTGATTTCAATGCGAGGACTGAAAATGAGCAAGCTAGTACTTGGAGTAGTAAGGAGAACCATAATCCACTATGGCTCATGGAAGAAAATAATCAGCACTGGGTAAGATGGTCGAAAGATAACCATAACATCAATCATTTTGGCGAAGAATTATTAACTCTTTGTGGCATGTTTGATTTGATTATTTGTAATGGTATGGCAAGATGGCATATATCTAAAAATTTTACTTGTAAAACCTAGGATGGGGCAAGTGTTGTTGATTATGTAATTTGCTCACAAAGTTTAATTGAAGGGATAAAAGAAGTGGAGTTGATGATTCTATCAGGTACCTAAAGTTGGATCATAATCTAATTTCCAAAAGTGGTAGATTGGTCGATCAAGAATCGACTCACAAGGAAAGAACAATCTCGACATCTTCCGGAAAAAAAGGAAGGATCCTTGTAACACAAGAAAATTGTGATATCTTCATAATGGCGTTGAGTCGCTTAATGCAAGAGGGGATAGTAAGATCACGAGGCCTTAAAAGCTACGAGTTAAAAAACATAATTAAAAAGGCCCTTATATTTTGTAAAAGAATAAAAAATAAGAAGAGACAAACAAACTATTTTATGGTAAATAGATGGTTTGACGAGGATTGTAAAGCGGCAAGGAGAGATATTAAAGAAACAGACAAAGAGAAGTTGAACACAAAGTTGCACAAATAGACCATAAAGAAAAAAATGAGTTCATGATCATAAGGAGGGAAGAGCTTTGACACTTAGGGAAACATAACCCAAAAACATTTTAGAAGGAACTTCAATTAAATAAAAAACATACAGATGACAACAATATCATAGCCAATAAGTGGTTTGAGTTTACAAAACAACTTTATGAACATGATCTAGAAGTTGAAGGCCCCCCTTTGGTTAACACAACAACAAAGCTTTTTACCTATGTAAGAAGTTGAAGAGGTTATTATGAAATCAGGGGTTGGAAAATCTAAAAAATTGGATGAATTTCGGGCAGAATATTTAAAATGGGGGGAAGTAATTTTTCACTCCTCAGATTGTCAACATATTCAACAAGATCATTCAATAGGGTTTTCCTGGAGATTGGACTACTAGTCTTGCGATACCTCTTTTTAAGAATGGAGATGTTAACAATCCTTCTAATTATAGAACCACCATGATCAACCTTTTTTTGCAAAGTTGTTTGGCAGCATGGTGGAATTCATAATAAACAAGTGGGCAGAAGAAAAAGGAAAGAGAGCAAAAGGGCGAGCAGGGTTCATACCTAAGTATTGAACAATAGATTATGGTATCACTTTAAGGCACATCATTGAAAACGTTTGGAATGATAAAGAGGAAGCTTACTGCTGTTTTGTTGACTTCAAGAAGGATTTTGACATAGTCCCTAGGAACAAGCTATGAGATAGAATGAATGAGCTTGGTATTCCAATGTATCATAGAGCAACTGCTCATAGACTTTATGAAAAGGTATGAGTAAAAATTAGAACTCAAACTTGTATCTCATAAAGTTTCAAGGGTGATATTGGGGTTAAATAAGGATGCTCGTTATCGCCTACTTTATTTGGCCTATATATTGACAAACTCGAGGAATGGTTAAATATGTAGAGTAAAGATGGTGTTCGTTTAAGAGAGTATGTTGTAAGACTTCTTCTCTATATTGATGATCTTATCGTGATTGTTAGGTCCGTTCAAGGCCTTCAAATCATTTATGTGCATTTGAGCAATTTTGTAAAGAAGTGGGGATGCAAGTCAACACCAATAAGACCAAGATTATGATCTTCTCCAATAGAAAGAAAAGATCCCAGTATGATTTCTATTTCGATGGAAACATTTTAGAGGAAGTAACATAGTATAAATATCTTGGGTTAGACTTTAATAACAAGCTCAGCTGGGAGATTTACAACAGAAAGAGAACTTTAGGGGGGGTGGAGAGCTTTTTATACTTTCTAAAACAAGTGCAGAGAGGCAGAATTGTGGGATTGGAAAACTATGCAAATTTTGTTTGGGCTTTTAGTGACTCCGGTGGTGCTTTATGGATGCGAGGTTTGAGATAACAACATTTCAAACTCAATATGGAAACAATTTGAGAGGATTCAAAAAAACATGATTACTAGAAAGTTCAAATTAAAGATCACGGTCCCATATGATATTCTTCTAGGTGAAATGAGTGTTGTACCTCTAGAAGCTATTGTCATGGTTCGTCTCATGACATATTGTTAGGAAATTATTATTAGTGCATACATTATTTGTTAGTGTGGTTAGTAGTTACGAGTTGTTTGAGCAACTCATACTAATCTAATAGATTTGTATGATTGTTTATTGAAGGGAAATAACGAAGAAATCAATCAATTTTATGTGTGATAATCTGCTGCAGCTTTTTCATTTGGTATGAGAGCGAAATGGAATTATGAGCTTGTTTGGGGCAGAACCATTTCCATTCATGGTTGTCCCTCTCAAGATTGTTTTGTAATTTCGTTTATATTCTGAAAATAAAGTCATTTTATTGCATTAGCGGAAGACATTTAAGTGCAGCTGTAAAGAGGCATGATTAATCTCCTGGTGTGTGGTTATACCTTAGATCATTGGTTTATACAATTCCATTTAAAGTTGCCGTATACAGCTGTTGTAGTGTGTGTAGATCTGCAATCTACTCCGCAATCTACTACCATCCACGTTTTCATTTTGCCACACTTCAAATTTTTGTACTCATGAACAGATTTGCGTAGCAATTTTATCATCCATCATCATATCAGTTCAACAAAGAATTATCATAGGTTGACCTTCATCAATAAAAATCCAAGACCAGACGTGCATAAAAAGAGCACAACATCTGGCAGAGTGCGTATGAAAATGGATATGTGTTTGAAATATTGAACATACGAATTGTTGGAACAACCTTATAAAGGTGTTAAAAAGGAGGAGTTGGTTCATAGTTCGAACCATTTGCATTTGATATCCTCTTTGCATCAGAAGCGTGTGATGTGAATCATACATAACATCTGCAACAACCTGATCATCCGCTTGTGCCATTTTTATAAGGGAACACATAACTGAGGAGAACGAATGAGAAAGACTTACCACTCAATGTTCATCCAACTGGGCAGATCTGATCTGCACGATTCATTCCAAGCACCGCAAACTCAACTATTGGACTCTCCTAAAGGTATACATGTGGATCCTTTTGGCACAAGCTGCCCACTTGAAAGCATGATTAGGTGTGTCAATTTTTAGCGGTGATTATTTAAGTGTTTTTTTTGTATGTTGAAATCGAGAAAAGTTTATATAAAGTGGTTTAAGTTTATAGGTTTATTTGAGTTATTGATTATTTTGTAGTTGTCAAAAATTGTTAAAAAATAAAATAAAAAATAAAAATTACGGACGTATTTTTGGTGTTACTCGACGTCCTAATTCTGGAAACATAAAATGAAGATAATTACATTTTTGATGAAGTTTTTGAACGTTGCAAAGAAAGAAAAAGTGATTGGCTTCGAGGGCTCCGCCCCTCGACCCTGCACTATACTGCGATAGGGAGCGCGCCTAGGGCACTGCCTCGGGACCTTGCAAGGGGCACCACCCCTTGACCCTGCTAGGTGCTGCCGGCCCCAGACCCCCACTTTGGAATTTCAGACCAAAGAAAAAATTGGTGGCGAGTCAAGTCGAGAGAAGAGGGTGAAATTTTGAGCCTCATGAGCTTCATCCGACTGAACTAGAAACATGACACTGGAGGATGGATGCATTAGAGGTTGGAGGTCAATCAACGACCTCTCATCAGTCGCCAATGACAGGGCCACGTATTAACTTTGGTGGCACATTTTGTTGTGTGTTTGCTTTCAGTTGCTTGCGGAGTGTTCCAGTTGTGCATTGTTCCTGTTTGAATAAGTGAAAATTTCACATTGAGGGGGGAAACATGATCCAATGTTACATTTCCAGTTTCCAGTTTGTAATATGTCAGCAACTGATTTTCCTATGTTATTCTCTATAGTGAAATGTGATGAGGGTTGATAATAGTATTTGACACATCATGATGTTGTTGTAGGTAAACCACTCGAAAACCTTCATTTGTGGTTTGTGGTAAACCAATAACAAAACCACCATTCTTGGTTGTTGGTAATCCATTCACAGAACCATCACTTTGCGGTTTGTGGTAAACCAATTGCAAAACCACCATTCTCCGTTTTTGGTCAACCATTTGCAAAACCATCCTTGAGGTTTGTGACCATTATGTGAAAATCATCAGATCATGAGCAGGTGCAAGTACAAAGGCATGTTTTCCCCATGTTCGCACTAAGGGGGGAATGTTAGGAAATTATTATTAGTGAGTATATTATTTATTAGTGTGGTTAGTAGTTATGAGTTGTTTGAACAACTCATACTAATCTAGTAGATTAGTTGTTACGGGAGAAATTATAGCTCCCCTATTTATTAGGAGTGAACTCATGTATATTTGCATGATTGTTTATTGAAGGGAAATAACGAAGAAATCAATCAATTTTGTGTGTGATAATGTGCTGCAGCTTTTTCACATATTTAAAAAAGATCAAGCAAATGGAAGGTAGTAGATGGCAAAAGGATGTCCTCAATGAGTTTTTGGAGAAAAGAAAGAAGTCATGGATGAATCAAAATAACAAATGGCTTAAAAAATGAAACATTTACTTTAATGCATGTCTGAATTATAGTCAAAAGATAAAAACTTTTGTTATAGACAAATTCCGCCAAGTTATGTGGGGACAACTGTTAGGGAGAAAGAAGAGGTACTATTTGGAGTAATTTAACTCTACACATGATTAAGAAAAGGCTTTTTATAGGGGCTAATATCCTGTGGAAAGTAAAGATCTTCACAACTCAATTAAGAACTTATTCACATCATCTTCGGTGTGAAAGAAGAAGATGGAAAAGATCTAAAGAGGCATGTGAAAAGAGACTCCGTGTCTTTTGCACGTATGGTGTAGTGGAATCAAAGAAACATTTCATGTTGGAATGTAATGCTTATAATGACATTAGGACCCAATTTGCTAGCACAGTGGCTACTGCCTCCTTTCAAGATATTTTCAACGAGAATATGGTTGAAAAAACAGGGAAGCTGATAATCAAACTCACCAACAAGAGATTTGAATGTCCGAAAGATCTTTAACAAGATATATTGTCCCATAGGTTGTCTTTGGTAGCCTCATGGACGTTAAAATATCTTCTTCTTCTTCTTCTTCTTCTCCTTGTGAGCAGTCAAATACTCGGAAAATTTAATGAGAAAGCCTTCGGATGGAAAAATCGATATTAAATGGTTGTCAAAAAATAAAATAAAATAATAAGTAGGTGGAAAGGGCTGTTATTTAGCTCCCCATATTTGCAATGCATGTGGAATTGTTAGAATATTTATTTAAAAAATTATGTTTTCAATCATGTTAAGAAACATCTTACTTGTTAACCCTTAAAAGAAATTACTTCTGTTGTCCCAAAATTTAGGGACTCTTATCCATTTTTGAAGTCCCGTCCAAACTATAAGCGGGTAAGTTTAAACTTCCATCATCCATGGACCAATCAAAAGCAGTGATAACGTAACGTTGCCCGCCCCACTCGCCCCATTAGACTTTTCTATCCCATAAAAAGAAAAAGTTACTTAATCCACACAAAAAGGCGAAAGTGTTAAAAATAGTTCAGAAACTAAGACTTAAGCTTTCTAACTGGTCCAAATGTTAAGTAATTAAATATCCTTTGTACAAACTAAATTGTTTTTCTCCAATTTTTGGATTATTTCAATTCGCCAAGCACAAAAAGTGCGCATCCAAATCCCGAACGCCTCGCAGATACACACAAAACCAAGTATTATGCACGAATAAACCCGCAAAAGTATATACACATTGTATATATATACACCTATAATTAATAGCTCGTGTGCGCGAGCTCGCGATCTGCCCTCAGTTTTTGCTCCGTTGCAGACGACGAACTAGAAGAAAGAAGCAACAGAGCCGAACCAAGGCAAATAAATCGCGAATCTGCAAGGATATATACATCGCAGAACTGTATATATACACAGCTGGGAAACATATACGCATTATATATATGCTCTGCTGCTAAAGATATACACATTTTATATATATCCAGCAGGTAAACTGAGAGGCGGGCAGGCAGGATGATCGTGCGGACGTACCAGCGGCGGAGCCGAAACGCACCGAGGACATCATTTTCATTATCTGACTGTGAAGAGGAGAGCAGTTCGCAGGAGAATTTGGGGTTTTCTTCATTAGGGTCATCTTCGCAGGATTCTTCGTCATGGCATTATAATATTAATCAAGAGGCTAAGCAGAAGGCGAAGCTCCCCAGTGGACTGTGCCCTCCTACATCGACATTGATGGAGGCTCAAGAGTCAGGGGAGATGATGGAGCATGTGGACGAAACCAATTTTGCATTGGATGGACTCAAGCCTGGGCAGCCACTCAGGATTCAGCGCTCTAGCCTAGTTTCCCTGCTTTCCATTTGCACTTCTGTGCAGCAACGTCGTCTGCTTAGAACACAAGGGTAAGCCAATTTCTTTATATTCACACGTTTTTTTTTAGCCCGGGAAATCTTGGATGAGGTTATGGGTTCGCCTTTGATACAGTGTGAGATAAAATTGTTCTACATTCTTAAGATTTGTAAACACTAGTTACTGCTCAAAATTATCTGGTAATCTTTATATTACGGTCTCATCACATGCCCACTAGAGATGTGGGAATTTTGGGTAAGCGAATATATGATTTGTAAACATTGGTTCTTTTCTCAAATGGATCTCTAATCGGTACGCTATAATCTTGCCACTTGCCAGCTGTAGTCCTGGGAGATTTTGTTTAGTAAAAATGATATTTAAACATTGGTATTGGGTAAATGTACCTTATTTTTGTTACACCACAATCTTGCTACATGCCCTCTGGAGTTATGGAAGATTTTTAAATGCTCAAAGGTACCGACCTTGGTGCATGCCTTCTTTTGGAGTTAAATTTAATTTAATGAAAATGATTTGTAAACATTGGTCCTACTGAAACGTACTACATAATCGTTACACTACAACCTTGCCACATGCCCACTGGAGTAATTAGATATTTTATCTAGTGAAAATGATTTGCAATCGTTGGTCATGCTCAAAGCCTCAAATGTAATTCCATACTCGTTAGACCACATACTCGCCACATACCAGCTGGAGTTATTTGAGATTTTGCTCAGTGATAATCTTGTGCAACTAAACTCTAGGATTTGATTATGGTGTTCGAATAATTTGGGTCCAATTTCTTGGAAGGTATCTTGTACATTATCAATTGTACGTGATAGACAAAAAATGTTGCATATACTTTCTTTGATTTTACATGATTTGAATGTCTTTGTTTCTCCATTAGTATTAAAAAACAACTTATCTGATTTTACTTTGCAATAAGCAAAGAAAATTAGCCGGATTTTTCTGTAGATGCATTTTCTTTTAAATAATTCAAGGAGCATATTTACATGAGACCCACTCAAGAAGTAGACAAGTACAAAAATGGAGAAATGTAAACATAATGTAAAGACAGCCTGAGAGAGATAGTTATAGATTCCTTCATACAGTTTTTTAATTGCACTCAATTGGGAATTTTAGTGGTTTTAAAAAATACTTAGCCTGATTGTAGTATGGAGTCGGATATCCACAAAAAAACTCGCACCAAGATTTTCCAATTTGTTTGGAAGGAATAGGAGTGGAAAACAAGCTACACTGTACTTAGTTTCCAATGTATTTTCAAATTATATCCATTTCGGGATTTTTCGTGATTTTTAGATTGCACCTATTTGGAATTTTTTATGGTTTTTGAAAACACTTGGTGTGATTGTAGGTGGGAACACTTCCATTAAATGACTGGCACTCTGGCTGTTGCGACATTTTCGAAAGCATGCAAATGTGATTGTCAACATTAGTAAATAAAACCACCTGGATTCTTTTATAAAGTTTGAATGCAAACCACATCCATTTGGGAATTTTCATGGTTTTTGAGTTACACCTGTTTTGAGTATTGTCACAGAAATATTCACACTCAGTTTCTTGCAGAAAATTAGAAAGCACAAAAGATGATTGTAAATTGTAGTGACCAAATCTACGTGGATTCCTTTTAAAAGTTTGAATGAGATCCATTTAGTGTTTTTCATAGTTTTTGAACTACACACTTTTTGCCATTTTGGAACTGTAAACACAGTGTAATTGTATGCAGAGACTTCCTGCAGAAACACTCAGGTTGTGCAGGAATACAATTCAATTTTACCAGTAGTGGATAAATCGACCTAGATTATTTGATAAAAAGTTTGATCTACATCTGTTTCGGGATTTATGATTTTTGAATTATACCATTAGGGAGTTGTCATGGTTTATGGAAACACTCAGTGAGGTTGTAGGCGGGAACAATTTTACAGGAAGGCGCACGGTCAAACTGCTGTGAAATTTGTGAAAGTGCACAAGGTAATTGTAAACAGTAGTGCAAAAAACCATCACAATTCTTTTGTAAATTTGAATTACAGTGTATAAACTTTAAACCTATCTGGGGATTTTCATGATTTTTGAACTACATCCTAGACCCATTTGGGAATTGTGATGGTTTTTGAAAACTGTCTGTGTTTGTAGGCAGTGTGACTCCACCGAAAGAATTGCACTTGGGTTTCTGTGGAAGTTTTGTTAGCACAATGTGATTGTAAACAGTAGCGATAAAATTACCTGTATTCTTTTATAAAGTTTGAATTACATCCATTTTGGGAATGTTATGATTTTTGATTTACACTCGTTTGGGAAGTGTCACGGTTCTTGAAAATACTTAGTGTGATAGGAATTTGGGAGGCTGCATGGAAAGACTTGGAATTGAGTTGCTGTGGAATTTTTGAAGGCATACAGAACAGTAGCAAAAAGAAACTACACCAGATTCAGTTTCCAAATGATGTTTGAATCACATTTATTTGGGGATCGTCGAGATTTGTTAAGTAATTAGAGTGATTGTAGATGTCAGCATTCCTCAGGAGTACATGACATTGTAGATAGAATAACTGCTAGTTTTGCATTTATTATTTTCCTATGGCGGGTCCAATGGGCATCATGTACTTTACTAGAGTTATCTATATAAGGAGTTCTAGTTTGCCATCCCAACATATTATTCAACCTGACAATGGATCACATGGTGTGAATTGAATCATCAATTTGAAAAAAATATTATACACAATTTTCCATAAATTGTTTTATCAAATTATAGACTGTGGAGGACTTAAATCTGTAATGGAAGTCAATTATTGTTTGGTTTTTTTGAACTTGCAGCAGATCTGCCACAGTCTTTTGCTTTGCCGTTGCTCTCCCCACTCACTAGAGAACAATGTAGAATTTGCTTTACTGTCATTGGTTGATCCATATTTGACATGTATATTTCAATGTGCAATTCTCCAACATGGATTTAAAATTGCCTATGCGTTGATCCAGTACAAGTTGCTGCCAGAAGCAACTTACTTAAGACTGATATTTGATGCGCAGCACAGCTATGGCTGCCGTTTACATCTTTCTTTCAAAATTAAAACATGTTTATGTCCAAATTCATGCCTACATTTCAGCAATTTAATTGCATAAATCTACTTGATTCCTTTATGTAAAAATTCAATGGTATATGACTGATTTAATTTCTATTTACTGCTGTAAATTAAGAACTATGCTTAAAATCACCTTAACATAGAATATGAATAGCACAGCTATGTCTGCTGCTTACGTCTTTCATTCAAAATTAAAACATGTTCATGTCCAAATTCATGCCTACATTGCAGCAAATCAATTGTGTAAACCTATGTGATTCCCTTATACAAAAATGCAATGCCATATGACTGATTTAATTTCTGTTTACCACTGTAAATTAAGAACTATGCTTGAAATAATCTTAACATAGAATTTGAATACTGTATTAAGTGCTGGGCATGAAACAACTGGTACAAAATGTGGTGCAAGGGGTCTACTCAGTTACGCCTTGTTTTATATGTAGGTCACAATTTCCTTAAGCATGCATGACACCACCCAATCACCCCTTGCTTTGAGGATCTACTTGGATGCTCTACTTGGTTTGATCATTGACTTCATAAGTAACATATTCACAAAGGACATATTGTATGCACAGTTCATCATGTAGATTTATTCAAGCTTATGTAAAGAAGAACATGGAATTCATACCTTAACCTGATTTGATCAACCTCCCCTGCTTTGACACAGTCAACATATACTGAGATCACTCTCCTCTCTATGAATATCACTCCTGTTTACCTTATCAAAAGAGCTACTCCACTCCCAACTATGCTTCTTCAATGGCCTCCACTCAAAGCAAACCTAATGTGCTTGTGAGTTCAACATGAGACCACCATGTTCCTTACCTGCCCTATGGCTTCACACCTGTTTATCACCTCCAATTCCATCTGCTGTACCTCCTCAGACGTCACTCCACTCACACACACTTCATCTTCATACTTCACTCCCTCATGCATATGCTTCATCTTCATAGCCTAAAGAGGCTCTCCATAGCTCCATAATGCCAAATCTTTGCCCCATGTTTATTGTCATACGAAATTGGTCTTAGACATCTTACTCCACCATTCCCAAGATGATCAAACCCCCTGTTCCTTCAATACTCAGCCAATTAACATGGATCTTAGAACTAGGCTCCCAAACTACTAGCCCTCCTAAAGGACAAATGCTCATGAACCTAAACATGCACTGAAGGTATTTCCAAACTAATAATGGTCTCAACACCCTTTATGGAGCTCATTCTTATATGTGAAACTCAAGGTTGACTCCTTTGTACGGGCAATGACTTTTCCAGCTGTCCTAGGGGCAAATTAGGCCTAATTAGGTCTTTTCTTACCCTGCAAGTGTAACAGTGAGGCTTCTGGGTTTAATCTTACCTGGGGAATGATAGAAACACCCTTCTAACACTTCCAATATGCTCCATGATGAAATTTAGAGCTTGATTCAATCATTCACTCATGCATGCACCTGAATTCTTCTTACTGTATCACCCATTTACAGTCAGGCCTGCAAAACTACCTACAACTTCTTCACATGTGCGAGATAGAACTTCAGACTTTGCAAACCTCTAGAATGTAACCAGGCAGAGATTCCCTCAAAATTTCATGAAAATTGGACAGGTACATTTCAAATGGTTTGATGCCCTAGCTAGGGCCCGAGAGTAAATAAGTGGAGCTACAGGGAATTTGGGAGAGTTTCATGAGCTACAACAATTTGGCAAGGCTCCCTGGACCTCTGTCCACCTTCTCCATTCTTCGCAGATCCAGAAATGCCTTCTATGGCCGACTGTCAATCTTCCTCCTCGCTGCCTGTGAACAAGTCTATATAGTATATACACTATACTCAAAACAGTAACAACATATGCACTAAAGCCTCAAAATCCTGCAAACTTCAATCATCATCCTTTATTCACCATTGTTCGATTCTATTACATCATGTCCATACCTTACACATGTGCAAATCTCTCTCTTTTGAGTGCTTCTTACTATGGCATTCTGAAACCACCTTCCTAAAATGAAGCAACAACCCACTATCTTTGACTCAACAAGAAACTAGATTTAGAACATGACTAAAAATCACCTCAACCAACCTATGAGTACGGATGCGAACAAACCTTACATCTTTTTATGGCCTACATGGCCTTATTTGGCATGCATACACCTTATCTAAGTAAGTTTACCAAACATTTTCATTCTCACAAACCTAGTTACATACATTTTTGAATTTGAATGCCTCCAACATGGAGGGAAAACACTTATGACAACCATGCCTAGACTAAATAACACACTTAGACACCTAAGCCTCAATGATGCTCCTGCATCAAAATGAAACTATTGAGCAAGTGAAAACACAAAACAACAAGAGGGACAGAAGATATACCTTGGAGAAACCAAATGTGGGAAAAATCCAACAAATTGGGCTGTGCCTCCTTATGTCAATTGAACTAGCGTGATTACAAGCCAATGCTCTTCTCTTTAAGTTGCCTCGTGCTATATTTTCCACCTTTTGAGTGCTATTCTTTTCTTCAATTGGGGGACTCTCCATGGAATGTCATGCCGTACTTGCTCTTGATGGGTGCTTGTGCTCAACTTGTCCTTGAAATCTCTTTCCAACTTGGATGTGCTGTCCCTGTAACATTCAGATTGGTTTTGGAATTCCGTAGTCCTTGAAGCATTTGCAAGTGATGTCTGTACCCACTCTTGTTTCCAACATGGTTGCTCTTGCACCCTTTGGTACCATGGGCTTTCTTCTACATTGTTCTTGGTTGGTCTTGGTTGATTGCTTCAGGTTCTTGTCCATATTTCTTGTAGTGCTCATTCATCTTCCTTGCTATTCACATGCTGAATGCCACAAACACGAGAATGGCTGAAAATACCTTTTTCATATGGCTGCCCCTACTTGGGTTATCCAAGTGGACGTTGCTACTCTAGAGTCTATACTTATTCTTGATAAGTGGAATGCCTTTATCCATGCCATTTCAAGTGGAGTTTGTTTATCTGTATTTGCTAATAAATGGAGCCACAGATGCAACTTTTGGAATGCAGCTTACCTTGAGTGCTGTCTCTTCTTGCATTTTCACCAATCATCAACTCAGATCATGCTCCCTTCTCTTCCATCATGGAAGCAACTCTTTGGTTCATAGACCATGCTTGTAGATGCCAATCAATGTATATAAAATATTTAGATTGAATTTGACAATACATGTTACAGATATTGTCATGTTAAAATCAGTTTTATACATCCCTACTACAGTTATTATGATGCTTGAATTTAAATCATTGAGATGCGTGAATTTAACTTTTGCAAATAGTCTTACCCAAAAATGATTTCTTACCATTACTACCCTTTTGCAATGGTGACGAGGCTGCATTTGCGCTAGGTGGCTCCTGGCTTGTTTTTTCCTTGGTGAGCTTTGCTTCTTCTCCTACTGCTACCTTTTGGATTGTAAATACATTGGCTGCCTCTTTCCCTTGATCTTTGTTGCCTTTTCTTTCTTGGACAGCTCCTTTTGATTCTTGGGGCAAAATTGAAGATTGTTGGACACTGGGCACAAGGAGATGATATGCTGATTTTGAAGACAGCTAGTTGTCAATACATAGATTTTTAACATGTATTCAGAAATGATTTTCGTGAATCATCTCAAAAGATGTCTAAAATTGTACTGAATATGCTTGGGTGCACCTTGTAGGGTTTGTATTGGAAAGATGCAAGTGGGGAGTGGATCAATTGGTCTCATAAGTTCCGTTCCTTGAATGTATCTGTGATATGCAAATAGTCAGCGAAAACTCCATCCTCTATGACGCTTAAGGGCAGTCACTACTGTGGTCCAGCTTCTTGTTAGTTCCTAAAAGCTTAACAGTAAAAAAATGCAAATATTTAGCAATTTTTCATCCTTTATGACACTTAAGAGTATAAATTAGATATGGTGTGGATTGATGCTAGTTTCTAATGGACAGCAAACTGTGGTTTTATAACTCCAAACTATCAATGTGTCAACTTGCAAATTTAATTGGCATTTAATCTTTACCAGATTCCTAATATGTATATACTAGCTAATGAAATTAGTATAATGCAAGGAACTAAAGATTTATTTTGTTTATCAAGGTTAAATATGGTAACTTCTTATATTATACATCTGCAACGGTTAGCATAGGTTTAACATTTATATGTGGTAATCGTTGCCTATTTTGTTTATGTGGTGAGGTGAGAAGTAATCTAGGACGAGGTCTCATAAGAATAATACAGGAAGATGCTGTTCTACCAACTTTATAAAGTAGAAGCTACCATTATTCTTCAATTGAAGATTCTTAACTTCCTAGTTGTGCTAGGGGACTTTTCCCTATTGTAAGAAAATTGTAATGCCCCTTTTTGGGGATCTTCCAGAAATAGCCCAAGGCTGGGCACGAAGGACTGATATCAGATTTAGGGCAGGCTGTAGATGACTGACAATGACTGTGAAAACCCACAGGAGCTGCCAACAATTTTCCTCCCAGGGTAGCGACTCCTTAGGAAGATTCAAGCACACTTTTCTATGCACGAAATTCACTCAAACCCTTGGAAAATATGCTCAGAAATTATAAGAAAATACCAGCAATCATTAGATGCAAGGAAACTGATTTTTAGAGGCTCACAAGTGCTATTTTGAACTTACCATGAAACCCCTTCCACTGCAGCAATTCAATAATAATTCCAGAATTGAAATAACACTTATATGCACCCAAACAATCGATAAAATGATAGATTTCACCTTTAGAAATTATGGAGAATCCAACCATGCAATTAGATCATGCAAAGACCAACAATATCCTCTGAAAAACTCTCCCAAGCAAGTTGTCTAGGGCAGAATTTTATTATATGCGGCAAGAGAGAGATCACAACAATAGATAGTGTGGGGTTTTGTCCTAAGTCACCGCATTCGAATTCCCGCATTCGAATTCATGTTTGAATTCGCCGAGTATAAAATTTGTTGCTAAAAAAATAGAGATAAAATTCGTGATTAAATTTGGCTAATAGAAATCCAGTTATAATTTTACAAATGTTGTTTTAATAAAATAATTATTTAGCATAAATATGTTAAAAATTTTAACCTATAAACTTTTAACTTATTAATTTTTAAATTAATAGTTTATAGGTTAAAAACTTGTTAACTTATTAACGTGAATAGTTTATTAACGTATTAGTTTATAGGTTAAAAAATTATTAACTTATTAACTTGAATAGTTTATTAACTTATTGACTTATTAACCTAAAACACAAAATAAACAGTTATAAACATTTATAAAATCAAATTACAAACTAAAACTTAATAAAATGAAAACCTAAAAAATACTATAGCTTTTGCGGAAACGTGGAGTCCAACAATGGTTGCAGAAGTCTCAGAAGGCTCGTGAAAGCTCGCAGAAGGCTCATTGAAGACTTACATGACTCGCAAAAGGCTTGCATGATTTGCTGAAGGCTTACACGACTCGACGACACTGGCATTTACATTCGCGGATCCCTTTTTTATAGTTTTTTAACAAAAAACCCTAACGAATTTAAACGGAAATTTTAAATATATTTGCCCTTACGATTCGCGTTTTGAAGCAGTTTATTAAATTCGACGAATAACAACAAATTTGAAATGCTCGGAAAACATTCGGTGAATTTTGGGGTTTTTTCATTAAATCCGCCGAATGCAGTGACATAGGTTTTGTCCATACAAGATTTTCCTCAAGGGGTTTTGTCCTTGAGAGAGCCCTCAATCAAGGGTTTTTTGTCCTTGAGAGAGATAGAGAGATGCTTTACAAGCAATCCACTCCAACCAAAATTTTCAAATCCAACATGATCCATCAAAGTCCCAAGTGACCTCCTTTATAGATGATAAGGGGTGCAAACATTCAAAAATAAGGGACCAACCTCAATTTGGAGGGAAAAAGAAAATTATAATACTCTAATTTGTATTTGGAGCCTACATGCTCAAATTCTTTTTTTTCTAATTAATTAAATTCACTATTGGAGCGCTAGGCTTCCCAATAGCAATACATGGCGAAAATAAAAGCAACTACTAAAATAACATTAAAATATCATCAAAATCTTCCCCTCGCTTCATTCCTTAAACCCACAGGAAGAAGAAAGGGTAAGGTCTTCAAGAGAAATTAGCCTTCAAAAAAGGGACATGACACCCCCCCCTCTCCAAGATTGCTTGTCCTCAAGCAAGGGTGAGCCAGGATCCCAAATAAGTCTCAGCCGCTCTTTCTTTATACCTGTCCCTGCACATGAAGCAAACGGGTTAAAGAAAACACGATCTTCCATCCTTCCTTCTTCATGCCATATTAGCATGTTGACTAGCTCCTGCTCATTCCCATTATCTCTTTTTCTTCCCTTGCTCATAGCTGCAACTAAACCTTTTCTTCTTCAAGAAGGAACGAATTATGACTGAAATCCTTCTTGTATGAGCTGGGTACAAGTCACCATTCAAAGTGAACTGAATGCCCCTCCACCAAACTGCTGGAATGTCAGTCTGAGTTGAGTAATCAGCAGCTAGACAATCCCAAAGAATCCCGACAGCTGCCTCCTTATCTTGAGCTTCATTGGTACCAATCATGGCGATGTGTTTCCTCCTTCCGAAAAGTGGGAGAGGGACTGAAAAAATACATTGACTACTGGGATTAGAAATTATCTTTTGCTGAGATCTTGTTTCTTCTTCCTCTATCCCAAACATCTCCCAAAATTTAGCTCTCTTGCAGCTGTGTATGAGTGCTAGTATGTGGACCAGCACATTGAGAGGAACTTGACAGGGAAAATTTTGATTTCTTGTCATTGTTTGCAGTGGTGTAGGCCATGAAGGGGGTGAAAAGGAACTCGACAATGGGTGTCAAGTGGAACCAGTTGCAACATAAGGTCTGGATATGTCCACGACAGTCTTATGGAGGATGGGGCCTTCGTGCAAAACCAAGCAAGCAAATTTCCTCTTAATGCAAAATGGATCCCAAATGGCCCCAAGGAAAAAGTAGTCTCCTTGTTCAAGAGAGTCAAACACCACAAATCTTCCCATCCCCATAAATACATCTCCACACCTGCCGCTTTGATGGAGGATTCCAACAATAAACCAAACACAGTTGTAGCTATGTATTTCCTCCATCAGAATTGAACCAATGATGACTGAAATAAATTTTAAGAGAGCTGGGCATACCCCTTTTGGGAAGATGGGCTGAGTGTCCACCATCCCAACCATTGGAATTTCACCTTCAAACCGTTGCAAACATGAGTGGAAGGCTGAAAGAGTAGTATGTAATATACACATAAATGTTGTAGCTGTTACCTTTTTGGAAGTTCTTCTTGAATGACGGCCTTCTATTGATTGTGAGTAAATATATATTGACTGAGAAAATTCCCATAACAGCCCTGCATATTTAATTTCCATTTTATACCTCCTCATGATGTTGTTTTGCCAAATTATTTCTTCCACACTTAGCTATGATCAGTCCTTTCCGAACTGTTGGTAAGGAAATAAAATCAGTCCTTCCTTGCTCAACACGCCTACCTTTCCCATTTCTGATTCCTTGAATTTTGACCTCTTCATTCTGTAGGTGGAATTTCAACGCCCTCTTGTGAATTTTGAGGATGGATCCCCCTAAAGTTTGGAGCCATTGACCCCTAAGAACAATATGTGCCTCAACTGAATTTAAAACAAAGAAATCAATACAAAGCTCATACCTTTCCATGGAACTAGTGAGATGGGGTATCCTTCTTGTGCAAAGGAAAGATGTTCCATAGGCTATGGTGACCGTGAAGCCTTTGAAACCAATTGTACTCGATCTCATTCTTCTTGCCAATTCTTCTTGAATAAATTGATGCGTAGCACCACTCTCTACAAGCATGGTGACCCCTTGTTCATGAAGATTACTCTTCACTCGGAGTGGGTGATAAGTATGTGTGCCACACATTATAGTAAGAGTACTGCCCTTCCCCCATATTCTTTCTAGCTCTTCCATATTCATGGAATCATGGGTTACCCATATATGGAACGGAAGATCAAAATCGCCATCATGCCTTTGATGTCCCTAAATATATCATGATAGATTTTCCCTCCATATTGATTATGAAATCAGATTTTCCTCTTTTTGTAGGGCTCAACACAACAACTATATTCCCCATGCGGAAACAACCTTGAAATTGAGCCCAAATATCCATATGCTCTCTACTACAAGAATTACTTCTTACCTCATCATCCCGTGAAGTATGATGTGTATGATGGTATCCAATCAGAAGTGACATAGGAGGACACAAGCTACATGAAATATGATTACTCTTCCTAACCAGCAGTCCATGGTGACAAAAAACCTGAAATGACATATTGGCAAGCAACAAAAGCGAGATATCCTTATAACATTGGCTGCCCATGACATTCTTATGACTCAAAATTTTTGAGTTAGGAACATCACTCAGAAAATATTCCAATGTTACCCTTCTTTCATAGAGATACTCTTCCATAATGTCATCCTCATAAGTCCTTAGTAAACCTTTTTTTGGATGATGACAAAATTGGGATTGTTCTTTGTTGATACCACCATCAATTTGCTCCTTAGTGACTGTTGTTTGGAACAATCCAACAAGCTGAATATCATTAGTGTCACCTGGAAATTTGAATTTATTTCTCAATTTCTTTCCATCATTATGTAAATCAAGCTCTTCCTCTTCCCTTATCTCATGCTTCATGGTTACTCCCTCTTTCCTTATCAATAACGAAGAGTTCTTTGCCCTATACTCTTGTAAGTGTTGTTTTACTTGAGTGGCTATCAACCTAGCAGTCCTAGCTCTTCTTTGCCACTCACAATTCTTTTGAGTTTCCATTACATCCTTTGCACTTGAATATATGCATTCCTTTTCGTGTTTAATTTCAACATTTTGTTCTTTCAAAAGCATACCTTTTTCTATCAAGGGTTTTTCATTGACCGCTGTTAGGATGACTCCAACAGGCTGAGAGTGATTATTGGCACCTAGAAATGCCCTTTCTTCATGGTTATGACTTCCAACAATGCCATCCCCATGCTCCTTCTCCAAATCTGATTTTTTTCTACTAGTATTCAACTCTAATGCAATCTGTAATGTCCCCAATGGGACACTTTTTACCCCCAAAAGCATTTTAGGCAAATCCTAACCCCAAAACGTAGATTATAGAAATTACGACAATATATATATTGCAGATCTGAATTTTACTAAGGAAAATGCGACTAGGGTAGGAGATGAAACTCATGAAAATAAGAAGTTAAATAATGATATTTCCACTTCAAACTGATCCATCAAATTTATAAAGCCAAAACATGAAGAAAACTCCAAATTTGGAACCCCAAAAGAGGCTAAAATAATTTATTAAAATTATGCAGAACTTGCCTTCAGACAAAGCTGGAAAAATGATAATTTGGAGTCAAAATTCCCTCCACAAAAGCTAATTCAGATCTCTAAAAGTCTGCAATGAGAACAACGATCAAATTTGGGTCTTTAGCAGCTCCAAACACATGCAAATCAGCCACTAGGCAAGTTGTACCACCATGAAAAAGACTGAAAATAAAGGAAGAGCATAGTTCCAACCTTCCTCTTCAAGCCCTCATGAAAATCTTCAAAATTATAGCCTTCACACCGTTGGAAAATGATAGAAAACACAACTCCTTGATTCCCAATGGAAACCCCTGGATGGAGAATCCTCTCAACTAGTAGAAGGCTATGTTCCCAGGAAACGGAAATAGGTACGGTTACGAAACGCGGAAATGCCAATTTTCAAAAAACCTTGGGTACGAAACGTTATAGGAAATGTCTATATATATATATGCATAGTACTCATTTTAAAATTGTACTCCATAGACCATAAGAGATAAGTATAATTGATAAAACACTCAAAATATTTTGTATTCATTGAAATAATACATTATTATCATGTATACTTATCTGAGGACGTTCGAAGGAGTTTCGGTTTCGGAAACGTTTCGCAAATGAAATGGGGGGTTCTAGGCGTTTCTTGGTAACAGAGGTAGAAGGTTTTCATCCTTCAACTAGGGCTCTTAGAGGGTTTTTGTCCTTTAGAGTGAATCTCAAACGATTTTTGTGATTGAAGATGCAAGCTAAAATGCTCAACATACAAATCTGGAATGAGAGAATATAACAAGTGATTCTCTCCAAGCAAGTCGACTTGCGTAAATAGAAGAATTGGGCCTAATGGCCACCTCCAACAACCTATTAGCTCATTTGCCTCATTTAATGTTTTCCACTTTATTTAATATTTTCCCTTGCTTTCATTTAATATTGTCTTTTGTTGTATCCCATCTCTATATGGGTCGAATTTCTCCTCTAGGGAAAATAAAACATAAAGTAACTTTTCCTTTTCTATTTTTAATTATTAAGTTCGTAATATTTTATTATTTTTTGTGCTGAGGTTACCTAGGGAGAGGGCCCTAGCCCTTTGTGGCATCACCAACCCACAATGACCTTGGAACCATCTAAGGATGGAAGTTTTAGCACTCGGCCTAGCCCACTGATTAAACCCACAGTATCATGGTGCCCTATCACAAGGGTATCCAAACCGTTAGTAGTAGGCCGCCTTTACACAGAGTCGAGATTTGAACCTTGGACCTCCCAATTACTAGGAGACCCAATTACCGTTACACCACTACCCGTTGGATAAAAGTGGTATGGTTACCTCTCGTGGCAGTGCCATGACATGCCTCGTTGCATTGAACATAGGTTTCATGCCTGCCCCCGACCTCCGTCGCATTGAACACCAAGCCGGCTTAGCACCATGCCCAGAGCCACCTCCGCCACCAAAGCAGCTGACCCCCCCCGACACTGCCTAGCCAAGTAATGACGAGCTATAGAGGTGGTCAACCTAGGGATTTGACCCCGAGACTTCCCACATATAACACACATTCCCCACTGTTAGGGTAAACCGAACGGGCTTTGTAATATTTTATTATAAGTGCTTGATAATATTTTCTTTATTTTATTTGCACTTTATAATAAATTATTATAACTTAAGTTCCCCTTTTTGTTTATTCCTTAGCCGTTGGGAAGATAAAATGGGCTAAGGGTCTTTGACTGGGAAGGGGATATTACACAATCATTAGAATCAAACACTAAAAGATTTTTACCTTGGGTTGCATGCTTCTTAATCTCCTTTCTCACAATGGAAGAATCTCTTCTCCCTAGGGTTGAAACATTCTTCTCCTTGGCATGTTGTACTTCTTCCTTTGGCGCTAGAGTTTTTTGCCCATATTACATCCCTTCCCTGCTTAAGCTAATGAAATTTGTGAGAGACATGGCCTCACAAAATTCCTTTGGTAATGCCTGGTATTCTGCAAACTTCACAGCATAGTCATTGGCCTGTCTAGGGCTCCCATGTGGAGCGACCATCTCTTTTCGCACAAACTTGGGTTTATAGGGCCTTGAAAATGAAACCCACTCCTTGCATCGCGAGGGGTGTGTGAACCCACTCCTTCCTTGGGCGAGCCACGCCCATTCAAATTTTGGATGGTTAGGGTAAACAACTTGAGTGTCTCAGCTACCCTTTATTGTGTTCTTGCGATCCTGTCCATCTTTTATTTTCTTAGGTAGTAATGCATATCTCTGTCATCTGCCATACTTCACAGGTGGGGAGGATGAAGCTTCGATACTATTGTAATGTCCCTTTTTGGGGAATCTTTGGAAATAGCCCAAGGTTGAGCACGAAGGACTGAAATCAGATTTAGGGCAGGCTGTAGATGACTGACAATGATTGTGAAAACCCACAAGAGCTGCCAACAATTTTCCTCCCAGGGTAACGAATTTTTAGGAAGATTCAAGCACACTTTTCTATACGTGAAATTCACTCAAACCCTTGGAAAATATGCTTAGAAATTATAAGAAAATACCAGCAATCATTAGATGCAAGAAAACTAATTTTTAGAGGCTCACAAGTGCTATTTTGAATTTACCATGAAACCCTTCCATGGTAGCAATTCAATAATAATTCCAGAATTGAAATAACACTTATATGCACCCAAACAATCGATAAAATGATAGATTTCACCTTTATAAATTATGGAGAATCCAACCATGCAATTAGATCACGCAAAGACCAACGATATCATCTGAAAAACTCTCCCAAGCAAGTCATCTAGGGCAGAATTTAATTATATGCAGCAAGAGAGAGAGATTACAACAATAGATAGTGTAGGGTTTCGTCCACACAAGATTCTCCTCAAGGGGTTTCGTCCTTGAGAGAGCCCTTAGTCAAGGGTTTTCGTCCTTGAGAGAGATGCTTTACAAGCAATCCACTCCAACCAAAAATTTCAAATCCAACATGATCCCTCGAAGTCCCAAGTGACCTCCTTTTATAGATGATAATGGGTGCTAACATTCAAAAATAAGGGATTGACCTCAATTTGGATGGAAAAAGAAAATTATAATACTCTAATTTCAAATACTTTATCTAATTAATTAAATTCACTATTGGAGTGCTAGGCTTCCCAATAGCAATACATGGTGAAAATAAAAACAACTACTAAAATAATATTAAAATATCATCAAAGTCTTCCCCTTGCTTCCTTCCTTGAACCCACGGGGAGATGAATGGATTAAGGTATTCAAGAGAAATTAGCCTCCAAAAAAGGGACATGACAAAAATAAATATCAAACCTGCTTGGCAAGATAAGATTCTGTGAGCTAGACTTGGTAATTTATATTCACAATACAAGCTCCATTGAACTGAAATAGTTAGATAAGATATCTCACATAAACTTTACAACAAAAGCAGATAGGAAGAAATACTCTAAGAGATTACATATTTGGTTTTTCCTATTTTTATAGCTGCATATTTGATTTTCTTATTTTTATAGCCGCATATTTGATTTTTAAGTCTTTTTGTTGATTGTTAGAAAATTTGGTTTATAATTGCACATACAAATACAAATTGGTATATGTGTGTTTGCTTTATTATGCCGAGAGGTGTTCTACAATGGCAGACAAGATTGTAATGGAGTGCGTTGTTCAGTTTTATTCTCGACATTTAATTTGACGTTCATTTGACTGTCATGTGAGAGTTCATTCATAAATATTACTTCTATTGGATTGTCATGTAAATCGTTTTGTTTCTTTTTCGTAGAAAAGTCAATAAAGAAATAGTAATTTCTTGACCATATAGTAATGTTTGGGTCTTTTGTCTTGTTACGCCGAGGGGCGTTCTACAATGGCAGACAAGACTGTAATGGAGTGTGTTGCTCAATTTTATTCTTGAAATTAAATTTGACATTCATTTGACCGTCATGTTAGAGTTCATTCGTAAATATTACTTCTATTGGATTGTCATTTAAATAGTTTTGTTTCTTTTTTCTTAGAGAAGTCAATAAAAATAGTAATTTCTTGACCATATAGTAATGTTTGGGTCTTTTTTCTTGAATAGATATTTTTTGAGACCAACACAATCGCATAGCTAAATGATTCCATTTGCCATAAATCAAGCATAAATTGATAGAGAATTTAATGAAGTTATTGATTAGAGACGTATGCAAAAACATCAAACCTAAGAACCTTGAAATTGATATCTTTTGATGTATTTCATGTAGATAAATTTTTAATAATAAATTTATTATATTATATTTATTTTTAATTGTTACATTTTTTGTATATTTATACTACACATGCATAGTTAGATAGGTGCCTTGTGATTGCTATCTCTCGGCATATTTTAGATATATTTATTCAAGATATCTATACTAGTATATATAATATATATAGGTATGCTCGAGTTTAGTTGGGGAGAGAGAAAAAATTGTAGTGGAGGATATTCATGGTGCATGACTATTGCATAAAGTCTAACAAGAGGTGATCTGTAACTTCCTAAGTTCTATGGCTTGATAGGCTTTACAGAATCACAAGAATGCTGTGCTATGCGGAGTTCACTTCAAAATGATAGTTGGGAATGTTTAATGAACTTAGAATTAATGTAGTTGCTGTTGGAAATGTAAACAGTACTTATAGAACTGAAACATGAATGTAAATCAACATAAATTTAAGCATAAACCATTAAGTAACAAGGACACACATTTTTGGTGTGGAAAACCCTAAGGTGGGGAAAAACCATTTGGAAGTGGCAATCATGTAGCTTTCCAATCTTATGGCCAAAGACAGATTACAAAGAGGTTATTAAAACATGCACATATATCATGTGCTCTTGCTCACTCCACACCTCTCAGCTTCTTTTCTCCAATCCTTTCTACAACCAACTGAACACCAACTCTTTCACTCATAGTTTAATGATCTCCTCTCTGGATGTGTGCCTCCTCTTAACATGCTCGAGATTGTGTGTGCATGAAAGGATCCCTGACAGTCATGGAAACTGAAGAGACATTATCCTCTTCCATTATCGTATGTGTATGGTCAAAATGAGTGAAATTGCTTGTTAATGCAAACCGTTGGTTACAAAACTACCACTTCGAAGATACTGTTGGTCATGCAATTGTCGTGGTGATTGTGTAATCATCTCTATGCCTTAAGTGGCAGTTTTATCATCATACAAGAAATACTTCATTTGAAGCCTTGTTGCTGATTGAAACTGGGTTTCCTCTTTTTGGGAGATGAAGTCGATTGATTTTCCTAATCCCTATGGATCATACTCCATTTTAGAAGGCTTTTAATCCCACAAAAGCTTAGTGGGGGAGGAGATGTGGAAACTAGACTCCTATTATATACTTGTGGTACCATCTTGCTTGTCTTGGTGTATTCCTTTTGATGCCAACCTGTCATGATTCTTGTGGTCCCTTGCAAATCTTCAACTTTCCAGTGCAATACCACATCCTCCCACAACTATCCTCATGTATCCAAGAAAAAGTATTTTATACAGGGTAGCAATTGTCATTTTTCATCCATCATGGATGGCTCATATAGATGCAAATTCTCACATTTTATTATTGAGTATATCCTCGTGAAATGGGGAAGATCAAGCCTGAAAGCATTGTCTCGAACTTGCTCTAAGATAGTGAATGGCTATATATGGAGGTTTGAGCTTCCTAGCTTGTCCTTGAAGTCTTCCTTGCTCAAATATGACCACTACTTATCTCCTACTTTGAGGGTATGGTTCTTGTGATGCGGGTCATGTCTAGCCTTGTACTTGGCTTGAGACAATTCAGCTGCTTCATTCCCCTTTTTTGTCTTCTTACAAGCAATCAAAACACCCATTTGCTAAATCTATGTATGATAACATATAGCCTATAGGCAGTCATGAACATGCTTAGACATTGATGATCTTCCCACAAAATCCATACAGATGCTCTACCATGGTCTAGTAGGTATTGGTAGAGGCCTGTACAACCCTTCTTTTCTAATCTTAGGTTTGCTTGTATAACATAGTTTACATCCTCTAATGAATCTAGATACTTCATACATATTGGGCCACTACACATATGTTCGCAAAATGGGCGATTGTGTTACCAATGCCAAAATAACCTGATACTTTGGAAGTATGCATCTCCTTCATCCGCAGATGTCTTTCTTTCTTTGGCACACACAATTTATCCCACTTGTAGAGTAGCCCATCTTTAAGGTAGAACCCATCTTTGAGATAACTCTAGTTGTGAAATTATTGCCAGGGCTGAAACTTACTTTGTTATTAGTGGCCTAGATAACATATTTGCCACAACATTTGTGTTTCCCTTTTTGTACTTGATCACCAAATAAAATTGTTGAAGAAAACCCATCAATTTGTAGTTTTTTTCTTGCTGCAATTTATTTTGTACTTGTAAATATTGAGTATGTAAATGGTCAGTGTGCACAATATTTTATTTACCTAACAACTAATGTTTCGTGCATATTTCTTTATCATATACAAGATATCCTCTTCCTACCGAACTGAATGCATCTAATTGATAACAAGCAGGCTTATCCCCTTGCAACAAAATTTCCCCCATAGCAGAATCGCTTGCATTTGTTTCAACTTTGAATGGATGTTGCAAATTAGGAAGAGTGAGAATTGGTATATGCCTCATTATATATTGCAAAGAATCAAAAGCATCATTATGTACCTTACCTTGATGAAAACCCTTACCAGTTGTGCTGGTGCTGCAATGCCGGAGAAAATTCCAATGAGCTTCCTCATGTACAATATTGCTTGAACAAAATGCCTGGTCTCTGTGGCACTGCTAGGTGTGGGCCAATTAAGGATGGCTTCAACCTTTGTTATATCCAACATTAATTTTCCTTCTCCTGCAATATGCCTGAAATAGATTAGCGATTGTTTTGCAAACTCACATTTCTTCATTTTGCACAACAATTGTTTTTCTTTCAACACTTGAAAGGCTCGTCTTAAATGAGTTAAATGTTCTTCTCATGTAGTGCTAGAAAGTAAAAACCAAAATATCATCTAGGTTCACTATGACACATATCAATGAAATGCCTCAATACATCTTTTATATATCTCATAAATGTAGTAGATACATTACATAAACCAAATGGAAGTGCCAACCATTCATACAAACCCTATTTATTTCTTAAAGCCATCTTACATACATTCTTCTCCTTCACATGAACTTGATGTTACCCGGATTTGAGATCCAATTCTACAAACTACTCAACTTGTCATCAATTTGGGGAAGTAGATATCTATTCTTTATGGCGATCATTTTCAAGGCTCTATAATCTACGCACATCCTCCAAAAGCCATCCTCCTTTTGTACCATTGTAATGGGTTACCTACATGGTGACATACTTGGGCTTTTGACCTCTTGTTCCAACAACTCATGAAGTTGTTTCTCCACTTCATTACTCTTTGAAAGGGATTCCTTGTACAAACCAATGTTAGGTAAGGGAGCTTTGGGGAACAATCGAATTTGATGCTCCACTTCCTTTTTTGGACGCAAACCTCTAGGAGTTTGGAACACTTCTTGAAAAGAATGCAGCAGTTCATCCACATTTTTCAGTCCTTTGTTAGTACAATCAATTTCAAAAACTCTAACCCATTGTCTTGCTTATCCTTCAAAAGAAGTAAATGAAATTGGTTTGAATGAGTCTCTTTTCTTGCTTGGCATTTACTAGGGCAATTTTGGGAATGCTTTGATGTGCCTTGAAGATGCGGTTGATTCCATCATTGACCCATTTGTATTTGTTAGGCCCTCTTCATGAAAATAACATCCCGAAACAAGTAAGGACTTCTAAACACCACATCAAATGCTTCTAGAGGAATCATATTTGTTACTATCTTATCAATGTATTTTGGCTTAATGCCAAATTTAAATCTGCATATCATAGTCACTTGAATCACGTGATGAGGATAATCATATATTTGAAACCCAAGCTTTTTAACAACTTCAATCACTTGATGAGGATAGTCATTTGAATCACTTGACGAGGATAATTATATATTTACAAACCAAGTTTCTTAACAACTTTATTTGAAATTTAATTGGATTGAGAACTTGTAACAACAAGTGTATGTACCTTGGTTTTTTGATTTGGGTCTCAATTTGGTACAACTTGCCCATTTTTTCTCTCTTGTTCCTTGCTGTTCATGTTGGTAGTGGTGCAATCTAGCTTCTCATCAACATTGGAATTGTCCTCTATCTCTATCTTTGATATTTTCTTAAAGATGCCATGGACTTCTTCGAGTCCTCAAAACGATTATTGGGATGCGATTCTCGATGCAACTTCTATAACTTAGTATCCGTATGTCCATCTATAACACAATGACTACAATGGTTTTTTAGAGCCTTATAACTATGTAAAGCGGTGACACATCTTTTACATTTCCATTTATCCTTTTGTAAGGATGATTGGATTTTTCTTGAATTTATTTGTGAACTGATTTTGCTTTGAGGGTTCCCCCTTTCCTTGCCTTTTCTCTTCCTCAATGTAGTACACTTACACGCATGCCTCATTAAGGGCCTTTGACTTACTTGAGAAGACCAGTCTCCTTAGGTGTGTATAGTGACTTCCCAAGTACTTGGTCAAGTTGTTTTCATCTTCCAAGTGCAAGCTCATCAACATGGCTCGTCTTTGGAATCCCCTGGTATGGTATTGCATACTTTGACCAATTCCTTGCCTGAAATATTTCTACTTAATTTTCTGAACAGTTTTATGCTTCATATGATAAGAGTTTTTATGTAAAAATTCTCTAAATTCATCTAGCTTATCTACAACTAGCTTCTTCGTCTTTTCTAAAGATGCTAGATAACTTTCCCACCAAATTAAAGTATGACGTTTTATTTTGAAATGTGTTAAAGATATCTTTTTCGCGCCAGTAACCTTATGCACACTAAAATATACCTGCATTTTTTGTTTCAACCATTTGTCTAGCAATTTAACATGTGCTTGTCCTTCAGAAGATCTAATCTCAACTCTGGTTTCAGCTTTGAAAGGAGTATGTTTGGTCATTTCGAATCTAACTTTACCTTTGTCTTTTGGAGGTTGCTCATGCTTATCCACGAACTCTTCTTTCTCTCTATGGGGCTCTTCGTCTTATGCAAAACTTCTTGGCGAGAGTAAACCATTATGTCTATTGATTCGTGGTTCCTAGGTGTGAGCTCTTGCTGTTTGGCGATAGTATCTTGGGACCTCATCATGCTTTCCATGACAACTCTAATTCGGAAACTCTCTTGGCAACATGTTCTTCACCTCCATTTACTATTTCTCTCACCTTTTGATTCCAATTTTTTGTAGATATCTAGGGATTGCAAGGTGGAACTTCTTCCTCTTTTGATCTTGTCACTGTTATACAAATCAGTCAATCTTTTCCACAATACCCAAAGATTAACCAGCTCCGATACCAAAATTATCTATAAACTCCTAAGTTCTATGCCTTGGTAGAGAATTTACAGAATCACAAGTCATATTTCTAGACAAAAAAATCAGGTGGCTGATGCTCTAGCTAACTGGGCTTTAGATAATCATGACATTGGATGCTATGGAGATCCTCCTCTGTGGTGGCCTCAACACGGTTAGAAAGATATGAATGCTATTCTCAAACTTGACAATCTTTCATGACGTTCATTAAGTTTAGTTTGTTTCAAAATGCTAGGGATTGGACTAATAGTTTCCATGCTTGGCATAGTCGACATTGTACAAATATTTTTCTTATGAAATAATAGTTTAAAGGTTTTTTAAAAAAAAAAAATGCAGTTCACAATGATAATTTGGAATGTGCAATGAACTTAGAATTAATATAGTGTGATGTTGGGAACATAAGCACTACTTGCTGAATGGAAATCAACATGAACAGTAAGCATAAACGATGAAGCAACAAGGAGGCAGATTTCTAGTCTGGAAAATCTCAAGGCGGGGAAGAACTAGTTGGAAATAGAATTGCCCAGCTTCCCACTCTTCTTGTGGCTAAAAAGAGATGATTAGAAGAAGTACACGAAGCATCATGCTATCTTGCTCACTCAGCTCCTTTTTTCCGATCCTTTCTACAAACAATTGAACACCAACTCTCTCACTCATACTCCAATGATCTCCCTCTGGGTTCATACCTCCTCTCAACATGCTCAGGAATGTCCTTTCGTGCAGCAATGGATCCACAATCATCTTGGGACATGAAGAGACATGATCCTCTTCCATTACCATAATTGTACGGTCAAAATGAATGAAACTGCTGATTAATGGGGTGGTTTTGTTACTGCTCCTCTGTAGATGCCAGTGGTTATGTGGTTGCGCAATTGCTGCTCTGCATCAAACGGCTGTCTGAAATACAAGAAACACTTCATTTAAACCTTTCTGCTGACTGAAACTGGGTTTGCTTTGCTTGGATGGTGAAGTAAATTGATTTTCCTTATCCCTATGGATCAAGAGATTGAGGGAAGGGCCCATTGCATTTGGCATGAACTCGACCATTGATTGTTACTCTTGAGGTCAAGGGGCTTTGATCCACTAACTATAGTCATCTTGCATCCATAGTTTTCTGATGTATCTAAGGCAGCAACTACTACAAGATATCTGGATTGCCGATGGCCACAAGTGACATTGACCATAGGAGTAGGGTGTCCAAGTGGAAGCTGTGATGATTATAACACTTTTCCTAAAGATGTGAATCAGACATATACGCAATGGAAGCTTAATCACTACATATCATCAATGCTTGCATAGGGTTGCATTCATGTTAACATATTCAGGCTGTCTATGATTATGTCTCTCTTCGCGAGGAATTCCTGAACACAATTAAGCAACTCTTCATAAGGAGGAGTATTATCTTTTGTAAAACACTACACACTAATAGTAATTGATATTTTAAAAAAAGTAATGATTATTTTAATTCATATTTCAAGTTTGGTACACATTGTGAAGACTCCTTGTTCTCATTTTTTTGGTGTTTCTCTTCCAATCATGGGCATCTTGGTGCCATTTTTAGCACACAAGTTCCAAGAATATTCAAAGCACTCCAACACGTTATCATAGCCAAATGTGACAACACCAAATTGATCTCAAAATTGATTTATGCCAATGCTAAGCAGTATTGAGGGATTCTAAGATTTTGATTTTGAGCAGGTGACTTTCAGTGGCAATGCTTGTGCCGACTTATTCATCCTCCAAGTTTGATCATCGACCATTCAAGGGTTACCCTAAACATGTGCTACTGCTACGGTTGCGTTTCGGCTACTCATGATCCCACTATTTAGGGAATGCTGTAACGCACAAACAAGCACAAAGGACATCCACCCGCTGCACTCGAAACATATGCTCAGTAACACCCATAAATACTATCACCCTTGCGTACCTGAAAAGAGGGTTTTCTCTACCCGACTCGACGCTGGCTGATTGATTGGTGGATATGAAAAACACAACAAAGATTAATAACAGGGTTACAGTCACATAAACAAAAGCAAGCTGATAAGAAAGTACAATGAGTGACTTTATGTATTCTGGACCAGGAAGTGTAACCAAAACCTCAAGAGGGTCAAGGGAAAGAAGTAAAAGGGAAACAAGATAGACTAATAACATCAAAGAAAATAGGTACAACGACACACAAGGAAAAAAGTCATGAAAGGTGGCAAAAAAGACATATAACATGGAAGTCAAAGCCATCAAGTAGAGATTTAGAATTTTGAAGAAGCATACTACCTAACAGCGACTCCACTCATTTGGTCATCAAAGCTCTATGTGCAATAACTAATGAGCTTGAAAGAAAAATTAGAAAACATGGAAGCAAAGGAGAAACTGAAAGATGTTAAAATGGAAGAGATGACAAATGTCACACAAACACCAGAAGAAGAAAACAACAAGCTTAAAACACAAGTGACAAATCTACAAAATCTCTTGAATGTCGAGCAACATGAATGGCACGTCCTCAAGCAAACCATCCACTCTTTAACAATTGTTAAGGCAGTGGATGAAAAGAAAAACAACACAAATAAAAGAAGTGCAAGGAACGTCTATAACATAGAAAAGAGAGAAAATGTGCTACGAAGTAAGCTAGAAGGGGCTAAGACATGGGCACAAGTGGTAAAAGAACCACTAGGCAAGCATAAGGAGTTGATAGAAAGTCAATAGTCAAATGATCGAATAGAGAGAATGATAAGGTAAATTATCAAATATAATAATCAAAGGGTTGAAAGATTTTGGAGGAGAGGATATAAACAACCTCACAAGGGACTTCATTGTAGACCAGTTATAATGGAAAGGGAAAATCAAGCAAGTAGAATTGGTAAGATGAGAGTTGGGGGAAGGGATAGGCATATTTGGGTTGCAATGGTAAACTATAGGGATAAAGCAAGAGTGCTAAGAAATAGAGGTATGCTGAGAGGCTCACACTTTTATCTAGATGAAGACTTAACCTTTTGGTAGCTGGAAGAGATAAACAAGGAGTGGGAAAAGGTGAATGCAACAAGGAGTGAAGGAAGATGGAAATTCATAAATAATGGGAACCAGACAAGCTTCAAGCAAATAGGGAATATAGCTTGCCTGAGAGCGTCTTATGATGGTAAGTTGAAACTATAGAGGCTACTCTTGGAGAAGAGGACCCAGGTTAGGGCCCATAGCTAGAGACGAAGATATAATTATTTTGACTGAAACACATGAGCATGGTGGGTGTAAAATACCAGATTTTGAAGGATACAAGAAGGCGACAATTTGGAATAAAACAACAGAGAATGGTAAGGGAGATGGGTGTGTAATGGTGTTAACAATGGAAACCTAGGGCAAAAATATAAAAAAAGAGAGATGAAAATAAGCGGTACATATGGATAAGAATAATAAAAAATGACACTATTATTAGCATAGTTGCATGTTATTTTGCACCCACAAACTCCAAATGTTATAAGAAGCACGATCTAGACTTTGAAGAGCCGTATTCCTATCGAAAGAGGGATATTTCAATCTATAGTAGTATCGGGGAGAATTTGTTATTAGAAGATCTCAATGAAAGGACAACAAACAAAGAAGCAAACATTCTAGGAAATAATGAGGATCTAGGTACAAATCCACTTTGGATGATAGAGGAGGCAAATCAACAACAGTCTAGGATTTCAGACGATGAACATGGGGGTATCATGCACTTTGGAGAAGAATTATTAGGTTTTTGCAACATTCACAACTTCACAATATGTAATGGTATGAGTAAACGGGAAAGATTAGGAAAGTTTATGCACAAGATATACAATGGGCAGAGTGTAAACAACTATGCTATCTGCTTTCAAAATTTTGTGGTCAGATTAGAAGAATTAGATTCTTGAGTGGAAACTTAAATCATACTACAACCCAATTTTTACGAAACTCCAATGTTAAGAAGACAAACAACATGATGATCACACTGGGGTCAGCCAAAATAAGTCTCCTCTCAAAGGAAACATCCTCTTGATGGAGGAAAATCAGCAAGCTTTCAGAGTGACATTAATGAGAAAAATCCAAGAAAGGGAAAGTAAAGGAGCACTTTTCATTGGTACAGATTACACTAAGAGTGAGAGGTTAATTCACATCATTCAAGAAGCCCTAAACGCGTTGTAAGAGATCTAAACCTAAAAAGAAACAACTTTCCAATAAACCCATGGTACAATGAAGAGTGCAAGGCGGTGTGAAGATTGCTAAAGGAACTAGCTAGCAGAATAAAGGTAAACAGAAAAATGTAGGAGCAACTAGTGAAGAAAAAAAGAAGAAGAGTATACTCGAACTCGAAGGAAGGAACTGATTTACTTAGGGAAGCATGAACCAAAGAGGTTTTTAGAGAGAGCTAGTAGGGAGAAAACACAAACAAAGAACAACATAACAAGTCAGTGGATGGAATATTCAAAGCAGTTGCGATGAGCATGAAAATGAACAAGAAACTCCTCACACTATCTTTGTTAATGAAAAAACTGTCATAGTGTTGTCCCCTCAATTTTCCCCCCTTTTTTGAAATCCAATTTCGTGAAAATTGAAGTCTTGACATGGAGGAATTCGTGTTTCGAGCCCCCTCAAGTGCTTGTTTTGATCCCCCACGACGTTTTATGCATTTCCTCAGTCTGCGGCCATTATAACGTTCTATCTATTTCTCATGGATGGGAGGGGGTTTATGATCTTCCTTTTATGCATTTGAAGGATGTGGAAACTTGCATTCTTCGCATATTAACCTTGTGCAGAAAGAAATTCTTCATTGGGTGCAAAAATGGCATTTTCCCGTTCTCTGCAATTTTCTACGTTCTTTCCCCGTCAAATTCTTTCTCAGAAGGTGAAGCTACATGTTTGCTTCTCATTGGATGCGGCCGGACGGATTCCTTTTTGAACTTATCACTTTTGGTGATTTTGGAAAAAATGTTAGATTTGCCCTGCATCCCCGCGGGTCCCTGATTGGCTGGAGCAGTTTTGGCTGAAGTTCGGGGCGATGGATCCATTTTATTCTCTAAGACATTACGGCGAAAGGAGGAAAAGTTCTAAAATGACCCACGACCCCACTCACGCAAAGGGACATGTGGCCGTTTTTTCAGTTCATATGCGCTTTGGCGGACCGGCGGAGGACTTTAGGAATTTTAGCTTTGTTTCCACAAAGGGTGAAAATTTCTAAAATAACCCGCGGCCCCGCTCATGCGAAGGGATAAATTCTGAGTTGAGGCCCTCAGCGAATCAGAAAGGGACACGTGGCCAACGTTGAAAAGTCAACGGCGGAGGCATGAACTTTCAGGGGAAAAGTTGGAATTTTTCCCTTTTCAAAATAGATAAAGTATAAAAGTGAAGCACATCCTCACAACCAATCAAGTGATGCCATGTGTTGAAGCATGAAATCGGGACAGCGGGCAGGCAGAGGAAAATGAGAATTTGAGCCGCGACCCCATTTCCAATCAGGGTGTGCCACTTGTTCATGTTAAAAAATCAAGGCGGGCCGGTGGATGAATTTGAGAATTTGAGCTTTTTGTCTTAATAAGGCTTAAGTAGCAGATTTGAGCCGCATTTCCTTAGTCACTCATGCAGAGCCACGTGTCTGGCCTTTGGCGGGGATGCAGAGGGGCAGAGCAAAATGAGAAATTGCGCTTTTTCTCCCAAATGTCTTAAAACGTGGATTTTTTCCCCAGGCCCGTCATTGCTCGGATCTTGCCACGCGTAGGGTCCAATTTCAAAATTGACAGAGGGAAAGAGTGGCCAAAACGCACTCATCTGGATTTTGACGCCATTAACGAACCAGAGCTCCAAATAATACAAATGTGAACCATTCTTCGTTCTTCTCTCTCTGTTTCCTTGTCGTTTATTCATGAGATGCATTTTTTGGTTTGTTGTTGAGCCAAATTGATAAGTTTAAAGAGATGTAAAGTTTGGTTATCAGAAAACAGAGTTTATCGGGCATACGCAATAAAAAAGGGGGAAAACTTATAAGTAAGCACTTGAGTGCTATGGAAGTGGTTAAAAGGTGGAAATGGCGGGACCACATGAAGAAGAAAATCATTAGATGCCCCTTGCTAAAGTAATCATGCTCGAAATGATGAAATATTCATCTTTTTTGAACCTTTGGTTTTCATGAGTGCGTTTGTTTCATGTCACTTTCCAAAAATGGATCTACAACAAACATTATTCCTTCTGGATATTCTTTTCTTGGGGACAAAGTATGGATGTAAACGAATTGTTATAAGAACTTGTTTTGGCCATGGAAAAAGGGATTCTGGTTTTTCTGGGAATGTTATAAATTTGGAAGTAATTCAATACAGAAGCTTTCTTTCTCATTTCCTCTGTTATATCTCTCTGTCTCCTTTCTCGATTCAATGGATCATTTGTCTTTGCATTCAAAAGAAACTTTGTGTTCTTGTCTGTGTAATCTCTAGAACTTCGTGCCTGCAGATTCACATTGGTGGTGAAGTGATTTATCTTTTTCTATATTTTCTTGGTTCAATGTGAGTAAGGATATATTCTGCTACCTATAGCTCCTGAAAACCATTGTTGTTTTCTTCCTTCCTCCATCTCTCTACTCTTCCAATTCTTCGTATTGATAATCTTTTAAGTATGAAGACATTCCAAAATATCAGGGTCCAAACATTGAGAGTTGTATATTTGTATATTTGTTTTTCCTGCTTTCAATAAGGGAACCTCTCCCATTAAAGAGGAGGGACATGTTCGTCCCCTAACTGTGGTTTCTAGCCATGTTCCATTCTGAAACCCAACACATAGTCGAGGACATCATACAAGTGATTAAAAAGTTAACAACATGTCAAGCCCGTGACATAGACAACCTTCATTCAGAGCATCTAAAATGGGGATGAGATATTCTTGCACCTCAAGTCAAAATAATTTTCAATGAGGTAATCCAAAATGGCTTCCCAACAGAATGGACATCCAACTTGACCATACCTCTGTTTAAAAGCAGAGATGTAAATAATCCCTCCAATTATCGAACTATCACGGTCAATCCTTTTTTTGCAAAGTTGTTTGGGAGTATGACAAAGCGTAGAATTAGTAATTGGGCGAAGGAAGACAGTACAGTAATGTGGAAAGTAGGTTTTAGACCCAAGACACTCAACCATCAATCACTGCGTCATGCTTAGACACCTGGTTGAAAAGGTTTGGGATAAAAAATGACGATGTATATTGTTGCTTTGTACACTTCAAAATGGCATTTGACACAGTGCCAAAGAGCAAAATATGGAGCTGAATAGAGGAACTAGGTGTTCCAGTGCAGTATAGGGACAGCAATTCATAGATTATACGAGCAAGTTAAGGCTTAAATCAAAACCTAGGTAGGGCCTGTCCGAGTGTTTCGACAACGATATAGGTGTCAAACAAGGCTGCCCTCTTTCCCCGATTTTATTTGGGCTATATATTGACAAGCTAGAGGAGCGGATAAACAAATCGGGAGGGAAAAGGGTCCACTTGGCCAAATATGTGGGTGAAATTCCTACTATATGTCTATGAATTAGTTCTAATAACAAAGGCAATCCAATATTTAAGAGATCACATTTGTTCTTTAGAGCTCTTTTGTAAAGAAGTAGATTTGGAGGTAAACGTTAGCAAAACCAAAATTATGATTTTCTCAGTGAAAAGGAAGAAGCAACATATCGACTTTAAGTTTGTAGGAGTGTCTCTTGAAGCGGTGTCAGAATACAAGTATCTCGGCCTCGACTTTTACAACAAGCTCAATTGAGATACTTGTAGGATGAAGAGAATACAAGGAGGATGAGAGTTATTTATGTGTTCCAAAATAGGTGCCGCAATGCTGAGCTATGGGATTAGAAGAACACCAGGCCTTGTTGTACGGTTGCGAGGCATGGGCTAGTGGAACAACAAGTTCGAAACAGAGACAAATATCAAGGATATAAAAGTTGGCTAATGATAAACAATTTTAGAATCAAGACTACAATTCCCTATGAAATTATCTTGGCCGAAATATGTACCTTCCCTCTAGAAGCAACCACTATGACTAGGCTTATATGTTAAACAAACAAAAAACATGAAGACCGACAAGTAGCCTAGGTCTGCAAGAGGCGAAGAGTTGCATAAACGAAATAACACGTGGATGAAGCCAAACCGCAAAATGCATGAACAAATGGGATATCATCCTAGATGAATGCCCAAATATTAAAAAATACATAAAAGAACTATTTGAATGAAACGTTTAGAACATTGATATGGGGATGAAGAACAAGTAGGAAGCATTCATAGGGGCATATAGAATTCAATTCGACATAGAAACATTGTGAAAAAGCATATATAGGGTCTTGAAATAGAATAGATGGAAAAGATCATCATTGCTCAGTGAAGGACTAGCTCACACAGGCTTAGATGTGAGACATGAAGATGGACAAAACCTAAGGAACTATGGGAAGAAAGAACTTGTGTTTTATGCACTATAGGGGTAGTCGAAACAAAGGAGCATTTCATCCTTGAATGTTCAAGGTACTCGGACATGAAAGCCAAGTATGAGGATATTTTAAGAGTTGGTTCCAATGTAGAGCTCTTCGAGGAAAGCAAATAAAAGGTTTAGGGGAGATGTTAACTCAAATCAACATGAGGAGGAGAAACCTTTTAAAAGATACCCCTAAGCCCTCAAATCTTTAAGTAGTTGGAGTTTTCAGGGGTCCCATAGACCATTCGGTCTCGTGGTCGTAATTAAAACCATTTCATTTCATTTCACATAGTATTTAGATTTCAAAATCCAGGTGTAGATGTGAGTTTAATGTGATTTTGCAATTATTATTTTTTCTCCCTATTAAATTCAAAAATCCTTGTTGAAAAGTAGAACACTTAAGTCTTTTCTTGTTCACAGCTAGAAAGGATAAGAAGAAAAAGAATAATGTATTCATTGGCTTTTTTGTAATTTTGCGTGGTTGTACACAGTAAGATTAGAATGTCTTGATTCCTATACTCTAAAATGTCCTTACAATGACCTGTAAAACCTTGCAATCAAGTGGTTACGATTGACATGTCCACTTGGTTGAGATGGTGAATATGTTTCCATTAGAAAACCACTGTTGTAATGCTATTTTAAATACAGCTGAGGAAGCTGTTAAAGAATAAAAATATTAAAATACTTTTCTTCCATCCTAGAAACGGGGTATCAAATGCACTTTTTGTAGTAAACAAGATCTCTATCTTCTACATTGTGGAAAGGAATAGGAAATACTACCCAAACGTTGATTGAATTCCTCAAAGAACATTCTGTGTCTGACAGTTGTGTGATATGATAACAAATCTAATGACATTGTTCAAAGAATCTGTATTTTTTGGGCATGTCTACATGTTCTTCCTTTGTATATTAGATCTTATTTTGTTTTCTGCATTTTCTTTTATTTATTTGCACTGCTTTCTTTGGATGCAGCCCTCTCCTTCCTATTTCTTGGTATCATTCTTCTCTTCTATGGAAATATTTCTTTGTTCAAAGTGTGTCCTTAAATTTTCTCGATTTCTCTCATGCGTTGTTGAAGTTACCTGCAAATAGTAAAATACACATTATTGAATGCCGTTTATGGCAATATTACATCCACACTATAGCCATGTTAGGGTAGTAGCTTTTGCAGGTTTGTCTTGTACTATCTTGCATTTGTACATACTGGCTTGTCTAGGGTTTACCAGTTTTGAATCACTTCCCATTTCCTTTTTTGGTTTTATTGCTTCCTAGCTTTAGTTTTAATCTCTTTATTTTTTATTGTTGGGAGTGCCTTTCAGTTCTGATTAGCTAGTGTAACTTGCTGTACGTTGGATTTCCATTGGCCTGCTTTGTTCTTCTGTAGACATTAAATGCAGTATCTTTTCTTGTAAATAATATTGATAACATTGTTAACCTTCATGCATTTTATTGTAAATTACGATGTATGTTTTGATTTCTTTTTGAACCCTTACAGTCAGGCTATATGTTTTCCATAGGGGTAAATGCATATTCAATCTTCATTACTTTGACATGATTTTCATTTTGGAGAATTGATTGAGAGTACACTTTGTGGTACAGCTACCAGTAGTATGTGTAATGTATCGTAACATCGCTAACACTTTATATATCTTGGGAGAAAAAAAGAAACAGAGAATAATCCGGAGCTTCATAATTGATGCACAAAGAAATCAAGAAGCTTATATGGCATTTTCTTTGATCCCTCATTGACATAATGGCATCATTATTTTGAATATTGCTTGATATCCTTGTTTCTTACTCTAATGACATTCCTTTTACTCTACTTTATAGTGTCTGGTAGTTATTTTCCTTGTCACCGTTTCTAAATTCCATGTTCTGTTTTTCTTGATTGGCAGGATGGTAAAGCCAGTGCTTGATGCTATTTTAGCTCTTTCCACTGATGACCCCCCTACTACTCTAGCCGCAGCAGCTTTATTATATATCCTTGCAAGTGATGTAAGTTTTCTTTTTTGTATTAATGTGCACAAATTTTTCTTTGTGATATTCATTCATTTTAGTGCAAATGAGATTTACGGATTGTTGGATATGCTTTAATTCTTCCTTCGATGTTTTCTTAGATGTTAGTGGCTTATAATCTGTATTGAAGATTATAGTTTCTTATAATAGGTTGTGTGTCTTTACCTCATAAGGATGCAGATTATGTGCTTTCGCTGTTGAGCATTGTTGGAGTAATATTATTACACAGTAGTATGAACACTTACCTTTTGGATTATGAAGGAAATGTGTACTAAATATCCGAATTATGAAGGAAATGTGTACCTAGGAAAATACTAGAAGGAATTTCCATGTAAAGATATATTATACAGAAAGTCTATGAAATTATAGGGTTATTGTGGATGCAATCCTACTGAAACACTATGGTTGCATGTTATAAAGTTCTAAATGCAGTATTATTTGTGCAGTGGAGGTACTTAAGCCTGGGGGAAAGCTATATGGTTAACTATATCTTACACATAGTCCTCCTTCCAGTGGTTAGCATCACCCTGTCATTAGTATCAAATTTATAATTATATATATATATAAGTCGCATATGCTACAAACTGAAGACATCTAAACTTAATGTGTTGGAGCTCCTTATACTAAGGGTTATATAAAATGGAGGGCTGTTCTTATATATATATATATATATATATATACATATACATATATACACATACATATATATAGGGGGTTGTTGGGGGAAGGGTTGAAAGTGGATTTTAAGGTCACAGCCAAGCCAACCTGTCAATTTGGTGTATGAGACTCTCCTTGTGTGAACAAGGATGATCTCATTTTCGTATTTTGGTTCAGATTTGTACCTAGAGGCTTCAAGTCTTTGACCTTCTGACAATACTCAATAGTAACTGATGTATCATTGTCACTAGATCAAGACACGGACACTATAAATTACATTTTATTTGGCAGCTATATAATATGCATATGGTAACCGACATAATATATTAATGAATGTATAACATTATGCGCTATGTCAATTGTGAAGTAGCGTTGATTTGGTATACATGAATGTATTATTGTTTCGAATCGATCTGTAAGTACTCAAGTGGATTGGGGTTTTCCATAAAAATGGTGCCCAGATGCAACTCCATAGTCCAGCCCCACGCTATGAAGAGAACAAGGAGCTACTGTAAATACAACTTCAGTGAGTGCCTATATTCAGAGACGAAGCCTTTGAAAGTTTACATGAGGAAAAACAGTAGTAAAATGCAGCCTTACAACCCAAATGCTCAGTTCAAAGGTGCAAGGATGACCCTTTCTGCAAGTGGCAAGCAGGCTATAAACCTTGAAGACGAGGAGGCTTTTATTGTCCCACAAATGATCAGGACAATGCTATATCTGCAGGTGCAGCCTTCTGTCAAGCATCAAATTTGTGCTAATTCTCAACACTTAGGTAAGATTCTATCACCCCCTGGTATGGTCAATGTTATGGAATATCTCTCCTCTCTTCTCCCAAGAGTTCAGCCCCATACTCAGGGTTACACTCTCGCTGACATATTTACAACACGATTGTCCAGATGAAGGGCCCCTGCTCCCTTGTGCCAACTCGCTACCAAATCGCTTTCCGTGGACAGCCCTCTAGCAGTTCGGTTTTTCCTCTAGCTAAAACCAAACAAGGGCCAGGAGTATGTAATATCCCCTTCCCAATCGAAGACCTTTGGCCTATTTTGTCAGCCCGACGGCCAAAGGAAAAATATAAGGGTGACTTAAGTTTTATTAATTTTATTATATTGTGCAAAAAATTAAAATATAATAGCACATATAATAAATTAATAAACTTAACATTAAAATAGAACCTAGAAAAGTGCATAAAAAGAAAAACACTTATTTAATTTGTATTTTCTAGGGAAAATGGCGACTTGCCTTGGGGGAATAATGGGAACTTAGAAAGGATAAAACATTTTTCTTTTGTATTCCCTCTAGGGAAAAAGCGACCATACTTGGGAGAAGAAAATAATTATTAAATGCCTTTTGTATTCTCCCTAAGAGAAATGGAGGGTGGAAAATGCATTGAAAGAATCATGCAAGCTGATTGGATATTTTGGAGGTTCCTTTGGGTCTCTTCTTCCTTTAAAAGGAGAAGTAGACTTGCTTGAGAGACATTTGATATTCACTTGATAATTTCTGATTTGTGTCTTAAGCTTGTAGTTTTTGCATAAAAATATCTAAGGACGAAAACCTTTAGTATTTCCCTCTTGTGGACGAAAACCCCCAAGAGAGGAATTTCCATTCAGGAAATTCTATTGGGCTTTCACAGATTTCTACTATTTTCTGAAGTGTTGTTGAAGAATAAAATTGCAGCAGTTGTATGTTCATTGTACCAGCTGGAGTGATCCATCTTTTGGTTGGTTTGCAGTGTATTTGAGACATTCCGGGTCTGAAATTTATTGCTGCTTATTGTACTGAATTTTGGGAATCAAAATAAATTATTTTCATAATTTTTGGAGCTGATTTGATGCCCTTAATGTGCTGGGCGACCTACTTTTTAGGGCAAATTAGGGTTTCGTGTTTGCTGTGCGAAAACTAATTTTAGAATATTATTTTTCATATTTTTGTGGCCTAAGATCCAAAGTGTCAGCTCATTTGGACTTCTCTAGCAAAAGATATGAATTTTTGAAGTTAAGCTGCAGACATGGTTTTTAAATAATTTATTGCAGCATTGTTTATATCAGAAATCTGCACTTTTATACATATTTGAGCTTTATAAATTAGTGGTATCAGATTTGCGTGGAATGATATAGATTTAGGGGCTGATTTGTGGTGGTATTTCACTCCACCCTAGTCGCACTTCTCATATAAAATTCAGATCTGCAGTGTTTGATTTGATAAGTAATTTATTATATTGCTTCTGGGGTTTGGATTTGCCCAAAATCCAACTTGGGTCAAATATGTTCATTTGGGGACATTACAGAGTAAATCAAGTCCATTGGTCTGCTGCCTCTCCCATTGATTTGCCTGGGGGAATGCATGTGTTAAAAACTTAGAAAGGATTGTGAGAAGCCTAAGGGAAAGTCTTTTTTAATCTAGTCTCTTAACATCATCACATGGGGTATCTTACATGTGAGCAAGGAGATTAAGGAGAAGGGATTGCTCATTGCAGATACCTTTTCTTGAGAAGTGCATTGCTTGTTTAGTAAATTGCATACGACAGCAGGAGAAATTTATTGTGTACTTGGTCAATAATTTTCAGCAGCCCCAGAACTGTATTGAGGCTATAGGAAAACTTCTTGTGTCTGAACCTGCCAAATGAAGATTGCCTGAATATATTCAACAGCAGGTTGGTCAACCTTCCAAGTCCAAAAGACTGGCTGTGAAACTTCTGCGGAGGCTACTTGTCAGGGGTCTGGATAAGATGTTCCCATTTTTAGACCTCAAGCAAGGGTTTCTGTTAAAGACTGGCAGCCACATGCTCCTACGGATAAATGAGAAACGGCTCCCACCTCAAAGGGTTTTCAAAGTCGTAAGGGTGGGCCCATTTAATTTCTTCAGTTTTATGACGTCTTGTGTGGTCACCTTAAGATAAATCCTTTTGTTTATATGACTATTGGGCCTTAATGCTTAGGTTTTGTGGCCTCAATGAATATGGCAATATGGTATGTTTTATGCTTTGTTTCGTTTTGATGTCCAGTCAGTTGATGGTAGTTTTCTTTGGCTATGGTGGTGGATGTAGCTCTGTAGTACATAGTCCTTTCTTTGGTCTTGTTTTCTTTTTGTCATCATGACATTGGAATTTTAATAATGCAATCATCTGCTCCAGGGTTCATGAATGTACATTTATTTCAAGTTTAATATAATTTATCTCTTTTATTAAAAATTGTTGCGCGACTTAGACTTGGCATTAACTTGACAATCCCAAATTTCGAGACTGGACTCAGTCTTTGACAAGTATCGTTAAAATTTCAAAATAGAACATATGAATGCATTGATGATTCGAAACAAAAACATAATTGACACAATTTTCTAAAATTCTTGAGGTTTTATTGAGTTCCTGTAAAATTTGTGGTTTTATGATAATGCCTCAGTTCTGTGAGTTTTTCCTGAGTTGTTTGCCTGTTTGGCTTTTGAACCGTGTTGAGTTCAAGTTGTGAGTAATCGCGAATCATAAAAAGTCTTACAAATATGCTTTCAATCTTCCCAGCCAATAGTAGAGTAACACCTTCTTGTATAGTATCCCATCAATCATGTTCAGATTAGCTCTGTGAATCTACAGAATTTGTTCTAAGTTATTACTTATTTTGATTGCAATTGCTTTCTTTCAGCATAAAGATTGAAATCATATAGCATCTGCCCCAGAAGATTGATCCCCATATTTGATTATTACTGACATGCTTCTTGGACATGTGGAAGAGCCCAAAGGGTAAAACACAGTACTTTAAATAGGAGCGACTATTAGAGTTTCTCCTACTTACCTTCCAAATGGTCAGATGGAAGAACAAATGCTTTCTTTCAAATATGTCTAAAGGCACTCCCCAATAAATCAACATATTTAACTGCAAGTATTTTTACTGTGGAGTGGAGCATTAAAAAACATTTTATCATATTGGGGGATTCAATTTCACGTACATTGCTAGTCACTAGCTTTTATCTATCTCATAGGTCATTATCATTACCGAAACACTTTGTTTTAGATCTTGTTCATTTCTTAAAGATGCTAATTTATCATAGTGGGGATTCAATTTATGTACTTTCCTAGTCACTTGTTTTTATCCATCTCACGGGTCATTATCATTTTGGATTCATGGCTCTTTACTGAAACACTTTGTTTTAGATCTTGTTAATTTTTTAAAGATGCTAATTTATCATATTGGGGATTCAATTATCATACTTTCCTAGTCACTAGTTTTTATCCATCTCATGGGTCATTATCATTTGGGATTGATGGCTCTTTACTGAAACACTTTTTTTTAGATCTTGTTAGTTTCTTAAAGATGGTAAATTTATGGTTGACGTTTACACCCAATCTTTTTTAGATCTTTCTACAAAAACTGGATCCCTGCTGCAGCTATTGTAATATTACACGCTTCTATTTCTTAGAATAGTTTTTCCCTTGATCCGTTTTGGTTTTTTTGGAGACTAAATTCGAGCCCCCTTTCAGTTTACTTTGACTTTTTGGAAGCATAAAATAAAATATTTCACTAAAGTGATCATATTTGCTGTTGGGAACTACAAGATTGTTCTCAAGGATTTTTTTTGAAGGCGGAAATTGTAATGTCCCCAATGGACACTATTTTACCCCTAAACGGATTTTTAGGCAATCCCAACTTTAAATGCAACTTGTAGACAAAATACCAAACAAGTATCATGCAGATCTGAATTAAATAAGGGAATGTGACTTGGGTTAGGTGGAAAACCCACACCAATCAGCCTCTAAATTTATATCATTCCACTCAAATCTTGTACCACTAATTTTTTAAAGCCCAAATATGTATAAATTGCAGATTTTAGATGTAAATAAGGCTGTAATAAATTATTTAAAAACCCTGTCTGCAACATAACTTCAAAAATTCATATCTTTTGCTAGAGAAGTCTAAATGAGCTGAAACTTTGGATCTTGGGCCACAGAAATATGAAGAATAATATTCCAAAATTAGTTTTCGCATAGCAAACACAAAACCCTAATTTTGCCCTAAATAGTAGGTCGTCCAACACATTTAGGGCATCAAATCAGCTCCAAAAATTAAAAAAACAAGCAACTTTGATTCACAAACAAATCAGCCCTGAATCAACTCCAATAATGACAAACTAGGGTGGATCTTTTCACCACCGAAGAATGCCCTATTAGCTAGGAATGGATCTTTCACCACCGAAGCTAGGGTCCCTGTGGGATCTTACTCCACAAGCTAAAGAAAATCCAAGCGTATATGCAAAAGCTACAAACTTAAGACACAAATAAGAAAATATCAAATGGTTTATGCAATATCTTCCCCTCAAGTCGACTTCTCCTTATAAAGGAAGAAGAGATCCAAAACAACCTCTACAATATCCAATTAGTTCACAATGATTTTCCCTATGCAAGCATTTAATATTTTCTCATATTAAATGCCTTTCCCAACAAATTTTTCTCTCCTAATGCAAGTCGCATTTTTCTAGGGGAAATATATAGTAAAATGGGCATTTATCCTTTCTATGTTCCCATTTCCCCCTTCTAAGGCAAGTCACCTTTTCACCTAGGATGGATAACAATTTATATTTGAGCCTTTTCCATCCTAGATTTAATAATTATTAAGTCATATAAATTATTATAAGTGCTCTATATATTTTTTTCTTTTATTAATGACAATTTATAATAATTAAATATAACTTAAGTCACCCTTATATTTTTCCTTTGGCCGTCGGGTTGACAAAATAGGCCAAAGGTCTTCGAATGGGAAAGGGATATTAAACAGAAATCTTTCCTTCTATTCCTTTCTCTAAATTGTCTAGTTAGGAAGAGCATCTGTATGCATTATATCGTGAAGCAATTTCATGCAAATTTCTGTATATGGCCCTTCTCTTTGCAGAACAAAACTTTATTGTTTCCCTAGAGAAACCAGTTTGCTCTGTTTATTACAATCCCTTACTTAGATCCATCAGTATGGTAGATTTATGCTCCAAATTGTATTAAACCAATATAATTTTGACTTTTATAGGATGGATATGTGATTTTTTTCCTTTAATAAGCTGAGTTTTTTTTCAATTTCTGTAAGAATCTTAGGAATAAACTTCTAGGTTCCAAATTTTGTGCATCAAGTTGATAGGAAGCTGTGAAACTATGAAGTTCACCCCAATTCGTCTCTGTTATGGTTTGAGGGGTGAAGGCATACATTTCTGAATATTTCTTACAGATTTCATACTGTGCTGTTTTATGCCTTATGTTGTGCTGTCTTATGACTTATACTATGTTGTCTTGAAGTCAGTAGGATGATCTGTGAATATATTAGATTAAGTGTTAAGCTATTTGTAAACGATGTGAATGGAACTGATTACTTCACTTAAATAATCTATAAGTCAATTGAATGACTCCACAAATATATTGTACTGAGTGTTAAGATCTTATGGATGATGTAAATGAAACTGGCTACTAGCACTTAAAAAAATTAAATAATCAAGAATTCAATGGTATGACTCAAATATATTAGACTGTGTTAAGCTATTTATGGACGACTTGGATGGAACTGACTCCTAGCACTTAAAAAGTTAAATAAATAAAGGCACCGCTGCAAGCATCGTACACTCATACCTTCGAGATACTTACATCATTCTTCTAGATGATAGAATAACACTTTTGTCCTCAATAAATGTCCCACGTCTGATCACAATATCACCATGTAACATAAACATATTTGTGAGCTGATGCAGTCATAATATGTATCTAGGAGTATAATAATGGCAAGGATAACATATTTAAATATGGAAGAAACTATTCAGCCTTCCAATTGTCAATTACAAAATTCAAAGAATTGGAATCATATAAATACATAGCTTATGTGTTTAAAATCAAGGCTAAGCTGGTAAGCATTATTACTATCACCTAAGCTTGCACTCAAATAGGTACACGCTAAAACACTTACAAAGACAGTCCATTTGGCACTCAATGGAAGGTTACAAGAGACTGACATTGTTTATACATACTATGTGCATAGGAAAGGGAATGTTCATTTTTCCATCCTCACATTAACTCATTTACTATTTCCTACATTTAGCTACAACTCAATTATCAAGTGCACTTGCTTACAAGGGCATCCTAGAGCACGATTCTTACACACACTTACAAGAATTACACGGTAGTCTCCCATGTAGTGTAGCAAAAACTCGGTCGTAAGTTCAGGGGCTCTAGTCGGGCGATTGCCTAGGTCAGTCACAACAGGGACTATTCTACTAGATTTCAGTCTTTATGGATTTGATTATGGTTTGTGAGTTTTTCGGCGATCAAAGAGCGACATAGTTGATCAACATAGAATATTTGTGACACTTATGTGACACTGTAAAAATTAGATTCCGACCATTTACAGAGTCACGGGTGCCTAGTAGCAGTCTCCAACGCCTAGGCACCCTTGTCTTTCCATGGGCGGCTGTGTCTAGCTTTGTCTGTGGATCTTAGAATTTATCCTGAGCATTGACGACACGGCTCACCTCATGTTTAGCAGTTTTTCTCAGTTCACTCCAAGATCAAGCGCTAATCATCGAAGTCATTCTTTCCATACCTCTTGTTTAGGGTTTCATACTTACTTGCTTATTTGTTTGCGTCATATTATACTTAGCAGCTATATATCATTGTTTATAATCAGTTACTCTGCAATTAGGGTTCTAATAATTCTATTTTTGTTAAATCATAACATCATTAGTGGGAGATTATTGTAGATGTTGTTAAGGCATTTAAGATTAATAGAGTTTTGGTGTGTTTATTCGTTGTGTGACTCTATGGCAAGGGAAATTCTAAATATCTTTACGTCGCCCTTGGGATCTCAAAATTTGGAGAACAAATATTTAATAAAGGTGGCCAAGACAAACAAGATGGAAAAAGAAAAGTTAGTTAATGATAGAATATTCAATTATACATAATTTGTCATGTGTCAATCCTTTTCCATTTTTCATACAACATTATCACTTTTGTAATTAGGCCCCACCTAAAAGCAATTGTTTGTACACGAAACATGAAGCATTTTGTGGCACTTGCTTATCACTCCAGCATCATATTGTTCCAATGTAAAAAATACGCACATAAATTGGACCCCTTATTTTTGGCTTAAACTTAATATGCTCTGATAGTATTGAGAAAGATCCACCTAGATCTTGTGGTTAATGCAATTGCAAGTATATTTTTTTTGCAGCCACCAGACTCCTTAACCTATATATATATATATATATATATATATGCATGGGGTATCCTTGCTGCCTTTTGATGGGCCCATTAGTGCATGATATGTAACACTCTGCATTCTTATGCACAACATGATGAGGTACAAGACCTCATATTATATAATGGTAAGAAATGACAAAGCAATGGAAGAATGAGATGAAGGCCAATCATCAGCCAAGGAGGCCTTTTAGTGGTTTGTTATTTCCCATAGGACTCCTTCAAACAATCCAAATGATCCAAAAGAGTTGGGCTAAGACTTTATATGGTTCCCTTTACACTCGATCAAAACTTAGATGTGCACAAACATGGAAATGTATGACTATAAACGATCCATATGTTAAGGAGAGGTTCACAATTCAATCTCAAACATCCATTCTCCGAAGAAGGTGAAAGTGAACTAAGAACAATTCTAAACATAATCAACTTATTCAACCAACCCAGATTCCTTAGCTACTAAGTTCATTTGGTCCACTTACAACTTCATCCACCTTGTTTAGAATCTAGAGAAATATATTAACCTCTACTATAGCAAAAGTGTTGGTACATATAAATAATAATTGCCCATCTACACACAAAGAAGAATCCAAAGTATTTGCAAGGATCAAAAGCACTTCAAGGTGAGGAATTGATACGTTAACAAGTTTATAGGGGAATGCACACATATCCAATTGAGCTTCATTGATGTGGCTACTAGATACAATTGAAGAGGAGGATGACAACAATAGCGATCGTGTCAATGCTAACAGTGCCCAAATATTTCTGCATAGCCTCAAGAAGTGGATCAAGCACATCCCCTTAGAATTGGTATGTATCTTTTTAAAACTATATCCTACATATGTGGTCAACTCTCTATGAGTTGGTATTGATATAGCAAACAATCAATACAATAAACATGATACTTTCATTTTTTAATTTACTATTGTGAAAATTTCATGTCACTTATAATGGATAATTCGTCAAAGTTGATAGAGTTTATAGATTGATATTTCGCATATTCATGTATTTTTACTATATATCTACATGTGTGGTCAAGTCTCTATGACTTGGCATTGATATATCAAACAATTAGTGTTATGAACATGATGATGCATTCATTTTTTATTTTTCGTACTGAGAAAATTGATCATTCATCACTTATAATGTATAGTTTGATCTTGACAGTTTTTTGTTGTTGAGCTTTCTAGGGTTTCATTTTGCTTTTGAGCACTGTTGTAAAAGAGTATAGTCCCTTTCAAAAAACTATTTACCAATAATAATAATAAAATGTATAGTTTGATCTTTGAATATTTAATGGGTTTGATTCATTGATCATGTACACATAATTGTGTGCCTATTAAGTCCTCATTAATTTTCATACTTCTATAATGGAGCTTTCTCATTATTAACTTGATCCTCACCATCGGACCAAGATTTTGGGGATATACTCTTAGTTGTCCCAAAAAATCAATACCATGCCCCCCTTACACCTTGTCCTCCTCCAGTATAACATTTTGGCAAATACATAGCTTATCCCCCATATTAGGACCTTAGAGTCCACCATAATGCTTTCCAATACACATATTCTACTCTGCAAGAGGAGATTTACACAATAGCTTGCAAATACTATCTTAAGACATCTTGAAATGACTTGTTTGACCTCAACTCTTTAAATCTCTGGTAAATTAGATACACCCTTAAATAAGTAAACATTTTCAAAGCACGCACCCAAATCAAGATCGGGGGGATAGTCGAGCATCATTCTTGTAACATCTATAGAATAAAACACGTCTAATTCATTTTCAGCTTGTGAGGGCAAGTCCTAAAGAATATAGTAATTAATAAATATTATGTTGTATTTGGAGAACAGAATGTAATATCCCCTTCTTGAAAGCAGTTGTCAAAGACCCTTAGCCCATTCATTGTTTCCCGACAATGAAGGAATAAGAAAAAAGGAAACTAAGTCATAATAAATTAATTATAAAGTACATCATAAAATGTTATTATAAGCACTTAAGTTGATTTATTAATGACAATAAAAAAGAAAGGGAAAAATACTTTACATTTTTTTAATTTCCCCTAGAGGAAAAATGCGACTGATGTGGAGAAGAAAATAAGCAAGGGAAAATATCAAATGTGGGTAAAGTGAGTTGATTGGTTATTTTGGGTGGTTAATGGCCCAAAACAAATTATAAAAGGAGGTCGCCATGCATATAGAAGACATCCTTTTGACATCTTATCATTTTCAAAATTTTGGTCTAAACTTACATGCTTTCCAATTCAACTCCAAAGGACAAAAACCCTTTGTAGTTTTGCTTGAGATGACGAAAACCCTTCTTTAAGCCTTAGGAAGGAGAACGAAAACTCTTCTTCTCTTGTGTGAGAGGAGGCTCTATTAAAGAGTTTTCATTGGTTTCCAAGGCTATATCTCAGATTTCAAGCAGTTTCCAAGGTTAGAGTTAAATTTTTGTTGATTCCAGCTAGGGTTTGAAGATCGTTGTTGAGTTCTACCCTTAATTCTCCAGCTTGCCTAGAGTGGAGCGACCTACATTGTGTGACCATTTCAGTGTGATGCTAGGGCACATTTGAGGACCTGATTTGAGTTGCTGTTCCAGAATCATGATTTTTAAAAGTCAAGATCAGCTGATTTGCACCTGTTTTGGGATGAGGAAATTCTATTTCCAGTCTAAGTTTGATACTGTTCTTGTCTGCAGATTTTATGAATAAATTTCCAGCCCTCTTCATTGGTCAAAGAAGTGGTGTTTTCTCATTGTTCTTGCATATATAAATATTACTGATTTGTTTTGCGTCAAGATTCCAACGATTTTACTTCAGTTGTGAGTATATTCCGTCAACAAGGCAAGTCGCACTTTCCCTAATTAATTCAGATCTGCAGTATTTTATCATTTTTTATGTTCTATAATTCATTGTTTAAGGGCTGCTTTAGATCAGATTTGCTGTTATTCTGTTTGAGGGTATAAATTTTCTCATTGGGGACATTATACTGCAGTACAAGATCATTGGCTGTTTCTGTGGTATTACCATTCCTAATAGTATACGATATAAACATATTGCTTCATAGACAACTCCACCTACTACATGATAATCTGCCTCAAAAGAAGATTGGGCAACTATGTTTTGCTTCTTACTTCCCCATGGAATCAGACCGGATCGTAGAAAGAAAACAAATCCAAAAGTGAATTTATAGTTTGAATCCATGTAACTGGTCAAGAAGAACTGATCATTCCTCTTGTGCTCTAGGACATGCTCCATAGTGCAATGGATATAATTCAATAATTGTTTTGCTGCCTTCCGATAACATAGCTTTGTTTTCTAGTTTCTACATTAACGGATGTATGGCAACTTTGTGGCCCTGAAGTTTATGTGTTTGGGACTCCATCCAACTTTGCATCACGTATGGTGCTGGTATATGACTTGGGTATTCATTGTGTACTACTTGCAGGTGCTTGCTCTGGAGGACCTGGCTGATCATCATCATCATGTAATGTCCCTTTCTAGGAGTGAACCAAACAAACAATGAAATCACACACACCCAAACTGAAATAAACTTTGATTTTTATACCAGGCAACTGAAAAACGGAACAACAACGTATAACAGTCTGATTTTTAACCACAAACACAGCTGGAAATTAATTAAATATCAGCAGAAGTACAACTATCAAATATGATTGAAAATGAGGGTCTCCAAACCCCAATAAATGCCAAATAAATGATATATTAGCCTTATAAATATGAAAAAATCTGAATATCAACTTGGAATGCCAAAACGTGCCCTAGAAGGCACCCAAACACAGCTCACACACAAGTTGCCACCCTAGGAGAGGGAACTAAAAGTGAAAGAGAAACCCTACGATATTCTTCTTCTTGATGCCCTAACCATGCCCAATCAACAAGATAGTCTTTGTAGAAGTCCTTAACACCACCAAATTGGAGAGTTTTCGTTCTCCAATCTTCAATAAGGAAGGGGTTTCATCCTCCTTGCTTGCCACACTAGTGGATTTTCACCCCTTAGTGAATTGGAATAGAGCAACCAACTCTAGAACCAAGTAGATAAAAGTGTTATAATAGCTAAAAACTTGCCCAAAAGGAGCCTATGCGACCCCCTTATATATCCTTAAGGTGGCGCCAAGAGTCATTAAGGAGGAGATTTCCCTATGACCGACCTCTATTAGAAGATAACATTTCTTCTTTTTAAGCTTGAATTAAAAGCTCTCCAACACTAACGGACCTTCTTTAGAAGGGAAAAATACAAAATAAAAATATAATTATTAATTAAAGAGAGTCTAAAATGTAATCCAAGGGCTTCTCTTGTTCATCTTCTTCTTGCCCACGGGAAGAAGAATGGGAAAGAAGCCTTCAATTGTGGAGGAATATGTTGTAGTGCTCCAAAAGCCTAGATCCTTTGCCTGTCAAATGAGAGAGCTCTTGCCAAAATTTGAGTTCTGAGTTTTGAGCCTCGGTTCGTATGTAGCCCAATCATGATGGCCAACTTGAAGAGTCTCTGAAACTTCCACAATTTTCTGGTATGTGTTAGAAAAATCAAAGAATTCGTACCAACATGAATTCAAGTTTGAAAATTGAATCTTTTCCCCAATGTATGCAAAGTTGCAAGTAGCTTTCTTCTCCGTCATTCTTAGACCTGCACATGGAACAAATGTATCAAAGAAAACAAGAGTGTTTAACAACACTTTTACAATCTCTTCATCATGCCTTATGGACATGATGGCTAGTTCTGTTGCTTTTCGCCATCTCATAATTTCCATTCAAATGATGGATTCCCAAAACTTTAGTAATGCTGTCCCAAACACAGTTGTAACCGTGCATTTTTCTCTCAAAAATCAGAATGTCAGTAGCTGGAAACCACCTTAAATCAGCTACAAATATGCCAATGTTAGTAGTAGTTTGGAATTTCATCAACCATATGACTGAAAACTCTTTTAGGTGCCTTTTAAGTAGAAAAATAGCTGGAACAGTTGTGAACATCAGATGAAAGGAAAGTACAACAGCTGTAAGCATGCCATCTCTCCAAAAATTTCCGCACTATCAATGACATGGGGTATGGAAACAACCCAACATTGATGGAATATGCCCCAACAATGTCCAAGAACAACCATTTAGTAACTCCAATGATTGTAACTACTTGTATGACAACAAATATAAAAAGACCATACGGCTTACCCACTTTCCATATCAAACATCTCGCTTCCCTGGTAATGGTGACTATCCTTATGCCTTTGTTCTCAAGTGTGAAGCTTGGTTCCAAAATATTACTGGGATCCCCCCTTTTTGGTTCTTCATCTACTATTGGTGCTTTCTCTTTTTGCACTACCTCCATACTTGTTCATATGTGTTTGGAATGTCTGTGTGGCTCTTACCAAAGTCTAATCCATCATCATTTTGCTCGTTATTGACTGTTGTTAGGATAAGTCCTGCAGGTTGAGAGTGATTAAGGTCCAGGAATGCCCTTTCTTCATGGGTATGGCTTCCAACAATGCCATCCCCATGTTCCTTCCCCAAATCTAATTTTTCTCTACTAATAGTCAGCTCTATGCAACCATAAGACATCAACAATTTATCATTAAACACTAAAAGGTTTTTACCTTGGTTTGCATGCTCCTTAATCTCTCTATTCCTTGGCACGTGCCCCACAATTTCACCAAACACTTGTCTTCATGGTGATGTTCGGAAAATCAGTTAGGACAAACCACTTTGGCAAGAGTGATGGGGGCTTCTAGGGCTCCCACGGGTTGCTCTTTTTCTGTGATCAACATCTGAGGTAGTCTTTCACTTTTAGAATGATGGGCATTTCCATCATTGCACAATGAACTTGGGAGTTTGGCTCCCTCTTCATCAAGCTCCGCAACCTCTTCTTGCTTTGCCAACATGAAGGGGCTCTTCTCCTTTAGGGTTGGGATATCCTTCCCATGACCCTTGTGCATGGCTCGGGGCTTGGACCAAGTTCCAATGCCTACTCTATATTTTCTCCATCCTACAAACTCGGAAAATGATAGGGCATCATGAATATCCTCCGGAAGGGCTTGATACTTTTCAAATCTAGCTGCAACATTGTTAACCTTTGAAACCCTAGGTTCTTCCTTGAGTGTCCTTCCCCTATGTAGATTTTGCATGGTGAGAGCACGAGAGTCCAAGGTGTCCGCTAGTCTTTCTTGCATTTCCATCATCCTACCCATTTTCTTTTCACCTCACATGAAACTCTTAGGCTGGGAAGACCGAAGCTCTAATATCACTGTAACATCCCTTTCTAGGGCAGAACCAAACAAACAATGAAATCACATAAACCCAAACTGAAATAAACTCTGATTTTTATACCAGCCAACTGAAAAATAAAACAACAATGTATAACAGTCTGATTTTTATGACATCAGCTTGGACAGAGCAATAATTCAACAAATATCACCATAAACATCATCTACAATATATAGAAACCCTTTAGGAATATATCAGAGCAATTATCACCCAAAGCTCAACCGCAAACACAATTGGAAATTAATTAAATATCAACAAAAGTACAACTATCAAATGTGACTGAAAATGAGGTTTCCAAACCCCAATAAATGCCAAATAAATGATAGATCAGCCTTATAAATATGAAGAAATATGAATATCAACTTGAAATGCCAAAACGTGCCGTAGAAGGCACCCAAACACACTCACAACCAAGTCACTACACTAGGAGAGGAAGCCAAAAGTGATGATAAACCCTTGATATTCTTCTCCTTGATGCCCCTAACTGCCCAATCGGTGAGTTAGTCTTCGTAGAAGTCCTTATCACTACCAAATTGGAGAGTTTTCGTTCTCAAACCTTCAACAAGGAAGGGTTTCCTCCTCTTTGCTTGTAACACTAATGGATTTTTGGCTCTTAGTGGATTGGAATAGAGCAACCAACTCTAGAACCAATAGATAAAATTGTGATTTCTACATGCCCAAAATGAGCCTATGCGACCCCTTATATAACCTTATGGTGGTGCAAAGAGTCTTTAAGGAGGAATTTCCCCAAGACTGACCTCCTTAGAAGCTTATTTCATTTTTTTAAGCTTTATTTAAACCTCTCCACCCCAGCCGACCTGCTTAAGAAGGGAAATACAAAAGAAAAATGTAATTATTAGTTAAAGATAGACTAAAATAAAATCCAAGGGCTTCCCTTGTCCATCTTCTTCTTGCCCACGGGAAGAAGAATGGGCAAGAAGCCTTCAATTGGATCAATTCGAAAAATGGGACATTACACATCATCACTGTCCTCGTTATCACCACTGTCATCATCCCCATTGACCCTCATTTTTTGTTACGTGGGATCATAGATATAGGTGACCGTGTGGAAAGCGACTTGTACTTACCCTTATCAACAATTACTACATCTCTACTAATCTACAACCTCTTGGTGTTGGGATTTGTGACTAGGTAGGACTTGGAAAAATGACATACTTGTCTCCTTGTACTAGTATGAAACCTGTCTCTTGGTAAATATGATTTGTGGGTAGGGCCTTTGAAAAATGGCACACTTGTCTCCTCGTATTAGTACCGGTACACGTCTCTTGGTAACTATGATTTGGAGCGATGCAATTTAGAGCTTTGGTAGGCACATAGTTCAATAAGTAAACTAATGAGCTAAACATTTATGCCCAATATGAACATTCCACAAGGGAATCCTTCAAAATACTATGCACCATTTCAATGATGGTATCGTTTTGTCTTTCTATGATGCCATTTTGTTGAGGCGTGTAAGGAGCAGTTAATTGTAGGTGAATGCCATGTTCATTTAGAAAAGAAGAGAACTCATTGCTGGAGTATTCCTCCCTCGTTCTAAGTAAAGTACATTGATGTGATGATGAAATTGTTGTTCTGCAAGAGCTTTGAAATCTTTAAAGATTTTGAAGGCCTGATCCTCGGTCTTCAAGAAATACACCCACATCTTGCTTATATGATCATCACTAAAGAGTAGAAAGTATTTGAACCCACTTATGCTAGGGGTCATGTGTTTGCACAAATTGGTGTGCACTAGATCCTATGGACTATTTGTAATGTCCCCTTTTCCAAAATAAAGTAATTAATAATATTTTAAGTTGGGCCTGGGCAATTCTCCATTTTTGGGGCGGTTTAAAATTATAAAGGTATTTTTAATACTCATTTCTTTTATTGGCAAAAAGGATTAAGAAATAAAAAGAAGGAATGGGAAAAAGAAAAGAAAAAGTTTATATTTTCATAATGAGGTCGGTCTTGTGGAAAACATATGTTGAAGATAAAGGAGAAATAACTCTCCCAAGGAGGTCGGTCCTCCAACAAAGAGCATGCATTGAAGTCGGTGCCACATAGAGGATATATAAGGAGATCATTTTGGCTTGAGAAGGGTATGCAACATTTTATCATTAATACTGTCTTGAAGTTGGAGCTTGTGAAGCTTCTCTTTCTTGCCTTGAAAGACAAAATCCTTTCTTGCTTGTTTGAGGACAAAAATCCTCATTCATCTTGGGGTGATCTCACAAGGAGATCACAAGTGAGCTACTAAGGAGATTTCTTGTGCAATTCCTTCATTTCCAGCCCTACGCGACTTGGTTGGGTATTGTGTTTGGCGCCTTCTAGGGCACATTTTGAAATTTTGAGTTGATGTAGTTGTCACTCATAATTTATGAGGCTGAATCCACTCTTTGGAGTGATTTTTGGGATTCTTTAATCAATATTTCCAGCCCCGTCTATTGGCTGTACTTCTGCTGTGTTTTAATTAATTACAGCTGTGATTTATTTCTTCATTTCATATTTATTTTGGAGTGTATTGACTGGATAAATATTTCCATGGTTGAATAAAATATTTGGAAGCATTCTATGTCAATTTTAGCTTGTGTTGCATGGGAATTGATGCCGTTGAAGTGCCATTATGATTTGCTACCTGAGGAGAATAAATACTGGTTTGCAGCTAGGGTTTGTGTGGAATCATTGTTGACTGTCTTCACAATTCAGTTTTCATAAAAATTTTAGTTTCCTTGTTGCTGATTGCATTTTTAGTTTGTTTCCATAAGGGTTTGAAGTAAATTATTGGTGGCTATCATAAACATTAGAGTTTGTTGGTTGGGGTTTGAGCCCAAACCCTTACATTCAGTTTCCACCCTAAAAAGGGACATTACAATGGTATTAGAGCATCGATCCTCCCAACTTGGAGGGTTTCATTCGGAAGGAAAGATTGGCGTATAAGATTTAACAGTTAGGGTTGACAAGTTTGCCCTAGGGCAAGAAAGATTGGCGAATAAGATGACATATGTAATGTCCCCATTTCTGAAGACCCTTAGCCTATATTTTCCCCGTGGGCTTCGTGATGTTGCAAGGGGAACATTTTTTAAATAATTAAATATTATTGCCTGGGGCAATAATTATTTAATTAATTAATTATAAAAGTTATTTAATTTAATTCCCAAAATATAAAAAAATTAAATGGGGAATTAATTAAATAAGTAGTTAGGTGGCTTTTATTGATAAAATCACCCTTTGAAAAGGGGACGCCACACCTAGGGAAAACAAACTGCTTTCATTTAATAATTTCCCTCTCCTAGGGATTTCGTACTTTGTGCCTCCTTGCTTATAAAAGGAGTGCTAGGATCATTATTATTATTATGTTATGATGATATTTATTTTATGCTCCATGCTTGGAGTTGGGATGCATGCCCATTGAAGCTCTCTCTCTCTCTCTTGCGTGGGAGGTTGTATTGAGCTGGTTTTGAGATTCAAGTTAAGTATTTAATTGTGAGATTCATATTTCTGGCTTTGGCAAACATTTTGATTGAATTTGCAAGTGGAAATATGCCCTTTTACTGTAGCGACGTCACTGTAGCAGCTGGGTTTGTGTGTTGTAAATCGACTTATGGTTGGTGTGTTTCATTCCAAGCTTTGGCGACTTCTTCTATGATGTTTGTGGACTGTTTTTAGAGTGGTAAATGATCAGATTTTTGTATGCTTATGTGTCATAATTGCAGCTACAGCCTGGGCATGTTTGGTAACTCCTTTGGGGCCTTTTTAGAAGTAATTTGATTGGTATTCACAGTCTAATTTACAGCGACTTCTTCTATTTTGCAAGTGGGCTGATTTGGAGTATCATTTGGAGTGGATCGACTAGGTGTTTGTATGTTTGTATGATTTTTTTGCAGTCCCTCTTGACAACGACTATAGTAGAGCAAGTTCGGTAATTACTTCGTATGATTATTGTCTGATTTACATTCAATTAAATGTGCTGTCATTCCTGGGCAACAACGACTTGTTTTGGGATGTTTGGGAAGCATATTGGGTGCCTAAATAACCAGCGAATTGCCTAAGTATTTTGATAACTGGTTTGTGATCTCTTAAGGTGGATCGACTATTTTATGCATGATTATATAGCTCCGTTGCTGCGATCTCCTTCAGGTAAAATTATTAATAATATTGGATATGTTAGGCACTGATTCGTGGGTTGAAAATACGCTGCTGTCCTGTGCTAACATCTGCGATCCATTTGAAGCTTTTGACTTGTCTACTGGTAGCAAATCCTCATGCATTTAATGCTCAGCTCCATGTCTGAGTAATCTCTGTGTTTAGCGACTGGTATTGATAATTCAAGGTCTGATTGTAGAGCATGCTTTGTGTTGTTTGAAGTATTAGATAACTTCCAGGTGCAGTGATCAGGGTTGAAGCTTACAACAACAGTCTATAAGAAGGTTTCATCCATATTATGTGAAGGGAATGTGAGAATTCGTTCGTTGTTATGTTATTATCAGATTGTAACCATTATTTCATAACCTTGTTGGCTGAGCTTGATCATTTTAGTGTTGATTCTACTTTTTTGGTTGCCATCTCCCACTGATCCCGGGAAGTGGGATATTACGACATAGTTGATCCATGCCATACAAAACCTAAATGGTAAAGAAAGCTCTTTAAGGGCAAGCAATAATATTTAGCCACCAAGAATCGTTAGTGATTCTTCATCTAGGTCATTCTGGCCTACTTCCACCCAAGAAAGGAAGTCATTCCGGTGGTTGAAACACGACATTTAGTGGGTCACAACATTGCAAACAACTATGAGGAGTATAGGGTTCTTCCAAAGAAGATACGTGATGCCATATCACTCGCTGAGTTCATAGGGTTGAAGAAAGGAAAATTGAGAATTGGACCAAGGTTTAAACCCCGAGCTATGTCCAAAGGAAAATGGGAAATATGTTCCAGCCCTGGGGGGAAAGAATCCCTCCATTATGATCAAGGAAGAAGGAGAACACTTGATGTTGTTGGGCATTGAAAGGGAGCAGCCCATAGAAGCGCTAGAAGTACCTATCACTCTTCCTAGGGATGAGCCATTGACTGATTTTCAGGACAAAAATGTGAAGGGGCATGTGTTTGATGAAAAAACCATGAAGCATGAGCCCAAGAAAGAAGGAAAATATGATATGCCAAATTGCAGAGGGGAATTGGTGGTTAAAGCCCAATTGCTGGATGATAATGTTGATGTTTAGCTTGCTGGAATTTTCAGAACAATAGTCAATAAGGGGTAAGTTGATGGTGTATATAACTTCGGCAAGGACCATGAAGATGTTCCATGTGGGTGTCATTAAATACGGTTGAAGCCAAGGCGGAAAGAGCTTCACTTGTTGCATCTAAGGAGAAGAAGAAGGTTGATCCTCACTTAGAAATTCTGAGTCACAAGGCCGGAATTGGAGAAGCTATCTCAATCATTCCTCATCCAACTAAGGAAGGTGAACATGTTGAGGACAACCTAAGGTATGATAGTAATGATCATATTTCTGATTTGTTAATTCTTTCTATGTCGTTGCAATATATTTCTTATCTTGATCTGCGTGTGGAAATTGATGGAAAGATGAATGGTAAGCAAACTAGGTGTTATTTTTATAATCAAGATTGTATGAATCAACTTGCTATGGTTTTATATGACTCAAGTTACTTTCAAGATTGCCACATTTGGATGTATGTGAAGGGTATGGATAATTCATCCACTGAAAATACAAATCCAGCTTGTTAATAGTTATGCAATAATTCAATTTTAATGAACCAAGGTGAAGTAATGTATCATGCCATTGTTTGGAATTGGTTCTCTAAAACATACCTAGCAAGAATACCTAACAAGACATGGATTCAATGGGAGTTTTGTGGTGTAAGTCATCCCTTTAATATGACTGTGATGAGCTGGGAAAATGTGAATCATTAGCCCCGAATCATTGTGGGAGTTGTCTTAAATCTTGTGGCTGTTATGACCAACATGTTCATTTGGTTCCACATTCTATTTGCAGCCACCAAGTGGATTTTGATCATGTAGATTTTGATTAGAAGGAAGAGGTGCTCTTCTTCTAGTGACTTTGACAAGGTAAGGGTAGCTATCACAAGATGTTTTTTGGCCACTACAATTCTGAATTAGAATAATGAAATGCAATGCTACAACCATGATGGGATGCTTTTCCCAATTTCATGTGTTGGGATGTGCATATCTTCTTTGGACAACAATAGAGGGGCAGGTTTGAAGACATTCTTTTCATTTAAAATTGTATATAAGAGGGTTCACTCATTGAGATCAATTAAGGCCAATGTTCCAACATATTTAGTATTGATTTGGACGAAATTCTGGCGACAATATAGCTGTTATACTTACATACCAGCACTCATAATTTCTGATCCGAACCATATTTTGAAGAGATTAGTTTTGAACAACATGGTTATATTTTTGGGATTCCATCACTTGAAAGGAAATCCTGAGGAGCATGCAAACCATGGAAGAAAGGTAGCTTTCATACCTACGAGGCATGAAGTAATGATATTGAAGGTTGAGATGTCCATCTCTCTCATGCCTCAAAATGTTGGTATTGCCTTCCACAACTAAGGCATGCAAGTTGACTGTGGCAGGATTAACAAGCCTATATAGACCACCATGCCCAATCCCTAGGGTAACAACCTTATTTTGCTTGATATTAGACACAATGCATTGTTTGCTAGAAAAATTTATAGAGATATTAGGATTATTAGTTAGTTGATTGATAGATAACAAATTCTTATTCATGTTAGGCACATACCTAACATTTTTCACGAGTAGTTTAGTGTTATTATTCAACGTAATACAAACATCCCCAATCTCTTCTACAACATGTGATCTCCCATCCTGTAAAGTAACTGAATCAGAAGAACACACATTAACATGAAAATTGACATACCAATCTCTCTTACACGTGAAGTGTCGTGATGCTCTGGAATACAAAACTGGCACTGAGCAGGGCTGGCACCATCTAAGCAAGCTGCCATGAGGGCATCCTCATTTTTTGACTCGTGTTCAATTATCGCCACATGTGCCTGCCCCTTCTGCTTCGTTAGTGCATTTTGTTGTTTCCGACAATCCTTCTTCACATGACCAAGTTTGTGACAATAGTAACACTTCTCTTGAAATTTAGGAGAGGAAGTAGATGTATTAGCCTGTCGCTTCCACTTTCCTTTGGACCGAGCAACAAACACGCTCTCAAATCGTCCAGAATTGGACTCTTGAGCCTGTGTTTGTCTTCATTCCTTTTGCAACAGGTAGGAACTCACCTTGTCAAATGTAAGAGTTTAATTCTCAGCCATTAAATGGAGAGCCTCCTCAAAAGATTCATACGAGAAAGGTTAATTGTTAAGAACTAGAGCCACCATATCATCTTCATCAACCTTCTTGTTGATAGAAGCGAGTTGATCTTGGAGGTCTTTTGTCCGAAGCAAGTGCTCCGACAGTGATCCACCTTCTTGTAACTTGACGGAGAAGAGCATATTCGTTAGGTATAAAACTCGACCCTTCTTTGATGTTTGATATTTTTCTTTCAGACTTGTCCACAACGTGCTTACCACAGTGACATTTCGCACCTCTGATATCATATCATTCAACATCGACAACTTGAGAAGTAATAGAGCCTCATGACGTTTGTCATAATCCGTGAAGTTTGTAGCAGGTCTGCCTTTGCTGCTTGTGATTATTTTATCACAATCTTGAGATTCTACAAGTGTCAGAATCTTATTTCTCTTGATCTTGCTGCCTTTGCTGCCTTTGCTGCATGTGATTATTTTATCACAATCTTGAGATTCTACAAGTGTCAGAATCTTATTGCTCTATACATTAAAATTTGTGCCCGTCAACTTTTGTGAATCCGGCAAAATGAGGTTCGATATATTTGCCATTTATTATTCCAAAAATAGAAATTCGGAAATAATAATCAAGGTTCTGAATAAGAATCTTATCTTGGTCTTGATTGGGATAATTGATGCCCTTCCGCCATGACTAGAGTAACCCATGACTAAAGTAACCCACGATTTCAAATTCGTGCCCTAGGTTGCAAGCATGATATCATGATTGTATAATCCTGACTGGATTCATGATTGAAAAATTGCGACTATGAAAAACGTAGAAATGTCTTCTGCCCCTGAGATTGCCCTTGTGACCGTGAAAAATGACCTCTGCCTTTGTCTTTGCCCTTGCGACTGGAGAAAAACACAATACTTCTGCCCTCGCAACTGGGGTTTCTTGGTATTTGTGACTGTATTTCCGTCGAATTTCTTAAAAGGCTAATGCACCAGACGTCTTTGCAATAGCCGCTCTTCCTTCTCGCGAGTCTTCTTCAACATGCCTTCACGACGTCCTCCTTAGCTTTCAATGAGAAACACTTGGAATATGACGAGATGACCACTTCAGTTTGTGCCTATCAGGGCTTCCTCAAACACTGTGCCAATCTCTCGTACTCTTCAAGGGCTTCCTCGCTCAAATCGCTTTGATACCAATGTTCTCAGATGTATGAAAAACAAAAATGAGTGGTATGTTGAAGGCATTGTCCTGAATGGATGTAACAAAGTTTATTTATCGATGAGAGGTGGTTACATCCAGTTAGAGGCAGTTCCCAACTGCATAACCAAAGGATTTTTATATAAATATTCAACAAGTTGGGGGCTTCTATTTCTGCCTTTTTGCTATGAAGCCTAAGGCTGTTATTATTAGGTGCTTTTCCTACGCACTTCTGCTATGGCGCGTCTTTCACTCATGCCTGGAAATCTTTCTGCTGTTAGCCTTCAATGCCGCTTTAGATTTTTTGTTTTGTTTTGCTCTTGCATATCTGATCCAGTCTGCATAAATGCAGGTTCATGTCTTTCTACCAGTACCCTCTTTGTCAAAGCTGCTACATGCGATCTGAAGCACCATTATTGCTGTTTTTAAAAAAAAAATTCAGATCTGTTTGTCAGTATAGGGGCTTTTCACTCTTCTGCAACGTTCTTACTGTGTTTATTTATTCATGTAAAGCACCTCTACATTCATGCTTTTGTTTGCAGCAAGAAATTAAATGCTTGCCAGTGCCTTATAGGCGCTTCACCTTGCAAACTCCTTTCTGCATGCACAAGACTATTTTTATTGCAAATGGATTCTATTCTTTTGCTTCCCTTATAGCCTGACGATCAGTCCTTATGTAAGGAGAATTAAAAGGTGTTGCTCATTAAATAATTAGGCAATTATAAGTTGAAGAGCTTTGGAGGTTCTTTAGAAAAAATTGCAAATGCAAGAGTAGAAAGAAAGAGATTATATTAATGTCCACAAATGACCAAAAGTAGGTCAATAGGACTTAAGGATACAACTATTAGCAATAAAAAGTTCTAGGAAGAGAGAATCCTAGAGGCGAACCGATGAAGTACAAAGACAAAAAAGAGTAGCATGCCACTAACACAAGTGACAAAGAAACCGCTACAAATAGTAATGAGGAGGGAACAAAAGCCTCGAGAACAAGTGCCAATGAAGATTAGAGGCAAATCTCATTGAATGTCTTTGTCTGTGCCTAAAGTGGATGAATTTTCTGATCCATTATCAATCACTGTGAGAGATTTGATAATGTTGTCCGGTGAGTATATAGGGTCGAAGGAGCTAGGTTGGGGGATCGTAGGAGGAAGCAAGAAACTTCCTCTAGAATCTATCCTAACATTCAAGGCCGGTGTAACTCTCGTAGTAGAAAAGAAGCTTGTAATATCAGTTTGCCCCTGTGGTAGATCCATGTCCCCGGAGAGGGGTAGCTGACAAGCAGTAGATCCATGTCGCCGGAGCGGGGTAGCTAGCAAGTAGTAGATCCATGTCACTGGAGAGGGGTAGAGCCATGCCGATTGGGCAGGAGCAGAGCTACAATGTTGAGAGATAGTAGGCTTGGAGATTTGAGCAACGTAAGTAGTATTGATGCTCTGAGAGAAGCTCCACGTAATTGTTCTATTAACTTTGATGTGTGATGTACTGGTGTCCAAAGGATGCTTAGTGCTGCTAAACATTTGAATGGGCTGAAAGAAAGATGCAATCAATATGGGAGCTCTAGAGCCTCTAGGCTCCTCCTATAGGGATTTGTGACGGAGGGTGACAAACCTTGTGAAGATAAAGAACCAGTCATTGCTGGTTTGTATATCTGAAGAAAGTAGCTAGAGTGTTGTCTGAGTCTTTGTAGAGGTAGTGATATCTTCCTTGGGTCTCATTATAAACAGGGCATCTGAGAATGAAGTTGTCTTCGGTCTCCACCTCCTGGAGGGGGCAAAGACGACAGATCCAGTTCTGATGGAGAATGTGATGGTCTATTTGAACTCGTAACCGATGGGAACAAACTCTCATCTGGTAAAAGGGGAAACCTTAAGCCGTGAGATAAATGGCATTGAGATAGTGAGGGTGACGAATAATACCGTCTACCACTTATAAGAAATGATCGGCAGACAAAGCAAGCTTGGGACTAAGCAGCTCAAGGGGAAATATAGGTGGTTACGACGTCCTTAGTGGGAAGGAGCCTAAGAGGGGCGTTAAGGTAATACATGAAAGGGTGTAGCTTGTTAATAGTGATGCCAATATAAAGGAGTTGCCTAGTCTTAAAGTATCAACTGTAGACACCTATAATTTGGTCTACATGATCTTATTTCTAAGATCATACTAACTATCCTAGTCTCGTGTTCATTTACTACACTGTGCTAGTAAATTACACTTTCTAACCTTCTCATAGCACCCCTAAACCTTGTTAATCCCTCTCTAACTATCTTCTATAAGCTTGTTTCCCTTTAATTAACCTTGTTTAGGTTAATTAACCCTCTTATTGAATTTCTAGGAATGATTTAACTTTCTCAACAAATATCTTATCTTTCCAAATAGCCACTTAGCTTCCTAAAACCCTGTTCACACCTCCAATTATATTTGTCTAAAAATCAACTTTTTGAACTCTTTTTAGTCCTGCATGCATCCAAAAACATCCTTCTCTCAAATACAACAACTATAAATAAAGGGATACCCCTCCTCCCATATTTTCCTAAAAACACTCACTCTCTCTCTCTCTGATTTCTGATTTAAGCCATTTTAGGTCTCTTAGAGTTATTTTCATAGTTTATTTGAGCTATTTACTTGTTATTTGCTAATTCATTTCAAAGTCTTTAGGTAAATAGGAGAAGCCATTAATAATGAGCTTCCATTCTTAAGCTTATAAAACATTAACAATCACAAAGCTGATTGCTAGAGCTTTAATAGGTTCATTTATTGATAGCTTTCATGGAGTAGAGAATTAATATAGTCATGTTTAGAGGTTGATTGTTTGTTTCAAGATTTATATATGCATGAAAATATGATAGCTCTTGCTTGTCATCTAATCTGATGGTCATTGAGTTGTTTGTTTAAATCTTTTGGGGCCTCTTTTGTGTTCTTACCCCATTTTATAAGACTTTTGCAAAATTTTCATTGCACACATTTGGCACGCCTGGTGGGACTTACTCCATAGTCCTTTTAAAAAAATCTTTTCTAGGCTTTACATGTCCATTTTTAAAGCATTTTAAAGCTTTCTAGGGTTAAAAGTCTTGTCTTTTAATAGATTTCATGTTTTAAACAAGCTAAATCTCCCTTTTGCCTAAGCTTTTAATGGGTCTAGCTAGAAATAGGATTCCATGATCAACAACTAACCTATGTTTCCTTCTTAAAAATTTTCATTTCTGTGAGTTTTCAGGTTTTTTACAGGGGTACGCGTAGGTGTATTGGATTGACGCGTCTCCGTTGAAATAGACGTGCACCCATCGAGATGGTCGCTGCACCCATTTGGTTATATATTTTACACTGTCAATCCATTTACATAGGGTTGCGTACATGTTGCACTATCGGCGTATCCATTGACTGGCACGCGTATTCGCGTCTCTAAACACGTAGGTGTATTTTTGTATACTGTGCTAATTCTTTTTTTAGCTTGCACGTGTATCCGTTAGAAAGAGAGCGTATCCGTCGAAACCCTAGCGTACCCGTTCTGCTCGCGTAGGTGTTGAACTTCACTGTCATATTCTGTTGCAACGCACACTCGTCAGTTGGGGTGCGTATTCGTTGGTTGGGACGTGTAGGCATCGGTCTTGGTGCGCAGGTGTCTGTGTTAAAAACTGAATTTTTTTCCCGAGCTGTAAGATCAAAATTTCTGGTTTTGCTGGTTGTTTGAAGGTTCTAATAGGTGATTGCAGGGTTCTTTTTAATTTTGTTTTGATTAGCTTAGTTAAGTGTTTCATTTTTTTAGTTGATAGAGGTTTTTGAAGTGTGTATGCTCTTCCCTCGCACCTTCTAGGTGATCTTGGAAACCAAAAACACTTCCAAAACCTTCTTATTGCTTTCAAAACACTTGCTTTGCACTTCATAATGGATTAAAGTTCAAAGTTGGTTAAAACGAATTCCTTTTTCGCAAAAAACTTTAAGTATTTTCTATTATTTTATAAGTTGAGTTTGTCGCGTTGCGTATGCTCTTCCCTCACACCTCTTTCGGTGATCGTGGGAATCAAAAGCAACATGTGAACTCTCTTTTTTATCTTTTGGAAAATTACTAACTCTTTGCATGTAGAACCAAAACTTGTTTGTTGAAGAAAGGAGGTTCGAAACACAAGCCCCCTAATATGCGTTTTCATACAGGTTGCCAAATGGTGTGCTACTTTAAACCACATTAAGCTACGCAAGATAAAAAACGCACCACATTCATCACATTGTATTGCAGGTTTCAGAAAAGGGTATGTCCCTATCTGCTCAACTAGAAAACATAACCCCTTTGGCGTAATGCCTTAAGCTAAACCATCACAAAGTGACGACTTACTTGGAGTCTAAACCTTGTTTTTCGAACAAGGCAAAGAGTCCACTTAAGTTAGATGTAAGTGTCATTCATCGCGAGATTTATGACATATCACTTAGCTTAGTTTCTTTCTCACCTTAGGACGAGTCGAAACTCTGACCAAGTGACGCTTAGTTTATTTCCACCTCATGTGGTCTATACCCTTGCATTCTTGTTGCCGATTTGGGACAAGGAGGCATACCTCGCAAGTGTTATCATAGACAATGTTCGCCACTTTTTGTCTGTTTACGCCCATCCATGTTTGCCGTTGGGTTGTCAAACGTCTAAAGTGTGTGAGTACGTTTTCACGTCTTTGATAGTCCTTTGATCTTGATTTCAAGATCATCCTCATAGCTAGGATTTCGTTTCATCACCATTTCCCCTTGAGTTGTTATTTTTGCTCGCATTTTAGCTATACAATTATGATAGTTACATCTTGTTTTCATTTTTGAGAACTTGGTATAAGTTTCTTTATTGTATCGTTACGCTGCTTGCACAGATAATAACTTCTGGCTATACTTGTACTTAGTTTTGATTCCAACAGTATCTGAGTCTTTTGAGAGTGTTGATACTACTTTGTTTATATCGCGATGACATCATCTTGATACTAACACCTTGCTTGCTTGGTTAAGGTATCAAAATAGTGTTGTTACGTTATCCACATTCGCAACTTCCATTATCAAAAACTTAGGTTTTGTTGGCATTTGAACTTGTCATAATATATCTTGTGGAGAGATTGCGTCAATGTCACTTTGGTACTAAGTCTTATTGGAATTCTAACTCGACATATATGCTGATAGGGTATTGTCACTGTCTATCTTGCGCCCATCGTTGAGATCATATCTTAGGGTATAGTCTTTCTAAAAAGCAACTTGAGTGATTGTTTGGTTTGTTAGAGTGTTTGTGTGATTGTTCCTAGAACAATAACAGTTATATAACATTACATTTAGGACACACTAGAATATTTTGACTTCAGACGATTTACACGACGTATACCTAGGTTTCGCACAACTTTGAATACATTTAGACAAAACCTAGTACAACTTCGACTAGTAATGCCAAGAATCATGAAAATGGCATCTAAACCAAACGAGCGTGACTTGGAAGAAAATCCTTTTGCATTGTTCCCATTCAACGGTAATAACTTAGCACCTCTCTTTTTGCAAGTCAAAGACACAGAACCTTTGGTCGATCATAGCAGAGAAGAATCAGATTCTTTCGAAGAACAACATAAGTTAGACCTAGTTCGCTTCAACGAGCTCCTTTATTATAACAAAGATCAAGTACTCGCAAGAGTTCTTGAGTTAGGAGCCAAACTTCTGCAAGAGCGCGAAGCGGAGACTAAGACCATTAATTGTAAAATGGAAGAGCAACCATCCCTCTTGGACATGGATAACCTCTTGGACGTAGGGTATGCTTCCACTTCCGGACAACATAACAAAAACGTTGAAGAAGACCCATCAAAACCAATAGGCGATTCGCGAAGACCTTATTATAAAGCTTCACGCAAAGTAAAAGTTGAACATGAGCACAAAGGCTCACCGCCTCCCAGGTTTGATGAAGAAGACGATCCCTTAGTTGAAGAAGAGATCCTCCTAAAACAGATATCGAAACTCAGTCAAAAGTTAGCAAACTTGGGTTCTTCAAGTAGGAATGTGTATAAAGATAAACTCAAGACAAAATCTGGTGAGTTTCACTTTGATCCATATGATGACGCAACTTTCAAAGTTGCTAAGATAAATAGACCGGTATCACCTACAAAGGAACAACTCATTCAACAGGAGTTACAATCGATAAAAAATACGCTTACTACACTACAAGAAAGCAACGTAGGACACAGTAGGAAACACCTATACGAAGAGCTATATGTCCTTACCCCTTTGATAAGGATATGTTGCGACAACCGTTTCCAAAATGTTTCGCCATCCCTAAGTTCGACAAGTATTAAAGTAAAGGTGATTCTCGTGATCACATCAAAGACTTCTACATGGCTTGTCAAGAGGTCGCATACATCCATAATTTTCTAATACGGTTATTTCCTCGTAGGTTAAGAGCACTAGCGTTAGAATGGTTTTTTAGTATACCCAAGGGATCCATTACGATATGGCCCGCACTAACTGAAAAATTTGTGCGACATTACTCCTTCAATATGGAGAATGATATCACCATGAACGACCTTTGCAAAGTGAAACAGAAACCTAATGAGACCTTTGTGGGCTTCTTGTAGCGATGACGTGGATTGGCGAGTCGTTTCCCTTGTGCCTTGTCGGAAAAACAACTAGTGAGCATATTCATCCCTAACTTAAACCCGAAAACAACCTTTCATTTATAAATGCACTGCGGCTCTAACTTTGAAGAAGTTATAGAGAAAGGTAGTCAAATAAAAAAGGCTCTTATTGTGAAGGGTACACTTAAACCGGTCATAAAGGAAAAACATGAAACAAAACCCTCGGATAAACCAAACAAACTTGTTGTTGGCGATGACATTACAGACTCCAAAATAGTCCAAACTGGTCCGCTTCTAAAGCTTTCGCAAGGACCTTGCCCAAAGGCACCTAAAAAACGTATGTTTACGCCACTAATTGAATCACTATCTGCCATACTTAAACAGTTAGATGCGGTGAACATGGTGCAGTATCCAACCGTGATAATACCATATCCAGAAGATGGTCCAAAACTAGGTTGGTTCAAAGAGCACGAGTATTGTGATTTCCATCGTGTCAAAGGACACAAAACTGATAGGAGCTTGAGGCTGCGACATTATATACAAGACCTCATATAGTCATGTTTAGAGGTTGATTGTTTGTTTCAAGCTTTATATATGCATGCAGATAGATAGCTCTTGCTCATCTCTAATATGATGGTCATTGAGTTTGTTTTAAGTTTTTGGGGCCTCTTTTGTGTTCTTACCCCATTTTATAAGCTTTTGCAAACTTTTCATTGCACACACCAACAATGCTAACATTGGGTGGGGACTAGTGAAGAGAAAAGTGCTAATTAGGGATACCTCTCACGACCAAAAGCCAAGTCTCCTAGGGATTTGAGTCTGTGGATGTAGAAAGTAAGCCTGAAGATGGTCTCAAGGCATAGTGGCTGGGAGGCAAATTCAGCTTGGGTGATGCATTGGGAAATCGTTCGTTTGCAACGAATCATGCGTTGCAACATGAAAATTTGGACCCTCTTAATACGGTCCTAGTCAACATGTCCTAGGCTAGGTTTGCAAACCTCTGAAACATACAAAATTGTAGGATTGATGATAGTTTCAAACAAACGTAACTTGGAAGGGATGTCCTACAAGTGGATCTGGAAACACTGACGTTCCAAAACAGAAAGAGAGGCATACCATTTGTAAAGGCGTGATTGAGTGGCAAACTTCATGTTAAAGCATGGACCAAAAAATTGGACCCCCAAATAAGTGTAGGCTGATGTGATCTCAAGAAGTTTCCCTCTGTAGAAAAATTGGAATCTAGATAGAGCACTTGGAGATATTGAAGATCATGACCTTAGTTTTACTAAGGTTGACCACAAGTTGTTGGAGTTTGCAGAAGCGAGAAAGGGCATCGATTTGTTGTTGTAAGCCCTTTGCGAGTGTGAGAGGAGAGCAACATCATCGGCAAAAAGGAGGATGGCTATAAATACCTCATGTCAACCATCATCCATATGGGTATGCTGCTGAAGAAACTCCTAACTATTTAATTTATATGTTGAAGAGGGTGGCAAGAGAGGACATCTTTGCTTGATCCCAATGGTACTCTTCACAAAGTCAGACAAACCGTGAGAGGTACGGAGCTGCCCAATGACTATCTCATAAAGCTTCCAAGGCGCGGTAATCAAAGAATTAGGGATGCTGGAATCTCTCAACTTCTGGAAAAGCAGGTGTCTTGGAACTTGAAGTCTACAAAACAACAAAATAACTTTGGGAAACCTGTGATGAGCTTCTTCAATGATAGCCTAGAGCGTAAAGATGTGGTCAATAGTTTGGTAGTCCCTTCTGAAGCCCGCCTGCCCCTGAGCTCTGTTATGATTCCTTTCCAAGTATTCTGACAGCTGCATGTCTAACACTGTGGCATAAAGTTTGGCAAATGTATGTCCAATCATAATGGTCTTGTAGTTGTCAGGGATAGAGGGATTCCCAGACTTATGAATATGGTCGATGATGTGTTGGGACCAAGTCTTAGGGAAGCCTGAAGACACCGCCTGATTATAAAGCGTGGCAAGGGAAAAGGCAAGGGAATCCACACCATATTTGATGAACTCAGCTTTGAGACCTTCACAATCAGCTGCTTTGCTGGTGCATAATTTCAAAATGGCTCTCTTGACATATGAAGTAGAGAAAATAGAGAAGGATGGTGGAGGAGTGGGGACAATGGCAGCAGGATGGGCTGGAACATCATAGAGGGAACTAGCATAGGAGACCCATGCTTCGGGTGTGATGTTGAAAATTATGGTTTCTCTCAAGAGAAGAGTGCGCCAAAAAGTCTTGGGAGAAAGCCGAACTAAAGAATGCAATGGTGGTCTTCTCTTTTCTTTCGTGTTGTGGCAGGCTCTTCCTGCTTGGCTCTCACCCTTTTTGATATGAAAATTTGACATCAATATAGTGATTCAATTCATTCTTCAACAAAGAATAGTAAATAGAAATATAACTCTGTGAAACAAATTTGGCTACAAATAACCACATATTCCATAAAAAATTAGTCAGAACTATCCTACAGTTGTGGATAAAAATAACCCAACAAGAATAATTTAATAATAGTAAACACCCAAATCACTTATATTATATATACTTTAGTTTATTTACCCTATCTCTATTATGCAGGAACATAATTTTTGTCACTTAAATCCGTTATTTTTCCTTTACTAGAAATATATGAGCAATACACAAACTTTTCTTGTAAACTATTTCCTTGTTTGAACAATTGTTCCTGTCGTTGATAGCTACCAGGGAAATATTTTCATGAACTCTGATAAAGTTGCAAATTGGAATTACTTTTTGTGTTTCTATGGTTCAGCCTGCTGATTTAAATTAGCTTGGCATCTGCCCGCTATATTAATTTACAGAGATTTAGCTGAATGAAGTATTGAGTCAAATAAAAAATGACTTTGGAATTTGTTTTCTTGAAATGCGGACAATGTTTGAAACTCCTTCTTTCATAGACCAAAGGTAAGTATCTCACACTAGGTATTGACTTGGATGGTGTGAAAATTCTCATACGAATATCTGCCAGTATCTCTGGTGAAATGCTCATACCATTTTTTTCTTTTTAATAACTTATCAGATTGCTCATTTAACAGGAAATTCATCATTTTCTTACAGGGGCAAGATGAACATCTGCTAGATTCAGCTGTTTGCATTCAATTTTTGTTGAAATTGCTGTTTCCATCTTTTCCTGAAGCAAGTGAGAAGAAAAACATCTCTTGGCAGTAAGCTTTTAGGACTGACGGCAGATTCTAGTCTATTAAAGATTCCTTCTTCTGGTGTCGATCGTGGTGGTGTTGCAATCACAATGAAGGTTCGGAAGCTGCTTTCAAGCATGAGGGAAATGCATGCTGGAACCAGTGAACAAGATGATGATGGAGATTGCTTTCCATGTCAGGAATTGAATTCTAAGTGGCTTGCTTTATTAACTCTGGAGAAGGCCTGCCTATCTACTGTTGCACTTGAAGGTACAAGTCAAGTGCAGAGATAAACTGTTACACTTGGCATCAAACTATTTTATTTTTGATAGTTAAATGAAAATTATTAATTTTGGAAATGCAGACTAATAGTAGATGCAGGACTATGTTAAAAAATACAACATAATATTTTGCTAGTCTACAATCTTGAATTCACCTCTCTTCATGGGTTCTTAGGCCAATTTATGTTTGCAGATACCTCTGGCTCAGTTAGAAGAGTTGGGGGGCATTTCAAAGAAAGGCTACGGGAGACTTGGGTGGGCTTGATGCTGTTTGTGATGTTGCTATCAATTGTTTCAGTTTTTTAAAAGTGAGTATGCCTGGCTTGTCTTCCTGATGGGTTTGATTCTACTTGTGATCTAGATTTCAATCGCTTTATCTTTTTAGAAGTGAGTTCTAATAGCTCCTCCTTTCATACAAATTAAACCAGAAACAAAAGCAATGTATTATATGACCCTTTTTGGATCTATTAAGCCATCTTTGCAGTATTATAGAGTGATCCTACACATCTGAAATTTTCATCAAGGCTTTCTGGATTCCAAGTTATGCCTACGAATTTTGTCATATCATTTCATTTGTTTGTATCATTCTCAGATTTGCTTCCACAGAATGGAGCTAGTTTATCAGGCATTCTTTATTATTCTTGTGCTTATCATATAGTTTTCTTTTGGATGTAAAATGTGGACGGAATAAATCTCTAGACGAACTGTACAGATTCTTAGTATATATTGGTTGAATAGAATTGGTTTCCCTTTACATCGTATTGAGTAGTCTGAAGTTTGAACTATCGTTTGAGATTTTCTTGGATGCCCTGATGAGCTTTACTGATTAGAAAAAACAGAGATGAATACACATAGAAAACAATTTATGTACTGCCTGTCGATGCCTTATTTGCAGGAGGTTCTGAAGGACCACTTTATGGATGCTCTGCCGTGAAATCAACTAAAACGTCCAAACTGCTCGAACAGTGTAAGGATCCGTTGCTGAAATGCATGAAGGTGATAGAAAAATGCAACTTTCTTAAGTGAGCAGAATCAGGTTAGAATTCGAGGGGTAAAAACCCTCTTACTTATTTAAGATTATAGCTCGAGTGAGCTGACCGCTCTTCCATAAATGATAATGTTTATAAACTGAAGAGATAATCTAATACTTTTCAAATTTATTTATGTGGAATGATAACTTCTGCCCTTTCTTGATAACAGAAGCATTTGTTGGAGGATGCATTTAAAGCTAAAAAGTAAAGGCTTAGAACTTTCTTTTATCACCCTTGTGATTAGTGCCATCAAGACACTATCTGGTAAGTCAGGAGTCTCTTCTGCGTTGTGTTCCACAACTTCTATGAATAGGTATTAGGACACGTTCTATAAATTGCTGTACAAGATCCTCTTTTGGTTGGAAGAATTGACATTTTTTTGGTCCCTTCTCTGTGTTATGATATCTTGTTTCTTATTGGAAAAATTATTGATAAGTTCCTTAACACATGATTGATTTTGTCAGAACTGCTTGTGAAGCACAAGTCACAGCGTTCAGTTTATGGGTCACACAGAAAATCTAGTATGTCTGAGAATGATGCTCATGGTAGTCACATTTCAAAATGCTGTACAAATACAGTGAAAGGGTCGCAGATATCTTCCACAGCTACAGCTCTAGATGAAGACCTTAAAGGTACAGATAAACATTGAGCTCATCTAAACATTTTAGGTTCTGGTTATTGTACATCATATACTAGTCTTCATTTTACTTGTTTGGGAGATTCCATAAAGTGTTCTTACTGTTCTCAAGATTCTTAGAAATTTTGGAAGCCGGTATTGTGGAGAGTACAGTTTGCCTGTGAAACATTTCTCTCCAATGTCTCATTTTAACTTGCAAAGCGTATGTTGGTGCCAAGAAATCATTCAAAAATATTTTTTCACACAGTTACTTTATTGCCTTGGTGGCAAAATGTTTTTGCAAATGATAACCTCTATAACATTGTGATAGTTTCTAAACATTTTGCATGTTAAAACTAATCTTTGTCTGAAATCTATTCAGATTCAACATGATTGCAGAATAGCTTCTATTTGGCAAGAAGAACCCAGTGGGATGTTATATGAAACCGAAAAAAGAAATAACAATAAATTAAATAAATTATGTTAATGTCCATGGATGGCCAAAAATATATCATTGTGACTTGAATGCACATGTATAAATAAAACGAGGGAGCAAAAAGGAGCTCCAAAAAGAGGCAAATAGCTAAAACTAAGCTAAAATCACAGCAATAAGAGATCCAGCTAACAACGGGGGTGTAAACCCAAAGCCTGATGGATCTTAAACATGTCAAGACAATAAAGCTGTGTCATCGAAAAACATTACTAAGGTAACCATGAGAAAAGAAGACCTGTCGCCAAAGAAGATATGGCTGATGATATGCCACAACTAGGGGGGGCACCTGAGCATAATTAGAAACACTTGACGGACTGATTCCCTCATCATTAGCCACTCTATAACAAGCCAATACCATCTCTTTGATATCTATTGGCAATGTTTAGGATTAAGTGGGGGGTTTTGGTTGGGTGATCCAGGAGGGAGCAGAAGGACTCCCATAAATTCTTCATAACATCTGTTGTCAGTGATCCCTCCATAGTATAGAGAACATTGAAAATAGGGTCATGCTCTCTTAGAATATTGATCAGTATGAATAGCTGACCATCTAGATTGAGGAACACCGGATCTTCCATGTCTGAGATGAGAGTGAGAAGGCGGGGGACATCTGGGGGTAGTATGCAAAGAGGAATGTCATCTCAGTGGACCTCTCTCCATCTGTGTGAGAAGCAGTATTATCCAAGGGACAGTTAATACTGCACAACCATTTGTGATGGTTTGAAAGAATAATGTAATGATAATCACTCTGGTAGCTGTATGGTTTCCCTATAGGCATCTACATCTACGAGTGAAATCCTTGAGAAGAAAAAAAGTCGAGGCATCTTTGGTCAGATGGTGAAAGAAAGTGGATAAAGGACTTACCCATTATTGTTGTATAGACAACAATAATTCCCTTGAAACTCGTAGGAGATTAATTTGCTTGGAAATAAATTGCCCTTTAGACTTGACTTCACGGAGGAGCAGAGATGGAAAAATCCCCCAACCCATGGGAAGTTGTGTAATATCCCTTTCCCAATCGAAGGACCCTTAGCCTATTCTGTCTCCCTGACGGCTAAGGAACGAACACAAGGGGGACTTAAGTTCTATTACTTTATTATAAAGTGCTTAAAAAATTAAAGTAAACATTATAAAAAACACTTATAATAATTTATATGACTTAATAATTATTAAATCTAGGATGGAAAAGGCTCAAATATAAATTGTTATCCATCCTAGGTGAAAAGGTGACTTGCCTTAGAAAGGGGAATGAGAACATAGAAAGGATAAATGCCCATTTTACTATGTATTTCCCCTAGAAAAATGCGACTTGCATTAGGAGAGAAAAAGTTGTTGGGAAAAGCATTTAATATGGGAAAATATTAAATGCTTGCATAGGGAAAATTCTTGTGAACTAATTGGATATTGTAGAGGTTGTTTTGGGTCTCTTCTTCCTTTATAAGGAGAAGTCGACTTGAGGGGAAGATATTCCATAACCATTTGATATTTTTTGATTTGTGTCTTAAGCTTGTAGCTTTTGCATTCATGCTTGGATTTTTTTTAGCTTGTGGAGTAAAATCCCACAGGGACCTTAGCTTCGGTGGTGACAGATCCATTCCTAGCTAGTATGGCACTCTTCGGTGGTACAAAGATCCACCCTAGTTTGTCATTATTGGAGTTGATTCAGGGCTGATTTGTTTGGGAATCAAAGTAGCTTGTTTTCTTAATTTTTGGAGTTGATTTGATGCCCTAAATGTGCTGGGCGACCTACTTTTTAGGGAAAAATTAGGGTTTTGTGTTTGTTGTGCGAAAACTAATTTTGGAATATTATTCTTCATATTTTTGTGGCCCAAGATCCAAAGTTTCAGGTCATTTGGACTTCTCTAGCAAAAGATATGAATTTTTGAAGTTATGTTGCAGACATGGTTTTTAAATAATTTATTGCATCCTTGTTTATAGCTGAAATCTGCAATTTTATACATATTTGGGCTTTATAAATTAGTGGTACTAGATTTGATTGGAACGATATAAATTTAGAGGTTGATTGGTGTGGGTTTTCCACTTTATCCAAGTCGCATTTCCTTTATAAATTCAGATCTGCGTGATACTTGTTTGGTATTTTGTCTACAAGTTGCATTTAAAGTTGGGATTGCCTAAAATCCGTTTAGGGGTAAAATAATGTCCGTTGGGGACATTACACATTCTTTAGTGTGCCTAAATGGGCTTTGCTTAGTTGTGCCAGTTTAACCTAAGTACATTACCAATTCTAGGAGGTATAAACTGATGCAAACCTTATCATCTGAACCCACACATGGTTTGTACAAAATATTCACCTTAGCGATTAATATCAACAAAGATATTCTCCCATATCATAGTTGTTTTTTCCATTGATAAGAACTCTTGGTCATACACAGGGCTATGAACTATGCACTATTCCCAACTTCTCTTTTAGTGGTTTCTTTAGGTTTCCCCATGATTTGTTGAAGCCAAGTTTTCAACAAAGGTACTACCCCTTCCATCTCCAGTGAAGAGAACCTCTAACCAATTCATCCTATATCACTTGGCTTTTACCCCCTCTAGTTCGTATTCTGTCCTTGAGCTCCCTCGCAGTTCCCCTTGGAGGTTTTGAATTACCTCCCTTGCGTCATCATTCTCTCGTACCTCGCAAATTAGGAGGTTTTGAATTACCTCAACTTGCGTGGATAATGACAACCTTACATCCTCCTCTTGGGTTTGTAAACAATTTTTGCCTTACCTTTTTCTTATTGTAAGATGTTCCTCTTGTTACTAGGTATATTCAACCTCTGGTTGTAATGTTAATGCTTGGTCCCCCTCTGTTATTCCTTGCACTCCTGCATGAAGGTCTGTGTTTGGTCTTAATCAACCATAACTATTTCGGCCTCTTTTCGTGCCTTATCCAAACCTAACATTGTTTTGCGCAAGATCCATGTAGCTCTTTGGTCATTATGCTCTCCTATCCACAATTAGCACATTAGTAGGAAACTCTGAGGACACTGGCTTTGATAATGATATGTAGTGCCACATTTGAAACAAATGCCCCACACAGGACTACCTCCTCATCCTTGTCCTATGTTGCCATGTGCTTTGCCTATACCGAACCTTTGTTCTTGGTTCAGTGCAATTGTATGCTTGCCTCATTGGCACATGTCATTCCCAACAAGGTTGATGTCGTTATCTATATTCACATTATTTATCATGTGTGTTTGATTCACACACTTTGGTTGAACTTAACCAACTTTGGTTCGCTTTTTCCTTCTCAAGAATGCGTGGAATTCTTAGTCTCATGTTGAGTTTGACACACATCACTGTAGAGCATCATTACCTTCATCCTTTTTGCAATGTAATCATTTTTGAGTAATGCCCCTTAGCTTTCACGATTAGTACACCTAAGGCATCAGTGTACATCTAGTGCGGTCCCTGTTGCTATTGACTTCTGTAACTGTGAAGCCGTAGTGGAAAGGTGTGCTTCTGGGAATGGGCTTATCCTCATGTCAAATCCCCATGTTACTTCCATTTGCAAAACTTGCTCAAACACATCTCGTAGATTCAACAAAATTCATCGCAAATTGTCTCCTAAATGCATCCAAAAGTCACTCTAATAAATCTAAACTGTTTAGCAGGCTGCAATGAATTTGGCCTGTAAGAAATCTTCAAAAGAAAGATCTTGAAACGTGCATCATATACATGCACACTTTCTGTAAACTCTTGCTTCATCTCCTTAAGCACAAATATCATCTACTTTGAAGTTTGGGACCAAGAATTCTCTAGTGGAAGTAATTGAAGTGCACTCCTTAAGAAATGCGGACTTCAATGCATCAATGTCAACCACAGTTTTGGTAGGATCAAATATTCCTATACCAAGTGTGGGCCTGATCCAGTAGTGTCTTGAGCAAATTGTACTTCACTTTTGGAGACACCACTCCTTTTGTGCATCTGTAACTATCTTGTACTCATGTAGATGATTTGCAACGTCTTCAATCCATTTGTACTTTGTACAACTTAGTCATATCATTATACAATTGCTTTTGAGGCACTAATTGTGGTTGTGCCTATGCAATAGTTCCAACATTTCCCACAGGGGCAACAACTGCTCTACATGGTCCACACATTTGGTGGAGACATTGGTTAGTGTAGCTATGGCTGTTGTGGCCGTAACAGTACTTGTAGCTAGTAGTACCACCCCTCTCGGGCAAAACACTAGTATCGGCCCAATAGTAATCCCTTGTGCATATTTTTTGTGCTTTCTAGGTGCATCTGTAGTAAGGCACCTGTCCAACTCCACTTCCACTACTTCATGTCAACGTAGACGCTGCAATTGCCATCTCTGGTGCATTCCCAAGAACCCAATGGTGCATGATCATCTGCCATTGCAACCTTTGCACTACTGTCCTTCAAAGTTAGATGGTGCACTATCTCCCCTATCTATTATATCATGAAATTTACGCATTTAGAAATTGAACAACTTCATTCACCTCTTCCACTTATATAACTTTACCTTCTGAAGAAAACAATTGTGCGTTGGCATTGACATGTTGTATACACTCCAGTTGGGGTCCTCTTTGAAATCTGTGTAAACTTCATTTTGTTTAGGCATATCTTCTGCACCAATATTAAGACTGGGATATTACCTTCCGTGAGACTCTGGATGTACAATTCTTCTTGAACAAAGGAGCGTTCTTCACCACGCAAGTCATTTACATGCCTTTTGGTATCGTTGGCAAAAATCACCTAATCACGATTCCCAAATCATGAACCTAGGGCACGTTTGGCAGTTTAGATCTCTTGGCCGAAAAAAGACATGTCTTGTGAAACTGCCGCATCTCTGATTTTGTGATTCCCCTAACCAGTCTCCTCATATACTCCATTAGCAAATTCAAACCCTCAATATTACCAGAACAACCTAGCCTACGAATGACAAAATATTTAGCCTTCCATTTCCAATTTTTCTAATCGAAGATCAACAAGAGCATATTATTCCACGACGGAATCTCTGCGAGGAATGATCCTCTTGGTTCTTGCAAAAACTGAAACTCAACGTCCTCAAGGCAGGAGTATGTAGACATGAAGAACTCTAATACATAGTTATTTAGAGCACTGCTACACCATACCTTCACTGCACATGTCCCTACATCATTTTTCTTTAAAGCTTCTAGCTGCACATGAGACCAACTGTTGTGCCAACCAAATTGACAACTTCTACTAGTCGTATAAGCTGCAATCCATGACGCGGGGACACGTGCCTCTAAGACGGCAACAAAAAAAATTCTCATATTAAAATCATATGCTAACAGTTCATAAATACCTAAAAATATAGTTCAGATGCGGGGATGAGGTTTCCGGGACAGTCAAAATTTCCCATATTTGGAGAGTGGCGGTGGGGGGGGTGGGGGGGGGGGGGGGGGGGCGACTATTAAAATATATAAAATTATAAATATTGAAATATATACAAATAAATTTTAAAATACTTAGTAGTGACAGTCCGTGATTGCCCAATATCTGCATCTGTGCTTGGAAAATTATATATTTATCGCTGTTGATTCTTATTGTCTTTGTAATACAATAAAGTCGGGTTATGCTTAATGGTTAAACATTTAGAAAGGGAAAAAACAATAAACAAATTAAATTAAAAAAAAGAAAAATAAGTCTTTTTTAAAAAATTATTAAAAAAAAATAAAAAAAATAAACCAAATCAGAAGTCCCCGAAACGTTTCGGGGACTTCCAGCCGTCCCCGACGTCCCTAAGCCATCCCCAATGTCCCCGAAACGTCCTCTGTTATTTCTAAATGTCCCGGGGATGTTTCCCCTCCCCCCTGCCACTTCGGAAACATGGGGGAAACGTTTCCCCCACGTCCCGGCATCCCCAAAATGTCCGGGACGTCCCGGACTTGTCTTTTTTGGGGGGGACACGTCCCCGCGTAACTATGCTAAAACTTCAGTTATTTAGCTTCAAAATGGATGAAGGATGTAATGTCCCAAACCCGGGATCAATGGGAAATATGCAAACAACCAACTCTTCAACACTCCAATCAGGTGCAAATATCAAAAGTCAGTCAAACACTATTCAAACCAATCAAATAGATGACTCAATAAACCCAATAAAGGGGTTTAATGGCCTCTAACGAGTGGCTCACTCACAGTTGAAACTGTACCCCTCAGAAACCAGACTTCTTTGACCAATGAGTTCATGCAAACATACTCTAAAATCAGCCCTACAAATAACACAGGAACATACTACTACCTGCTGCCAATGTGAGGATGTTTCAGTCATGCAATCAGCTATGAATTTCTACCAAAAACATACTTCAAACTCAAGTTACTTGTACAATTCGCTGCTGAAAGGAGATTCAAAACACACTACTAACACTTAATAATTGCTCTCAAAGAGTCGCTGGTAATTAATGAATAAAAACACACAGCATGCTGATTGTATATGGCTTTAATATGCAAGAAAACCCTTGATACTTCACCGCTGGTAATAAGACTGATAATAATTCATTGATTTGCTCCTAAAATGCTCCAAAACAAGTTCACACTAATCAAAACCCAAACCTTATTGATAAGTTTTACCTTGCCAATGTTTGCCCAGAACAGATCGCATACATTCCCAGGTTGGTTGCTGTTTTTAGAGAGGGAGAACAGCTCAAACAATTAATTAATATGACCCTCTAGATGAGGTCGCTGGGCAAGGAATGATCATATTATTAAGCATGAAATCCACTGCCAACTTATCCAACAAATCGCTGCATTAGAGAAGACAAAAATCTTGCACTAATTCCACCGATTCACAACAGTAAATATATCTAAATCAGATCACAATACCATGAAGGGAAAATCGCTGCAATATATAACATGAAGATATGCAAAGGTTGGATATTCCACACTCAGAAATATATGCAAAACGGTCCACAATAAAACCCTATGGAAATCGCTAGGGTTTGGAGGAATTATTCACCAAAAATCAATTTGCAAACACACTCACAAAACCAGCTGCTACAGTGATGATGCTACAGTACAAAATGCAGATTTTCCCTTGCAAGTTTGACCAGATTTTTGCCAAAGCCAAAAACATGGATCTCTCATATAACTCCTTCAATTTAATCTTCAATAACCAGTCACAATAGATCTCCAAAGCAATTTGTATCAAAAATGGGCATGCATTCCAACTCCAAGCATGGAGCATAAAATAAATATCATCATAACATGAAAATAATAATGATCCTAGCATTCCTTTTATAAGCAAGGAGGCACAAAATACGAAATCCCTAGGAGAGGGAAATTATTAAATGAAAGCAGTTTGTTGTCCCTAGGCATGGCGTCCCCTTTTCGAAGGGTGATTTTATCAATAAGAAACCACGTGACTATTTATTTAAATAATTCCCCATTTTAATTAATTCCCCATTTAATTTTTTTTTTATATTGTGGGAATTAAATTAAATAATTTTTATAATTAAATAATTATTGCTCTAGGCAATAATATTTAATTATTTAATAAAAATGTTCCCCCTTGGCAAACATCCCAAAGCCCCACGGGGAAATATAGGCTAAGGGTCTTCAGAAATGGGGGACATTACAAAGGAGTCGCTATGTCAAGCCACATCAATAATCTAAGGTCCTTGATCAGACAACTAACAGAAGTCAAAGTTGTGATTGAGGATGAGGATGCCAAAGCTATCTTATTAAATAGTTTGTCTTCAAAATACAACAATGTAGTTTTTACCCTCAGTCAAATCCAATCTCAATCTATGGATAATATGATAGCAGCGCTTCTAGCTAAGGAAAAACGAACTACAGAGGATGCAGAAAGGTCATTCCTAGCAAGAAAGTGCATTCTATTCTAGAACCCAAAAATATCGTAGAAGATCTGATAAAGATAAGTCGAAGATTAAATGTCATTATTATAAGAAAAGAGGTCACGCATCATGGGATTGTCGTGTTCGAGCCAATGATGTGCTCAAGGGTAAAGTCATATCAAATACAACCAATATAGTCGAGGTTGAAGACCCACCGGATGCAAAAGGTAGTGAGGACAGTGACAAATATGCAATATAAAGATGCTCTAAACTTTGAAGGCAAGAAAGGATACAGAGTAGATGAAGCTCGGTATGGATAGTTGCTCAGATAGTTCGAGAGACTATGGATCTTGGGAATTATACTCTTACGATGGTCATGAGACAACTTGATTGAGCTTGTGGATGGCTCAATATGGATGGTTGTCCAATAATTTGCGAGATCTGTGATTCGGGAGTTCGGGGAAGTGGAATCCAAGAACTCGGGAATTCAACTCGGGAGCTACACCTTTACGAAGGTCACGAAGTAGCTTGATAGAGTCCTACCTTATCATAGCATTGCTTTCAAAGTGAAAGTGTCTGAAGATTGCGTAGTTATGTTTTTGTTCTAGTTTTGTTAGATTGTTTGTTTGTTTGTCTTTTTGCTTTATTTAGCATAAGCCTTAAGAGGGGGTATGAAAATATAAGGCATATTTATAAGGTGTCTCATTACAAGTTGGTTGTAACCGGTTGTAACTACATCAACCATTTTGTAACTTTTTTGTTTATAATAAATAGACGGACACACAATCTCAAATGGGTGCAATCTATCTTCTCTTCATTTCTTCCTTGTATACGTCTTCTAACACAACTCCTTCTTTCTGGTGTTATCACATCCCTTTAGCTTAGAATTTCTTTTATGCATCTCCTTCTCACCCTGGTCCCTTGGAATCATAGAGTAGAGTTAGATAGTTGCATTTCCCTTCCTAGGAGTAGTTTTAACAGTAGAAATAAGAGAGGAAGTCGGCCTTCTCCAATTTGTTTCAAGCGCAAGGTCCCACAACTTGGAGACGGTCCTATGAAAGCCCTAAATCGGCCTTCTTCGTGCAAAGAGATTTGTTTCAAGCGCCAAGGTCCCACAACTTGAGACGGTTATGTTGCCTCAAAGCCCTAAATCAGTCTTGATTGCCAAGACGGTTGCAATTTTAAGCTCTGACAGAAACTCGATCCCTGAAACCCGACAACTCAATGTATTTCAAGTTTCAGGTTTCATTTTGCAATTTACATGCAAATTGCAAAATGAAACCCAATCCCCAAAATACAAAAGAATCAATGCATTTCAAGTTTCGGGTTCTCTTTTGCAATTTGCAAAATGAAACCCGAGCCCGAATCAACTTGCATTTTTGTGGTCAAACCTTGATGTCTGGGCAACACATTAATGCCAAACCCTCACACGTGTCTCATATGTGTAATATATGCACCATCTTTTATTTATAGTCAAATTAGGTCATAGTCTTTTGTACACTCCATTTTTTCAACTTCCAACTGCATTTTCCAAGTTTTTTCTGATTTCATCTTTTTGTACACTCCAACTTGAAACAATTTTCAAAACCTTATTCTTGATAGTTTTTTCGTGATTTCATCTTTGACCCAATTTTTTTTGTCTTTTAGAATTTTTTGGGTCTTTTGTCATTGTTTATGAGGCATTTTCCACATTTCATTAAGTATATGTGGTTTTAGGATTAGTTTTTGTCCTTGGCATGTTAATATACCCAAGCTGAAAGGCAAGCTTTCATTGGACTTTGTCAAGAATACAATGATATCTTCGCTCAAGTTATAAGGATTGTAGAGGATTCGATCTAGGCCTAGCCCAACACACCATTGAACTTGACCCAAATGTCAAGTCAATGCGGTAGAAGCAAAGGCCGATCAATCCCAAGGTTGGGAGGTCCTTTGACTGAGAAAGACACTTTCCAAACTTCATTGATCAGCCAAAGTTTTCATATTCCCAGGTTCCGAAACAGTTGTGCTCTTGCTGGTGGCCAACCGTTGCTTTCCAAACTCATTGAAGCAATATCATATTCCCAGGTAAACATTCCTCTAAGAAGAGATTGGCTGCTTCAAGTACTAGTTAACGCAACGAGGAAGAAATAGAGAAATCAGATTGTGGATGGACTTTACGGACCTCAATAGAGCTTCTCTTGAGGACCATTATTCTCTTCCATACATGGAGAAAATCCTCCAACCATGGCAGGGGCAGAAAGGTTTTCATTGCTAGACGAATATTCTAGTTAAAATCAGATACTCATACCAAAGAAATCTAAGGGGTTTCAAAGCTTAAATACGAGACTTCACCATGCCAAGTTAGATGGGTACATTCGCCTACAACAAGATGCCATTCGAGTTGTCAAACACCGGAGCAACCTTTCAGAAAGATATGTATATGGCTTTCAAAGGACTAGTCAATGATATGATCCTCGTGTATCTAGATGATATAATTGTGTACTCCAAACATGCACATGAACATATGGATCACCTAAGGAAAAGTTTTGATAGGTGCAAGGAGTTTGGTGTTTCCTTGAATGAAGATGTTTCCTGTGAACCCAGAAAATCTTACATTTTCATTGTTCAATAAGGCTTGTGTGCTCAAGCATATTGTTTCGGAAAAGGGCCTTTCAATCTATCCAGAGGGAATGTGTGTTAGTTTGGGCCTCTCCCTTCCAAGCCACAAGAAGGGTCTCCAAAGCTTCCTAGGGACAATCAACTTTGTCAGGAGGTTTATACCTCAATTTGCCACTTTGACCAAGCCACTCACTACCACGTTAAAGAAAAACATACCTTTTAGCTGGACCAAGGAAGGAAAGAATTGCTTGGAAGCTATTAAACAGGGTATTGTTCAAGCTCCCACATTGGTAAACCCTAACTACGAAAAGGACTTCATCCTCTATTCCTTTTCCGGATTGGAAAGTATCTTTGGGACTTTGACCTAACAAAACAACAATAAAATGGAGCAACTTATTGCCTTTTTCAGCATCAAGCTCTCAATTACTATGACTCGGTATTCCTTCGTTGAAAAGTAGGTTTTTTGTTGTTATAAGGGCGTTGAAGAAATGATGATATAATTGTGTACTCCAAACATGCACATGAACATATGGACATTGGGATATTGGGGACTTCTAACCGTCCTCGGTACAGCCAAGGAATTTCTAGACGTCCCTTGGCTGTATTGGAACTTCTAGTTGATCTCTACTAGAAAAACCTCCCCAAAACGTTTCATAAAAAAAAGTGTTGGGGACATCTAGGGGACATTTCGTACCCATTCTCATGTCCCTGAAACATCCCCTATGTTGGATGCCCCCAAAAACACAAGGGAAATATACCTAGAGTACACTGAAAAAAATAAAAGGGATATGAGTCGGAAGGACAATACATGTCTGAAGCGAAAGGACTGATTGACCCACATCCAAGTACCAACAAGATTGGGGTTGCTAAATGTAAAATCAAAGGAGGCAGATACATAAAGAATGAGGAATGTAAATTTTATAATTGATTTACCCTTGAACATGATGCAGGGTCAAAAATTTCACTAGAGGATGTCATGTATGACAACAGCTGCAAAGAAATGTTATTTCCCCCGACAAGGGATGTTGGAAGTTCACAAATTCTACTATTGCTTGTACTGAATCTCTTTCTAGTGCAACAGAAAACCTTATACTCAAAGTTTTATCATAGTACACTAGCTATTGTTGTGAATAGTTAAGTATTAGGGTGGTTGTTGAAGTTGTAGATTATTCCGGCTTAGTGGATCCAAATAGAAGAACCCAAAAGCAATTGCGCGGAATCTTGGCCATGTTAGTTCATGGCAGATGTCTATGTGATAATAGCTTACTACGATAGCACTGCTATTATTTCCTTGCAGTTACAATTGGATCAGAGAGTCACTCAAGACCTGCAATTAAGCTAAGCTTTAACTAAATGTAGTTGAAGGTAAAACTTGGGGGCTTAATTTCAAACATCATTTGAAGAGCAATAAGACTCGTACTTTTTGGATGCAAATGAAATCAGCTTTTAGGCACAAGTACACCTATAAATTAGCAATTGCAAGCTGGTAACCATGAAACTAAGACCATGATGAACTTAGCGAAATCCTAATTTCCAAACGAGCATGTGAAGATTGAAGTTCTGCAGTAGACTGGAAAGAAAGGAAAAGTAATTTCTGGTAAGGGGCCATCCACCTTTCAAGATGGGTAGGCCTAATCCATAGATGCTGACACGAAAAGAAGAATACAGATGTCGCTCCAAACACATAAGAAATTCCATGAATGTAGTATTTGAAAAAGCTTAATGTAAAACCTCGGGAAATTTTGAAGTTCAGAAAAATTATCAACTCCCCGTTGAAATTGAGAAATCGAATGTTCTGACTTAAAGCTTTTTTGTTATATGCTTTCTTGTAACTTAATAAATCAAGCAGCATTTTGATGAAGAACATTGTGTGCCATCTATAGCAACATTGACGCCATATCCATGGTAAGGTACAACAAACAAAAGGCAGAATCGGGGAAAGAATCCAATTTTCAGAGATTGGAGGAACAGCATGACAAGTGACAAGTGTAGCAAGTTCTGCAAGACTTGCTGCAAAGCCGAAAAGTCAAGCAATGTCAGTATATGCACATGCGCGCACGCACACACACACACAAACACACACACACATATATCTCTGTGTGTGTGCGTGCGCACGCACATTGACTGACATATAGTCTAAAGAGGGAGGGGGGAAGAGTGGCTTGGAACAGGGGATCCCACCCTCCAAGAAATAATTATGTAAACGTGATTGAACTAATAATTTTACACAGTCAATAAAATCAGAACTTGGAGATTAATGAGACGTGAGAAAGTCATGATGTTTTGGCACGAGCAAAAGGCCCAAAAAATTAATCTGCTAAAACAGAAGATGATCCAAGAGAGGATGTCAAGCAAATCAAGACATTGCCCCCAAAACCGACTATCCTGATTTAAAAAAGAGAATTCATCTAAATTTTTGGTTTTGAAAGTTAAGATTAAGAGCCACTACATATCAAGGAGGTGGGAGATGTTAGAGCCAACAATCCATCGACAAATATATAAATCGGCGGATCAATTTTCCTATTTTACTGAAACAGGCTGCTTCCTCTTCCATACTCTAGACTGTCTGGAAACGCCTAAGGGCCCCCCGTACCAGCCTGGAAACGTACCAGGTACTGGTATGGGGTACGGTACGCTGTGGGTACGCTTGGAAACGTACCCACAGGGGACAGGGTACGGTGGGTGGGTACGGTTAACCGTACCCACTCACCGTACCCTGTCCCCTGTGGGTACGTTTCCAAGCGTACCCGTCTAGAAAAACATGCCAAAGACTGTTTTTTTTCCGTTTTTGGCAAATTAACCGTACCCACACCGTACCCTGTCCCCTGTGGGTACGTTTCCAAGCGTACCCGTCTAGGAAAAACATGCCAAAGACTGTTTTTTTTCCGTTTTTGGCAAATATTTCCTTTTTTGGATTTTTTGGTGAAAAAATCGCAAGCATAGAAAAAAATTTGCTATTTTTTGGAAAGGGTCCGGGAAGATGTAGTAAAAATTTGCCATTTTTGGAAAGGGCCCGGGAAGATGTAGTAGCAAAAACTTGCATGTGCCATAACTTTCATTCTGTGACTCCGTTTTCAAGTGTCGTTTTCTCTAAAAGTGTATATTTTCTCGAGCTCTACGCATTGATGGCATTATTTTTCTTATTTTAATAAAATCCATTTTTTGCACCTTTTTGGACCAAGCAACTTCTTGCAATCTTCTGAAAGAATCATGAGCTTTGATCGCCTGTAGACAGATTAGTAATTAAAAATACAACTATGTGAGTATTCCAACTTTGGTATATACAACTTATACAGTATACTGTACATTGTATACATTTATATAAAATACATTATTTAATTTTATACAATCTATAACATACACTATAAATTTAAGTTTATTCGTTTTGTATATACTGTACATTATTATAAATTTATAGTTAATAGTATAACTTGTCTTTTATCTTGTTTTTCATATACATAATATGTGGTTTATAATTAAATTCCTATTTAGAAGGCTGAGATTTATATATTTTTTAATTTTTATATAGTTTTTGTACTGCCGTATCCTACGCCATATCCGGGGTCAAAATTTTTTCTACCGTTTCTGCGTATCGGATACCCTGCTCCCGCTCCCGTATCCAAATCGTTTCGGCTACTTAGCACAAACCTATTGCCTTTATTTGACATGTTGTCTTTATTTAACACAATATTCTGTGGCAACCCGAAGTGTACACACATGCGCTTCAAGAAGAGCTTGGCAGTGCCTTTTGCTGAAATGCCTTATCTGTGATAGATCTGTTGTAATCTGTAAAACAAATCATTGTATGTTGTAACACAAGAACCAATTCCTTGTATACAAAATCGATGCTTGTTATCAAAATTGACACTTGGTATCAAAATCAACACCTTGAGGACAAGAGAGGTAACATTGTAAATTGACGGTAGAGGCACAAAAACTAATGCAAAGTGATGAGAAAATGTTAAGTGGACCATGCAAGATGTTTGCTGGGTCTGTAGAGGATGATTGTAACAAAATGACACTTTTTTCCATGATTGAGTCAGTTTTCAAAATAAACAGAGGAAGTAGAACCATCACAGAGAAGACAAAACATTTCAAAGTCCCCATCTGTTGGCTTTTCATGTTTCTGGGACAGTGTGTCGAAGTTGGCGAACATGATTGTATGATAAATGCATGAATTTGGCATGATTGGTGAGCATCTATAATTGAGTTCAGTAGTTGTAGCAATTTGGAGGAAGTGATAATTTGCAGAGAGCAGAATGAATTTAGTGCAGAGCAAGCAGATGGGTTATTGTAGGTGTCTGATACCAGCCACAGTGACCATGTTACAAACTGGTTTCACAACAATCATTTCAGTCATACACAATATTCTTCAAGCATATGCAAAATTTCATTCACAACACACGGTAAACATATTACGATAAATTTACGTGGTGGGAGATTCACTTGACCCTCAAGCACTGCCTCCAGCTTTTGCTCCATGATCAATGCTGCTTCTAGGGTGTTGTGCTAGTCCCTACTAGAAGAAACCTTACTCGTGAATTCTAACAGTTGCATTCATGATCTAGACAAGGGTTACAGTATCATTCTTAATTAAGGAAATTATTGACTGGCTTGGAAGTTGAATCTTTTCACGAGACAATTTATTTACCTGACATTTAATATAATAATTAATAGTTACGTAATTGTAATTAACAGCTATAAGCTATCTCCAGGCATCTCTTTACCTGTACCGCATGAAATCTTGTAATCACAACTTATTAGGTATCGAATATGTTAAAAATATTGCCATGGATTCTAACCAGGGGATTTCCCTTAAAAGCTAAAAATTATTCCATCTGTTCCTTTACCTTTTAAAGTACCACATAGAAAAGGCAATTGACAAAACTGTTTTGGCCATTAAATCCATTATATAACTTCAAACATTTTCTGTCAATTATGCATCTTGCCTTATGAAATAACGCAAGGCACTGATGGCTTCTCTTAAACAGGTAATAGATTATTTTACTGATGTTCTTTTCTAAATTTTGACTTCCGACTGTGATTGGACATTCATTTTTCATATCTGGTTCACCTGATGGATGTCCAACAAAAGATCCTTTAAATGCACTCCATTTAGGCCAAACTTCACAAGTTAAATATATCACAATAACTATGTAACCTCATATTGATTATTATGACCCTCATCATTAGGTGTAAATAGCTGGGTAAGTTGCCTGGCCCCTAACATTTTATGATGGCTTCAGCACGTACATCCATGATTCCTGTACTTATCAACACGTAGAAGCCATTGGGGTTAAGATTTGATGGTAGTATCCTATCTTGTATTGCTGATTTAATAGTTCGTGTAATGTGTGCGATTTCCTGCATTCACTGTTCATCCCCTTTTCAAGTTTTTTGGTCACAGCTCATCTGCATTTGGTAATATGATTAGGACTGAGTTTTCTGAGTGGTTATGTAGTTTGAATTTTGAATGCACAAGCTGCTAACTTCTTTCCATGTTGAGTATTATCAATGCATTCCAAAGAACCATAAATATTTGAGCATCTAGTTTTTCTTATGTTTGAGTTCAAAGGAATATAATCATTGTGACAATTGTCAGAATCCATCTTGATGTTTGTACGACTCAAAGTTTTATTCTGAGATTTATTTCTTATTGAACTTAGATCTTGGTTTTTCTTGACAGGTTCTCATGAACTTGACAAATGACAACCCTAAAGGATGTCACCAAGTTGCAAGTTGTGGTGGGCTTGATACAATGGCTTCATTGATTGTTGATCACTATCCTCTTTTTCAAGCTCGTCTCTTTACTTCTAATGAACAAAGAGGTGAAGAATCGGGCTCAAAATCAACGGAGAATGGGTTCAGTAGCTTTGGTCAGAATGAGGAAGCACTTAGTGACCAAGATTTGGATTTGCTTGTTGTCATACTGGGGGTGCTTGTTAACCTTGTTGAGAAAGATACTGAAAACAGGTTTGAACAATTTCTTCTAGTTTCTATTTTGATCTCATCTGATATCTGTGTTAGAATGAAGATGTTATGATATTAGTTGGACGGAAACTACCTTTTTCTTGCTATCTAGTTTTACACTGGATCTTAATTTCAGTAATTGTTTTACCCTTTTTCTTGATGTAAATATCTAGTCAAGGTACTTATAAGCAGTTTATTAGATCACTAATATGTGATGAGAGGAGAAGCAGCTGGTTGCAACTATGTTGCTATGATTTAATGAGTCAAAGCTGAACATGATTTATGAAATGAATCTTGAAATACTTGTGGAAACAGACAGGAGATCCACCTCATGATCTGCTGCTCCTCAATATCTCACCAAAAAAGTAGTATTATGCTAAAGAATGAACTCAGATTTGACAACTAATTAAGATAAACCTACTGTTCTAACATTCTGATGAGGACCTCTGTGTATAAAATAAAAGATCACAGAGTTGCATTCATGAGAAAAATCATGCACAAGAGCACACAAGAGAGATGTAGATAGATAAAACTAACTAAAGCCAAGCATGCCCAAAATGTAAAGATTCTATGTAATGTACCCCTTACTAAAGGCTCAAGAAAATTATAATAATTATCTTGATTTACAATTATTAAATTTAACAACTAATTAACTTAAGTGTGGCATGAATTAGGAACCAATGTGCAGCCTATGTAAATTGAAAAGAAGTGTATTCACATGCACCAACATCCCCTTGTAAGATTAACTTGAGGGCCTAGAAAAGGAAGGAAGAATTTTAAACTATTCCCCTTGAAGAGCAACTTATTGAACTTCTAAGATGCCTTGTGGCTGAACAAACTTGGCTCGTGTTGGTGGTTTGGTGAGGATGTCAGTGACATGCTGCTCTATTTGACAATACTACATGTTAGTGAGACTCCACCATGGATCGATTCCTGATTATAAAGCATAAGAACATCGATGTGTTTGGTGCGCTGATATTCCATTGGATTTCGAAAAATGTGGATTGTACTCTTATCATCACACCAAATAGTTGTGGGTTGCTCCAGTTGAATGCCAATATCTATTAAATTTTTATGAATCTAGATGAACTCGGTATCGGCATTAACAAACCCTTTGTACTCAAACCTCCATGGAGGAAAGGGAAATGGCTAATTGCTTCATGCTCAACAAAACAAAAGGACCCAAGCCAAAGTGAAAAAAAAAACCTAAGGTGGACTTGCGATCACCGGTGTCGCTAGCCCAATGCCAATGTTGTGGAACCTACTGATTTTGTAGTCTGGTTGAAAACCAAAATCCAATCTGATGAGGTGCCTTGATGTATACGAGAATATGCTTTCACAACTTTGTAATGGCTCTCACGGGGATGACATGAATCGAGAGAACATACCAATTGCAAACAAGATACCGGGCCTATAGTATGCAGACTTGAAGTAAATGCGATTGTCAATTAATTGCCTACACAATGTGGCATGTGCTAGAGGTGTGGAACACTTGACTAACAACTTGGCAACAGAGGGAAATGGTGTGGGCGAGGACTTGCAATCAAGCATGATGGAACTTTTTTTGAAAGATGTAAGCCCTAAGGCTTTATCCTATACTAGACTAAGTTTTGAGTGATAAGCAGCTAAGAAAAATAGTGCAAAAGACCTAAGTTTGACATTTTGAACTCTTTTCAAAGTGAAGTTTTTACATCCTGAGGTTCACCGTCGCTTCCTTTGATCTTCTCCAATCTGGAGTGGCCTTGTTCAATGTGAATTTCCTCCAAAACAATTAAATGAGATTGCCTTTGATCTCTTGCCTCTAAAGCTTTGTGATTCTTTGTTAGATTCACAAAAAAATGAGAATTGTGGCCTTTTAGGCCATTGTGTTGCTTGATGCAACCACCACATCAATTTTTTGCCATCGTGAATCTCTATGATTGTGTGTTTCTTGGTCACCATTCACAATTCAAATCGGCATAGCTGCCTGTATTAGCTTGTTGGCCTTATGGAGCACTCAAAAAATTGAATGTGAGCTGTTTGAGTCAGTCAATCCTCTCCTTTGCAATAAAACAGTCTCAAGAGGTTTAAAACACTAGTGAAGTATTAATTAATAAACTGGTTATAAGCACTTAAACCATTTTGTAACCATCTCTTACATAATAAAATGATAGACATGCAATGCATGATGTGTGCATTCCGATTTCTCTTCATTCCTTCGTTGTGCAACATTTTCTACAATTGGTATTAGAGCCCTTGGTACTTGAAGGGTTTGCAAAATGAGGGAAAAAGAGTTTGAAGGATATCCAGTTCGAGCAAGGGCATAAACAGAAGTTTGAAAGGCCTTTGAAATAACAAATTAGGGTTATAACTTCAATCTCTACCAAAAAAGAAGAGGTTTATAGTCAAGGAGAAGTTTTAGGGTCATGTTACTTGCAGGGAATGTGAAAAATATTGATAGAAGTCATGAACAGGGGTAAAAATATAGTTATAGTCGGTGCCAGACAAAAATACAATGACAAATATTATAATACAATTGTGAACGGTCATTTGCAAAGAAGGGCATAAACTTGTTTGCAAATAAATAGAGTCATATAAGAGAGAATATACAATGTTCAACTTGGTAGTGAAGGCTTGGAAAGAAAGTCGTGAGCATTGGAAGAGCTAGAAACGAGGTCAAATAATCAACAAAACCCTACTCTCGAATCTACGACCTCAGGCACAATTCGGGTATTCATACTTATCTATATTCACTTATTTTTCCTTCTAAATAAATATTTCAGAATGAAAATCTTAGTAGAGAAATATTTTGGCTTCAACTTTAACACTTGGAAAGTTAAAATACAAATGCCAATTAATGAACAAAAATTTGTGGGGTATTGTTAATTAAAAACAACCGATGCTACCAAATTGTTGGAGTGAGAAAGCCGCGATGATAAAGCTAAAACTATAATTGAGCTTTCCTCTTTCTGATTCCGAACTCCGTCATATAGATTTAGAGAAATTTGTCCAAAAATATTTGGGATAACCTGAAATATAGGTTGCTTTGGGGCACAAGGATGTGAATGCTAAATTTTCTTTAAAGCTGCAACTCATTTGATTCAAGATGGCCAATGATGTTGCTATGCCCACTCATATAAATAAATTGAGATCTCTTCTTAGATAGTTAGTAGAGTTTAAAACTCAAGTAGATGACAAAGATTCTATAGCCATTCTGTTAAATAGTTTGCCTTCTTCGTATAGTAATGTCATTTTTACTCTTACTCAGATGTCTTCGCAAAGCGTGGAAGATATGATTTTAACTCTCTTAGCTGAAGTAAAGAGAATTGTAGACGATATAGAAGGTGATTCTTCACATGAAAATACACTATATTCCCACACAAGAAATGATTACAGCAAAACAGATAAAGACACCAGGCAAGTCGAGAGTCATTATTGTAAGAAAAGAGGTCATACAACCTGGAATTTTCGCATTCGAGCTAATGATGTTCTCAAAGGAAAACTCAAAGATAACCCAAAAGAAGCAAATGTGGCCTTTGTTGACAATCCACCAAATGTTGACATTTACTGAAGAATTTATTGATGAAGAAGAAGATTTATATGTACTCTAAGAAACCAATGTTTGTGATGACAGGAAGGAATCTAAGGTAGGTCAAAACTCAAAAACTCAACATGAATGGCTACCCAGATTGTTCGGGAGCTTGTAGATCTTTGGAATTTACACTTATGAGGGTTATGAGACAACTTGATGGAGCACTGTGGGAGTAGCTCAACATGGAGGGTTGGCCAACAATTCGGGAGATTATGTAATTCGGGAGTTTGGGGAGGTGGCATCCGGGAACTTGGGAATTCAGCTCAGATACTATATCTTTATGAGGGTTAGGGCAGGCAGCTTGATGGATATCTACCCGGTCCAAGAATTGTTGTTTAAATCAAAAGCTTCTGAAGATTCGTAATTCAATCTTCTTTTCAAGTTGTGTAAGCCTTGAGAGGGGATATTAGAATATAAGGCCTTGTATTTTAGTGTTAATTTAATAGTAGTAAGTATTAACTAATAAACAATAATAACCACTTCAACCATTTTGTGACCATCTCTTACATGATAAAATGACGGACACAACGAATAATGTGTGCATTTCAGTTTCTCTTCATTCCTTCTTTGTGCACCATTTTCTAACAGTCATCTTGGTCTTTTTACCCCTCGGATTTCACCAGAATGGTAACACTTGTCTCCATGAAGAAATTCACGCAGAATGGTAACACTTGTCTCCATCTTGTAGCCTCGTGGAATCCTTTGAATTCTGGTGTCCTTTGACCCTACAAACCCGTGCTGATTTTGAGGCATTATGGGATGGTGACACTTGTCACAATCTCAGAATCCCTATCTCTCTTGATTTTCTTGCCTTCACCTTGTGGCCACTTTGAAACTCTTTGGACCCGTGCAATTATAGATTCTGCCTTAATATTACGTTGAGTCTGGCCTTGTAAATTGTTCCCTTCAAACCTGGCCACGAATGAAGATTTGAATCCCTGTGAAATAGTGTGATCTAAAAGTCCCATGAACACAGCGATCCTCCGTGTGATCTCTGCTGCGACCATTAATCCTGCAACTCTCTGTGAACCCTCAAAAATTTGGTCAAAGGCACGCAAGAACATTACCAAAACCCCTATTATATTTCTTGATTGTATTATTTAGGTGATGTGGGATTGCTCTTGGCCTTGGATGCTCCTGCATCAAGAGGTCTTTGAAAATGTTAAACGAAAAGTGCATCATAAGCAGTATCTTTCGCAGGACAGGGATTTTTGACGAGGTGTTTATTCAATCAGCTTGGTTAATTTTTCTGAATATTTTTTGCACTTTTGTTTAACCGAGCTTACCTTCCGAGAACCCGGCAAAATGTTGATATGGATCAGAGATCTCCAACCTCAAGTTGCCATTAGTTGGGGTCCAATAAACAGAATCAGAACAATGGAAGTAAGCATTGTAGTTGGATGGTAGGGCTTATGTCAGTTTTGACTTTAACAGGATGGTTTTTAACTTTTTTGATTTTCTGTTTCAATATCAAACATTCATCTAGCAGTAAACTCTGAAAATGACTAGAATAATGAATGGTGAGATGATGTGCTTTAGATGAATACCTTAGAGTCAGTTTGGTTTGACACCCATTTAATCTCAAATGGTTGAATCCAGTTCAAGCTTGAGTGGAGAGGGAATTAAATAACGAACTGCACTGCATTTGACAGCCTTTTTCAAAGTTTCTGTTCTTGTTGGCTGTTAATAGTAATATTGGTTTTACCCCTGCTGGAATCTACTGAATGAGCATGTCTTCCAATTAGCACTTGTATATCGAAATATGGAGATACACTGAGCATTTTAGCTCACCTGGATTACGGATTATAATAGTATATTCTGCCATTCCCAGTTTATTTAACCTGTGTTTTCATTTTTGTGATTGAGCTAACATTGTTTAACCTGTTACGCTATTTTCCTAATTAGCCGAAACGTTTTGGATACGGGAGCGGGAGCGGGAGCGGAGTATCTGATACGCGGAAATGACAATTTTTTTTTTGACCCCGGATACGGCGTAGGATACGGCAGTACAAAAACGATATAAAAATTAAAAAATATATAAATTTAAGCCTTCTAAATGGGAGTTTAATTATTAACCACATATTATGCATATGAAAGACACGATAAAAGACAAGTTATAAGCTAAATAAATGAATAACCACAAGTACAACAAACAAGCTAGGATACCGATAAAACTTAGAAACTTAAAAGCATAAAAGTTAAATTAAAATACTTAAATCGAACACAGTGTGAACGTCATGAATCTCATGATATATTAAATTCAATCATCGATCAATAGTCAAAGTTCAAACTATCCTTCATTGTCAATATTCATCATATTCCTCTTCATTAAGAGGATCAAGATCATCTACATCATTATCATTATGTGGTTCATTAGAACCACATGGGCTCGAACCACTCGCACTAGGGCCACTGCTAGTTGCACCCCCTTGTGCATGTAGGTCTCGTGGTGCTACAGAACTTCCCTCATCATCATATTCTCCATGGTGGGAAATAGAAGCATCCAAGTCAACTATCTCTGGATCAATGTCCCAATGTCTTGTTGACCCTTCCTTGTACTCTGGCTGCTTGTGGGATAAAAGACGCAAGTTGGAATGTATGTATACCAAATCTTTAGCCTTTTTAGCCCCCAACCTGTTGTGTTTCTGTGAGTGGATGAAACTATATGTACTCCAGTTGTGCTCAGAGGAAGATGAACTTGCAACCTATTAAGGCTACCCAAACTTCAAAGTCAATGCAAAGTTCAACTTCAAACTTAAACACTCAAACTTAAATTTTAAAAAACTAAAAGAAAAGAGAATAAAAAAATTAAAAACTTGCTTGTTCCAAGACTTTGATTGCAAGAGGCTGCAAGTAAACCGATGAAGTACCATGGAGGTACCACCACATATGAGCATCCATTTTGTATTTGCTCCAAAGAGCGAGAAGGCTATGACCCGTTTCTGCTATGAAATTGCCAAACTCTACCATAACTTGGTCTTGGGCCTCAGGATCAGGGAAGAGCCTAGTCAATGCTGCCATATATCCCTCACTGACTTCCGCATCCCTGTATGGTGCTACCCTCCTTGGCAAGGAAAGGATCTCTGTGCTATAAAATCTAGGAGTAAAAGCAAAAGCCAGTAGATGTAATGGGGTGGTCATTTTGTTCCACCGCTCAATGAGGATTGACTTCACTTATTTGAAAAATATTTCCTTGGGATCTTTTTCTTTTGCATTTATGACGGCTTTTATCTTCTCAATCATTGAGTTAATGCCGTCATATATCTCTTCTAGACAGGTCCGTGTTAGTAAACCGGATCATGCTCATAATGGGCTCCGTAAAACTCAACAAATAATCCACTCTATCCCACCAAGGGTCCTCTAAGATCAGGTTCTTCACTTTTTGAGCCCGTTGAGTGTTTGATTGCCTCCATACAAACCAAAGATTGAATGTTACCATCCTCATGAGTGCCTCTCGCACCTTCACTAGTCGTTTCAAGACGATTGTGTGTGATGCAAACCGAGTCTCAGCAACCTAATAAGAATGAGGAACAAAAATTAAAAATAAAATTGAAAGCTAAAAGAATACTAAAAAACTTATATTTAAATTTTAAATTAAAAAGAAAGAAAGAAAGCTTTTCCTTACCTTCAGTAGCTACAACTGTGAGAATGATTTAAAAATGCCCTGTGACATGTGGTGGTTGGTGAAAAACATTTGGATCTCTTTAGCTTCTGCATACACTTGCTCGATCCACTCTATTTTGTTTGCTATATTCTTTAGCATTAAATTCAATGAATGCACGACACATGGTGTCCAAAAAATATGCCCATATCGTGCCTCAACTAACATCCCCGCAGCATTGCAATTTTTGGCGTTGTCCGTTATGACTTGGACAACATTTTCAGGGCCCACTGCCTCAATGGACTCAAAGAGAATGTTGGCTATAAATTGGGCATCCTTCACTTGCCCCTAACAATCAGTTGCTTTCGAAACCATTTCCCCCTTAGGGCATACTGCAATCACTTTGATTAAAGGGTGGTTTCTTGCATCCATCAGAAACAATGGACACACTTGTTTTGGTCCATGATTCCCTAATTGGTTGCAAGGAGGTTTCCACATTTTTTTTGTTTATCCAAAAGGGTGGTGCGGATCTTCTCATATCCTGGTGATTTATACCCTTTTGGTGCCTCATTGATGGCTTTCACCATCTCATGCCAATAAGGTGATCTCACAACATTAAAAGAAAGCCCATTAGCATATACACACCTTGCAATGTGTTCATCTGCAATTTCCTTGCTATCATTCTGAAAGGCCTTTTTTAATGGCCCTCTTGTCTTACTTTTCTTTCGTGTAAGGGAAGCATTCTCATCCGTGGAGATAGGAGCCACAAATGGATGTGGCATGGCCACAATTGGGGATCCATTAGGTGATGGAGCAACTAGAGGCCTCGCTAAATGAGATGAACCTCCTCTTTTGGCCAATGGATGATACACTCTCATAGCCACATTTGCCTCTGCATCTTCCTGCTCTTTGATATATGCCAAAACTTTTGCTTTTGACACCCCAACATTATTCCTCCCCTTGGATACTCTTACACCATTACCCGTTATGGCACACAAGTGGCTTTTCACCCTACTGTAAGAGCCTTTGAATACTCCATCACAATCATTGCATTTCCATTCAAAACAACCACCGCCTGCAATTTGTTGAAGTATTGTTACATGCCTCCATAACGGTGAATTTGGGTCAAAGTCCTCGGCCAAAGATGCCCAGAAGAAGCAGAACTTGTTGTTGCCATTGTAGAAATACCTACAAGGTTCAAAAAAAAAAAAGCAAAGAAAAAAATGGCATGCAATTGCATTGTGATTGAACAATGAAAATTAAAAAATTTAAATAGAAAGAGCAAAAAAAAGATGAACATAAGAAAAAAAATGCAATGTGCGAAAGATTAAATAACAAAAAAAAAAGAGAAACAAGGTTAGAAATTAAAAAAAAACTTACCTTCACTTAGTAAACTACAAATCCTTCACAAATCTTTCTCCTTTACAGCTCCTCACACTCCTACAAGTTTAGCAATAGCTCTTCAAACCCTAGGCAAACACAATGCAATTTTGGAGGGGCAAAGGTAAGTTTCTTTGCTTTATGTTTTGTTTTTGTGTTGTTCTTTTGTTTTATTGTTTAGAGTTAGCTTTTAGGGTTTAGATTAGAAGAATGTTTTATTTTTTAATGTTGTGGGGCTTTAAAAACATGAAAAAAATAAAAAATAAAAAAAAAATATATTTTTTTTGCAAGTGGGAACGGGCAGAGGGCTGCGGAAACGGCCGGGTACGGCACAGCCCTCTGCCCGTTCCCTGCCCGCTCCCACGCCACTCCCGCCGCCACTCCCGCTCCATGCCACTCCCGTACCCGCTCCCGAGGCACCCTCCTGCTGTTTTGGCAACGTAGCTATTTTCTACACTCTGAGTTAACTCTAGGATATTAATCCTGGCATCAATTAGCTTCATCTTTGATGTTTGCAAATCAGCAATATCTATTTTGACAAATGATAGCCTGAGGAGATTCCTTCCAAAATTATTGTCATTGTACTGTTAATCAAGTTCTATATCTTGCCTCTTTTGCACTGTAAATCAAGTTTTATATCTTGCGTCTAGCAGGCTGATACTCTAAATCAAGTTTTACATCTCGCTTCTATTGGGCTATCTGTTCCTGAATCCTTCATAGAAAATTCATCAGAATTCTTTTCCAGTTTTATCTCCATGTTACTTCATTAGAGTTCTAAACTTGTTTGGAGGTGCTCTCTTGCAATCTATGCTTGGTTCTGTAGGGTTTAGTGTTTCTATGCTCATAATCTTGCTTTGTCTTTCCACTGTATGGAAATCTATTTTCTGTCATTGAAGGAATCTCTCCAAGTTGGATCCTTTAATCTGATTCTAAATACGAGAATATTGTTGCATTCTTCGAAAGGCATTCCTAATTCTGACAATCTTTGATGTCTTTTCTGTTGAGGTACTATCCTTGGGTATGATGCATTCTACTGTATGCGAAGTTTTTCATTTGTTTAGGTAGCAATAGCTTGTCTATTTAGAAAGGGTCTTCCTTTTATGTCCATAATTGCTTGCTTTGTCAAGTTTTAATTATTACTGGTCTAACTAGGAATTGCACTGCAGGGCACGCCTTGCTGTATCAAGTGTCATTTTTCCTCGAAGAACTCTAGAAAGTTCTGAGGCGAGGGAAATTCGCAGGGCTGTAATTCCATTGCTATGCTCAATTTTTTTGACCATGCAAGGAGCTGGCGAGGCAGTTGAAGGTGGAGGAAGCTTAGCTGTGGAGGTATATCACAAACTTATGCATGTATATAGGGTGTCTTATGTGTGCCATCTAGCCTCACTCTACAGAATCCATTCTTCACATTGGAAATGAAACCATTCATGCGTTTGTTTTGAAGGTGACTGAATATGAGCTAGAAGGCTTGACAATTGGGTGTTTCTAAAGAAAAATCTAGGTTCAATGTCAACTGTTACTTCATAATTGTACATTTGTTTCTAAGTTATGCTAGGTGATGTCAACTATGTGAAGTTGATTGATATCTTTTCTGATTTAATGCTTATTTTGATAGTCAATTGACGAAGTCACTATCAAGCAAGGCCAACGTGAAGCAGAAAATATGATAGTGGAAGCATATGCAGCTCTCCTTCTTGGTTTCTTATCAAAAGAGAGGTTAGCACTGTAGATAGGCTTGTTTATTTATTATTTAATACTTTGAGGACAAGTACTATAGTTTTCTATTTAATAATCTAAATATGCTGATTCATATAACGGGATGATGGTTTTTGATATTTTGTAAATAGCAAAAATGCATGCCATGCCATAGCTCTTTGCCTACCTGGTCGTAACTTGAAGGCTCTTGTTCCTGTACTGGAGAGATTTGTTGTAAGTATTTTTCAGTACAATTTTCTCCTATCAATTGGTAATCCTTCTTACTCGTGTCTTTTCACCTTAGCCACTGGATCTATAACATCTGAAACTTTCATAAAACCTTTTGCATTCCTTATAGCTACCAGTACTCTTCCACTGTATGTTAAATATACGTAACTCGTTTATGAAAATAAAATATATTTGCAAAGTACGGGCCTTTACCATTTCTTTCCAATTTTATGTGTAATGGAGCAAGGAGATGGGTTACTTAAAGATGCTGTATACATGTTTTCTATTAGCTTTATTTGTATTTGCCTGTGTTCTGGTTTGATGCAGGCTTTTCATCTGTCATTGAATATGATTTCATCAGAAACCCATGCCAGTGTTGCAGAAGTTATCAAGTCTTGTAAGCAGCCAATGTAAGCTAGCAGTGCACATGGTTTATGTAATATATTTGCATTTGACCTTCCTTACCTTTTCAAGTGTCACTTGAAGGCCTCCATTTTTAAACAGATTTTCATATTTGTAACAGTGATGAATTTAGTGGTATTCTTAGCAAGTTCCTAGATTGTAAAATATGTAAAAACTTCACATATTTGTGAACATTCGAGATATATTTGGGGAGAATACTGCAGACTGTTCTTTAGAAGTTGGTATTTTATAACTTCAGCATCCTGACACTAGGATAATGGAGAAACACCTCAAAATTTCTCAGCAGCGTGCAATTTTGTTGGGCCCTAACAGGTCATTAGAAGAGGTCATGTTCTATTCCATGCCCCTTTCAAATGATAATATGTGGCCCCAAATACAGCAACTCTGTTTTTTCATTTGTATCATTTTCAGCATGGAGTTCTATTAACGAAAGTTCTATTACAGTTTTCGTCTTTTGTATCAGAAGCTATTTTTTGAAACTGAACACAAATTTTGTTGAGCTAAGGCAGGGGAGGTAAACAAGATTGCCAATTCAATAATACATTTCCAATGTTTGATGACACAATCAGGCCTCATTTTGAGAGTTTTGATTAATAAGAGCAAGTTAGAACAAGATGGATACAGAAGGATGTTCGGGTAAATAGAAAATGATGTATTCACAAATTGGTGCCACCTTCTACTCAGACAACTAAATGACGTGCCATGAAGATCTTAATATGGAACAGCACATCAAGAGAGTATTGCATTTCAATTCAGTATTTAAACATATATGAAGTAAAGCATCAACACAAAATCCTTCAGTCACATGAACAAATATTCATTAATCTTTATTGAGTTCAATTTATTTTGTTCCGATCAAATCCACTTGTCATCTCTACAAAATCTTGACTGAACATCATTAGACCCAGGGTGCATTTGATGGTAATTCATTCTAAACTTTAAAGCAGACTTGTTTGTTCTAAAGCAAACACTTAGGTACAAAATAAATTTTTGTTAATCATTGATGCCTTTAACCTTCATTTTTAAGGCATTGAAACTTGAGCTCTCAAATGCCCTGCTGGTGCGATGGCCACTGATCCCCCTCCTCAGGCACTGACTTTCAATTCACTAGTTGTGGCCCAGTCATGCCAGCAGGTAGTTTTAGCATGGCACTGCCTCTACTCAAATGGACATGAAGAACGCGTCTATGTATCGCCCGGATCCTTAGCATCAAGCTCCATCCACAGCTGGCCATCAAGGGAAATGCCTCAGATTCGCCAAGCAGCACAACTCAGATTTAATGCAATTTTCTCTGGTGCAGTTTAAAGTCTGATCCACAATAATTCGGTTCCATTTTTTGCAACATTTCTTCTTTTTCATCCTCAAATAGCCTTTCCATAAACTTCCTTGTGGAAGGCCTGATTGGAATGTCTACCAAATCTTATATTTTTTGTATAACCGCATCTTCTCTTAATCCTTTTACTCAGAAATATGCTTCAAAACCCCTTATTTTCCATGATTACCCAGCTGCTCAGTCCTAAAATTTACTCTCAGAAATACTGCTCTGCAATCTTTTTGTTCACAAGGTATTTTAAACTGAATTCATGTGGCCTGGTTTATAACATTTTTACGTTGTGTGGTATGTAATCAACAACTGTTTTTACCTACCCATTTTAGTTGACACTAAACTTAAAATGTCATGTCAGTACTTTGGTTGTTTTGCTAATGAAGCAAATCATCACAGTTGATAGTGTGATAGCAACTAATTTATCGCTTTGGTTCCCATTCTCATGTGACCGGGTTACTTATTTTTTAATATTACAAAAATGCTTACCCAGCGTATCAAATTCATTTGAGCCTCACCATTTACTAAGTAGAGAAAAATAGCATATCCCAAATTTAATGTACATTAGTAAAAATAAATCAATCTCAGAAACTCAACTTTCAAAATATTAAATCATTCATTCAAACAAAATATCATTTTGTGCTTCAACTTTAGTTTCTTCTTTCAACTTCTTCCTTCATAAAAGTCTTGTCAGCAACATTAAAAAAGGGAAAATCTCAGAGAGAATTAATGAGTCTGTGAAATTTATAAATTACAATAACATAAAATGAAATCACATCCTTGAATCACAAATAACAATAGTTTAAATAAACAGAGTTCCAATTCCAACTTCTTCACCACATATGCACCGCCTACCCATGTATAACACTAGAACATGACAAACACAACCTAGGATTCTTTCAACAATGAATTTTCAGCCAACAAACTCCAATTTTTGGAACACTCTGCATATGCCCTGTCAACTAGCCAACATCTGCCATGTCGACTAGCCAACATCTGCCAAGTTTCTTTTCTGGCTCGAGAAGGTCTACTTTGTTCTTGGATATAATTTGTTCTGCATCCCCTGTCACCATGCAAACACATTCCGCCTTTTGAGCAAGAGAATTAATGTTGCTTTGTATCAAATTGACTTGGACTCTTTTCCAGCGCCCAACTTCTGATTTAAGTGTGCTAAGGACTTGGTCAGTTAAGGCTTTTAATCTTATCTTTGGAAATCCACACTTCTTCATGTAAAGTAGAAACTAAAAACAAAGAAAATGAATCCTCAATTTCGTTAGTGAGGGCCACAAAGTAATGGTCATTGCCTCACCTTTCTTCACAATTGGCTGCAGTCCCGCTGTGTGATGGTCTACATAGTCTAGGACAATCCTTGCTTAAAATTAAGCAAACTCTATGGCATTTGAGGAGTCTGAACTGTTCTTCCGAGCATTTTTAATGGCATCTATCTTTCCTTTCACTTTGAGTAATTTGACTTTGTTTACCTTCAAATTATTTTACACTATTTTTACTCGTAATAATTGCTCTTGCAAATCTAGGAAAATTGAAAACTATTCAATCAATGTATTCTCAATATCAGCAAACACGTTCTAAACGACTATTTTGATTATAATTTAATCTACCAAGTTGTCTTTTTCTTGTTTCGGTTCACCTTTCAACTCTGCAATCTTTTTCTTATACCCTGGCAACTTGATCAATAGTTATAGCATTAAAGGGCTTGATCATGGAAAGAGTGGCGGACTTCTTCATTTTATAGACAAGTCTGCCACAATTTGAGTTTGTGTGGTCATTATTCCTTCACCTCCCCCCTTCCTCTTACATCTAGTAACGGATTTGGATTTTTTGTACCCTCATACGTCAATTCAATTTAAGGTTCTTCCATGATAACCATGTCAACATTTTCTTGCCTCTCTCTCTAATATTCAAATTGCTGCCTCCAATTTTGATGATATGGCTTTGGGAAACCACTGTAAGTGCGTAGTGAGGGATCTTGGCTTACTTGTGCTGGACATTGACCTACATTTGCATGAACATAAGGCACTTGAATGTGTTCTGGGTTATAAATGGGTACTTAATCAAATGGTGGGGTAACTATAGCTGAATCCAAATCAACTGAACCATGCACAATAAATAGAAAATGAATTAATGTCCATACTGCCATCCATGCATTTGAAAAGTGGAATTGTCTGAAGTTTCAGTTCTCGCTACTATGGTACCCAATCAAAAATTGGAGAATCTATTTTGCTATGGCTGTGCGTGAGGATCTAGAGAAATAGAGACAAATTGAGTTAAATAGGGGCTTCTTTTCCCCTTAAGAGATCCCATAGAAAAATTCTTATGACTCGAGGGATATTTGTGAGCATGGAACTTTGAGGTATATTGTGCTTAACCAAAATTTTCCCTAAATTTCAAAGGAAAAATGGGAAGTCAAGGTACTGCCTCATAGTCTCAAGATTGGGGCTACCTGTTCAATGTCAAGTTGATGGTTCTTGGTTATGTATTCCACATCTTTGTTGTAATATCCAATAGTTTTTAGGGGATTGACATTTTGAGAAAGAAATTGTGGGAGATATGCTGTGGTTGGAGTTAATGGTGGTAGGGGATTCTTCTTTCAAATGGATGGTTAACTATAGTAGCGTTCTAGATTGTGTTTTGGAAATGACTACAAAAGCTTCTAGGTTGATGATGCAATGGACTGTCCTGGGGGAAGTTACAAAACCTTGAAAGATGTGATTTATAGATCCTTCCCTGCTCTTAATATCATGGGGATAAAGTTTGATGGGAAAGCATGTATTAGCTCCTATTTTTGGCCTTCATGCAATAGTACTTGTTCCTTCGCAGATTTGAGGCAATCCATGTAGGAGCCCTAGTTTTAGGTTGTAGTAGCCCTAGTTTTAGGTTGTAGTAGCTTTTCTTTAAACATTAGAAAAAAGATAGTTGTACTTTAATTTGTTCGACTAGTATAGCAAACTAACTTTTATTGTAAGATTTTTTTCGGATATTAATGAAAGGGGTTAAGGTCCCCTGACCCTCTTTTACTAAGAAAAAAAGGAAATGAATTAAATATTGGAAGCAATAATGGGAACAATCACTCAAGTTGGGACAATAGTGTCAACCAAATCAATTGAACCGAGGGTAATCGAGGGAACAATGATAAGAACTACTATTGACTTCCACTATTCATTAGGTTTCTGGGCACCCAACATATCTCTTGACACATTAGCAAATGGGGCATCACCGACAATATACAACATTTTAGAAATGGGGTAGTCATGCTAGAAGACTAGGATTTAATTATCTCAGAGACTGATCGATGTAGTAACAACATCAAAGTGAGTTATAGAATTAGAACTTTTTTGCATCACTACTTGTTTGAATACTATGGACACAGGTTCTCCTATAACTTGAGGGCTTCCTACTGCTTCAATGTTTTGTGGTGTCTGATCCTCCCTCCCTTAGATAACTTGGTAAAGTCCTCTTGATTGTTTGCTACATCCATAAAAATATCATGCTCGAGGTGTGGTTGATGTTTATATTTCACATTTATTTTATGCCTAATAGAATGAAGTAATCTACTATCCTTCTCAAAAATCCCAATTGCGAGAATCCTCGCTTCCTCAAAATGGTATGACACAAGGTGCTCTCCTCTAACCTTCCACATGTTAAATAGCCGAAACATTTCCTCTCCAATATCTATAGGCAACTTAGATATCACAACTTGATTCTTTTGTTTTTATACTAAGATAATATTAGCGGACGATAAGAAACTGTTATCCAAATAACTCTCCTAATAACATTATACTTTCATTCTAGCTCTGATGTTTCACATTTCAGGTTGTGCGCGCTTCTTGCGCGCCCCTTTACAGTCTTGCCTTCAAAATCAGTTGTCCCTGGTCCTCCTGTCGCGCGCCTTCTTTTCTTTTCTGCCGCCGCGCGCCCTCCTTCAGATGAATTCCTCTCGCACCCGACCTCCAAACTTCAAATGGTTATAACTTTTGACCCAGAGCTCCATTTTTCACAAAAAAACTGACTTTTTGAAACGAGCACAATGTCCTCTACGCCACAGAAACGTGATTTCTTAATTTTATTGGGGTTAGATGTGCAAAAAATTCGAAAATGTCTCCATCACGGAAATACACAGTTTCATGCCCAACCACCGCAATTAATGAAGCATGTACCCCATTTCTTCTTCCAGAAAGCTAAAATACATATGTAAGATGATTTGTAAGGGTGCCCATGCCATTTTCAGACCATTTAATTGCAGTTGTTGGTTGGTGAGAAGATAAATTCGAGTTTCACTCTTTCTCTTTCTCTCATTCATTTTCTATATATTGTAAAAAACTTCTCATTTGAGGAGGGAGATATTCTGGGATGTGGGAAAACTCTGTAAAATTTGTTTCTTGACACCATTGAGCTACAAACCCTCTCATGGGCTTGGCAAGTGTATTTGTGCCTCTATTTCAACAATGTAATGGACTGTGCATATTCTTAGAGCAATAAAATTGTGTTTGTGTTCTTTCAACCCTTGCATTGTTTTGTTGTATCTCCTTGCCCCTCTATTTTTGTTGTTTTTCTGTGCATGTATGTCTCATTTGCAGGTGCATGATGTTGTGTTTCATGGAGATTTAGTGGTAAATGAAGATCTGGGTCTGTGTCACATTGGTCTGACCTCTCTCAACTCCATTTTTTTCTGTATTCTCCCTCAGTAGGATATTTCACCCCCTTTTCTTGGTGCTATCACCTCTGTAGTGTAGGATTTCTTAATTTTCATGCTCTCTCTCTCTCTCCTTGGTCCCTTGGAATTGTTAGATTAAGAGTAGATAGTCGCATTTCCTTCCTTAGAAGTAGTTTAGTGTTAGGATTAGGTAGAGGAACCAACCTTTTCTGGAGGTCCATCTCAAGTAGTAAGTCCCACAGTTTGAGAGACGGTCCAATGTTACCCAAAAACATTGGTTGCTCATTCACATAGGCATGACAAATTAGAGGGTGCCGTTTTTTGGTGATAACAAAAACTTTTTTGATAATCAAATGATCGGATACATGTATAGATAAGACATGGAAAGGGCTCAAGGCTCCCTATTGTATACACCTAAAATTAGTCATTACCAATTTTATTAATTATTACCTCCTAACATTACTAACATTCACCTTACATCTACGAACATTATCCTTTTTATCCCATCTTCCCATCATCCTAATTAACCTCCACTTACCATCCAAATTACATGCTTTCATATGTTAGGAATTTAATATTCCTAGTCACCTAATGCTACCTACTAACCTAACCCCTCCTACAAATCATCCTACTAATCCTTCATCAACTCCTAATCACATATAGAAAATTCTAACCTAATCTTAGAACTCTCCACCACCTTTCTCAAATTCTCTAATTCTAGAGCTTTTCTCTTCTACCACCTTCCATGAATTTTTAATTCATGGAAATCCCCTCTCTAGAATCTTCCATCCTCATAGTCATCCTCCTCCTTCGATCCATCCTAGCCATCAATTATTCTATAAATCAAGCTACCACCCTCCATGCAAATCATCTTAGAAGAAACACACTCAACTCTTATCATTTTGGAGAAAAATCAAGCAGCTATACTTAAGTGCTGCCCAATCTTGAAGGCAATCAACAACCAATCAAACAAACAACTATCTTGAAGTAAGCAATCAATCTTGGGGCAAATCCATTCCTTCAAGGAGCAACTTAACTCAAGGTAAAAGGAGGTAAAAATTGTCTTAAATTGATTATCTTGAGTGCTTTACTCCTTTGACCCAAATTGAGGTGTTAGGATTAGCTCTAGGTAAAGAGATTTGATTGATTTTCATGGCTTTCACTTCGTATGCTTGGAGCTCAAATCATAACACATCTCTATTATGAGTATTGTACTCTCCTAGAAATAGAAGTATTTGCCAAACCTTAAAATGCTCTCTCACGGCTGAAGAAATCCTAGGATACTTTACATCATGAATGACTTAATAAACAATACAACAGAACTCATTCTAGATCAGAGTGTGATTGGGGCAAAATAAGTGATTAATAACACAACACAAACCACATGACAAATTTTTATCCAACGAGGACTAGTGAATTAGAAACTTTACATAAATTAATTACCAACACTTTTTAGAGGGCCACTAATCCCCCTCAGCGTAATATAATTCAACTTGATTCTAATCGTAACATCTTCTTACCCTATATAAAAAACACCACTAAAAAAATTTTCAAAAATCTCGAGTAAAAAGGGTATTGTAAACCTCCTTCCTTCTTATTAACACAATGAGGAGCAACCTCAATTCCCTTCAAGATAAAATTGAAACTAAGCTTAATAGCGGTGTGTATATGATTAAATGCTATTGTGGTAAGCTATACATAGGTGCAATGAGAAGATCAATTCAAACATAGATCAAATAATATTATAAAGACATCAAGTATGACTAGTTGAACACTCACTCCATATCAAACGCTCCATTTTTATCGATTCAACTATGGTCATTGCCTCAGAAGATCATTACATTAAAAACACCTTCGTAAGCTATTGAAATTATGCATCACAATGATAACATTAATATAGATAAAGAGTGGTTTATTCGCAATACCTAGAAACCTGTTGTCCTTAGCCTCCCCGAATAAATCTCACCTCCTTATCCTTCTCGTTGAACATCTATGTTTAACTGTAAAAGTTTTGAATTAAATAGAGGTTTAATCTAAATTAAGATCATGTTTATGATAAAATTAATTTAGTATCTTGATTGACTAAAACTGATATTAGAATTAAAATTAAATACAAATTTCTAAAAATTAATCTAAAATTAAAAATTCTCATTTAAGCAACTATTTTAAAATATACGCTCTTACAAATTTAATTAATATCCCGTTAAACTTTTTCCCTCTTAAATAAAAATTGGTATTAAAAGTAATAGTGAGAATTTCTAAGACTTAATATAAATATAATTATCCTACCTAATCCAAGTTTTAAAAACACCTCCGTGCAAGCTCACTATAATTATATTTATTCTAAATAAATTGTCAACAATTTATATCATTCTTTTTCCTTTCGTCCTTGAAGATGGATTCAATTGTGTGACCCGAAACTTTGGGCTTTTGTATACTTGAACATAGTTCTCTAGATATATTTTACCACGTTAAACTGTGGAAATCTCAGAAATTTAATTTACATAAAATTATAGGGCATCAAAAACACAATCAATTAAATATGAAGCCATGTGAAATATTTTTCCTTCCTTACATTCCTTGAAAAATTTGAGAAGATAAGAAGGATAACAACTCATCCCAATTAGAAAAAAATCCATCTTTTAGTAGATTATGAAGTAATGACAACCAAGTAGTATTGACATGGTTAGACAAACTCCTTCCAAATAATCTATTTAATAAAATAATAGCTTTCTTGATGAGAATCTTGAATACTCAGACCAAATATAACATATCATGATACTTTCTCCATGAATTTGTACGTTCATTCCACTTTTTCAACAAATCATTTATTTGATGAGTTGTTTTCCATGAAGCAAGCCATTACTTAGATTTAAACCAATTTTGGTATTTTAAGTATTTTTCAAATGGCAAACCCGATGGTATCTATAATTAATTTCACAATTGGGGAATATCATTTCCCACCCCTGACTTCACAGCAATGACACACATCTCTAATTAGTTATCTGCATGGAAACACTTACAACTTTATCATTGCTCACTTTTTCGTCACTCTTTGCAAATATGAACTCCATGTCCCTCAATTCTCTACCTGAGATCGTTGGAGTTCTGTACGTCAACATTCCTGAAGTGGATTTTAGAACACCAATCAAAATGATCATGTATTAATCAACTTCCACATGTATCTCTAATCGTTCCTCTTCACTAAAATCAAAGTGAAATGTGTATCTAACAAAACCTTGATAAAATAAAATATGAGCTTTCTTCCATATTCCATTTAGTAAGAACACCTTATTAAATGAAAACAATTAAATTCAGGTGACTCCACTTTAATTATCTTTGTTTGTTAAACTCAGGTAAACCCTGAGGCTCGTTCTCGTTCAACATACCAAATATACGACAAATAATCATATAAGGGTGTGGAGGATCAAACAAGGTTTCAGGTAGTGCTAGGGTTTTGAGGAACGACTATGGTCTTGAATAGGGTTAGAAGCATGGTGTGAATAGAGACATATTTATGCAAGGTGTAAGGTTACAAGCAGAAAAAAAGAAAAGGTTTGCGAACAAAGATAAAGACAGGGGTTAGACAATAGTGGACCCAAGCCACAAATTCTTGGATAACAAGTGACATAAAGATTTAGAATACCTGACAGGGTTGACAGGTGAGTCCTGCAATACTCATTCCTTTATAAATATGTATCAAGCTTCTTGTGGCAATACAATATTATTTAAACAACAGAAAACATGAGAAACATAAACATAAACAAGGAGGGAAGAACAAAAATACAATAAGGAAAACATATTTCCAAAGGTTAAAAATGGTGAAAGCAATAATAGTAATTAAGACAAGCACATAGTCATTAATAGTAATGAAAAACAAGGGTTTGAAAAGGTGGAACATATGTAGGGACCATTACTGGGATTGATGCCCCTAGGAGCTTTTACAATCCCCTGGGATTATGCTATGCAACATCCTATAGTATATCATATTGTTTATCAACACTCTAGTTTTAAAAATTACACAAGGGAAATGGATGGAGTGTGGGGATCATACACTCATCCACGTATGATAGGGCACCCACATGCCAACTTGCCAAATATAGGGGAGAGACTAATATACATGGACATAAAACTATAGAAAAGGATCTTAAGACATAGAAAGACTAAAAAGTTGAAGTACAAAATAAGTAAAAAAACTCACATGTATTCTACCAAATACAACACAACAACCCAACAGTAACAAATATAACAAAGAAAACACAATATATTCAAGATCAAAAGATCGAGATGAGGAGAAGGAAAAAATGAGCAGAGAACTATATGATGGAATAGAAATATATCAAGCCATGAAACAATATTAGCAATTGAGTCACAATACACAAGCACCCCTTAACAATACATGCAAATAACATGGGTTAGTATTGGAAAACAAAGAGAATTGTGACAAAGGACATGGAGGCGAGCTCTATCTCAAATAAGAAATGGTAAGATATACTTGGAAAAAAATGAGAGAAAGAAGAAGCAAATAATGAAAAAAGGAAGCCTATAGCCCCACGTCAATGTCATTAATGCGGTCATCTAGACTATATGTCAAGGAACTAAAGGGCATTGAAAGAAGGCTTGGATATATATATATATATATATATATATATATATATATATATAAACAAAGGAACATTACAAGGATGATAAGTTGAAATAAATTACATAATCCAATTGAATATTGACAAGGAAATTAATTAATTCAAAAACAAATAAACACCTTGCAAGCCAACATGGAGAAAGGAAAACAAGAGTTGACTTTAAGTATGAGCACCTTAGATCAATTGAAATAAATAGAAGGAAATAATCCAAGAATGACTAAAAGGGATGACATATTGCACATAAAAGAGGCAAAATCTACAATAACAAACAAATAAGTAAAATAAACTATCTTGAAGGATCGATATGGGGAACTCAAGTCTTGGGTAGAAATAGTAGGAGGAATATCATGAAAACAAAAATAACTCATAAATAAATATGTCAAAGTCTAGATAAGGGAATAAAAAGATAGAGAAGAAAGGGATAGAAAAATTATTATTAAGGGACTAAAAGACTATAGACAAATTGAGAACACCAACAAATTGGTAAGAGAATTTCTTGAAGACTAGTTGCAATGGTTAGGGCATAGTCACAAAGCCAACACGATTGGAAGAGCCATACAAAAAGAAAGAAAACACATATTAGACTTACCTTGCACAACATAGAAGATAAGAATATGATACTAAGGAACAAAAGGTTTCTTCATGGTACCCAATTTTATCTAGATGAAGACCTAACACTTGGGAAACAAGAAGAGAGAAGGAAGAAATGAGAGAAAGTGAAGGCAACAAGGGAAGCAAGAAAATGAGCATGGTTATGCAATGGAAAAGACCAAATCAACCATTGAATAACACATAATAAATTGGGATCTAGGGTCCACTTGGAGAACATAGTCTTGGTAATATGTAATTATAGAGGATATCCTTAAAGAAGAGGCCCTAGGTTGGGGCCTATATCAAAAGGAAATAATATTATCATTATAATTGAAACTCATGAGCATGATGATTGCAAAGTATCAAACTTCAAAGGATAAATGGAAATTTTAGTTGGGAATGAAAGTAGAAAGGACATGGAGGGATAACAATGTTGATTAGAGAAACATGGTGTCAAATTATATAAGTGAAGAAACATGACCCGAAAAAACAATATTTATGGCTGTAAATAACATAAAATGAGATAACAATGTGGCTTGCATCACTCAAAAATGACATTTTAACATATAGTGTGTCCAGGGAAGTCATAATAATTGGGGTCTTTAATGCGATAAAAGCAAACAACTAGGCTATTAACTTAATAAATGAGGGGGGAAGAACAAAAATCCATCATGGCTAGAGGAAGAAGACCATATTTGGGAGAAGAATTCACATGCTGAAAATAAAGGTGTTAAAAATACAAGGCATAATTATTAGGGATATGTAGCCTCTATAACATGGTTATATACAATGACATGAGAGCATGACCAAATTTAGGCAACATTACTTGCAGAACATAGAATGGTGAAAGTGTAGTAGAGTACACTATTTTTTCATAGGAGTGTATTTGTAGATTGCTAGAATTAGAAATAGGGGACTGCCCTATAGAAATGAAATCATACCATAACACAATAAATGTGAAGATTAACATGCATCTAAATAATCATCCAAGAGAACAAACACATCATAACCAAATAAAATCACCTTTTCAAAGAAATATTTTTATGACTTCCGAGAACAAAGAAAATTTTAAGGAAACCCTTGAAAAACATCTTTAAGAAGCATAGGATAGAGTTTTAGCAACAACCATCCAATGTAAAGCAATATGATGATTCCCATCATCTAAAAAGCACTAAGCATTTGCAAAATATCTAGGCCTAAGAAGAGAAACATAAGCAATTTTATGACAAAATATATAGGGAGTGGATATCCTAAAATATAGGATGCCTATTCTAACTCCCGTGCCTATTCTAACTCCCGTAACTAATAACACGATATGAGATGAGTTGTTTAAACAACTCACGACACAATATAAATGCATGTTATTATAAATAACATGACAACTAAATTATCAACAAATCTCAAATACATAGAATTATCTCACATAAATGTGAGCACTAAACCAAAGAATTCCTAACATTCCCCCCTTAGTGCGAACATGGGGAAACCCTGTCTTTGTACTTGCACCTGATTTCATGATTAGGTGATTTTTATTGCAAGATGATCACAAACCCGTTATGTGGTTTTCAAATAGTTAACCATGAACCAAAAATGGTGATTTTCAATTGGAGTACCACAAACCAAAAATGAAGGTTTTCAAGTGGTTTACCTACAACCACATCATGATGTGCCAAGTACTATTTTTAGCCCTCTTCACATTTCATCGCAGGGAATAACATAGGAAATTCTATTGCTCATACACACTAACTGAAAAACTGGAAATGGAACATTGGATCATGTTCCCCCCCTCAATGTGAAATTTCCACTTATTCCACAAACCAGATAGGAACACTAAAATTTGAACAATGAAAAATACAACGGAAAACACACTGAAAGCAAATACACACACCACAGAAACGTCACCATAGAAAAATGCGGCCCTGTCGTTGGCGACTGATGAGAGATCGCTGATTGACCTCCAACCTTCATTTGCCTCTATCCTAAGATATAATGCTGGTAGCTCAGTCGGATTTGATCATGAAGCTCAATTTTACATACCTTAGTCAGACATCAGATACTATCGAAAATGCGTTCGTAAGACAATTTGTTTTTACAAATATTGGGCACTTTTACATAATACTAGACACAAGATATTTTGACAATAATGACAAGAGATAACAACTCTATTGACATTTTTAGACTTTGGCATACATTATTTTGATAAATGACTCACAATAATTCTTGTACAAGAACCGTGGACAAATAACAACAAAATAAACTATGCTTAATCTACTCTTTTGACAATATGGCATGAAATAGCCACTGTAGTGTTAAATATGACTCTTGTGATTATAAAATGGCACTTCTATAATACAAAATGACTTAACTCTTGACTTTGAATGACACTCATATGAAACTTTTTAACGTATTGACGAATTCAACCAATATCAACCCGACTGAAAAATGGACACAACACTAATGATATTACTATTAAATTTTAAAAACTAATACATGGGATTACTTAAAAAAAACTTCAAAAACAAACTATATGCTAAAAAACTGAATTTAGCAAAAACCACTATCGACCGAGCACATGCGGATCAAAATGGAGATGTTGTGGCTGATGCAACTCGCAGATATTTATCAAGGGGTTAGACGACTTGATGAACATCTCCACTCATTACACAACTTGTATTCTCGCGTTATTCTCTGAAAGACATGGAGACATCTGTACGAGAGGGTAATCCGCGGGCTTCCTAATCCACTATCAATGAGAGTAACATGGTAACGAAATGGAGGAGTCGTTACAGGTAGCAATTGAGGATTCGAATCCTTCGATGAATATCCAAAAATAGAACTTGCATATTCAAACTGGGCGATCAAATGATAAATTAATAGTCCCTGGCTATCCCTGCGCAGGTTCACATCTGTCTAGACTGCACTATTGTGCACATAGATTAGAAACCACTTGGTGATACCAAAATTGTCTCCTTGGGCTTCTTAAGGGCAAAGTTGATGGTTGAAACTTGTTGGGAGCAACTCATAAAGCCCCGAAGTAAACCGAGACCTGATTTGGATACCCATTAGGCTCCTTGTGCTTATTACTGAATTTTATTCCTCTACTCTCTAGGAAAGCCACTTTTCTATCACCTTCTTCTCCACTAGTAAGCCTCAGTTCTAGTAGCCCTTCCTTAAGGGTTTTCTTGGATTTTCTCTTCTGATAGTGAGTTTCAAAATTGAATGAGTGAAAATTTTAGTACACTTTATCCCAAAGTAATGCCTGACAAAGTTTGGCCCAACAACTCAACTCCTAAATGCTACTTTCGAGCTCAGTCATTCTCTTCTTAGGCGTAATTAGGATTCTTAGTCTCCATAGGTAGATGGCATTGCAATGGAAGGAAAATTGTTGAAAATACCCTTTTTATTATTAAAACTTGAGACACGATTTGAAGGTTTAGTGCTCCTTTTTAATCCCTCCAATCACTATTGAAAAATTTGCTCCTAGGCCTCAAGTAAACTGGACTACAGGCTTGCAGACCTATTGTCGCGAGAATAGAAGATATCAAGAATATTTCAACACTTCAAACTTTAATATATGCTTCCCCTAACTGTCTAAACGATGGCTAATGAATATCAAGCTTCAAAATGAAGTCTAATCCCTTCAAATGGTTAACTCACATTTAGGTCCAAACCCTCCTTCAACACCTACAAATTTGTTCCTAAACTGTCAAGAACAATAGCTATTCAAGGGATGGTCATGCTTTAAAACTCCCAAAATCTGTGAGAAAAAGGCGTTAAGTAATTATCTACAAAGTCTCAATATCTAATTCAACCCTTAAGGTCTTTAAAAGCAATTTACCATCAAACCCTAGGCAAGGTTTCCTAGACTGTCCCGAGTGAACCAAAAACCCTATAAAATGCAATATATACTAAATCAATCCCTAAAATTTTAACTAAAAGTCATTATTACCCTGATTAACAGGTTTGTTCTGATAGTAAAGGGAAAATAACTCTTGAACCTTAGAAAATATCCTTTTCTCCAATGTCCTGTTCTTGCTAACAGAGTTCCTCAGCTTGCAAAAGACTGAAATGACTGAAATTGAGATAAGCCTTTAAATGATGCTTGAAAATACTTCAAAATAAATTGATATCAGATTTTCAATTGACTGTGCACTAGAAAATTAATGTAACAAACAAACACTCGCCAAAATGTTGATCAACACAAACAAGATTACAATCTTTTCCCTTACAAAACATAGTTCTCTCTCAAATCTAGTATTCTATTACAAAATTATTCTCACATGCCTTCTTGGAGCTCCGCCACATGTAAAAATGAACTCAATAACTAATTCCATTCGAGTCAATCACTTTTGTACACTTTTCTTAAAACCCTAACTATTTTTTTAGATGGTCCATTCATGTGGAAAATGAAATATTTTTGAAGACTTTTAGACTTTTACACCCACTTGTACCCTAATGAACTTATAAATAACATGTTATGATGGATACTCACCCACTCAAGACACAAATACTTATATTTCCTCTTACACAAGCCAAATATACCTTAAACTAGTTCAAAAATTTGAATTTACAAAAAGAACGGGAAAACCTAAATTTAAAATTTAAAGGCCTAGAGCTATGCTAACACCTCCAAGTGAACTCCCAAACTCTACCTAAGAATCCTAGACCCTTTTTCAATCCAAAATTTGAGATTTCAAGCCAAAATTCATACTAGGAGAGATGTTCCTACATCACTCATCGAGATTCGAGGAAGAACAATTGCTCCCAGAGCCTTAGAAAGAGCCATTTTTTGCCATTTGCAACTGATAAACACCCTTCGAAAGCCTATAGGGATTATTAAAATCATCTTAGGGTGGTGTTGGAGAATAGTGAAGTCATCCAAGGTATTTTAGGGAAATTTAGTAGAAGAAATTGAAGTCAGGAACAACTTGTACAATATCGGGTAATTTTTGGGCAAAAGGAATGAATGCTCCAATGGTGAAATCCAACTTGTTTGGATGATTGTGGGAGTTACAAAAGGATTTGGGAGGAAAAAAAATAAAACATAAATATCTTGGAATCCTCTACATGATGGGGGCATTATGTTTGTTTCAAGACTCGAAAATTTTCTTTGAGAACCGAGGACACTACAACTGCCTATTCTAGTAAAGATTGAAATATGCCCTAAAAATGAAATATAATAAATATTTGGATCTTGATAATGTTTTAAATGATCTCAAAATGTGTTTTAGAGTCAAAATCATATAAGTTTTTACCACAAAAAATTGTTCCATGCTCCAGGGGCGGAAAAAGCACTCCTGGTGTCCAAATTTACACTCGACGGGTGACATCAACAGTTAAAAAATCCTTTGTCACATTTTTTGACCATTTGTGTCATCTTGGATTGTACCTGAGGTGAAAAGGGGCAAGGAGGACACCAAATTGCAACCCTCTATCATTTTTGATGTTTCATCACTTAAGAACACGACTTTGGGTATTAGGGTGAGCAAATGAGTGATTTAAGTTGTCTGGCCCACTTTTCATGATACCCAAACCCTTAGATTAAAATTTTCACCCCATTTGTACCCTTTTATTGTCCCAAAGGTGAAAAGGGGACAAGGGGGACACAAAAGTGTGACCCCCCATCATGTCAAACCTCTCGTAACTCATGCCTCACCACTTCTGCACCTAGGTTGTACAAAATTTCTTTCCACTTTGTCCCCCTCTCACGTGCTTGAACCCATGTTGCAAGTTTTCACCATTTCTATCTCCATTGTCCCCAAGGTTTAAAAGGGACAAAGGGGACACAAAATTGTGACCTCGTTCCTTCAATGTAGCTCCCGGTTACTTAAAAACCAAAATTTAGCCCCCGATGCTCATTCCCAACCCCTGCATCTCACCCAAAAGGAACCATAAGCTGCCACTTGTCACCATTTGGTGCATGTCACACTTTTTTTTCACTTGCTCCCCCATTTTACCTATTTCATAGGTGAAACTCCACTTTAACCACATCCCAACTCCAGTTAAGAGGTCGGGTCAAAGTTGAGTTAAGATTTGCAAAAGGAAATTGAATAAATCCCTGCCTCTCAAAACACTTAGCCATTTTGTTCATTCAAAGTGTTATTGTACTACCATCCAAAACCTCCATTTTCAGCAGGCATGGTTCTAAAATTTCACCAGACACCCATGTCCCAAAATGATGAAATGCTAATAACTCTCTAACCGTGCACCCAGTTTTCAATGAAAATTTACCTATGAACTCCTCCAAAAAACACCTTTGAGATGACTGTAAGATAATTTCCATTGATGATCTGTATGATTTAAAACATCCACCTAAAATTTTTAGATGTAGTGGTTACCTTTTGATATCTATAGAGCTCTGGCATATGAAAAACTTCAAAAAATGGAGCAGAAAGTCTTGAAGTAAAACCTAAAACTTTGAGACCAATTTCATTGAAATACGACATCTAGAAGACACCCTTCCAAAAATAGTAAGTGTGTAACGATTTACATGTCCAAAAATAGTAAGTTTCCAAAAGCAGTAAATTCTCAACACCAATGATACTCCAAACAAGTAAAAACCATTAGAAGGTGAAAATTGTGAAAACTTACTAAAAATAACCATCCTAGATAGGACCTAATAAAAATAAGAAGTCTTGTAATTAAGATCAAAAAACATGTAGCAACTCACATTCCAATATATTTTCTTTTTGACACTATGAAGTTCATGTATTGAAGTTTGGAGCCTATTTCAACTCTAATAATTGAATGCCTTGGTGTGGGAGATAGTGATGTCACCCATATGGATCTCGAAGACTTGAAAACCACAATGCTTGGAATACCTCATGAACCAGTGGAGGAGAAAATATTTTCAGGCAGTATATTTAGGGAAGGGGTCACCAAATTTCTATTTAGAGCACTAAATTAGTATCGACATGTGCACAACACTATGATGTTGACTCCAGAACAATTCAGGTAAATGACAACTCACTCCTCACAGTTCCAACACCAAAGGGAATTTCTCAGTGCCTACAAATTACTACTACTAGTAACATGGTCATTATAACCAAGGAATTTTTGTCACAACAGGGGTGAAGATTGATTCATATGTATAAGGAATAACACTTAGTTTGTGGCTTAGACAAGGAAGAAATCCTTCTTATATTCCCAAGAACCTGTCAAGAAGTGAATTTCATGTAGCTTATTATGATGCCATTATTCTTCTGAATATGGTGATGGGGGAAGAAAAAATAAAATATTTCCAATATTGGTTAGCTCAGTTCATCCTTGTGGCTATTAAAGGAAACCATGTGGTGGATTGGGGGCAGATCCTCAATGATAACATCCATGGGAAACTGTTGTAGTTGTTTGTGACTAAGAAGTTCACCATGAATTCTTACCTAGTGCATGCCCTTGCATTCACAAGACCTTTCAAAATTCATCCACAACTCCCCATGTGCCTCAAAATCACCTATACACGAGAAGTATCTGTAGCTAACCCATAAGGAGAACAATTCCCACTATGCTAGGGTGAATGATGCATTCACCTTGTTCATTATTAGGATCCTTGAGGGCAACTCATAATGAAGGATCTCTTCTCAAGTAGTTACACTGATCAAAAATTTGGGGATCCACTTCATCTAGTTCCCTAACTTCACCTACACCATAGTCTTAGGCTATGATCTTTCTCCTTCCAGGCTACCTAGGCACCCGAGTGAAAAAATCATAATGTTCGAATTGTGCAAGCAATTGTCTCATGTTCATGTAAAGTGTAAAAATAAATAAAATAAAGGTGTGTCATTTCCCATTTCCTTGGGAATATATTCATACAAGAATGTCACAGATGCAAGAAACATCGAATCATCCTTCACTATTCTCAGTATCTACTTCTACACATCTAGGTCTGACTTCGATGTCAGGAGAAATCCAGATACTTTCACCTTTCTAGGTTTACGCCATATGCCTCAAATTGAAGAATATTAGTATAATTACAATGATGATTTCAAGGTACGGAAAGGGGAATATATGCGGATGACAGTAGAATGAATGATATCAATTTTGATTGGTGCATTGAGGGGTGTAAAATGACGGGTTAAAATTATTTGACCCCGAGTACTAAGCAGTGCAATCTTGACCCCTTCCTCTGAATCGATGGAATACCAAAGAATCAGGTGATATTAAGGATATGAATGAAATAGTAATCTAGAGATCAAGATAATTGTTCAAAAGAAGGAGAACTAATTTCATTAAGTCTAGTGGTCTCCTAACTCTCTCTAGACAAGTATCTCACACTTCCTCTCTGAGGGCATCCAAGAAGGCCATGGGTTTCACTCACTCAGAAGAATCTTCAAAGATAAATATTGTGGAGGAGTAGAAAAATGAAGATTCCTATCCTGGGAGGCTCTGTAAGAAGCCTAAGATAATTTAAGATCCCGTTGAGCCTCTCGAAAAAGGTGAAATTGATCCTTCATTGTATCATGTTCACTAACGACATCCAAATGTATCCTCCTCAACAACAGATTCATCCCACCATGAGCAAGTTGTGATCCCCTATCATACACCTGAAAGTACCCTCATGCCTGATACTGTGTCTACTTTGGGGGAAAATTTCCCTAGGATTCAAGAGTTTCTTGGGAGTGAGTCAAGGTCAATACAATAAGCTACAAGACCTAATTTTGAGGCTATCTCAAAATTCATGAAAACCAAGCGGAGAAAGAAAGCACAAGTAACCTCTCATTTCTTTAGGGGGGTTTTAGAGCCTAGTATGTAGAGGTTCATGGCCAAAGGTTACAAAACCTATGGAAGATATGACTCAATATGATTACGAACTGACAAGGATCTTCTGTAGTTAAGCCACACAGGAAGGCGATGCACATATGTTTAAGGTGTTTGTGGCTCGCTTGCTTATTTGAAACGAAGAATATAAAAAAACAATGGAGCAATTGGAGGAATATGTGATAACTCTCATTGCCTATGTGTAATCATTCTTAGCACCCAATGGAGTGCCACCTCCTCCTACAGAAGCCATTCCTTCCATCAACAACTTTGACCCTTAGTTGATCAAGAAATCCTAAGGTTATAAAATGTAAGGGAGAGCTAATGATAAGTGGGTTGAAAGGATCCTCGAGAAAGGAAAGAAACTGTTGTCATAAGTTCTCTCACAGTTTGAATTTTCCCTCGTCACTACTTCTAAAGTGAAAGTGACCAAGGATGATATCGATAAAGAAAATTCCCTCTAGGATAGTGTGCTTCCATTGGTATATGAAATAAGAAATCTTGATTCTCACTCCCTAGTGAGAAAAAATGTGTTCACCCCCATCTCGGAAAACTTGTCTCCCATATTGATGCATACGATGAGTAGATTTCAAGCCAACATACCCACAATTAGTTTTATGATCAAGAAAACATGCAAGTCTTCTTAAGCTCCACCAAGTAATTTCTATGGCAAAGGAAAAATTTCATGACAAAACTGATTTAACATGTGTTTTCACTGTTATCACTCTTCTCACCATCCATTCCCTGCTATAATTTCATACAAGAATATTCATTAGAATCAAAACACCATTTGATCAATTTCTCCCTTAATCTCAAGATAAGAGTACTATCCCTAAGATCATGCAAAGCTTATTGTTCTACAACATATAAAATGCCTCAAAAGAATATAAACACACTTTAAGAACCATTTAGGGACCTTATACTATACACAAAGTTTTAAACCTTGTAATTGAACCTATCTCCTTCAACGACCTTAAGATTGCTCTCAATTAGGCGTATTCCTTATAGCCCTATTTACATGAAAACCTTATTGTTTTGACAAATTCCAGCCTTCTATGGGAATATAAATACATTTCTTGACACTCTTTATTAATTTTTAGCTCATCACCAAGTTTTATGTTTGGAATCTCAAGATAAATGCTCCAACCAAACTGTCACCATTTGAATCAGCCCTCTTCAGTCTTCTTTAGGAATTATTAATTGATATTTTAAGGTTCACATGTATTTACTTGGGTCACAGACCTCTAAAATATCCTTAGACACCATATAATAAATTCTCTCTAAGCCTTCTTATGCCTTAATTATGTACTTACCTCAAAACTCAAAATTTTGCTTTTGTCTTCTGTGTGCCATTGTCTGAGTAAGAGCTTTGATCATGTTTTATTCATTTTGGGTTTAAAATATTTAGTGTCTCCTTATAATACTTTTTTTTCACCTTTCTAACCTTCTATCCACCTTATACACATGTTTCACCAATGCTATGAGACCTCTTTGAGATTTTGTTTACTAAACATACTCTTGACTGTTATGAAACAAAACACTAGACAGTGACATCCAAGTTTATCCTCTAGGAACATGAATTTCTTCTTCATACTATGTTTACACTTTCCACATACCTCCATATACCTTATCAACAAGTTCCAAAAACTATACAAGACTGATTTTATATGTTTTACCATTTTCTTCTCTAAATCCTCCAAAATTATGTTATTCCTACATAGTCAGATTGAGTTTTGGACTATTAATCTAACAAAACTTAATCATTTTCCTTGAAACTTCATGCAACTCTCATAAATGATTATTTTTCTACCTTTCCAAACCCTAGACAAGGTACATAGACCGAGACCTCTAAGTTTATATTTATTTTCCTATAAACAAGTTTTATGACTTCTTCATGGCTCCAAATATCTTCGCATACTTTCACACAACTCCCCACACATCATTTTAGGGATGAAATATCTTAAAGACTATTTAATCCCTTACAAACTTCACTTTACTAGTCATATCCAGATGTGAACAATGAGTTTACCAATTTTCTCACTTTATCTCTTAGAATGTTGACTTGGGAATTATTATAAGTTGAAAACCCCTTCAACAATCCTCCTAAACAAGGTGAGCCTATGCACTTATGAGGTTATTAAATCTTGATGTTATCTTGAAATGTTTCCTTCTTCCTCTAGATCAATCAAGAAGCAATACAAACACTTGGCTTACCTTTACTAGAATGAATGAACTTAGATTTTTTGAGGCTTCTCTAACTTGATAGCTTGCATTTTTCATGTAGATAACCCCACTGTACCATATTCATAACCTGTATAATCACTATATGCATAAAAAATGTATATTTTCCTTTCTAAACATGAAAATATATTCCAAATGCCACATAGTTTCAATCACACAAGAATAAATTTGTTATACCATCAATTTACCATTCATTAAAATCTCTATAACTTAACCATACCAAACATACAAAAAAATGAATATGAATACACAATCATTCTATCATAAATTCATAATTCAAACTCTCAAGATTATATTCACAAGATTTTTCTTACAAGATGAACATGATTTCATATAGATCAATACTAAGCCTTCATGTCTCTCTAACACTTTCTCTAGGCTAATTTCACCTTCTCCAAAACGTCTCTCCTTCATTCAAATGCCTCTATCAAGACTTGGAAAAAAGGTAGTTGCACTAGTTTAGTGACTTAAGCATAGTAAGAAATGAATATGGTAATGAAACCCTATGATAAGGATGTAGTCATGTAGTTACATCATGTGAGGCTCTTTGCAAACCATTACATCATTTATTCTTCCCATCCTATCACCTAAACCACTAACATCACTCATGAAATTCAAATATTTAAAATGGTGCATTTTGGAGGGAAAAACCCAAACGACATTATTACAATCATGAAAAGAATCCAATGATATGGGATATATAAAAACACACTAAACCATGCCCCTAAAACCTATCTCACTCTAAACAGTGCAAGAAAACCAAAATTGGTTATTTACATGCTTGATGCTCCTTCATCATACTCCCCAAGTTGGAAGATTTAAAATCCTCTTCAAATAGAGTTTTGCTTTCTTTTCTTCCAATTATACTACACCTTTAAGCTCATTATTTCTTCTTATGTATTTTTCTTTCCTTCAAAAAAAACATATGCCTTTTATTTTTCATCTCTCTCTTTCATTTTATTCCTTATATCTTTGTCCTCTAGAATGAGGATTTCAAGTGTCTTTCTCTTCATTTGAGCTCTTTTAAGAGCTCCTTCGACTATGGATTTCACCCCCTCAACAAGTAAACTTGTACATACACAATTACACAAGACCTTAGATGAAAAATATAGACTTTTGAGTCTCGTCATATGATTCTTTCTCTTCTTTTCTCTTCAACTTGAATTATGTTTACACAATAAATTTGTCTTCATTATTGTTTTTATTTTCAGTCCTTTCAACCATCAACTCAAATTTTACTTCATCACTCTTCATTGTTCCACCATTTAAAGAAAATTCAAGTGCTTGGATCTAAACTTCTAGCTATTCCTTGCTCTCATATTCAAACTTATAATATTAATTTTCTTGTTCTCTCATAAATTCTTCTTCATGTTCATCCCCTACAAGTATAATCTCTGACTACTTCCTTTTCTTGTTTACCTATCCATTTATTCATCTTTTTTTCTTCTTTTCTCTTCTCTTATCCATTCTTTCAACTGCATTCTCTTCTTCTTATCCATAAAAAACTATATAGGCCACTTAGGTATCTTTTTCATCACTATTTTAACTCGTTGAATATGTTTTGCTCCCACTCTTTCTATCAACACTTCAAGTTGATCCATATTCTTCATTAGCTCCCTTATCTCTTTCTACATCCACAACTCTCTCTTCTTTGCTATCTTATTCATCCTTTCTTATTTTCTTTTTTTGACTCTCTCTCTCTCTCTCTCCTCATTTTCTTTATTTTTATGTAATAAGGTCTTAAACAACCCATTCGTTACCTTCACTTTCTCTTCCTCCATTTTCTTCTACCAAGTCTGTTTCACATTGCTCAAGTCTCACCTAGGTTATTGTTAGAGCTCAAAATTGCACCTGTCGTAAATCAGGATGACCTGGGGCTTTGAGGCAGCATGGGACTGTCTCCAAGTTGTGGGATATTGTGCTCGAGATAGACCTCCAGATGAGGCTGAATTCCTCTTCTTGTTTCTACTACTACGACTACTCCTAGGAGGGAAAACACAACTACTTAGCTCTACTCTATCATTCCAAGGAACCAGGGTGAGAATTAGATGCATAAAAAAAATCCTAAATGAAAGGGAGGTGATAACACCAGAAATGAGGGGATGAACACTCTCAGATGAGTGAAAACAAGGGAAAACGGAGGAAGGAAGGGAAGACAAGCACACCACATTCCCAAATAACACTCACACACTCATCCTATAAAGAAAAATAGAAAAGAAACTTGTAAGGGATATAAAGAATGTACAATAAACAAATACATAAAAGAAAAGGAAAGAAGATGCAACAAAATACGAGCTAGGGCAGAGAATACCAACAAAACAAGAATTTTTATTATTTCCAAGAGATACACAATCGATTAGAATGGTGGAAAGAGGAAAGTATCCACATGCAACAAATTTGAGGTCTACAACTCAAAATGCAAAAGAAAACTACTCTGAATAATGTTATTGCAATCCAAGAGGGTCCAACCTTTGAAAATGAGCATTATTCAACAATATCTAGAGGAAAGGGGAGATAAGAGGAGGGAAAAGAGATGAAAACTTGGATTTCCAATCGCAACCAATAACAACAAGAAATAAATGAATGCAAATCCTCCTGTAGCACTTGTAAGATCCACCTCCCCATGTCATGTAACTTGTGGAAGAAGGGAAGAGACCAAATATGATAAAATATGGGCGGTTGGGTTAGTTATATGTATGCATTAATTCTATTAGAAGATTTTAGCCTATTTCCACCTAAAAAATCCCACACAAATCTAATATGGAAAACCCTAGAGGGTAACCCATGTCAGTAGCTTTTAGACAAGACAACTGGACTTGAATATGAGCTATGTGGAAGAAATTATGATGATTTGAAGATCTGTAGTACAGAACAAACACGCAAGACATGTGGCATGATCCGATTGACCATGGGTCGGATGATTATCTATTTTGTTGTGTCTCTGAGACATGTTGCACATTCATCATGTGGATTGGAACACATTTGGCACCATCTAACTTGTCAATGTAAGCTATAATTTATTTGACATGCCCCCAGGAGGAGATGTGTGACACATAATGATTGGTGTGGACGGTTTCAAACTTTACACATGCACAAGTGCAAGAGGCATGAGAGGGAAAAATGTAGATGTCTGCAAGTGCATGCAAGAGAGTGTGCGATGGTAGGAAGAAAGGGATGCATCCTTTCCAGGGCATGCAAGTATGTAAGAAAGGCGTGGACATCCAACAAGGGAATGGAAAAGCATTGGAATAGGATGACACATAGGGCTTGGCAAGAGGGAGGATAAAGTGCTGCATGCAAGATGTATGAAATCTTAGAAGAAACACACAAATAAAAGAAAACATGTCGGGGACTTGAAAAAATGGGAGGCAAGTCAGTGGGTGTGTGGAGACTAGGAAATGAAAGCAAATGTGTAAGGAACTACATGAAAAAGAGAAACAAATGGATATTAGAAGAATGTGAGGAAAGTGTGAGGGTGTGGAAGGCACACAAAAGAAAGTGAAGGGAAAGGGAGAAACAAATGAAGAACAAAAAGAGAATGTAAGGGTGTACTCATGGAACGACAAAAAATCATTTGAACCAAGGAAGAAACCAAATATGTGTGCAGCCCGAATTGATGATGTCAGAGCCAAAATGGAACTACAGGTTGTCAAAGTAACCAGGGGTTATTTTGGTTAATAATTTGTAAATTTTTGGGGACATATGCCTTCTAGATGTAGAGATCATGGCCTTGAAGCATCCTTTGGGCATGGAGTTATCCTAAAAATAGGACATTCTGCTCTGTATCTTGACAAAATCAAATTATAGTCACTTGAAGCAATGTCTAAAATTTTCTTAAGAACTATGCACAAAATTACTGGATAGTTTTAGAAAGTTGAAACATAACCTCTACCACTGAAACCTTTGAACTTGTAAGCGCATGGAATGAAACTCTAGAAGAAACAAAAGATCACAAATGAGAGTGCACACAAGGGAAAAACCTATACTATCAATAGAACTGTTAGTGCAAAATCACAGCACCCCCTGGACGCACATCAGGCTTCTAGGTTGATGTTCAGGCATCCAGTGTGATTGCACAACATGGAAACCTCTCTCCAAGCGTGGGGACTTGTAAAACCGAGAGAGGAATCTCCAGAGAAGGCTGGTTCCTGCTCCTAAAATACCTGCCACAAGATATTCCAGTGCAGACAAGCTAATCTAATCCTAATCTAACAATGCCAAGGAGACAGAGAGAGAGAGAAAGGAAAAGAACAAAAGCCTACACTAAAATGGTGATACACCAGAGAAGGAGGATGTTGAACATCTATCAAAACTGCCATGGGACAAAGAGAGGTGAGCAATGGGAAGGATGGACAGAAGCATCACAAACCCAAGGATAGATTTCACACAGAAAATGTCCCAAAACTCCATGAACACAGCTCCAGACCTGCAATGAACATTCAAACATGCACAAATACCTACAATGAAGAGAGGCAAGAAGGGAACAAGCAAAAAACGAGGAAGGATGGACAGATGCATCACAAAACACGTTTTGTTGCTCCAGAAGTTTGCACAGAACATCATTCCATTAGTAAAAGGCAAAAACGCCATTACAGAGCAAGGGAGGAGGTTCGAACTCCATTTTCAACCCTAGAGAAGAAAAGAAGGGAGGGCAGAGCCGAAAGAATGAACAACTCTCTTTCAAAATGAGCCAAATCTGGCTTTTACATTGCATGGGTCGAGCCCAGGGGACAGAAACGTAGGAAAACGTGCAAGCCCATTCCTCATTGACTGTAGATGCATTAAATCAGCATGGAGGATCTTACCAACCCATACCCTGTCACTTTGAGTGATTTTTTGAGGAGGATGCGACCCATGTGCATTAATTTGGCCGCTAAAATGTCACTTCTGGCCGTGCAAACGCATCAGAGCCGTTTCTCGATTTTCTCTCTTCAGACTGCACCAAAACTCAAGATTGATCCCAGAATCATGTAGATAATTTCATAAGCTTTCCGTTGATATAAAGAACGTGGAAATCTGAGCTCTGGATCAAAAGATATGGCGATCTGAAGATTTAGGGCACGGAGCAGACCAAAACGGATTTTGAAATATTTCCCGCGCTTTGCCACTTGGATGACACGTGGCATGCTCATATTGGTTGCGTGATTCTCTCTCCTCTGCTTTTCGGTGGGCTTTCCTTTGAAATCTCCTTGTGGGCCCTAGCTAGGACACGTGGCATTATTTCATTGATTTGGATCGGTGCTCGAAAACTTGCCCTTTGACTTTTTGACTTTTCTCTTTGTGACATGTGGCGTGATCTTGTTGGTCCTCGGCCCTGCTGGCTCTTTTGCACCTTTCGCGTCTTTTTGTCCCAGATGGCACAGTGCTCCTTGGGCCGATTTCGGGCGAACCGGCCGGTTCACGTCCATTTGTCCCAAATGTCCCAGTTTGTTTCGGACTGCTTGTTCCCATTTCACCCGGTTCGGCCGGTTCGCGTACTCGCGGCCCACTTGTCCCATTGTGTTTTGGACTGTTTGTGCTGATTTCACCTGGTTCGGCCGGTTCGCGCCTTTTTGTCCCACTTGTCCCATTTTGCTTTGGACTGTCTGGCACTTTTTTGCCCGGTTCGGCCGGTTCGCGCCTTTTTTGGCCCACTGGTCCCACAGGCGTCCCTCTCAGCAGTTAGCCAATTTTTTCTCTCTTTTGGCCGGATCGACTTTTCGCGCCCGCCGCGTACTTTTGTCCGAGTTGTCCCAGTTGCTATTTGGGCCACCTAGAGGCTTTTCGGCCGATCCGCGCCTTCCACGTACATTCGTTCCAATTGTCCCAAAGGCGACCCTGAGCAGGGCTTAGCCAATTTTCACGATTTTTCCCTGGATCAATCTACTTTCCTTTCTGCAACCTTTGATGCATGTTATCGAAATTTACCCTGGGGGGGTGAAATTTTGACAACAGTTTGGCGACTCAGTGGGGTCATCTGCCTGCTAGATGAATGATCAGTAGCCTGAAGCAATCCATTGGGCATTGAGTCATGAGTAGGCCTGAAAACTAATATGAACTTTGAAAACTTCCCTTCTGAGTCACTTGAAACCCATTGAACTTAGAGTTGTCCTCACCAAAATGCCACTGAAAAGAACTGTGCAAGAGCAAAACCAACAACACCAAAAACTATGTACAGAACTGAAAATCATACATGCCCCAAATGGAACATGCAGAGTGTGCACAAGCACTTCTTCTACTGAAAGAAAATCTACCTACTCTACTCTAGCTGGAAGCAAAGGCAAGCTAAACAAACCCTGCAACTGGTTGTGAGAAATAGCTTCCTTTCTTCAAAATTGGCAGCCATGCAATTGATTTGGCACTGATCATGGCTGTTTGGATGGATGGAAAATCAACAAGAAGCTGGTCTTCTATCCAAATCATCAAGGTATCAACTGAAAAATCCAATACCTCTTTTAGTTGCTCTGCATTTGGATTGGAGAGGTATGGCAGCTGATCCTTGGTACTTTGTAGCTCATCCTCATGCTCAGAAGCAAGCATGACTGGTTGTGGCTTCTCCTTTGGCTCCAATGAAGCCAAATACCTGATTGGGCAAGGTCTGATCCGTTTGATATGCCCATAGCTCTGATTTTCAACTCTAAGAATGAAGTCTTCTTGTAGACCATGAATGGATGATGTGGAAGAAATGGTGGGATTCTTCTGTCCTTTCTCTTCCTCCGATGAAGAACATGGAAGATTTAAATCTTCCAATTTTGATTCCGAAGAGCTATTATAAGATGCAGGCTGCTGCAAATGAATGTTTTCCTTCATGACAGCAGACTCTTGTGTTTGGAATGTGGATGATGAAAGAGAGAACGGTGAAAACTCAACCGGTTCTTCTCCATCAAAACAGTCCTCCAAATCTGACAGGTAAACTGCCTCATTGCTGTCCTGCTGCTCGTGTTCAACTTCCTCCATGGTGTCCTCTTGATCTGCAACTTGACCACCATGGTTTCCTTCACTCTCCAATATTGAGTTTGAGAGATCAAACTCCTTTTCAACACTGGAACTTGAGAGAGGTGAAGTAGAAAGAAGAACTGAAGGTTCTCCTGTAGCCTGCTTTGTGCTCAAAGCCCTTGGATCTGCACTTTTCTCCTCCACAGCTAGAATGTGCTCCTCTTCTTTTGGATTTGGAGCAGCTTCTCCTTCCTCCAATGTTTGAAGACAATCTTGCTCTTGATTGAACTCCTCCTCCAGCATGAAGTTTGTCGAGTCAAACTCTTCAATTTGTTGCTCTAGAGGACAAGTTGGGACTGCAAGATCTTCTTCTCCAACAAAATCAGTCCTTACCACCATTTTTTCTCCAACTCTAGCCTCTTCTGTAGGCTTAACCATCAAGGGGATCTTTGTCATCCCAAATCTAAGAGCCCAACTCTTCAGATTTTGAATTTCTTCATCTTTGTTGGCACTCTCTTTTTGCTGTTGTTTTCCTTGACTGGCATTCTGATTTTCATCCTCCCAACATGGATTTGGGAATGCAAGAGGAGGGATGGGTTGAAACTCAACTGATTTGACATTTTTTTGTGGTGGTGGAGGAGGTGAAACCTCTTGTTTCTTTGGAGGAGGGGGTATTTCTGTTAGCTCTTGTGGAGGGAATGACTGTTTGGAAGGGAAGAGGAAAGAAAAATCGAGATGAGGTGGAAGACTGAGGGATGGAGGGATGGATTCAACACTTGGGACAGCAGATGGAGGGTTTGAAACTTGACACTGCTGAAATAAAACAGATTGGGAAAGAGGAAAAGAAAAGGCATGAGAAGGTGTGCTTACCCATTGACAAGGTTGCTGAATACTTCTATCATACACCTCTATTTCTTCAATCCACTTTGCAAGCAAAGGCAGCGTTGCAATCATGAAGTCAAGCTTCTCCTGAGGGCTGTAATGCCTTGGAAAAGGTCCCACCCATGGACAGGGTGCTCCATAATCGATTCCAAAAGCTTTCATTGTGCTTGAGCCCTGGACTGCACTATCCCCACCTCCATCTTTTGGATTTTCTCCAACAGACCAGCATCTTGGATCTGATGGCCTTCATTGTATGCACACCCTTGCTCTTGGAAAGCTCCATAGCCAAACTGACTTTGGCACTGCTGCTCATATGGGTATGCATACTGATCTTGAATCTGCTCAAAATGCTGATTTGGAGGATTTGTAAAACATGTTGGAGGTGGAATATACTGCTGTTGTTGATGTGAATTCCATGATGGAAATGAAGTCATGATTGCACAACTTCATGGAATGGAAAAGAATGAAAGAGATGGAAATAAGGATGAATGAAAAATGGATGGAAATGAATGGAAAGGAAGGTCAAACTTCAGAGATGGGTTGTTGACCAGTGGAGTCGCCAGATGTGTTTGCAAGTGCCTCCAAAGGCTGAAATCTTCACAGGAACACATCAACCTGCAAAAGATGAAGTGAAAGACCTCTAAGGTCCCACCCGACGTGCCAAAACTGTTGGTGCAAAATCACAGCACCCCCTGGACGCACATCAGGCTTCTAGGTTGATGTTCAGGCATCCAGTGTGATTGCACAACATGGAAACCTCTCTCCAAGCGTGGGGACCTGTAAAACCGAGAGAGAAATCTCCAGAGAAGGCTGGTTCCTGCTCCTAAACTACTTGCCACAAGCTATTCCAGTGCAGGCAAGCTAATCTAATCCTAATCTAACCATGCCAAGGAGACAAAGAGAGAGAGAGAGAGAGAAAGGAAAAGAACAAAAGCATACACTAAAATGGTGATACACCAGAGAAGGAGGATGTTGAACATCTATCAAAACTGCCATGGGACAAAGAGAGGTGAGCAATGGGAAGGATGGACAGAAGCATCACAAACCCAAGGATAGATTTCACACAAAAAATGTCCTAAAAATCCATGAACATAGCTCCAAACCTGCAATGAACATTCAAACATGCACAGATACCTGCAATGAAGAGAGGCAAGAAGGGAACAAGTAAAAAATGAGGAAGGATGGACAGATGCATCACAAAACACGTTTTGTTGCTCCAGAAGTTTGCACAGAACATCATTCCATTAGTAAAAGGAAAAAACACCATTACAGATCAAGGGAGGAGGTTCGAACTCCATTTTCAACCCTAGAGAAGAAAAGAAGGGAGGGCAGAGCCGAAAGAATGAACAACTCTCTTTCAAAATGAGCCAAATCTGGCTTTTACATTGCATGGGTCGAGCCCAGGGGACAGAAAAGTAGGAAAATGTGCAAGCCCATTCCTCATTGACTGTAGATGCATTGAATCAGCATGGAGGATCTTACCAACCCATACCCTGTCACTTTGAGTGATTTTTTGAGGAGGATGCGACCCATGTGCATTAATTTGGCCGCTAAAATGTCACTTCTAGCCGTGCACACGCGTCAGAGCCGTTTCTCAATTTTCTCTCTTCAGACTACACCAAAACTTGAGATTGATCCCAGAATCATGTAGAGAATTTCATAAGCTTTCCGTTGATATAAAGAATGTGGAAATCTGAGCTCTGGATCAAAAGATATGGCGATCTGAAGATTTAGAGCACAGAGCAGACCAAAACGGATTTTGAAATATTTCCCGCGCTCTGCCACTTGGATGACACGTGGCATGCTCATATTGGTCGCGTGATTCTCTCTCCTCTACTTTTCGGCGGGCTTTCCTTTGAAATCTCCTTGTGGGCCCTAGCTAAAAATAATATTTTTTGAAGAAGAATGTTTTAGGACAAGATGGTCAAAAGGAGTAACATGCAAAATTGATGGTGCATGATGATTGGGCGTGTTTTCATTTTATGTCCATGGATGTTTTAGGACATTTTAATCTAGTTCAGATGTTTTGATGTCTAAACAGGTTGAATGGTTAGAGGGCAGATTTGAGATCTCAAGTAACAGGGTCTAGTAAATTGAGCATGACTTGAGCTACAGGTGTATTTTGGAGGTGATTCACGTTGTGTTGGAAATTATATTTAGAGATATTTCCAGCAATATATTTATCTCATCATGATGAGGTCATTAGCAGGGTTTCTAGGTCAATTTTGGAGATGGAATACGTTTTGTAGTTTAAGATAAGATTTGTTTTGGTATAAATTTGATGTTGTTTGAAGCGTGACATGGATTTTTTGATGCTTCCTATCACATGTAATGTGAATAATAATTAATTTTACATCCAATTAATTCATTTTTATGTATTTATTGTATGTATGAATGATTTTATTAGCTAGCCTTTCGAAACAAATTTTTTGGCAGGTTGATATGGTTAAGGAAAATGTTGATGTGGGTTTGAAGTGATGTATGTTTCGTGACTCTATAAATTTCGTAGAAGTTTTGATAAAGGTTCTAAAATTTATTTTGAGTTCTCACATGGCAAATTTTTGTTGAGTAGAAGTTATTTGGTGATTAGAGAAAGTACTCCAAGGTAATGATAGGGTGAAGGAAACTTAACTGGAAATCTTTGAGATAAATCTTGTTGAATGGGAACTGATAGTAAATTTCCATCAAGATGAGATTACTCAAATAGAGTTTGACTGGTTATAAGAAATGAATGTATGAACCATGTACAAAGTGCATTAATAATATTTTAATGATGTATGAATGGTTATGGGTCATGAAAGCATCCCATGTTACTAATGACCAGATCACCAATTTTTAAGAATGTGAGCTCTATGGGGTTTATGTCAAACCATTATTTGGTTGATTACTGATAATGTTCTAAGTTTTAGTTATGGCTGACCTACTTGGGTCTAATGTAACTATTGAAATTCAACAAACTCTATCGAATGTTATAAAGTTTCTATGGGTTGAAAATATGCCCTGAGGGACTCCACCTACTTTGGGTTAGTTTAATGAAGAAATTTTACTGACAAAAGTGATGTTTTGGCTCATTACCATGAAATAGTCTTGCATGGCAATGAAAAGTGACCTAGAGAAGAGTTCCATCTTCACCCTGATTATGTCTTCCTAGAAAGAGTTTGAGACATTTATTTGCCACTACCTGGCTGATATTAATTGGTTGAGTAATTATTGATGAGCATGGGTTTATTAAGAGAATAGAGGCAAGACAAGTGAAGAAAGAAGGAAAAAGTAGGAAGGAGTCTGAAGACCTATGGTTTGTCCTAGTGTTTGTGAGCCCAATGAAATCTTAGTGATCTCAATTAAGGTTATTGTAGCATAAAAATCATAGATAATGGTACATTTATGTGTCATATTTAATTCTTAGCTCATCTTTATGGGGTTGTATCCTACTTGTGAAAGTCAAGGATGACTTCACTAAATTAGCGATTGGTGCTCCTTGTAGCACGTTAAATGGTCTTTCTAAAATAGGGTGCAATGCTCTATGTGCATGTTGGTGCTTAACTAAATCACTTTGATTTACCTGTAATATAAGTAGGATTTTTAATGCTAATGAAGTTAATATTCCCTTGCCCATGAGGCTGATCTCCCACTAATATATTTTGTTCAGAGTGTAAGTGAAAAATTTCTTTATTGTCCCGCTTATGTGGTTGACATGATTTATGTTTTTAATGACACACTTGATGAGCATGGATACAAATAGGGTAGGCATGGTGTATCCTACTGGTAATCTGATATTTTTTTTGTAATTATTTGGAAAAGAAGTGGTTCACCAAAGAATCCATCTTGATTCCCTTGTGCTTACAAAAGAAGTTGAATCGAATGTGCATATAATAAACACCTTAAATAACATGCCATTCAATGTCAGTGATATTTTCCTCAAAGAAAATCATACATGTAACAAATATGGAATAGAGTAAACCTCAAAATGCTCACATCAAATTGGCTTATCCCCAACATCTTCACTCACGGGATGGTATGAATCCAGAAGAAAGGATTATTTCCATGACTTCTCTTCCAACTGCGTAAATTTGAAAGGTAACCTATTAATTCCTTTCACTTCTGACCTTTCTAATGTGTGGAACATGTATCATATACAAGAACCTTGAAGTCCAGTCTAAATCATCCTGCACATCCACGAACCAATTTTCTTAAAATACTTGCACTCTATGTAAACTGATCTGGAGTTGATAGTCACATCATACTCCATTATTATACTAACTGCATATAGCTCTTAATTATGGGCACAAATTTGTGTTCTCATAACATACTTCATCTATAGACAAGTCCCTGAAACTATAACTTTTACAGGGACCCGTGATGAGCATACTTACTTCCCCCATTTCTCCCTAGGTCCACCAAAAACATGTGCTAAAGACACACATGTTACCTTATACACCAAACCCGCCCTCCAATTAGATGGTCTCTTCATACCATTTGACCTTGAAGAAATGCTATGGATGCTCCAATCCCTTGTTCATTTTCTTGTGTCAAGATGAACCACAACACTCAAATCAAGCTCCATAAGCATAGATGGATGAAATCCTTAGCAGTAATCTGGATTGATGATTGTTAGGGGTGCGCATGTAATTTCTTGCTTGATATTGATTGAAGCTGTTATTTTCCTTATGTTGTCCACCTGAAAGATTGTGTCCTTCTTGAGCATGAGGGTGATAGGCCTAACCAATCCTGACAAAGTTAGGGATGAATATCATAACAAAGATGATCTTTCATAGGAATGATTGTAAGGCCTTCTTGTGCACTGGTAGTGAGCGATAAAGAATGGCTGAGACGTGCTTAGGATCAATAGTAATACCATCCTTTGAAACCACATGGCCCAAAAAATTTCCTTGTGCAACAAATTTTTTTAACTTCTTAGGATTAAGAGATACCCTAGATTCTCTGCATCTCTCAAATACTTTCTCTAAATGACTGATGTGATCTACGCTCTTCTTTTAGAATAAAGTTATGTCATCCAAGTGAGCTAGGATTAACTCATTGATATATTCTTTGAAGGGAATGTTCAAGGTTACTCTATGAAATGTTGTGCCTACATTTGTCAATACCAAAATGTATTTTTTTATAAGCATATGTTCCTAATTTGGTTTTAAATGCATTCTCTTAAAGTGATCCTCTTCCTTGACCATGACTTGATTGAAATCAAAAATGAGTCATCCAAGCATGGAAAATCTTTGTGCACTCAGCCATAGTCTGCAGAATTTTATCCATAAAAGGCAAAAGAATAATGATTCTTTAATGATGCGTTATTCAAATCTCATGAAATCAATGCAGAGTCTGATTTCACCATTCTTTTTGCACACCAGAACAAGATTTTTGACCCAAGTAGATTAATTCCGAGGAAAAATTATCTTTGTCCTTGATGAGTTTGGATAACTCCTTCCTCATGAGGGGCTCTATCTTAGGATTGACTGGTGTCATTATTTTTGTTTGATGGGCTTGACATTTCGATCAAGGTTAATGGAGTGCTGAGCAGCACTTGGATCAAATCCTTTCAAGTATTCATACTCCCATGAGAAGATGTCAACTGTATTTCTCGCATGGGATAAATGAAGGCCTATGTTTTTCATCCTGCATGACACATTCCTTACCAAACAACATATTTTTTACTACATGCAATAGTGACTGGGATGCGGTACTTCTTACACTATGCATGCATGTATTCCTTTATTTATCCCTCGAACTTGTCATCAGGGACTAAAAATTTGATCTATGGTGAGAAGAACCTTTAAAGAAACTTGTTTGTCTTAAGTTGAATCACTTGGTCACCATAGTGTCATGCATTGAAGTCATCTTGCATGTTTGAAGAAAAATCAACTTCGATATGGATGAACTAGCACAATTTTTGCATCACTGATATCAATACACCTGCTAGCTAGATTTCATTATGCTTGTAATAGATGGCCTGACCACCATAGATTGATGTGTTATGCACTATTTCTTTAGACAAAATCCTTAGTCAGGTGACAATTGTGAACCAAGGGTTGTCATCTTGATCTTGCTTCCTTATGTTCAATTTTCTTGGTCACCACCCACAAAATAAGATCTGTCAGAGCTCTCTAAAAGGTCCCAAACATCTATGTTTATAATCTTTGAGAAGCTTATTATTCTGTTGTATCACACTTGTTTGTTACATGGTGGATCACCAATTCAGTATCTCCAAAAAATATGTAGTTCCTTAATCTGCCTCTTGTCAGATGATAAGAATACCATGCACCATATACTTCATATTCTACTACATTGTTGGAGCATGCATACTGCAGCCTGTGTGCTGAAGAAGAAATCTCTCATCCTTGGGAGAGATGAGAACAACGCTTGCACCTACAACATTTCTACTTCTAGAACCATCAAAAATACATCTTCCATATTCTAGAAGCATCATTATTTTCTTGCTTGAGTGGGGTAGGAAAAGTGACTTCTTCTTTTAGGATGCAATAGGTTCCAAGACCAATTTTGATAGCTATAACATACAAATTAAATTCATATTGTTCGTTAGCCCATTCATCTAATAATAGATCAAGTATGGAAGGAGGAATGGGCCGCTCTTTTGAAACTAACTCTTTCTCTTGTCCTTCTTGGGTGAGGCAATTGGATTGGAGAGGAAAAGGTTCATATGAATCAACATCATAGGAAAATATAAGCTCATATTATATGGTAAACTTGGTACCGTACCTTATTCTTAGGAGCCTATGAGACCAATCTAAAGATAAGTAACATCCCACTTTGGTAGTGAAATATCTTAATAAGAAAATTGTTAGGATAAATTTTATTATCCTATTATTTAATTATGCATAGGTTAATTATTTAATTAATTTTAAATAGTTATATTGTTATATTGTTTTCAACAATATATTTGTTTTTTATGTAATTGTTGCTTCCCGGGTGATTTGGAAGCTTGTTTATTCAGGCATTTAGTTGCACCTGTGCAACTCATTTTCCCAGATTTATTTGGCTGTACAATATCTATAAATATTGCAGCCCATCCTCTGTAATTTTTAACTAGATTGAGATCAATAAAATCTATACAGGCTTCCGTCCCTGTTTCTCAATCAACATTTGGTACCAGAGCGAAATTCTGGCCCTGTAAAGGTGTGGAAGAGAGAGCAGCAGAGAGAGAGGAGATTGGAGATGTGTTTGCAGCATTTGAGAGCCTGTGCAGCCTCGTGCAAACTCCTAGCCCCATCCCTGCCTCCCCCACATCCTCCTGTTCCTTCCAGGTACTTGGAAGGTAAATTTTTTTTGCACTGGTGCACTCAGCACCAAGCAAAATTAGCTACAGGTATTGGAAATAATATTTTTTTCCAATAAAGGTTTTTTATCTACTGTATGTGGAGGTTGTTTTGCTTGTTTTGGAGGTCTGTCTGTGCACCTGCAGTGAACAAACAAGCAAAAACAAAAGTGAATCAAACAGAGCAAAAAATAATTTAAAAAAAGGAGAAGGAGGCGCCCATGCTGGCCTGTACAAGGTAAAAAACATTTTTTTAGAAAAATCCATGCCTTTCTCTGTCTCCAGCGACCTGTTGGTGATCAAAAACAATTAAAAACGCGGCCAAGCATGTAGAATCAGTGCCCAGGACAAAAAACGCGGCCTGCATAACAAAAACATTTTTTTTTTAGCTAAAAAGACACGCCCTTCTCCTCGCCCACGCCATTTGCTGCCCCCAGCGACCTGTACAAGGAAATACAAGCAAACAGCAAGCAAATGAAGGCTTAGATTGAAAAAAACGCGGCCAAAAGGCAAGCAACAGCAAAAAACGTGCCCAAACAAGGAGAAACAACGCCCAGGCAGTTAAAAACGTGGCCTGTACAAGCACATTCATTAAAAAAAGTGGCCAGGCAATGAAAAATGTGGCCAAGGGAATAAACAACAGTGGCCAAGGAAGAAACACGGCCAAGGAAGGAAGATCTGCGCCCAAACACAAAAAAACGCGGCCTGCACTTGCAAATCAGTGCGTGGGAAGCTAAAAACGCGGCCAAAGGAGAATACAAAGGCGTGGAAGTGAAAAGAAAAGATTCAGATCCGTTTTTTGGGCAAATACAACCCTAAAAACGCCCCTTCACCAGCATGCGCCACGTGGCATTCATTTTCCAACAGGTAAGTCAATTTATTTGTCAATAAATACAAATTCCTTCCTTTCATAGTCCAAGCGCCCCAAGTGGGCAAGTTGGTTAGTGCATGTGCCTTGGGAGTGAGAGGTTTGAGGATCAAATCCCACCAAAAACACTCAAAAACTCTCCTTTTGCATCTGGCGGATTTTGTGGTGGAACTGCTAAATTTAGCATGCTTTTTTGAATTTAGTTACAGTTAACTAAATTTAGCGGAGAAATCCTTAACTTAGGGTAAAAAAAAAAAAATTCTCCTATCTGGTCTATTTTCTCATTCCAGACATTTTTGCAAAAGGAGGCCCACCTAAAAATTGCATTTTTAGCTATTTTTTTGCAATTTTTAGCATTTTGGGTCGTACTGGGCTCAGGAGGTCACCAGGACCCCGAAACTGAAATTTTTTGCCTGTTATTCAAAATTGTACTACATATTGTACTAATTTGCAGGTTGCCATAGTCAACTACAAAAATTTGTAACTGCTCAAGAACTGGCAGAATTGTAATAAAAATAGTCAAATTGGTTCTGTAACACTCACGAGATCCTAGATCTCATTCGCAGCGTTCGGTATATACAGTGCCTCTGGGAAGTGCTTACGGGTAAAGCCGTTGCGACTACTACTGCACTTAACGCCTAATATAGTTGCAACAACGTCGTCTGGGCATCGTCCCTATAAATCGACGGGGAGTAATAAGGTCACAGTGCACACACTATGAACCATCCCATCCGTCTGTGAACGATTACAAGACATAAATCCGGACTGAGAAATTATCCGAGTATATAGCGAAGTTACGCGCGCGTATGAGGATATTTCTTTGAGCCGGTGTCAATAATCACACAGACCCCATCAGTACTGTCTTGGTACCACGTATTGAATTCTTTCACGTACGTTATCGCCTCTTTCACGTACCGCTGGGTATATAGAAAGGGCGAGCTTCTTCCACGTACCGATGGGTATATCGGAAGGGCACGTATATAGAAAGGTTCAGTATATCGGACTGACGGTATATAGATTGGGAGACCTAATACCTGGAGTGATAAGAGCCAAACCTTGTCAGTGATCTCTGCAAAATGGGCACCAATGCCCCCAAATTTTTTCTTCCGGATTCACAATTGCTCAGAGGAAGCAACTATGCTGCATGGAAGACAAAAATAAAAACACAACTTGAGTTTGAAGAAATCTGGCCTGTTGTGACTGGTACTCTAACCAGATCACCAACGGATACAACACAACAACGACAATTTGATAGAGCAGATCAGAAAGCAAAACTCATCATCTTGTTTGGAGTATCCGACGATGTGCAAGCCCACATTCAAGATGCCACATTAGTAAAAGAAGCTTTGGATAAACTGAGCACAATATATGAGGCCAAGAACAAGAATGTCATACTCAATTTGCAGAGTCAGTTACATACATTGAAATTCAAACAGAATGAGAAAATTGAAGCCTTCCTAAGAAGAGTTGCAGAATTGAGGGCTTCACTTCTAGCCCTAAGAGAAGAGGTCAAAGATGAATCTCTCGTTCCCATTGTTCTGAGAGCTCTCCCTTCTTCTTACCGCATTTTTGTCACAACTCTAAACTTGTCAGATACGACAATTAGTTTTGACAAGCTAGTAAACCTACTACAACAAGAGGAAGAAATGCACAACAAGGATGATGAAGAGGAGCAGGCACTATCTTCACATCAAAAATGGAAAGGAAAAGGTAAAGGAAAACCTAAATCCTATCAGAAGACCCCACATCAGAATCAGTATCATGGGGACAATCAACAGAAGAAGCGATGTCCAATTTGCAAAAGAGGACATGACTTGCAAGAATGTTAGTTTAACACATATAAGAAAGGTTCATCAAGAAATTTTGGACCACAACAACAACAAACTTACAAGGGACATTCAAACAACTATCACGGGCAGAAAAAGGGGAACTGGAAAAGAAGACCCCACAAGCAAGGTAATATTGCTGAGCAACAAGATCAGTCAGACAATGAAGACTTCTTGTTCACTGCTCGATCAAGTGAACCATCCACGTCATCTAGTGACATCTGGTATGTTGATTCAGGAGCCACTCGACACATGACCGGCCACAAAGACTGGTTTATTTTAATGAGGGACACGCCATCGAAAAATCATGTTTCGTTGGGAGATGATTCTTCATATACAGTTCAGGGGATTGGAAACATTTCTCTACCCCTTGGTTCACGCAACTGCAAACTATCAGATGTTCTATATGTCCCTGGGTTGACAAAGAATCTTCTTTCGGTTAGTCAACTCCTAGATCACAACCTGAAAATTGACTTTGATAGTCAATCCGGCAAGAAAATGTGTTTGATTCGAGATAAATCCAGAGGCTCGAAAATAATTGCAAAAGCCTCAAATGTGGGACGAATGTTTCAACTTGATTTCATTCACAAAAATGATCAAGCACTCGTGGCTAAAAACTCCACCTCAGCTCAGTTGTGGCATCGGAGATTTGGTCATGTAAGTTTCAAATATCTCGAAACACTTCGCCGAGTGTAATATGGTACATGGGCTACCATCTCTTCAGAAGGATACAGACAAGTGTCCTCACTGCTTAGCAGGAAAACAACACAGAGTTTCATTCTAAACAAGTACTTTTCAAGCTCATGGTAAACTTGACCTGGTTCATACCGATCTGTGCGGTCCGATGCAGCCAAGTCATTCAGGGTTCCAGTACTTCATGCTCTGTGTTGATGACTATTCACGCAAAATGTGGATTTTTTGTCTTCGCAAGAAAAGTGAAGCCTTTGAAACATTCAAAAAGTTCAAAGTGACAGTTGAGAAAGAAACTGGTCGTCACATCAGAACTCTCCGCTCAGATCGAGGGGGGGAATTCACCAGTGATGAGTTCAGAGACTACCTACAAACTCACGGGATTCGTCGACAAATGCCTCCTCCACACACACTGCAGCAAAATGGTGTTGTCGAGAGAAGAAATCGTACTATCATGGAAATGGTGCGATGCATGATCGATGATTCCGAACTTGCAAAGACATTTTGGGTAGAAGCAACAAAAACAGTAGTGTATTTGTTAAACAGAGCGCCCACAACTGCTCTTGATGGAATTACACCACAAGAAGCATGGTCAAAGAGGAAACCATCCATTGCACACCTCAGAGTATTCGGGTGCAAAGCCAGCATGCACATACCCAAACAGAACAGAAAGAAATTGGACATGAAGTCACAAAATCTCATCTTCATTGGATACAGTGAAGAGACTCTTGGGTACAGACTGATGGATCCTAAGACCAGAAAAGTCTACACAAGCAGAGATGTTGAGTTTTTCGAGAAGAAGGAAGCAGAGACTCCTCCTCCGGACTCGCAAGATGTAGATTTTTCACCAGTTGTAAAAATTGAAGCTAATGTTCCCTCAGAATATGAAAGTGATGATGGGGATGATGGTGTTGATCAGATAGAACCACAACCCATGGGAACAGTTCAACGTATGCCTAAATGGTGTACAAGTACATTACGAGATGCAAGATTGGATGCTCCACCAGATACATCCACCCCTGGACCACGGACTCGCAGTAAAGCAAGAGAAGAAGTTAACTTTGCTTTAATGAGTAGAGTTATTGAATCAGACGAGCCCTCTACAGTCCAGGAAGCCCTACAGTCAAAAGCTTGGAAAGATGCCATGGATTCTGAATATCAATCAGTGATGAAGAATAACACTTGGCAGCTTGTCGATCTTCCACCAGGGAAGAAACCCATTGGTTGCAGATGGATATTCAAAACTAAGTACAAAGTAGATGGGATAGTGGACAAGTGCAAAGCAAGACTTGTAGCAAAGGGGTATGCACAGAAAGAAGGCATTGACTATGAGGAGACATTTGCTCCCACAGCTAAGATCAAAACGATCAGGATGATCTTTGCTCTAGCTGCTCAGTTTGGATGGAAAGTTCACCAAATGGACGTAAAAAGTGCCTTCCTGAATGGAGATTTACAAGAAGAAGTCTACATGACTCAACCTGAGGGATATGTTGTACCTGGTCAAGAAGAAAAGGTATGCAGACTCAGGAAATCTCTGTATGGCCTCAAACAGGCACCCCAGGCATGGTACATCAAGATTGATAAGCATCTCGTACAACATGGATTCGTTAGAAATCCATACGATCCCAATCTCTACCTCAAAAAGCAAGGGGGGGAGATGGTGATTGTTGTAGTTTATGTCGATGATCTAGTCATCACTGGCAGTTCAGTGAAGATGATTGATGAAACGAAGAAAGATCTTAAGCGATCATTCGACATGACAGATCTCGGGCTTATGCACTACTGTCTTGGACTAGAAGTATGGCAGAAAGAGAATCACATCTTTGTTTCTCAGATGAAATATACCAAGACAACGCTCGAGAAGTTTAGGATGATGGATTGCACACCAATTGCTACACCTATGGAGAACAGATTACAGTTATCTCGTTCAGATCCATCTCCTGAGGTAAGTGCCACTCTCTATCGGCAGCTGATTAGGAGTCTCATTTACCTGACCTACACTAGACCAGATATCAGCTTTGCAGTGAGCTATCTATCCAGGTTCATGCAGGAACCCAAAATTTGTCATTGGAAAGCAGAAAAGCGCATTTTGAGATATCTCAAAGGATCAGTGGATCTTGGTCTAGAATACAAGAAGAACGAAAACTTCTTCTTGACTGGATATTTGGATTCAGATCATGCAGGTAACATTGATGATAGAAAATCCACTTCTGGATTTGTATTCTTTATGGGATCTGGACCAATATCATGGGGAAGTAAGAAACAACACTTTGTTTCTCGCTCTTCCACAGAAGCCGAGTATCGTTCTGCAGGAGAAGCTGTCTGTGAAGCGATTTGGCTACGTCGCATACTGGAAGGACTTGGAATACCACAGGACAAACCAACTACCATGTATGTTGACAATGAAGGTGTTCTCAAACTTGTTCGCAATCCAGTTTTTCACGAGAGAACAAAGCACATTGAAGTTCAGGTTCATTTCATACGCGAACATGTGTTGAAGCACAACATCCAGCTTCAGTTTTGTCCAACAGCTGAACAACGAGCAGATATTTTCACAAAGTCACTTGCACGTGACAAGTTCGAGTTGTTCAGAGCATTTCCTCTCCTCATCTCTTCAGACAATGCACAATTAAGGGGGGGAATGTTAGGATAAATTTTATTATCCTATTATTTAATTATGCATAGGTTAATTATTTAATTAATTTTAAATAAATTATATTGTTATATGGTTAATCAACCATATTTGTCTGTATGCATATTGTTATATTGTTTTAAACAATATATTTGTTTTTTATGTAATTGTTGCTTCCCGGATGTTATTGGAAGCTTGTTTATTCAGGCATTTGGTTGCACCTGTGCAACTCATTTTCCCGGATGTATTTGGCTGTGCAATATCTATAAATATTGCAGCCCATCCTCTGTAATTTTTAACTGATTGAGATCAATAAAATCTACATAGGCTTCCGTCCCTGTTTCTCAATCAACAAAATATTGACAATCAACTTGAGGTATTTGGATAAATAAATCAACGTGCGGGAGCTACATAAGAGCTTCATACACAAAGGTCGCACTGAGATGGAATTAGCTAGGGCATCCCACATTGTGATAATTACATTTGATTTCTTCATTCTGGTCCAAAATATTGAATAAAAGGCCTTCATGGACTTATGCATTTGGGGCACAATTCATATTTTCAGTTGACTTATCTTTTGCTAGAAGTTCAGTACTTTATGTGCTATGCAAAGGCTTGAACTACTAAAGGAAGGAAGTGAAACTTCAGTGGAAACATTCCAACTTAAACCTCACACGTGGGAATATGTGCCACATAATTGTTGTGCTGATTCAACATCCTTTTTCTTGTGAAGTATATCACTCTCATAATGGCAAGTAGAAGGTTGAATGCTAGTTTCTTGTATTCTCTTCTTTGACCTTGTTTTATTAGCAACTTATGTGAGATCAATCTGCTCTGAGTTGTCCATTTAGCTTGGTTCATTGTGTAGAAGTCATCAAATTATGGAAATGATCATAACTTCAAGCAAATTGAATCATGAAATTTTACACATTCAAGGATTATTTGTGCATTAGTTCATACTGACTGTGTGGAAAGTCCATACAAGGAAAGCACCAATTCTATACCAACTTAGAACCATGTTGTTTTTTGGAACCATAACTAGTTCTTTTCATTGACTTGGGTGCTGGAAGAGGTTGGGAATGAAAAAATATTTGCAATGGAAGGTGTGCATTATGGCTCATCCATCTATCAATTTTCTCATTTTAAAATCATATAAAATGATTTGGATATTGATTTCTATACGTATGATGGCTTTGATTAAATCCTTGATTAGAGTTACTTCTAAAGGATATGAGCCTGCTACTTTTCTAAAGATATGAATTCCATTGGATAGGTTTGTAATCAAGGCCTTTATTTTTTTATCCTCCTTTTTATTTTAGGGGGAATATGATGTGGAGGCAATGGGTTGGGAAGCTCTACATTTAGAATGGGAACAATAGAAGGATGAGGTGCTTAAGGTAGTTTTGGAAACAAGGGCATATGTAGTCTATGGGATAATCCATTACTAAAGCTTGGATTAGACAAATTTCTACTAAAATGTTGATGGGAATATGGTCATCATTGTAACATCCCTCCCATTTTCTTGCAAGTTAAATTAACCATACGGTTAAGTCTAAACATGATTAGACGAGATCATCATTGGATGTAAAAATCATTTGATTCGTCGTATCAGGAATACCCAAACTAAATGATGCAAAAATAAGGCATGATATTGTGGAATAAATAAACAATGTACCCACCTTGATGATCCTTCCTACAACATGATTAGGCCTTAATCATAGGTAAAACGGTTCGTAAATGATAGTGAGTCTTTTGGTTATTTATATTCTTCTTTACTTTATTTTTATCGGTTTGGAAAACGTACTTTTGTTTTGTTCAACTTTTGCAATAACCGTGATGAATACTGACCTCTGTTTTATTTGACAATGCTATATCAAACCAGCTTTATGAGAATATTACCTTCAATTATTATTATTTACGGACTTGGTGATTTTTCAGTTGTTTGAATATTTTATATGGAACATGGGAATTCAAATAATTATTACGATAACATATTGCTGGCAATATGTGGACTTATGGTATGATGATATAATTTTACCATTAAAGTTAGGTATTGATTAAAATAAAAGTTAAAAAGAATAATAATAATAATATTTTAATATTTAAAATCTGAGAGTTTTGAAAGGGACACGCCTTCACCTAACATCAAGTAGGTGGCATGCATGAAGCAACATTGGGAAGCCCAAAAATTCTCCATTATACTATAGTTTCTTCATTATATTTTTATTTTATTTCTCCTTTGTTTATTTTCATTTTTCCCTTCTGGGATAGCTACGCGAGTTTTACTTGAAGAAGGAAGGATTCAACTTGTTAGAGATGGAAGAGTAAGAGGTTACTGATTTTGGGTTTACTTCAGGCATGAATATCTTCTCCCTTCTATGCAGCATTATTTGTAAATAATGAGGAAATACACATTCTGTTTTAAATACCAATTAAATGAATTTGTGAACAACTTCTGATTTAATTGCTTGGAAATGAAATCTAAAAAGGAAATTGATGGATTCTATATTTCCTAAGTTTTCTTTGTGTGGCTTTAGCTAAACATAGAAAAAAACGCAGATGGGTGTTCCTAATCAATTTTTATTTTATTTTATTTTCTATTTAAATTTGATTTTTGGGAACCCAAATCGATTCCTGCCTCTGGGTTTTATTACAGTCAAACAATAATTTATTTATATGAGCAAAGCGATTTCTGGGTAGTGTGAAAAATGTTTTTACCAGGTATTTCATCATTTTGCCTGATATATTTGCTTCCGACATTCTAATAATTTCTAAAAACAGAAAATAAATTAATGCTGGAACGAACTATTTGGTTATGTACAAGTTGATTTTCCTGTAGGTATAATTTTATTACCTGATTAAAAAATAAATTTAGTGTTTACAGTCTATATAATATGACTTAGTTTTTCTCAAAGGATTTCGTTATTGGAAGTGCTAGAAACTTATTGTTGTTGTTCTATGTAAATAGATATTCAAAATTATCATCCTACAAAAAAATATGTGGGTTAATTTGTTTTGTTGATCCAAAATCGGTTACCTGAAAGAACATGTTAAAATGATTTAATAGAGGTGTTTTTACATTGTTTCAGTTGGAATAAAAACCTATAAATATATATAAATGTATTTTTATTGTTTGAAATAAAGTTATTATGTGTTTTATAGAGCTGCTCATTACCTAGAGTGAATATGTCTAATTGGTAATTGGAAATGATGATTTCAGACAATTTTGTTAAGTTGCTTGTTGATTGGAAGGTAAGAAAAATAATAGTTGAATCTGTACCATGTGAAGCATGATTTGCTTGTAACTTTAATTAGAATTCGGATGTTGAATGATTATGGTTTTAGCATTGAAGTCTTGATCCTGGTGATTAGAGTGAAACCTGATTGCTGAAATAGAAATTGGTTGTTCTATTGGTGTACATTCATAGTTGTATCTTGATGTAGAACATGTAATAATACATTCTCTGCTGTATTACCATGCGTTTGTTGATAAAATAACTTGTATATCATTTCATATTTTATTAAATAATTGCATCTAGAAAATAGAGTTAATAGTCATGCCAGTTCATTTTGAACTGATAACATACCACTACTCCAGTCTTGCAGGACAATTAGCCGCAATCGTTCGGATAAATGCGAAACTCATGTCTTGTGAAGTTTTATCGTAGCATGGATCTAAATGAGATACTTGGATTTCAATTTGTAGAAGGATGATATCCCAACAATTTTTACTAATTTATTGGGATCTTGGACCCATTGTTAATATTCAAACCTCAGTATGTGAGAGTTACTGTAATAGTTATATATTTTAGCCATTAATGGCATATGTAATTTATGATTTTAATAAAGAGATGATTACAAGCCCTTGTATGTAATAATATCTCAATATGAGTAAATGATATAAATACTAGAAGTAAGAAATCTTAGTTATCATAAATTGTTAAATTTATTAATTTGATATTTGTCAATGTATGAAGCCGATAATTGGGCAATTTATTGTAACAATCAATTGTCTTTAATTTCTAAATTAAATAAGATATTTAGTGGCGTAGATAATTGAAGGAATAATTAAATATACATGTTTTAATATATATTTAACTCGGCCTTTCGATAAACTTGGTATTAATATGATAAGATTGTAAATCTTGTTCTATAGAGAATGGAAGAGTATCGTTGTAAAATGTAATTTAAGGTTAAAAAAATCAACAATCAGGAAAAAGAGAAACTAAATGGGAAGATAAATAGATGAAAAGATCCATTAGACATATTAAGGAATAAGTACATGCGAAATGATGAAATAGTAACATTTTAGCGTAACGAATGTAGCTTAACTCACGATGATCCTAGTTGGCCTTTGGCATTTATCTCGATATAAACTCTTGCAAGATAGGTTAAATTGGAAATAAAGTAAATACAAACTATAAGATCTAGATAACTGTGAAAGAGATAGTTGTGAGGTGGTGAAAGACTTAAACTCATAAGACTAGTGTGCTGTCTTGAGTTTAGCCATAACCTGCACAGCGGAAAACTTTGGCCAAAGTAATGCATTGATGGCTGTGCATTGTTTGATCACCTAGTCATCCAATTAAATTAAAATTTCCAGTAACCTGATCATGGGAATTTGAACACTGAACATGAGGTAGGAAATGGTCGGATACCAGAATACGAAGTCGGAAAACTAGCTTCGTGGTAGACCCAAGGACTTTCACATGGTTCCCATGACCTGAAAAAGGTTGAACCAAAATGCTAGTAAGTATTGTCACTCGAAGTAGTGGTGAAGGGAGATCGTGGAGATCTAGATACACCCTTCTAAGCCGCACATGGCTTACACGGATGTTATCAGATAGATCAAAAGAACAAATTTGATTTGAAGAATTTGATTAAATAAATCTATACAATTGCAACTGTGTAATCTATTTTTTATGTGGCTATAGGGTTCATGCACACATCATTTCTAGATCACATCTCATCAATACACATACACATTCATCATAGCGCGTTAGACACAACACACACTTCAACCATTTCTCGATGAAGCACTCTTGTTTACGGTTCATTCTTAACTATTGAGGGAAAAAAATAAATGAACCTCATTACATACATTTCCATTCACTCGGGGGATATTCCATTCTATCCATTCACAACATACTGCATATTATGGTTGCTTTTACTCTTGCTTAATTTTGCTTATTCATGGTCGATTTATTACACATTCTAGTTAGATTGATTGTATTTCATTTATCTATATCATCCACACATGTGCGTTCACATATTTTTCTAGTTGTGATCGCAGATATATGTCTTTTACACACAACATGGATGCTCACCTTCTACCCTTCCTAGACTGGTCACTGGGGGCATCCACATTTGTATCTCACAAGTGATATTGTTCCATTTTGTACTTATCACTTCACATTACTTGATTATACATGCTTTTTACATATTAGTTATCTTTCTAACATGCTTACGAGTGCTTCATGTGTAACATTTGTTATGCAGGGATATTTGCTTCCATACTTGTTTGTTACATTGTCTACCATTGTTTGTTTTTGTATGCAGGCCTTGCCCTATGTTTGGTGTGCACACTTATATGTTGTATGTGTCCATGATGTCATTGCGACATCATGATTTATGTCACATATTTGTAGCCTTATTTGTGCAAATTACTTTGTCTTCTTGCATGTTTACATTAGTACATTGCTTGGTAGCTTATACATTGTTTGTGTAGCTTACACTTATCTTTATAATACATGCATGATTATTTGTACTAACATTTGTCTTTGGATAACCTTCTTGTTTGTGTGTGCCTTGGTTTCTACCAAGCACATTCCCTCCCCCCTATAGGGAAGAATTACAACATACATGTGTTTGGTCCTCTTTTGGGGCTGCATTATCCTATTAGCGAAGTCACATGCACCCCCAAAGAGGGGGTTCACCATTTGGGGTTTTACATTCTACACAAGGCTTCTACACTAGTTCAATTAAGTGCACTTTCTACCCTTGGCATTGTGGGTTACATACAATGAGTGGGTTAAGAGCAATCTACGAACTCTGTACACAGTGACTTTTATAGGACATAGTTGTCCTTAGCATTTTGGGAAGCAGTTAAAGGTTGGAGGATACAATGGAATCCCTCCCTATACTTCTTCAGTCAGTGACATTGGATTCCCCAAAAAACCAGGTAATATAGAGATCTCTTCATGCACACTATTAGGGAAGCAATTAAAGGTTGGAGGATATAGTAGAATTCCTCCCTATAATTCTTTGGCCTATGGCATTAGATCATCGAAAAAAACCACGACATGATATCCTCTTTCTAAACCCTTTCTCTCATCATGGATCAGGTGCACATGTTCCTTTTACATTTTTTTATACTTTCATTTCTGTCTTTTACATACATATACATGCATTTTACACTTTCATTTTTGACATATATACATGTGTATTTGAATTCTTGATTGTCTTATCCTTGCATGTCCAATCCTATGAGAAGTAAGTAGTCAACAACAACAACAGACAACAATGATGTCAACAACAATAATTTATGGTAACACACACCATACTAACCATGTAGGTACACTACACACATTGGCATCAACACACACGTTTCTACCCTAGGTTCACTCTCATCATTTTTTTGTGTATTTTCATCTTTATTTTCCACACTCCATTATATTTTTGTCACTCCACACTTTTTCTAGTCCTTCGGCATGCTTTCTACATCACTCTACATGGACATCAGGTACACATCTCTATCTACTTTATGTTATCGAGATTTCCACTCACCAACATAAAGTGGGGGTAAATGTAGACACTAAATCATGCACTTTGGGTATTATTTTGTCTTAATCTTATACTAGTATTCATATGATTTTTGAGTAAAGAAAGCACTAATTAACCCCCATCTCTTGGCCATTTCTATTTTATTTTTGTTGTCATTCCCAACCTCCACCACACACATGCCCAATCAGTTTTTTTTATCATATTCCCCCATTTTAGCCTTAATTGGGGTGCCCATGGGTGCCCTAGTTCTAGTTGGGGTGCCATGATCCTTTTCACACTTTCCCACTACTTTTTGGGCACTTTCTAGTTGTTTGAGAGCTTTATCTTTTTGGTGGTCTGCCTCTTCAAGGTTAATTATGAAATTATATCAAGAGATCCATATGAATATAAAGTTATGAAACTATAATGAAGGAGCAAACACTAGGAACTACTATCATCGTCTAAGGTTGCATCCATCTAGAGCTCATTTGCATCCATCTAGCTCATCACAAGGGACAAGGCTAGTTCATTTGCATCACATAAGCATAGGAGGGAAGTTTATTTTATTCCATCCACCATTCTATTACATTTTCCTACACATACTTATTGTTCGCTACTTTCACAAAGTGCGACTGACACAAGAGAAACCTATGGTATGATCACACACACACACATAACTACATTGGGTTTGAGATGTAGTACAATGATCAACTAGTAAGTCCATCATTGTGGCCATTGAGGATAGTCGGACCCCTTCATTTGTATTTTCCTTTTTAGGGTTTGATGCTTGTTTTGGGGTCTTGCAGGTCTTTCTTTCATCATTGATCATTGGTGACATTCTGAAAAAGAGGAGTGAATTACATGCAATACACAACGAAGGACTTAGGTCATCTTATGACCCTCCAGAGCTGGTTTCCAGACCTCCTGCATAGACTAGGGCACCTAGAACTCAGACTAGGGTGCCTGCAAGCACCTTGATCCTCTCCCAAACATCCATTCCTTTCAAATATTTCAGATCCATCCTTTTTGTGACCTCTTCAAGTTTGATCTTGCTTCCGTAATATTTAGTTGAATTTATGAAACAGTCTAGGTCAGCTCCCAAATCAACTAAGTCACTTCCTTACTCTTCTTACACATTAGAGTTTCTATTTTCATCTGCCTATTTGCTTGGGTCAATTTTCTATATTTATTTACTGTTATTCACCGTTGTTCCTAGTTTAGATTAACTACACTATTATCCACATTTTAGTTAATCAGAGAGAAGCAAAGGAAGCAAAAAATAACATTCAAGGGTGTGCGCAAGGAACTGTAACCAATAATTTACACCAAGGAAGAAATCAAAGATGCACGAAGCTTGAAGTGATGATGCTAGAGCCAAAATGGAACTGTAAGTTGTCAAAACAACCAGGGGATTATTTATGTCAACAACTTGGTGAATTTCGGGGACATCTACCTGCTAGATGAATAGATCAGTGGCTTTGAAGCATCCATGGGGCATGGAGTCAACATGAAAATAGGAAATTCTGATTTTTATCTTGAAAGAATCACCCTTGAAGTCATTTGAAGCACTGTCTGAACTCTGCTTAAGAACTATATGTAAAACTGCTGGATAGTTCCAGTGAGTTGAAATATAACCTCCACCAGTGAAACCTTTGAACTTGTAAGCACATGGAATGACACTTTGGAAGAAACAAAAGAGTGTGTGTGAGAGAACACGAGACAAATGAAACCTATCCTACCAATAAAACACTACGTGCAAGTGCACACTTAGAGGAGTTTAAAACTACCCTAATATGTACATGATGTAGAAGATCAACTTAATGGAAATGTTTGAGATAAATCCCACTGATTGGGATTGATAGTAAATTTCCATCAAGATGAGACAAATAATTTTTTTTCCCTCGTTACAAGACATAATGATGTATGACCCACTCCAAAATGAATCAAACTTTCAATGACACCCTGGTTTGGCTCTGTTAGCATCCCATTTAAAGACTATATCACACACCTGCAGATCTAAGCTCTAGCATTTTTGTCAAACCATTGTTTGGATGATTTCTGATGCTATTCTAATTTGATCATGACAGAGTTTCTTAATTCTTCAAGTTCAACTAGCCCTTCCATTCTGATTTCTCTTTGGTTTGCACCATCAAACTCTAGCTACTGGGCTATTTCTAATGAAGGAAATTCCAATGGAAATGGAATTCTAGCCTCATTACCATAGAAAAGTTTGTAAGGCGAATTACCTATTTCTCTCTTCACCGTGATTCTATCTGCCCAGAGCATGTGCAAGACCTTTGTGCGTCCCTTCCTGTGATTGATATTCATTGTTTTTTAATGATTTTGATAAGTTTTTAATTAGTAGATTCTACCAAGCCATTACCTTGAGGGTAGTAGTTGGAAGAAGTCTTCAGATTTATTCCAAGGATGAGAGATCAATCATAAATATTAGTACCAATGAATGATTTTTGCATTATCAGAGATAATTGTTTGAGGAATGCAAAACCTTGTTACAATACCCTTGAGAAATTCAAGGATGAATGATTAAATTTCTTCCTAGAGACTGACAACTTCTATCCATCTAGTGAAGTACTCCTTTGCTGTCAACACCCATTTGTGACTAACACTCGAAGGAGGTTTGATCATGCCAATGAAGTCAATACCCCATTGCACAAAAGGTTGATTCGACTTGGATTAGGTGGAGGGGAAGCACATCTAATTTATTTTTCATGTAAAGAAAGCACATTATTTACATTTTTTGACCCACTTGTGGACATATGAAAACAAGGTAGGCGAGAAGTATCATGCCTTAATGATCTTTATTGTTGTTGCTTTAGTAGAGAAGAGTCCACCATAGAATCCATCATGAAATTTTGGTAAGAATTTTTTGACTTCTGCACCATCAATACATTTAAGTGCAACACACCATCAATGTTTCTTTTGAAGAGGAAACATCAATCAACACATATGGAATAAAATGCTACCTGAGATGTCTTCTCTTAGATTTGTTCAGACCAGGAGGGTATTCACTAGAAGAAAGGAATGCTGCCATGACTTCCATCCATTTGCGCATGATAAGATCATTATTTTTTTTCAAGTTCATCATACGAAAGCTCCTCATTCAAGAACAATGAAGTGTCTTGATAATTTTGTGCATCTTCAACAATTTTCTTATAAAGAGCATTTCCTCTAAAAAACTTTGTGGCTTTGACAGTCACGTCATACGCCATGATTTTGGTTAACCATATAGCTCTTTTATCACTAATGTTTTATCCCATAATGAAGTATCTCACACCTAAGTGTGAAACTAGCACTTTTTCATGATTCGTGGTAAGCATACTCTTGAATTTATTCAACACGTGCATGATGAAAAAAGACCTAATTTTCAGTGTGATTTTATTTCAATTCATAATCCTTTAGCATTTTACTGAAGAAAGAAACTGGCTACTCCATCCCTTTTTCATTTTCTTGAGTTAAGACAACAATATCAATGTTATCAGCTCCATATGCATAGATGATGAAATCCTTAGCATATTCAACATTGATAAGTGTTTGGGCACGCGTAATTTCTTCCTTGATCTTGTTAAAGATTTCTTTTCCTTTTTTTGTTCTCTTGAAAACTATATATTTCTTGAGCATGAGGGTGATATGCCTACTCATTCTTGCAAAATTAGTGATAAATCTTCTAACAAAGTTGATCTTGCCTAGGAATGATTGTAAGGCCTTATTATGCACTGGCACAAAGAGAGAAAGGATGACTAAGAATCATTTCAGGTCAATGGAAATACCATCCTTAGAGACCACACGACCCAAAAAAATTCCTTACACAATAGTATAGTTCAAATCAACAGTTGCAAGTTGATTTAAATACATGGATGTAAATTAAATTTATCTAAACTGTTCATCTCCCCATTGTTAGGAAATAATGGATAAAATATGTGGAACAGTCCCTCACAAAATCACAACAGTAGAAACTAATATGCATAAAATATTACATATCTAAAGTAAAAGTGTAGAATAAAAATAACACAACACAAAGATACAATATTTAACGTGGTTCACCCAATTTGGGCTACATCCACCAAGAATCACTTGCTCATATTTTATTATAAGCCACCGCTATCTTAATACAATACCAAGATCTGTTTGGAGCTACACCCAACAAACTCTACAAAATTCACACCCGAATTCATACACATCTGCAATGTTACATACATACTACCATATGCAAAAAACCACATAAGTAGACAACTATTTAAGCAGTTTTACAAAACCGTGGGTATCAAAACCATGGGCCAAAACCATGGGAAAAATCATCCATAAACCTATGGGTCAAAAATACCACCCATATGAGAAAAGAACGCTTCTTGGTATATCGGGCATGTGAACCCCGACGAGACAACTATGGAAAGTGTACAATACTCTTAGCGTACAGTGTTCAACACTTTCTCACATGAAAATATGATCCACAACCTAACACCTATGCCTCCATTGCTCAAAAACATGTTCCATCGTAACAACCTACCGTTTAATTCATCCCATGTTGCTCATGACTTATAATTACACCCGCTATCCACGTCAACTCTTTTGTCCATGCTAGACTTGACATTCTACACTTCGGGAAGATGCTCATCCAAGTCATCAAAAATGGCAATTGCCACTGAAGAGGGCATTAAACATCACTATCTTGTCACATTCTTTCCTAGAATGGAAACCTGGGCCCAGTGGTTGTGCTGTAAAGTGAATCCACAGAAGACTACATGGTTTGAGAACACGAGAACATAAGTATTTTAATTTTTCTTATTTTTTTTTTGCTCTATTAACTTGAGTTTGAGAACTGTAAACTAAAATAAAAAATATTAGGAATGAAAATTTTAAAACGAAAATGAAGACACGAGGTTCTCATATTCTATTACTATTTAGGTGTGCATTTTTTATTGCTTATTTATATTGTAGACATCTAAAATGTTGACATGATTAATTACGATTAATCTGTCCCGCATCATCACTATCTAAATCCACATAATAATTAATCATAAGATTAATTATTATTAATTCATTTTATCATATTTACCCTTTATCGTTATTTATCATTTATCCAAAATCCTTTTAATTCATCATTAAATCCCATCTTATCATTAATCACTTTTATTTCATTATTATATAAAATTATCCTATCATAACCCTTATTAACATTTTATAGAAATTTAACTTTCCTACATCTACCTACCCACCTACCCTACACATCCCTACACCTAGAACTTCCGTGTAACCTCACCCCCAATAATCATTTATTAACCTAATCTAATCCTAATCTCATCACATTCTCACACATCTAAATCTAGAAACCTCTTTAACCTTCTCCTTCCATTGAATTTTTAATTCAATGGAAGCTTCTTCCCTCCATAGAATTTGAGTTCAAATTATAGAATTCTTCATTCTAGAGAATTCCAATCCTCTCATGCATTCTCCACCCTTTATCCCAATCCAACATGGCTTCATCTTAGCCATTGAATCTTCCACCCACAAACTATAAATATAGCTCTCCTCCTCCATGAGAGCCAAGTCAAAAATTCATATCAAATCTCTTCCATTTTTATCACTCAATCAATCTATCATTCATCCTTATCCATTTATAATTAATCTATCGTCATATTGATTAATAAAATCATCATTCATCAAAGGGGAGGTGCTGCCCAAGTGCATCTACAAATATGAAGCATTACAACAACATCTTGAGCACATCCAAAGCTATAAGGGAGGAGAGTTACAATCTCGTGGGTAAGTACAGGTATAACAATCTCTTTCCCTTCTTATCACACTCAATCTGAGGTAGGTGAATAGCTGTGTTAGGTTTAGGATTGATTTGGTTTGATAATCATCTTATATTTGCATACTAACACAAATTTCGTCTACATATATAATTGACTAGAAAAATTAGATGTTTTTGATTTCAAAAGTTCATTAATATGGTTAAGCAATTATTAAAATAACATTATATTTAAGTTTATTATAAGATGACTACGATGAGGTAGTGGCGGAAATGATCAAGTGACATCTTCATCGTATCTATGAATTAAACGTCATCCAAGTGAAAACCTTGACATTGTTGAAAAAATAAAATAAAAATGTGAAGCCCATTTTTACATGTTTTCTCAAAAATTTCCGTTCCTTTTAGCTGTGTAAGTCCCAGTTGTCAGCACCCTTGAACTAAAATAAAAGTTAATGCCACTGACTAGGTTAACCTTCTACATGGCTTAAAATAACTGCAATACAACATTATTATTAGGATCATTAGTATTTTGATTAACTCAACACTTCTTTCATCATATTAATGCACCGCCCTAGAAATATTCTCCTTGGTTTCTCCTTGATATGCAACATATTTTAATTAGAATTTCTACATATATCTCAATTTCTTTTGGAAATTTTCACCTCTCAAAACTTTAAAAAATAATAACTAGATCAGCTTATCAAAGTTAGTGTATCTCATGGATATTGTATGAACCACTTCATATTTAACTTTCTAAAATAATGACAATTTGTTGTATTCTATGAGTTCAAACATAATCTTTTGTTGCCAAAAAAATTACAATGAATGGACCCACCATAGTGTATTACTATTGATGTTGGCCTACATACCCAAAAACCTTAAAAAAAACAATGCAATTTCCTTGCTTTGGGTATTTTATTTAATTAATAAAATAATGCATTATGATGTCTTAAGCTTACTCAACAAGGCTTTCATGCCAAAAAACATGTTCCACTCTAATGTGGTATGCATGAAAAGGTGAATTAATTATTCACTATAACTAGCGATTGCACCATCTATTTAATGCAATGTTTGTTGAACATTAAATTTTTCTTGATATCTACAATCAAATCATTATGTCTTTGTTTGATAATAAAATGTCTTAATCACCGCCAACTTGAAAAGCCGTACTTTTTATTGGATTTGTAAATTTTCAAGATAACTGCAATCACATTTTTATGCATTTTAATAATGTAAGCATGGAAGGTAAAAAAAAGGTAACCACAAGTGAAAACATGGTATATACTATGGGTAGGGGAGTCTATTCAAGCTCCTTCAAACCCACAACTCCAATGAAAATACCGTTTGTATTTTGACACCATGTTGTTTATTAACAAATAATATAAGTTGGATGATAATGATGCACTAGATGGTGCAACGGACAAGAACATAAGCTTAATACACTCAAACATATGTAACCTTCCTTTCTGCAAGTTGTTGTGAAGGAGACTTTGTAAAGCCTCCAATTATGGGGAGGATGTGGATTTCACGTTCAATGGTCTATGCATTTCCCCCTTAGGAATGGGTCATCATCATCCCTTAGTAGCCCACAAAGACCTCAATTTTGGAATTTGGTTACTCATTTAGAGACTATGTTGCCTCCTCTACTAGGCTTGTGCATTGTGCGAGAATTCCTGATTTACCGTGGGTATGTTGGTGTGCTCATTCACAACACCACATGAATTTTATTGATGTCCTCCAACTGTCTTGTAAGATAGTATCTCCACCTCATGTATTTTTGTTTCATGAATCCATTTCACCCTTTTTATACCTTCATCACCATCCTCCCAATCAGGCCATAATAGGAGTTTAGAGGAAGACATAGGAAAACATTGACACTTAATGGAAAGAAGATTTTGTAGATGTGGTTGTGAGTGCTATCGGTGGAAACTCCTCAAAGGCCAATCTTTTGTTCTGTAACATGCTTTTCACTATAAAGTAATAAAAAAAGCCACCTTTCAATCACTCATATTTACAATTAGCATGTTCATGAAATCAAGAATATAAGGATCCTTAAATGTATAATTCACGTATCTAACATATGTGAATTTTGTGATTTAAACATATGTAAATTTACCTTCAAAGTATTCATCAACCATTCCTTGCTTTTTGAGATATCTCTAGACAGCTTTATGTCAACTACCTGCACACCTCACCCCTTTCTCCTTCAAATGATTGACGCAAATGACGTGTTTCATATGTGCATGGCTGTAAGAAAGAAGAGTTTTTATTTCCTCCCCCCTAGCATTTTCCCTGCCCTTTCACTTCTCCTCCCTTACCACCCTTCTTCAATGCACATCCTCCTCCCTCGATTTTTCACTCCCTTCAAATTAGCTTTTCCATTGAATCTCCTTCCGTGTTTCCATCGCACACTTCGCGTGCGATTGCTAGTTTATAATAAAGAGTGAAGTGCAAAAAGTAAGCTCAATGAAATCGACCTTCGATGTCCTTCACATAAAAATCCGCCTCAATTTTAGAAGGCAAGTGGCATGCAACTGTTATCGTTGTCATGCAAGATAGAATTAATTCTTGTAATAGTACTTGAATATGTTTCAACATGTGTTAGACACCTAACGCTACTTAAATATTTATCTAAAAAATATTGAAATCAATTTTTAAGCTATATATTATATTATATTAATTAATTATTTTTTTAGGATTAGATTTTCGAGTCTTATGACCCAGATGAACTCCTACTCCTACCATTTCCTTCAAATTGATGTTCCAATTTTTTCTTTTTTTCTTTTTCTTTTTATTCTTTCTTTTTACTATGAACTGTAATATCTACATTATTATGGAATGGATTCACTTTCAAAGATTGCTTGCCCCGTATCGCATGGGATAGAAAATCTCCATTTAGTTTTCTATCTTTATTCTAAAAAATTATTTAAAGGATTAGTGAAGGTGATAGCCTCTTAGACCATCATGAGAGACCCAAAATAAAAAAATAAATAAACACAATAGTATTCCTTTTACACTGCACAAATAATCAACTCAAAGGCATCTCACAGAGTTAAGTCGACGTTTATCATGTGATTCACTTTATGTAAAGATGGTAAATGCCACGCGCCTCACTAGGTACTTATTACATCATATTTTTAAGTGTCCCGTGATACTCCTTGTGAATTTTGACGTCACAGATATACGTATTACGTGCATATCTCACACTTTATTTAAATGTTGCAAATCAATAGTGCAGGTAGGTACTTAGCTTAGCTTATTTTTCATGTGACTGGCTCGTTCATGTCCCCATTGCCTCACTCAACTGTTTCCCACAACCAAGCCGCGTGTAAAGCTGCATTGACACAATTCTTTTCCTCGTCCTTATTTATCCACTGCAACACAACAGATTTATTTGTCTTCCATTATTCTTCAGATCGGAAATACGAAGGGATCAGTAAATATAAGCACAATTACGATTACAAACATGTCGGTGGAAGCGTTGGCCATGACTGGTGCTGATTACACAAAGGTTGATGTACTTAAAATGCATGCTGAAGAAGAGCTGCTGAGGCAAAATAAAGGCGCGGCTTCTCATCAATATTATCAAAGCGGAACGCTCACGCCGCCAATTCAGTTAACTGTTGAAAAATACGATGTTAAGATGAGTGTTACTGTTGACGATCCGGTAAAGATGAAAATTTGTCTGAGGGAATGGGCGAAAACAGTTGCCGTGTTAGCTGTGAGAGAATACTGTACTCGCAGATCATGAAGAAATCTTTGACATGCCAAATTCAGCAAGGAGATTCGTACACAAGTTAGTTAGGGTTGCAGTGACAAATTACACTACACATGATTATTATGTTTAATTGAAAAGGACTATTCCGCAACAAAGTATAAAGGAATCTTCTAGTTGAAGACATTGGGGCCTTTATTACTAGTATACAAGGTTTGAATCCAAAAAGGACTAATGGATTTCTTAATAATTTCCCAAGTTTAGAATTCTTTCCATAAAGAAAAACGTCCTAGATATTCTCAATGGGAAGTTAAAACTATAGTGTCAACATGTGTAGCATAAGATCACCCTCTAAAATAGTTTTTCTATGGATTTCCAGCTAAAAATACCTACACGTGTCAAGGGAAGAGGCATTAAAAGTTGCATTGAGTTAATTGGTACATAAAATAACAATGTTTGGTTGAAAATATGAAAACTTTCTATTTAACGTTAAAAATCTTCAAAAGTATACATCTCGAAGTGTACCATATCTCCTTACCACAATGTGTCCTTTAATATTTTAATAAAGATTGGTGAGTGGAAAAACTTACTAATGTTATATTTTAATGCAACAAGTATGTATTTTCATCTCTCGAGGCCTCTCCCCTAATACCATCTCCCAACTTAACTAACATATACCGATTAAACCAATACCAATACTATTAATCAAAAACATTTATTCAAATTATAAAATAAATATTAACATTTAGATGTCAGCATACATACAGGGGTGTTAAAAGATAGATCAACTAGAATATGTATCAAATATAGATACATAGATAGACACGAGTATACTTAGTCTTTGATTGGTTTGGAAATTCATTTCGCTGTAACATGGGAATGAACTGGATGAAAATATTTAGTACATGTTTCCTCTTTGATTCTAAAACTACATTACACTTAGAAACACAATTGTTTTACATAAAAATGGACCATTCAATGGTTTAGTCACATTGGATGATTTCATCTAGGTTACAAATGAGAACTTGTAACTTCCAGGACCTTTGCAATAATTGGTATAAGGATTTATATGATCACCACCATAATATAAGCACTTAACCATATATAAATCCCACATTCGTGGAGGAAATTTTGATTTATCCTTTTTAAGGCTTAACCTCCACCACCATATATGGTCATAGACCGCTTTGCATTTTCTTGATCGCCCGCTCCAAGTGCTTACTCCAAGTAGACTTTATTGGATGGTCAGTCACCATGGGATGTGGAGTGTTGGTTGACAGTCTTATGTGGAATACATGGTGTAGTTGGAGTTGATGAATTGACATGGCATTTGATTGCCAACCGCTGGTAGTTGGTGGAAATAGTGAGCTCTGTTGGCAAATATCTCGATGACTCGGCAATCCAACTTCATTGTGAGTTTAGTTCTAGCTCGATCCATAACTCACTAGCTATCTCCATGAGCTACTTATAAACATGGCAATAATGTGGTGTAATTGAAAACCACAACGTAGTATAGTGGTCGGATTCCCCTCTAAAACAAAAGTGGACCCCATAGTTTTTTCTGACCGTCGAAGACCAAAGGCGCAAAACTCATAACCATTTTACTTCGGCAATATTTTTGCACATCACCACTTGTTGTCTCCACAATGAGAAGCTTGACATTCAAATTTGGTGTTGCTAATAGGTCACCACTTGTATAATTCACCCTTTAAAGGGATTGAAAGAAAGAAAAAACATTAGATTTACAAACAATTACCCATCACGGGTCTTCACTCGTACAATATATACATAGAGTATAAATAAAACTATATTTACAAATAATTCCCAATTTGCGGGTCTTAAAATAGCACAAGAAAACAATAATATTTAACTTGAGTACAAATCACCCAAGTTGCACTTTCCTTGTCGATTCCACCACATCGTCTTCTCCTATAAGATAACTTCATCCCACATATCGATGATGACCAACTTTCACTATTGTTGTACCCTATTTGTTCTAAGCACAGGTATCTTCTTAATCACCCTTAATAAGTGATCCACCTGCTAAACAAGGATTAGTTCCTTCTATACATTTCAACAAAGAATCCAAAAATGAAATTGAGGTGTTAGCATCCATATCAATGTGTGTGTGTGTGTGTGTGTGTGTGTGTGTGTGTGTGTGTGTGTGTGTGTGTGTGTGTGTGTGTGTGTGTGTGTGTGTGTGTGTGTTGTGTGTTGTATCCATGAAACTAAAAAGCTTCTTACCAACCGATTCTGATGGATTGCCTCCTTGGATTCTAAACTTAACAAGTTGGTCTCCTTTACAGGTTTTCTTTGGAACTATTGGCATATCACTAACTCCTTCATTTCTCACCTCCTACTTTGTAGAGGTTCTATCAACATCCATGTACTTCTTTGGACTTGGATGATCTTTCCAACATATATTAATCCTATTACAACTCATATGACAGTGAGTGTAAATCTCATTTCGTGTCTCTTGGACAATGATCCCTTCTTCTACTTTTCTGAACTCTACTTTGCAGAACATTGTTTTGAAATTTTATTTAATAAATATTTCCTCTTCCAACACCTAGATACACAAATTGGTTAAATTAATCCACAATATGTGCATGGAAATGCATGCCACAAACTTTGTGTATCAATATCATAATATGTGTAATCGAAGGTGTTGGTTGGATTTTTTGCCATTGAATATGCCCAATGGAAGTATGCAAACATCAGCAATAGTTAGGGAAATTCACCTTTGGACAAGGTGAAGTTTCCTCGAGCTTTGTGAGAGTTGCAGTTCCCTCGAATGATGATGTTATTTTTGTATTTATGGTGTTTTTAACAGGAAAGAACAAAAGAAAGGCAAATTTTAAGAAATGAAAAATATAAAGAGAAAGGAAGGTTAAATAGAAAAGAACAACAACCATGTACGTGTTAGGAAATACAGACAAATCTGAGACACAAATTTCTATAAATTTTTCTCATCAAGGGACACACCAATCCTTCTTGGTCGTACAAGATTTCCTTACAAGGCCTGTGGGATGGGAAGAGGAGAACTTCTCTATCTGGCAGAAAGGAATACAATGAGTGTGAAATAAGGGAAGCATTAAAGTCTTCATCATCCTACATAATATGTTGATATGGCACAAAGTCCATGTAATTTGATGATCAACACAAAGTCTAATTCACCTAGGCATCATTCGTACCATGAAGGAACATACAATATTAATAATCCAATTACAAGCAGAGTAGCAAATTTCACTAATTTAAAAATTATTAATACGGTAGTATAAAAGTATTGTATTCATCTGTGTAAACAAAGTTACAACAACAAAATGTGTAGATAGAATAGCCACTCCAAGAGCACGAAATCAAATAACAAGAGAATTGGAGAGAGATCCAATATATCTTTTATTGTTACAATGCAGCCTTATATAGGAATTCTTCTCCAAGAAGCAGTTATAAAACTACTTAAATAATATATAACCCAATCCTAACCTCAAGTTGACTCAACTTGAGTTATATGTTGCATTACACATTCACAAAGGTATAATATTTAATTAATTTGGTGAACAAACTAATTAATATATATTTCAACATATAAAAGATTATGTCAAGCAATTCACATATATGCACTTGGTGAACACTTAGATGATAATTTCAACTCCTGCTTCATGTTGTCCCATAACCTACAGTTGGAAAAAGTAATGGCCATGCCTCTTAAGCACTTTCAACCACCATTAAACTGCTATTCTGAACTTGGTTCATTTTCTGTTAAATTTCTCAAAAAAAACTGCATCAATTCCTAATTTTTTTGGCTAGTGTGCATAGATTTCTAAACCACGATTCCAATGAGTATTCATTTTTGTGATTTAATTGAGAATTTATCAAGATATGGCCATCTGTGTAGAGGCAGATGTTTGAGTTTTCACATGCTTGTTTGGCCTTCAAGAGACTTAGCTATTAAATTTGGCTGGAAAATAGTTAAATATTTTCTCCCCTTCTCTAATGTTTCTACATGATTAAATTGATTTGGGCATTTAAAAAATTTGTGGGACCCCACTCGATGTCACTACTTGCATTTGAATTGGAAGTATGGTGGTTGGATGTTTGCATTATTGCATTACCAGCTCAGCTAGCTAGGTCAAGCTAGATCCTTTTCTTACCTATCGAGCCCTTATTTCAATGCATCGGGCTATCTCCTTGCACCGAGTTGTGTTTGAATTATTTTTACATCGGACTTACCGCTCACTGACCCACACTTCCACCTTGTAACTTAATGGGGTTCCTCCATTTTTGGAGTCATGCTACAATATCCCATTATTGAGCCTAATGCCATATGCCCATATTGACTCACCAACTCATCACCCCCAAGTTGCATGCATTGCAGGCTTTACCTTCATGGTGGGAACTATTCTTCTTCATAGTCCAGGCCGCTAACACTCCCTCACACCCGAGTTGGTTCACATGCCTCCTATTTGACCTGCAAGCGGGCCGTTACTTGTCCAATCTCCGCACAATATTGAATGCGATGAGTTAAGGCTTTGGGGTGCACAAATGTCTCGATTTTCTCTCGAGCTTCCCGGTCTTCAAAATGTCGTATCGACCGAGATGGCCATCCCGTGTTCCAACTTCTCGCTCACCTTTTCACCTTAATGCTGAAGCAAGTTGAGATAAATTCATGGCTCGACCTCCATGTTGCCTTAGCAAATTTCAACACAGTCTACCTAATGACATGATCTCCAACTAGCTCAGTGCGAGTAGTTTTATTCGTTGATAAATGCATTCATCCACCACACAATTTGATGAATCAGGCTGACTAGGTTTGCCTTGTCATGTATTTCAATGAATTCCACTGTAAATTGGCTCAATTGGTTATCGCTTAATGGACACGATGGCGGCTCAGAAGCGTATGAAGACAACTTGATTACTATGTGAGACATCCGAGGAACTTGGTTTCTTCTCAAATGAACTTGATATGAATCTATGCTAAAAAAGGAGCCTCCTATGTTCTGCACCATCTCTTGTGAGATTTCCAACTCCATAACTTGTCACACTAGCCTCTATTGGTTCTAACTTGACAATCATTTCATTCATGAGCCAACGCTTGGAAAATTTTGATGTTCTAACTAAAGCCCATCAACTCGACTATGGATCCTTTTTTTGAGCTCGACATCATCATTTGGAGCTTGAAATCCTTGTACATATGGACATGGCTTGCTGCTCTTTGAAAATTTGAATCAGATTTATTCTTTAATGTATGACGTCAAATCACTACAGTAACCTTATACAACTTGTCTCCTTGTCGAAGTATGTTTCTATGTTGATCAGGTTCTTATTCACATGACTTGGTTCTATCTTCATGAAACATCTTGATAGGGTCCCTTGTTTATGTTGGTAATATAACCTCTCGCATTCGATCCACCTTGGTAAGTGAACTCGGTTATTCCTATATTAGAGAGATCGGTGATCTCCAAAAAACTCGACTGGTATGGGATTCTTTCATACAACTCGGTGGGCATCGAATGGGCTCGGTTTATGTGTTTTTGAGTTTTCTTGCCTCTACAAGCCCGTGATATCTACCATGACACGAACTTGGTGGCCTTTGAAAACCAGCTCACCCACATGCATTAGCCTGACTTCTTTCAATGTTGAATTGCTCACCTATGTGGACCAAGCTATCAACAACCAGATCGTCTTGATCTTTCATAGGTCTAGCTCCTTCATTCAAATGAATCGATTCTAATGCACCCATGGGACTCACCAATGAGCTCAATCACTTATTCCCTAAAGCACGCTCAACTCGGTCTCTTATACATGCAGCTCGATCCATACCATCGATTCATGCCTGAACCGTTTCTACAAGTTAGTATATTTAAATGACCGATGCATAGTCAACATCTCTACCTTCATTATTATGAAACTTGATGCAATGTTGGTCAGGCTATTTGATTGTGGAATGGTGGCATTAAGCTCACCCAATGTACCACAAAACTATTTCGAATCTCTTTAAAGTGGCTTGGCCTCTTCTTCACTCAGCTCAATCAATGTTAAACAACTCAGTTATGAGCTCAATGAGCTCTGTTCATTAGGAGTAACTCATTTTCCAACAAAAGGATTTGGCTTTGCAATTTTCACTCACTCGGTCAAGAACTTCCCTATAGCTTGTTTTGCCCAAAAACCTAACTCACCCACCATGAATGAGCTAAAAAAAGTCCTAGCTCACCCAACTGGCCAAGGGCTGCAACAACAACTTTTAACGTGTCATGCCTCAAGCCTATTACAATAAGAGTCCTTAGAGGTGTTTTCGGAGAAATGTTCTTGATTTTTCCATTTTTCTTGAAGGTGGGCCTCTTAACTAATTGTCACAATTCAAGCTCACTCGTTGTCCAATTTCACCAGGGTAGTGAAATTAGATAATAATTGGGTACTAAGAAAACCAAAAATATCTGCAACATAGGCATGTAACCCAAAAATGTTAAAATTTTCAAAAATTTGCACCATTTTATAATGGGTGACAACAAATGGCTCTTTCTAGGAACATGTATTGGATTGAGCACCATGTAAACGAGAAAAATCTCGAACTCCAGAATCGTTGGGTTTGAAATAGATCATTGCCATATCCATTGGGCCAAGGCTTAATATAGGGAGACATCCTCTCAATACACAGTTGCACCAATGCACACAGACCACACAAAAAGGAACAAGAAGGGAAAAAATCAAAAATGGGAAAGCATGTATAGAGAATAAAAATAATATTTACAGGGGAAAGGAAAGAGACTGTGAAAAACATACACAATTCCATAGATAGGCTGAGAGAAATAGGTACCTTTATGAAACAACATGTTTGAAAGTGTGAGGCACCTGAGAATTAAAAATGATTAATTGAGTACACCCAAGCATCATAGGAGCATTGAGTGTCTTAAAAAGGTACACGGAAGCAAGTAGACCATCCACGTAGTGATACTCTACACTAAAATTATCCAATTCCTGTGAAGAGCTTGAATTTTTGCCTGAAATTTCTATTCTTCTAACAATGAGAAGGATGAGGAATAGTGTCATATAAAATCTTGTACGACCATAGGATGTTTCCATACTGATTTTTGTATACTACTGAACTCAGAAAACTAGATTCCATGAGAAGATCCAATCCTTATAACACCAACTTCATTTTTCACTGCAGTGCTAATCTCATCCATGTGAAAATTTTGGCAACTATCATTGACATAGATCTTGAAAACTATGCACATCCACAAAATGTTTTTGTAATCATTCTCAAGAGGAACTGGGAAAAAGGTACTGAATGATTTATCATTATCATTTTCTTCAATATGATCAATTTTCTACCCTGCTCCTGGAAAATACACCTGTTGTTTTTTACAAAATCATCACCCTTGCATTCTAGTCCCCGGAGGATCTTGATTCTTAAGTACAAATGATATTACTGATTTGCCTTCATAGATAGCAGGGAATTTAAAGGTTATGAGAGTAGGTAAAAATTGATCAACAAAATCATCCTTTTCCTCCTCCTTACATTCTATAGAACGGACTGTAACAGGACAGATGCAATCATGACTGTGAAGAAAAGATTCCAAGAAAGGATTTCCCTTTTTTATTTGTTTTGAGGGACTTCAAGAAGGCTCATGTGAGATGATCTCTTCAACAAATAAGATAGGAGGACTACTGAGTTCATTAACTTGCTTTTCTTCAGGTTCAGAAACTTTTTTGATATTGAAAGAACTCAAATCAATAAGAGGTTTATCATCAGTGACTTGGGTTTCACTATCGTGAAATTCTTCCAACATTAGAGAAAAATCAGCTTTATCCCTATTTTCATGATGAACTTCAACTTCTACCAGCATAGGATCACTTCTTTCAAACCAAGGGCATTCCACTTCGATGCATGATTCATCTTCTAAGAACTCTATTTTAGGTTGAAATGGAGCCTCCTGTTGTTTGTCTTCTTCATTACTTACGGGAATACTAAATTGAAATGCACTAGGCGGAGCAATAAGAAGACATTCATTGGTGGAATTGAGGTAACATTGAGGAATAAATACCTAGTAATGTGGAGAATCCTCGCGAGAGGCTTCTGTAACTCGAATGCTTTCCTCTTCGTTATAAAGTGTCTCAGATCCATTAACTGACTGTTCTTCAATTTGTTTTGCCTCCTTACGTGCCTACAGCTGCATATACTATCTTTGCACTTATCTCATCAGCTGTATAGAATTTTTATCATTTTCAAGTGCTATTTTCATTTTTCGGCCTTTTGTAGTACTCTCTTGATATTTAAGCCACAAATATTTAATCACTTGATCATCACATGCACCAATTTGTTTCAATCTATCTTTCCTTTCTTGCATTGTTAGTTTTTGTTTCAGAGATGACATAGGTGCAATAGTGGATTTCCTTTTTGCATATGGAATATTAGCACAATCTGGAAATGTCTTTCTTATTTGCCCATCTTCAATAGGTTGCAGCAGTGTATGTAAAATCAATTTTGGATTCATGCCTCCGTAGAAGTTCTGGAAAAACTAGACCTATTCAGGATTGATTGGAGCTTGCAAATTTTGAATTGGGATATCTCCATCACCATCCCCATCATGGTCATTGTTACTCATTGGTGTAGGCCAATAAGTATTTTCCATCTTTCCTTCATTCCTGGAAAGGTTCCTAGATCAAGAGAACGAACGTGAAAACAATACGATCCTCGACGGAGTCGCCAAAAACTGTTGGTTGGATTTTTTGCAACTGAATATGCCTAATGGAATTATGTAAAAATCAGCAACAGTTAGGGAAATTCACCTTTCGATAGGGTGAATTTTCCTCCACTTTGTGAGAGGAGAAACTCCCTTGTATGATGTTATTTAACCAGAAAGCACAAAAGGGTGGCAAAATTTAAGAAATGAAGAATATAAAGAGAAAGAAAGAATAAATGGAAAAATAACAAAACCCCGTAGGTGTTAGGTAAGATGAACAAATATAAGACACACAGTTCTACAAATATTTCTTATCAAGGACACACCAATTCTTCTTGGTCAGACAAGATTACCTTACAAGGTCTGTGGGATGGGAAGAGGAGAACTTCTCTATCTAGCAGAAAGGAATACGATGATTGTGAAACTTGGGAAGCAAAAATTATTCATCTCCTTCAGAACATGCTGATATAGCACAAAGTTCATGTACTTTGATGATCAACACAAAGTCTAATTCACCTAGGCATCATTCATATGATGAAGGAACAACAATATTAATAATCCAATTACAAGCAGACCAACAAATTTTGCAATTTAAAAATTATCAACACAACAGTATAAAAGTATTGTATTCATTTGTGTACACAAAGTTACAACAGTAAAATGTGCAAATAGAATAGCCTCTCCAAGAGCATGGAATCAAATAATGAGAGAATGGGAGAGAGATCTAATGTATATTTTATTATCAAAATGCAGCCTTATATAGGAATTCTTCTCAAAGAAGCAGTTATAAAACTACTTGACTAATCTGTAACCCCAATCCTAACCTTATGTTGACTCAACTTGAGTTATATGTTGCATTAAGATTCACAAAGGTATAATATTTAATTAATTTGGTGAACAAACTAATTAAATATATTTCAACATCTAAAAGATTATGTCAAGCAATTCACATATATGCACTTGGTGAACACTTAGATGACAATTTCACTCCTGCTTCATGTTGTCCTATAACCTACAGTTGGAGAAAATGATGCTCATGCCTCTTAGTTGCACTTTCAACCACCATTAAATTGCCATTCTAAACTGGGTTCATTTTTTGTTAAATTATCTAGAAAATCTACATCGATTCCTTATTTTCTTGGTTGTTGTGCATAGATATTGGAGACACGATTCCAACGAGTATTCATTTTCATGATTTCATTGAGAATTTCTCAAGATATGGCCATCTTAGCAGAAGCATTTGTTTGAGTTTTCATAGGCTTGTTTGACCTTCACGGGATTGAGAAATTAAATCTGGCTGGAAAATGGTTAAATATTTTATCCCCTTCTCTAATGTTTCTACATGATTAATTTGATTTGGGAATTTAAAAAGTTGTGGGACCCACTCGATGTCACTACTTGTAATTTAATTGGGAGTATGGTGCTTGGATGTTTGCTTTATTACATTGCCAACTCAGCCAACTTGGCCAAGTTGGCTCCTTTTCTCACCTTTTGAGCCCTTATTTCAATGCATCTAGCTATGTCCTTACTCCGAGTTGTGTTTGAATTATTTCTACATCGGACTTACTGCTCACCAACCTACACTTCCACATTGCAACTTAGCGGGGTTCCTCCATTTTTGGAGTCACGTTACAATAGCCCATTATTGAGCCCGATGCCACATGCCCATATTGACTCACCAACTCATCACCCCTGATCTGCATGCATTGCAAGATTTACCTGTCTGGTAAGAACAATCCTTCTTCATGGTTAGGGTTGATTGTGCTTTGAACTTCCTCATTGCCTGCAACACGGGCCACAAACACTCCCTCATGCCCACATTGGTTCACATGCCTCCTGTTTGACCCGCAAGCGGGTCCTTGACTTTTCCAATCTTCGTACAATATTAAGTGCGGTAATTTCGGGATTTGGGTGCATGAATGTCCTAATTTTCTCTCAAGCTCCCCGGTCGTCAAAACACCGCATCGACCGAGATGGCCATCCTGTATTCCAACTTATCACCTCACCTTTTCACCTTACTACTGAACCAAGTTGAGATAAATTCATGGCTCGACCTCCATGTTTCCTTAACAAATTTCCACACGATCCACCTAATGACATGATCTCCAACTAGCTCAGCATGAGTACTTTGATTCGTTGATAAATGCATTCATCCACCGTGTAATTTGATAAATCAGGCCAACTTGGTTGGCCTTGTCATGTATCTCGATGAATTCCACTGTAACTTGGCTCATTTGGTTATGCTTAATGGACACAATGGCGGCTAAGAGCATATGAAGACAACTTGATTACTATGTGAGACATCTGAGGAACTTGGTTTCTTTTCAAATGAACTCGATATGACTCTATGCTAAAAAAGGAGCCTCATATGTTCTGCACCATCTCTTGCGAGCTTTCCAACTCCATAACTTGTCACACTAGCCTCTATTGGTTCTAACTTGATATCATTTCATTCATGAGCCAACACTTGGAAAATTTTGTTGTTCTAGCTAAAGCTCATCAAATTGGCTGTGGATCCTTGTTTTGAGCTCGACATCATCATTTTGAGCTTGAAATCCTTATACATATGGACATGACTTGCTTCTCTTTGAAAATTTGAATCGGCTTTCTTCTCCAATGCATGACAATAGCTCTCCAGAGGAACCTTATACAACTTGGCTCCTTGTCGAAGTATGTTTCTATGTCGTCCAGATTCTTATTCACATGACTTGGTTATGTCTTCACAAAACGTCTCACCAAGGTCTCTTTTTTATGTTTTTGATCTAGCCTCTCACATTCAAACCACCTTGGTAGTGAACTTGTTTATGCCTATAGTACAGAGCTCGGTGACCTCAAGACAACTTGCTTGGTATGGGATTCTTCCATGCAACTCGGTGGGCATCGAATGGGCTCGATTTCTGTGTTTTGAGTTTTCTCACCTCTGTAAGCCCGTGATATCTATCATGGCACAAAATTTGTGGCATTTGAAAACCAGATCACCCACATGCATTAGCCTGACTCCTTTTAACATTGAATTTCTCACCTATGTGGACCAAGCTATCAACAACCAGCTCGCCTTGATCTTTCGTGGGCCTAGCTCCTTCATTCAAATGACTCAGTTCTGATACACCCATGGGACTCACCAATGATATCGATCACTTATTTCCTAACACGAGCTCAACTCGGTCTCCCATTCATGCAGCTTGATCCATACCATCAATTCATGCCTGAACCGTTTCTACGAGTTAGGAATTACATCTTACCTCCATATGCTGCCATGGTGGATAATTGGAGCCCGCTCAATAGTATATTTAAATGACCGATGCATAGTCAACATCTCTACCTTCATTATTATGAACTCGATGCAATGTTGGTCAGGCTATGTGATTTGCAGACTTGGTGGCATTAAGCTAACCCAATGTACCACAAAATATGCCCAATGGAAGCATGCAAAAATCAGCAATATTTAGGGAAATTCACCTTTGGACAGGGTGAAGTTTCCTCTACTTTGTGAGAGGGGAAGCTCCCTTGTATGATGTTATTTTTTGTATTTATGGTGCTTTTCACCGAAAAGCACAAAAGGGCGGCAAAATTTAAGAAATGAAAAATATAAAGAGAAACGAAGAATGAATGGAAAAAGAACACAACCCCATAGGTGTCAGGAAAGACAGAAAAATATGAGACACAAATTTTTACAAATTTTTCTTATCAAGGACACACCAGTCCTTCTTGGTCGTACAAGATTGCCTTATAAAGTCTGTGGGATGGGAACATGAAAACTTCTCTATCTGGCAGAAAGGACTATAATGAGTGTGAAATCTGGGAAGCACAAAGTCTTCATCTCCTTTAGAATATGTTGATATGGCACAAATTCCATGTAATTTGATGACCAACACAAAGTCTAATTCACCTAGGAATCATTCGTACCATGAAGGAAACACAATATTAATAATCCAATTACAAGCAGAGCAGCAAATTTCACAATTTAAAAATTATCAAAACGGTAGTATAAAATTATTGTATTCATCTATGTACATAAAGTTACAACAACAAAAGGTGCAGATAGAATAGCCACTCCAAGAGCATGAAATCAAATAACGAGAGAATTGGAGAGAGATCCAATATATCTTTTAGTGTTACAACGCAGCCTTATATAGGAATTCTTCTCCAAGAAGCAGTTATAAAACTACTTGAATAATATTTAACCCCAATCCTAACCTCAAGTTGACTCAACTTGAGTTATATGTTGCATTACACTTCACAAAGGTATAATATTTAATTAATTTGGTGAACAAACTAATTAAATATATTTCAACATCTAAAAGATTATGTCAAGCAATTCACATATATGCACTTGGTGAACACTTAGATGAGAATTTCACTCATGCTTCATGTTGTCCCATAACCTACAGTTGGAGAAAGTGATGGCCATGCCTCTTAATTGCACTTTCAACCACCATTAAACTGTCATTCTGAACTGGGTTCATTTTCTATTAAATTCTCCAAAAAATATGCATCAATTCTTGATTTTCTTGGCTGGTGTGCATATATTTCTGAGCCACAATTCCAACGAGTATTCATTTGCATGATTTCGTTGAGAATTTATCAAGATATGGCCATCTATGCAGAGACAAATATTTGATTTTTCACAATATTGTTTGACCTTCATGGGGCTAAGCAATTAAATTTGGCTAGAAAATGGTTCATTATTTTTTCCCCTTCTTTAATGTTTCTGCATGATTAAATTGATTTGGGCATTTAAAATTTTTTGGGACCCACTTGATGTCACTACTTGCATTTGAATTTGGAGTATGGTGGTTGGATGTTTGCATTATTGCATTACCAGCTAAGCCAGATCAGTCGAGCTGGCTCCTTTTCTTACCTATCGAACCCTTATTTAAATGCATCAGGCTATCTCCTTGTGCCGAGTTGTGTTTGAATTATTTTTACACCGGACTTACCGCTCACTGACCCACACTTCCACCTTGCAACGTAAGGGGGTTCCTCCGTTTTTGGAGTCATGCTACAATAGCCCATTATTGAGCCCGATGCCACATGCCCATATTGACTCGCCAACTCATCACCCCCGAGTTGCATGCATTGTAGGCTTTACCTATCTAGTGGGAACTATCCTTCTTTGCGGTTCGGGCTACCAACACTCCCTTGCACCTGAGTTGGTTCATTGAATTATCCAATCTCTGCACAATATTGAATGCGATGAGTTAAGGCTTTGGGTGCACAAATGTCCCGATTTGTTCTCAAGCTACCCGGTCTTCAAAATGTCACATCGAACGAGATGGCCATCCTGTGTTCCAACTTCTCGGCTCACCTTTTCACCTTATTTCTGAACCAAGTTGATATAAATTCATGGCTCGACCTCTATGTTGCCTAAGCAAATTTCCACACTGCCCACCTAATGACATGAGCTCTAACTAGCTTGGTGTGAGAAGTTTGACTCGTTGATGAACTCATTCATCTGCCATGTAATTTGATGAATCAGGCCGACTAGGTTTACCTTATCATGTAGCTTGACGAATTCCATTGTAACTTAGATCATTTGGTAATGCTTGATGGACATGATGGTGGCTCAGAGAAAATGAAGACAACCCAATTACTATGTGTGACATTCAGGGAACTTGGTTTCTTCTCAAACGAACTCGATATGAATCAATACTCAAAAATGATCCTCATCTATTCTACGCCATCTCTTGTGAGCTTTCCAAATCCATAACTCATCGCACCAACCTGCATTGGTTCTAACTCGATATCATTTCATTCTTGAGCCAACACATGGAGAATTTTGTTGTTCTAGCTAAAGCCCATCAAATCGATTGTGGATCCTTGTTTTGAGGTTGACATCATCATTTGGAGCTTGAAATCCTTATACAGATGGACATGGCTCACTACTCTTTTAAAATTTGAATCGGATTTCTTCTTCAATGTATGACGACAACTCGCCAGAGGAACCTTATACAACTCGGCTCCTTGTTGAAGTGTGTTTCTATGTTGGCCAGGTTCTTATTCACAGGACTTGGTTCTTTCTTCATGAAACATCTTGCTAGGGTTCCTATTTTATGTTGGTAATCTAACCTCTTGCATTCGATCCACCTTGGTATTAAACTCATTTATGCCTATAGCAGAGAGCTTGGTGATCTCCAAACAACTCACTTGGTATGTGATTCTTCCATGTAACTCGGTGGGCATCGAATGGGCTCGATTTATGTGTTTTGAGTTTTCTCACCTCTGTAAGCTCGTGATGTCTACCATGGCACAAACTCGATGGCCTTTGAAAACTGGCTCACCCACATGCATCATCCTGACTCGTTTCAACATTGAATTACTCACCTATGTGGACTAAGCTATCAACAACCAACTCACCTTGATCATTCAAATGACTTGGTTCTGATGCACTCGTGGGACTTGCCAATGAGCTCGATCACTTATTCCCTAACGCAAGCTCAACTCAATCTCTTATTCATGTAGCTCGATCCATACCATCAAGTCATGCCTGAACTGTTTCTACGAGTTAGGAGTCGTGTCTTACCTCCATATGCTGCCATGGTGGATAATTAGAGCCCGCTCAATAGTATATTTAAATGACCGGTGCATAGTCAACATCTCTACCTTCATTATTATGAACCCGATGTAATGTTGGTCAGGCTGTTTGATTTGTGGAATGGTGGCATTAAGCTAACCCAATGTACCACAAAACTATTTCGAATCTCTTTAAAGTGGCTCAGCCACTTCTTCACTCAGCTCGATCAATGCCAAACAACTCGGTTATGAGCTCAATGAGCTCGGTTTGTTAGGAATAACTCACTTACCAACACAGGATTTGGATTTGCACATTTTCACTCCCTCGGTGAAGAACTTCCCTTTATCTTGTTTTTCTTAAAAACCTAACCCACCCACCATGAATGAACTCAAAAAATGCCCAGCTCACTGAACTGGTCAAGGGCTCCAATAACAAATTTTAACCCTTATCAATCATGCCTCTAGCCTATTACAACCAGAGTGCTTGGAGGTGTTTTCAGAGCAATGTTCTTGATTTTTCCATTTTTCTTGAAGGTGGGCCTCTTAACCATTTTTTAAAATGTAAGCTCACACATTGTCCAATTTCACCAGGGTAGTGAAATAGGATAACAATTGAGTACTGAGAAAACCTGAAATATCCATAACACAAGCGTCTAACCCAAAAAACTTTAAAATTTCAAAAATTTACACCATTTCATAATGGGTGACAACAGAAGGGAACATTGGAATACCTATATTGTCTATTCTGAGGACTAACATTACTACATGCTTGATAAGGAGAAACTATTTTAACTCCTCTTTTAGGAGTTCCACATTTCTTTGGAGATGGATTACACCTCTTTTGGTTGTTTTACCCCTAACTATAAGGATTTTCCTTCTTTACTTTCAACTTTTCATTACTCTTATGATCACGATGAGAGTATTTTTTGGTGGCATACCTAAAGCGTACCTTTCCTCATTTATTTTACATAATTCACCAATTTCACTATGACAAACATTTTTATATCCCAATCATTTAATTCAAGGTCCTTCCTTGATTTGTGTGGGATTAACAATTCTTTGGTTGTTAATGCCAAGGCCCTTTTTATCATACCCCATCTTGGTGAGAAACTTAAAGCCAATACCATTAGTGTGCTTCTCAAAATCACCAAAATAAGAATCATTTGATTTACGATGGGTTGAAAGGGAAATTGGTGAAACACTTACAGTGCATTCTTCTGGCATAGCTTGTGAACTAGTGGTAGAGGGTTGTCTCTGCGAATTGGTGGACCCATTTGTCTCCTTTACTTTTTTACCAATATGTAATTTTGTCAAAAGCTCATCCTTGGATTATAACTCATCTTTCAAGGCTTTAATGACACCTAGGAGAAATTACCCATGGATTTTCAATATCTCCTGGAGATTTTGATTATCCACTTCCAAGGATTTCCACCTTTTCCTGCAATTCAATGTTCTCCTCATGAATATGACAATTTGTGGCTTTGAGCTCATCCAACATTTCCTTTTTCATATATTTTTCCATGGTTTAATCATTGTAACCTATTTGAAAACTTGAACCAATGTAAAATCTAAAGTTGGCTATTAGTATAACAACTAGCACTTTATACCAAACTTTTACTTTACATGGAGCAAATTTAACACAGGTAATAAAACTAGTTGTGATACCAAAACTTGATCTAAAAATGCGGGTTATAAAAATTGACCTAGTCTTCCCATTTCCCTAGATACTTTTAATTTTCTCAATTTACCAATTCTACAAAAAAAATTGACCAAGTATTATGTTGCAAAAAAGTGAATGAAATAGACACCACAAAAATGAAACTTCGCAATTGATAATGAAGTTCATCCCAAAAATGGACTACGTCTTCGGGTATGATCAAAAGACAAATTGGTATATTATGATGTAGAAATAAAAATTCTTACATCAAATCTTTTTATGGTCAATAGCATCGATCAACCTAGCTCTGGCTCAGGCTATGTCTATCTTGATGTCTCTTAGCTTTGTGATATAGGCTCTCGGCTCGACTAGTAGTGATGATGCATCGTCTCTCTCAAATGGTGGCACAATGTCTTTATAATGGCACTCTAGCCTATGAGATGATATCTCAGAAAAATATGAACTCTACTGCTCTCTAGCCTCCTTCACAATAATGGAAATGAAATGATGATGTCAACAGAACATCCTTTTGGCTTGTCAATGAATGGATCTCCAACTTGTTGTTGGCTCTTTGGCACTATGTCAACTTGGTCGTTTTACAAATTCAACAGCTCTAAGGCCAAAAGGATGACCTTGTCATTAAAATTCAATAGCCTTGATACGAAAAAAATAAGACTTGTATAATATTAAGCCTTTTTCAAAAATTATATGTACCTAAATATCAATTTAGGTCTTTATGACTCTTCACACAATTTATAATAAGCTTTTCGTAATTCTCTCACAAGCTCAAATGTGGATTGTATAGGCTTAAACAATGCCTTGGTGTCTTTGCAAATGGGAATGAGGGCCTTTATATAGGCTCCCAAATCCCAAACAATAAAGATTTATAATCTATCATTTTGTTTTTATTTACAAAAAAACTGTTATAGGGATAAGGGAAATTAACATTATCCCGTATAATATTTTCCACCAATTTCTTGGTTTAAAAACCACAAAGGCTTACCCCAAAATTGCTCCAATATTTAATTTCTCATATAGGGGAGCATATTTTAATCAAGCATTTAAAATAGGATTTGACCACATTTAACTTGGGATTAAATCACATCAACTCCACGTAACCAAAAAAATAAAGCTTTGGGGATAAGCATTAATCCCCTCTTTTGTATTAACCACCACCATAGTATAAGCGCTTAACCATAATATAAGCACTTAACCATAGTATAAGAGAACTTAACCATAGATGGGTTAGGTGGGATAAATTCCGCATTCAAGGGAGGAAATTTTGATTTATCCTTTTTAAGGCTAAACCTAGATCACTTTGCATTTGCTTTGCTCACCCGCTCCAAGCACTTGTTCCATGCGGAATTTTTTGGACAACCAGTCCACCATGGGGTGTGGAGTGTTGGTTGGTGTCGATGGTCTTACATGGAATACATTGTGCACTTGGAGTTAATGACTTGGAATAGTATTTGATTGTTGGTTGCTAGTAGTTGGTGGAAATAGTGAGCTCATTTGGCATAGATGTTGATGACTTCGCAATACAACTGTGTTGTGAGCTCAGTTCTAGCTCAATCCATAAGATGCCTACTATCTCGATGAGATACTTCGAAACATGGTGATAATGTGGTGTAATTGAAAACCAGAATGTATTATGGTGGTTGGGCCCACCTTTGAAACAAAAGTGGACCCCCATAGTTTTTTTTTACCATCAAAGATCGGAGGTGCAAAACTGAAAAGCAGTTTTCTTTGCCAATATTTTTGCACATCACAAGTTGTCGTCTCCACAATAAGAAGCTTGAAATTTCACAACATTCCCTTGCATTATTGTACTTGTTCCTTCATTTTTTCCGTTGACTCCTATTCTTGTGTAGACATTATCTCCCTTGTATAGTATCTATTTCGACCCATTCAAAATGCATTAGAAATCTAACTCCGAGTTTTTCCATACATAGTGGGTTTTGAGATATTTAGGGAACTAATGTTATTTGAATGATCCTCCAGATCAAACCTCCCCAATAAGAAGGATTTTGGTCCACCAAAAGCTGATATATTGATCATTGGCAGTATTGTCCCCTGATACGGTATAGCAAGCTCTTCCTCTGGAACCGCAACATTCTCTCTCTACACACACACACACACACAAAACTAAGAGAAATTAATAAACAATTATGCTGTAATTCAAAAGTAGTGTTATAATATGTCACTAATTTTATAATTCACCCTTCTTGGGGTTAAATGCAACAAATGTTAGATTTACAAACATTTCCCATGACGGGTCTTCACACGTGCAATATACACATATAGTATAAATAAAACTCTATTTACAAATAATTCCCAATTTGGGTCTTAAAATTACACAAGAAACAACATTATTTAAATTGATTACAACTCACTTAGGTTGTACTTCCCTTGTCGATTTGAACACATCATCTTCTCTTGGAAGATCACTTCATCCCACCTATCAGTGATGATCAACATTCAATGTTGTTGTACCCTACTTGTTCTAAGCATGGATATCTTCTTAATCACCCTCAATGAGTGATCCATCTACTGAAAATGGGTTAGTTCCTTCTATACATTTCAACAAGGAACCCCAAAAATGAATTGAGGTGTAAGCATGCTTGTTGAAATATATAGCTATGCTATAATATTGTCTACAAAACTAAAAAGCTTCTTACCAACCCATTCTAATGAATGCTCCTCCATAGACTACTAGTTGGGTTATACACTAGATACTTTGCCTCCTTTATAGGTTTCCTTTAGAACTATTAACGTATCCCCAACTCTTTCATCTCTCACCTCCTACTTCGTAGAGGTTCAATAATTTTCCATGTACTTCTTTGAATGAAGTTGTGGATTATGTTTACAACATCTATCAACCCTGTGACCACTCATATGATGGTGAGGGCAAAATATCTTGTCCTATCTCTTGGACAATGAGCCATTCTTCTCCTTTTCCAAACTCTACCTTGGAGAACATTGTTTTGAAAATTTATTTATTAAATATGTCCTCTTCTAATACTTAGTTACGCATTGGTTAGTTAATCCACAAACTGTGTATGGAAATGGATGCCACAAACTATGTGTATCAATACCATCCTTCATGTAATCGAAGGGAACATTGGAATACCTATGTTTTCCATTACTTTTCCTTGGTGTGAGATCACCCAAAAAACTCACTCTTGGCATGAGATTTCCCAACAACCTCACCCTTGGCGGTAGGACACTCAAATCTGGAAACATATTTAAGACAAACATGACAAATTTCTATCCTATACTCTCTCACACATCATGTGCATCTTTCCTTAGCTCTTTACGTACTAATACATACATGTTGAGCCCCTAAAATGACCAAGTACCTGAGGCGTGAAGGGTTGTGGCACGTAGGAATAGGGCATGAAGGCACGTGTGGAAGTAACCTTTTGGGATGCGTGAAGGCTCGTGCCCAGGCAGGATGGATTAGGGACTTAGTCATTTTTGGACTATGAGTAAAGTAATGTTAAGGGAATAAATGGAAAGGAGACCATATACATTTATGGATAACGTTAAGCTATGGAGACTTGCAGCTCAAGAAAAGCATATTCAAGGGCAATGTTATGGTTATCATAATAGGATAAGCAGCCGAGTTTGTTATGAATTAGTTTTCACTTGCATCCTAAGGGTACTTGATTAGGGAAACACATGATGACATTTGGTATGTTCTTGGATAGTGGTTAGGCGATCATGAAAGATTCCTTTAGGCCTTTTCTTGTAATGATGACTTGGTAGAGGTAAGGGAAAGTGGATATACGTAGAGACACAAATATGAAAGATATATAGAGAAAAGAATGGATATGTGTGAATATGGGAAGGAGAGAGATAGAAGGTGTGGAAGACACTGCAGAGCATGTGCACAAATGTGAGTTGCTATGGCGCACGAAGGGTATCACTGCCCCAGAGTAGAAGGTGATTTAGTTTGTAACCACGTTGCAAGGACACACACATAGTTGGTACAGGAAGTATAATCCACACCAGATGGTGGTGGATTACATCACATTGTGTGATGCATTTTTGGCGTAGTTACACATTCTCGAGATTAAACAAAAGAGCATCAACACTTTGAAGGAGATTTAACAAGGAATGGCAGAGAGTGTGCGGGAGTATGACACACTTTTCAAGACTCTCCTATCTAAATTGTCTTATGACATTCATCCTTCACAACATTCTCAGTGGTTCTTCGGAGGGCTGATCACACCATTCAGGAGGGCGCTTTCACATAATACCTGCATAGATCTACATGAGGCCCTAGAGGTTTCTTTACGTGTTGAGGCTGTGAGAAGTGTTGATATCGGAGTTAGTCCATTTCTTGAGGCCCATATTTCTACCATAGAAAATCAATTGGAGAAATTTTCTGTGAAGTCAGTTCATGAGAGTCACAGTGGCCTATGGTGCATGGAATGCGAAGTAGAGGGGAATACAAAGGATAGTTTCCTATGAAGGTCGGTGCGCGCCACGTTGGTGGACTGAGATTTTCCATGGAGATCATGATAAAAGTAGGTTTTCGCTACTGGATCACGCGATTCGGAAGAATGTATCTTGCTATTGCAAGACTTGCACCTCTACTACTCATAACATGAAGGATTGTAGATTTATTGACTAGATACATGATGTTATTGACACTGGGGTGTGCTAGGCCACCATTTCCAGTAGTTCCAAGGATGAGGGTCATCATTATGAAGGTCGCGTGGATGGAGGAGGTCGAGGTAGATGCTTTTGAGGAGGATTTAGAGGTCATGGCAATTGCGGGGGTGGAAGAAGTGAATTTCCTCGTGGAACATGTTATGATTGTGGATCTACATAACATTACAAGCGTGAGTGTCCCGATTTTTTACAATGCTCATGGTTTGGAAAGAAGCACAAGCATGAAGAGTGCCCAGAGTTAGATGAGCACATGAGCTAGAACCAAAAGAAGGACAGAGATCTAGGGATGGTAAGCGTAAAATGTGTTGATCCACAAAGGATGTCACAGGTGGCGCGTGAATTTGAGTTAGAGCCTGTATTGGTGAAGATGTGAGATAAGGCTGCGTGGACAGGGAGATACCAAAGTAGAGACTGCTTGTTACAAGAGAAGAAGTGATACATGGGAAGTATCTGGACCTGATTCATCAGAAGGAAGTCTATCAAAAGACCAAGGAGGTGATTAGGAGTCTTCAAGGGGAGATTATGTGCTTGAAGGAGCAATCATGGAAGTGGGAATAGAAGAAAAGTCTTGAAGTCCCTTAGGCGGATATAGATGAAGTCAGGGAATTATGTAAGATGTTGTGCCAAGAGAATATCATCCCTCTGGTAGGAGAATGACTCAGAGGAAAAGTAACAAGTGCCAGAGGAGAGCACGAGAGGCAAGTTCTACTTTTTAATCTACCTCCTCATAGTCTTGACTATGATAAGGAGATTACCTTGAATGCATTTGTTGATGGATGACTCTTAATTAATATTCTGATTGACACGAGTATGGAAGTTAATTTTCTCACCTTGGACACATGGAATCAAATGGGAAGGCCTCCATTAAAAACATCTTCAAATGTGTTGTATATGGCTAACAATACAAAGGCAATGCCCATTGGTGTCTTAAAGGATGTTTTTATAACTATCCAAGGGGAAAAATTCACTGGAGACTTCGAAGTCTTAGCACTTGCTCAGGTGGACAACTTTCCAGCATCACTTGGGCGCCCCTGGTGCTATAAGAAAAATGTTGACTTATGTTTCAATAAGGGGTATATAAGTTTTGAGAACAAGGAGGAACGTGTTATTATTTCTCTGACGGATGGAAAATCAGTGCTTTACACTGAGCCCTTGGGAGAAGAAGATCTCAACAGAATCTATGTGTGCACTATCAGAGACCCTGAGGTTTTACATCCAATAAGAGAAGGAGTTATTTAGTGGGGAGACACTCAATCTATAAGTGATAAAACTAGTGTGACATGTGACAATTAGGCACACGAGGAGTATGAGTTAGTCAGAAGGTAGGTAAAAGGCTCTGTGACGAGAGTAACAAAGGCGTGCTCAATCAGGCACCCTGGGAAGAAACTAGTTGTTTAGTTACACTTAGGAAGGCAACCCTGATGTTTTCATGTGAATAATGGAGACCCAATGGAGATGTGAGATCAAAAGGAGAATTATGTTTATCTATACTTTACGCGGGACCGTAGCATGTTGGTGGGAAACCCATTGGGATAACCTTCTAGAGTGGCGCGAGGTGAGAATCGATTTCTTTGTTAGGTTTCTCCGAAGCAATGCACCTGTTGTTATACATGACTAACATGGGAAGGAACCCACATCATTTCACTTCCAGGCATTGAGAAGGCCTAGATGGACAGGTGTGGAAGCCTTGCCTCCATCACTATGGGTGCATAATATTTTACTCCACCTTACAATGTTACGCGCCCACATGGTACATTCATTCAGAGATGCACCACCAGAAAGGAAACTAACATGAGTTAATGGTGGATCTTATTCAAACTTTTGAGTATTGGAGTACTAAGCCATCGTTGAATGAGGCGTTGTAGGTTGTTAAGCGCCTAACTATGAGAGATAGTGCCATGGCGGAGGACATAGTATTGGAATTTTTGGGTGAAGCTATTTTGGAGGCATGCTTTGATGAGGAAGAATCAAAGGAGGTACAACTTGAGTGCACCTACATGGAAAAGGAGAAAGGAAAGATGGTCTACATTATAGATGGTGAAAAGGTGGATAACTTGGATGTTAACCATACTTTGGTTACCCATGAGGTTATGGATAGTGTTGATCAGGAAGCGCGCACTTACCATGAACCCCTAAAAAACTAAGAAGGTTAACATTGGCTTGGATGTGAAACCCAAGGAAGCTACTATTAAGGATTACTGGTCGAAAGGGAGGTTACAAAGATTATTGATCTGTTGCGTGAATTCCATGATTTATTCCCACACAGGTACCATGAACTCAAGGGATTTCACCACTCTTTAGGAGAAATGTGGATCAAACTGAAGGAGGACACGCACCCAATTCAGAAGAGACCTTATCGAATGAATCTAAATACGTGCATCAAGTTCAAGGAGGAGATTGACAAGATGATTGCATCAGGCATCATTGAGGTTGTTAAGGAATCAAAGTGGATAAGTCTGTTGGTCATCAATATTAAAAAGGATGGGAGGATAAGGATTTGTATTGACTATAGGGATTTGAATGTGGTATGTGTCATCAATCCCTTCCCGACCCCCATTCATGGAAGAGATTTTGGAAGGTTTCGCAAGAAGAGAGATCTATTCCTTCATGGATGGATTCCCAGGATATCATCAGGTTAGAATTTCTAAGGAGGATCAGGAGAAAAATACTTTCACGACAAAGTGGGGAAGTATTTCTTACACTGTTATTCCCTTTGGAATGTAGAACACGCCTACTGTGTTTTTATGTATTGTGTTTTAGGCATTTGAGGACTTCATCCACAAGTTTTTGTAAGTCTACCTGGATTATTGGACAATGTATGGATTAGTGAAGCACCATTATGACAATCCCAGGTTGATGTTTGAGAGATGTAGGTAGTTAATTATATCCCTCAACATTAAGAAATATGTCTTCACTACTCCATTTGGCACCCTGTTGGGACATGTCATATGGAAAGAAGGCTTGCTAGTGGATCCTGCCAAAGTTATCGTTATTGTGGGATTGGGGGAACCTACCGGCTAGTGCATGGATTCCTTAGATATACATGAAGTTCATTAAGGGCTATGCCAAAATTTCCACACCGTTGGAGGAGTTGTTAAAACACAAGAGTATGTTCAATTGGGGAGAGGTGGAGTAGATGGATTTCAACACACTAAAGAATAGACTCATTACTATGCCAATATTACGCTTTCCCTCTTGGGATAAACCTTTTCACATGCATGTTGATGCATCCGAGATGGCGATTGGAGCAATCTTAGCACAAATAGGAGAGGGAATTGTTGACCATCCCTTGTGTTTTGCTAGTAGGAAGCTAACCCCACTAGAGAAAAATTATACTACCACAGAGCATGAGGAATTGTTAATGATCTACACACTGCAAAAATTCAAGCAGTATTTTCTAGCGACACCTTTTATCCTTTATATGGACCACGTGGCATTAAAGTACTTGGTGAACAAGCCCATCTTGCAAGGGCGCATATGCAAGTGGGTCTTATTGTTTCAGGAGTTTGAGTTTACGGTTTTTGTAAAACCAGGTAAGAGTAAGTTGAGGCCTGACCATTTATAAAGGATTAACTCAGGAGAGGATGTGTAGAGCATTGAGGATACAATGCCAGATGCACAACTGTTCATATTGTAGTGCGTGCCCTCTGATTTGGAATATATCGCTCTATTCTTAAGAACGGGTGTAGCGCCAGCAGGGATGAAGGCCTTGGAGAGGAAACAGTTAGTTGTATGCACCTCTCCCTACATGTTAATTAGTTGAGACCTATATAATTTAGGTCGGGATTGTTGGTACCCAAATTAATTCTCCTTCAAAGTCTGAGCAGCATCACAGGTTTGGCAGGAATCTTAAAGACAAATAGATCATAGTGAGTTGTTTTGTAGCTGGGGATGGGATCTAACTAGCCCTCTCTCACTCAGATGTGGAGAAATGGATAACACCCTCAAGAGGATTTGATCTATCCTCACTACTTTATGGTTGTGCCTTTTCACCAGGGTGAGATAACCCTTTTGTAGCATGTTGCTTATGGAGGAGATGGGGAATTCCTTCATTGTGAAGTGTTTAAAAAGACCTTGAGGAAAATATGATCAATACAACAAAACCTAACTCTCACGAGTTGTCACTCTAGATAATGGAGATATTTTCTAAGCAAGGTTCAGGCCACTAAAGATAATGAAAATCTGAGTGTTTCTGCATGTTTTGGTGATAGAAATTGTGCACCTGTATACACACAGGACAAACAGGGGTAGTATGGGTAGGACTAATTGTTTTTGAATGATTTTGGTGGGAGGTGAAGTGGGATAAAGTTGATTATACCAAATATTTGAGAACTTTTACAAAAATGGAGAGCTCGAATAACATAATGCTTTAGAGTATCCTGTTCCTTTAACCAAAATATGTGCTTCAATGGAGGCCCAAATCAACACTTTTCACACAAACTTCAAGGATCCAAAATGAAGGCTCAAATTGGAAAACTTAACTGAACATTATCAATCTCTTTTTCATCATGCCTAAGATACCCTCAAAGGCTACCAAACAATCTTATAGTCATGCTAGGAGTCACAGTGATTTTAAATTTGTTTATTTCACTATCAAATGAAAGCTCTTATGATGAATGAAATTGCAAATGCCACCAAACTATCACAAGGATAAGATTTTGTGTGACTCACACAGATTTCAATGTAAGAATGCAATGGGAAGAAGAAAAACTACTTGCAGACATTCAGAAACAAAGCAGACACAAATTTTTCCCAAAAATAACACATATTAACTCAAGTCTGATTAAATTTATCAACAGGGGAAAGTTTCTCGAACAATCTTAGAGCTTGTCAATGGCTGTACACTCGTAACCACCTTGACATGATCAAATTTAACACAAAAGAGATAAACAGGTTTCTTCAGATAGTTTCTTAGAAAGACGGGTTCTATCAAGCTTTTTCTTAGAAAATTAGTTATGACCTCTAACACTCCAAACTTCCAACCTCCAACCCTTTTCATGGAAAAATCATGCATATTTATATCATTTTACAACAGAGCCTCTTCCCCCCAAAAAAATCCAAACTTTGAATGCACTAGTGCTCACCATGATTCCGATCGCGATACCCAGAATCAGATCTGTAAAAAGTTGTCAGGTGCTCAAGGGGTGGATCTCTTCGAATATCTCCCGCATTCAACTCCTTCGGGTAGATCACTTTTCCCTCTACTCACCAACCACTTCTGCCCCTAATCTGTCAAATCTAGTTCTTTGTGTGCTCGGGAAAGAAAAATGGGAGATCAGATCGAGCCCAGAGGTCAGATCTCATCTTAATGGAAAAAGACATCCCCAGATTTTCCCCACCAAACTTAGATATCAAATTAACTCCCCTTCCCTGTTTGGCATGCAAGAAATATCGAGAAATCATGAATACTCTCATCTCTAGGAGCTCTAGAGTGAAAATGGCAGAAAAATCATATACAAATGCAAATATGTCGTTGATTTCTATTTTGAATTTGGACTATCCGCGTGGGAGAACCACTTTAAAACTGGCTTGTGTGTTCCCTTTCTCCTTTTACAACTTTTTGAAAAAATGTAAATTTTTCACATTTTGCTCCGTACCTCTGTCCTTGAAAAATGGGTGTGACACGTTTCCCAAGGTGAGTCCCAAAGGAACCACAGCCAAATTCTGCTATTTCACCTCTTTTTTAGAAAAGGGAAAATTTTCCAAGTTTTCCCCACAACTTCGCCCTTGAAAAATGGGCCTGACACGTGTCCCAAAGTGGGTCCCAACGGAACCATGCTTCCTTTTGCACTTTTAACTCCTTTTCCCACAAAAGGAATTTTTTCCAATTTTCCTCCGAAGGTCCGCATTTCCGCTATTGAGTGGAGAAAGTTTTGACTTTTCTCTATCAAGCTTGCAGGTCATTTTGATGATTTCAATCTTTTGAATATCAAGGGCAAAAAAATCCAAGTTGCTGCCGATGGCCCACCTCCCCACCTCTCAACATTTTTAAAGCCAACCCTGACCTCCTTCCTGTCAGGCTTACGGGCCATTTTGATATTTTGATCCTTTTGAATCAAGAGGCAAAAAATCCAATTTACCTCCGATGGTCCGCTTCCCCACCCCTTTGACTTTTCAAACTGCCACGTGTCACAATGGCATATCTTGAGATGGTCCCCAAAAGTTGAGACCTTGAATGAGCGTGAGCTCACCACGTGTCGTTATGGCACAATTTCAAAAACCTTAAGGCTTCAAAATGATTTGGCGGGGGTGCGCTTCCATTTCAGACTTTACTCCATTTTTCCAAAAGGGAAAAATATCCAACCTGCTTCTGAAGACTTGCATCTCTGCCTTTAACCTTGTCATGTGTCCTTTTGTGGGGTAAAAGTAAGACTTTTTCCCTGCCACTTAAATTTTTCTTTAATCAAAGCCTAGTGGGGCCGTAGGCGGGTTCAAACTTTTTTCCAAAGTAGCCAAAAAGAACAAGTTCAAAAAACAAACCCATCGCACCCCATCTAATTAGAAGAAGCCACATAAATACCAAAAGAACCAATCATAATTGAGCAGAGCTACGGGACCAAATTTGCCATTTTGCCAAAAAGGAAATAAGCGATAAGTTAAAAAATTTGCCCAGTGTCCCTTGACCAACCAAAAGAACCCATGTAACTGCTGAAATGACGAGGAACAATTTTGACAGGAAAAGGACGCCCGCCAGACCGTCAAAAACACAGGAATTCACCATTCACGCCCAGAACCTGATTTTTTGATAAGGATGAAATTTTTTGAAACAAAACCAAGTGAATCATGGTTCTGAGCATCTTTCGACCATGGATTTGGATTTTCAAAGGCACGCAAATGTAAATTGATCATTCTCGAGCTTCCATGGTTGGGGAAAAATAAGAAAAAATGACATAGCCTACGGATTTTGAAGAAATTAGAGGAAAAAATAGGGCAAATAATGCGAGATCAAAATGAGCACCAACAGGGATGAGGTCTTGCGCTAGTGTGTACTGGAGCATGAGCGTGTTACAATAATGGAGGAAGCACATGGTGGAATTGCAAGAGGGCACTATGCAGGAAATGCCACTACACAGAAGATTTTATTGGTAGGTCTTTGGTGGGAAACCCTTTACCAGGATTGTATTGAGTATTGCAAGGCATGTGATCATTGCCAGGGCCTTGGTAAGCTAGGAAAAAGGGATGAAATACCATTAAGACCAATAGTTAGTGTTGAACATTTCACGGAATGGGAAATTGACTTTGTAGGACCTATTTCACCTGCTGCGTGAAGGACGGGTTCGCGGTACATCATTACTTGCACTGATTATCTTACACGATGGATGGAAGCAGTGCCTACTAAGGATTGCATGGAAACGACGATAGATAGATTTTTATGGGAAAACATCATTATCAGATATGGGTGCCCATTGAGTTTAATGAGTGATAGGGGTTCACATTTCCTAAATGAAACAATCAGGATTCTATTGGAAGAATTCATGGTGGCCCATCACAATACTACCCCTTAGCACCCACAAGCTAATGGGACAACAAAAGCCTTTAACAAAGTTTTGAGTCACATGTTCACCAAGATTTGTGATGTTGGGAGATATGATTGGGATGAAAAAGTCTTGGCCGTGTTATGGGCATATAGAACAACTTATAAAAGATCGAACAAAGCCACACTGTTTCAATTGGTGTTTGACACAGAAGTTGTTTTTCCAATAGATTTCATGCTACCCTCTCTGTGTATTGCGTGCGTAGGTGGATTGGCCAACAAACAGGCATTGCAAGAGCACATTGATAATTTAATGCAGTTGGAAGAAAGACAATCCCTTGCTACATGGAGTTAGAGGATTGAGAAGGCACGAAAAAAGGCCTGACACGATCATCACATTAAGAATAAACAATTTGAGGTTGGGCAGATGGTTTTACTTTATGATTCTAAGTTTCTATGCCATCCTGGGAAACTCAAAGTCCATTGGTTAGGGTTGTATATTACATCCTTCATACTGGATTCAGGCATGTGCCAGTTATAAGCGTTGGATGGGACACGATTGTCAAGTTATTTCAATGGGAGTAGGTTGAAGCCCTGCTATAAATAAGGCTTCTATGTGTTTGTAAATAAGGAAGTATTTCCAGTTAGATTAGGTTTCCCTTAATGCATTTCCCTTTTATGTGTTTCCTTTTGTCTCCATTTTAATTTGTCTTCTCTGTTCAATGTTGTGTTGTGCATTAGTGCATCAATAGCTAATTACATTGTTAGTGATTCCGTGTGTAGAGGAACGCGCATACATTTAGTATGGGATGGATTAGCAGATATGTTTGGTTATGGTTGAAAAATTATTTGAGAAGATGGGCTGTTGGGAGACTCATTCTGAATGATTAGCGCAAAGGTAGAAGAACGAGTAGTACGTCATATAAGGTGTTTGAATTCATCCAGTTATAAAGGTGTGTTGAGAAATGTTGTTTAAAGACCACACATAAGAGAAACAATGATTGCATAGTATAACAAGAGGAAGGTGGCACTATGGGGAACTACTTGGTGGAAAACACATAGATTATGTACTTTGGCACGGTGATGCATGTGAAGGAGGTCTATAGCAATAAAGTAGTGTTGGAGCACCATAAGGTTATAACTGCGATGTGTGAAGGGAAGTCACAAAAGTTGATTTAAGTGGAATAAAGTGCTTTATTAAAAAGAGACATTAAGACACATGTTCGGAGGAACTTTAAGGTGTTGCAAAATTATAAATAGAGGGTAAAGGTATTCATATCGACTACTTTTCCTTAAAGGATTTTTTTACTCCCGAGCTTGAATTACGACGAGGGTTTTGAGAAGAAAGCGAGCTACTTGTCACAAACCAGTAGAGCTAGGAAAACTGTGACGTTACCTTGTGGTAGAGCAAGAGGGGAAGGAAGAAAGAAGAGAAGGAAGGGGTTGCGTGAGAGAGAAGCGTGGAATTCATCAAGTTCAGGAAGATGAAGGAAATTTTGAAAGCACCTAGGGCACAGAAGAATGAAAGAGAAAGGAGATGACACCCAAGAAAGCTCGTACAAAGAGACTAGTGGTGGAAAAGGAAGAACCTGTGGAACTTTATTCAAAAATGTAATATCCCCCAGGGGTTATTAAGGTAGAGAAGTGGAGCTTGAAGTTATATAGATGAAAAATCAGTGATTTTAACCACAGAATCACCGACTACGATGATTTAATGTGGGTGGATTTGTATAAGGAGATTCCAGCGTTGGATGAACAAGGAAACCTTGGGGTAGATGATTCGGTGAAGGAGTTGAAGAAGATGAGGCTTTTACATCTTTGGGAGTTGTCATTTTTTGCTAAACCCACACCATTTTTCAGATGGTTGATGTCGTGAGTGCATGAAGACTTCTTCTACTTTGCGGGGAGAAGGATGAGACTCACAGGAAATTTAATCCACAGGGTAATGGGCCTTCAGAACAAATGTGAATACATGGCCCTCGATTTAGGTGCCACTATGCAGATAGAAGAGCTAGCCAAACAATTAAACTATAAGAAAGGGGAAGGGCACAAGTTATTACAGATCTATCGGAACCAACATTGAGAGTCGCTTCCCAACTCATTAGTTGCAAGTTGGGTGCATCGGAGAGGTGGACGAACATCAACAGGAGGTTCTTGTACATGACCTACAAAGTTTCCAAGCGGGCACATTACAATTTTGCACAGTTCATTGCAAATGGTATTATTGAGGCACAAGTTCAAAATGACTTAGGAGCGAAGATAAATTGGGGGTCCTTTATGTTATTAATTGTATTCTGGGAAATTGGTGTCCCAAATGGACCAGATGATAATATGTGGGTCTACCCACCGGTACACTCATCTCCTCCAATACAGTTCAAACAATTCACTTGTGACGGAAGTATATCTAATGCGTACAAGGAGCATATTTTTAAAATGAATGACACATCTCGCATGAACTTCCACTGGTCGTTAGGGACCAAGTTTAGTTTGAAATCATGCAACATTTTAGTTTGACACGGTTTGTGATTGCCAAAGGAGAGAAAGGGTCATGGTGCCAACTCCCATTTGCATTCACCGCTAAGTACTTGAAGTGTAACATCAACCAGTTGAAGTATGCACAGTTGGTGACCTTCGATGAAGATAAGGTGGACATGGATGTTCACACCCTGTACGCAGCTTACAGATACAACTCGAGGCCAATGTACGTGGAGACCCTAGATCCAAATTTCTTATCTGGGATACATCCACCGGGTGTTTGTACAGTTGTGTCCTAAGACGTAGAGAGGAGTTGATATGGAAGTTAAAGATGCCCCCTTCCCCAAGCCACGAGAAACATTCATCCCACCTATGAAACCGGTTCAGGAAGATGATGAGGTAGTAATAGAAGAAGAAAAGAGTGTGGGGAAGTTGGACACCTCCCGGAAGAGAAAATATTGCATGCGCCAAGGAAGTAGTGGGGGCGTGAGTACTTCATAGCCAGGAAGTGCCAGGAATTCTCCAATGGGGCGCAAAGAGGTTGAAGTACCTAAAGGGGAGGAGCCGGAAGAAAAGAAACATAAGATACATGATGTATTGAGTTCTGCAACATGATCGGATGAAGGAGGGGAGGAGGACAACACTACCTTCAGGGAGGAGTTAGAAGTTGAGCTCAAAGTATAGGAGAAGAGAGTTGAAGCTATGACCAAGGTTGTAGGTGAGGTGTGCAAGAAGGAAAAGAAGCATTCTACAGAAGGACCAGAGAAGAGTCCAGTGCGAGAGGATTCCCCTACACAACCCACCAAAATAGAGGAAGAAAGTAAGGGAGACTCCTTTAGTATAAAGGAGGATAAATGGTTCATACCAGGGTCGAAGAAGCAACGCACAAAGCGCAAGGCCATAAGGAAGAAGTGGGCGCCTAGGTCCCCACATATATAATTCGTGGATGATAATGCGAAAGTATTGCGTGCAAGGTTTCAAGGCACACTCCCTGTGGAGAAGCTATATGTGTGGGATCTATTGGATCAAAGTGGGGGCGTACCAAGAACTAGGAAAATGCTAAGCTAGAACTTGCATTACCATTCTAAAGAGCCTGAATTTTAGGTCAACGATCACACAATTGAGACAATTCATCTAAAGAAGAAGGGAGGAGAGACATATAAAGTGGTGGATCCTAAGCACCTCACAGATGAGCAGGCATGTAATGCGTTGCACAATATTTCCTCGGAGGTGATTCGGCACAGCACGGATGTAGGGGCCACTGTTTGAACCTTAGTTACAAAAAAGAAGGAGAAAGAAAAATAGGTAGAGATATTGCCCCAGGGACTGAAGAGCGAGTAGGTGTGAACCAAGTAGGCCTATGATTGAGCTGGTGCCCTTGTTAAGGGAATTTTAAGACAATGTCCAACATTGGTGAGCCAGGCCAGGACAGATTATGGGGATGAGATGGAGTATCTCAAGGACCTTGTAGGGATGTTACTTACAAACATCAAGGATGACATGAGGCCGATAGCTACAGAGCTCGTCAAGGAAAGTGAAGAGAACAAATTTTCCATTGAAGCCTAGATCAGTAAGTTGGAGGATTTACTTACTCAACTCAAGGAAGCGAACATATTAGTAGATAGGGGCTTCAAAAGTTGCAGGAAGTGTGAGCCCATCATTGATGCACGAGTAACAAATGAGGATGCCGCCCTCAAAGCCTTGTAGGAGAGGATCCCAACTAGCAAGTCTGAGCATGTGTAGTTGATTGTTGATACCACGTCTTAAAAAGATAAGATAAAAACAAAGCACGAGAAAATGGATTTCAGGATTGGTGAACTCTGGGACTCCATCACTGAGCGGGTGGACAAGTTTGAAGGTATCTGCGCAGAGCTATTGGTAGCCATAAATGAGCTCAAGGGGAAAGTGGAGGAATTCACCCCAGACCAAGTGCCCAACATTATAGAAGAAGCGCCAGGAAAGGATTTAACAAAATTGAAGGCATGGGGGAAGCTAAAGGATGAAATAGATGTGGAGTTCCCTGAACTCCTCTAGTTAGTCGCTTAATGGTTGAACCATACAACATTTTTTCCTTAGAAGATTTTTGGTCATTGAAGTTTTGTTCGGGAAGCACGAAGGATTGCTGGGGGCAGTAATCAAATTAGTGTGGGGCGATGTTGAGCCCCTAAAATGACCAATTACCCAAGGCACGAAGGGTTGTGGCATGCAAGAACAGGGCGCGAAGGCAAGCGGAGAAGTAACCTTTTGTAGTGCCCACATTTTATAGCCTCAGTTATTTGTTTTCTTCTTTATTCATAGACATGACTTGACAAGGATTTGATATATTTTGGACATTATGTTATGTTATTTGATCTTCATGGACATCTATGGTGATTTTGACACATAGCACCAATTTAGATTGATTATTATGTTGGCACATTTTATTAGATGTTGTGGATACTAACATATTTCTATATTACTTGGGCCTAATTGATATATGATGGATGCATAGTTTAGTCGCATGTCTTGATGATATAGATTATTCGATTATTGATAAGAACACATGATATCATGGATGTATGTCATTTATATGTATTGTTATGGCTAACACATGATGAATTGTGTGAAATTGTGAATGTTTCTCATTTACGATTTTATGTTGATGTTGCGATATCATAGAACTCATGTTTGAAATTGATTAGTTATTTAGTAGTTTAAGTTACACTAGTATTGGATAGATGTGTTTAATGTGTGCATTGAGTGTGCAGGTTACAAGGAACAGGAGAACATGGGTTTCAAGGCGGCTACGCAAATTGTGCACAAGTGGCCCACGGGGCTAATTTCGAACCGTGTTAGCCGTATGAGGCCTTATTCTTTACTTGTATTATTTGGGCACCATGAGTGACCCTTATTTCTAATGTTGTATGCCATGTAAAATTAATTGTGTTTAGGTTGTTTTATTTTGTTAAGTAAATTAGGTTTGGGGACTAAATGGTCCCCACTTACATTAAGTTTTGTATTTGGGTAAGTGTGTGTTAATTAGAGAGGATTGGGGTCACATGACCACCCTTGAGTGGGCCCCACATACTCTACACTTGTGCCCAAATGAGCCAAACCCGAAATTGGGCTATTTATGACATTTTAAATGACCCCTTTTAGTTTTGGGAGTTCACTTAGCATGAAAATAAGCCCTTGGGCCCTACCTATTAGGTAGGGGGGCTTAATTTCAAGGCGTAAAAGAGTTTCCCTCCCATTTATCCTCTCTTTCGTCACCATCCATATAAGATGGATTTGAATGTGTGTGTTGTAAAAAGTTGCACAAACTTGTCTCATTTTCTTTTTGGGAAATTTGCAAGAAGGGTGTTTAAATGTGAGTTTATATTTTCTTCTTTTTGTTTTCAAAATATTTGACTTAGAGGGAAGAGAGGGGTGGCATATGTCACCCCCTCATTGGTGAGGAATTGTTTTTTCTTTTCTTCAAACACTCTCTCATGCGGGAGAAAGAGAACTTTTTTTTTGGCTTTTGCTTGGTGCTTGGAGACTTTTGGGAGTTAAAGTTTGCTTGGATAAAGGAATTGGGAAAAGCTTAGAGTGTTGGAGAGCTTCTGGAGGTATGCTCTTTGATCTCACTCTATGTTATCTTGCATGATAGATCTTAGATTTTACTTATGGTTGTATATTGTGTTTTTTTGTTTAGGTTGTATATTGCTTGGGTATGTTTTTATTATTTTCTCCATCCATCATATGGCTTGATAGATTTTGAAGTTTTATGGGGAAGAGGGAGGGATTTTCCCTCTTAAACCTCATGGCTTGATGGGAAATCCATGTAGGTTTTTTAATTTCCCCTCATATGGCTTGAGGTGAGGAAGGTGGTTCATATGGTTTGAACCCCCTTCCCCATTCTTGGAGAGGAAACCCAATGGGTTTGAAAATCCTCCCAAGGAGGATTTTAGGTGAATGGATGGAGCAATAAGGAGGGATTTTTGTCTTGTAGGGATAAGGAGGTTTTGTGAAGAATCTTGTAAGTGTGCATCATATGGTTGGACCACACTCTTTGGCATTTGGAGGTCTTATCTACTCTTCCCCATTTTTGAGGATGAATATGGGTTTCTCCTCTTTTCTATGGTTAGTAAATGTTGTGTCTCTTTAATGTATGGAATTGTCTTGTATGTGAATGTGTTGTTGTTATGTCTCCCTAAATCTTGTGCACATTTGTGGAAGCTATCTCTCTCTCCCATGGGCTTGGGGGAGGCTAGCATGTCTTCCAACCTTTGGAAAGGCATGTAATGATGCATCTAGGTTGGGTGGTAAAAAAAAAAATTTCTCTATGTGTTGGTTTCTTTGGAAAGCACTCAAAGTTGGATCTCAAGTTTGGAAGATGGTTGGAGTTTCTTGTTATCATGGTCTCTCATTGTTTTCTCTAATTTTTGTGAACACTACTCTCATTGTAATCTCATGGATATGGCTATTTGGGAAGTTTCTTTATCTTGTAAAGTTTCCATTTTGTGATTTGGGGATTACATTTAAACTAGTGTCACATTTGTATGTGTAGCCTTCCTTCAAGCTTGGGAAGAAGTCTTGTAATGTTGCTCTTTGTGTATCTTAAGTATTTTTTTTTGAAAAAAAAAGTTACAATTGTAAGCTTAAACTCCTTGGAAAAGAAATTTTGTAAAATAGTTGATTTCTTTAATATGGATTGTTGGAACTCCATTTTTTAAAAAGAAAGTTTGTTTATTGGAAATATGTTTTCCAAAAAAAAAAGAGCAAAATGTGATGTTAAGAGCACTAAAAGAAAATGTGTTATTTTGTTGAGGGATCTCTTTCTCGTTAGAAAATTTGTAGTATTCATTTAGTTATTGTATTTGAAAAGAAAATTTGTTTGCAATGAGAAGTTTGTTGTTGAGAAAGGATATTACTATTTTTCACTAAGTGTTAGTATTACAAATTATTATAAAATGAAAGGTGTAAGGAAACCAGATTTAAACTTACTCTTATTTCCTTACAAGTTGTAGAAATCTAATCGTTACTTTCAATGGAAGAGATTCATTTTTCTTTTAAGAATCCTTTTAAAGCTTAAATAGTCAAAAATTGTTTGTGAATAAAATCTTGTTCCTCATTAAAAAAACTCTTTTTTTTTTTATAATAGTCCATCTTAAATGTAATATACAAATGAGTGAACTCGATACACTTACAAATAAAATCTATTAATTACAACTTGGTATTTTTCTTTTGAATATAGTGTATAATATAAAAATATATTTAATATAGTTATATTATATAATATAACCATGTTTTATATATATATATATATATATATATATATATATATATATATATATATATATATATATATATATATATATATATTACTTAATATCAAATATTACAACCTATCCACAAAAAAATATGGGTGGTAAAAGGCACACCCCATGATCAAACTAGCCATGACGGCTAGGAGACTAAAGTATCAAGCCCAAGGGGTAACAACAAACTTATCAACAATGTCAGAAAAACATAAAAAACTAGGCCGCTGCAACAAACATAGGGGCAGGGGGTGGTGGTGGCCCCTTATCCTCCAAGTTACTACCAAGAAGATCTTTGCCATCCAGAAGGGGCGGCTAGCCTGAAGCAACTTCTTCATATTTTTCTTCATTTTGGCTAGGAGAAATAGCAAAAGCCAACCTGGGAACTTTGCCAGAGTCCCACCCATCCCTCTGCATAGGAGGCGGGGAGTGGTGGTGGGAACCCCAGCCAAATATGTTGCGCAGAACAGTGAGGGGACCCCCAACCACCACGATTAATAGGGCTACGTCATTGCCTAGGAGAGTGATGCCGATGTTTTTGGTCTACCGACCAGCCATGGCCACGACGCCCTCTTGGAAGAACACTCCCAGAAGGGGAGGTAAGAGGTTCCCACGCCACAGTGCAAGGAGCACTAGCCCAATGATCCAGAAGGGTCTGAAGGTGCCGCACCTCCAGCTCCACCTTGCGGGCCTGGTCCTAGATATATAAGAACACATTCGAGATAAGCATGGCCTTATCATAATGTGAAAGAATACAAGAAACTACAGAATTAGCAAAAACAACATAATTACGTTCTTTCCATATAAAAAAAGGATCTCCACTCTGAAAGTATGCCACACTTGTGCAAAAGCATGGGGAATGGAAATAGAATCCCCCAGCAAAGTATGTTGCCAATGAAATTGAGCTGGTCTAAACGGTCAAAAGAAATCGTGGATCCAAGCCCAAATACCTTGAGTTTTTGGGAAATACCAGAACAAATGTATGAGCATCTCAATGTGCCCATAAAAAGGGCATAGCCGAGGAGCTATCCCATAATGAGATAATCTACGCCCAACACAAAGACCTTGATAAAGAAGACACCAAGAAAAATAGGCTAACTTGGGCTAAATGATGGCTTTCCATACGGTATGTAATCTAGCTTCCCAGGATGACCATCCAGAATTGATGGACCATATGGAGTTAAGCAAGGCTACCATCGGTAGCCTGGGGGTGAGAAGAGCATAACCTTTGCTTGGGGAGTAATTTTAAAAAGGGGTATCTGAAAACCATTTTCAATCCTTCCACCAAGGCTTGAGAGAGATGACACCAACTTTGTGAAGCATCTCAGTAGGAATGGAATCAAGAACTTCCTGATAAGACTCTTTATCAGCAGAAGCAAGTTGAAACTTGGCTTTATCTTAAGGCCAAGTGAAGTAATTTGATCTACCTATAAAAGATTTCTTTAAGAGTTCGCAAGCCTCGACGATACATCTTAAGAGCGTGAACCTAGGGCACTTGGGCAAGCGGCACATCATGAAAATTGATGAGAGGAGACCACCAAATGTTGTGGTCATTAATGGATAGCCCATTTCTGAATCCATCCCCTTTTGAGATTAAAAAGGGTTTGAGCAACTCCCAAGCTTTCCATATGCTTTTGACAACAAAAGTGCCCACAATCTTAACTGGGGCTTTGATAATGAGCAGGCTATGAAAATCCAGCCATTGCCAAGTTTTACACCCCTGTGGGGAGCCTTGACAAATACAGTTGTGAATCAACACTTTCCAAGCTTCATTGCCACTGCAGGCCTGAATAATCCACTTGGCTGCAAGAGTAGACCCCTGACGGCCAATGTTAGTCAGACCAAGACCTCCAGAATCCCTAGGGAGACAACAATACTCCCAGGAAACTCTGTGAAAGCCTTTGCCAAGTTTCGAGCTAGCCCAAAGGAAATATTTGAGGAGTTTCTCCAATTTCTTGTAAGAGGCTTTAGCCGGCACCCAACAAGAAGAATATTAAACATGTGTGGTTGCCAATATCTTAGAGCAAATCTGAAATTTTCCTGCAAGCGAAAGGGGTTTAGTAATCCAGTACTCCAATTTGCGGGAAACCCTATCAATAACATATTGCCAAAGTTGATTGGGAGAAGCATTGAAAGCAAAGGGAATGCCCAGAAATTTAAAAATTTCTCCATGTTGGATATACTTCCAGTCAAAATGATTCAGCCAACCAAGTTTAGGGAGAAAAGATTGCCTGAAGAACTGGGTCTTTATCCATTAGATACTGGAACCTGAAGCTAAACAATACGTATCCAAACATTGCATGGCATTGTTGATATTCGCTTCCTCCTCCAGGAGCGTGAGGAAGGAGTCATCTGTAAAATGCCCATTAACAAGTTGAAGGGGAGTCACAGAAGGGAGTTGAATACCCCTCACAAGCCCTTGATCTCGAGCATGGGAAAGGAGGAAACCAAAACCTTCAGCGGCTAGTGCATAAAGAGCAGGTGCTAAAGGACAACCTTGTCTGATAGAACGAAAAATCCCAAACTACTCAAAAGTATGACCATTAATAGATAAAGAGGTCGTGGCATTTGAAAAAAGATTTTTGACAGAGGTGATGAAAACTGAACCGAAGCCCAACGCTTCAAGCATCGTAAGAATGAAATGCCATGTAATCCTATCATAGGCTTTTTCAAAGTCAATTTTGACAAAAATCGTTGGTTGTTTAGAGGTTCTTGCCCACTCCATACCTTCCCAAACAGCCAAAATGTTATCCAGAATGTACCTTCTTTGTATGAAACCAGTCAGCTCAGGACTGACGATAATGGGAAAAATGGGCCAAAGCCGAAGAGCTAAAGCCTTAGATATTATTTTGTATGAAACATTGAGCAAGGTAATCGGCCACCAATTGCAGATGAGCTCCAGGTCGCATGCTTTAGGGATGAACTTTATGTGACCCCTATTAATAAGGGCACCGAGGGACCCTGAGTGGTGAGCCTCGAGGTAGAATTGCAGCAGATCACGGCCTACCATGTCCCAAAGGGCTTTGTAAAACTTGTAAAGGAATCCATCCATTCCAGGAGCTTTATCATTGGCCATAAGGGAAACAACTTCATATAAGTCCTCTCAAGTAAGCAATCTGTCACAGATAACTCTGTAAGTAGGTGAAATCTTGCAAAGAACTACTGAGAGGCATTCAACAAGCGCGGATTTTCTCTCAGGAGACTTGTCTTGCGCTTTGAAAACCTGAACATAGTGCCTAACAAAGGCTTGGACCATTTGAGGAGTGTCTGAAATCCGAACACCAACATCAACAATGGCAAGAATTTGTTGGTTCATGTGTTTGGCCTTGAGCCGCTTGTAAAACTATTTGGTGTTACAGTCTCCAATTTTAAGCTAGTGGAGCCGAGCCTTAATCTGAGCATCCCGAGCTGTGTAGTCATCAGCAATGTGGATTTTTTACTGCAAATTTGCCACTTGGAGTTGCAGAGCAACATTGAAAGGAGCTTGTTTGAGCACCACCATCGAGCGGCTCAACTCGATGGAGGTGGTGGAATAGGCCCATCGTCGGAATTTAGTGAGTTGTACACCATACATCTGGAGGAATTTAGTGAGCGAAATTATAGCGTATTTCCACCAACTTATCCAACCCACCTTACCAAGAGGGAGAGGTGCAAGGTTCCAAATTTGGTGGATGTGCGCCAAAGTTGGGTCATGATGCAGTAAAGCAGTATTTAAATAAAACTATGTCTTTTTAATTTTTGGTAGTTTAAAAGTCCATTCAATCCGGAACCGAATCAGAATGTGGTCAGAAAGAACAAGGGTCGGTAAAGCTTCCACCGGAAGAGAGTAACAGTTGGCAAATTTAAAGAAAGGTTGTAACAAGATCATGGCACGATCTAGCCTTTTAAAAACTCGATCTTGGCCATTTCTAAGATTAGACCAAGTGTACCATGGCAGCGCATTGGTGTGACGTGAATAATTACGGTCATAAAACCCAAATTTATTATACATGTAAAACAAAGCTTCCCTTTCTCCAACTGGTCATCTCATGGGTAGAAGGCCCATTTTGTCTTTGGGATGTTCAACCATATTAAAATCCCCATTGATTAACCAGTGTGCACTTAGAAGTTTGTCAGCCACCCACCGCCAAAGTGACATCCTTTCCGACGTGTCATTGGGTGCATCAACATTAATAATCCCAAAGGAGAGATTTTCAATATTGAATAGCACCCAAAGAATACAGTTGTTGGGGTCACATCCATGATTGACATATTGCGGCCACCACTTCAGAGAAATAAATGTGATCATTCCACCTCTGCCAGCTGCATGGTTGCTAGGGATAGCTAAATTGTCTGGCCAAATAGTCTTGGCGACAGAATCAAGCAAAATACCTGTAACTTTGATTTCCTATAAACATAGAATATCCATATCTGGGAAGCTTTTCCTAAAATCTCGCACTATGTATTTGCGAGTTGATTCTGTGAGACCCCCAAACATTCCTATGAGTAGCAATTCATGAGGAAACATTGTCTAGATGCATTTCTGAGTCTAGCTCACTCAAACCATCAAGGCCCCAAAATTGTTCTACAAAAACCGTTGTTGGTTAACTGTAAAGAAATCAAACAGTTGAGTAGCCCACTAGCTGTTAGGGCTATAATCCCCCTCCTCGCGCTCGCGAGGAGGGATGCAAGAACGCCGAACTGCCTGCTTTCGTGGTTGAACCACTTTGTTAGAAACTAGTAACGGTTGAAGATCACTCTCATTCTACAAAAGAGCAGGCTGAGTGTTTGAGGCCAAAGGAGCCAATTTGCTTGAAGAACCAACCATACTATTAGCGATAACCTTCGTATGAACCAAAGGCAACTTGGTATCCGAAGGTTGCTTTGCAGCTGAGCTGGAGGCATTTGGAAGTGTGTTTCTGACTTGAATAGCTGAACCAGGTTGTAAAGGCTCGACAGGAGTGGCTTTGTTCTTGTTGGCTCTTCGGCCACCCACTGTGTGCCATCCCTCCTCTTCAAGTTGAGGGTGAGGATCTCCAAGTGGCTTTGAAGCGGCTCGACGAACGGCCAACAAGGGACAATCCTGAATTTTATGCTCAGAAGATTGACATCGGAAACAAGTATTCGGAAGATTGATGTATACCACCTTATGAGAGAAATACACATCGCCAACCTGGATGGCAATGGACTCTTTCAGGTCCTTCGAAAGATCCAGTTCTATGCAAACCCTCTTCCGTGGACAAGCTGCAAAAAGCTTGTTAGGCTCTATGTAGATAACACGGGTGAGGGTGGCAGCAATACGCTCTAAAAAATGCCAGCAAGGCATAGGAAGCCTTGGGAACTCAACCCAAAAGGGGACTTTAAGAGTTGTCTGGTCAGAGACTACAAAGTCCCTAGTCCAGGGAGACAAAACCAGAAGGGAGCTTCTTACATACCAGGTTTGCTACTTATGTAAAATAAGGGAAGCATGACTAGGATCAGCAAAATGAAGGCAAAAAAAACCATGGGTTAGGTTCGGGATAGATTCCAGTTTAATACCATGTGTCGTCCAAGTAGTTTGGACCCATGATTTAAGCATACTTTCATAGGGAGTCCTTCAAACAAAATACCCTATTAAGCAGAATTTTTCTAGCCATTTACATGCATAATCAAATTCTGAAAGCGGTAAAATAATATCATGGGATGTATCATTACCTCATGGAATACTTTCGGCACGAACTTGCGAGGGCATTTCCCCGGAGCCATTTATTGCAGAATCGCTACTCTCTGTCGCAGTTGAAACAACTAGACTAGAGTCGAGCGAAGTCATATTTAAAGCCCGCCAAGCGGCTAGGCTCTAGAAAAGAGGCCGAATAAATGCATTCATAGTTATATATTACACTATAATATTATATATATATATATATATATATATATATATATATACATATATATATATATATATATATATATATATATAATAAACAAATTTAGGTGGAATTGTTTTAAGTTTTAAAACAAAAAAAGAAATGTGGGGAGGATCGAACCCCTCCCCAAAATTGCGACCCAAACTCGCGCCATGTCCCAAACCACTCCACAGTCTCCTCTCCCCCCATGCACCCTCCAAATTCCCCTCACCCAACACCCCTCTCCACCACATCCAACTCCCTCCCCTCACAGCGTAAACCATCCCCACTCTGTCGCCACTTCCCCCTTTCCGCCGTAAAACGCCCATTCCATTAAAACATGTGGGTTTTCTCATTTCGATTCTTAAAAAAAATCATTTTAAAAATTATGTTGCTAATATATATATATATATATATATATATATATATATATATATATATATATATATATATATATATATATATATATATATATATATTGCCTTCAAAAACAAAACGGGTATAAAATATACCCAACCAGAGATTTATCTTGTGAATGAGACTACAAATGAGAAATATTTGAAACCCTAGATGGCAAAAAAAAAAGGAAGACTAGCATGGAGTGAAATAAGGGAGAAGAATTTTTTCCATCAACATCCAACAACAAAATTTCTTTCTCCCAAAACAAGCAAATAACAAAGTAAAACTAAATGAGAAAAGAAATAGAACATAAAGATGGATTAGGTCTTTTCTAGGACAACATGAAATCTAGGGCCAAGATTAGTTTGATTGTAGGGTCCATATTTAATTCTACATTACTTTTAAGTCATGGGTATTTGATGGGAATGGTTAATAAAATAAAATAAGGGTGTGGGGGGGCAAATAAAATAAAAAGGGGGAAACTAATGAAATTTAAAGGGGTTATGTAGACTTGTTATTTGTGACCCTAGCAAAATTATAGTAGAAATAAATAATTAAAGTTGGTATTGCACTAGTGATTACTTAATTTGGGTTAATTGAATTAATATAAAATAATTATTAATGGGGATCAAGAAAAGTATAGTAATATTATTTGTTTATCCTTTTAAAAACAAATTACCCAAATTTTTAGTTACTTTTTGGTGTGGTTTCTTATGTCTTGAGCCAAGGCATTACACTTTTGGGGATGCGTGAAGGCTCGCGCCCAGATAGGATGGATTCGGGACTTAGTAATTTTTGGACTAGTAAAGTCACCTTAAGGGAACAAATGGAAAGGCGGGCCGGATACAATTATGGATAACGTTAAGCTTTGGAGACTTACAACTCAACAAAAGCATATTCCAGGGCATCATTACGGTTATCATAACACGACAAGGAGTTGAGATTGTTATGAATTAGCTAGTACTTGCATGCTAAGGGTACTCGATTAGGGAAATGCATGATGACATTTGACATGTTCTTGGGTAGTGGTTAGGCGATCACGAAAGATTCCTTCAGGGCTTTTCTTGTAATGATGACTTGGTGGAGGTAAGGGAAAGTGGATATACGTAAAGAAACAAAGATGAAGGATATATAAAGAAAAGAATGGATAGGTGTGCGTATGGGAAGGAGAGAGATAGAGAGTATAGTATGTGATTGTAAGCTCTGTAATGAAGCTATCATCGAGAATATATTGAGGCTTTGTTGTTGTATTATCTCCATCCATGGAATCTTTAATGTATTTTTGGCTACTGTAATGTGATGAATTAATACAATGGAGTGGTTCTAAACATCTGTGTTATGAATCTTGATGTATGTGTTTTCTTTATTGTCTATGAATTCAAACCCTTGTGTTCTTGATACTATTTAGGGTTTATCTATGATATTTTTGTAATGTGATGTTTACTTCCATATGTGGTGCGCCCGAACCTAGATCTAGTTCTTAATCTAGATTGTAAGAATGAATGTAACCAATTTCTATCTATGCAAACACCTCTTCGTTAATGGAGAACATTCTCATGAAGCTCATATAAAGGAGGGGCTCAGCGCCTGTGCACACCTCGAGTGAGCTCCCAGTCAGGGTGAGTGATATGTCGACATGCTTAGGGTTTGAAGGGAAGTTAGAGGTAAACAGAGACTGCAATACATTACTCTGATTTTTCATATATGTGACTTTGACTACTCTCTTGCTCTTCTTTTGTAGGTCAGTCCTTACAAACAACAAGAAGCAGCTCACATCAACAAGCACAAGCTCCAACAGCATGCTACTATGCATAGGTTTCACTCGTAGGGTCTACCTCCATTTCCTAGGTACCATGCTTCACATTGTTACTTATCCACTTGGCACGCTATCGACTACACTCTTCTCCGGAACATAAGGTATGCATTTTCTATCTACTTTATGCTATCGAATATTCACTCAACAGAATAAAGTGGGGGCACATGTAGACACAAAATCTATGCACTTGGGTACATTTCTAGGTTCTAAAACATACTAATGTATACATGATTCCTAAGTAAGATAACTAGTGGTTGACAACTCCTTTTGGATATTTGATTGTTTTATCTCTTGCACTTTACTGGCTTTACACATCTTACATCTCTGTTGACACTTGATTGATTTATTTTTTGGTGGCCTCAGACACTAGCATCTAGTTAGGACAGAAGCGCCCAAGTGCTCTTGTCTCACCTAGGCGCTCATGCCCTTCTTTATCTTCTTTTTACTCTTTTGGGTCCTTTTCGCTTCTTGGCCACCTTTTAACACTTTGGGGTTGGTCTTTCAGTTATCAATTATGAAATTCAAACAAGGGAATCATATATATACCTAGTTACTTCTCTCAAATAGGGGCTAAACACTATAAGCATTCCATAATCACCTACGCTTGCACAAAGACACAAGAGCACTATGAGGCAGACATCTAGCCCATTCATACAAGGGACAAATGTTGCATTGATATGCATACACATCATAGGAAGGGAGTTCATTCTAGTCCATCACGCATTTTTGCATACTCATAGTAATCTAGATCTAGCCCGCTATTATTGTGCAACTTGCACAAGGGAAACCTACGGCACCATTTCACACACAAGCACGAAAAACTACATGGAGTTTGAGATGTAGTGCAACACTCAGTCGTAAGTTCACTTTTCGAGTGACCGTCAGGGTCAATTTGACTCAACATTCTGCATCTTTTTTATCAGATTTGATGTGGTTTGTGGGCATGTGCAGATAGACATTTGTTTTGCAGATTACATGTACGACCAATGACATATCAGTAAAACTAAAGCGACAAAGAGCGATAAACAACAAATATCTTCCAACCCGGAAAATATTAGACTTCAAGTATCTGAGTAGACATAGGTGCCTAGACCAGTCACTAGCACCTGGGGTGCTCCTGTCCTCGTGTGGGCGCTTCTGTGCCTTACATCCCAAGGGTTTTGAACCCTCATCGAACCTGTTCAACACTGTTTCCAGCTTGTTCCAATGGATACTCAACCCTTATCACTCCCAGGTTGCACAGAAACAACTAAGTCATCTCCCTCTCTCATTTGATTAGGGTTTTACATTGTTGAATGCTTATTGCTTGTGCACTATTGTACTTTATTACCTACACATCATTTATTACAATAAGATACTCTGAAAATAGATTTAATTCCAAATTAGATTAAATCACTAAGACTTAAGTTCAAATCACTCAAAATGCATTCAAAGCTCTCCTAAATTTTTGTAAAACAACACAAATGAGGAGCAGTCCTTGCACATGACTAAAACACTCCAAACCAAGTTCTAGAGTCAAGGTTCCCAAGCCAAAGGCCACCAAAGCCAAGTCAAGCTGCAAGCAAGGCACTTCAAAACATTATCAAGTGGACAAGTTGCCAAAGATAGCTGCATTCATAAAGATATAACGTCTCTAAGTGGAGAACTACTTGTAATTTGAAGTCTCTTCGGAGTAGTGCCAATATAGGCGGTGTACAAATAACACTTCAACCCAAACACTAACATTTTTATAAGAGTTTTACCATGTTTAGAATTTTGAAGTCATTTCATATTATTACAGAGGGTTTCACATATTTGCAAGACCTAAGATTCCACATAAAAGCATATTTCAGCCTATCACACAACCACATTAAGTTACAAAACGCTTATGTCGTCCTATAAGAACTGCAAAACAAGTCTGAAACCACCAAGCAGTTTCGTACCTATCAATTTTGCCCCATCTCAATGTGCACTTTTAATATTGAAAACAAAGTGTCTACAAGACACTTATATTCAGTCCATCATTTTGTCACTCCTAGATCAACTTTCAGTCTAGTAAAATAGCTAAGTGCATCTATCTTCTTGTGTCTTGTCTTATTTAACACTCGTTTCAATTGATCTATCTTTCACTTTGCTATATATGTGTATTTTGAACTCAATGTCAATGTCAATTAATTAATTTGAATATCCCATTTCTAACCTAATCTAAAATTGAACTAAGTAAAAAATAATTAACCCCCTTACACACCTTAAATTCATTTTTTGGGTCAAATCAATCATCACAAGCCTAGATAAATACAAATCACTCTCTTTACTCAACAGTACCATTGGATCGACACATGATGCATGTCTTTCATTAAGCATTGCAAAGATGGTACAATTACAACACTTTCTGTGACTTATGCTACACTTGCCTTAAGATTACAATGTGTACAACAACAATGCATACCGTATACATGGCCATCACAATATACAAAACTCCACGAAATTGTAAGAGCTTCCAAAGTCTTCCACAACCTCTCTACAAATCACTAAAAGTAAATGTCATAGTAACCTCTAGAATCTCTTTGAAGTTGTAGTGTGTCAAAATGAGGAACACATGTATTTATAGAACTCCAATACAACATAGCCTTACTAGTTATCACACAAATATACTTTTGATTCCATTCTAGATTCCTTCGAGGTGTGATTGTTGCTTAGTTGAGACACACTCCTCAATCTCTATAACGTTCCCCTTGCTTCCTTGTCTACCTCATTCTCCTCCTAAGCTCCATGTGTCATCTTGCATGGTCACTCCATTCGATGTGCAAAATATATCCCCAAAATATCCTTGTGTAGTATTTCTCCAAGCTTTTCCTTGCACATGGCCAAGTTGCATGTGATCACGTACGTCTCACTCATGGTTACAATACCATGAAGGGGAACTTTTCCTGGGTCAACAAATACCATATACTTGTATGACATCATTTTGTAATTTATATAATTTTTTTACATAATTCCGAAAAACTTAACAAAATAATAGACTTCTTTAAAAAAATTAAATTGGGTTGTATCAAAACTAGTAAAACTTTCGTGCTCAAAAGATTTGGAAAGCATGGGACTGCATCAAACCGTGGTTGCTAATGGAAAGGCAATGGCTTCGGTAGTGGTCGTTTCATCAATCATCAATCTCTGTGGTGGTCGCCTGTCAATCAAGATCAGGGTCGATGTCTTGCAGATGTCCCTGAAATTCATGCACTCAAGCTCTTCAAGCGCAGAAGAATTCGTACCATCCAAGATATGTTCCGCAAACACTCTCAATCATGGTATTCTTGGCCTTAACTTAAAGCTCGGTTTTGGCTCGCCGCCCAAGATTGTGCTAGCATTACTGATATCAACTCAATCCCCGTCCTTATGTTGCATAAAATTCCTGTGTAGCCCTCCCGTCCTTGGTGGAGGACTGGAAGTGGTGTTTTGACACCCCATTTCGCAATTATTCAACTAAGTAAAGGTTATCGTTGGCTCTCCCCGCATTTGCCCATGGTTGAAAAGCTCAACACTTAGTGGGAGGTGCATTCTTCCCCATCATGTTGGGGAAGGAGATTTGACACAATTTGGTCTATTTATGTGGAACCAAAAATTGCTCATTTTCTATTGTGTATTCTACACCAAGGCCTTCCAATTGGCTCTCCCCTGGCTCAAATTAGGGTTCCGGCACTCAAATGTTCGTTCTGCGGCCACTTGGAAAACCTTGATACACCTCTTCTGGTACTACCTCAAAGCACAACATGCTTAGAATTGGATTCATTCCTTTTTCTTGCCTCTCAAACCTGAATGTTTTACCTGACAGCACATTCTTCTTGGAGATAACCCCAGAATTTCGCATATCTTCACACAAATTTGGCACATTTTCAGAGGGGAAATTTTGTTTTGGATATTGAAATAACAAAATGATTTTTTCTTTAATAATTCTCAAGTTGATCAACAATTCTCAATGTATAACAAGTCTATGGTTATCTCCAATATGCTTCTACAGATTCAAGTCCAAGCTAATAAAGTTGGCCTTGGAGGTGGAGCATCTGCAGACTCTTTTGCGGCATTGGGGTGATGCCCAGTGTAATGTTCCCAAGGAACCACCTTCGCCTTTTTGACGTTCTCCGCTGTGTGGCAGCGATCCCCATGGAGGTTGTCGGAATCGCTCTTAACGGCATTCATTCAACTGTGCTCAACACTCTTCGCGCAGCCATCTGCGGAGGAGTGCTTCCCCACCAATTCGCTAGCAAGGTTAGGGCTCCCCCTTTGCTCATCAGCGCGAATGGAGCTCGCTCGTGGCTCCCGAGCCACACACCTATGATGGCTATAACCTGCCACCTCCGCCCCCGCCGCTTTTGGACAAGTTCCCTTGAATTCCTCTTGCCATCTCTCCCACGCAAGTGCCGGCTATCAATGAAAAGGAGGCCCCCACTGGTTTGGGTTGGAACATTCCTAATGCCGGCAAGGACCTCCCTAGTCGAGGATGCCCTAATGATCAAAATCCCCCGCTTCTAGGCTTTTTGCGGCGGCGACTTGATTTTGTTTCTTCTATTTTGATGTAGTCGCCTAGGCTTTGCCTACTGTTTTTATTGTTCTCCTAGGCTTGACCTAATTTGTTTGTGGTTTTGGGGCGTGTTCTCATACTGCCCGTTTTTTGTTGAAAACTATCTTGTATCTTATTGCATTTAATATAATATAAGATCCTTTTCAATAAAATTAGTAAAGCTTTTCCCACTAACCTAACTTATGCATTTCGTGGGAAAACACATTCCAAAAAAAGTTCATTGTTGAATTTTGATGCCTCACTTTACGCAATTTTTATAAATTTAAGTTTTGCTCCAACAAACATCAAACTTGAAAAAATAAAAAAACAAGAAAATGACATGCATTGTATGGACATCGAAGTGGATCCAAAAATTCTCACTCATTAGACAGTTTTAACCAAAGAAATGACCAGTTCTGAAAAAACACATTGGAAAGCCAAACCTTTTCCTCTGGCAAGAGGTTACATAGTTGAGAGGCAGGGTGTCATGGGCCTCCACGTTGTCTTTTCCAACACCCCCTTCAGTTGCACATAGACAAGTTCAAAAAAGCATCAAACCTGCCTTCTCCTGCTGAGAACAGAGTCACGAGTTCGGCATACACTGAACATGTGAAAATGACATTGTTCTGCAGTCCTGAACTGCCAGGGGTTTCCTAGGGTTTCCTAGGGGTCTGGACATTTCCTAGAGCCTGTCTTGGTTAAATTCTAATACTCAATATGATCACCTTCCCCCTTTTCTTCATCTTGTCATGTTTGGTTTAGCCTTCAACCTGACAGTTGAGTGAGTGTGTTTTGTCCGAGTGTGAGAAAGTTTCCAACATTTTAACTTTAACCTAATTCATCCACTTTGGATTAAAAACCACCAGCAATTTGAATATAGTTTCAGCGTAATATGTATTGTGGGGTTATTCTTGAAACACAAACAAAGCAATTTACAATGTATTATGTACTGTGGGGTTATTCTTGAAACAAAACTTATATTTAATTTGTTGCCACCATTACCATGCATAGAGATTTCGTCTTCGTCCTTGATCAGATATCAGAATTGTAATTTTCCAACAGATAATTGTATAGCATCCTTCAAATCATTCAACAGGAAATGCATATCAGTTATTTCGGACTTAGTCTTAAGAATCGGTCTGTCACATATTTCAAAATTTGTACAGAAAAGTGTTAGAAGATAAGGAAGCAGAAACAATTGATATGAGCAGGGGTTTGATGAATAAGCACTCAAACACTGTCATTTAAGGAGAGATTTGCAAAGTAAACTCTTTCTGGAACACAACAAAAAAAAAAGGTTGACGGTGATATGCATCCCCAATGCATAGGGTCAGCATATTTTCATAGAGACTACACGCCTGCACTTCCAGAAAAACATATTTGCCCTCATCAAATCATTTGGGCCTATCATGCTTATTGCCAAGGTGACCCTCTCCCAGTCCCAAATATTTGTTCAAACAAAACAAAAACAAAAAACAAAAGATTCATGATGAAATGGAAACGATCGAGTGACAATTTAAATACAAATTTAATTGGGTAGTTACGAATTTTTTTATCTTTGATATTAAGCAATAAAAATAACACCAATATCCAGCCAACTGCCTACATAGGCTCTTCCTCAAGATGGGGCAAAGCTATATTACACTGTACAGTATCCCTATCCACGATAGCAGAATATTAGACAGCCCAAATCGTCCACCTTTTTGTTCAAAAAATGCATGGTTTGCATTGTCAACAGATCCAGTAATGCCCAATAAGTAGTATTTACTAAAAACCTAGTATACCGCATCTATTTGATTTTGATTAGTTATGGTGACATCACTCGTAATTTGGTAAGCCATCAAAAGACTGTCCATGAACTGATAGTGATAAACCAATTAAGACTTCCTCGCCAAAAGCATTTGTTATCAAGAAAGTCCAATTTCTTTCAAAGATAAATAAAGAAAACTCAATACTGGTGCTGAAGCACCTTGAGCTTTCAAATCCCAAACGGGGTCAACCAGAAATGATAATCTGCACAGATTATTTTCAGAATGAGTGCCAGATACTAGGAACAGTGACTATTTTCCCGAGATGGGGTGCATCCAGCTAGCATAAGTTACTGCCTCTCCTCCTGCAATTTAGAAATGGATTGTTTATCCATTTTTTATGCATATAATATAGAGCTAAAACTCTCTTCACGATATACTAGAAAATTGCCATAGAGAAATCGCAGGGCAGTATCTCTTACCAAGCACAGTAGATGCAAGATTTCAATGTCTTGAACAACACAAGCACAAGCCTTAAAGAGTACAATGTGTGAGGTAATCGAGATATTTTCCATCTTAAGCTATCCAATACAAGCATCTAAGATACTCAGCCATTAAAACCCTTTAGCTTGTTTGTGACATTTGTTGGTGAAATTCCTTTGCCAAAAGCCTGGTTCTGAAGTTGTTGTGCCTCTTCCGAGAGGCCAATACAGGAAAGAGCATTTATAAGTAAATAGTAAGTCATAGCATTAGGAGCACAACCATTCTCATCCATTTCAAGCATTAGTTGTTTAGCTTCATTTACTTTTCCTCCATCGCAGAGTATTTTAATGAAAGTGTTATAAGTATATTGGTCAGCCTTTTCCCCACACTTTAACATATAGCGGCAGAGATTTTGTGCACTCTCTAGTCTCCCCATTTTACAGAGACCTAAAATCAGGGCATTAAAAGCATACACGTCTGGAGGAATTCTTTTCTCTTTCATCTGCTTGTAAAGAACAAAAGCCAGGCTGACTTCCCCACCCTTGCAGAGGCCATGGATTAGAGTATTATAAGTGACAGCATTGGGGTGTATACCCCACTGGACCATCTCGTCAAAGCACTTGAGTGCTTCATGGGCCAGATAATTCCTACACAGACCATCAATCATGGAAGAAAACGTAAAAACGTCAGGCTTTAATCCATTTTGTAACAGCAGTTTCAAGTACTCACGAGCCTTTTTGACATCACCTGACTTGCTATACCCACTGATTAGAGTATTAAATGTTACAAGATTAGGGATGTGGCCTTTTTCTGGCATTTCTTTGAAAAGATTTGATGCTCTGTCCATCATTGCCAACTTGGAAAAACAATCAATCAGTATATTGTAGGTAAATACATCAGAAATAAGGCAGCGGCCAAGCATCTGACTGATGTGGCTTTCAGCGTCTCCTATCTTACCTGCATTATACAGGCCGCCAATGAGCTTAGTGTAAACAGTAATTTCCGGTACTTGACCTCTTTTATGAAATTCGTCCAGGAGGTCAGATGCACGATCAAATTTTAATCCTTTGCAAAGACAGACCATAACAACATTGAATGTTGGGATATTAGGGAAATAACCCTTTTTTCTCATCTTTTTAAGAAACTCACACATCTCTTCTGCCATGTCCATTTTGGAGAGGCAATAAAAGACAGTGCTAAAAACATATTCGTTTAAAGTAGATTCCTTTTCCATCCATTTCTCTATAAACTCGTATGCCACTGGCCCCTCAGTGTTTCTGAAAACACCATGAATTAATGATCTATAAGTTGCTTCTGTTGGAGCACAATTTTTGCTTTTCATTTCCTCCAAAACTTGGAAGGCCCTTTCTGGCTTCCTTGTATTGCACAGTCCGTCAATTAATGTCGTATATGTAAAAACATTAGGAAAACAGCCAACACTCTCCATTTTCTTCATAAGCCTGAAAGCTTCATCCATAATACCAGTCTTGCAGACTCCATGTATCAGAAGGTTGTATGTAAGTGTGTCTGGGATGCACCGTGCAAGAGACATTTGCTGGAACTTTAAGTAGGCAAGATCAAGACAGTTGGATTTCACAAGGGCACCGATAACAAAATTATATATTCGTGTAGTTGGAATGAAGCCCAAGTAATCCATTTGGCCGAATACTTCAGTAGCGTACTTTCCAAGCCCTAATTTCCCCCAACTATCTATCAAGGCACAGAAGCTATCCTCTGTCAGCCCACAACCTGCATTTTTTATTTCTGTTAAAAACCCGGTAGACAGAACACACGGCCCTCTTCTGACAAGAATATGGGTCAAAAGTTTCAACACAGGCAAACTATGATTTGGACCTCTCTCTTTCCAATCAACCCAAATGAAGAATTTCAGAGCTTCTACAGGATCCTCTAAAGACTTCAAAACTCTGCATATATACTGAGTTGTCAAACTGCAATCATGCTCCTTGAATGTCTCATTTAACTTGGCAGACCAGTCTTGGTTTTTAAGAATGTCTTTTACATGCTCACATCCTACACTTGGCAATATTGGTGGGGTTTTCCTGAGTAGAATTGTATCTCTAGATACAGCAGCGACAGGTTTCTTCCTTCTGTAATAATAATATCGAAACAAGAATTCATCAATCCGTTTGGACTCGGGTTCTGATTTCTGTAACCCACCTCCAAAAGTACCATATTTTAAAAACCCACTTACCAAAACCCCTGATTTTAAAAATCCATTTACCACATTTCCTGATTTAAAAAACCCATTTGCCAAACCCCTTGATTTCACAAACCGAGCTTGAGAAACTCCTATTTCGTGATCCCAAATTCTATTTCTACTAGCATGGAGATTCTTACTAGGGGATGATCCGGAGGACTTACCTTGGAATCTGTAGGTTGAAGAAGTATGTCCTGTGGCTTGTCCACTGATGGAGGATGCCTCTGCAACATTACTAATTGTTTCAATGGCTTTCAGGCCTACAAAATGACGTTTGAATCTCCAATGTGGATGGTTGTTGCTTTGTAAGTCAGTCAAATTACGCTTACCATTGACAAGAAAACTGATACCCACTTGCTTCCCAGCCATAATGCAGTAACGGCAATAGCTATCCGCTATATTCCATCATCGAAGTCAAGGTTTAGACTCCGATATTTTTCTTTTGTTTGCTAGGCCTATATTGTGCGATCCGTTACATTATCGAATGCAAGACACGCTCATTCCCATGTACAAAGTTTTATCAACTCATGTAACAACATTTAATTCTGGCAGTTGCTTATGTGAGACTTTGAATTTTTTTTTGATGAAAAAGATCTTATATTATATTAATGCAATAAGATACAAGATAGCTTTCAACAAAAAATCAGGCAGAATGAGAGCACGCCCCAAAACCACGAACAAACTAGGCCAAGCCTAGAACAACAAAAGTCAAACTAGGCCGAGCCTAGGAAAGTACAACAAAACAAAAAGCATCGTTCCTGACAAAAACAAAGGCAAAATCAAGCAACAACTGCAAACATGCCTGAAGACTTTGAAATTTTGATTGTATAGTTTTTTTCTCATAATTTTTTTCTTGATACAGTCATTCATTATTAATAATTTTGAGGGTGTGGCATGATGGTGGGGCCTAAGTGCTCGCTAGCTACCCACTCGGGTTCTAATCCCCCAGGCCCCAGGGGTTGGGAGGACTCGCCCTATAATAGTGTGCCACAAAGTGTGCCAGGTCACTGGGTCATTAACTCTTCTAGTATTAAAAAAAAATTTGATGAAATAAAACTATATCACTTTGAATAAGATATTACAATTATTCAAAAAAAATGGTATGGAAGCACGCAAGAAACTGTCAGACTATGCCAAAAGGTAGTCAAAGAACAAAATCTTTAAAAAAATAAACTAAATAAAGACAATACAAGAAAACTAAGCAGTAGCAGTAAAAAGACCAATGAGAGGTGGATCCTTGGCGTCTAATGGCTTGCCCTAACCACCATATAGAAGGCCTTTCCCCTCAACTATGGGGTCTCAACTAGTGTTGGCTACATTTTTATAATCAACCACCTCTATTATATCCTTTGGCCCTTGAGCATGATATTACAAGGGTGAATTGGCCATATGGGGAAACTTGTTTGAGTGAAGTAGAGGAGCCCACCCATGTCGATGAGGAGGTAGGGATTCATGTTATGCATGCATAGGAGAGTGGCAGTGTGGCAGAGACCATCCACCTCAACTCTAGGAGTGGCGGCAAGAATGAATTTAGTGACGACCACTTCCCCTTGGAGTTCCTGCATAAGATGACGAAGAGGGTGGAAGATGAGCAATAGTGCAAGGAGCATTTCCCTGATGGTCCAAAAATATCTGGAGATGGGAAACCTCTAATGCCACCTTCCTGGGTTGCATTTGAATATGTAAAAATACATTAAAAATGATTGTAGCTTTACTATATGTTGATAAGCTACAATTAATAATAGAATTAATAAAAATAATTAGATTTCTTTCTTTCCAAATGCAAAAAGAATTTCCACTCTAAAAGTATTCCAAATCTGGTTGTAGTCAGTATGAAGTAAAGGACAATATCTTGAGAGGATATTGACATGTAAAGGTGTCAGACTGAAGGGTTTGAAAATTTGATGGATCTATGTCCAAACTATTGGGGCCTTTTAGCAAAACCAGAACAAATGCATGAGTGTTTATGAGTCTCCACAAAATGGACAATTGGCTGACAGAACCATAAACGTATTGCAACAACTAAGGGTAAGACCCTGGTAAAGAGGTCACCATCCAAACTGAGCTAGTTTAGGTTCTAAGATGACATTCCAGACTATGTGAAACCTTCGAGTCCAAATGTTAGCATTTGAGTGAAGGGATCACCGCACATTAAGATTGCCAACCATGGCCAAGTACAACGATGGAAGATCATAACCCTTGCTAAGTAAGAAAATATGAAAATGTGTTTCAAGATACCACTTCCAATCCTTGCACCACGGCCAAAGGTAATCACACCAATTATAGACCATCTCCTCACAAATTTCCTCCCATATCTCATCCAAACATTCTTAATCATAGTTAGCAACATGAAATTTGGTCTTGGCTTTAGGCAAAGAAAGTAAATTTGTAGTTCATTTGTAGAAAATATCAACAACTGTGTGAATCCCTCATTTGAATAGCTTAAGAGGATGAACTCACGAGACTTCAACATGAGGAACATTATGAAAATGTATCACCAAGGACCACCAAAGCGAGTGTTCATTAATAGATAACTGTTCTCAAAATCCATCACATTTCCACCTTTAGCTAGGGTTTGAACCTTTCCAAATACTTTTGATAACAAACAAGCCAACAACTTTAACGAGAGCTTTAGAATGGAAAGATTGTGGAAGTCAAGATTTTTCCATGTTTTTTGACCCTTAGCTGCTTCTTCAACAATGCAATTCTACAAAAGAAATTTCCAAGTTTTTTTCACTTTAGTATCATGGATGATCAATGTATCATAGAGTATAGTGCCTTGGTAATACCTTGGAAACTAATGTCTAGTACCCCTAGCCCACCAACCTCCTTAGGAAGATAGTCAAACACCCAAGAAACTCTATGGAAGCCCTTCCCATGTTCAAATTTCAGCATGTTGAATCCATTTCCACTCGTAATTATTTTACCAAGGAGGCAACAACAAGAAAGATAATTGGGAACTTTATATTTTCCTTCATGGTATGTTTGATCAAGACGTGAGGTAATAAGTATCTAGGAAATTGGTAACATTTTTAAAATTTATTTCCTCTTCCATAAGGGAAAGAAAAGAATCATTAGAAAAATGACCATTGATAAGTTGTGTATGTTCCAATGTGGGAAAGCAAACGCCTTTAACCAATCCATGGCTCTCAACATTCACTAAAATATAACCAAATCCCTTAGTAGCTAGCACATATATTGTAAGAACTATAGGGAAGTCTTGTCAAATTGAGTGAAATAGACCAAATTTCTCCAAGTTGACTCCATTCATAGAGAGGTAACTTGAAGCATCTATAACAAATGTTTTAACTGCTCGAACAAAGTGGGGACCAAATGATAAATCTTTTAACATAGCTAGAATGAAGGGCCATGATCCGAAAAAGAGTGTTTAATTTTTCCACTTTTAATCGTTTTCAAGGATCGTAAAATTTTAATCAATTTTACAGAATTAAATATTCCAAAACTGATCAATAATCTGATTTCGGACTGATTTAAAAACTGAAACTTAGTTTCCAATTTACTCAAAATTTCATTGTTTAACCAAAGCCTCAAATTATAATGCTTCTCTATTTGACTGATTTCTCTGAATTGTGCAATATTGATTAATTAATCATCCATATTCACATTATGAACTTAAATACTTGTAAGCAATTAGAAACTGAAAATAATCACTAGATTGTTTATGGGGTTTGAAATTCCTACGTCCCCGGGTTCATTGAGAACTGATCCATTAATAATGTTAAAAATTCAAATACAATCACCTTTACATTCAGCCAATAATGAATCAAAACTTGAAAAACTGTGTTTCAAACCTTTAAGGGACTCTGGAGTGTCTAGCAACTGCCCCTCACCTTCCTGATTCACTTGCAGTTATGTCTCCCTTAGGATCAATGCCTTCATGTGACTTCAACAAATAAAAAATATGTCACAAAAGCTCCAAAATGGAAAAATAATTACAACATCATGACCGTCTCAAAATTTTGAACAACTTTCATATATAACTTGAGCTCTGGTTTCGAGTGGAAGTGCTCCAAAAATGGCGTTTTCTACAAATTGATCAATTCTTCCCATACACAGACCTGCCAAAACGTCTTTTTAAATAAAATTTACCTCCTTTTATTTCATTTCACAATGGTTGGCATGTTGGCGAGGATGCCCTTTTATTTGAGAGGAGGTTATGGGTTCCATTCCCCATATGGCATATTTTGTTTTTAATATGGAGATAAGTCCCACATTCACGAGATAAGGTTTCTTTTTAAGCCTTTTAATAGACTTTTTCCACCCTTTTCGCTCGTGGCTATGGCCACACTTATCATAGCTTTTTTTGCCACGTTGGTTTGTTGGTGGGTTTTTTCGTTTGAATGGCCATTTCTTTGTATAGACTGGTCGAGTTATATGTGGAACCATCAAACTATGTTTGGACTGCCCATTGCCTGGGCTTTAGGCTATTCCAACGAGATACATGTGGAGGGTGGTATATAGACCAAGTTATGTGGGATGTAATATGTTTAAATCGTCCCACCAATTATATAATGCCTAGATGTGTTCAATCCATTGACTCTCCCTTCGCTGAGGTATAAGGAGATAGCTCCATACGAGTGGTATAATATTGAAGCCGAATAATGTGGATAATAGTGTGATCAACTCGGTGGGGATTTGATCACCCCAACGAGCTAAATAATAGCTCCTCTGAGCCAATATCACCCTACAATGCACAAATCAACTCTCCAGAACAACATAGTCCCACATTGGGAGAGTTAGAAAAATATGTGGCGTATAAAATCATAAATACGATAACGACAATATGAGAATAGGTGGCAAAGGCACCCCTCCTACAAAAAAAGTGTGTCGAACCTGGCTGAGGGCCCCCTGCCAGAAAATAGTGGGATCCATATAATTTTTTCGTGTGTTAAAAATCAGAGGCTCGAAAACACAAAATTTAACCTTTTCACCTTTTTGCCAAAATGTCATGTGTGGCAATGTGTTATTTGCCAGTTGACCAGTTTTCAAACCACATCTTTGACCTGCGATAACTTTTGCTTCTAAACTCCGTTTTTGACGTTCTTGGCGTCGTCGAAAAGCTATCAGAAATCTATATAGTGTGGTAATGGTATAAGGAGGTTTAGGAAACTTCAAACACCCAAATAATCCTCTGGATCACTCCTCCCAACTGGGAATTCTTTTTTTCCACAAAAAGTTGTGTATCAACCCTCCAAATGTGTTATCTCTTCCTGCAGCTGGACAAACACATACTTGAACCCAAAATAACATCATAGGTTAATAAAATGCAATAATTTTATTAGCTAGTCACATAATTGATCAAATAATACACCCATTTAAGATAGTGTCCAATTGAAACGCTGCAATCCTATCAACTCTACACACAATTGTGAACTATGAAATCCCCTATAATGCCATCACAAACAACTAACTAGATAATAACACCCAATTAAGCTAGAGTTCAATTGTCACTTTATGAAACAACCAATTAATTAAATTAAAATTCCATAAAAAGAGCTCAGTATAATAGACATCTAAGCTGCCCCTAATTAGGTTAGTGTCCACTATCTATTTGAAACTCTAACAATGTAAATATTTACTATCCAGGATAAATTAGACTATCTATAGACACCAAAATTGGTTCATACTGCCTTTAGACCTCTTTAATTAAATTAACCATATCCTACCTATTCATATCCCATAGTGCATATGTTAATTAAATTAATTATCTTAATTAAATTAATTAACATCCTCACTTAACTACCTCACCTAGCCACCTCACTCAATGACCTACTCAAACCTCATTAATGACCTGAGACCGAGTCTAAACCTATCCTAACTAACTAGGACTTAGTCTAAAACCTAGACTTAACTCCTATTAACAAACCTAAAAGGACTCCTACTTATCTTGCTGATGATCTATCACTCGAGACTCAGTAGAAGGTTGGAGATCATGCCAAAAATAGAAACAATCTAGGCTATTTTTGGCCAACCTAGATATTCCCGCCTTGACCGACGCCGGTTATATCTCAACCGACGACCGGTCACCTAACCATTGTCGGTTAGGTTAAATACGTTTCCAAAAGCCTTTTACCTAGGTTGGTCAATCGATTCAGGATATCATTTCTTCTAGAGACTTGGAGCACTCGAATTTCTTTAGCACTCAGGAAAAAGAAGACACACGGGAGCACTACCAACATTGGTCACCATTCATCATCCTCTTCATGATCACAAATTCACAACATAGAGGCACAAAGGTCTAAACTACCATGCAACACAATACAATGACTCTTCTCTCTAGATCTCTATTGTTAACATCTTCATCACCTACGTTTTCCAATCTATTTTCCAAGTAAGTATTCAACATCTCCTCATTGAATCTCTAGTTTCTTTGTGTAGATTTGTTTATTCATCTCTCTAGTTTATTTCTCTCCACACCCATATACTTCCTCCCTTCCATCAACCCATCACCTGATCATACCCATAATTTCCACCCATTTTCACCCTCTCCTGATCATATCTGAGTCTTAAGAACCATTTTACAACCTCACCCTCACCATTTCTAACCTCTGTGCAATCACAGGGAGTTTGGAAAACCAACTCTAGAAACTTTATGATAATTTCCCCTACCGACACTGGTTAGCCAACCAACATCGATCACTCCTCCTAACCAACATCGGTTAGTCAGCCAACACTGGTTATTGTGTCTATCAATATAGCTCAGTACTAGTGAGGTAATACCCACTTCCCAATAGCCCAAAACCATTTCTAATCCTTACTAGACCTTACCTAGAGCCTGTACCAGACCTGTAACTCAATACCAGCCGATCAACCCTCTCATTTTGACCTTAAACAACCTTTTGAACAACCTTTCTTATTGTTTTGTATGAGATACCTAAATTATTTCAATTCCAATATGATCTTTACTTCATGTATGATTTAACTAGCATTAATATTGTTATATAAAAGTGGATTGACAACCTGTTCAGGAAGCATCACGCTTCCCAGATCTAACTTCTGCTAGGAAGGTCCACTCATTTTTGTTTAACTCTATTTGGTGGTATTGCTTTTGCATTTATAGGTAGTTCCTCCTAGCCAAAAGGGATCTCTCGCAATCAACTTGGATCAGGAAATCAAAACGTGTGCACAACCTTCAACTGACATTTACAAACATGTATTCCTCCTTGGCCTACTACCCTTATCTATTTCATTAATTTGCTAAGAATCCGGTGAAATATTTTGGCACACCTGGTGGGACCCATCCAGGGTTCCTTGCATTTATTCATTCTTAGGGAACCATTGTATGTTTGTTTCTTTTCAAAAGGAAGTTAACATTAAATTATTTCCCTGGGAATATTTCTCTCTCTTCTACTTGTCTCAGTGACATTTGTATTTCGGGACTAAAAAGAATATTTCTTTCTTTTCTTGCATTTGCATTAGTGAAAGTCATATTCTTTCCTATTCACTCTTTGTTTACATCGAATATCACATTTAGATTTGGGTTTTAAAATACTTGCATTTCATACTTCTATGTTTGTATTTTTAGCTCACATTAAAATTGAGGGAAACCTATACGTTGGAAGTCATGCCCAACCGATGGTTGACAAAATTGAATCGTAGTGCACATTCTCTTCTCTCTTTGCCAAACCACACAGAAAATAAATTACACATTTCTTAAACAACACCTTACCTGGAAGAAGTTGTCAATGATCACACGATCAGAGGATTGACAGTGGATGCCCAACTGGTTTCTCTGTCCAGTCATTATCTCAGAGAAAGGACCGCCCCCACCAAAACATTACCTGAAACCACCCTTAGATCTTGGATTTTCATAGGACACCTTCTATCAAGCCAAAAAAATTGTTCTATCACGAGTCAGTCTTAAATAACATAAGCTAAAACATAAAATTCACCCATAGGATTTCATGTTTATTAAATTTTGCTTGATTTGTGTTTTGAGTTGTGAGGATGCATTCTCCATTCTCTTCTTCCTTTCACACCCCACAATTATAGTTGTTGTATTCTGAATTTTTCTAGGTGTGTTATGGTCCATCACTATTATACTCAAGTTTCTAGGTTGATAGTTTATCTGATCTAAGTCACACAAAAAAAACTTTCTCCATCTTTTCAAATTTCGCAGTGACCGGCGTCAGTCCAACGACAGACATCGGTTTACATTTAAGTGTCATTGGTTTACCTGACCATTGTTCAGTTATCTACTTTTTTGGTCATTTCACCAAAAACAACACTCACCACATTTTCTATTCTTTTTTAGGTTCCTCAGAAGCATCATCAGACCCCTGGATCTTCTAAAATCAATATCAAATCCAATTTTGTCTCATTTTCATCAGTTACTGCCCCATTTGTAAAAAAAATTGATTTCCTATAGTAACCATTATCAGTTAACCTAACAAGCATCGGTCACCCTATCACCATCATTGGTTAACCCAATCGGTCATCGGTTCCCGTGTTTTAATTTTTAATTAAAAAAACGACATATTTTTCCTCCCAGAACTATTTTTCTCCATTTCTTTTATTTTTCTGTGTCATTTACAGAGAACATATTACCAAGCCTATGTCAACTCACATGGTTTTTGAATTGTAGTGAATCCAACGCCCTTGTATTCCATGCAAGCCTTCAATCACTCCGCCTAACCCATCGCCACCTTCCATCCTGTCACCTATGGATTCTATTTAGCCCATTATCATCAGTACCGGTGATGAGGAGTTCACAAGACTCCTTGACCACAACCCTGCTGCCTTACAACATTATCTCGCCCATTCCTCTACTCGGGATTCGTCAGGAAAACTCGTATACGAAATGCCTATGTCCATTACCTCCTACCCTTTCCCCCACTTTTGTGTTATCTACCACTAACTTGGCCTTACCTTCTTCCACCTTACCACTCATAGTATCCCAACTTGACCCCACATGTAATTAATATTGGTGGCACCGGTCGCACTATTAACGTCAGTTGCTCCCATGGTGTCAATCATTCCTTCATCAACCACCTTGAGCATAGCCTCATGATAACACTTGCCACCTCGTATATACCTATTACATCACAACCACCCATGGTGTTCGCAAACCCATAACCCATTCCAAAACATCATTTCATCTCCATCCCACAGTCTTTACCTCCAATCACTACAAGGATTGCTACATCTACCCCACCTACTTACACATATCACCAACAACTATCTCGTCTATCACCTATTCAGGGTATTTTACGCTTGCATCTATTCCCCCCATGTAGTTCTCATACTCAACACCACCAAATACTGGAATGTCATCCATATCATACATTTATCATCAACCCCCTTATACTACAACAGGTGCCTAGTCATCACAACCTACCAATGACCTTATTAAAATGATGATGGAATGGATGCAAACAATGGATGCATCAGTTTCTGGCTCTCACATGACTCTTTAACATATGATGAAATATGCAATGAGCCCATTTATCTGTCTATCCCCATTTTTCCATACCCTACACATTGGGAAATGCCCAAATTCAACTGGTTCAATAACAAAGAGGACTCACAACAACACTTGCGGTCTTTCAAACATGGGTCTAATCTAATCGCTCATGACGATGCTCTCCTCCTGCAAACATTCCCCATGTCCTTGAATGGGACCTGCATTAGATTGGTATAGTGGTTTACCTCGACATTCCATTTACTCATTTAACCAAGTGGATAAAGCCTTCCTAGGACCATTTTTCAATCAATATCATCAAGAAGGTCTCCATGACTGAATTTGTACTCAACACGACAATATGACGATGAGTCTATCGCATATTTTGTTGCTCATTGGCGGAGCCTCATCAATCAACTTACATTCTAGCTACCTCAAACCAAGATTATAGATTTATTCACTAGATCTTGTGCTAGGTAAATCTCACTAAATCTCCAAGTCCAAACCTTCCATAAACTTTGATGAAGCATTCACCATGGCTAGAAAGCTTGAAATTCATGCCATAGAAGAGAAGAAAATTCAATTGCGTAACAAAAATTCTTGCATTCAAATCCAATGATGCTTCTTCCTCTTCAAAACCACAAAACAACTATTCCAAAGCAAAAGGATCTTACCAACATGGTAGTTTTAAAATTTGGCCCATATCATCCCATCTAATCAATTGAAACCTTCTTCCAACCTTTCTCCCGTTCAATATTTGTAGTTCAAGCAAGAGAAATGAGAGTACACTCCAATTAGGGAGCCTTATTCTTCATTATCATAAAAACTTCTTAAATTCGAAGATAAATTTCTCTATCACCCATCAAACCACATACTTTTTTTGACCATGCTCATCCTATGCACTTACTATGGTACAAGGAATTAATACTATTGTAACTATCACCGCATAAAATGCCATAGCGATGGTAATTATATCACCTTTAAAAACATCATCCAGGAAATTTTAGACAACGGAAGATCTTATCTTGGAAAACTTAAATGTACCAGCCACTTAGAATTTTCATTTTTTTAAGAAGACGTTTCCTAATCACACCCCGTAATCTAAAAAAATTGGAAAACCATTAACTAATAACAGTAATGTTCATGACGTTCCATATTGTGTTTGACACCATACTGGCCCTTTCTCAATTTCCTCCTATCCCCTCCATCGAGAAGATTCCATCACAAGCTATTTTACCCACGGAGGAGCCTATTTCATCTACTCCTTCACCCATAGAGGAGTCCCCTTAATTTCCCCCATCACCCATAGAGGAGACCACAATACCTACCGATACCATTTCACCACCCACCTCAAAACCCAACGAACAACCTATGGTGTTAACTCTCCTACCCATGGGAGAGTCACACTCACTTCCTCTCCACCGAAAGAGGAACCTACCTCATCCCACCTGCCATCTCCCCTACCCATAGGGGATCCTTTAGAAGTGCCACTTCCTGTTGGTGACAATTCCCCATTAGCCTTCCAGGATCTAGTTGATCTTCTCTCGGTTCTCTTACCCACAGAGTCTGAAGCCAACCAGTTCCCTATCTTGCTGACATATTTTACAGGGATTTGTATTAAACCAATGCCATCTCCTTTTACAACAGTTTCATTTTCAAGCTTGGCTTACCATTTGGATTACGTTGATAATTCCATGCTTTGGGGAGGTCTCCGGCTACCATTTTCAACCCAGATTCAAATATCACCTGTTGATACCTCCACGATTTATCCAAAGGTATTTCAGACCATTGAACCAACCATGCCCATACTAGTCATAACAACCTCTTCTTCATCACCCTCGCCTACACCTAAACCTTTACCCACAATCAAACCTGATCCAATGACTAAGAACCTACTTGTACCTACACTTTTCCCTATAGCCAGAGCCATCACCACATTAAGTTTCATGTCGACATCAAGCCTAGTCCACCCCCCTGTTAAATTGGACTTAGCCGCATCTTCGCAAATCCACACAAAAACTATTCATCCAACTAAAAGGAAGACCCAACCTTATAGGCTGCATACACCAGCTTCGCTCATTACTCCTCTGTCACCTTCACCGATGCCCTCCATCCTAGGACCTCACCTGTCAACCTTGGCCAAGCAACCTCCTATCGAAGGAAAACCAAAACCACAGCAGCCCACCTCTTCATCACAATATTTTATTACACCCACCTTACCTGCACATTGTACACCTTCACCGTTATCCGCATATTTCTTACTACCTATACCCCCACCACCTACAGTAACCTCATTAGTACCTATGAAATTTCCTTCTCTTCAACCCATACCTTCCACCTTGCATCTATCAGTAACCTTCACCATGCCTCCTTTATCACCTTGGCTAACTCGTCCTCTTCCACCATCCACTTTCCCTTCTACATCACATACTCCTCCCTTGCCTTTACCCAGAAGGAGAAACCAAAATTGAAAAACCAACTACCCTCCAAAGAGGTAGTTGTCAACTAACCAGGTACACATGTGAGTTATGTTTGAAGAGTGTCCACATGTCCCTACAAGGCATCTCTCTGTACTGTCACGGTAGCAAGATTAGGATACCTTGGTCTCGGTGGTGCCGCCCATCGCTATGCCACCCATCACTGCCTATAACCATAGGTGACTCCAGCGTCATCAATACACCTATCCACTAGCTGTTCCTCCTGCCCTATCGGCACACTCGGATGTGGTGGAGACATGGGTCTCTCCACATCATCTCATGGGTACTATAGGAAAGGTGGAGGCACATCCTGTGGCAGCCCAAACTGCCATCTAACCCTGTCTACAGATATCATATTGTGCTCACCGGCATGCCGCCCCTATATCCACCTCAGTAGCTTAAGCTCATTTAACTCCTCCATCATACCCCTATACGAGGGATAGCCAATGTAGAGCCTCCACACAATATCAACCCCTAAAAATCTTTCTAACAACCACCTGTAGTATAAAACATCACGTGTGTCCCTAGCCACCCTATGCTACCCACCAACTGGTACCCATTGTCTGTATCCAACTCTGAGTAATCCACCCCTGAACCAATCATGTCGTGGAAAACCAATTAGGTGCACACACACATGATATGCTCGTATGCCCAAAAATGTAGTAAAAAGGTACAACACAAACTAGACCGCCACAATCTCCCATAGGCCCATAGCTCCCATTCTAGCTGCACTAGAAATGTTGGTGCCCAAGTAAAGCAGATCCACTCCTCCATCATAACCTGGAGCACTCTCATTAGTGCTCATGGGAATCTCCCACCCTCAGCATCTGGTAAGGCAAAACAACATACCGCCTCCATCATCAATATAACCAGCCTCGTCTACTGAGGATGGGTTACATACATGTCTCCATAACTAAGGCTCACGCTATGATACCTCAGCTTACCCATCACCTCCCCAAGCATAGCCACTATCGGCTCCATTGATGCCTCCAACGAAATATAATATATTGGCTCCCTAACAATCGGTAGCCATAGGATCCTGTGCACGTCCTCTAGGGTGACAGTCATCTCACCCATCGGTAGATGGAAAGTGTTGGTCATTGAATCCCATCTATTGATGAGAGTGACCATCAAGTTGGGGTCTCGGGCTATGCGCCTATAGCGCTAGATCCCAACCAATACAACCTCAGTCATATGCTCCCACTCCTCTGCCATCACATTGGACTGCATCTGTACAAATAGAGGTGGTACTCTATCCCACATCCTCAACTGGTCCCTATCCTACATCCAACAAACCACAATATTGTTAAGACCTGACTACCTCTAATTAACTATTAACCCCAAACCCTACCCAATCACATCAATCGTGCTTACCCTATTTACCTAATTCACCTACATGCCTACCAACCCTTATCATTATTACTCATTCCCTTAGTTCAATTCACCTACTTACCCATCCCATATCGCCAACAATTATATTTTACCCTTATTCCTCTCCATATAATCTTTACTTGCCCCTTCTTTACCCATTTTCCTTTCATACATAGCCCTTCTTACCCCTATTCTTCCTTCACCCTAACCGACGTTGGTCACCTTGACGGTCACTGGTTTTCCTGGACCGTCATCAGTTCCATTTTACTGGTGTCGGTCACCTAAGACCTGACCGATGCTGGCAAAAGCCGACCAATGTCGACCAAACCTAAACCAATGTCGGTCTCTGTCATGTAAACCAAAACTAAAAACCCATCCGCCCAAATCCCATTTCACACAAAACTCACATATAACCTACCCCATCCCACCCAAATTCACCTTACATTTAATTATCACCTTATTTAACCTAATTTTGCCATTTCCCACCTCGATTTCACCCATTTTCATCCCCATTTCAAAATCCATATTCCCACCCATATTTCTTCATTTTAAAGCATAATTTAATCAAATAACAAGTAAGAAGAATGCCTCCTACCTCATTTTGGTGTTTTCTCTTCATTGACACGTTTAGTCGTTGTGCCAGTGGTCCACGTGAACCCTCTCCCTTCTCTGCCATGCCAAAATCTACCTCGAATCTCTCCACCAATCAACACACTTTGCTTGATCTCATGGACCCGTCTGCCGATACCCACTCCCGTACTCGTAGCTCACCAACTCAACTTGGCACTTTGCTAAGTCACTTTCCATGGAAACACAACCTCTCTGTCATTTTCACAAATGACAAAAATATATAATGACTTCGTAAAACACATAATTTTTCTTTTTTAACCCTAAATCGACATGACCGGCATCGGTCATACCAAACCGACATCGGTTCCCTTGTAATTGGCATTGGTCACTTGTCAGTACCATTTCACGTACATTTTTCCCATTTTGACCTACATTCATTACTGCCAAATACATTTTGGGCTTACCAACACTTATTACACCCTACCCACAAGCCTAAATTACCTATACATTTCCTTAAATGCATTTAGGGAAGTTTTATTTACATATACCTCGACCTTACCCGTGCCAGGACCTATATACTTGACCAGAACTACCTTTTGTGCCTTTGAACTTGGGTATTCACTATACCTTGTGATGTTGTTACCCCTGTGGTTTAGCCTAATGACATTACCTTGCCTATTGTCATGCTTTTTATCCTGACCAAACCTTTGGTGTACCGGATCATACCTAAACGGTCATGCACCTAACCCAAGTTTTGTTTCCAAACCATATCCTGTACACTGGATACCTAAATCACTTCAACCTTGTTTGGATAAACCTATCGACCTTAGACGATGTAGAGTTTACATGCTCTTCTACATGGTACCATGTCACAATCTATACGTGTGCGTGCATTCGATTGCCATTACCTAATACCCTATTTGACCATTACCCATCACCCAAAGTGCCCATACCCTTGCCTACAACCCACCTACCTTCACTTTCATCACTTACATATTTATCAAACCACTCAGCAACTCCGTCTAACATCTCATCAGTTCTCGGTTTGAGGGGGATCACCTCCACCCAAAATTGGGGAAATATCACTTTTAGCCCTACTTGGGGAAATCTAACCTCCATTCACACCTGGAACACCAATTTCCTATTTTTGTCAGCATCGCTTACAAATGCAAACTATGCAACATAAAGGGGCAAAATGTAGACACCAAAATTGGGTCATACTTCCCTTTAAAACCCGTTAATTAAATTAACCATATGCTACATATTCATATGCCATAGTGCACATGTTAATTAAATTAATTATCTTAATTAAATTAATTATCTTAATTAAATTAATTAATATCATCACTTAACCACCTCACTAAATGACATACTCAAACCTCATTAATGACCTAAGACCGAGTCTAAACCTATCCTAACTAAATAGGAATTAGTCTAAACCCAGACTTAACTCCTATTAACAAACCTAAAAGGACTCCTACTTATCTTTCTATGATATATCACTTGAGACTCAGTAGAAAGTTGGAGATCATGCCAAAAATAGCAAAAATCTGGCTATTTTTCGCTAACCTAGATATTCCCACCTTGACCGACACCAGTTATATCTCAACCGATGCCAGTCACCTAACCATTGCCGGTTAGGTTAAATACATTTCCAAAAGCATTTTCCCAGGTTTGTCAATCGATTCAGGATCTCATTTCTTCTAGAGACTTAGAGCACTCGAATTTCTTTAGCACTCAGGAAAAAGAAGATACATGAGAGAACTACCAACATCGATCACCATTCATCATCCTCTTCATGATCACGAATTCACAACAAAGAGACACGAAGGTCTGAACTGCTGTGACATGAATACAATGGCTCTTCTGTCTAGATCTCTATTGTTACTATCTTCATCACATACGTCCTCTAATCTATTTTCCAGTAAGTATTCAACATCTCCTCATTGAATCTCTAGTTTCTTTGTGTATATTTGTTTATTCATCTCTCTAGTTTATTTCTCTCCACACCCATATACTTCCTCCCTTCCATCAACCCATCACCTAATCATACCTAGAATTTCCACCCATTTTCACCCTCTCTTGATCATCTCTGAGTCTTCAAAACCATTTTACGACCTCACCCTCACCATTTCTAACCTCTATGCAATCACAAGGAGTCTGGAAAACAAAATCTAACAACTTTATGATAATTGCCCCTACCCACGTTGGTTAGCCATCCGAAATCAGTCGCTCTGCCTAACCGGCATCTGTCAGTCAACCGACACCGGTTAGCCAACCGACATCGGTCACTCCGCCTAAACTGCATTGGTCAGTTAACTGACATTGGTTAATGTGTTTGTCAATATAGCTCAAACCAATGAGCTAATACCCACTTCCCAATAGCCCAAAACCATTTCTAATCCTTACTAGACCTTACCTAGAGCTTGTACCAGACCTGCAACTCAACACCAGTCGATCAACCCTCCTATTTTGAATTTAAACAACCTTTTGAACGACCTTTCTTATTGTTTTGTACAAGATACCTAGAACGTTTCAATTCCAATAGGATCTTTACTTCATGTATGATTTAACTAGCATTAATATTGTTATATAAAAGTGGATTAACAACCTGTTCAAGAAGCATCACGCTTCCTGGATCTAGCTTCTGCTAGGCAGTCCACTCATTGTTTTGTTTAACTCTATTTTGTGGTATTTTTTTGCATTTATAGGTAGTTCCTCTTATCTAAAAGGGATCTCTCACAATCAACTGGGATCAATGAATCATAATGTGTGCACAACCTTCAACCGACACCAAAAAAAAAATTCCTCCTTTTGTTACTACCCTTATTGTTTCATTAATTTGCTAAGAATCTTGTGAAACATCATCAACTCCCAAAAATATCTATAGTCAACAACTGAATCCACGTGAATCTGGCAATTCTATCCATACATAATCAACTGTATGCTTACCCATTTGGTGAACTACTAACTATTGAAAATGATCATCAAGTAATGCCTGCACACTAGTTTGTTAGTGTAAATAATGTACACATTAATTGTAACTACATAGGGTAGTCATAAATAAATGCCCTAAAAAGAAGGGTCATCATTTATGTGCAAGTACTGTATATAGACACAATGAGTTTGTGTATTACCTGCAAAATCAAAATGGTGTCCCATACTTGCATAATGACATTTAACAATAGTTATTAAAAATGCATTCCAAAATTAGACATAATTTACCACATGCCCACTAAAACTGCATTATTGTTGCTAAAAATAGAAAGTGGTATATTGTCATCCTTTAAAAAGTAAGAGGTTAAATCTAAGCATTTAAAACCTATCACCCAGATCCTCTTATAATTGACCCCAATTTCCAATTTAAAAGAAATAAAAAAAATGTGAATCTTCCTTTCATCATACATCAGAAATCCACAAAATTATTTTGACAATTTTTGCTTTCTTTTCAACACATACTGCTATGCAAAATTAAATCTATCCATTTCACATGAGCCTACATTATCTATATTAAAATAGAATAGACTCATCAGTGGTTCAATTGCGGATAGATTAGAGGTCGATTTATTTTCAACCGGTGGTTTAAGAACTTATTTTACCTTATATACCAACTTTTTCTTACCATACATCAGATGGCTTGTTGGGTGAATTTTCCAGCAGTTATCAACTTGATGTCCACTCATATGACAATGAGTGTAATATTTCCTCTTTTGATCCTACTTCCGAGGTGATGAATTATTTTTACCATTTCTCACCCATTTTCCACGAGATTGGTTTTTCAACTCATCTAGAAAATACTTCTGCAAAAAGGTTTTCCTCTTCCAAAAAAGGGCCACAAAATGATTAATACCTCCACAATACGTGTATGGAAAAACATTCGTCATCTTCTGTATATCAAACCCATACTATTTTAAAATAAAGAGTGGATTCTCATAAGGTTTACCTTGTTTCCCAGATTTATGATTATGATAAGAAATAGGAGGTGGAATTTCATTACCTCTTCTTTGAACTTTCTTACCCTTCCCATTTTGTTGTCCTAGTGGGGTATACAATTTGTTGTTGGAAGCTTGTCTTCCCTCAACATTCTTGGAGGTGTCTCATATCCTTGCCCACACTAGAGTAACCCAAACCTGCATAACGAGGATGATCTTTGACCTGTATTGGGTTAGTCCTACCTTGGGTGTTCTTACTAAGGCTGATTTTGTTAAAACCCATTTTATCCAACAACTTAGATCCTATACCTTTAGTGTATCTTTCAAAACCACAAAAATAAAGTATACCTAAATCAAAAATTGAATGGGATGAGGAATCTGATGGTGAAATACTTACATTAAATGCATCCGTCATTGTTTCTGCATCTGTAGTCAAAGGCTTTTCCCTTTTCTTGCCATTTTTCAATCTTACCAAGAGCTCATCCTTGGCTTGCATTTCAATTTTCAACTGAGCATCCTCCTCCTCTAAGGAGAAATACATCGATCTTAGGAGAAAGTTCTCTTCCCGGATCTAACAGCTAATAGCCTCAAATTCATTCAGTTTCCCCTGTTTGGATGAATTTCCCATGATTCCCTATTTCCTACAAACAACATGTAAATCCCAACACTACACATTGCAATAGAATATTAGCAAGCCCAAAAATGTCTACACACTGAAAGATCAAATCAAAACTTTAAACACAAGTAGAAACTAATCCGACAATATAACTGCTCTGATACCAAAACTTGATCCGAAAATGGGTGTTTAATTTTTCCACTTTTAATCATTTTCAAGGATCGTAAAATTTTAATCAATTTTACAGAATTAAATACTCCAAAACTGATTAATAATTTGATTTAGAGCTGAATTAAAAAGTGAAACTTAGTTTCCAATTTACTCAAAATTTCATTGTTTAATCAGAGCCTCAAATTATAATGTTTCCCGATTTCTCCAAATTACGTAATACCGATTAATTAATCATCCATATTCACATTATGAACTAAAATACTTATAATCAGTTCAAAACTAAAAATAAAAATAAGAAAAACATCACCAGATTGGTTACAGGGTTCGGAATTCCTACATCCCCAGGTTCGTTGAGAACCGATCCATTAATAATGTTAAGAATGAAAATACAATCACCTTTACATTCAACCAATAATTAATCAAAACTTGTAAAAATGTGTATCATACATTCAAGGGACTCTGGAGTGTCCAGCAATTGCCCCTCACCTTTTTGATTCACTTGCAGTTGTCTCCCCTAGGATCAATTCCTTTATATGAATTCAACAACTAAAAAACCTGTCACAAAATCTCCAAAATGGGAAAATAATTAAACCATCATGACCATCTCAAAATTCTAAACAACTTTCATATATAACTCGAGCTCTGGTTTTGAGTGGAAGTGCTCAAAAAATGGCGTTTTTTTTGCAAACTAGTCAATTCTGCCCATACACAGACCTACCAAAAAGTCTCTTTAAATAAAATTTACCTCCTTTTATTTCACTTCACAATGGTTTACAGGTTGGTGAGGCCATCCTTCTATTTGGGAGGATGTTATGGGCTCCATTCCCTATATGACATATTTTGTTTTTAATGTGGAGATAAGTCCCACGTTCACGGGATAAGGTTTCTTTTTAAGCCTTTTAATAGACTTTTTCCAACCTTTTTACTTGTGGCTATGGCCACACTTATCATATATTTTTTTTCCACATTGTTTTGTTGGTGGGTTTTTTATTTGAATGACCATTTCTTTGTATAGACTTACCGAGTTATATGTGGAACCACTAAACTATGTTTAGAGTGCCCATTGCCTAGGCTTTAGGCTATTCGAATGAGATACCTGTGGAGGACAATATATAGACCAAGTTATGTGGGATGTGATATGTTTAAATCAGCCCACCAATTATATACTACCCAGATGTGTTCAATCTGTTGACTCTCCCTTTGCCAAGGTATAAGGAGATAGCTTCATACGAGTGGTATAATATTGAAGGCGAACAATGTGGATAATAGTGTGATCAACTCGGTGGGGAGTTGATCACCCCATCGAGCTAAATAATAGCTCATCTAAGCCAATATCACCCTGAAATGAAAAAATAAACTCTCCAGAACAACACATTCCCACATTGGGAGAGTTATAAAATATGTGAAATATAAAATCGTAAATACGATAACGACAATATGAGAATAGGCGGCAAAGGCACCCCTCCTACAAAAGAGTGTGCCAAACCTAGATGAGGGACCCCAACCAGAAAATAGTGGGGTCCATGAAATTTTTCATGTGTCAAAAACTGGAGGCTCAAAAATATAAATTTAACCTTTTCACCATTTTTCCAAAATGCCATGTGTCAACGCATTATTCACCAGTTAACCACTGTTGACCTATTTTCAAACCACATCTTTGACCCGCGATAACTTTTGCATCCGAACTCCGTTTTTGACATTCTTGGCATCATTAGAAATCTATCAAAAATATCTATAGTGTGGTAATGTTTTGGGGAGGTTTAGAAAACTTTAAAAACCTACATAATCCTCTGGATCAGGCCATTTAATACAATCATAAGCTTTCTTGAAGTCAATATTGATAAACATAGTGTAGACACAAAATCACGCACTTGGGTAAATTTCTAGGTCCTAAAATCATAATAACATTTACATGATTCCTAAGTGAGAAAACTTGTAATTGAAACCTTTTTCACACACTCATAAGAACTACATGGAGTCTGAGACGTCGTACAATGCTTTGTCGTAAGTTCACCATTTTCACAATTTTCACACACTCACAAGAACTACATGGAGTTTGAGATGTAGTGCAGTTCTCAATCATAAGTTCACTCTATTGGGTGAACACCGTGGTTATTTTGACTCCTCATTTTTCATTTTTCATTTTTTATTTGATGCGGTTTTGTGGGTTTTATAGGTGAATATATCTTTTGCAGGTTACACACGTCCTCATCGATCAAGGTGTGACATACATGAGACCAACATCGAATATTAGTGACACTTAGGTGAAACGTAAAAAATAAAGTACTGAATATTTCTACAGTCATGAGCTACCAACAATGGACTCTGGTGCCCAAGCACCCTTGACCCAATCCAGATGCCTTGGTCTGACTTTATCCGATAACTCCATATTTTACAGTGCATAATTGTGACAATTTGCCTTCTTTGTTCTTTAGTTTTCCAATCCAAATATGTTCTAGTAAGAGCACAAAATCAACTAAGTCATTATTTACCTCTTTTACACTTAGGGTTTCATATTTTATTAGCTCATTTCTTTCATCATAGTGTATATAGCAGTTGTACTTCATTGTTTCTATTAGTTACGCTACATGGTTTTACAAAAGCCTATTTTTGTTAAATCGTTTCATAAATCCACTCATTCAAACCATACCTTCTTAGAATGCATTGAAATATATCTCCTTCTTCTGAATTCATGGATCAATCTTCTTATCCTTCTTTCACTTTGATCACTTTTCATGCTATATGCTTTATGATCCATCTTTCTAGAATCTCTTTTCCAAGCCATTACCCTATGACGCACTCTAGTTCCATGGTTCATACTCGGCTGCAGAGGGTATAAATTAGAAATTAACCTCACCTCATTCATTTTTCATGCTCTGTGTTTCATGATCTATCTTTCTAGCATCTATTCTCAAACCATTTCCTGATGACACACTCTTGTTCTATGGTTCATTCTTGATTATTGAGGGGTATTTTATAAATGAACCCCATCTCATACTCATCCAAATCCGTTGGGGGGAACTCTGCTCCTATCACATTCACACATTGCATTCCATTCCATTCCACTCATTCAAAACATATTGCATATCTTGGTTGTACATACTTTTTATTGCTTCTACTTATATGTACACTTTGTTTCCATGCTAGACAAATACTTAGTATGTCATTATTTTTTCTATATACACATGCACGTTCACTTGGTCTTTCATTGTGAATGCAGAACTTCTACATCTCTCTACACACAATAATGATGTTTGACACAATACCTTTTACCAGTCCCATTAAGGCCCCTAGGGGCATCTACTACTCTTACACACTACAGGTGTTATCATTTCATTACATACTATTTTCTATTCTTACTAGCACAATACTTATTTCATTGATACATACACACCTTGACATAATTTTTATCTTTCTAACATGCTAATGGGTGCTTCATGTGTAGCATTTTCTTTGTAGGATTATATGCACCATGGTTGTTTGATTTATCTTGCTTGCTATTTTTTGTCATTGTTTGCTATTGTTTGCGGGCTATGCCCTTTGTCTTGTATACACAATGTATGATTTTGGCCACTTCGGAATTGATTGTCTTTTGACATTGTGAGTGATGTCCCATGTTTGAAACCTGATTTTCACGGTCTATAATTCCTTTTTGCTTGTTATGTTATCTTTTATTGCATATTTTTCTACTAACACATGTTTCTAGCCATCTTATTTACACGTGCCTTGGTTTCTACCATGCACATTCCCTCCCCCTATAGGGTATCCAATTCAGATAAGTTTCAGGAAATCTCTTTTGGACCACATGCTCCTATCAATCTCAGATGCACCCCAAACAAGGGGGGGCATACATTGGGTGAATTAGTAACCCCATTCAACATCTCAAACTTACAGTACAAGAACAAAATAGAGTTACAGTCACAGAATGAACCAAAATCTGACTTAGGTCCTCAGCACAACACAAACACCAGCATCTAGGCGCCTATGTCCTCCCTTGGGCACTAATGTCCTAATCACAGGGGGTTCATTAGAAAGGCAATATCCTATCCTGTTAATTCATATTGAGGTAATTAAAATTGATAAAATAAAATTCAATATATCGGTAGACATTAAGGGGTGGAAGGGTTTAATTTATTACTATTTTGAATTAGGTATTGTGGGTAGGTTAGAGAGGTGGGCTAGATAAGTGGTAGGGTTGATTTCAATATAAAACTAAAACATTTGAACCCTAGTTTTTAAAGCTAAACATATTAAAATTGCAAAAGGTTCATGGTCATAAAGTTATATTATAATATTTTTTTGAATAAGGAAATATTAATTAGGATATTCTTAAGCAATAAATAATAAGATGGTGAAAAACTAGAATTGAGTATGCTTTTCAACAAAAATGATAGTATTTCACCATATAAATCTTAACATTAAGGTAATTGGTGATAGGTCTTAAATGGCTTCAAAATATCTTTCTAGAGAAAAGGCATATTAAGAAATTAAGAAAATAATAATTGAGTGGGAAACATGATATATTTTTTGTTTATGATTCCCAGTGGGAAGTCGTCGGCATATCATGCGTAGAAAATACTAATTTTCCCCTCGAGTCGAGGGAGGCCCCTAGAGAGGTGATGTTTTTTTTGAAAATGTATGTTTTTTTTTAAGATCTTTGCATTGGGGCCCATAGATCTAGAGGGGGTAATCCTATAAAGAGATTTGGCCCCTCAGGGACAAGGAGGGCTATATAGATATGGGGGAGCGAACCCCTCTCCCGCCCCTCTAGATCGTTGGAAGATGGATAGGGGGATATATTAGGGTATAAATATAAAGGGGAAAATAAAATTGTAATGGAAAAATGGGAAAGTAAGGTACATGAAAAAATAAGGGGTATTTTCATTCTAATAATAAAACGAGAGGGGGGTATTATCAATTGAATAATTAGGTCGACAGTTGATGAGGTTCCTGTCGAGGTAAAAAATAACATTAAAGGTATTCTTTAATACCCTTTGAACTAACGTGTTATACCATAATTTTTACTAAGTAAACCCCTCATGGTTTTAGGGGCACACACAGTCAATTTATCATATCAACACAGTCAACAATTTCACCATATAAATCTTAACATTAAGGTATAACAGTTCACAGAGTAGTTTCACAAGATCAAACACTTGCCTCAAAATAAAAATACAATCGATGTCTTGCAATCAATGAAATTGAAAAAATTTGGTGCAACTCAGTGTTATACCATAAACAATACGGAACAACACAGAACATGCCATTTGCAGTGGTGCTCATTCAGGAAGTAGTCAAGGATGGAGAGTAACACTATACCTCTTTCCCCAACACTCTTCTACCATGGCGTGAGGTCACCAAAAAAACTTGTTCTTGGTGTGAGATATCCCAAAAAAATCACTCTTATACAACATTCTAGGACATTTTCTATCCTTTTCACTCTTCACAAATCAAGTGCACACTTTCCATTTTACACATTTTCACATACTTTTACATACTTATTCAAAAAATTTCATATACACATATTTAACTACTTCTTCACTCTTATTTTGTAGGCCCATCCTTAATACATAACAGGAAGCAACCATACATCAAACACAACAACATGTACAACATGATACAACACAATACGCTTCACCCAAAGGGTAACTTTCTCTTTCTTCGCTTCCACACTTCATTTTTATCACTGCAATTTTTCACTTGTCCACTCATCACGTATTTCACTGCACGCTCTACATGGTTATTAGGTACGCATCTTCTAACTAATTTATGTTATTGAGTATTCACTCAACAACATAAAGTGGAGGAAAATGTATACACAAAATGATGCACGTGGGTACATTTATAGGTCTTAAAAACATACTAGAATTTACATGATTCCTAAGAGAGAAAACTAATAATTGACAACTGTCTTTGGACTTTTATCTGTGTTTCTTATTTTTCTATCTGGTCTTCCACACCGTACAACCCAGTTGGTACTTTACTTCTTTATCTTTTATGGCTTCAGACACCAGCGCCCAACTAGGACACCAGTGCCCAGGCGCCCTCATCCCCTTAGGGCACCCCTAATCTCTTTCTACCTTACTAGCTATTTTTGGGCCTCTTTTATCTTTTGGGAATCTTATTTTCATATGGGTTAGCCTTCTATTTGTCAATTAAAAAATTCAACCAAGGGAATCATATAAATACATAGCTATGTGACTAAAATAAAGGACCAAGATCTAAGCATTACTATCTATCACCTAACCTTGCATCCAAAGGCATCCAAAGCACTCAAAGGAATTCGTCTAGCATCCATACAAGGGACAAAGGACTGCATTTTATGCATACACACTCCATAGGAAGGGGAAGTTTATTATTCCATCCGCACATGCTATATATTGTTACATTCTAGATCTATCCTGTTATCAAGTGTAACTTGCACTAGGGCATCCTAGGGCACGATTTTCACATACTCACAAGAAATACATGGAGTCTGGGATGTAGTGCAATGCTTAGTTGGAATTTCACTCTATCGGGTGACTACCAGGGTCAGTCTGACTCCCCATATTGCATATTTCTTTTTTGGATTTGATGCAGTTTTGTGGGTTTTATAGGTGAACATATATTTTGCTAGTTACAGATGTCATCAAAGATCAAGGTGTGACATACAGGTGACCAACATCGAATATCAATGAAATTTGTGTGACACAAGAAAAATCAAGTTATAATTATTTCCACAGTCACGGGCGTTGAGTGGCACCTAAAAATAGATTCTAGCACCCAGACACCCCCAACCTAGTCCAGACGTCCTAGTCCAACTTTATCCGATAGCTCTAGATTTTACAGTGCACAGTTACAATGATCTACCCTCTATATTCATCAATTTTCCAGTCAATATCAGTTCCAGTAAGAGCACAAAATCAGCTAAGTCATTCTTTCCCTCTCTTGCACTTAGGGTTTCATATTTTATTAGTTCATTTCTTATGTCATAGTGTATATATTAATTTTTTCTATTAGTTACTCTACAATAAGGATTTTACAAATGCCTATTTTTGTTAAGTCACGTAGCTCATTAATTGGAATGATGAACCTAATCTATCGCTTCCTACACTGTAATAATGTTGTCAAGGAAATACCTAATTTTAGTAAATTTGGTTTGCTTCAGATTGATAATTAAAGGTAGGATATGGAAAATGCACAACACAAAGGCCTTGGCTATGATCTTGTAAGAGACATTAAGTAAAGTGATTAGTTGTCAATTGCATACAAGTTAAGGATCTCCCATCTTAGGTGTTATACTTGATGTGTCCTTAGTTGATGAATTGGTCAAGGGATTTGGTTTTGAAGGCTTTGAGATATACTTGGTAGATGCCTTCTCCCACCATATCCCATAGAAACTTATAGGATGCATATGGAAGGATATTGTAGCCAAGGTCTTTATCATTAGTGATTAAGTGACTACTTCATATAAATCCTTGATGGATATAATACTATCATAGGACACACTTTGAGTTTGAGATAACTTGCAAGTAACCACTGAAAATCATTGTAGAAGAGCTTATTATCACTCATGTAAAGGTTCCCAAGATTTAAAAACCTGTTGATAATGGGAGAATAAATCTTGCACCATATATGACACCTCAATAAGTCATTGGTTAGCTTTTTTAATGGATTCAATCTTCTAAGTGGAATATATATATATTTAAGCATTTGAAATAACTCCTTAGACACTTTATTTCCCACTTTAAGATAATGAATTATGGATTTAATGTTGATCCAAAAATAGACTGAAAATTTTAACTCGATCTTGGACCCCTATAGGCTTGTTAAATTATTGATAATATTTTTCCGTTATTAAGTTAATCAACTCAAAATAATGCAAGAATTAAAAAAACACTAGACATGGGTTGATTACGGAGTTTGGAAATAGTCCACATCTCCTGGTTCTTATCAAACCGTTCCACTAGTCAAAACTTGTAAGTACAATAATTTCTTATAATAAAACTTACTGGAAATTAACTTGCCAAATAGCACTCTAGTCCTTCGAAGAACACCGATGACCGGTCGGAAAATTTCCTCCACCTTCCTAGCATACCTGTAAGCTTTGTGGCGCTATGGGCCAATTGGCGAGTTTCTAATAACTCTCAATTTTACAATTTTCCTATTAAAAATAATAGGACTTAGCTCCCACAATATAATGCCTATAATTATTAAATAAGACTTTATTACAAAAATATTACCTTTTTAATAAGGCCTTATAATTCTTCACTCTATTCTCAAATGCCTTCGAAATGGCTTAGGAGCTTATAATATTCGTTGTCGTCTAGAGTGTATGTGGGAAGGCCTTTTTATAGGCCTTAGGTAGACCCAAAATTCACATTAAAAACCTTATCACTCCATCCATATCCCAACCAACTCGTTGGACGATTTGGTTGGGCTGCTTTGTCTTTTCTATTGAGGCCACGGGTTTGAATTTCCTACCTCCTTTTGTTCCACAATCGGTTTACCTTAAGTGGGTAAAATCACACATTTCTTGCACTATGGATGGGACTTGCATGTAAATAGGGCTTGACCACCCATGTAATATAAGACTCAGGTCACACCTTCTCCCTTTTTTTTGGCCACATATATGTGGTGAGATCTGTTGATCTTCCCAAGATTGGGATTTGCATTGTTGGTGGGCTGACTCATTGTATGCCACACGAGTTGTGGGCTAATGTGGCTATGTATTGAGCCGTGTAATGTCTATCCGCCGAGTTGTACATAAGATGGATTGAACACCCAAGTCATGGGCTAGCAAGTGGAAATGACTGAGCTGTGTCTACCGAGTTAGGCATTTCCGGTTGGAGAGATAAGGTGGTTTGACCAAATCAAATGGCCATATAGATCAACCCCAAAATAAAGCTGCAAACTTGTTCATTACCCATTGGGTGGGTTGTACATTGACTGTTTGATCCACTATTGCACATGTCTGCCATGGTTAACTTGCCAAGATATAAGGGATAAAATAAATCCCATACCATGCCTGAAAAAATGTGGATAATAGTGTGATCAACTTGGTGGGGAGTTGATCACCCCACTGAGCTAAAAATAATAGCTCGCCAAGCTCAAATCACTCCTCGATAGGCATATTGGGAAAATTATAACTTGTGGTGGAAAGCCACATGGTGGCTTAAGGACTCACAATGTTGGCGATAATAAAATAGTCCTCACGGTAGCTAGGCTACCTTCTGTTACAAAATTTGAGCCTCTTGTTCTGCCCACTTTTACGTGTGTCGAAGACCGGAGGTTGCAAACAACTCAAACAACCTTCATTTTTCCCTCTTATCATTTGCCACTAATCCACTATTAACTAAGCCACTTGGCCAATTATGCACATGTACATGTCACCATGGACTTGTTGACCCATGTGGACCTTCCAGTTGACCAAATTTTGACTAGTCACCATTTGCACATATAGGCTCCATTTTCTGCGTTCAAATAGTCGACAAAAAGCTCTCAAAGTCAAATTCTGCATTATGCTGATCCAAGGAAGTTTAGGGAACATTTTACCCTCTTTATTGACCTCTGGATCACACCTCCCCAATGGGAAAGGATTTTGTTCCACCAAAAGCTTACTGGAACTTTTGTCACCCTGTCCTGAATTTGAATACTCTGGTCTCGATCCTAGCCCTGTGGGTTATGTTCCAACCATGCTTCTTCCTTTGACTTGGTTTCCACATTTTCCCTCTAGGGGTATTACATTTTGAAAATCCTTGACACTCATACTACCACATTTTTCTGCTAAGGTCTTAGTCTTTGGAAACACAAAAGGAATATACTATTACATCTGCCCTCTGGAGGTCTTACACTTCAGCAACATTTAGTCTACATGGAAGTAGATATTTCGAAATTTTCCCTCTAGGGGTCTTACACTTTGAAAACAACCAGAAATATGTACTGCTACATCTTCCTTTCAGGAGGTCTTACACTTCATCAATACTAAAACATCACCACATATGCCCTATAGGGGTCTTACACTTCGGAAGATGTCACATCCACGATGATCAGCTACTATTCTGCTACATGGTCATAGTGCCTCTACACAGAATGACAATCCGAGATGATTTCCCATGAGCTCAAAAATGGTGACTTCAACCCCGTTGCATGACTGCTACCTATACATGGTACAAAGCCTCTTGTTGATGACGACTATTAGGTACCACTTTGCTGCATGACCATAATGGGCCTCTTCATAGAATGAAGATCCGACCTAATATCAAATGCCAACAGTGATCAACTACCATTATGATACACTGTCACAATACCTCTACACAGAATTAAGATCTGAGATGACACCAATGAGATCAAATGTCTGTATAAATGACTGAAAAATCTCCAGGCTAAATATGAGTTAAATCTTGTATCCAAGCTGTAACAGGCACTCAAAAGCTAATTAGGAGATACGATTGGAGTATTAATCAAAATTTCAAAGTAAGAAAATCCACTGAGTATGGTAAACCTTTCTCTTAGCATTTTCTCACAAAATCTGAACTCCAAGAAAATATTGCATACTATTCAAAAATCTGAGTTATGTAATATATAATTGAATTTTTTTTGACTTACCCATTTTAAAGGACTTTCAGTTCTAGGTATTACCTGAACCTGGGTTGAATTATCAACTGGTGGTAGATTAGTAACTTCCTTTATCTTTGAACTAGGTCTCCATTCCATCTTTGGCTTGCAATTACTCTACTGGTGAGATGGATGAAGTTTCCAACATGTGTCCACCCGATGCCCATTTCTTTGGAAATGAGCACAAAAAATTCCTCTTAATCTCTTTCTTCTAGGATGAGGAAATCTTTCTACCATTTCTCAACTTTGCATGATGAGATTGGTATTTCTAATTTTCTTTGTTGTTGACAAACGACATCAAATTCTTCATCAGTGTCCTTATCTTCCAATATCCAGCCACATAATGATTATGAAATCCACAAAAAGTACATGGAAAGGCATCCCACATTTTCTAAAAATCATAGCCATAAATTTTAAGCTGAAAAATTGGATCAGAAGTTTCATTGTGCTTATGATTATGGTAAGAAATTGGAGGTAGAATTTCATTACCTCTTCACTGGTTTTTCTTAACACATATTACCTATGATGATGAAGCACAATTTTCCTACTCAGATTCTTCCTATAGGACTAGTTGGGGATTCTCTTTGCTTTTGGAAGCTTGTCTCCCATCAATGTTCTTGGAGCAGTCTTCAATATCCATTCTGTTGGTGCTCAAAATGGTCTTGCCCCATCTCTGCCTTTGAAAAATTATTCTGTCAAGACCTCTATCATTTTCTCCTTCCTCGTATGGTGCTTGGTCAGTCTTATTGCCATTTTTAGTCTGCTCCTGGGTCGAGGATCATGTGTGGGTCTATATTTGTCTCATGGTTCCTTTTTTCCTCTGAAAAAGCTCTGTATTTTGGGTCTCCCGTGCTCTGTCCCTTCAAAACTCGCATTTTCCCATTTTCCATTCTCTACAGTCGAAATTTTCTATTCTTGCCATTTTTTCCCCAAGTACTTGAGGAGAAATGAGTTGATATGTCCCTAAGGATCATGTTTGAGCCTTGCAATAGTCTAAATTCTCTATCCTTGAAGAAAACCTCATTTTTTGGCTTGAATGGATGTTTCTCTGTGTTTTACAGTTTGATGGGCATTTCTCCTGGTGAAATTTGCATCATTTAGTCGATAGGGAAACGTGGAACCTCTTGGTTGGATGCAGATTAGCTTAATACTTCAGAAATTCCATGAAAAGCCTCATTTTAAAAATGTGTCCACGTGGAGGAACGATGCTCGTTTGAGAATAATTTTTTTAGTTTGGCTTTGAAGTAGCGCCGGGAGGACATGTGGAGGGTTGGCAGAAAAGGGACACGTGGCAAGCCTGCATTTGTTTGGGGTCTTCAACTTGGGCACCATTTTGAAGAAGCGCCTTGCAGACACATGGGGCACTCCACTCACTTTGCATTTTACTTATACTTTTCAATGGCTAAAATGAGACTGCCTCAGAGCTTGACAAGTGGTGCCTTCTGTTGAGCTTCAAGCCTTCAAACAAATTTTTCCAGAGCAGGACACGTGGCGAGCCCGCGCTCATTCAAGGTATCAAATTTTTGGGACCGACTCAAGGTGCACCGTGGTGACACTTGGCAATTTGAAAAGTCATAGGGGGCGGGGAGGCGGACCATCGGAGGCAATTCAAACCTTTTTCCTCTTTACTTCATAAAGATTAAAATAGTAAAAATGGCCCGTGAGCCCGATGGGAAATAGTCAATGTTTTGCCCCGGTCAATGGCAGAGGTGCAGACCCACAGAGGAAAATTGGAAAAATTTTCTTTTGAGAAAAAAGAGTGAAAAGTAAAAGGGGAAGCGTAGTTATGATGGGAGCCACATTGGGACACATGTCAAAAGTATTTCTCAAGGGCGGAGGTGTGGGGAAAACTTGGAAAATTTTCCTTTTTCCAAAAGAGAATCAAATGTTAGAATTCCTCCACGTTTCTTTTGGGGCCCCTCAGGACATGTGTCAGGCCCATTTTAAGAAGCAGAGGTGCAGGGGAAAAAGGTGAAATTTTTCATTTTTCTAAAAGGGTCAAAAAATGTCAAAAGAAGCCCCTGAAACTATTTTTGCATCTTCCATGTGGACGACCCACATTTAAATCAAAGATCAAACAACTGTTGAGCGTCTAAATATGATTTTCCCCCCATTTTCTCTGTAAAACGCCTGGATGTGTGAATATTCATGATTTCTTATTGTTTTCTACATGCCAAATAGAGGGGCGAGTTAATTTTGATATCTAGAGTTTGGTGGGAGAGATCCGAAGATGTCTTTCGCCATTAAAAAAGTCTGACTCTCGGGCCTGATCTGGTTTTTTATTTTTCTTCTTCTGAGCATGCAAGGGGTCAGATTTGATTGATATGGGGTGGAAGTGGTTGGCCCATGGATGGAGGCATATTTTTCTTGAGAAAGGAGTTGAATGCGGGAAGAAATCGAAGAGATTTTCCCTCGAGCACCTGGAGACTTTTACAGATCTGATTCTACAAATCACGAAAGAATCATGGCAAGCACTAGTATATTTAAAAGTTTTTTTCTTTTGGGAGGAAGGGGATTTGTTGGAAATGCTACAAAGGGCATGAATTCATCGTGCAAAGGGTTGGGAGTTTTTGGAAAGATCAGGACTGATTTTCTCCAGCAAAAAAAGCTTGACAGAGCCCATCCATTTTGAGAAGCTCTCTAGAGAAACTTGTATATCTCTCTTTGTGTCAAATTTGATTGTGTCAAGGTGGTTGCAAGTGTATAGTCATTGACAAGCTTTGATATTGTTCTAGAAAATTTCCCTTGCTGATAAATTTGATCAAACTTTGAGTTATTTTGTTTTAATCTTGAGTAAAGTGTATTTATTTCATTTCTGAATGCACAGGGGTAGTTTTTCTTGTTTCTATTGCAATCTTGTACCAAAATATATTACAATCACACATGTCTCAGTCCTTGTGATAGTTTAGTGGCATCTACAATTTCATTTCTCAGAAGAACCTTCATCTGGGAATGGGATAAATGGTTTAAATTCACGTTTCTTTCATTTTGTTGATATGTATTCTCTGTAAGCCTCTGGGTGTACCTCAGGCGTGACTTGGTTTAAATCTTGGTGATTTATTGGGTCCTATGACTTTATCCTTTGTGACATAATCCCACAGGTTGTGTGAAAAGTGCTAATCTAGGCCTCCATTGAAGCACATATTCTAGTTGAGGAAACAATTTAACTTTTTGTGGCATTTTGTTGATTGAATCTTTCCATTTTGCATAAGCTCTCAAGGATATGGTGAGTCAAGTCCATCCTCTCTCCCCTCCCACCAAAATTCATTTAATAACAACCAATCCTACCCATAATACCCCTGATTGTCATGTGTGTACACAAATGCATAATCTCTGTTACTAAAACATGCAAAAGCAAGCAAGGTCTCAAATGTCTTTAGTAACCTTTACCTTGCTGTGAGAACATCTCCATAATCTAGAAGTGACAACTCGTGAGAGTCAGATTTGGTGTGTTGATCATATTTTCTCCAAGGCCTTCTCTATGAAATTTATGCAAAAGAAAGGTACCTATATCTCCTTTCAAATAACAGAGGTTACAAAATAGGTTCTCTTGGCTTGGTTGAAAGGCACAACCTAAAATAGTTAGGATCAAATCACATCCTTTTGAATGTGCTACCCACTCCCTTCAGAGCATGAGTACCAACAAGTCAGATAGATTGCTTCCCTTGCTAAAAAATGACATACATGATTGTTTATCTACCTCTGAGTCTCCTGTCAAACCAATGATGCTGCTCGGTCTTTGAAGGAGGTTAAATTTGGGTACCAACACATTATTGCACTAGGAAAACCCAAACTTGCAAGTAGTTCCTTCTACAATTCACCGATGCGTTAAATTTTTACATGAGGGCTTTGAGTATACAATTTTGTTGATTGTAATCCCTTCCAATTTTGATGCCATGATCCAACCACTACATTACCCATTCCTACTTTAGCTACTATGCATCATGTTGCTGATCCACAACTCGCAGAATATCTAGACAACTAACCTCCACTTGAAGGAATTGTTTGTGCATTAGATGCTGTCCCATTCGCATCATACTAATTCCATTCTAATTTATCAGGGGTCTGTCCGTATATTGGACATCGTTCCACCTTCTTCATCTTCTCATACACAACCATAATCAACACTTCCTCCTTTTACATTCACTTTTTTCATGAATAACTCTTATTGGCAACATATTCCATTTGATCCTAATTTCTCTGATATTATATACACACATCATGGATTGGATCAACTAGGATTCACATTGGATGATCTCATTCCTCACCTCACTCTCCTTACCTTTATCATGGCTATGTTCACATCACTCTTTCACTCTTCCTTACACACATTTCTTGCACTTCTCCACTAACACTTCGGAAATCTTGGTTTGACTACATTGGGGGTACTTTGGATCTTGATCATATTGATATCTCATTCCCCATGCCTTTTGGCTGGGATTTTATTTTCAATGATTCATTTCTCAGCTATACACAAAATATTACTCGTTGGTATGCACATGGGTATCCTCTACCACCTTTCACTGATGAATAATATGCAATGGGCATGTACAATTTGCATTGTAATGGCTCTTTACATGATCAACCCAATACTATTGCCTATCAAGTATCTAACACTTCTCTGTTTGAATTTGACCATGATAAGATGATCTCCTAGATGATATTACATGATTTTACTCATCCTCATACACTTGGGGGTGTCACGCTTATTCTTTCCCCCTTTTCTAGAATTATTAGGTGTTTCTCATTTTTATTATCACACAAAGTGATTTAAATCTTGTTTATCTTCTTCATCATACCCAAATTGATACAAAACTTATATCGTCACTACCCTATGACACACTCTTTTGCTATGATTCATACTTGACTGTTGAGGGCATACTACATCCATGAACCTCATACACTACCCACTTCTACACTCGGTACATTTATGGCACATCTTTCTAGCATCACACTCTCAAACAACACACTTCTCTATGACACACTCTAGTCCCACGGTTCATACTCAACTATTGAGGGTATAAATCTAAAAGAATCTCACCACCTTCATGCTCTTTACGCTCTATACATCATTGATCATATCTTTCTAGCGCATATAATTCAAACCATTTCCTGATGACACACTCTTGTTCTATGGTTCATTCTTGACTATCGAGGGGTCTTTTATAAATGAACCTCATCTCACTCATACATATGCATCTACTCGGGGGGGGGGGGGGGTGCTTCTCCTATCACTTTCACATTGCATATCATTACATCTCACTCATTCACAACATACTACATATATTGGTTGCATTTACTCTTGTTTACTTATGCTTACATATACACTTTTCTTATTATGCTAGTCAGATATTTTGTATGTCATTATCTTTTCCATATACACATGTGCATTCACTTGTTCTTGAGTTGTGAGTGTAGAATTTTCAAAGATCTTTACACACAACATATATGCTTGGCACTGTACCTCTTACCAGTCCCATTGAGGCTCCTGGGGGCATATAATTTGTACACACTACAAGTTCTATTGGTTTGCTTTATACTACTCCGTATTCTTCCTAGCACAATACTCTATCGATATATACACATCTTGACATAATTTTTACTTTTCTAACATATTAATGGGTGCTTCATCTACAACATTTTCTTTACAAGAACTATTTACCACCATGGTTGTATGATACCATTATTTACGAGATTTACCCTATGTATTGCTTGTTCATTATTTATATGGTTTTGGTTACTTCGGCCTTAATTGTCTTGTGAAATTTTAAGCGATGACACATGTTTGTAACCCGTTTCTTGCAGTCTACATTATTTTCTTGCTTGATAGATTAAAAATTGTCTTCTATATGCATATTTTATTTCTTTGCACTAACAAATGTTTCCAGCCATTTTGTTTGCATGTGCCTTGGTTTATACCAAGAACATTCCCTCCCCCTGTAGGGTATCAGTTTCAGATCAATGTTTGGTCCTCTCATTTGGGATGCATTCTCTTAGTGACGTCGTATGCACCCCAAATGAGGTAGGGCATAAATCAAGTGAATCGGTCACCCCATTCAAGAGAACAAAGTCACAATTCATAAATGCATAGTGTAGGAACACCGCAATATTTAGTCATAGAAATGGCCCTGAATCTGACTTGGGTCCTCAGCACAACAAAAATACTAGTACCTAGATATAGACATGAGCGCCTGGGAGCTACTGACCTTTCTTGGGTACCTATGACCTAAGTTGCCGCATTCGGCGAATTTGAAGGAAAAAATTTGAAATTCGCCGAATTTTAACAGTGGGTTGAAATTCGTGATGTAATTCGCGTTTTTTTCCTTTTTTGGCAATTTTTTCCGTTTTTGGTTTTTTGGTGAAAAAATCGCAAGGATAGAAAAAAATTTGCCATTTTTGGAAAGGGTCCGAGAAAATGTAGCAGCAAAAACTTGCATGTGCCATAACTTTCATTTTGTAGCTCCGTTTCAGGTGTCGTTTTCTCTAAAAGTGCATATTTTCTCGAGCTCTACGCATTGATGGCAATATTTTTCTTATTTTCATAAAATCCATTTTTGCATCTTTTTGGACCAAGCAACTTCTTGCAATCTTATGAAAGAATCATGAGCTTTGATTGCCTGTAGACAGATTAGTAATTAAAAATACTGGATAGCTTTCCAAAACTCAGCGAGTATTCTCCCGTGCTCGGACTAATCATCCCACCTGCCAGCTTGGTCGCAACCTGCGAGCACATGTTTTTTGAAGTTTTAGCTTTCAATCACATTATTGTAATAGCTACTTATGAAATCAATGAAATGTGATATTATCTCTCTTTTGAAATGTGAATTTATCTTTTGTTTTTATATATGTAATAAAAATGTATATTTCTCATAGTCGAATTTAATCACGAATTTAATCGCTGATTTTTTTACCAGTGAATTTTTCACGAATTTAATCATCGGCGAATTCGAACACGAATTCGAATGCGGCAACTTAGCCTATGACCAAAGATAGTTATAGTTGTTTTATTAGATTATCAAAGTTTATAACAGTTTACACAATAGTTTACACATAACATGTGATTAACTAAAATGAACTAAACTAGGTAGTACAAAGATAATTAATCTAAGCTATGAAATTTTTTACTAAAGTAAATAAATGTAGTAAAAAAATATGTTAATGATCTAAGTAAACCTGTAAAATGAAATAAAAAACCCTAATGTGTAAGAGAGAAGTGGCAAGAACTCAACACATAATAAATGCTTGATGGACAGTGTCGCAGTGATGAACAAAAAATCAGAAAGTAGAAGTGAATGTATTGCGGTCTGGTAAACGATAGATCTGGGTGATGTGGCTAGATTGGAACACCTGGGAGAAGACTAGGGCACCCACGGGTTCTCTGGTAAGAAAAAATGGCACCCTAGTCTTGGAAAATGCTCTAGAATTGGTCTTCACAGGGTCAGGAGATGATTGTTATCCTTCAGTCCTTTTCACATTAATTTATCTGTACTACGCCGAATGCTCCAAATATTGAGAGAGGAAGAAATGAACTACAAAATAACAAAAGGAAGTATCAAAACCCTAAAAAAATAAAGATGCAAATGAATGGGTCGGACTGACCTCAGCTGTCACAACAATGGGCTTACTAACTGAGCATTGCACTACATTTTGGACCTGAATGTAGTTTTGGTGAGTGTGTGCATGTCATGCCCTAGGTGCTCTTATGCTAGTGACACTTTGTGAAATAGTGAGTGTTTATAAAAAATCACAACACCCCCCGAATGGCTAAGTTGTGAATGTGGCATTCGGTGTGATTACAAAACATGGAGTTATCCTAAAGTGTGGGTCCCTATGAAAAGAGATAGCTCTCTAGAGAAGGCCAATTCCTACTCCTAAACCTACCTACCACAACTAATCCTCATGCAAACAAATACCTATCTAAACCTATTCCAACATACCAAGGAGACATGGAGAGAGATGTATGAAATGGAAATAACCTACACTAAGAGCGGTGATACACCAAGAAAAGGAGTGCTAGCCACTTTCCTAGCTTGCAAAAACAATGAAGGAATGAACTTAGAGAGGGTATCCCAACACCTTCTCTAGATGACACTCAATGCATTATGGGGAGGATAGACAACAATATCAAAAAACATGATGTAAACATTCACCATTCCATGAATAAACACAACACATATCTGTAATGAATAAGGAATATACACAACCACCTGTTTAACAATGAGAGGTAAGAAGAAAAAAAAACCATGAAAGGCTAGAAAATTAACACAAACATGATTGTATTGGTCAATCAAAATTTACACAGTACATTTTTCAGGAGGGGAAGGCATGAAGCCATTATCATGTTTTGGAGGATGGCTTGAAGCTCCAGAGAAGAATAGGGGTGCATGAGGGAGAAAAATGACTCAAAACTTCTTTTTTGCAACTCCTTTACATTTTATAGAGGAAATGTTGAGAGAGGAGGGGATAAATTCAAATTCTTGCTTTAACCACCTCACAGAATCCACCATTTTATGTACAAGAGTGATGGGCAAGCCTGCAAAATCCATATCTTGATGTACCTTACCTTGTGGAGGAAGAAAGAAAGCCCATACCCTCATTAATGCACCTTTACCTACCACAACACTGTTCACTTTTCATGCATTTTCAGAGGTCCAAAACTTATGAAATTCTAATTTTTATGTCACCATGCTGTAGATCATCTCTTTTCAATTCCAATGACTGATGTTTTACAAAAAATGGATCTACGATGCTCAAGATAGGGCATTTCGGGTTTTGTTTTGGGAAGTCTATAAATTTTGGGGTTATGAAAAACCTCAAAAACTCCATTTTTAGGTCTCCATTGTGTAGATCTTGTTTTCAGCTCTTCGACAACTAAAATTTTGTTAAAAATGGACAAGGGGAGTGAGAGTTATGTATGTTTTTGTAAAATGGGTTTAGCCCATTTTAGGGTTTGTAGCAGCGAGTTAAGGTGAGCCAACTCACCGAGTTGGACAGTGAGCTAGGTGTTTGAGCCCCATGTGTCGTATTTTTGACATGCCCCCTTATACCTTTTCCTACCATTCCAACTCCTTTGTTCACATTGGATTTGAAAACCCTTTTCCGCTAACTTACCATTTTATCATCCACGGGTTTGATGCATGATTTCCATCGCTTTACCCCTCATCAGGCGCCAAGCTTCGTCACGTATTATCCCAAACATTTTCATTTCCTTAGTGAAATTTACAAGGCATTCTTTGCTGAATGACGAGGTATCCCCTTTTAAGATTCCTCCACGTGTCAGCGAGGTGACCCACGTTCCCTGTCGATCTATTTGACATTCTTCACTGCTCCTATGATGAGCGTGTTGATTATTGAGTCCTTCAGTTCTTCCTCTGCATGATGCTCGATGACTCAACTGAAACCCTTTCCAGTGACCGATCTTGGTCACTGACTCACCCATGGATGAACTTCATGTGGCCACCCATTTTTTTTCGCTTCCACACCAACTAGTCTGAAATCATAGATCACACCCTAAGCTATTTGGCATTTCAGACACACACCACTTTCGGAGTTTCTACCTTTTCTACCTCAACAGTGTCGACGTTGTTCACTTGGTGTGACCCCTTATTTCTATAAAATTTCAATGCTGAGAATCCTAACATTGACCTATGATGCATTGGTTGACCCTCGAAATTTAGATTTCGAGATCCGAATTCCAGCTCACCTATCATGCACTATTCATTTTGTTTGACTTGGCATTTTTTCTGAAATGTCGAAGCTCAAAAATATGAATTTCAGAGTTTTGGAATTTGGAGTTTCTTCCCTAATTTTTGCATTGATTGGCCATATTTCTCTAAAAATTTGAGATTGGTGCACTGACTCTTCATATTGTGTTGAGCTTCCTTTCTTCTTTATAGCTCATCACATGAGCTTACTTCCATTTATGCCGACTCACCTCTAAATGGTTAAGCCTAAGCTGAGTTCCTTGCCCAACATTGACAGGTTGACATGTTTATTTAACTACCCTTCACACTTTGGTGAATTGGTTCCATGTTAGGCTCGCTAGCTATTTGGGCCTACTTACCCTTCGTGAGCACACCCATTTTGATGTGAATTCGGCCCTTCTTCCAAGCTGTGCATTCTAGCCAAGCCCAGAAATGAGCTCTCCTCCTTCCATGCCTTCATGAATTTCTTCATCAAGTGGCCAAAATGGTCTATGATCTCATGGCTGATGCTTACGCCAAGCCACCCAAATTTCATTGGCCTTGAGTTGTCATGCACTTGGCCATGGTTAAGTCGCCCCCCTTGCTCAATACTTCAAGCCACTATGTTTGATGTTACTCCCGCAAGCCTCATTCATGTCACCTTGCACCAAGTTGGATCCATCCTAACTATGCCGACCTACTCCATTAATCCCCTCATGCCTTTGAGCGGTTTAGTTTTCAACTTAGCCGACTATGCACTAAAGCTCCTATCTTTTGTGACATGTGAGCTACATTCAAAGATCTCCCTAAGCCATTTTTCATGCCAGGCCATGTTGTCCACTTCACCCTAGGCTCGAGTCAGCCCACATTGGCCTTCATGATATCTATGAGCCACTCAGTGCTTCCAATGAGCTCACTCCTTTTACATGAGATCACCTTTGCCCAATTCCATGGGCTTGCCCCGACTTACCTATGTTGATCTATTCTTAATGAGCTTGTAGAGCTCAATGTCGAGCCTGCCAACATCACCAACTTAGCTTAAACTTCATTGATTTCATGCATTCTAATTCACTGAGCCCTGAGCTCATTTATCTCCCACAACCATTGTGTTGCTAACACCCTGTGAACTTATTCAAAATTTGACTTAGTTGACATAGCTCCACTGAGTCATGAAAACCTACTATGATCTTGCCCCCTTTAGGCTCATCAATCTAAGCCACTGTATTGAGCTCGAACTCCTGAGCCTTTCCAATTTTCCTTGGCTTACTATGTTGATCCCCCATTAATGCCTCCTAGCTCAAACTCCTGAGCTATCAACCTCACTTGTGAATCTCACCAGATACCCTAGCTCTATCTGTTACCCTCATATGAGTTGCGAGCTCACTCCTTTGTCTAAGCTCGTCAAGATGAGATTTTTCTTCGGTTGACAGTCCCAACCATGTTCCCAATGCATTCACCTCATGAGGTGGCCCCTCAACGCAGACCTGAGCCCTTTCATGTCTCCATGGGCTCACCGAGCTCTCCAAAGAGCTCAACTGATCTACCTCATCACTAACCCTTTCCATCTCACCAAGTAGCTTAGCAAGCTATTTTTAGCTCACTGATCCTTCAAGACCTTTTGGGAAAATTTTTTTAACCCAAACTCAGGGTTTTTTGAACTCTTTTGATTTTTCAAACCCGAGGGCTGATGAAAACTGAGTGAGAAGGATTTTAGGCCCATTTGCACAATTTAACCATTTTTCCCACCTTCCTTCTGTTTCCAAGTTGACTTCTAGGCTTAAAACCCAAAAGAGGAAAAAAATTGTCAATTGATTTCCACATTCCGAAACCTTCTCGGATGCTCCCAAAACACCCAATTTCACTTGTGAACCCAAATTTTCCTACCAGGCTAGGTTTACATGTGTGGGCCCTATTCATTGCGTAGGTCCTTTCCACTCAATGTTGTCTATTTTTCCCAGGGGTCAAAAAATGGATAACAATTTTGGTGTCTCATGGGGGAATCTGCCTTCTAGATGCTCAAGACCAGTAGCCTAGATATATCCGTTAGGCTTGGGGTCATAGCGAATATCCTGATACTGATCTAAATCCCTGAATTCATGTCCCAGAATATTATTGAAGCATTGCTGACCCAAAATGTCTTGCTGCTCGCACTCCCAATTTTAATAAGAAAATTTTGAAGTTAAATTTGTGAGAGTGGAAATTTTTTTAAACTTGGAAGTTTCACCCTTTTCCTTTTGTGACTCTGATTTGATGATTTCTCATCACGCATAACACGTTGCAGAGATTAGAGTAAAAATTTTACTGAGTTAGGACATCATGGAACTCTATTAAGTTCCAAATTTCTTCTTTCTTCTGAATGGCTGGCTGGGACACCACGGGAGACTTCCTGCAAACCCATAAAATCTTCAATTCAAATTATTATGCAAGGATTTGAGGTTGATCTTCTACTCTTGAACCATAGGGAAAACTTGGATGACAGGTTCCTCTCATGAATTATGCCACCTGTAATGCAATTACTACAATTGAAGTTGGTTTTATGATCCTAGAAGCTCAATGATTGATCTAAAGGAACAAGAGGATGAAAACTTATAAAACACGTCCCTTATCAAATTTAGTTTCTTTGTATTTGGATTGGCTTGAAAATTAAAATTGTTCCCTATAAATATGAGCTTCCTTCCTATGGAATTACTTGTAGAAGGTGTGTCAAAGCATGGTGTACTGTGTTAGAGAAAACACAGACAAAACTATTTCAAAAATGAAAAATCATACATGCTCAAATGAGACATGCAAAGTGTGCAAGAGAACTTATTATGCTGAAAACAAACCTACACCTTCCCTACACTAACTGGAGAAAGAGGAGATTTCAAACAAACCCTGACACTGGTAGGAAAAGTAACTCCCTTTTCTCACAAATTGCATCCATGCAGATTATATGACACTAGACATGGTTGTGTGCACAAGTGAAAGACTGAAAAGAGACCAATCCTCCACCCAAATCATCAAGGTATCAACTAGAGGTAAAAAAACCTCCTTAGTAGGATTCACATGGAGCTCCTGAAGCTGTTGTAGTTGATGTAGCTAATCCTCATTACTATAAGACTCATCCTCATGTCTAAAGGTGAACATAACTAGTGAAAACCCTAGTTTTGGGTCATGTTGGTGCTCAGAATTGTCTCGCCCCATTTGTGCCCTTGAAAATTTATTGATTCACATCCTCTGTCATTTAATCCTTCCCTGTATTATGTTTGTCCAATCTTTGCTTCCATTTTAATCTGCTCTTGGGTCGAAGATCATGGGTGGGTCCGTATTTCTCTCATGGTTCCTTTGTTCATCTGGAAAATCTCTATATTTTGCATCTCCCGTGCTCTGTTCCTTCAAAACTCACATTTTCCTATTTTCTCCATTCTCCACAGTTGGAATTTGTTGTTCTTGCCATTTTTTCCCTAGGTACTCGAGGAGAAATGAGTTGATGTGTCCCTAAGGATCGTGTTTGAGCCTTGCAATAGTCTAAAATATTTTTCCTTGAAGAAAACCTCATTTTCTAGCTCGAATGGATGTTTCTATGTGTTTTACGGTTTGACGGGCATTTCTCCCAATTAAATTTACATCATTCAGTTGACAGGGAAATGTGGCACCTCTTGGTTGGATGCAGATCAACTTAATACTTCAGAAATTCCATGAAAAGCCTCATTTTAAAAATGTGTCCACGTGGAGGAACGATGCTCATTTGAGAATAAAATTTTTGGTTTTGATTTGAAGTAGCATCGGGAGGACACGTGGAGTCTTCCATTGGGTTTCCCATACTTAGACAAATTTTAAAAGGTTTTCAGGAAATCCAAGAAACGTGGAGGAATGGTGCTCATTTGAAGATCTACTTTTGGGCTTTGCCTTGGAGTAGTGTCGGAAGGACACGTGGAGGAATGACTCTCATTTAAAGATCTTCTTTTGGGCTTTGCCTTGAAGTAGCACTGGGAGGAAACGTGAAGGCTTCCGCTGCTTTCCCATAATTAGACAAATTTTTATGTAGATGGAAATAGTTTGGTAGAACAGGGACATGTGGCGAGCCCATGCTTGTTTAGGGTCTTCAACTTGGGCACTTGAAGAAGCACCATGAGGACACGTGTGGCACTCTACTCACTTTGCATATTTACTCAGAATTTTTAACGACCAAAAGAGACTACCTTAGAGCTTGACAAGTGGCGCCTTCCACTGAGCTTCAAGCCTTCAAACAAATTTTGTCGGATCAAGACACATGGCGAGCCCATGCTCATTCAAGGTATCAAATTTTTGGGACCCCCTCAAGATGCGCCATGGTGACACATTGTAATTTGAAAAGTCACAAGGGGTAGGGAGGTGAACCATTGAAGGTAATTCAAACTTTTCACCTCTTTGCTTCTTAAAGGTTAAAATAGCAAAAATGGACCGTGAGCCTGATGGGAAATAGTCAATGTTTTTCCCTGGTCAACGGTGGAGGTGCAGACCCGCAGAGGAAAATTGGAAAATTTTACTTTTGAGAAACAAGAGTTAAAATTAAAAGGGGAAGTGTAGTTCCATTGGGACCCACATTGGGACACGTGTCAAAATTATTTCTCAAGGGCAGAGCTGCGGGGAAAAATTGAAAAATTTTCCTTTTTCAAAAAGAGAGTCAAATGGCAGAATTTCTCCACATTTCTTTTGGGGCCCACCTCAGGACACGTGTCAGGCCCATGTTTAGAAGCGGAGGTGAGGATCAAAATGGGAAAAATTTCCATTTTTCTAAAAGGGTCAAAAAAGGTCAAAGGAAGCCCCCGAGCCTATTTTTACATCTTCCACGTGGACGACCCACATTCAAAATCAAAGATCAACGATTACTGAGCGTCTAAATATGATTTTCCCCCCCTTTTCTTTGTAAAACACCTTGATGTGTGAATCTTCATGATTTCTTATTTTTTTTTAGACACCAAACATAGGTGCGAGTTAATTTTGATATCTAGAGTTTGGTGGGAGAGATTTGAAGACATCTTTCACCATTAAAATAGTTTGACTCTCGGGCCTGATCTGGTTTTCCATTTTTCTTCTCCTGAGCACACAATGGAGCAGATTTGATTGATATGGGGTGGAAGTGGTTGGCGAATGGATGGAGGCATGTTTTTCCTAAGAAAGGAGTTGAATGCGGGAAGAAATTGAAGATATTTTCCCTCAAGCACCTGGAGACTTTTACAGATCTGATTATGCGAATCATGAAAGAATCATGGGAAAAACTGGTGCATTTAAAGTTTTTATCTTTTGGGAGGAAGGGGATCTGTTGGAAATTCTATAAAGGGCATGAATTCATCATGCAAATGGTTGGGAGTTTTTTGAAATATCAGGACTGATTTTCTCCAGTAGAGAAAGCTTCACAGAGCCCATCCATTTTGAGAAGCCGTCTAGAGAAGTCTGTATATCTCTCTTTATGTCAAATTTGATCGTGTCAAGGTGGTTGCAAGTGTACAACCATTGACAAGATTTGAGATTGTTCTGGAAACTTTCCCTTGCTGATAAATTTGATCAAACTTTGAGTTATTCTGTGTTAATCTTGAGTAAAGTGTACTTATTTGATTTATGAATGCATAGGGGTAGTTTTTCTTGTTTCTATTGCAATCTTGTACCAAAATATGGTCCAATAACATAGGTCTCAGTCATTGTGATAGTTTAATGGCATTTGCAATTTCATCTTTCAGAAGAGCCTTCATCTGGGAGTGGGATAAATAGTTTAAAATCACTTTTCTTTCATTTTGTTGATAGATATTCTCTATAAGCCTTTGGGTGTACCTCAGGCATGACTTGGTTTAAATATTGGTGCTTTATTAGGTCCTCTGACTCTAGCCAACATGACAGAATCCCACAGGTTGTGTGAAAGAGTGCTAATTTGGGCCTCCATTGAAGCACATATTCTAGTTGAGGAAACAATTTAACTTTTTGTGGCATTTTGTTGATTGAATCTTTCCATTTTGCATAAGCTCTCAAGGATCTGGTGATTCAAGTTCATCCTGTCTCCCCTCCCACCAAAAAATCTATTTAAAACAACTAATCATACCCATACTACCCATGTTTGTCATGTGTGTACACAATTGCAGAAGCAAGCAGGGTCTCAAATTTCTTTAGTAACCTTTGCCTTGTTGTGAAATTATCTCCATGATCTAGAAGTGTCAAATCGTGAGAGTCAGATCTGGTGTGTTGATCATATTTTCCCCAAGGCCTTCTCTATAAAATTTATGCAAAAGAAAGGTACTTACAACCTCCTTTCAAATAATAGAGGTTACAAAACAGGTTCTCTTACCTTGGTTGAAAGGCACAACCTAAAATAGTGAGGATCAGATCATTTCCTTTTGAGGTGTTATCTATCTCTCCACAAATCCAAGTAATAAAGGAACAACTAGATTCTTCCCTGGCTATAAAACGACATACATTTATGATTTATCTACCTCTAAGCTCCTATTTAAATCTGTGTTGCTGCTTGGTTTGAAAAGGAGAAAAAATTTGGGTACCAACACTTGTGGCACCGTTTCCAGGGATTACAGTTCATACTCAGACCCTGGTAAACATTTCTTGTATACTCGATGTGCTGTGTGTAGTTCTTTCAGTTCTTTTACACTTAGTGCACTAGCTTTCATTTGATACATCTTGGTGAAGAAAGGTCAGAATCTTTCCATTTCCACTCTCTTGCATTGACAGACACTTGACATATCATATTTAGTGCATTTATACAACTAAGGTGGAAATCCTTAGTGGTGGCTCCGTATTGATTTGATCTTGATGAGGACCAATGTCGTAAAACTCTGTCAAGGTCAGATTTGTTACTAAAATTTACAAAGCTGGAAGGAAGAAGATCTTTCTTTGCTAGGGATCTTGCTAGGACATTGTTTCCTGAGTTAGGAAAAACAAAGTTAGAAGGAAGAAAATCCTGGAGATTTGTGGGAGAAAAATAGACAAGAAGAGGGATCTCCATTGATGAAAGTGAATGGCCTATCATTGAAGACTGCCATTCAAGTGACTCTAAATCAGGTAGCCTCTTTGTGAAATTGAATTCTCCAGCTGGAGAAGGGTCTTCATTTGATTTTGAAATATTTACTTCACATTCTGCACCTATCTTTTCTGAAGTAGATAGGGATTTCTAAGAAGCAAGGCCTTTGGAGGATCTCCATTTTGAAAACTACACTACTGTGTTCTAAGGACCCTCTGCCCCTCATCAATTTGTCACCCCTCTAAGATCACCTCCTCAAATCAACATGGCTCAACCTAGACCTCCATTTTTTGTAAACACCTTTGGACCTATGAATTTTGTGGGAATGGCTGGTTATCCAAATGCAGTACCTCAAGATGTAAGGAATAGACTTCTTAAGTTATAGGGAAATAATGCCATAACTGGTGACCAACATCTAAAGCTCTTCCTCAATATGATGGAAGACTTTGAGATTAAACATGAAGATGTATACATAAAATTGTTTGTTCACACTCTAGAGGAGGATGCAAGGGACTGGTACAAAGCATTGTCAGGTAGCTCTTTTGACTCTTGGGCTGAGATGAGAAATGCATTCAGATTACAATATGGTGATAGGAGTGACCCTAGGTTTCTTCTAACAAAATTTGAAAACATCAAGAAGAATCCCAATGAGTCTATACATGACTTCAATACAAGGTTCAATAAGACCTAGAGGAGATTTCCTGTTAGGATAAGGCCATGTGATGAGTCATGTTTGATCAAATATACTGATGCATTTGATAAAAAGGATGCTTACTACTTGAGGGACAAGAACCCTACCAACTTGAGGCTAGCATTCACTATGGCCCTAAAAATAGAGAATTATATCAAGGCAATAGGAAAACCTCCTAAGAGGGAAGGTGTGAAGCTGATTAACCCAGAAAAAACCCAAACAAGAAAGGCTACTAATTCGGAAGAAGTGGTGAAAAATTTGGCAGGGGCTATCAAGGAGATCTCCTACAAACTAGCCCTAGCTGAGAAAGGAGTTGGGCAGAGTTCCCAAGGACAACATAGGAAACAAGGAAAAGATAGACCTAAAAATCATCAAAGAGCTGATGACAAAGGCAAAGGAGCTGTTAGATTTGGGAATAGGCAGCCTCAAGGAAGAGAAAGTAGAATGGTACCTAATCCTTTGGCTGCCAGAGTTGCTATGGTTGAAGAGACTAAAGTCATTGATTGGCGTGACAGATGTTTCATGCCCCATGCTCCTTGTGAAGAAGATCAGCAAGAAGAAAATGCAGCTGATGATGATGTTTGCATGATGGGATGCTCCACTAGCTCACAAAAAAGGGAAACCTCAACTGAGGTGATAAGTGCCAGAAGTGCTACCACTTTTTGGGACTGCATTCATAGAGTACATATTCTCCCTCCCTCTCATACTTTAGAAGTATATAATGTACAAGCTTTTGAATTACCGAATAATGAATTTGAATATTTAAGGGATTTAATGATAAAAAAATATGATGGAGGAATCCCATCAGAGGAGGATAGGTAATTATTAATGAATGTTGTTGTGGCTCAAGAGAAGGAATATAACACAAGAAGTAAGGCTGTCAAAGGGGTAGGGCCTCAAGCCAAGCCAAAAGCTCCCTTAATTTCTAACATTCCTAAAGAGGCTCCTAAGAAAGATCCATCTGCCAAAAGCCCTGCAGTTCCAAGCAAAAATCACACCCCTCCTTATGCTCAAGCTATTAAGAAACCTGTGCCACCCAATGAATGTATCAGCTTTCCTTCCAATACTTCCTTGCCCAATAATGTCCCATATGACATTGCCCAAGTTTTAAGTCAAATCAAAGTCTCTGTCCCAATTATTGAGTTGCTTAGGATTCCTGAGCACAAAAAGAGAGCATTTGAATACTTGGGATTAAATGAAGAGAGGACTGCCTTGGGGAGAAATGTGAACATTGTGAAGAATCCTCTAGCCATTGAAGATTTTGAGACACCATCAACATCAGAAGAGCTAGCTGAACCACTTGAGATTTATTTGGGTACATATTTGGTGGACTTTCAGCTGAATGTGGATCCATTCTTCACTACTTTGATCATCAAGGATAGGCTGCTCCATAACTGCATGTTTGACTTAGGGGCATCATGTAATGTCATGCCTTTGGAGGTCATGAATGAGCTGAATATTAAGGTAACAACAACATATGTGAAGTGCACTACCATGGACTCTAGAGAGATGCCAATAGTGGGATGTGTGAAGGGTTTGGTGGTGCAGCTTGCAGCCTACCCAGGTAAAAGTTTAAAGCTTAATGTTGTCATAGTTGATTGCCCAGGAAAGTGGGGTATGTTATTGTCAAGAAAATGGGCTACAAGTGTTGGTGGTAGTGTCCAAATGGAAATGTCTTATGCCACCATCCCAGGTGAGGGCAGCCTTATCAGGTTATATGGGGAGAAGAAAATGTTGCACCTTATTAAGGATCCAAACAATGCGTCCTATGAAGTATTGTATAAAAATGTTGATGTTGACAAATTTGTGGGATTTGCTGATGGAAAAGAGAACAAGATTGAGGAGTCTAAGTGTCTTGAGTAGGAAGGCTCTCCTTGGACTTTATTGTTTGATGGAGCTTGCTCCAAATTTGGAAATGGTGCTAGTGTTGTCCTAATTTCTCCAAGCCAGGAAAGGTTTGTTTTTCCCTTTAAGCTTAACTTTGAATGTACTAACAATATTGCTGAGTATGAGGCATTGTTGTTAGGTTTAAGAATTACTTGGAAGTATGGTGTCAGTGACATCGTTAAAGGAGACTCAAAGCTAGTTGTCAAGAAAATCAGAAAACTCTATGCCACAAAGAATCAATGACTGAAACAGTACAAGCATGCAGTTTGGGACTTCATTGAGATGTTGGAATCCTTCAACATTGTGCATCATGATAAGAGGTTTAATGACTTGGTAGACAAGATTGCAATGTTGGGGTCTCAGTTTGACAGTTCTTCAACATCCCCTTATTGTGAATATGAGGTGGAGGTAGTGACAAGACCCTCTGTCCCTGACAATATAAAACATTGGTAGGTTTTTGATGATGAGGCTCATGTTAGTAGGTTACTGCAAAATGATGGAGATTTTTTTGATCAAAACATTGATTAGGAGCCAATGGTCTGTACAACAGAGGGGAAGGAAACCTTATTTGGAAAAGGCATCATCCAACTAAAGACCAACACCATTCCTAGAGGGATGGTTTCTTTTGAATCAAATTTTGATAATGCTGACTGCATTATTAATAGGAATATGGTAACCTTAAGGGATGTTGAGGAGCATGACCCTGGCACGAAGGAGAAACCAAGGAAGATTTGGTTGGGCAACAGTCTCAATAAAGATGAAAAGTAGTCATACATCCAGTTGTTAAAGAAATACCAAGATTACATCGCTTGGACTTATTCTAAGCTCAAAACATACAGAGAAGGCCTGCTCCAACATGAGATTCCCTTGGAGCCCAGTGTAAAACCCTTCAGGAAGAAGCAAAGGCCAATTAATCCTCTGTTATCTCTCAAAATGCAAGAGGAGCTAAAGAAGCTAAGGGATGGAGGAATTATCCAGCCCACAAGGTATTATTCTTGGGTTTCCAACCTAGTGCCAGTAAGAAAGAAGAATGGTGACATTAGGTTGTGTGTTGACTTCAAGAATCTAAACAATGCCTCAATGAAGGACAACTATCCTTTACCTAACACGGAGCAAATGCTGTAGTTGGTGACTGGTTCTGAGTTACTTTCTACTTTAGATGGCTTCTCTGGTTATAATCAAGTCATGGTGAAAGAATCAGAAAGGATCAATACAACCTTCACTACTCCATGGGGAACATATGTATATGTTAGGATGCCCTTTGGTCTGATGAATGCTTGAGCCACTTTTCAGAGAGCAATGGATGTTGCTTTTGCTGGTTACATCAATGAATTTATTGTTGTTTACCAAGATAATGTAACAGTGTTTTCAAGAAGGAGAAGTGACCATTTGCTACACTTAGAGAAGATGCTGATCAGATTTAGGGAATATGAAATCTCACTCAATCCAAAGGAATGCCATTTTGGAGTGTAGAAGGAAAAATTTATCAGTCACATTGTGTCACAAGAAGGAGTGATGATTGATCAAGAAAGAGTGGAGGCCATTAGCAAATTCCCAATTCCAAGAACCAAAAAAGGAATTCAGTCCTTCTTTGGGCAGATAAACTTCATTAGAAGGTTTATATCAAACTTTTCTTAGTTGACTATCCCAATCACTTTCATGTTAAAGAAGGATTAGATCATTAAATGGGAAGAGGCTGCCATCCAATATTTCAATGGAATCAAAGAGGCATTAAAGCATGACCTTGTTTTAGCAGCCCCAAATTACAATAAACCTTTCCAACTATTTTCTCTCACTTCAGAAAACACTATTTCTTCTGTCCTACTACAGAAGGATGATGAAGGGGTAGAGAGGCCCATTGAGTTTTCCAATAAGGCTTTGCAAGGAGTAGAACTGAAATACACCATCATGGAAAAGTATGCATTTGCCTTGGTCAAAGAAACAAAGGTTTTCAGGCCTTATATTTTAAGTTCAAAAGTTGTTGCTTATGTTTTGTTATCCAATTTTACGCACATGGAAAAATTGGAAAACAGGGCCTTATTACTATCAAATCATGACATTGGTCCCATGGACCCACTTCTAGTCATCAGTGTCAAATCAAAAATAAAGAGACGAGTCATCAGAGGAGTTCGTGCCTTGTCCTAACTTGGTCATAACTCAGATCACAAGCCTTAGACGAGTTCATGAGTAGGAAATGTAAGTTCAGTAACCGAGTTTGGCTTGTCATAAAGGAATCTCAATAGAAGCGGAGGATGTTTTGATGGTTGGCTCATTGAGGTAGAGAAATGACGAGCTCGACTCGGTTTAATTCAACATGGAAAGATCGATGCTTCCTCGTTGGAATATGAACTCAATTTTAATGACTCGAAGGAGACAATAGCAGAAATGACCGAGCCCGGTCTTGATAAGATAACCCACAAAGAGAAATCATGTCGAGTTCGCGGTGAGTCATAGTTAAAGGAATGAGTCGACCACCATACATAGAGGTCGATATGATGTTGCTCACAATGAGACCAATGGAGCTCAAGCTTGGACTAATAAAACACAATGCATAGAGTTGGATAAAATGTGAGAAACGATATGAAAGTGGAGGTAACACGCCTACTTCACTAGCTTGCAGCTTCATCTATAACCACCATATCGAACCCATGGGCTAGGCGCTGGAATAACTTCCAGCCATTACTAGAAACAGTAGTGAACACAATCTCAGCCTCATTCGCAAAACTTGCCTCAAGATTTGATCGAGCTTCTTCCATGGAAGCGACTTTCCAAAGTGAAAAGGCGAGACAACTCAACTAAAACTTTATCTCGTTCTTCTACTACAGCGGCAAGATTTTACAACAACTGATCATGGCTGTGGTCGCATGTAACCAGAACATCAGGATCAACACCAACGGTTCCTTGGGATCACCTTGTGGCAGCTGTCACAATTAACTCTCTCTGGAGGCGATTGATTTTCTGAGATAAAGCTTACTTCTCTACCCTATGGCTGTTGCGTATAGCCAATTAGGCACGATCATGGCAAGAGAATGATATTTCCGTGCATGGGAAATATTTCACTTGATTTCCAAGTGGATTTTTATGAATGGCAGGACAAGCTGAAAATCCCACGCGCTGGTGGGAATTGGGGAGAAATCGGGTCAAATTGCCAAGTGAAGACAATATGATGGCTATCCGTCATGAAAATCCCGTGAATGGGAAACATTTCACTATCTTTCCAAGTTTGCACAACGAAGTTGAGGCCGGGGCCCGTGGATTGATGTGACCAAGACGTTATGTGGGAATTCGAAGCTGGTATGCCAAATGGGAAATATTAAGATGGAATTCCAAGCTGTTCACTCCATGTAGGGGAGATTCAGGCAAACACTGCCAAGCGTGGAAATATTGGGATGGAAAACCATGATCAGAATTCCGCACGGGCCGTGTAAACAGGATCGGAGCACGTTGTGCGAGTCACAAGGAAGATAAGTCAGGGAACGCGGGAATGAGACAGTTGAAGTGTTTAATAGGATTGGACGTGGTTGTCTAGCCTGGCCAAAGTCGAGTATGACACGGAGATAGGTGAAGGAGGCTCCACACATTCTGCTTACCACGCATAACGTCCCTGTAAACCCGTCTACATATCTTCAACTATTGCAGACCTACATTTCCAGGAATACGCTTTCACAAGAAAGAGACGCCTTCTCATGGAATACCATAATTACAGCTTACAGAAGACACGGGTTTCTCAAGAGGCGTTGATATTGTTTCACCGACTGTAACAAACAGATGTCCGACCTGATCAGTTCGCCTTTGCCAGCATACTTCTAGCCTGTGCCACAATAAGAGCTTTGGAACAGGGTATGAACATACATCGAAGAGCCGTGAAGTGAATGAGTCTGCAGACGTTCGGGCTCTGATGGTTCGGTGGTCCCGAGATAAACTCCCACGCAACAGGTAGTAGGCATGTTGCAGTACAGTAGAAGTTTTTTTTGAGCACTTCCAGCAAGCAGGTTGACCAACTATGTTGTTATCTGTTCATTATCAAATCATAGCTGCAGGAAAGAAATATTCACTGCCGTGTACGATGGATTGGAGTCACACTGTTCAAGGCTTCATAAAATTTCCCTGAATCAGGAGATGAAGGTTTATTACGGTGCAGAATGAAACGATTCATATTGCTCAACATTTTTTCTCCGAGAAATGAATTGAATGTGAAGGTCAACTCTGAAAATACCTGGTCGGCCGTTTTGTATGCCACATCTTTGTCACTGTAAATGGTCTCTTTGAGAAAATCTGTGGGCAGTAGGCAGTATTTATACCCTTCCATTATGTATGTCCAATCAGACAATAAAAATTATTCCTTTACCAGGTTCAGAGAAACTTGTTTTTTACAATGGACGATTATACTGCAGTTTCAAGTTAATTTTATCTAGCTTGTTTCTATTAGCTTTGATCCACGACTAAGGAAGAATTCATATGGTTGTTACCTGTACATTTTTCCAAGGTCCTTTTGGTTGCTCCAGTTATTCAACGTATTTTTTGAAGGGCTTATTTTATGTGTTGCAAATTGTAACATAAAGGATCTTTTAGTTTCTGGAAAAATGAGTATATGGTGTAGCTCACAGCTACCTATGCCATACTAAGATCCCAATAGTGGCATAATTGTTGATTGGAGCCGAGATTTCCGAGTGCACTACCAAAATACTGAAGGGCTCTTTGGCCAAAAAATCAGTCTTAAGGGTGTCTATCGACATGTTATGGGCATGAGCCTGGGTCATCATCATGGCAGCATTAGGTCTTTATTGGTAATGGCATTTTCTCATCGTTTGGAAGGTACAATTGTGCTTATTATGACCAAGCTAAAACATTCTTACTGCAAGTGTTATATGATAAGGAAGAACCGTGAGCATTGTGGTAAAACCATTCTTTTCAGAAATGTTGGGTTAAGCTCGACATTCAAGTGAGTTTGAGCTCAGGAAAGGTAAGATCGTTTGCTGGATGAAGAGCTCGGTGACTTCACAGGGAGCTCGTGGTGATGTTTCATGAAGTTTGAACGTGGAATGCATAAATGGCTTCGAGTTAACAGAGGAAAATCATAAGAATCAAGTTTGATAGCTCACCATTCGAAGGACTCAATGCAAAAGAGCCCGATTGCCAAGATGAGGAAAGAGTTGGTGTGGGGTTCAAAATCAATTGCAACACCGAGTTAGAGGATTCGAAGCTCACCGAGTTGAGATTTGTGCAGACTCTATCCACATGGACCCCCCTCCTCTTCAAGTCAAATGGGTCAACGGGGGGTCCCGACATTATGTTAATTAAATAATATTTTTATTTAAATATTTTAATAATAGTATTTATTATTATTATTTAAATATTCTTTTAATTAATTGAGAAGACTAGGTCATCAGGCAATTAATGACCCATGATGGAACCTTCTCAGGTGGTTCAACTAACTGTAATAAATACATCATGGGCCTTCAATTTAGGAATGTAATTATGACATTTCCTCTTCTTTCTCACATATTCTTCTATAAATGTAAGTTGGAAGCTCATTTCAAAGGGTTCCAACAGTTCAGACAAGTTGGACAGTTAGATATCTCAGGCGAGTGTATACTTTTCAAGAATCCTCTCTCTTCTGCAAGTTGTTCTTGTGTGTTGAGAGAACTTTCAAGCCTCCTCTTCAAGACTGTAATGGCAACTATTGCCTCTTCTGAATGTATGATGCATTGTGCATGTTATTGAAGAAATAAAAGTGTGTGTTTTGTGACTAATCTCGGTCCTTTCATCCTTCTATGCTTCTTTGTGCCTTTCTCGTACTTGTAGGTACACTGTGCAAGTTTAAGTTCTATTGCAGTTTCTTGGAGTTCTGTGCTTATCGAGTGGTGGAGTATTGCATGTAGTTGAGTTGTGGTGTCCATTCACCCTTCTTGAGTTCATCCTTCTTCACTAGGAAACTGGTATACTTCTCAGTCTGATAAGGTTTAACAAATGGAACGCGCGTCTCTTAGTCTGTGGTATCCTGTACCCTCTCTAAGTTGCAGTAGGTGAAGTTGACCTGTGGTGCACACACCCTCTTCAAATTAACCCTTCCTGAGTCTGGAAACACCCTTTATTTGGTGCATCACCATCCCTAGTATAGTTTCATTTCTGTAAATCTCTTTCCCTAAAACCCCATGAAAATGTTAGCATAGGACTAGATAATAATTTTTGTTACACTAGGAGTAGTACAACACTTAGTTTAGGAAGAGGAAGCCACCCTTCTCCAGAGGTTCACCTCGAGCCCAAGTCCCACAGCTTGAGAGGTGATCACATGTGTCCCAATCACACCGAACATCCTATTCACATCTTGGCCATTCGGAGGGTTGCAGTGATTTGGCGACAAAAGTTTTTGGCACGCCCGGTGGGACATCACAGAAGTTAGAGTTCCATCTTTCAGAGGTGTATCATTATCAAACAAGAAATCTTAAGCCACCGTGCGACCACACACAACATTTTTTGGCACGCCCGGTGGGACAGAGTTGGTACTTCTCTTCTCACTTGACACAAGTCAAAGTACTTGGAAAATCTATATCTCTAGATTCTAAATCTTAGTGAATTAACTTATGCGAAGAATTCAGATAAGAGATTATTCGAATCAAGGAAGTTATCCAGCATATTTAGAACTTTCCTTGTCTCCTCCAAAGATAAGAAGAAGATGCGTTTCAATATCACCAGTTATAGACTTTACCTTGTAGGTGTCATTCAACTCCTTCGTACGGAAGGTTTCCTCCACCAAGGAACAACCAACCTCTTGTCTACTATAGTACAAGGAACCAAGTTTTTCCCCCTTTCAATGCAAGTAGTCCTCTTATGTCTAGGCTCAACTTGACCCTATACCTATTGCAACACTCAAAAGTTTACCCTTTTATACAGGGAAAAATTGTGTTAATTCAATGGAACATATCTCTTGATGTAACTAGCATTTGTTTCAGTACATAACATCATGGAGGATAATGTTGTGGTCAAAGTTCTTGCAACCTATTTCAAGGGAAAATCACTTCAATGGTTTTTAGGGTTAAGTGTTGGCACTATAAACACTTGGGATGAGCTGGGAGAAAAAATATGTAAATAGTTTGAAGACAAGAGTGATCACCTATAACTTTTGGAACAAGTCACTACCATGAAGAGATCTCCCCAAGAATACATGAGTGATTTAAATTTCCGATTCCATAAGACCTAGAATAGGATTCCAGCACTCATAAAACCTTCTTCAAATAATGTCATTCTTATACTATTTTACGATCTTTGAATAGTGATGTAGCAGTTATGATCTAGTCCATGGTAGGGACTACACTTACCTGATGCTTATGACAGTGTCCATAAGAGTAGAAAATTCCTTGATTTGGGATGGTAAGATATCTCCATGACCGCTAATGTTGTTTTCTCCTAGATCTTACAAATCAATTAGCCTATCATTACTCCTATTTTAGTGGCCTCCAATCAACCAGCTTAATATTTCCCTTGCCTCTTTAAAATGATCTATTTGAAATCAATTTAGTGCTACAAACTTTTGGAAATGAGCTCGTTGCACTCAAGAGCCAAAAATTTCAATACAATCACCCATATCAATCTATAAAACCAGTAATATCAAGCTAACCATCCTCCTTTCCAAGGGAATAACCAGTGTCAAAATCAAACTAACAGGTAAAGTATACAAATGTCAGGCCTTTAAACTTTTAGATCCCTCTTACTGCTAGCTCATATAGAGCCATAGTACATGTCCAAAATAATCTAGTCCAAGACTACAAATGGTGCTATCATTGTCTCTCAACCCCATAATCAAAATATTTATACCCAATGGGGGTTCTTATTCAAGACTTTATGGTTCAAAGCATATCTTCCCCTTTAGATTTAATAGATAATTCATCTGCACAAGAAGTAGCAAATCAACCCGCAGGCCCCTGAAGAAGTCCACTTTTCTTAACTGACAAGCTGAAGAGCTTTGCGGGTTGAATGCAAAATCCTCATCAATGGCAGCCAACACTCATTATAAGAAGAGATAAATGGAATCTAAATCTTCAAAATCTGATCAAACATCCACTTCACATCCCCAAAAAAAGTTGCAGTTGATAAAGATGCAAGAAAGACACCACCCAAAACATCTGTTAGCCAAGATGTGAGGTGAGAAGGTTCTTCAGGCATCAAAGTGCCAAATAAGAATTTTCCAGAAGAAGAATCTAATTCCCAAAAAGGCATTAAAAAATTTGGGGCAATTCCATTCAACATTGTATAACAAATGAAGAAAACCAACCTAAGCGTTACCATGTGGGACGCACTCTCAATCCCTTCCCAAAGAAACCTGTTGCGAGAAGCTTTGAACAATTTTAGTACAACCAGTGGATCACCAAACCATGGAGTGACAAATGCTACAAATTTTTGTCAACCAGAAGGGAAAATCATTCCTACGGCAAAAAAACCACCGCCATTCTACATTTCCCTGATCATTGGCGACCACTTGGTACATAATTGCATGATCGATTCTGGTGCCAGTAGCTCTATCATGCCTAAACAAATTACAGATGTACTAGGCATACAATATGCGCCAGTTGCAAGAGGGGTTGTTCAGCTGGATGGCACAGCTGTTAAGACTATTGGAGTTATCAAAGGACTTCAACTTACCATTCATGCATGCCCAAGTTTGTCATTCACCCAAGACATATCAGTCATCGATATCCCTCCCCTCTTTGCCATCTGCCTATCACGGGATTTCACTGCCAAGATGGGCGGTTACCTATCAGCTGATTGGTCGCATATGATTCTCAGGACTCGATACGGAACCAAAGTAACTATAAGGGCAGAACCAATCTGCCATAATCATGTAGAACCCTACACTGCTAGTCCCATAAATGAAAATTACACCATCAGCGATCCCGAAGAGGAAGATGCCGATCATGAACCAACCACCCTTGTTGAAGAAGTTCCTGATACTTTTCTGGATGAAGTAAGTAGAGATCATTAGTACGATCCCTACGCTGATGTATTGGCAGAAGAAGAAGCTAGTTTGCTGGTCTTGGAAGAAACAGGATTAGGTACTTACTGTATCCATGAAAAAGATACAATCATACCACAACTTGTCAAAACACCAAGTGATTCTAAAGGACTGTGGCAATTGTTCTTCAATGGCTCAAGAAGTAAGAATGGATCCAGTGCTGGTGTTATGTTAATTTCTCTTGAGGGAGATAAGTACTTCTCATCTTTCTGGTTGCAGTTCAGTTGCACCATCAATGTTGCTGAATACGAGGCTCTTGTGCAAGGAATTCATCTAGCTCAGAAGAAAGGAATCAAGGATCTGACTTACTTTGGAGATAGTGAACTTATTGTGCATCAAGTAATGGCACACAATGCATCAAAAAATGATCTCTTAAGATCGTACAAAAATCAAGTTTGGGACTTAATAGAAGCTTTTGGAATTCATGCAGTCCCTAGAAATCAAAATCAGGATGTTGATATGCTTGTTATAATTGGCTCAAAATATGACATACCTATGGACATCATGAAAGAAGAGCACAAAAAAGTGAATATGGTGGTTCGTCCCGCAGTTTTGGATAATTTGAGTAGTTGACAGGTATTTGATAGTGACAAAAAAATTTCTCTTTTCATGTAAGAAGAGGTGGAGTTTCTTGCCAAACACCAAGATAAACTACAAAATTCATATGGTGATCAAATTATACAAATGAAGGGAAACAAGATACCAAAAGGCTTAGTTACTCTTGAATCTATCTTCAATTCAGATGATCAGGAAAAACAACAAATGCTACGCCCTTAATCATATATCTTATATTGGATGTATATAGCCGACTTGTGGCTATCATAACTTCTTATCATTATGTATTTCTTTCATATATGTTATATTTTCATTAGTGGGTTGGCCTTGGTATTGGCCATAACATAGGAATAGTATATATAGAGGTTATTAGGTAGTATTTGAGGAGCATTAAAGCATTTGAGTATTATTGTATGGTTTGGAGGTTGCCCCCTCGAAGTGGTGAAGCTATTATAATTGCATATTGAGATCATTACTCTAGAATATTGTGTTATTTGGTGTTATATTTCTGCTCATGATCTGAAGTATACAAGTAATTTCATTACAAGTGGTATCAGATCTTGAACTCGGCCAACACTACGTCAAACCCTAATTTTGAAGGTTCGTCCATATCTCAATATCCGTAGTGAATTTTTCTACAAATTTTTGTGTGGTGTGGTGAAATCAGTTAAGTAAGCTTCCCTCAAAGTTTTAGTACTTTTTTACTTGTTTTACAAAAGTTGTAGTGGTTTTATGTTTTTTAATAATTCAGCTACATAGGGTGCAATTTGTGGAATTTTTAAAAGTTATTTACATTTCCAAAAAGAAGATTAAAAATTAGTTTGAGTTCATTCTTTGAGTTTTATAAAATTTGGCCGAATTACTATTGAAATATGAAACCTTAAATTTTGACCTTGATCCTTAAATCTTACTTTTTTGGGGCATAATGGCTCGCCCTTCGACAAGAGGAAAAAATAATTCCATCACTCCGGGTAAAACCCCTGATAATAATGAGATAATAGTTGAGGACTTAGAGTCAAAAGGGGTAGCTACAGAGTCCTCAGGGTTAGGGTTTACTTCAACTGACCATAAGGTCAGCTATCTTGAGTTAGAGTTGCAAAACCTTTAAGGTAGAGTGGCCAGCAAAAAAGATGTAGAAAAGATTGGACAATGATTGGAGGATTTCATTCAATAATTTAGCTACAATATCATGGGTCATCATACCATTCCTAATGAGCCATAACTCAATCATACTCACACTAACCATGGTGGATCTGCAAACATGACCAATCAAAATACAAACACTCTACAAGCCCGTCACATGCTTCCAAAAGTGGAAATGAGTAAGTTTGATGGAAAGGATCCACTCAATTGGATTAACCAGATGGAGAAATTCTTTGATCTTCATCAGATTCCATTAGGACAAAAGGTTACCATGACATCATTGTATCTAGAACCTAACCAATTCATTTGGTATCGATGGTTATGTGCTCAAAGGAAAAAGAGTGGCCTCAATGTTACATGGACAGTATTCACTGAAGAGTTGCAATTGCACTATAGTTCTAGTATGTCAGAGAATTATTTCAGCCAATTAACAAAGCTCAGACAAACAAGAACAGTCAAAGATTACATCCATCAATTCTAAAAGCTTTCCTTACGGGTGGAAAATATTCCTAAAGATAATTTGAACGAATTATTTCTTGGGGGTCTTAAAGAACAAATTGAGACTGAGGTGCGTATGTTTAATCCTCATAAGGTTTCAGACTCTATGATCATGGCACGTAGGGCAGAGGAAAAATTTATTTCAAGTTGGAAACAAACTGTCAGTACTATCAGAGATTGTAACACCCTTCCACCATCATTCCCTAGGCCAGTGAGACTGACACCTCAACAAATTGAAGAAAATAGAGCCAAAGGGTTATGTTTTAATTTTGAAAAAAAATTTGGACCAGGACATAAGTGTGCGGAAAAGAAGTTGTTCTACATTGAGGGACCTACTGAAGAAGAAGAAAATGAAGAAGACGAAGAGGTAGAGCCAGAGGAGGAATTAGGAGATTCCCAACCAACAATATCATGCCATGCAATTTCTGGTATTAGCACTCCCCAAACTCTCAAAGTAGTTGGATTCTTAAAAAAACAGAGGGTAACAGTATTGATTGATTCGGGAAGTACTCATAATTTCATCAATCATAAGTTAGCGGTACGCTTGAACTGCTTTGTTTATCCAGCTCCAGAATGTCAAGTCATGATTGCTGATGGGAAAACTGTTAGTTGTTCAGGAAAATGCCATAACATTAATCTCACCATGGGAGATTACTTGCTAACTAGCAATATGTATGCCATTGCCATGGGAGGAGTAGACATTGTGTTAGGAGTTCAATGGCTTACCACCTTGGGAACCATTGAAATGAATTTCCAAGAGTTGTTCATGCAATTTCAGTCAGAAGGGAGGAATTTTAAACTAAAAGGACTAAGAGAAAAATCCCCGCAGATGGTAAGTTCTCATCAGATGCAAAAATTGCTTAGAAAGGGTGCAGAAGGGTTTGTGGCACAACTATTTTCAATGGAAGCACATCATTCCAATACATTTATACCCGCAGATATGCAAGCAATTATAGATGAGCACTCAGGGGTTTTTGGAGAAATGCCCAAGGGTTTGCCTCCGAAAAGAGACCATGACCATGCCATCCAGCTAGTACCAGGGACTCAACCACCCAACATCAGACCTTATAGGTACCCCTATATGCAAAAGAGTGAGATTGAGAAGATAGTTCAAGAGATGTTAGAAGCAGGACTTATTCGTCATAGTCAAAGTGCTTACTCTTCTCCTGTAGTGATGGTACGGAAAAAAGATGACAATTGGCGCATGTGTCCAGATTACAGGGAACTCAATAAGTACACAGTTAAAGATAAGTTTCCTATTCCTGTAATTGATGATTTGCTAGATGAGTTACATGGTGCTGTTTACTTTACAAAACTTGATCTTCATTCTGGATATCATCAGATTAGAATCAAGGATGAAGATATTCATAAAACAGCCTTCAGGACACATGAAGGACACTATGAGTTCTTGGTAATGCCTTTTGGACTAACAAATGCACCCTCTACATTTCAAAGCTTGATGAATTCAATATTTAAGCCATTTCTTCGAAAGTTTGTTTTAGTGTTCTTTGATGATATATTAATCTATAGTAAAACATGGGAGGAACACTTGCATCATGTAAATAAAGTGTTGGAAACTCTTGAACAACATCAACTTTATGCAAAGCCTTCTAAGTGTTCTTTTGGTGTCAAGGAGGTTGAATATCTGGGTCATATTGTCTCTTATGAAGGTGTTAAAGTGGATCCTAACAAGATAAAAGCCATGCTTGAATGGAAGGTTCCCAAAACCCTAAAAAATCTCTGAGGATTTTTGGGGCTTACAGGTTATTATCGTAGATTTGTAAGGAATTATGGCAGCATCGCAGCACCACTCACAGCTTTATTGAAGAAGGACTCTTTCCATTGGAATGAGCAAGCTACTATGGCCTTTGAGAAGTTGAAGGAGGCCATGTGCACCACTCCAGTTCTAGCCACCCCAGATTTTTCAAAAACATTCATTGTTGAATGTGATGCTTCAGGGTATGGTATGGGGGCAGTACTCATGCAAGAAGGGCGACCCATTGCTTTCGAGAGCCATCAATTCAAAGGTAAGAATATCTCTAAACCAGTTTATGAGAAAGAAATGTTAGCAATACTTCATGCAGTGAAACAATGGAGACCATATCTAATGGGACGACATTTCAAAGTAAAGACAGATCATGATAGTTTGAAATACTTCTTAGAGCAACGCTTATCATCAGAAGAACAACAAAAATGGGTCTCAAAAATGTTGGGGTATGATTTTGAGATAATATACAAGAAAGGGAAAGAGAATGTAGTTGCTGATGCTTTATCTCGGAAGGATGAATCTGCCCAGGCATTGTTGTATGCCATATCTATATTACAGGAGGATTGGATAGAGGATGCAAGGTCTGAATGGAAAAATGACCCAGGTACAAAAAATCTCATTCAAAATCTCCAACAAGATCCAAACATGTCAGAAATTTTTTTATGGAAAGGAGATGTTTTATGGTATAAAGATAGATTATATCTATGTAAGAATTCAATCCTTAAAAATAGGGTTCTATCTGAGCTCCATGCTTCTCCAGTAGGGGGTCATTCTGGCTTCTTAAAGACTTATCATCGAATCAAGCATGATTTTTTCTGGGAAGGGTTAAAAGGAGATGTACAAAATTTTGTGGCAGAATGCATGGTTTGTCAGCAAAATAAGGGTGAAACAATTAAGTCCCTAGGTCTTTTACAACCTCTATCTATTCCTAGCCAGAGGTGGGAAGAGGTGTCTATGGACTTCATCACAGGATTGCCTAAATCAGAAGGTAAAAATGTAATCATGGTGGTGGTGGATAGACTCACCAAATATGCCCATTTTTGTGCTTTATCACATCCATTTGTTGCGAGTACAGTAGCAACGGCCTTCAGGGATACAATTCAGAAGCTACATGGGACACCAAAGATTATAGTAAGTGATCGAGACCCTATCTTTACTAGTAATTTTTGGACTGACTTGTTCTCATGCTTGGGCACACAACTAGCTCGTAGTTCCTCTTATCATCCCCAGTCTGATGGGAAAACAGAGGTGGTAAACAAGTGCTTGGAGGGATATCTTCATTGTTTTACATCAGATAAGCAAGCGAGATGGGTCCAATGGTTGCCGCTGGCAGAATGGTGGTATAACACCTCCTTTCATACTTCATCTAAAATGTCTCCTTTCTTGGCATTATATGGGTATCATCCACCATCTATCACTTCATCTTTGAGAGTCCAGCCAAAGGTTCGAGCAGTTGAAGAACATATTCAACACCAACAAGAGGTGCTTTGTAGTCTCAGGGAGAATTTGGCCATGTCACAAAACCGCATGAAGCAGCAGGCAGACCAACATCGCAGTGAAAGACATTTTGAAGTCGGTGATTGGGTTTTTGTGCGTTTACAACCATATAAGCAAATGTCCTTAAAACAACACAAAAAGGATAACAAGCTTTCACCTAAATATTATGGTCCTTATCAAGTGTTACAGAAGATTGGCAATGTAGCATACAAACTGGAACTTCCTCCAACTACTCGAATTCATCTAGTCTTCCATGTATCTTGCCTAAAGAAGGTAATTGGACAGACAATATCAACCCAGACAGTGTTACCAGAGCTTGATGAAGAGGGTAGAATCATCCTGGAACCAGAATGCATCCTTCAAACATGCACTAAGTGGTTGAGGACAAGGGTCATCACTGAGTATTTGATCAAGTGGAAAAATCTAGACAATGAAGACGCAACTTGGGAGGATGCAAATTTCCTGCAGCAGCATCCAGATCTTCTCAACATTGGGGACAATGTTGCTTCGAAGGGGAGGGGCATGCTATGCCCTTAATCATATATCTTATATTGGATGTATATAGCCGACTTGTGGCTATCATAACTTCTTATCATTATGTATTTCTTTCATATATGTTATATTTTCATTAGTGGGTCGGCCTTGGTGTTGGCCATAACATAGGAATAGTATATATAGAGGTTAGTAGGTAGTATTTGATGATCATTGGAGCATTTGAGTATTATTGTATGGTTTGGAGGTTGCCCCCTCGAAGTGGCGTAGCTATTATTATTGCATATTGAGATCATTATTCTGGAATATTGTGTTATTGGGTGTTATATTTCTACTCATGATCTGAATTATACAAGTAATTTCATTACATAGTGAAAAACAAATCATCCTCTTCCTACAAGAAGAGGCGGATTTTGCTACAAAGAATCAAGATAAGTTGCAGGAGTCATATGGTGAGAAAATTATCCAATTGAAAAGAAACAAGTTACCAAAAGGTTTAGTCACTTTGGAATCCATTTTCAATTTAGATGACCGAGCCACAAGACAAAGCCCTAACATGGTGGTCAGAGAAGAATATTTTGAGGAAGTTGAAGTATTAAATGAAAAATTTCTTAAGATCGGAAAAGTGTGTACTTCTGAAGAGAAAGAAGCTTTCATCAAACTTTGTCAAGAGTATCATGACATCTTTGCATGGAGCTATAAAGATTTGTGTGGTTTTGATCCAGGTATAGCACAACATACCATCAAACTGGATCCTAATGCTAAGCCAATTCATCAGAAACAGAGACCAATTAATCCCAAAACTGAGCCACTAATGAGAAAGGAGACTAATAAGGGGACTTGGCATACACAGCTTAAGACTGCCTTATGGGCAGATCGGATCACACCTAAAAGGGCCATCGGAAATTATCCTTTCATTCTTGTATATGGAAGAGAGGAAAAACTCCCACTCTCATTGGAGTTACCTTCTTTGGAGTTAGCTCATCAGCTTGAAGTTATAGAGAGTGATCCTCTGACAGTAAGGTTTGCTGAACTCATGGAGTTAGAGGAAGTATGAGACAAGGCTATGAAAACTTTGGAGCAGCATCAAGCTCAAGTTAAGAAATATTTTGATAAGAAGGCATCCAACAGGTGTTTTCAAGAGGGAGATTTAGTTCTCAAATGGGATGAAGACAGGGCCAAACATGGAAGGCATGCCAAGTTTGACGCTCTCTGGAGTGGGCCATACATCATCACAAGTTGCAAAGAGGCAAATTCATTTCATCTATCTAGGCTCAATGGAGAAGAACTACCCATTCACATGAATGGGATACATCTCAAAGATTGTTTTTGAGAAGCGTTCCACCCCCTGTACAGTTAAATTAGGTGTTTTCCTCCAAGTGCTTATGCACATTGTTGTCTGTTGTTGTTTTGCTTTCCTTGTTGTTGTGTTTTGTGTTGTTCTGCACATTGCTTCATCATTGGAAGGTGTCAAGGATAAGAAGGTTCAAGGTTTCCCTAAGAGTTTCAAAATCTACTTCATTCAAAATTTTGCAGTGGTCCATGGATGTCAAGCATCAACAGATTCAGTATACTTCATGCTTAGCATTCCAGGGATGTCCAGGATATCGACAATGCTCAAGGAGATTCCGGGATGTGTCAAAGAAAATCATACTACTTTCAGGATTCCAACACAGACTCCATGCCCAATGGATGACTTAAGGCTACTGGAATCATGCTTAGCAGGAAATCATCCCCGAGAGGTCGCCAAAAATGTTATCCAATTTTACGCACATGGAAAAATTGGAAAACAGGGCCTTATTACTATCAAATCACGACATTGGTCCCATGGACCCACTTCTGGTCATCAGTGTCAAATCGGAAATAAAGAGACGAGTCATCGGAGGAGTTCGTGCCTTGTCCTAACTTGGTCATAACTCAGATCACAAGCCTTAGACGAGTTCATGAGTAGGAAATGTAAGTTCAGTAACCGATTTTGGCTTCATAAAGGAATCTCGATAGAAGCGGAGGATGTTTTGATGGTTGTCTCATTGAGGCAGAGAAATGACGAGCTCGACTCAGTTTAATTCAACATGGAAAGATCGATGCTTCCTCGTTGGAATATGAACTCAATTTTAATGACTCGAAGGAGACAATAGCAAAAATGACCGAGCCCGGTCTTGATAAGATAACACACAAAGAGAAATCATGTCGAGTTCGCGGTGAGTCATAGTTAAAGGAATGAGTCGACCACCATACATAGAGGTCGATATGATGTTGCTCGCAATGAGACCAATGGAGCTCAAGCTTAGACTAATAAAACACAATGCATAGAGTTGGATAAAATGTGAGAAACGATATGAAAGTGGAGGTAACACGCCTACTTCACTAGCTTGCAGCTTCATCTATAACCACCATATCGAACCCATGGGCTAGGCGCTGGAATAACTTCCAGCCATTACTAGAAACAGTAGTGAACACAATCTCAGCCTCATTCGCAAAACTTGCCTCAAGATTTGATCGAGCTTCTTCCATGGAAGCGACTTTCCAAAGTGAAAAGGCGAGACAACTCAACTAAAACTTTATCTCGTTCTTCTACTACAGCGGCAAGATTTTACAACAACTGATCATGGCTGTGGTCGCATGCAACCAGAACATCAGGATCAACACCAACGGTTCCTTGGGATCACCTTGTGGCAGCTGTCACAATTAACTCTCTCTGGAGGCGATTGATTTTCTGAGATAAAGCTTACTTCTCTACCCTGTGGCTGTTGCGTATAGCCAATTAGGCACGATCATGGCAAGAGAATGATATTTCCGCGCATGGGAAATATTTCACTTGATTTCCAAGTGGATTTTTATGAATGGCAGGCCAAGCTGAAAATCCCGCGCGCTGGTGGGAATTGGGGAGAAATCGGGTCAAATTGCCAAGTGAAGACAATATGATGGCTATCCGTCATGAAAATCCCACGAATGGGAAACATTTCACTATCTTGCCAAGTTTGCGTGGCGAAGTTGAGGCCAGGGCCCGTGGATTGATGTGACCAAGCCGTTATGCGGGAATTCGAAGCTGGTATGCCAAATGGAAAATATTAAGATGGCATTCCAAGCTGTTCACTCCGCGTAGGGGAGATTCAGGCAAACACTGCCAAGCGTGGAAATATTGGGATGGAAAACCATGATCAGAATTCCGCACAGGCCGTGTAAACAGGATCGGAGCACGTTGTGCGAGTCACACGGAAGATAAGTCGGGGAACGTGGGAATGAGACAGTTGAAGTGTTTAATAGGATTGGACGTGGTTGTCTAGCCTGGCCAAAGTCGAGTATGACACGGAGATAGGTGAAGGAGGCTCCACACATTCTGCTTGCCACGTATAACATCCCTATAAACCCGTCTACATATCTTCAACTATTGCAGACCTACATTTCCAGGAATATGCTTTCACAAGAAAGAGACGCCTTCTCATGGAATACCATAATTACAGCTTACAGAAGACACGGGTTTCCTCACGAGGCGTTGATATTGTTTCACCGACTGCAACAAACAGATGTCTGACCTGATCAGTTCACCTTTTCCAGCATACTTCTAGCCTGTGCCACAATAAGAGCTTTGGAACAGGGTATGAACATACATCGAGGAGCCATGAAGTGAATGAGTCTGCAGATGTTTGGGCTCTGATGGTTCGATGGTTGCGAGATAAACTCCCACGCAATAGGCAGCAGGCATGTTGCAATACAGTAGAAGTTTTTTTTGAGTGCTTCCAGCAAGCAGGTTGACCAACTATGTTGTTATCTGTTCAGCATCGAATGAAAGCTGTAGGAAACAAATATTCACTGCCATGTACGATGGATTGGAGTCACGCTGTTCAAGGCTTCATAAAATTTCCCTGAATCAGGAGATGAAGGTTTATTACGGTGCAGAATGAAACGATTCATATTGCTCAGCATTTTTTCTCCGAGAAATGAATTGAATGTGAAGGTCAACTCTGAAAATACCTGGTCGGCCGTTTTGTATGCCACATCTTTGTCACTGTAAATGGTCTCTTTGAGAAACTCTGTGGGCAGTAGGCAGTATTTATACCCTTCCATTATGTACGTCCAATCAGACAATAAAAATTATTCCTTTACCAGGTTCAGAGAAACTTGTTTTTTACAATGGACGATTATACTGCAGTTTCAAGTTAATTTTATCTAGCTTATTTCTATTAGCTTTGATCCATGACTAAGGAAGAATTCATATGGTTGTTACCTGTACATTTTTCCAAGTTCCTTTTGGTTGCCCCAGTTGTTCAACGTATTTTTTGAAGGGATTATTTTATGTGTTGCAAATTGTAACATAAAGGATCTTTTAGTTTCTGGAAAAATGAGTATATGGTGTAGCTCACAGCTACCTATGCCATACTAAGATCCCAATAGTGGCATAATTGTTGATTGGAGCCGAGATTTCCGAGTGCACTACCAAAATACTGAAGGGCTCTTTGGCCAAAAAATCAGTCTTAAGGGTGTCTATCGACATGTTATGGGCATGAGCCTGGGTCATCATCATGGCAGCATTAGGTCTTTATTGGTAATGGCATTTTCTCATCGTTTGGAAGGTACAATTGTGCTTATTATGGCCAAGCTAAAACATTCTTACTGTAAGTGTTATATGATAAGGAAGAACCGTGAGCATTGTGGTAAAACCATTCTTTTCAGAAATGTTGGGTTAAGCTTGACATTCAAGTGAGTTTGAGCCCAGGAAAGGTAAGATCGTTTGCTAGATGAAGAGCTCGGTGACTTCGCAGGGAGCTCGTGGTGATGTTTCATGAAGTTTGAACGTGGAATGCATAAATGACTTCGAGTTAACAGAGGAAAATGATAACAATCGAGTTTGATAGCTCACCATTCGAAGGACTCAATGCAAAAGAGCCTGATTGCCAAGATGAGGAAAGAGTTGGTGTGGGGTTCAAAATCAATTGCAACACCGAGTTAGAGGATTCAAAGCTCACTGAGTTGAGATTTGTGCAGACTCTATCCACATGGACCCCCCTCCTCTTCAAGTCAAATGGGTCAACGGGGGGTCCCGACATTATGTTAATTAAATTAATATTTTTATTTAAATATTTTAATAATAGTATTTATTATTATTATTATTTAAATATTTTATTTAAATATTCTTTTAATTAATTGAGCAGACTAGGTCATCAGGAAATTAATGACCCATGATGGAACCTTCTCAGGTGGTTCAACTAACTGTAATAAATACATCATGGGCCTTCAATTTAGGAATGTAATTATGACATTTCCTCTTCTTTCTCACATATTCTTCTATAAATGTAAGTTGGAAGCTCATTTCAAAGGGTTCCAACAGTTCAGACAAGTTGGACAGTTAGATATCTCAGGTGAGTGTATAATTTTCAAGAATCCTCTCTCTTCTGCAAGTTGTTCTTGTGTGTTGAGAGAACTTTCAAGCCTCCTCTTCAAGACTGTAATGGCAAATATTGCCTCTTCTGAATGTATGATGCATTGTGCATGTTATTGAATCAATAAAAGTGTGTGTTTTGTGACTAATCTTGGTCCTTTCATCCTTCTATGCTTCTTTGTGCCTTTCTCGTACTTGTAGGTACACTGTTCAAGTTTAAGTTCTATTGCAGGTTCTTGGAGTTCTGTGCTTATCGAGTGGTGGAGTATTGCATGCAGTTGAGTTGTGGTGTCCATTCACCCTTCTTGAGTTCATCCTTCTTCACTAGGAAACTGGTATACTTCTCGGTCTGATAAGGTTTAACAAAGGGAATGCGTGTCTCTTAGTTTGTGGTATCCTGTACCCTCTCTAAGTTGCAGTAGGTGAAGTTGACCTGTGGTGCACACACCCTTTTCAAATTAACCCTTCCTGAGTCTGGAAACACCCTTTATTTGGTGCATCACCATCCCTAGTATAGTTTCATTTCTGTAAATCTCTTTCCCTAAAACCCCATGAAAATGTTAACATAGGACTAGATAATCATTTTTGTTACACTAGGAGTAGTACAACACTTAGTTTAGGAAGAGGAAGTTGGCCTTCTCTTGAGGTTCACCTCGAGCCCAAGTCCCACAGCTTGAGAGGTGATCCCATGTGTCCCAATCACACCGAACGTCCTATTCACATCCTGGCCATTCATAGGGTGCAGTGATTTGGCGACAACATGTTCCCCATACCTTGTTAAAAGACATCCTGTCAAAGATGGAAGTCTCAAGTAAAATATGTAGATGGGTAAAAAAATTGCAAGAGTATGATATGGACATCCAAACCAAAAATTTAGTGAGAGGTTTGGGGTTAGCTAAGATCATGACTGAGAGCAAATTGCAGACCATTGAGGTAAATCAGATTGAGGAAGAAAGGGCAGCTGTTTTTGAAAGATTGATGAGTTATGAGTGGTATAAGGATGTGATGTTCTATCTCAGACACTTAAACTACCTTGAGCATTTGAATAAGAACCAAAAAAGATATCTTAAGTTGGCTTCCCAGAAATATGTCATTACTTATTTTGGGTTGGCATGGAAGAACCTAGAGGGAGTCCTCTTAAGATGCATCATTGAAGATGAAGCCCCCAAAATAATTGCTGATCTCCATGGAGGAGTTTGTGGGGGGAATTTTTCTACAAGAGTCACAACACATAAGATCCTAAGGGCTAGTTATTGGTAACCAAATCTTTTCAAGGATGCAACCATGTTGGTCAGAAGATGTGAGAGTTTCCAGTGTTTCTTTGGAAGGCTGAAGGATTCATGCTCCCTACCTTTGTAGTCTATATCAATTGAAGCCCCATTTAAGCAATGGGGAATGGACTTCATTGGTGAGATTTTAGACCCTTTGAGTGTTGGCCATAAGTGGATTCTTATAGCCACTGATTACTTTACCAAGTGGGTGGAAGAAATCCCCACCAAGAAGGCTACACACCAACTTGTCATGGATTTTATGCTAAATAATATTATTTGCAGGTTTGGAGTACCAGTAAATATCATAACTGATGATGCCATGAGTTTCAGGGCTAGACCTCTGGTGGCAATGTGTAAAGGATATGGGATCAATTTGACATATGCCTCTAATTATAATCCCTAAGGAAATGGACAAGCTGAGTCCAGCAATAAGAATTTTCTAAATATTATCAGAAGAACCTTGGAGTTGAACAAGAGAAAATGGGGTGAACAGTTGAAGTATGCTGTTTGGGCTAATAAGATCACTGTCAAAAGATCCACTAGAAAGAGTCCATTTGAATTGGTATATGGGACTCATGCCCTACTACCCCTGCATATGTAATTATCTTCATATTAGTTCATACAACAACTGGAAGATCAAGAAGTGAGTCCTCATGATGCCTGCATCAACCAGATTGTTGAGCTTGATGAAGAGAGTAGGGAATCTCATCGGAGGCATATAAAGTTAAGAGAAAGGCTAAAGAAACTGTTTGACAAGAAGGTCACTCCTAGAGCCTTCAATATTGGAGATCTTGTGCTATTATGGGATAACAAGCATGAGGATAAGGGCAAGCATGACAAGTTTGATTCATTATGGATGGGGCCTTACTCCATTGACATCAGAGTTGGTGAACAAACCTTCTTCTTAAAGGATCTAGATGGTGAATTTCTCGAACTGCCTATTAATGGCATGCATATGAAGAATTTCTTGGATTGATTCCCCTAAATCAAGGTAAAAACCTCTTGTACAGTGTATAGTTTGTTGTTTGCATCCTGGTTTTTGTGTTTTTTACTCGTCTTGGTCCATGTTGACCTATTTTTGAAAAATCCTTTGTTTGTATTTGGAGATGGCTTTATTTCTCTACTCTGCGAGCTGACTCTGTCGCTCAATGGATATTTTGGCACTTGGCCTGCTATTGTTCTTGTGGCACTCACAGGGAGTGCCCATCCCCAAGTCGGAGCCAATGTTGGTGCTCATAATTGTCTTGCCCCATTTTTTCCCTTGAAAATTTATTGATTCATGGCCTCTGTCATTTTATCCTTCCTCGTATTATGTTTGGCTAGTCTTTGTTGACATTTTAATCTACTCCTGGGTCGAAGATCATGTGTGGGTCCGTATTTGTCTCATGGCTCCTTTGTTCCTCTGAAAAATCTTTATATTTTGAGTCTCCCATGCTCTGTTCCTTAAAAACTCACGTTTTCCCGTTTTCTCCATTCTCCACAGTCAAAATTTATTGTTCTTGCCATTTTTTCCCTAGGTACTTGAGGAGAAATGAGTTGACGTGTCCCTAAGGAACATGTTTGAGCCTTGCAACAATCTAAATTTTCTGTCCTTGAAGAAAACCTCATTTTCTGGCTTGAATGGATGTTTCTCTGTGTTTTACGATTTGACAGAAGTTTCTCCTGGTCAAATTTGCATCATTCAGTAGATAGGGAAACATGGCACCTCTTGGTTAAATGCGGATCAGCTTAATACTTTGGAATTCCATGAAAAGCCTCATTTTTTAAATGTGTCCACGTGGAGGAACAAATCTCATTTTAGAATCAAATTTTTGGTTTGGCTTTGAAGTAGCGCCGGGAGGACACGTGGAGGGTTGGCAGGAAAGAGACACGTGGAGGCTTCCGTTGGGTTTCCCATACTTAAACAAATTTCAAAAGGTTTTCAGGAAATCCAAGACACGTGGAGGAACGACGCTCATTTGAAGATCTACTTTTGGGCTTTGCCTTGGAGTAGCACTGGAAGGACATATGGAGGAACAACACTCATTTGAAGATCTGATTTTGGGCTTTGCCTTGGAGTAGTGCCGGGAGGACACATGGAGGCTTCCGCTACTTTCCCATAATTATAAATTTTTTTATGCAGATGGAAATAGTTTGGTGGAACAGGGACACGTGGCGAGCCCGCGCTCGTTCAAGGTCTTCAACTTGGGCACCATTGAAGAAGCGTCATGAGGACATGTGGTGCACTCCGCTCACTTTGCATATTTTCTTGGAATTTTCAATAACCAAAAGGAGACTGCCTCAGAGCTTGAAAAGTGGCACCTTCTACTGAGCGTCAAGCCTTCAAACAAATTTTGCTGGAGCAGGACACGTGGCGAGCCTGTGCTCATTCAAGGTATCAAATTTTTGGGACCGCCTCAAGGTGCACCGTGGTGACACATGGAAATTTGAAATTTCATAGGGGCAGGGAGGCAGACCATTGGAGGTAATTCAAAATTTTCACCTCTTTGCTTCATAAAGGTTAAAATAGCAAAAATGGCTCACGAGTCCAATGGGAAATAGTCAATGTTTTACCCCAGTCAATGGCAGAGGTGCGGACCCGCGGAGGAAAATTGGAAAATTTTCCTTTTGAGAAAAAAGAGTTCAAAGTAAAAAGGGAAGCGTAGATCCGCTGGGACCACATTGGGCCACGTGTCAAAATTATTTCTCAAGGGCGGAGCTGCAAGGAAAAATTGGAAAATTTTCCTTTTTCCAAAAGAGAGTCAAATGGCAGAATTTCTCTACGTTTCTTTTGGGGCCCACCTCAGGACATGTGTCAGGCCCATTTTTAGAAGCGGAGGTGTGGAGAAAAATGGGATTTTTTTTCCATTTTTCTAAAAGGGTTAGAAAAGGTCAAAGGAAGCCCCCGAGCCTATTTCTGTATCTTCCACATGGACGACCCACATTCAAAATCAAAGATAAATGGTTGCTGAGCGTCTAAATCTGATTTCCCCCCTCCCCCCCCATTTTCTCTGTAAAATGCCTAGATGTGTGAATCTTAATGATTTCTTATTGTTTTTTACACGTCAAACAAAGGGGTGAGTTAATTTTGATATCTAGAGATTGGTGGGAGAGATCCGAAGACGTCTTTCACCATTAAAACAGTCTGACTCTCAGGCCTGATCTGGTTTTCCATTTTTCTTATCCTGAGCACGTAAGGGGGCAGATTTGATTGATATTGGACAAAAGTGGTTGGAAAATGGATGGAGGCATGTTTTTCCCAAGAAATGAGTTAAATGAGGGAAGAAATTGAAGATATTTTCCCTTAAGCACCTGGACACTTTAGCAGATCTGATTCTTCGAATCACGAAAGAATCATGGCAAGCACTGGTGCATTTAAATTTTTTGTATTTTGGGAGGAAGGGGCTCTATTGGAAATGCTATAAAGGGCATGAATTCATCATGCAAATGGTTGGGAGTTTTTGGAAAGATCAGGACTGATTTTCTCCAACAGAGAAAGCTTGAAAGAGCCCATCCATTTTGAGAAGCCATCTCGAGAAGCCTGTATATCTCTCTTTGCGTCAAATTTGATTGTGTCAAGGTGGTTGCAATTGTACAACCATTGAAAAGATTTGATATTGTTCTGGAAACTTTCCCTTACTGATACATTTGATTAAACTTTGAGTTATTCTGTGTTAATCTTGAGTAAAGTGTACTTATTTCATTTCTAAATGCATACGGGTAGTTTTTCTTGTTTCTGTTGCAATCTTGTACCAAAATATGGTCCAATCACTTAGGTATTAGTCATTGTGATAGTTTAGTGGTATCTGTAATTTCATCTTTCAAAAGAGCCTTCATCTGGGAGTGGGATAAACGGTTTAAAATCACTTTTCTTTCATTTTTTTGATAGAGATTCTCTTTAAGCCTCTGGGTGTACCTCAAGCATGACTTGGTTTAAATCTTGGTGCTTTGCTGGGTCCTTTGACTCAAGCCTTTGTGACATAATCACACAGGTTGTGTTAAAGAGTGCTAATTTGAACCTCCATTGAGGCACATATTCTAGTTGAGGAAAGAATTTAACTTTTTGTGGAATTTTGTTGATTGAATCTTTCCATTTTGCATAAGCTCTAAAGGATCTAGTGATTCAAGTTCATCCTGTCTCCCCTCCCACCAAAAAATCTATTTAAAACAACTAATCCTACCCATACTACCCTTGTTTTTCATGTGTGTACACAACTGCACAATCCTCATCACTTAAACATGTAGAAGCAAGCAGGGTCTCAAATGTCTTTAGTAACCTTTTCCTTGTTGTGAAAGTATCTCCATGATCTGGAAGTGAAAACTCGTGAGAGTCAGATCAGGTGTGTTGATCATATTTTCCCCAAGGCCTTCTCTATTAAATTTATGCAAAAGAAAGGTACCTACAATCTCCTTTCAAATAACAGAGGTTACAAAACAGGTTCTCTTACCTTGGTTGAAAGGCACAACATAAAATAGTGAGGATCATATCATATCCTTTTGAGGTGCTATCCATCTCTCCAAAAATCCATGTAACAAAGGCACAGCTAGATTCCTCCCGGCTACAAAATGACATACATTTATGATCTATCTACCTCTAAGCTCCCTGCTGAATCTGTGTTGCTGCTTGGTTTGAAAAGGAGAACAAATTTGGGTACCAAAAGGTCCAATAAAGCTATATATTTGATGGGGGATGGCCTGGTCCACCAAATGTGCCTACTGCTCTGAGTTCGAATCTCAATAAGAAAGTCTTCTTGTAGGCTTTCCAAGAAAAGGTGACTATCTGCAACTTTATTTTCCTCCTTTTACACATTTACAGACAACTGATGTGTCACCTTGGTAAATGGTATGGATATGGTATTGGCATCCTTGTGTGCTTTTCCCTTTTCCCCCTCGATCATTTCTAATTCATCGACAAGCGTAGGTTCCTCAATGGATAGTAAGAAGCCCTCAATAATTGCATCTTTGTTAAGATCCTGTGAATATGATCCGATCTCCTCCATCTGAAGAGGGATATTATGGGCAGCAGGTTATCCTTGAACATTAACTCCCATGGTAAGAGGTTCTTCAATTTGAAGGAAAATTGGTGGGGAAGAAAAGGCTGTGATTTTTGTAGGCTTTTCCTCACCGAAGCATTCTTCCAAGTTAGATAGGCATTCACATTTTTCTAGGGAATCTTCCTCCTTCATAGTGTCCTCTAGATATGCAACTTTCTCACCATGCATTACCTCATCTTCAAATATAAGGTTTGAAAGTTCAAAATTATCCTTAATTTTTTTTTAAAGGAATGAGGAGAAGAAGGGATTACAATTTTCTCCATAACCTACTTGTTATTTGATCCCTCTGAAACTGAAAGGTCTTCCTCCATAGCATGAGGTTTCTTTTGGTTGGTTGCAGATGATGGTGACTTTGGTGTATCCATGTAACCTCCTAATACAACAACATGCTCAAGGCATGTAGGGAAATTAGGACCACTACATTACATTGCAACGCCTTGCATACTTAGGAGATCTTCCTTGTTTGCTTGTACATGCTCCTCCTCTTACTGATTTGGAGATACCTCTGCCTCTTTTTCTGAATTTGTAGGTTGTGATGGATCAACAAGTCTTGAAAACATAGTGCCAATGTGGACACTACATTTGGAATAAACAGATTGTTGGTTATCATCTTCTTGTTCTTTTTCTGTTCCACTGTAAAATCATTTTGCACCACTTGTGGCTGGACGTCAACTTTCTCTGTAGGCTTAACCATCAAGGGGATTCTATCAATCCCAAATCTTAGAGCCAATCTCATTAACATTTTCATCATTTCCTCTTTGTTTATCTCTTCTTCTTGTTGTTCCCCTTGAATGGTCTTTAGTGTTTCTTCCCGACTTGGGTTTGAGGTTATGAGTGGAGTGGTGGGCAGGTATCCATTGATATTTGATTTGTTAGTGGTGGGAGATGAGGTTCATTTTCTTATTTTTGTGGAGGATGTGGTTTCTTGGAAGGGAAAAGGGAAGAGAAATTGAGATGATGTGGAATAGTAGAAGATGGAGAAGGGGATTTCACAATGGGGACAACAGGAAAGAATATTGGAAATTGAGGCTCAGGTTAAGATGGAAATGATTTTGGAATGGGAAGAGGGTTATAGGATGGAAATATAGGGGTCTCCCATTGACATGGTAGACTAAAACTGGATTCATATGCCTTGATCTCCTCAACCCATAGTTCGAGCTGTGGTAACATATCAACTATGAAAGCAAGCTTTTGATGCGGGTTAAAGTGAAATGGTATAGGACCAACCCATGGACAAGGTGCCATGAAACTGATTCTAAGTTCCTGCAATTGATATGTAGCCCTAGTTTGTACCATGGTTTCCTCCATCCTTACGATCTTCATTTGTAACTCATTATCCTCAGGTGTATGGTAGCCTCTGAAATCTGCATCCCTTGTTCTTCAACAACTTCACAGTTTGGTGGGTAACGAAACTGATTTGCATTTTACTCATACGGGTATGCATACTACTTAACTTCTTCATAGTATTGATAAGGAGGAGTTATATAATAACCAAGAAATGAACTATGCAACTTTGGATGAGGGTTGAATTAGTAGGGCTATTGCCTTAGATGTGAATTCCATGATGCAAATGAAGCCATAATTGCACAACCTCATAGAAGAAATAGAATAGAAAGAGGTGAAATAAAATGGAAGGAAAAATGCATGGAAATGGGTTGAAAAGAGATGATCTGCAACTTAGAGAAGATGGGTGTTTTTCCAAATAAAGTTGTTAGTTGTGCTTGCATGTATCTCCAAAGATAGTGGTTCCACCAAGAGCACAAAAAAGCTTGATGAAATGCAATTAAATACCTGAATGCACACCTTGAAGGGCTAATTTTTTTGTGGGGTTAGACTAGTTCAACTGTAAATGATCTTTGAAATCCTGAAATTTTGGAACCTGGATTTTCTTGGAAACCTTCGAAACCCGGAAGGTGAGACACAATTGAAATTGTGAAATCAAAAGTAGGAAAACCTTGAAATCCAAAATTCCAAGCAACATCCAAAATCCCAAAATTACAAATCCTAAAATGTCTGCAAAGTTCTGAAATTCTGAAACCTCAAATTTTGAAAACCCAAAAAAGTCTGAAATTCCGAATCCTGAAATGTAAGCAATTCTGAATATTTGAAATTTAGATTTTGTAAAATACCCTTTTAATCTTCAACCATGATCTATCTTTTGGTGAAATTTGGGTTTTTTTTCTCGTAAAAACCTTCAAAAATTGATTTCAGAACTCTGACCCTATGGTGAAAGCTTTGAAAATCTGAAATCTACTTTCTTCGAAGTCTAAATTCCTTGAAAATGCCTCCAAATCTTGTAGAAATGACTTCTAGTCCCACCGCGTATGCCAAAACTATTTATGCAAAATCACAACACCCCCCAAATGACCAAGTTATGAATGGGGCATTTGGTGTGATTTCCAAACATAGAGCTATCCCAAAGTGTGGGACCATGTGAAATGGGATAGTTCTTCGGAGAAGGCCGGTTCATGCTCCTAAAAAAAACTGCCACAAATAATCCTAATACAAGAAAATACCTATCTAAACCTATTCTAACATACCAAGGAGACAGGGAGAGAGATGCATGAAATGGAAATAACGTACACTAAGAGAGGTGATACACCAAGAAAAGGAGTGCTAGCCACTTTCCCAACCTGCAAAAATAGTGAATGAATGAACCTAGAGAGGGTGGCCCAACACCTTCTCTAGGTCACATTCAATGCATTATGGGGAGAATAGACAGAAGTATCAAAAATCGTGATGCAAACATTCACCATTCCATGAATCAACACAAAACACCGAATCTACAATGAACAAGGAATATACACAACCATCTATTTAACAGAGAGAGGTAAGAAGAAACAAAAAACCATGAAAGGCTAGAAAATTAACCAAAGCATGATTTTATTGCTCCATTAAAATTTACGCACTACATTGTTTAGTAGGGGAAGGCATGAAGCCATTATAGTGATTTGGAGGATAGCGTAAAGCTCCAGACAAGAAGAGGGGCGCATAGGGTAGAAAAATGACTAACTTGTTTTTTGTAACCCCTTTACTTTTTATAGAGGAAATCTTGAGAGAGGAGGGAAGAACTTTAGATTCCTGCTTCAACCACCTCACCAAATCAATCATTGCACCTTTAAGAGTGATGGGAAAGCTTGCAAAACCCATATCTTGATGTAACTTGCCTTGTGGAAGAAGAAAGTAAACCCATACCTTCATTAATGAACCTCTACCTACCACAACACTGTTCACTATTCATGCATTTTTAGAGGTCCAGAACCTCCAAAATTCTGATTTTTATGTTTCTATGATGTAGATCATCTCTTTTTAATTCCAATGACTACTTTTTTACAAAAAAGGACCTATAATGCTCAAGATAAGGCATTTCAGGTTTTTTTGGGGAGTTCATAAATTTTGGGATTTTTGAAACCCTCCAAAAATACATTTTTGGGTCTCCATTGTGTAGATATCATTTTCAGATCTTCGATGACTACAAGTTTGTCAAAAATGGAGAAGGGGAGTGAGAGTTATGTATGTTTTCGTGAAAGGGGTTTTAGCCCATTTTAGGCTTTGTAACAACAAGTTAAGGCGAGCCAGCTCGCTGAGCAACTCGTTGAGCTAGGTGTTTGAGCCCCATGTGTCATATTTTTGATGTGCCCCCTTATACCTCCACCTACCATTCCAACTCCTTTTTTTGCATTGGCTTCAAAAACCCTAACCTTCCAACTTATCGTTGGTTCATCCACGTGTTTGATGTATGATTTCCATCGCTTTACCCCTTGTTAGGTGCCGGGATTCATCATGTATTATTCCAACCATCCTCATTTCCTAAAGAGCTCTGCGAGGTGTCCTTTGTTGAATGGTGAGGTATCCACTTTTAATCTTCCCCCATGTTTCTGTGAGGTGGCCCACATTCCTTGCCGAGCTATTTGACATTCTTCACTGCTCCTACGATGAGCTTGCAGATTATTGAGCCATTTAGTTCTTCCTTTGCATGTCGCTCAGTGACTCGAATGCCACCATTTTTATTGACCGAGCTTGATCATTGACTCACCCATGGATGAACTCTACATGGCTACCCCTTTTTCACCAACTTCACACCACCTGGCCTGATATCCCGACTTGCACCTCGAGCTATTCGACATTTCAGACACATACCCCTTTCGGGGTTTCAAAATTTTCTACCTCGGGAGTGCCAACACTATTCACTTGGTGCGGCCCCTGATTTATCTAAAATTATGATGCTGAGAATCTTGATGTTAAATCGTGATGCATTGGTTGACCCCCAAAATTTAGATTTCGGGATCAGAAATCTAGCTCGGTTATCGTGCATAGTTCATTTGGTTTGCCTCGCCATTTTTTCCAAAATGCCGAAGCCTGAAACTCTAAGTTTCGTAGTTTTGGACTTCGGAGTTTCTTCCCAAAATTTTGCATTTATTCACCATATTTATCCGAAATAAGTTTCTTCGAGACTCAGAAATTGGTGCATCGACTCTCCATATTGCATTGAGCTTCCTCATTTCTACATGGCTCGTCACATGAATTGACTTCCATTTATGCTGACTCGCCTCCAAATGGATAAGCTCAAGCCGAGTTCCTTGTCGAACACTGGTGGGTTGACAAGTTTCTTTTACTTACCTCCATGCTTTGGTGACTTGATTCCACATTAGGCTTGTGAGATATTTGGGCCCACTTACCCTTCGTGAGCACACCCATTTTCATTTGAATTCGGCCCTCGTCTCAAGCAGTGCATTCTAGCCAAGCTTAGAAATGAGATCTCCCCTTCCATGCCTTCACAACTTGCTTCATCAAGTGATCGAATTGGCCTATGATCTTATGGCCGATGCCTATGCCGAGCCACCTAAATTACATTAGCCTCATGTGTTTTCCCATGGTTAACTCAAACCCTCGTTTCTCGATGCTTTGAGTCACTTTATTCAATGTTACTCCAACGAGCCTCGTTCATGTCTCCTTGTGCCAAGTTGGCTCCATCCTAACTATGTCGGCCTACTCCATTCATCCCATCATGCCTTTGAGTGGCTCAGTTTTCAACTTGGCCGGCTATGCACTTTAGCTCCTGTCTCTTGTGACCCATGAGCTACATTCGAAGATCTCCCTGAGCCAACTATCTTACCAAACTGTGTCATCCAATTCACCCGGAGCTCGAGTCAGCCCACATTGGCCTTTGTGATATCTATGAGCCACTCGGTGCTTCCAATGAGCTTGATCCTTTTGAGTGAGCTCACCTTTTCCCAACTCCATGGGATTTCCTCAACTTACCTGGGCAGAGCTATTCCCAATGAGCTCGTAAAGCTCAATGTCAAGCCTCCCAACATGGATGACTTATCTTAAACTTCATTGATTTTGTGCTATCCAATTCACTGAGCCTTGAGCTCATTTATCTCCTGTGGCTATCATGCTACTAACACCCTGCGAACTCATTAAAACTTTAACTTTTTCAACATAGCTCAGTCGAGTCATGAACACCTACTATGATCTCTCCCCCTTTGAGCTCATTGATCTGAGCCACTGCATTGAGCTTGAACTCCTGAGCCTTTCCACTTTTCCCTGGCTTACTAAGTTGAGCCCTCATTAATGCGTCCTAGCTCAAAATCTCGAGCTATCAACCTCACTTGCAAATCTCACTAGATACTTAGGCTCTATTTGTTACCCTTCTATGAGTTGTGAGCTCACTCCTTTAGCTGAGCTTTGTCTTCAGCCGATGGTCCCAACCATGTGTCCAATGCATTTACCTCATGAGGTGGCCCCTCAATGCAGACCCAAGCCCCTTCATGCCTCCATTGGCTTGTCAAGCTCTCCAAAGAGCTCAATCGAGCCACCTCATCACTAACCCTTTCTAGCTCACCGAGCTGCTCAATAAGCTATTTATAGCTCGATGCTCTAAGGAATTTTTAGAAAAATATTTTAACTCGAACTCAGGGTTTTTTGAACTCTTTGGATTTTTCAAACTCGCGGGTTCATGAAGACTGAGTGAGAAGGATTTTTGGCTTGTTCGCACAATTTAGCCATTTTCCCCATTTTGGGCCAGATGTGGGCCTACGAGGCTTGCCCTTCCTTCTTTTTCCAAAATGACCTCTAGGCTTAAGACCTAGAAGAGGAAAAAATTCCTCAATTGATTTCCAAATTCTAAAACCTTGTCGGATGCTCCCAAAACACCCAATTTCACTTGTGAACCCATATTTTCCTGCCATCCCAAGTTTGCATGGGTGGCCCCTGTTCAGTGCGTAGGTCCTTTTACCCCATGTTGTCTATTTTTCCCAGTGGGGAAAACTGGATAACAATGAGAAATAGCTAAATGCAGAAAATGTAATAGAACGTGTGCATGGAATAGAATAGAATCCCTCCCCTACGAAGTGTGATACAAATTTCTTAGCTTGTGCCTTGATGATGGAGCTATGTGGATGCTAATACAATAGATGGATGTAACTCTAGATGGAGTGATAGTAGTAGATGATGTTAGGTCCCTCATTATTGTCTCATAACTTTATATTTATAGGGTTGTCTTGCTCTAATTTCATAATTAACCCTGAAAAGGCCAACCACAAGAAAGATAAAGATCAAAAACGGATAGAAGAGGCCCAAAAAGTAGCGAGAAAGTGCTAGAAGGATCAGGGTGCCCCCAAGTGGGACCAGGGTGCCCATGGGTGCCCCAGCCAAGGATAAAATTACATGGAATGTCAAAAAGTGGCAGGGCATATGGGTACAATAGATCACAAATTACGAAATAAAATAAACAAGATGGCCAAAAAGATGGGGGTTAATTAGTAATTTCTTCACTCAAGAACCTTATAAATAGTAATATGAGATCGGGATAAATAAATGTCTAAAGTGCATGATTTTTTGAATAAATTTTTCCCCCACTTTATGTTGGTGAGCGAAAAGCTCAGTAATATAAAGTAGATAGAGATGCGTACCTAATGTCCATAAAGAGTGTAGTAGAAATGTGCCGAAGGACTAGAAAAAAGCATGGAATGACATAAAGATGGAGGAGCATGGAAAATCTAGATGAAAGTAATGAGAGTGAACCTAGGGCGTAATGCGTGTGTGTAGCTGCTGTAATGTGTAGTGTACCTGCATGGTTAGTAAAGCATGTGTGCTACCACAAAATGTTGTTGTTGTTTCCGTTGTTGCCCCCATTTGATTGCTTTTTTCTCATATGGACGGACTTAGAAGGAGAAAATGATCAAGTAGTCAAATATGTATGTATGTAAGTGTAAAAACGTAATATAAAAGATGCATATAAATGTAAAATACGAAAATGTAAATTTAAAAGTAAATGGAACATGTGCACCTGATCCATGTCGAGAGAGAGTGTAGAAGGATATCTTGTACTGCAATTTTTTGGGGTGATATCACACCATAGGCCAAAGAAATGTAGGGAGGAAATGCTCTGTGTCCTCCAAGCTCTAATTGCTTCCCTGAACTGTGTGTAGAGATCTCTGTACTGTCTTGGTTTTTTGGGTGATCCAGTTCCACCGGACGAAGTAGTGTAGAGAGGCACACCCACTGTGACCTCCAAGTCTATAACTACTTCCCAGAAATGCTAAGGACACCTTGTCTTTTAAAATCCGTTGTGTTCAGGGTTCGTATACTAGTTTGAACCCACTTGCTGTATGTAACCCATAATGCCAAGGGAAGAAAGTGCACTGAAATGAACTGATGTAAATACATTGTGTTAGTATAAACCCCCAAATGATGCCCCCCTCTTTGGGGGCACATGCAACGTCATTGATAGGAGACATGTGGCTCCAAAAGAGGGCCAACTGCATGTATGCTGTAACTCTGAAAAAGTGCTCGGTAAAAATCAAAGCACACACAAGCAAGAAGGCTAGCCAAAGACAAGTGTAAACACACATGCATGTAGAAAAAAAATGTATAAGCTATGCAAACAATGTGTACGCTACCAAGAAAAGTAATGTAAAAATGCAATAAGACAAATAGGCCGCATAAAGCAGGATGCAAACATGGGAAATCACTCAGGCTATCACAAGACACAGAAGGCCATCATAGCCATAAAAAACAAACAAACATTCACACCAAACATAGGGCAAGGCCTGCAAACAATAGAAAACAATGGCAGACCATATAAAACAATGTAATCAAACAAGTATGGAAACCAATATCCCCGCATAATAAATGTTGCACATGAATCACCCGTTAACATGTTAGAAAGATAACTAGTATGTGAAAAGCGTGTATAAACAAGTAATGAAAAAAGATAAGTACAAAATGAAACAATAACACCTAGAAGAGACGAATATGGATGCCCCCAACAACCAATGTAGGAAGGGTAGAAGGTGAGCATCCGTGTTGTGTGTAAGAGACTTGTATCTGTGATCACAACTAAAAGAAGGAATGAATGCACATGGGTGGATGGTATAGATAAATGACATACAAGTAATCTAACTAACATGTGTAATAAAGTGATCATGGACAAAAAAAGTAAGAAAGAATATAAATAATGTTATGGATGGATGTAATGTGATGAAAAGTGAAGTGATAGGAGTAGTGTGCCCCCTGAGTGGATGGAAATGTATATAGTGAGGTTAATTTTGTTTTCCCCCTCAGCAGTCAAGAATGAACCGTAAACAAGAGTGCGTCATCGGGAAATGGTTGAGTAGTATGGGTTGTATCTAACACGCTATGAGGAATGTGTAGGTGTAGTGATGAGATGCGACCTAACGATGATGTGTGTGAACCTATATCACGACTAGATGAACGTATAAGTGATGATTTAACCTAAGCGTATATCACTACAAGATGAACGAATGAGTGATTATTTATCCCTAAGCATATATCACTATAAAATGAAAGGACAATGTGGTAATGTAACCTAAGGTTTAGCCCACTAGAAAATGATAGAATAGGTGACAATTTTTCCTAAAGTGTATGTCACTACGAGATGAATAGTAGAGATTGGTGATGTAACCTAAGGTGTATACCACTAGAACATGATAGAATAGGTGTCGATTTAACATAAAGAATATGTCACTAGCCTAGTATTGTCCTAGGATGAAAGGTCAAATAGTAAATGTGTGATGATTTTAAGGTTCATTTGATTTGTAAACCCTCGGTAGTCATGTATGGACTGAGGAACTAAAGTCCATCATCGGGTAGTGAGTGCAGCGCATAGAAGACAATGTAGTGTATGTATTGATAAAAGTCAACCATGTGATGAGTAAAAATTGTAAATACGTGATGTGTAGAATGTAAATGGAATAGGTGTGTGGGATGACACGTGTGTAGATAGAATAGTAATGTAATATGTAAAATGATGTAACACTAGACTCATATGTGATGAAGACTAAGATGATATATGACATGTAAATGTGTAAATGTGGAAATTTTTTAGATTAAATGTAGAATGTATGGTGTATGACACATGATGTGTGATGAAATGCAATGTGTATAACCTATAGTGCAGTGTGTGGGGTTCATGCGTAGTAGTAATACCTCAACAATCAAGTTTGAACCGGAGCACAAGAGTGTGTCATCGGGAAATGATGCTAGAATGTATGATGATTATCGCATGTGAGGGATGAATGTAAGAAGAATATCGTGGCATCACGAAATGCATTGATGATGGAGATCTATGTGATACAGAATGGGAAGGTGAAGAATACCCGCGTGGAACAAAACGAGGTGGTGGTCTATGTTGAGATATAGTAACTGTGCGAGAAATAGGCCTATACCTATGTGTAGGACTAGTGGAGCGATGCGATCATGCATATGATACATGAGTAGGTAAACTAGGAGTAGATTGGGATTTGAGAAACATAGAATGTGATGTGCTAGATACCGTGCGAAGGGATGGTGGCCACGAAGTAGATGGAGAGACACCATCAATAGAGATGACATAATTATTGTAAATAAATTTAAGGTGTAGATGATTCATAGAAATGATATATTGTGACCAATGAATCCAATTAAAACCAAGGAACATGTCACATCCCTCAACTATGTTTCTAACGAGGAAAGACATGAACATTGTAAGAGGACCAAACATGACATGTAATTAAACAACGCCAAATGGTTTTTCAAATGGGTATTCGAATTGAGATAGAAGATACTTGATAGCGTTAAAGAGTGAAATAGAACATGCACTAATGGGCCATGATGGGTCAACCTTAGTGTTATTGATGGATGTTGAGCCAATAGATGCGCAAATGTGCATATTGTTTGATGTAAACCTGGCATGATAATCGACGTTAGAAAAGGAAACAATAGGTGGCGACACTTTAGTATTAGCAACTACGAAATATAGAGATCCAGATCCAGGAGGCGATACCACATGATAGGAATGATTAATAGAAGTGTATGTTGTCTTCTTGTCACATTGTTGGAGTCATTGTTAAAAATATTGAGTTTACCCTTGTCGTTGTTTGTGGCAGGACTAGTAGATTCTGGGAACTCAAGTTTTTTGTTGTCAATTAGTTTTTAGATGATGGTGCGGAGTTTTAGGCATCTATTTGTAGAATGTTCCACACATTGATGATAATCACGATGGAATTTTTCATTGTAGTTCCTACCTTTTGGTAGCGATGGGTCTAACTTGAGGGGAGGGGGAAGTGTAATAAGGTTGCTGTCAAGAAGTTGTCTCAATATAAGATGCAGAGACATGGGAAGGATGCTAAATGTGTGTCAAGGTTACTATGGGTGATCCTCCTTAAAAGGAGTGATAATGTTGACAGTAATTTTAACGTTAGTTAGTTTTGCTATAGATGGTTTGAATGGTGTCTTGTTAGGAAAACGAGTGGATTATGAAGTCTGTTATTAATACTTAAGCTTTCCGATGGATATGAGTTTAGTCTCACGAAGCTTGAGAGTGTGAAAAGGCTGATCGAACGAAGGAGAGGATTCAAAGAGAATACTCTCTTGTAGAGGTGGTAATAGAATTTGTATAAATTAATCCTAAAGCTCAGATTCAGAAAGCACGTTTGTCATATTAGCTAAATTATTATTGTACCTTAAAAAATAGTTAACGAGATGTTCATTTGAGACTTGTTTAAGTTGTGCTAGCTAGGCATAAGAAATATTAGACCTGATGTTTATAGAAAAATGAGTAATAAATGCATCAGCTAGATGTGTAAAGGAGGTTACTAAGTGACCAGGTAATTCATAAAACCAATGCATCATATAATCATGGAGACTACGAGGAAACAACTTAGCTAAAATGAGATGATCATCAACGAATTCAAGACAAGCAACATGGAATGATCTAAGATGATCGTATGGGTCCCCATGCCCATTGAAGATGGGAATCTTTGGAGTGAAAAAGTTAGGAAGAAGTGGATGAGTAGAAATGGAAGGAATGAATGGAGTATGTAACAACAAAGTAGAATCCAAGGATGAGGATGCATAAGAGGTGGCATGTTGTAACTTACGAATTTGAGCTTGAAGGTCGTGATAAAGAGAAATTAAGTTTTGGTTGGCAACAGATGAGACCTTTCGTACATGATAAACTAGAGGCGGTGTAATGTGGTTAGTAGGAGTAGGGATAGAAATGAGAATATTAGAAATATGAGGAAGAGTAGAAGAAGGTGGTTAAGTGGCAACAAAAGTGGGTATGGCTGTAAAAGCGGTGAGTTCAACCAAGTTAGTAGCTTCCTCACGAGTAACATGTAAAAGTAAATCTAGATCTTGTGGATGCTCAACGAGGTGATCATTGATGGCCTTAAGATGAGCTTCAGTAAACTCCTCATAAGAGTGAGCCATGAAAAGAGAAGAATAAACCCTATAATGAAAGATGGAAGAAAGGAAAGCCCTAGAAGCATGAATGGCCGAGTAGGTTTCACTAAAATGATTAACCAAAATGAACTAAACTAGGTAGTATGAAGATAGTTAATCTAAGCTATAAAAAAATGTACTAAAGTAAATAAATTTAGTAAAGAAATAGGTTAATGATGTAAGAAAATGTGTAAAATGAAATACTAAACCCTAATGTGCAAGAAAAAAGAGGAAAGAAATCAGATGATAACAAACGCTTGTTGGAGTGATGAACAAAAAACCAGAAAGTAGGAGCGACTATGTCGGGGTCCCGTAGAGGACATATCTGGGTGAGGTGTATAGATTGGAGTTATTGGGAGAGGACTTAGGTGCCCAAAAGAACTCTGATAAGGAAAACATGTGCCATGGTATATGAAAAAGGTCTAGAATTGATCTTCACATGTCCGCGAGATGACTGTTATCCTTCGTTTCTTGTCACATTAATTTCTCTTTACTGCACCAAATGCTCCAAATATTCCAAGAGGAATAAATTACCTGAAAAAGACCAAAAGGAAGCATCAAAACCATAAAAAAAGAAAGATACAAATGAATGGGTTAGACCAACCTCAGTTTCCACAACAGTAGGCTTACTAACTAAGAATTTCACTACATTTCAGACTAAGATGTAGTTCTGGTGAGTGTGTGCATTTCGTGCCCTAGGTGCTCTTGTGCCAGTCACACTTTTGGAAATATTGAGCAATAGCTAAATGTAAACAATGTAATAGAATGTGTGCATGGAATAGAATAGAATCCCCCCCAGGAAGTGTGATGCAAATGTCCTAGCTTGTGCCTTGATGATGTATCTATGTGGATGCCAATGCAATAGATGGATGCAACTCTAGATGGAGTGATATTAGAAAATGATTTTAGGTCCCTTATTATGGCCTCATAACTTTATATTTATAGGATTCTCTTTCTATAATTTCGTAATTAACCTCGAAAAGGTTAACCAAAAGAAAGATAAAGATGAAAAATGGATAGAAGAGGCCCAAAAAGGGTCAGGAAAGTTCTATAAGGATTGGGGCGCCCCTAGGTGGGACTAGGACGCCCATGGATGATCCAATACTAAATATGAGCACCCCAGTTGAGGCTAAAATTATGTGGAATGTCAGAAATTGGCTGGGTATATGGGTACAATAGGTCATAAATTACAAAATAAAATAAACAAGATTTCCAAAAGGACAAGGGTTAGGTAATAATTTATTCACTCAAGAACCTTCTAAATAGTAGTATGATACCGATAAAAAATGTCTAAAGTGCATGATTTAGTGACTACAACATTCCAAATCCTCCATCAATGAGAATGAATTCTATATCCTTTACTATTTGTGTTGGATTAAACTGGATTGAACTTGATTGAACTGGAACAAAGTAGCATCACACCATTTGCAGTGGTGTATAAATGTTAGGAAGTAGTTAGGGTTTGAGAATAACACCAGAACTTTCTCCCCAACACTTCTTCTATCATGACATGAGATCACCCCAAAAACTCACTCTTGGTGTGAGATCACTTGAAAAAATTTCCATTTTACAAAAGTCTAGGACACTTTCTATCTTTTTCACTCATCATAGATCAGGTGCACATGTTCCTCTTTCTACTTTTTCACATTTTTACACACTTTTTACATATTTGGATCGAATTTTACATATACGCATATTTGAATACTCTTTTTCTCTTCTCTTTGTAGGTATGTCATTATGGGAAGAAATAGTCACGTTAGGTAACATGTCAAGAATCAAGCACGGCAACGAAAACAATTACAACATGACACATCGCATATACTTCACCACTAGGGTCATTTCCTCTTCCTTAGCTTTCACACTTCATTTTCTATCACTTCACGTTTTTTCTTCTCTCCTCCAAACACTTTCACCATTGATATACATGGTTATCATGTACGCATATCTTATCTAATTTATGTTATTGAGCATTATCTCAACAACATAAAGTGGGGGAAAATGTAGACACTAAATCACACACTTGGGTACATTTATTAGTCATAATCACATACTTGAATTAATGTGATCCTAAGCGATAAAATTACTAATTTACTACTGTCTTTGGCCTCTTTGCTTTCTTTCTATCTTTCTTCTTGGTTTTACACACCCCACTACCCAATCTAACCTTCGTCACTTCAGTTTCTCTGAGTTTGGACACCAACGCCTAGCTAGGAGGATAGTGCCTAGGTGCCCTCATCCCATCTAGGAGCCCTCAACCTCTTTGTATCTTACTCGACTCTTTTGGTCCTCTTCTAGCTGTTAGGAATCTTGATTTCTCACGGGGTTATCCTTTTAGTGGTTAATTACAAAATTCAAACAAGGGAATCATATAAATATAATGCTATGTGATAAAATTAAAGGACCAAGCTCTAAGAATATACTATCACCACCTAAGGTTGCATACAAACGCATTACTAAGAGCATCAAAACATCCATATGTATCTAGGAAATCAAACCTTACCGTTGGTAGCATGGTGCCAAGCAAGTATACCTGTAACCATGTTCTTTAAAAATTTACAACAATCTCTAGCTCGGTTCAAGACTTTATTTTATTGGAAAGTCAACCAACAAGATGACAATAAAGAAGGATTAAGCATACCTTGGATCAATGGAATTTATTCAAGGTGTGCTATCACATAATGATGATTTCATCAAGTACAAAAGCAATTCTACAGTTTCAAAACTTTGCAAACATAAGTTATAATGACCTCAGTCCCAAGTAAACAGAGTTCCAATATGTAAGGGTTCAGAACAGTAATACATGATTTTCAAGATTAAAGGATAAGCCTTCACATGACAATTTTCATTTCCACAGTTGCAGCATCACAAAAATAAGTCATCTTAGTAATTGCCAAGATGAAGATGTTACATACCTCCCTTCTTAAAAGAATCATCATCCCGATGATAAAATTAGTCAAATCATAGAGTCCTAGGACAAAATTCAGTTATCATCCTTCCATTCATATGTTCATAATAGAACAAAATTTAAGTCTTCAAAACAGTATTTACAATAACCATCAAATAGTTCAGTAACTGCCCAAGTTTGGTAGATTTATCAAAAAAATTTAAACTTAATTGAGATCAAACAAGTATGGAAAAGTAGATCTCATTTCTTCGAGGTTCTCCCAAGTTTCACTTTCTTCGCTAAACTGGTCCCACTAGACCTTACATTGCTCCACTTCATGATTTCTTAAGTGCAACTGACGAGTTCCCATCACAAAAATGGGCTTAACCACGATTATTCTGGGGTCTTGGATCTGCAAGGAATCCTAATTCAGCACATGTGCTAAATTTGACACGTGTTTCTTAAGCAAGGAAATATGGAAAACATCATGCATTCATGATAAAGTAGGAGGTAAAGCTAAACGATAAGCTACAGGGTTGATTATTTTAACAATTTCAAAAGGTCCCACATAACGAGGTGATAACTTGGCATCCTTGCCAAAAGTTATAGAACTCTTTTTCGGCTTAACCTGAAGAAAGACCTTTTCACCAAGTTTATAATTCCTATCAACCTGCTTTAAGTCTGCATAACTATTTTTCCTGTTGGCAACCTCCTTTAAACGTTCACGAATCATTTTAATTTTTTGTTCCATTTCCGTAAGGATTTCTGGCCCAATTATTACTCTATCCTCTACGCTATCCCAGCTAACAGGGGTTCTGCATTTCCTTCCATACAATGCTTCAAAAGGTGTCATCTTTAAAGAGGCGTGGTATGTATTATTATAAGCAAATTCAACCAGTGGGAGGAAATCCTCCCATTTATACTGCTGGTCCATGCAATACATTCATAACATATCCTCTAAAACTTGATTGAATCTTTCAGTCTGTCCATCCATTTCTGGATGATATGCAGAACTGAAATTTAGTTTAGTTCCCAAGGCCGCATTAAGCATTTTCCAGAAACTTGATGTCATTCTCAGATCTCTGTCTGATATGATCAATTCAGGTATTCCATGTAACCTAAAAATCTCATGTACAAAACTTCTTGCTAACACTGGTGAATCATATTTCAAATAACCAACAATAATGTGTGCCACTTTGGTTAGTTTGCCAACAACAACCAGGATGATATCATGTTTATTCCTAGACATAGGTAATCATTGAACAAAATCCATAGTTATCACTTGCCATTTGTAATGCAGAATGCTGTGGGGGTATAGTAATCCGGCGGGATGCATATGTTCTACCTTAACACGATGACATTCCAAGCAATGTGTCACAAATTCCATCACATCCTTTTTCATTCCCTTCCAAAAATATTGCTGCTTCATATCTACAAGCATTTTCGTAATGCCAGGGTGTTCGGAAAAAGGTGAATTATGAAATTCAGCTAATAATTTCTTTCTTAAATCATTTGCCAAGGGTATATATACCCTATTTTTAAACCGTAAAATTCCTTCATTGTCAAAATGAAAACCTTTATACTTTACATCTTTTGGATCTGCAGCAAGTGCTATTTTACCTTGCTGAAAATAAGAGTCAGATTCCATGACACTTTTCACCTCATCTTTAAACTGAGTTCTTAATGTTATAAGCACAGAAATGTGCTTCCTATGGCTCAGAGCATCTGCTACCCTATTTTCCTTGCCTTTAATATAGCTTATATCAAAATCATACTAAGATAGAAATTCTAACCATCTTCGCTGTCTTGTATTCAGGTTTGGTTGAGTAAAAATATACTTCAACCCTAGATGGTCGGTTTTTAGCTCAAAAGGCTTACCAAGAAGGTAGTGCCTCCACATTTAAAGTGCATACACGATGGCAGTGAGCTCTAGGTCATGTGGAGCATAATTCTATTCAAGTAACTTGAGTTTTCTACTTTCATATGCTATGACATGATAATTTTGTAGAAAAATACCTCCGAGACCCTCTCCAGATGCATCCGTTACGACTGTAAATCTCCATTCGGATCATGTACAGTCAGAATAGATGCTATACTTAACTGATCCTTTAGAATCTTAAAGGCAAATTCACATTTGTCATTCCAAACAAATTTCTTATCTTTCTTTTATAATGAAGTGATTGGTGTAGCAATCTTAGAAAAGTCCTTAATGAACTTTCTATAGTACCCTGCTAGGCCCATGAAGCTTCTAACTTCATGCACGTTCTTGGGTGTAGGCCACTCAATTATAGCTATGATCTTTGAAGGATCTATAGCTATCCCATTCTTGCTTATAACATGTCCTAAATAATGCACTTCTGCATCATAAAAGGAACATTTAGACAATTTACTATACAACTTTCTCTTTCTCAAGATTTCTAGTACTATCTTTAAATGCTCTTGATGCTCTTCAACATTTTTGGAGTATATGATAATGTCATTCAAGAATACAAGAAATTTTTTTTCCAAGTATTCTTGAAAAATATTATTCATCAAATTCATGAAGGCGATAGGTGCATTCGTCAACCCAAAAGACAACACTGTGAATTCATAATATCCCTACCTTGTTCTAAAAGTTGTTTTATGAATGTCTTCCTCTTTTATTCTTAGCTAATGATATCCAGATCGAAGATCTATTTTCGAATAAATTGATGCTCCACGCATCTGATCGAACAAATCATCAATCCTAGGAAGTGAATATCGATTCTTAATGGTTGCCTTATTCAACATTCTATAATCAATGCACAATCTAAGTGTGTCATCCTTCTTCTTTACAAAAATGAATGGCGCTCCCCATTGTGAGACGCTCGGTCTTATCAACCATTTGATCAAAAGTTCCTGTAACTGAGCCTTAAGTTCCACCAACTCAATGGTGGTCATTCTATAGGGTGCCTTAGATATGGGCTCGGTTCCTGGTTTGATCTCAATTATAAAGTCAAACTCTTGTTTGGGTAGAAGACCCCGTAATTCTTAGGGAAATACATCACTGAAATCTCTTAAAAAAAGATATTTTTCCATAAAATCATTATCTTCCTCGGTAATTTCTGTCATTTTTACGGCATACAAAGTGCAACCTCTATTTTTTACCCTTTTTAGTTACATAGCTGTTAGTTTCCTAACTGCAATCCCATGTTTCTGATAAAAAAAGAGTTGAGGAAGCCATCATTTCCTAAAGTAACTTTTAAATTGATCCCAAGTTATGTCTGTTTCAAAATTATTTAACTCAAGCTTATGGTTGCCCCACCATGACGATGCTTCATGAGAAAGCTGATATGCTCCCCATATTGCTTTTGTCTCCTCGGAGAAGTTTCTTATTGAAAAGTACTTCTCCATTTCACTGAGCCAATATTTAGCCCTATCCCCAAGTGTAGTTCCATCAAAATTTGGAGGACTTATTCTTTTTATATCATTTGTGAGTTCATCCGCTAATCTTACCCTTTTATTTTCAGGATGATTAGGAACGTTCACATTACTATTATGAACACTCGGATTTCCTCCATTGGTGTTGTCCACGGGAGGTGGCTGATCATTAATATCAGCATCTTCTTCCTCTCCCTCATTTCACATTGTTTGCTATTAAAAAAAAGGCAGAGGATCTCTCGTATCTAGCAGGGAAGCAAGGATCTCATCTAGTTTTTGGGCAGTAGCTGCTTCTCCACCCGGTAATGGGTTGTTCGCAACATTCTCTCTTGTTCTAACCATTTTTTTGTTCAACAAGAAAATGTAAACCTTATCAAATTGTGGACTCATTAGGTCCAAGAGCTACAACCTTCAGCTCTGATACAAAGATGTAACATTCCCATTTTAAGACATTAGAACAAGGGAATTTTTTTTTTTTTGATAATGTTCTCTGCTCTAAATTACGTAATTCAGAACACATGTTCAAGTTTTAATAATTGTTCTCTGTTCTAAATGACGTAATTTAGAACACACAATGCTTTTAAAACCAATGTTCTCTATTCACATATTCATAATATGGAACACACATTCCATGCCATTCAATCATATAACAGATAACCATATGCTGCTGTAATGACTCGAAGAACTACCGATCTCCCATTTCATGGCTCGGAGTTTCATCGATCTCTCATTTCATGACTCGGCTACTTACCGATCCTTCATGTTAATCCATGCATTGTATACTAAGTATACTTGGTTCCCTTTACCTTTTCGGTTATTGAAGTGCTCCATTTAAGAGGCCTATCTGAATATCTGTTACCGATATTCATCTGAAATCCTGCTTCTTAAACTAGGTGATTTAGGACAACACAACCAACAGCTTGCGATACTTTGGCCAAAGTTTCTCACATGCTTAGCATGATCATATTCCTAGATGGCATACTCGTCAATGGAATACGTCCTTCACCCCACTTCATCTGTTACCTAGAATGGTCTTTTCTGACTTCTGTCAGTCCTCTTGTCCAAGGTTGAACTTTAACCCAAGATAGCAATATGAAAGAATATAGAGAGGCACTCGTGATGATTAAAGGTACGCAGACATACCTCATCGACCCTAGTCGACTGCGTGTGTCTAGTTACCTTTAGTCTTCACGAGTCACTCCATATACAAGGTCATATTCCTAACTTGGTCCAAAGTAAAACTGAGGCCAAGTCCAAGCTTATGTAAACCTAGATGATTCGATTCGGAAGGGTGTTGCAACATGTCAGCTGCAACATTGTGTCGTCATGAAGGCCCAACCTTCATGAAGACACCTTATTGTAGCTGGCGTGTACCAACATCCTAGCGGAATCCTCCCATCTAGGGTTACACATCCAGCCAAAGTTTGATTAGATTCTTATCTTTAATATTTTTAAGAATAAGTTTCAGCAACCTTGCTGATCCTCTAACCTCATAGTTCATTACAGTTGCATAGCTAGGAATGACTTGAATTGTCTCGTAGCTTAATATACATTCACTCCTCCTTACCGAAGGATTGCATATTCCTTTCTTAGTTCATTAATTAAAGCTTCAGACTTACAGTCCACTACAGCTTAACGAAGTAAGATTAACTTACTAAGCTTAATCAAGTTTATTCACAATTGATTTTAAATTCAGGTTTCCATTTCATTAGACCTCATTTGAATGAGGTCTATTTCCCATATAGAATGTATTCATTTATTTACAATTACCTTACTTTAGTTTAAGGTTTGTTAAGAGGAGATATGATTCCTCTTTCCGAATATCCTTTGGGTAAGACACCCCAAGGAGTATTAACGAAATCTAAATACAGAATTCATTTGTCCTTTCCTTAGTATTCATTAGTTTAGAATCCAATTCCGTATTTCATTTATACAAGAGTTCATATGTATCTTACTCTTTTACTAATGTCAATTTAAAAGCCCATATTGACCTAAGTATTAAGCAATTGCACATTCCAACTTAAAAGTTGTATTCAAGTGAAGAATAGACGTTATGTCCTTTTAAATCTAACAGCCATCATTTGAATAAGTACAAATTCAATGAATAAGAATATGTTCTCGATTATATTTCAACAATTCAATAATGGTACAACATTTAAAATAACACACCATTCCCTTCTCTCATTCCTCAAGATAAAATATATACATTTTTTTTACAAGTCCAAACAACCGGACTTCAATCATGCCAATCAACATTGATAACTCAAAAAGAAAGAAGAATACAACTTTTCCTTTTTCCATTTCCTTCGAGAAGAATAATAAAAATCTCAGAAAAGATCCATCCTTTAGTTAATCAGAAGAAGCATCATAAAACAACATGTCTTCATTATTACTCACAGGAATCCATCTGCAAAATTTACTAGCACGGGTCAGTTCATCGAACTGAGCATGTTAAGCACTTATCATTAAAATGAAGTGCTCTTGACTAACTGTCTCAATAAAAGAACTCTGCTTTTATGAAACGTCCCGTAATTGAGATGGACATCACGTAAGAGTTAAGTACCGATAAGGATGAACCATTTAAACAACCAAGTCTCAATAAATAGCATCAAAATCAGACAATGCTATTAACTAATAACTCCTCAAAATAATTACAGCAAACACGCAATGATATATCACCATTTCCTTAACTGTTTCCTTTAAAAATGAAAAGAGTTTATTCCAGATTTAGACAAATATTACAAAGAATATTTTCTCTAAATAATCTCAGATTAGAAGCATTTATAAGAACTGAATATATATATTACTGTTCGAATGCAATCACTGTCAATCCCATTCCATCATTATAAATGGGATTCATATAATGAATTGACTAGAAATTTAAACAGAACTCCTTCACCTTTATACTACTCACTTGATTTCAACCAATTCAAATGCAGAAGAGAAAGGCAATCATACACCATGACAACAACCTATGTCACTTTTCAGAATTCAACAACAACATAGTACTCATCCAATTCAGAGAGAGAAAAAACAGTAGATAAAATGCAATTACTTACACCCGAAGGCAGTCGTAGTTTATTCAATATCCTATAACAGAAATTTAAATAGGATACAAAAGAAAAGAAGTATACTTCCAGTTACCTATTCAATAATCCCTTTCATTTAATCACAACCGAACTGGTCAATCTTATGCAAGAAGAGATAACAACTAGAGATAACAGTCAAGAAGAGAGCAATTAAAATCAATAATCGAATGAAATAGGAGATTCACATTACTTCTTTTCCAATACATAGCCGAACATCAAACTATGATATGCAATCCTTGTTATCAGTAGGATAATTCTTCCCACGCACAGACTGTTACAGTCTTAATAGCTTGCTAACTACTATTCAAGGAAAGTATTCTCAAGAATTCATTTTACAACTGAACCGCAAGTAACAATAATAACTGAAACTTCCAATTGCAACTGTTTCCATTAGTTATATACACTGAAAACAAACACATCTATCCAGGTATAAAACGAGTAAGAGTATACAACAAGGCAACATGATCCCGATTTCACTGGAAATAAATAAAGAAATCATTTTCCAATCACAAGAGTAAGGGATCTACTCAGGTTCAGTTTTAGTGAAAACAACAAGAAGTTTAAATCCACAGATTATATATATATTCATCATTGAGTTCAAAGAAGAAATAAAAATTGTACGCTCTACCCAATCCATCAAATAACCAGGTTACTCTGTTCCAAGTTCGATAAGAATTTATTTTCAAACAATCATACATGGGTACCAAGAACAAAATAGGAGGAACATTGTATCATTTTAACAAGCAAATGTAAAGACGATACGATAAACCTATTATTCCTACAAGAACCCACTTCACAATTTAAACTGTATTACGAACAAGGAAGAACAGTTCACAAAGTTCTGTCATAGCATTCTCAAAATCCATAACCTTTGAGTATATATATCTTCAGAAAACAGTATACGTATCACTAACCCTTCAGCAAGTTCAAACCCACAAGAGTCAAAAAACCGAATACCCATTACTTTCAAAATCAAAACTGTAGAGTTTCATTTCATTTACCAACAAAGGAAACAAAACCATTACTTTTCGAAATCAAAACAACAGAGATGAAATTCATTTCATTTACTATTTCAACAAGGAAACACCCATTTACTCATGTATGCATCAAGAAAATACCCAAATCGCATTTGTTTTCAAACAAAAACTCAAGCAAAAGATCACATCTAAACATATCAACATATTTTCACAAGAACACACATTTATAAGAGCAGAGTTCTTTTAATGAAGACGCTTAATAAAGAGAAAAACTGTTTAAAGAAAAGAGCCTAACATGCCTGTATAATTTCTTGTTAGCTCGTGGAAGGTCACAACCGAGCTTCTCCAGAGTTTCTTCCCTCCAAACAACATTATTCAGTAGTTCTCTCAACTGCTTCTACGTTTCCACAGGCCCAGAAACCACTCGGAGGTGGTCGAAACAACAATGGCCAGAAAACAAACTTGCAGGCTCGAAAGAGCAACAAAATGTAGAGAGAGAAAACCTGAAACCCAAATGAATAACAATAGCTCACAAAAAATCCTCTTTCCTCTTTCCTAGGTGGCTGGTTACCAAAACCAAGGCCAATAAATGCATTGAATGCATTTTCTCCCTCTTTCTCCACGCCACCACCGACTCAGATTTGGCGAGTTCTTTCTTATAAATTTGCATGTAATTTCAAATTTAGTTGTATTGTTAGTTAGAAGCCTCTAACTTCTTTGCTCCCCCAAACTTGGCATTTAAAACTACAAGGACTGCAATTAAAGTCCTTCATTTAAGTTTAAACCTTCCCCCTTATCCTCCCACTTGACATGTATCCTTAGGTCCCTTTTAGGACTAGCAATAGTTTAGGTCACAATTTAAATAGTTAGGTTTCCTTCTAGGTCGTAGGTCCTTAGGATCCACCTTAGGTTAGTTTACAAACCCTTTTTTCAAATTAAAATCCATGTAGGATATAATATTATTTCATAGGTTAACACATAACCCTTATCAATTCCATAACAGGTTCCTAGTAGATTTTACCGCATGAGGCTTAAAACCAGTATAGTGCAGGACATTCTGTCCAATGCTAAATATATGCCTTGATATCTTTGTATCAAACCTTCTTTCTATCTTACGCTTTCCAGCGTTACAACTCATATGTATCCTAGAAAATCAAACCTTACCGTTGGCAGCATGATGCCAAGTAAGTATACCTGTAACCAGGTTCTTTAAAAAATTTACCACAATCTCCAGCTCAGTTCCAGACTTTATTTTATTGGAAAGTCAACCGAACAAGATGACAATAAAGAAGGCTGAAGCATACCTTGGATCAATGGAATTGATTCAAGGTGTGCTGTCACATAATTATGAGTTCGTCAAGTACAAAAGCAATTCTGCAGGTTCACAACTTTGCAAACACAAGTTATAATGACCTCAGTCCCAAGTAAACAGAGTTACAGTATGCAAGGGTTCAGAACAGTAATACATGATTTTCAAGATTAAAGGATACACCTTCACATGACAATTCTCATTTCCACAGTTGCAACATCACAAAAAGAAGTTATCGTAGTAACTGCCAAGATCAAGACATTACATACCTCCCTTCTTAAAAGAATCATCGTCCCGATGATCAAATTAGTCAAATTCAGTTATTGTCCTTCCATTCATATGTTCATAACAGAACAAAATTTAAGTCTTCAAAACAGTATTTAAAATAACCATCAAATAGTTTAGTAACTGCCCAAGTTTGGCAGAATTATCAGTTTTTCAAACTTAATTTCAATCAAACAAGTATGGAAAAGCAGATCTCATTTCTTCGAGGTTCTCCCAAGTTACACTTTCTTCACTAAACTGGTCCCACTAGACCTTACATTGATCCACTTTGCGATTTCTTAAGTGCAACTGGCGAGTTCCCAGCACTCGAATGGGCTTAACCATGATTATTCCGGGGTCTTGGACCTACAAGGAATCCCAATTCAGCACATGTGATAAATCTGACACGTATTTCTTAAGCAAGGAAATATGGAAAACATCATGCATTCGTGATAAAGCAGGAGGTAAAGCTAAATGATAAGCTACAGGGTTGATTATTTCAACAATTTCAAAAGGTCCCACATAACGAGGTGATAACTTGGCAGCCTTGCCAAAAGTTATAGAACTCTTTTTCGGCTTAACCTGAAGAAAGACCTTCTCACCAAGTTTATAATTCCTATCAACCCACTTTAAGTCTGCATAACTCTTTTTCCTGTTGGCAGCCTCCTTTAAATGTTCACGAATCATTTTAATTTGTTGTTCCATTTCCGTAAGGATTTCTGGCCCAATTATTTCTCTATCCTCTACGCTGTCCCAGCTAACAGGGGTTCTGCATTTCCTTCCATACAATGCTTCGAAAGGTGCCATCTTTAAAGAGGCATGGTATGTATTATTATAAGCAAATTCAACCAGTGGGAGGTACTCCTCCCATTTATACTGCTGGTCCATGCAATACATTCTTAACATATCCTCTAAAACTTGATTGACTCTTTCAGTCTGTCCATCCGTTTCCGGATGATATGCAGAACTGAAATTTAGTTTAGTTCCCAAGGCCGCATTAAGCGTTTTCCAGAATCTTGATGTCATTCTCGGATCTCTGTCCGATATGATCAATTCGGGTATTCCATGTAACCTGAAAATCTCATGTACAAACCTTCTTGCTAACACTGGTGAATCGTCTTTTAGATTACCAGCAATAAAGTGTGCCACTTTGGTTAGTTTTTCAACAACAACCAGGATGATATCATGTTTATTCCTAGACATAGGTAATCCTTGAACGAAATCCATAGTTATCACTTGCCATTTGTACTGCAGAATGCTGTGGGGGTACAGTAATCCAGCGGGATGCATATGTTCTGCCTTAACATGCTGACATTCCAAGCAGTGTGTCACAAATTCCATCACATCCTTTTTCATTCCCTTCTAGAAATATTGCTGCTTTATATCAACAAGCATTTTCGTAATGCCAGGGTGTCCAGAAAAAGGTGAATTATGAAATTCAGCTAATAATTTCTTTCTTAAATCATTTGCCAAGGGTATATATACCCTATTTTCAAACCTCAAAATTCCTTCATTGTCAAAACGAAAACCTTTATACTTTACATCTTTCGGATCTGCAGCAAGTGCTGTTTTAACTTGCTGAAAATAAGAGTCAGATTCCATGACGCTTTTCACCTCATCTTTAAACTGAGTTCGTAATGTTATAAGAGTAGAAATGTGCTTCCTACAGCTCAGAGCATCTGCTACCCTATTTTCCTTGCCTTTAATATAGCTTATATCAAAATCATACTGAGATAGGAATTCTAACCATCTTCGTTGTCTTGCATTCAGGTTTGGTTGAGTAAAAATATACTTCAACCCCAGATGGTCAGTTTTTAGCTCAAAAGGCTTACCAAGAAGGTAGTGCCTCCACATTTGAAGTGCATGAATGATGGCAGTGAGCTCTAGGTCATGTGGAGCATAATTTTGTTCATGTAACTTGAGTTTTCTACTTTCATATGCTATGACATGATCATTTTGTAACAGAATACCTCTGAGACCCTCTCCAGATGCATCCGTTACGACCGTAAAATCTCCATTCGGATCAGGTACAGTCAGAATAGGTGCTGTAGTTAACTGATCCTTTAGAATCTTAAAGGCAGATTCACATTTGTCATTCCAAACAAATTTCTTATCTTTCTTTTGTAATGAAGTGATTGGTGCAGCAATCTTAGAAAAGTCCTTAACGAACTTTCTATAGTACCCTGCTAGGCCCATGAAGCTTCTAACTTCATGCACGTTCTTGGGCACAGGCCACTCAGTTATAGCTATGATCTTTGAAGGATCTACAGCTATCCCATTCTTGCTTATAACATGTCCCAAATAATGCACTTCTGCATCATAAAAGGAACATTTAGACAACTTACCATACAACTTTCTCTTCCTCAAGATTTCCAGTACTATCTTTAAATGCTCCTGATGCTCTTCGACATTTTTGGAGTATATAAGAATGTCGTCCAAGAATACAAGCACAAACTTGTCCAAGTATTCTTGAAAAATATTATTCATCAAATTCATGAAGGTGGCAGGTGCATTCGTCAACCCAAAAGGCAACACTGTGAATTCATAATGTCTGTACCTTGTTCTAAAAGTTGTTTTATGAATGTCTTCCTCTTTTATTCTCAGCTGATGATATCCAGATCGAAGATCTATTTTTGAATAAAATGATGCTCCACGCATCTGATCGAAAAGATCATCAATCCTAGGAAGTGGATATCAGTTCTTAATGGTTGCCTTATTCAACATTCTGTAATCAATGCACAATCTAAGTGTGCCATCCTTCTTCTTTACAAAAATTACCGGCGCTCCCCATGGTGAGACGCTCGGTCTTATCAACCCTTTGGTCAAAAGTTCCTGTAACTGAGCCTTAAGTTCCACCAACTCAATGGTGGTCATTCTATAGGGTGCCTTGGATATGGGCTCGGTTCCTGGTTTGATCTCAATTGCAAAGTCAAACTCCCGTTTGGGTGGAAGACCCGGTAATTCTTTGGGAAATACATCACTGAAATCTCTTAACAACAAATATTTTCCATAAAATCATTATCTTCCTCGGAAATTTCTGTCATTTTTACGGCATACAAAGTGTAACCTCTATTTTTATCCCTTTTTAGTTGCATAGCTGTTAGTTTCCTAACTGCAATCCCACGTTTTACACCCTGAATGACTGTTGTTTTCTGCAGGTCATCAAAACAGCAAATCTATTTTTCATAGTAGTTGACCTTCACCTTATGTTCCGCCAACCAATTAACACCTATAATTACATCATATGACCCCAAAGGGGTAACATACATGTCAACTTCTGTGGAGAAACTAGGCAAGTCAAGGACTGCCCCAAAAAGACACATATCAACTGTATGGACAACATTATTTCCATAATGTACCATCCATGTCTTATCCATTCGTTCAGCTTTCTTTTTAATTTCAATGCTAACTTAGTAGATATAAAACATTCAGTAGCTCCAGTATCAAAAAGTATAACCACAGGTATACTGAATAACTTACCCAGAACTTCTATGGGTGTGACTTGCTTTTCAGCTTGTTTGTTAGCCACCGCAACGTGTATCCTGTGCTGCTGATCACATCATCCTTCTTCAAAGGATAGTGACTCGTGTAATGGTCCTTTCCACAGTTGAAACAACCTCCAACGGGCCCCTTCCTAGGCTCAAATTTATTTCCAGCCTTGAAGTTATCATTCTGGCTTCCATAGGACTTTTGTCCATTACCACTATTTTTGGTAAAGTCGTTCCGCATACTAGTAACAGGTTTGTTCATTCCTGTTTTCTTATTGTTATCCGCAACAATTTTTTTTTCATGTTGAACCTCTTCCAGGGTCCCTTTTTAGGTGTGAGAGATGAAGAAGAGTTGGGAATCTTCTTCCTAATCTCCTCCCTATGAGTAGAGATTGCTCTCAATTTTTGTTCTTGTCTTATTGCCTTTTCGACAACTCCTTCCATAGTGGTCAGGACCGTGGACATCCACCTCGCCACCAATGATGGGATTCATCCCCATTATGAACTTTCGTATCCTGAACTTCTCGTCAGCTTGGTACTACGGTACATACTTAAGGAGTTTAGTAAACCCTTCCCAGTATTCTGTCACCGTCAGTTTTCCTTGAGACAAGTTCTGAAATTCAGTCATTTTCTGATCAAAAAAGAGTTGAGGCAGCCATCGTTGCCTAAAGTAACTTTTAAATTGATCCCAAGTTATGTCTGTTTCGACAATGTTTAACTCAACCTTACGGTTGTCCCACCATGATGATGCTTCATGAGAAAGCTGATATGCTCCCCATATCACTTTTGTCTCCTCGGAGAAGTTTCTTATTGCAAAGTACTTCTCCATTTCACTGAGCCAATTTTCAGCCCCGTCCCCAAGTGTAGTTCCATCAAACTTTGGAGGACTTATTCTTTTTATATCATTTGTGAGTTCAGCCGCTAATCTTGCCCTTTTATTTTCAGGCTGATTAGGAACATTCACATTACTATTATCAACACCCAGATTTCCTCCATTGGTGTTGTCCACAGGAGGTGGCTGATCATTAATATCAGCATCTTCTTCCTCCTCCTCATTGCCCATTGCTTTCTGTTCCAAAACAGTCAGACGATCTCTCGTATCTAGCAGGGCAACAAGGATCTCATCTAGTTTTTGGGTAGTAGCTGCTTCTCCACCTGGTAACGGGTTGTTCGCAGCATTCCCTCTTGTTCTAACCATTTTCTGTTCAACAAGAAAATGTAAACCTTATCAAATTGTGGACTCATTAGGTCCAAGAGCTGCAACCTTCAGCTCTGATACCAAGATGTAACATTCCCATTTTAAGACATTAGAACAAGGGAATTTTTTTTTGATAACGTTCTCTGCTCTAAATTACGTAATTCAGAACACATGTTCAAGTTTTAATAATTGTTCTCTATTCTAAATGACGTAATTTAGAACACACAATGCTTTTAAAACCAATGTTCTCTGTTCACATATTCATAATATGGAACACACATTCCATGCCATTCAATCATATAACAGATAACCATATGCTGCTGTAATGACTCGAAGAACTACCATCTCCCATTTCATGGCTCGGAGTTTCATCGATCTCTCATTTCATGACTCGGCTACTTACTGATCCTTCATGTTAATCCATGCATTGTATACTAAGTATACTTGGTTCCCTTTACCTTTTTGGTTATTGAAGTGCTCTGTTTAAGAGGCCTATCTGAATATCTGTTACCGATATTCATCTGAAATCCTGCTTCTTAAACTAGGTGATTTAGGACAACACAACCAGTAGCTTGCGATACTTTGGCCAAAGATTCTCACATGCTTAGCATGATCATATTCCTAGATGGCATACTCGTCAATGGAATACGTCCTTCACCCCACTTCATCTGTTACCTAGAATGGTCTTTTCTGACTTCTGTCAGTCCTCTTATCCAAGGTTGAACTTTAACCCAAGATAGCAATATGAAAGAGTATAGAGAGGCACTCGTGATGACTAAAGGTACATAGACATACCTCATCGACCCTAGTCGACTGCGTGTGTCTAGTTACCTTTAGTCTTCGCGAGTCACTCTGTATACAAGGTCATATTCCTAACTTGGTCCAAAGTAAAACTGAGGCCAAGTCCAAGCTTATGTAAACCTAGATGATTCGATTCGGAAGGGTGTTGCAACATGTCAGCTGCAACATTGTGTCATCATGAAGGCCCAACCTTCATGAAGACACCTTATTGTAGCTGGCGTGTGCCAACATCCTATAGGAATCCTCCCATCTAGGGTTACACATCCAGCCAAAAGTTTGATTAGATTCTTATCTTTAATATTTTTAAGAATAAGTTTCAACAACCTTGTTGATCCTCTAACCTCATAGTTCATTACAGTTGCATAGCTAGGAATGACTTGAATTGTCTTGTAGCTTAATATACATTCACTCCTCCTTACCGAAGGATTGCATATTCCTTTCTTAGTTCATTAATTAAAGCTTCAGACTTACAGTCCACTACAGCTTAACGAAGTAAGATTAACTTACTAAGCTTAATCAAGTTTATTCGCAACTGAATTTAAATTCAGGTTTCCATTTCATTAGACCTCATTTGAATGAGGTCTATTTCCCATATAGAATGTATTCATTTATTTACAATTACCTTACTTCAGTTTAAGGTTTGTTAAGAGGAGATATGATTCCTCTTTCTGAATATCCTTTGGGTAAGACACCCCAAGGAGTATTAACGAAATCTGAATACAAAATTCATTTGTCCTTTCCTTAGTATTCATTAGTTTAGAATCCAATTCCGTATTTCATTTATACAAGAGTTCATATTTATCTTACTCTTTTACTAATGTCAATTTAAAAGCCCATATTGACCTAAGTATTAATCAATTGCACATTCCAACTTAAAAGTTGTATTCAAGTGAAGAATAGACGTTATGTCCTTTTAAATCTAAAACCATCATTTGAATAAGTACAAATTCAACGAATAAGAATATGTTCTCGATTATATTCAACAATTCAATAATGGTACAACATTTAAAATAACACACCATTCCCTTCTCTCATTCCTCAAGATAAAATATATACATTTTACAAGTCCAAACAACCGGACTTCATTCATGCCAATCAACATTGATAACTCAAAAAGAAAGAAGAATACAACTTTTCCTTTTTCCATTTCCTTCGAGAAGAATAATAAAAATCTCAGAAAAGATCCATCCTTTAGTTAATCAGAAGAAGCATCATAAAACAACATGTCTTCATTATTACTCATGGAATCCATCTGCAAAATTTACTAGCACGGGTCAGTTCATCGAACTGAGCATGTTAAGCACTTATCATTAAAATGAAGTGCTCTTGACTAACTGTCTCAATAAAAGAACTATGCTTTTATGAAACATCCCGTAATAGATATGGACATCACGTAAGAGTTAAGTACCGATAAGGATGAACAATTTAAACAACCAAGTCTCAATAAATAGCATCAAAATCAGACAATACTATTAACTAATAACTCCTCAAAATAATTACAGCAAACACGCAATGATATATCACCATTTCCTTAATTGTTTCCTTTAAAAACGAAAAGAGTTTATTCCAGATTTAGACAAATATTACAAAGAATATTTTCTCTAAATAATCTCAGATTAGAAGTATTTATAAGAACTAATATATATATATTACTGTTCGAATGCAATCACTGTCAATCCCATTCCATCATTATAAATGGGATTCATAAAATGAATTGACTAGAAATTTAAACAGAACTCCTTCACCTTTATACTACTCACTTGATTTCAACCAATTCAAATGCAGAAGAGAAAGGAAATCATACACCATGACAACAACCTATGTCACTTTTCATAATTCAACCAACAACATAGTACTCATCCAATTCAGAGAGAGGAAAAACAGTAGATAATTTGTAATTACTTACACCCGAAGGCAGTTGTAAGTTTATTCAATATCAAACATAAATTTAAATAGGAAAGAAGAAAAAAAGTAGTATTACTTCTCAGTTACTTATTCAATAATCTCTTTCATTTAATCACAACCAAACTGGTCGATCTTATGCAAGAAGAGATAACAACTAGAGATAACAGTTAAGAAGAGAGCAATTAAAAGTCAATAATCGAATGAAATAAGGAATTCACATTACTTCTTTTCCAATACATAGCCGAACCTATCAAACTATGACATGCAAGCCTGTTATCAGTAGGATAATTCTTCCCATGCAAGACTGTTATAGTCTTAACAGCTTACTAACTACCATTCTAGGAAAGTATTCAAGAATTCATTTTGCAACTGAACCGCAAGTATCAATAATAACAAAACTTTCAATTGCAACCGTTTCCATTAGTTATTTTACACTGAAAACAGACACATCTATCCAGGTATAAAATGAGTAAGAGTATACAACAAGACAACATGATCCTGATTTCACTGCAAATAAATAAAGAAATCGTTTTCCAATCACAAGAGTAAGGTATCTACTCAGGTTTAGATTTAGTGAAAACAACGAAGAAGTTTAAATCCGCAGATTATATATATATTCATCATTGAGTTTCAAAGAAGAAATAAAAACTGTATGCTCTACCCAATCCATCAAATAACCAGGTTACTCTGTTCCAGGTTCGATAAGAATTTATTTCCCAACAATCATTCATGGGTACTAAAAACAAAATAGGAGGAACATTGTATCGATTTAGATCAGGCAAAATGTAAAGAAGATACGATAAATCCTATTATTCCTAAAAGAATTCACATCCCATACACTGTAATACGGTAAGGAAGAACAGTTCACAAAAAAGTCCTGTTAAAGCATTCACACTGATTCCATAACCTTTGAGCACACACAAAACTCTGAAAACAGTATACGTAACACTCACTGTCACTTTTCAAACAACAAGTTCCAAAACCGACCCACAAAAGACAACAAATGAAATTCCATATATTTCAACCATCACTTTCGAAATCAAAACAACAGAGATGAAATCCATTTCAGTTACTATTTCAACAAAAATCACCCATTTACTCATGTATGCATCAAGAAAATACCCAAATCGCATTTGTTTTCAAATGACAAACTCAAGCAAAAGATCACATCTAAACATATCAACATATTTTCACAAGAACACACATTTATAAGAGCAGAGTTCTTTTAATGAAGACACTTAATAAAGAGAAAAATTGTTTAAAGAAAAGAGCCTAACATGCCTGTATAATTTCTTGTTAGCTCGTGGAAGGTCACAACCGAGCTTCTCCAGAGTTTCTTCCCTCCAAACAACATGTTATTCAACAATTCTCTCAACTACTTCTACGTTTCCACAGGCCCAGAAACCACTCGGAGGTGGTCAAAACAACAATGGCCGGAAAACAAACTTGCAGGCTCAAAAGAGCAAACAAAATGCAGAGAGAGAAAACCTGAAACCCAAATGAATAACAATAGCTCACAAAAAATCCTCTTTCCTCTTTCCTAGGCGGCTGGTTGCCAAAACCAAGCCCAATAAATGCATTAAATGCATTTTCTCCCTCTTTCTCCACACCACCGCCGACTCAGATTTGGCGAGTTCTTTCTTATAAATTTGCATGTAATTTCAAATTTAGTTGTATTGTTAGTTAGAAGCCTCTAACTTCTTTGCTCCCGCCAAACTTGGCGTTTAAAACTACAAGGACTGTAATTAAAGTCCTTCATTTAAGTTTAAACCTTCCCCCTTATCCTCCCACTTGACATGTATCCTTAGGTCCCTTTTAGGACTAGTAATAGTTTAGGTCACAATTAAATAGTTAGGTTTCCTTCTAGGTCGTAGGTCCTTAGGATCCACCTTAGGTTAGTTTACAAACCCTTTTAAATTAAAATCCATGTAGGATATAATATTATTTCATAGGTTAACACATAACCCTTATCCAATTCCATAACAGGTTCCTAGTAGATTTTACCGCCTGAGGCTTAAAACCAGTATAGTGCAGGACATTCCGTCCAATGCTAAATATATGCCTTGATATCTTTGTATCAAACCTTCTTCTATCTTACGCTTTTCGCGTTACAACTCATATGTATCTTGGAAATCAAACCTTACTATTGGCAGCATGATGCCAAGTAAGTATACATGTAACCAGGTTCTTTAAAAATTTACCACAATCTCCAGCTTGGTTCCAGACTTTATTTTATTGGAAAGTCAACCGAACAAGATGACAATAAAGAAGGCTGAAGCATACCTTAGATCAATGGAATTGATTCAAGGTGTGTTGTCACATAATTATGAGTTCGTTAAGTACAAAAGCAATTCTGCAGGTTCACAACTTTGCAAACACAAGTTATAATGACCTCAGTCCCAAGTAAACAGAGTTACAGTATGCAAGGGTTCATAACAGTAATACATGAATTTTCAAGATTAAAGGATACACCTTCACATGACAATTTTCATTTCCACTGTTGCAACATCACAAAAAGAAGTTATCGTAGTAACTGCCAAGATCAATTCTTCCCTCATGTTTCAATAGTTTTTAAGTTCAAAATAATTTGGGATTTATTGCAAATTAACTAAGTCTCTCTTTCCCTCTCTCGCACTAAGGTTTTTAATATCTACTTATTTATTGCTTGCATCATATCTGTACTTTATATTTATCACATGTGACTCTGAAATATTATCTATGGTTTTACAAATAAATTCAATATTTGTTAGATGAGTAGGTGCCTTTGCAAAAAATAATATCTTTTCCTTATGGAAGAAAGAAATATATAGCAAGAAAACTGTTGAATTCCCACTCAAGTGGAATGTAAGTAGGAACCAAAATCTAGAATATCTTAAAGTGAGTGCTCAAATGTGCTAAACTCAAATCAGGAAATATAGGGCTAATTATAGAAGATGGAAATGCATAAGCATGAAATGAAGGAGGGAGAGTATGAGGGTTTATAGGTACCCTCATTACATCTAGATAAGAAGGAACACCTCCATAAAAGATATCAAAGAGAATAAAAATGTCCTGAATGGTGTCATCTAGATCCAAAATGTGGGACTCTACAAATAAGGATGCACTATCCAGTAGAAATATGTCCAAGTGAGGTAAATCTATAAGACATATGTGATCTTGCGATAAAGGATCAAAGGCGAGTCTCAAATGCATAAAAGGAGTAGGTGGAGTTTCATCTTCATAATCTCCATAAGTGATAGTAGAGGTTCCACATCCTTTAGAATCATTTCCTATCTATCAATGAAATGAAAAGGAGTACAAAAAATATGAGTAATAAGTGCCTTAAGAAAACCACCTGCAAGTGTGTCCTCTTTAGGAAGGAAAATAAATGTGATAAGATAATAACTATGAGAAGAGGTTACCAAAAAATATCATCGCAAATAAGGGGATGAGAAGGAAGGGGAACTACAAGAACAATAGAAGGTGGAACAAAATTGGGCTCCCCAAATAACACTACAAGTATGTCCCTAGATTCCTTCGGTGATGTGGCATGTGTAATTTAATACTGTATGTAGTCAAATATGTTGAGATGAATACAGAAAAGGGCCCCAACATGTTTTTTCTTGAACCAGACAATGTCTTTCTCTCTAGTGAAAACATGAGCACACATAACACCAATAATGACTCTTAAAGAACTGTTTGCATAAGATGTAACATCTTAATGTCATTCCATGTGTCGTAGTTTTTAGATTTGAGTAATTTTAAATACCATGATGTGATATTGAAAGAATATATTCAAGGAGTATGAATGCCTCCCATTAAAAAAACCTATGTTTTAAGTCACCACGGACGTCGAGTAAAAATGCAAATCATGTCCAAGAAAAAATATCTAAGGTGAGGTTTTCACAATGAGGAGAAATAACACATATAAGAATGGTAAAGAAGAAATATCACCAAACAAGGCCCCTCCCAAAATTAGCTTCGATAAAAAAACCCATTTTTGAAACATAATAATTTTAGCGTGTTTTATATTATAAATTGTACCAATAGAAATAGGAAAAAAGACAAGCATTCTTGAAAAAAGGAACTCAAATCAGAGTAACATATCAAAGGTTATTGTAATAGTCATTTTTTTCATTACTTGTCAATTTAATTAAATTGCATTAAAACATAAAAAAGTAAACTAAGGGTTAAAACAAGGTGGCATTGTAACTAGTCGTGGGAATCAAAAAAGAAAGAGGAGAAAGTTTTTTATTGCTTGTGAGGGGGTATTGGGCTCCTACCAAACTGGACCTAATCCTTCATTTTTAAATAATAAAAAAATCTCCTTTATAATATTGCATTTTGGTATTGTTTTTATACAAATAATAATAAACAATACTTAAAGGGAGCCAAACATAATATTTTATAGAGGAGTTAAACTTAAGCAACCACTAGTAGGAATCGATGAATTTTAGCCCCCATGTGAATTTTAATTCCTAAAGTGTAGGAATAATCCATGTGTAGGAATAATCCACATAAATAAAAAAATGGAATAAGTAATATCCTACACTAACCACTTTTCAAACTCTTTTCCTTAGCCAAAACTCTAGAAAAATAAACATAGAAATTGAGAATTGTTGGTGTCTATTATTTTCCACATCATTAGGTGAGTCATCTCACTTAGGTGAGATTGTAGGTTCATGTGTCATTTAGGGGTCATTATGAGATTCCCTTACACGTTAGTGCATCAGTGCGTCATATGCGTCATTGGGAGTTACACTTCTATTCTGGGAATGTAACTCCCCCTCTCTACTCAAGTTGTCATGATTGCAGCATTGGGGCTTACTCAACACCTCCTATATGTACACCCCATTTGATCTATGAGGTAGAGGAGAGTTTTATGGCTTAACCAGGTTCTGTCCATGTTTCAAATCTTTGCATGCATGTTCAGTTGATGCTCGCTCCTCCCGATATCTCTTCACACTGCCGTTCGCACATCCGTTGATGTGCACATCGTCCCTCGTGATCCTCACTTGTGGGTTTTAAAACCTCTTTCATGGTATTCGAGTGGATCTTGTGGATCCATACACTCTTTGGCGTTGCTCATGCGTTTTCTGGCTTTCAGCATGATACCCAGTTCTCGTTGTGTGTGTCGTAATGGAAATTCCAACCGTACTCTTCTTGCATTGATTTCAGGGCCTTTATACCTTCATTTGGTTGTTGTTCGAGTTTCTTGTTTTTTTTGAGATTAGTGTCTTCAACCGCTCAATTTTCCGGGTTTGCATGTGACTTTGGAGGTGTTTTATGAGGAGCCAGCTTGCTGTCTAGCTCTCTACTCAACTCACTGCTTGGCTTAGCTTGTTTTATACTCCTCAACTCGGTCTGCACTCACCATATCGACTCAGTTTACTTGACTCGACGGCTCTAGATTTGCAATGTTTTACATTGTTCATTGTTTGGTGACTTGGTTCACGTTTTTTCACTCGGGTCTTGCCCACTCTTGCATTGAACTTCTGGCTCGAGGTCTGATTTTGCGCGAACCTGATTTACACCAGTTTGGTTGTTGATTCATCAGTGCTCTTGTTTGCAACCCTCATTAATGGTTCAATGTTACTTGCTCATGCATTGGTGGAACGAGCTTGACTCATTTGAACATGGACACCTTGGCTACCTTGTTCGGTTTTGGGATCTTACACCACTCGTGCCTTGTGCTCGGGTTTTGATTCTCCGGTCTACCACTTCCTAGACCCCATCTACATGTGCATTTAGCCTAAACTCACCTGCGAATGATTCCACTGTCCCAACTTGGTGTGAGACTCCCGCTTGGCTCAATTTGATTAGATTCATGTTCTCTGCCTTAATGTAATTGTCCAATTTCAACTGTGGATCTGATTCCAGGTTCACTGCTCTAGAGGAGCCTATCTATCACTTCTCTCACTTGCATCACTTAGAGCTTCGGAGGCATGTTCCCAAGGTCGGAATCTTCATCTCAAACTGCCCTGTGTCTACAGTTATTTTCCACGTAGAGACCTGTGAGGGTTCCTTAATTGTTGAACCATTGCATTCTACATTTTCAACACGTGGTCACCTGACCACTGTGTAGACTGTGTTCGACTCAACACTAATGCCCTGCTCAGCAGTCTCACCTCCCTGGCGTTACACCCTCTGCAGCCTTTTCCAATGGTCCTTCTCTCACAGCCTTTTACGTGTCCTCTTACACCTAGCTCGGGCCTTTCCACTCCTGCACATGGGCTCAACTCTGCAGACTCACCTACACTCCACATGGTGCAAAAACCCTCCAACTCGTTGCATTGATTGTGGACTCCACAACAACTCCCAAGGTCGCCAACAGAGGTAGCTTCCAGCTTGGTCCACCACATGGATTGACACCTCATCTCGGGCCCATTCCCTTTTAAACATTGTTTGGAGGTTAAAACAATCCATTTTTTAATGTTTGGACGATAAAAACACTCTTTATGACATTGTAATAATTTCTGGGTTCTAATTTTTCTTGTATCATGCCCTTCCTACTTGTGTTGAAGATGGAGGGCGAGGTCCGGAGTTGGTAGGAGGCTAATCTCCCCTCACAAGCAAAACAAACCATTCATAAAATTTGATGCCATTTCCAATGAAAAGTCACATGATACCCTTTGCACCCATTTCAGGCACTTTTTTTAATGTGTTTGTAGCATTTATTGCATTTTCTCATCAGTTGCGGGAATTGTTTTGTGCTATAACTTTTGACTCGTTGCGCGGATCTGAGCACTTCTTTAGTCAAAGTTTCATGTTTTTTCACATTCTACATGATGGAATTATCAATTTTGTAAATGCACTATTTTTATAAAGTGCCGCATTCTTGGGGGGTTGCTTGTACTCTTAGGTTTTCGCACGTAGATGCATTATCGGACGAGTCCGACGTCTTTCTTTCGTGCACCTTACATCTTGCATTTTTTCTCATGGAGAGTGCTATTTATAGACTTTAGCATCGTAGGATCACTTTACAACCTCTACCACTTCTCACCAGGAGAGGGAACTATTTAGTTTGGTGTGCTTCCATGGAACGTTACTTCACCCACGAGGGTCTTTTACCCTTCTTTCTTGGGCTAGTTCCTGCACCCATTGATCATCGTCATCTGGAGGACTTCCTTGACACTTGTGACCATGTCTTTGGTCACATGATGATGAATGTCTCCAGATCTCTCTGGTTTCACGTGGCAGACTTAGATCCACCCCACAGTGTCTGGAGCATTCTTCAGTCCTTTTATGGAGACCCTTCACATACTGCCACCATTGTTGTTGCTGCTAATTCAGTTGTCTCCTCTATTTCTTCATGTGATGAAATTTCCACTGACACAGGATCGCTTGGTTCTACTTTTGATGACGAGGATTGTGCATCTAGTTCTGATGTTGAGAGTACTACAGAGGACTCTTCTCCTCTTTCTCTCACTATTCCAGAGAGTGTTGACACTTCCCACATCTCATCAGATATCAAGCAGTATCATACTCAGTCTCACACTATCATTACACCCACCTCCTTTCCACTTCTATTGTGCGAGGCCTCTTCCACTCCTCTACCTTCATTGGATGACTCATACCTATATGACGTCGCTCTTCTGTTTGTTGAGCCCCCTCATTGAGATGAGTATCTACTTGACCTTAGTCATCTTTTCACAGAGTACACTTTTCATGCACTATATGTCCCTCATCCATCTACATGTGTTTCAGAGGAGTTCTTCATCTCTGTTTTTGGGAGTGCCCCTTTCGGGAATCATGTCACTTCCACATTTCTAGAGACATTCATTGATTCACCCTTAGCCGTGGATCCCTTTTTTGTTGTGGAGGATGTTTTGTTCCCTTCACATCACTTGGACATCCTTTCTACAGGTGTTCACTCTTCACACTCTGATAGTTCTACGCATTTGGCATTACCTTCGGTTCATTGGCACTCACTCGCTAGACCTATGTCACACTTTCGTGCACCAGACTCAGATTTCTTCGTGTTACTGCCTTCAATTTCCTTTTTGGAGTGGGCGGACTTCCAACACATCATTTCTATCCTTCCTAAGGGCAGGCAAACAGTTCGTTGCGGATGGCTCTTCTTCAGTCCAGAGGCAGAGGATCTTGTCATCGAAATTCTTGTGGGAGAATTCATAGAGTTGTAGAGTTCAGATTCGTCCATGACGTCTTCTGCATTCCTCTCGTCTCCCTCTTCTTCTCTCTTCTTCTTCTTTCTGAGAGATTGCCTCTTTGTACATGGGTACCTTTTCAGGCTCGTCTATATCTAGGACCCATGTTTGGCATCTTTCTTAGATTAGAGAGTGTTTTGTTTTCTTGTGGTGGATGTTTTTCCCACTGGGTTTTCCTTCATTTCTTGGGACTTCTTTCTTGTACATGGGTACCTCATCAGGCTTTGTGCTGGGACCCATTTCTCATTTTTGACTTTCCACCTCATCCCAAGTTACGATGAAGGGGGGTGTTGGTGTGTGTTATTTTCCACATCATTAGGTGAGTCATCTCACTTAGGTGAGATCGTAGGTCCATGTGTCATTTAGGGGTCATTATGAGATTCCTTTACGCGTCAATGCATCAATGCATCAGTGCGTCATATACGTCATTGGGAGTTACACTTCTATTCTGGGAATGTAACTCCCCCTCTCTACTCGAGTTGTCATGATTGTAGCACTGGGGGTTACTCAGCACCTCCTATATGTACACCCCATTTGATCTATGAGGTAGAGGAGAGTTTTATGGCTTAACCAAGTTCTGCCCATGTTTCAAATCTTTGCATGCACATTCGGTTGATGCTTGCTCCTCCTGAGATCTCTTCATGCTACCGTTCGCACATCCGTTGATGTGCACGTCATCCCTCGTGATCCTCGCTTGCGGGTTTTAATCCCTCTTTCAAGAACAAGTTCAAGCCATATTCCTTCTCCACTTAATTGGAATCTCTTAAAACATCAAAGAGCTCAAGATTTTTTTTACCATACTTCCTACATACAAACAAAAAGTTTGATTTATTTTGAACAAGAATATTATTTTTTAAATGTAATATTTATGCTTCAACTAGGATAATATTACATCATACTCTCTAGGTTAGTAAACTATGTCCTCCTATCAACAAGCAGGCTATAATTAGTAAGAAAATATTTTTGATAGCTAAGTGTGATGGACATGAATTTCCCTCTCACTATTGTTTGCACTTCATCAAACTCATTTTCCTCTTCTTCCTCCCAATTCTTTTGGTGTCATACACAATCCTCATATGTTTGCCATTTATAATTCACTCCACACCTTTCACTTTTCCTAGACATAATCCATCCACCTCCTCCTACCTCTAGTATTTCTCCTCTCTCATGTGGGACTATACTGACCTCTTCTCATCCACGTCCAAAAAATTTCTTTATCACTAGACCACCTATGTGATTCAAGTCATTATACACACCTTCTTAATGAAAATTTTATTGTTTCCCTCATTTTTCTCAGCTTTTGTAATAATGAAAAATTGTGTTCTAATTTTCCTTCTATCCCATATGAGTAATATTTGAGAAGTTATACCATGAATATACAGGTGCTATAAAAACATACAATATTTCCAAGAATACTCAACTTCTTGAGGTCACGCCAAGACAAACCATGTGAGGATGATGTTGTGTGAGTGGCTAGTGATTTAGACATTGGAAATGCAATATATGCCTACAAGGATGCTCCATCCTATAAATAATTGTTATGATACCTTGAATTCTTCCAAATTAGTGAACTGGCCAAGCATGTAAGTCCTATAATAGATATTTTTGATGAAATCCAAGTACCCTAGTTCCTAATTGATGTTGGTGTCTAGAAATGGAGTGAAATTGGGTTGGATCTCAACTTGGTATTTCTCAAATATGGTCAAGTGAGTTAGGGAATGAAAAATAAGTAGGAAAAATATAAACCCAATGATGAACATATACCTCAAATCCGAAGGTTGGGAAACAAATAAATTAGGTCATAGATCTGTTGAAAATTTTGTTCATGTGTTTCCAAGGCTTGTGTGTCTGCTATGTATAACTAGTAAATGATGAGGTTTTGTGCAATGGTGGAGTGAATGACATCGTTTCTTATCCTAAGTTAATGTCATATTTTATTTTATTTATCTCAAGTAGGAAAAGAACACGTGTACATTTTCCCACCTCAATTGTATATATGTGGGTGTCAATTGTCATCCAAAAGGGTGTAAGGGGCTGCCCTATGATTTCTCTAGCTAGATAGGGAGCTATGTCTTTGGTTTTTTCTTGTCCGTGAGCCATTAAGGTGTTTTATCTTGAGTGGGAGATGTTGGAGTATTAATTTTAAAATATTTTATAAATGGAGTTCTTTAAGTTTTGGTGACATGAATAAATCAGAAATTGCAACAATGTTATGCAAATTTGTTGTGAAAGAAATTTGTTTGTTTTATAAGAAAGATATTATTTTTTTGTGAGATTTGATTGTAGAGATGTGTTGGCTAAATTTTTTAAGGGGAAAACAATGTGTTTATGATTTAAATGTCTACAAATGCTTATAATAGGACCAAAATATCCAAATTTCTATTCTAGATTACAAATTTATTTTCATAATTGTAAATTCCTTGGAATAAATGCAAACTAAAATGTTTTTATAATAATATATAAATATAACAATGAAAAATCATATCTAAATATGCAAATAATTATTTGTAGATGGATGCAAATGATAATCATATCAACCTTTCTCCAATGTAAATACAAGTGAATGAAGCTATATATTTTTTGGTTTTTATTTCAAATGATTTAGAAGGAATGGTTATAAAACTAGCTAAATGTAATCTTGAATGAAACTGATATAAATAAACCTAAGATCTCATATTAGTATTGAGAACAAATATATATCCCAAAGACGAGTTTAATCATGTAAGATCCTATAGTTAATCATGTCCTACTTCTTTCTTTCTTTTTTTGGATTGGTTCTTAATTTTTAATAAAAATGAAATTATAGATCTAAATTAGCGAAATAAAATACACACAATAAAATGAAAATCTCAATATATTCTAGGGTGAATAAGAGTTTAGAGACAATTTTAATGTTTCCATATATATGCTACCTCTTTATAGTGTGCTCACTATGACCAAAGAGGGGTGTTGAAATGAAGTTGGTGGAAAGGAAAATTACTTAGATGATAAAAAAATAATCGTAAGTGCTATTTCAGGCTCTAAAGTGATCAAGAGTTCAGGCTTGATCCCTTTTATAAATTACTTTAACTTTCCTCCATTATCCATGCACAAAACCTTTATTATTTTCTCAGCATGATTATCTACCAGTACCTTAAACTTGTAATTTTTTTGAACACATAAGACTTTTTCTTGAGATAATATAGTTAAGTCTTCCTACAATAATCATTCATGAAAGACACAAAATACTGAATTTCCATGTGAGGTCACCTTAAAAATTCAATGCAAATCACTGTATTGTATTAACTAAAAAAATCCATTTTTATGAGAAATATATGTGGGAACTTTACTTTGGTTTGGTGGTTTGTTTAACATATATATAATGTTCACAAAAGTCAAATTATGAAATAAAATTCAAAAGAACTTGTCTCATGCCTTTTGATTTCAAGGCACGTAACCTTTTTCTTAATATGGTCCATCCTTTCATGCCAAAGCAAGGCCTTTTCCTCTAAAAGAAATTTTTTAATATTTTCCATATTGTGTTGTCTCGATATTAACCTAGCGGTTTTAATTTCTCCCACGAGAGCTCGTTGAGGTTATTTTTCCTTCGCCATATTTTTCGTAGTTTCCATGAGAGAGAGAAATCCTTTTTTCTCTTTTTGTGTTCCTTGAGATATCACTTAAGTGAGCACTCTTCCACTTCCACATCCACCTTCTAGGTCCCTACAATATGTCTTAGAGAAGGTATCTCATTTTCCCTATGGCCCCCAAACATTATGATATGTGTGTGAGTAGAATTCTTAACTACCTCATCCCAAACCCCATGAGATGTCTCTGGGTAGATATTTCAACTCACTACTTCCCCTATACTCAATGAAATGTCTTTGGGTAAACATATCAACTATATCCTACTATGATCCTAAGATGTCTTTAGGGTGACATTTAGAGAGCACTGTGCCTCCCAAATTGTATAAATTTTCTCTAGGGTGACATATTTGGTTCAATATTTCTCAAATATTTTCAAAATATCTCATAGGAGAATTTTCATCAATATCTCTTGGAGGATACATCTCTCAAGATGTCTTTGAAGAGACATCCCATCAAAAATGTCTTCAATGAGACGTTTAATCAAGATGTCTCCAAGGAAAAGTATCATCAAGATCACTTCAAGGACACATTTCATCAAGGTGTATTTGAGGAGATATATCATCCCATTTCATGGAGTTTTTCATCTTTGAATCTAATTGCAAATAGATTTTTTCCATGATTTTTTCTGATCTAGTACTAGTATACTATTCAAGACCTACTTCCTCTAAAACAACACAATTGTTGTGTACACATAGTGTCATGCTTCCATTAATTTTAAATAGAGTCCTTGTACACACTCCCCTTTCCAAAACCAAAGATTCACACACCATTTTACACTCATTTTTATTGAATGAGGATTGTACCCCAAACATCATTCATCTTTATCATCGAAATAAGATTTTTTTCAAAGAATAATATATGCAAAATGCTAGGAAGTCTTGATCATCCCATCTCTAAAATTCAACTTCATTTTTCCTCCCCCAAAAATCCTGTAGGTTAATTTATCACCTAGAAAGAATTTATTTCCACCATACACCTCATATTTAGAAAATCATTCCCTATGAGGGGTCATGTGGAATGAAACACTTGAATCAATTGACTATTTAATAATATAGGCATAGCCTCCTTCATTTGTGCTTACACCTTCATCTTCATCTTTGCAATATAGGAATATTTTCCTTAATATTTCATTTTTTATTTCCCTTTTCACCTTACAATCCTTCTTAAAGGGCCTTGTTTTAACATAGCTCCAACACTTTTTTATATTTTTTGATCTAGACTCTTGGATATATTCTAGACTTAAAGATTTTATCTATTGATATTTTCTTGTCACCTCTCGTTTTCTCTTTAACAAAAATATAGAGTTTAATTAGAATGATATTCATCAGAGAAATTCCTCCTCATCACTTTAGATAATAAAGTAATGATTATTTTCCCAAGATTCAATGTTTTAGTAGTACCGGTAATAGCCATGGTCACCAAATCTTACCAAGTGTCTAACAAAGAATAGAGGAGTAATAAAATTCTCCTCATCATCCATATTCACATCTATGTACAAGAACTAAATTTGTTAGAGAATTAAATTCCTTTAGGTTTTTTATAACCCTAGTCACCATCATTCATCCACAAAAATTAAATATTTTCTTTCTAGATAAAAATTGCTCACCAAATATTTGTCTTAATTATGTGTTCCGAGCTTATCCCACAACTCCTTTGTTATTTTCTCAATAGAAACATTCAATAAAACTTTAAGTCACAAACAAATAACCTAATACTACTCTTGGATTTCCTATCAATCTTGTCCACTCATCTTATTTCAAATTTCAGGGAGCCATGTGTTCACAACATTCCATTTATATTTGTTTGTCAAAAGATCCTCCTTCATGAGATTCCACAACTCAATTTTTTTCCATTAAACTTGTAAATCCCAAGTCTTGTGCTTCTATCCATATTAGAGATTCTACCACAAACCAATCTAGAACTCACAAATTGTTTGAACCAAAGCAAGTAGAAACCCCACCAAGTTTTCAACCTTGGCTTTGATACCAACTGTTCGATTTTAAGCACATGGAACCAATAAACCAAACTAGAAAACAAAAAAACAAGTAGATTTGACATTAGGTAAAGCATGTAAGAGAATACTAACATATTTTTTATCCTAGTAAAACCCTTGCATGAGTAAAACCTAGTAGAACTTTGCTACTTACATATTAAATTAAACCAACTCCAAATACAATAACCAACATACAAAGCTCTAAACTTCAAGAATTAATTCCTTTTATGACGACGCTCACAAAGCAAACATGTAATTTTATAACCAAATATTATCATATAATTAGACTTTATTAGACAACAAACTCAAGTATTAAAATGATACTTTAAAGTATATCCACTATGTTTTAAAATGAACTCCATCTACAAAATAAATTATCTTTCACCATTTTTGGTTGTTTTTGCATTCACCCAGTTGATGCCAAAAATAGCATGGATTCCTACATGGTGCTACATGGAATCTAGGGCAAAATGCTAACATATACAACCCACCAAAAGTACCATCTCCGCCACCTCTATAAATAGAATGCCATCCACCATTGGTATCAATCGAGTCTCACATTATTATGTAAAGATACTAGACATTATGGTTCAACACAATAGATCATTGTGTATATTATTAGACATAAATTCATCTAATATAAACTTAATTTTCCCTCAATATTCAAACAAGAACTCAACCATGGAAATAATGTGTATGTATTAAGGGAAATAAGACTCCATTTTCATGCTCATAGATCAATAAGAGAGGTGTACATATAGGGGAGTGCTAAGTAACTCCTATGCATAACTAATGATTAATAAGAGGATTAATTTTCGAAAGGGGAATGTAACTCCTATGACACACACTTACGCATATGAAAAATTCCATCATTCACATTCCATCTAAAATCTATTTCTCCTTTTTGCATTTGTATGCACATGTAATTATCCATTTTCCCTCGAAAACATCACTCAATGTTCCTCTCATATGATATTGGAAGAAAAATTATTCCATAATGACGGCCCATAACCTAATACAAATATCTACAGAATGATACAATAGGCCATAACTATAAGAAAAAATAAGTATGCACTCAACCTTTTATCTGTGGCTTCTTGATTGGTGATGAGATTATTGGTGAGTTTTTTTGATCCACAAAGATCCCATAAGGGATCAATCATTATCGATTGTAAATACCTCGATAGTGAAAGAGGGATGAAGCCAATATTATTCCCCTCAAACCTTGACACTAAGCCTAATAAATACGGTAAATATTTCGACCTTCAACATACATACATACATACATACATACATACACGGTCAACTCATATTTATTTTATAAGGCATTTTATGTGTTTATTTTTTCCTTTCACTTTTTCTATATGTTTTCAACTTCTTGTTCCATATACATTTTTCTTCTAGGTGAAAGGTTTTTACATTTAAAAACAAATTTTTTCTAGCATATATAAAATAAAAGACAATAAACAAGTATCACAATTTATTCAACTATTATCATTTCCGCCTTACTCTTTATATTAATAAGTCTATATATCTAAATATATCTTATGATATTATACTATTGGAACTGACCTTATTTATTTTTTAATAGAAGAGAGTTACATTAGCAATGGCGACTGGAAAACTCACGGTCCCACAAAACACTACGTAGGCAACAAAAAACACCCATAGGGCAACCAAAGAGCACATGAACTACAACATAACGTAAATCACTAGGCACATGCCACCGCCACCTCTGCCATCGCAGATGATAACATATCTTATGATACTATTAATAAAATGATCTTTTATTATAATGCTATAAATTAAATTTTATTATTATTGTCGTAGGAAGTATAACTATAGGTTTCACAATTTCTTAACTAGTTATTATTATTCATAATTTTTAACCAATTAGGAACTATTAATATTTTCATAAACAAATAAATAGTTATGACATTAATAAATATTAGTTAAGTTGCACATTTTTTAACAAAATAATTGTAAAAATACATTTATCTTCAAACTAATTGGCTTATAAATTTTCAAGTTATTCATGCCTTCAACACTATCAAGGAAAACATGATGTCATTTGATGTCATGTCATATATTTTTGTCCTTTTTATTTAATAACTTGTAATAAAAGCTACTTGTACACACGTGTGAACACATATTTCATTTTCATTTTTGTTGGCAGGAAACGTTCTGAGGCACTTGGTAGGTTTCCAAACTATTTTAGTCATTATTTTACATGCACAATTCCTTTTCTGGATACAATTACCCTATTCATCTTGGAAAAAATATTAGAATTGGAGGCTAGATTAGATAAAGAAGAACAACCTAGACTCTTCCACTTTCTATTTAACGTCACTTGCACAATTTTCTCTTTCAAACATCTGCAACTCTCAGGATTTGAGCTAGATTCGCCATTTATGGGACAAGATGATTGTTTGAGTTTCTTGCATGAATTAACTCTCCATTTTCTTCCTGGCGTGTAGTCTTCATTGTCTATGCTGATAATTATAGAAATACGGTTTAATCAAGTTATTTATTCTATGTTAAGATTAAAGAAAAGGTGGAATATGCATTTGACCATTTACAGGAAATGGCGACATGACCTTGAGATTTGACAAGGAAAAATCTACTCTTTACCTTCCTGTCATTAAATATATGGAAGCACTGAAACTGTTGTGAGAAAATTGATGGCCATGGTGCCATTTCTACCATCATAATTACGGGTGGTCTCTTGCTACATTGGTTTACTGAAGAGTTTGATTTACACATAATAAGATACAACTCTGTTGAGGATGGCCAAGAGTTTTTATATCCACATGGGAAACGATGCACATGTGGCTCACTTATGGGAGGGTCTTTGCAAGGGCATGGCCATATATTCTCTTCCATCACTCAAAGATCTGAAGAAGGAAATTATGGAGTGTTACACATGTTGGCAAAATTTAGTGCCAAAACAACCAATATAGGGGAAAACAAAACCACAATAGAAAAACACACACAATATATATATATATATATATATATATATATATATATATATATTACATTCAATTAATTAATTAATTAATTTTACAATCTCAGATCTGCGGCTCTGTCTTTCTTTTGTTTCTCTTCTTGTGTCTTATGCTTTGTTTATTTTTCTTACAAAAATTCTCTATGCTGCTGCACATATCTTCTCTCTATTTGTATATTGCCCTTCCTGTATTTTATTCTTGTTGTATATTATGTTGCTGCATATATATCTCCTTGTTATATATATTCCCCCTTCACTATATTCGCTCTCTATATTTTCCCTGTTGCTATATTCTCCTCTGCTTCTATGTGCTGCTGAATGAATAATAATATTCTCCTTTGTTTTCTTCTTCTTTTTATGATGTAATTTTTTTGTTATAATTTTATATTTGTTCCTTTTTTCTACCTTTTCCGAGCGCGCGCGTGTGTGTGTGTACACACACACAGAAAAGGTAGAAAAAAGGAAGAAATATAAAATTATAACAAAAAAATTACATAAATATGTAGCAACATAAAAACCCAAGAGTTTCATGTTTGTGCGGAGGATTTTGTTGGGGGTTCAGCGGAATGCTGCCACATGGAAAGGTGCAAAGGCAGGCAAAGGAAATACAATGACCAAAATATTAATTCCCCGACATCGAGGTGGTTTTGAGTAGGGGAAAATAGGATTAAACAAAGAGGGGGCTCAAGATTATCTACCAAAATTAATTCTAACACTCCCCCCTTAATCTTAGGCTGACAAAAAATTCATACAAAACTAATTTTTAATTTCTGGTGTTAGGCGGTCCATCTTTGATGCCCAAATTTTGTCTCAAATGCTCGAACCTTTCCTTTGACATAGGTTTGGTAAATATTTTAGCTAACTGCTGCTAACATGACTTACAAAAGTTTTAGGTTGATTTATCATTTCTTAACCAGTTTACGAATAAATTGATACCTGATTTGTAATATGTTTGTTTCTTCCATGAAAAATATAGATTTTTAGATAATGCGATTGAAGGCATATTATCACAGAAAATAACAGGACCTCCTTGTTTATCTTTCATGTAAATTTTAGAGGATTATACTTCAGACCATATCATCTGAAAAGTACAACTGAGTTTGTTGCAATGTACTCTTCTTCAGGAGTATATAATGAAACAACTAACTATTTCATTTGAAGCCCATGAAATGGCTCTTAATCCAACATTGAACACATATATCAAATTTTTTTTTTCTACCATCAAGGCTTCTTTCCCAATCAGTGTCTTTATATCCAACTAATTGAAAATCATCATTATTAGCAACATATAAAATTCAAAAAATTCCTTCTCTCCATTCGCATATCTCAAAATAATATTTCATTCTTGTCAATGTGTCTCTTTTGGTGTTTCTATGCAAATCTAAAAATCAGACTAACTGCATACATTATATCTGGTCTTGTTGCAATTCAAATACATCGAGACTTCAAACCATGCTTTTGTACCTTGCAGGATTCTACATTGTTGTTAAAATCAATCATTGGTCAATTTCAAACTTAATATCTAGTAGGTGTAGATGTTGGTTTGTTATCAAATATTATGAATCTTTGCAAACATTTCATTTGCATAATTTTTGTGAGAGACAAATATGCCCAGCTCTGTTTGCTTGAATCTCAATGCCAATAAGATACCTCAACAATCCCAAATCAGTCAATCTCAAATTAATTTGTTCATGGATTATGTAAATTCATCTATAACCCCACTTGCATTTCTAGTAAATATTTAAATCATCTACATACCAAAACAACAATTAAAATGTCACCATTGTTTTTGCTTTGTTGTAGAGTGTGGGGCTCACTTCTGCTTTTGCTAAAGTCATTACTAATAAGATATGAATTTATCCTACTATACCAAAATCTTGATACTTTGTTTGGGTCCATAAAATGACTTTCTTGAGCTTTGTATACCTTTCTTTCATGCCCTAGATATTTCATAACTATGTGGTTGTCCCACATATGACTTCTTCTTCTAATAATCCATTCAAGAAAGATAATTTAACATCTATTTCATGGACCTTCCACTTATGATGAGTAAGCTACGGACAATAATTAATATCTCATTGAATTTCTATCCTTGTCTACTAGAGAAAATGTCTCATTATAATCACTTCCAAGGACCTTTTGTTTGTAACCTTTGACAACCAATATTTCCTTGTGTCCTTTCAATTATTCCTTCAGGAGTAGTTTTGGTTTCATAAAACTCACTTGACTCCAATGACTTCCATTCCTTCAGCAAGATCTACTAATTCCAATGTTTAATTATTTATCTATTATATGCATTTATTAATCCATTGTCTTCATACCATTTATTATCTTTAATTGCTTCCTAAAAATAAATAGGATCATCTGTCGTAAAATAAATCAAAATTAATTATTTCTTCTTCATTTTATTCATACCTTAATTGTTCATAATTATCTTGTACACTCCTCATTCTTCCTTACTGCTAGAAATGAATCTAGATGATGATGAAGATGCTTCATTTGTCTAGTCCTTGTATTCTTTATTGTTCTTATTCCATTTGAATATTCATCCCTTTGTGAGATAGGTGTCCAACTTGGTATATTGTTTACTCTGCCATCTACTGGTTCATCAAAAATTATAGGTGTATCTGCCACTTCTTGTGGCTGTTCCAATTCTTGTGCATCTTCCCAAGATGCTTCCTCAATGAATTGAACATCCCAAATTGATTATCAATATCCTTTGTAACTAGATTATCACAATTTGTAAGCTTTAGATTACTCACTATATCCAATAAAAATGCACTTATGTCCTATGTTATCCCATTTTGATCTTCTTTTCTTTGGTACATGTGAGCATATGCCACACACCCAAAAACTCTCAAGGTGTGCAACACTTGGATTTCTTTCACTCCATGTTTCTTGAGGTATTTTTTTCCTAACACTCCTTGTAGGAAATCTAGTAATTAGATATACTTGTTCTCACCAACTTGCTTCAACCCAAAATCCTTCTGGACAATCATCTTTCTTTGACCATGATCTTCTTGCCATTTCTGTCAATAGTTCTATTATTTCTCTCTGCTACACCATTTTGGTGAGGTGTATGATCTTATTATGAATTTTTTTTTGATCCCATTATCCTTACTAGAATTTTAGAAAACTCATTTGATATATATTCTACCCCTCTATCAATTCTCAATGTCTTTGTATAATGGCCAATATGATTTTCAAACCATGGCCTTGAACTGTTTGAATACTTCAAATGTCTCTGATTTATTTTTTAAGAAAATAAACCCATGTCCTTTTGCCGAAGTCATCTATTAAAAGTAATGAAATGCACACTTTTAGACAAGGAGAGAGTTTTTAAGGGACCACACAAATCTAAGAGTGTATCAAATTAAGATGTGAGATTTTCTCTCCAAGATTTTCATGATGGCAAAATACATTTCTGTGTTGTTTCTCTAATATGCATAGCCTCAAAAACCTTATATGGTTGCTCGATAAGAAGCAGTCCTCTAACAATTTACTTATTAAAAAGGACATAGAATATCCACCATAACTCAAATGTCCATACCTGAGATGCTAGAGAGTGGATTGATTAATAGCTATATATTTTTGAATCACTACTGCATCGATCCTACTGCAGTTTGTGTTCTCAACAAAAACATTCTATTTTATGTCAGATACACAACTACAATTAACCTATTGCTTCCATGTTTATCATATAAAAAATCATTCTCCATTTTCAAAACTTCACCCTAGATCCATTTTGGATAGGTTATCCAATGCTTAGAAGGTTATACTTAAACACTGGACATATAGAATTACATTATGTTATATTCTTTCTTGTCTCCTTACTTGGTGAGAATGGATACAATGAATTTACCCATCACATGAAACTTATTTCATTTGTTCCCATATTCACTTCAAATCTAATTTCTTAATCTATATTACCGAACATTTCCTTTATTTCCACATATATGGTTACCGCAAGCACTATCCAAATACCATACTTGCTTGTCTTCCTTTCTCAACTACAATTACAAGTTAGAAAGAAAAAATCTTCTCTTTTCATTCTTCTACTGGTTCAAATTGGCTTAGCATTAGAGAAACTTGCATTGTGATTATGATTTCTCAAGCCATATTATTTTTTTTTGCATTCACAAACATAATTTCTAAACTTTTTTGTAGTAATAGCATTGCACATTTTATTTTTCATACATTTGTGTGGAATCACCTTTGAAAGTGTTACTACTCCTCCCTCTACATCTTCATCTTGTATGTTGATGTTGATGATTTTATCTTCCACCTTCTTGTTTGTTGCTAAATATTCCTCTTCCTCTATTATATTCTCCTCTTCCCCATACCTCTAAAATTTGTGATTTGTTTTGAAGGATTTTTCATTGGAGGAGTTGGTGGATCTACTAATCCTTTATTCATGGGTTTACAAAGAACACCATCATCTCATCAACTTTCATTTGTCTCAAGTCCTTATACTCCTCTATTGCAATCACAATTGGATCATATGTGGTTGGAAGGATCATCAATACCTTCTCTATGATTCTATGATCTTCAACCACATCTCCATTATTCCTCATATGATTGACTATGATAATTGTTATTGTTAAAAAATCATTTTAGTGATTCTTATTCTATAATGAGAAGGGTCTTAAAGTATCTCCTCAAAAAATTTACAGTATGACTACCTTCACCTTGTCCCCACTTTCCTTGATAACCATTCTGAAAGGTATCCCATACTTTCTTGGAATTTATAGTTGTTGCTATTCTTGGGAAAAATTGAATCAGTGACTAGAAATATTGAATATAGCTTAAATGCCTTTGCATCCTTTCTTCTATTTTCCTTCAAATAATTATATCTGAGCTTGTTTGAGTGAATTGAATGTAGCTTGATCTACTTCCTTTACATATCATCCATGCAACTAGTTCCCATAGCTCTTGAGATGAGAAACAATGTATAAATTTTAATGCACCAAATTTCATAGTTCTTCCCATCTAATATTGGGGTTTTTTGCCATGCGTTGTCTGCTACTAGAATCCATTAAAACTCAACCCATGAAATGAAAGCTCAAGCCCATGAGCTATTGGGACTTTTATTCACTCCGATACTATTTTTTTTGAACAAAATTTAGTGCCAACTGCAGACCAACACAAGGAAAGACATAAGAAAACCAAAAAACATAAAAATATATCTATTATATTTTATTTATAAAATAAACTTTTATAAGATCTGAGCGGTATGGCTCTATGTATTCTTTTCATTCTTTTTTTTTTCTTTTCTTTTATCCTAATTTTTGTTTCTTTTTCTTACAAAAAATTATCTGTGTTGTTGCACATATATTATCTCTATTTCTATATTCCCATTCTTGTATTTTCTTCTTCCTGTATATTATGCTGCTGTATATATATATATATAGGGGGAATTTATAACAGAGATATATATATATATATACATATATATATACATATATATATATATATATATATATATATATATATGTATATATATATATATCTCTGTTATAAATTCCCCCTTCACTATATTCGTTCTGTCTTTTCCCTTTTGCTATAGCCTCCTCTGCTTCTATGTGCTATTGCATGAATAATATTATTCTCGTCTATTTTCTTATTTTTATGCTGCTGCATATCTATGTATTTTTTGTTATAATTTAATATTCCCCCCTTTTTCTACCTTTTCCGTATACACACACACACACACACACACACAGCCTCTTCGATCCAGTTGGCTTAACACAGATCCGACGCTATCTTTAAAAGAAATTAAATTCGGTTGTTTCACGTACGTGGGGAGGATTTTGTCGGGGTCAGCGGAATGCTGCCATGTGGAAAGGTGCAAAGGAAGGACAAGGAAATACAACAGAAAAAATATTAATGCCTCGACAATGAGGTGGTTGTGTTTCACCGGATTCTTAGAAAATTAATGAAACAGATAGGGGTAGAAGGCCAAGGATGAATACCTATTTGTAATGTTGGTTGAGGGTTGTGTGTGCATTTTGATTTCCTGATCCAAGTTGATTGTGAGAGCCCCCTTTTGGCTAGGAGGAACTACATGTAAATGCAAAACAAAACAACTAGATAGAATTAAACAAAACAATGAGTGGACTGCCTAGCGGAAGCTAGATCTGGGAAGCGTGATGCTTCCTAAATAGGCTGTCAATCCACTTTTTATATAACAATATTAATTCTAGTCAAATCATACATGAAGTCAATATCCTATTGAAATTGAAACGATTTAGGTATCTCGCACAAAAAATAAGAAAGGTTAGGTAAAAGATGATTGAGGTCAAAATGGGTCAGGTAATTGGTTGGTGTTGCATTGCAGGTCTGGTACAGAATCTGGCTAAGGTCTGGTAAAGATTAGAAATGGTTCTGGGCTATTGGGAAGTGGGCATTAGCTCGCTAGTTTGAGGTATATTACTAGACACAGTAATCGATGTCGAATGGATGACCGATGCTGGTCAGGTAGAATGACCGACGTCCATAGGGGAAATTAGTAAAAACACTCAAAAATTGTTTTTTAGACTCTCTGTGATTGCACAGAGGATGGAAATGGTGAGGGTGAGGTCGTAAAATGGCCTTGCAGGCTTAGAGATGATTAGAAGGGGGTGAAGGCAGGTGAAAGGGCTAGGTATGGTAAGGTGATAGGTTGGTAGGAGGAGGGGAGTGTACGAACATGAGAAGATAAATTAATGAGATGAATAATAAATCTTATTGGAATAAAATCGAAATAAATGAAGAGATGTTAGGTACTTACTGAAGAGTAGGTTTGGAGAATGCAGGTGATGAGGATGGTGATGGAAGAGATCTAGAGAAAAGAGATGTTGTGTTCATGTTGTGGCAGTTCAAACTTTCGTGCTTCTCTGTGTGAATCCATGACCATGAAGAAGATGATCAATGTCAATGGTTGTTGGTAGTGATCCCGTATGTTTTCCTTTCCCTGAGTGCTACAGAAATTTTGATTGCTCCAAGTCTCTGTTTGTATGATAGGAAAATGATTTTGGAAATGTATTTAACCTAATTGGTGATGGTTAGGGGACTAGCGATGGTTAGGGGACCAACCTTGGTTGAGATATAACTGGCCTCGGTCAAGGCGGGAATATCTAGGTTGGCCAAAAATAGTCAGATTGTTGCTATTTTTGGCGAGATCTCCAACCTTCTTCCGAGTCTCGAGTGATGGATCCCAAGAAAGATAAGTATGAGTTATTTTTAGGTTTTTTAATCTTGGAGTTTGATTCTATGGTTTAGACTAGTCCTAGTTGGTGTAGTGATAGAGCTTGAACTTGGTCTTAAGTCATTAGATTAGGTTTGATTGGGTCATTTTGGGGATGGTGGCTAGGTGAGGTGGCTGGGGTGAGGTTCGTTAGTGAGGATATTTACGAATTTTAATTAAGATAAATTATACAAATTAAAATGTGCACTGGGGATATGAATGGGTAGGATATGGGTTAATATTAATTCACATGTGTGTTTAATTGAAGTCGTGACCCAATTTTGGTGTCCTACATTTGCCCCTTTTTTGTCATGTATCTTAGTATTGGGTCAGCGATTCGGTAACAAAATAGGAAGTGGTGCCCCAAATATAGGTGAGAGTTGGTTTCCCCAAGTTAGTGCTGAAGGTGATCCCCCTCGGAACACTCGGATCTGAATGAAGTGTGGATACAAAATTGGTTGAGATTTGGTTTGATAAAATGGGTAAGTGTATGAAAGTGAGGTAGGTGAGTTTATAGGTAAGGGTATGGGCACTTTGGGTAATGGGTAATGGGTAAAGGGTCACCCATGGCCAACCAAACGAGCACATGAACTACAAAAATAACGTAAATTACTAGGCACATAGCCACCGCCACCTCGCCATCGAGATGATAACATATCTATGATTAATATTAATAAAAATGATTCTTTGTATTTTATTATGCTATAAATTAAATTTATTATATTGTCGTAGGAAGTATAAACTATAGGTTCCCAATTTCTTAACTAGTTATGTATGATTCATAAATTTTAACCAATTAGGAACAGTAATATTTTTCCTAAACAAATAAAAAAACATAATAGTTATGACATTATAAATCTTAGTTAAGTTGTCACTTTTTTTAACAAATAATTGTAAAAATACATTACTTCAAAACTAATTGGCTTATAAATTTTCAAGTTATTCATGCCTCCAAACCTATCACGGAACACATGATGTCATTTGATTCATGTCATATTTTTTCGTACATTTGTATTTAATAACTTGTATAAAAGCCTACTTGTCCACACGTGGGAACACATATTTCATTTTCATTTTGTTGGCAGGAAACGTTTGAGGCTACTTGGTAGGTTTCCAACTTATTTTAGTCATTATTTTACATGAACAATTCCTTTCTGGGGATACAATTAACCCTATCATCTTGGAAAAAAAATATTAGAATTGGAGGCTAGTAGTAGATTAGATAAAGAAGAACACTAGACTCTTCCATTATATTAAGTCACTTGCAACAATTTTCTCTTTCAAACATCTGGCAACTCTCAGGATTTGAGCTAGATTCGCCATTTATGGGACAAGGGATTGTTTGAGTTTCTTGCATGAATTAAAAAACTATCCATTTTCTTCCTGGCGTGTAGTCTTCATTGTCTATATGCTGATAATTATTAGAAATACGGTTTTAATCACGTATTTATTCTATGTAAGATTAAGAAAGGTGGAATATGCATTTGACCATTAAGGAAATGGCGAATGACCTTGAGATTTTGACAAGAAGAAAAAATTCTACTCTTTGACCTTCCTGTCATTTAAATATATGGAAGCACTGAAAAACTTGTTGTGAGAAATGATGGCCATGGTGCCATTTCTACATCATAATTAACGGGTGGTATCTTGCCTACATGGCGTTTACTTGAAGAGTTTGATTTACACATAATAAGATCATTGTGGGATGGCAAGAGTTTTATATCCAAATGGGAAACGAGCAATGTGGCCTCAATTATGGGAGGGTCTGTGCAACGGGCATGGCACATAGATTTCCTTCCATCACTCAAAGATCTGAAGAAGGAATTTGGAGTGCGACCACTTACACATGTTGGCAAAATTTAGTGCCAAAACAACCGGAAGTGATAGGGGAGACAAAAACAAAAACCCAAAATAGAAAAACACACCACAATATTATATATATAATATATATATAATATTAATATATATATTACATTCAATTAATTAATAATTAATTTGACATCTCAGATCTGCGGCTCTGTTCTTTCTTTTTTGCTCTTCTGTGTCTTATTGCTTTGTTTTATTTTCTTACAAAAAATTCTCTATGTGTTGGCAAATATATTCTCGCTATGTATTTGCACTCCTGTATTTATTCTTTGGTTATATTATGTTGCTGCATATATATCTCATTGTTATATATAATTCCCCACCCTTCCTAATTCGCTCTTATATTTACTGTTGGCTATATTCTCCTTGTTCTATGTGTTGATGAAGGAAAAATAAATATGCTCCTTTGTTTTCGTTTCTTTTTATGATTGTAATTTTTTTGTTATAATTTTATATTTGTTCCTTTTTTCTACCTTTTCCGAGCCGCAGCGCGTGTGTTGTGTACACAAACACAGAAAAGGTAGAAAAAAGGAAAGAAAGAAAGAAGAAATAGAAAGAGCAGATAAAAATTTTTAGCAACAAAATCAAATAGTAAATAAATATGTAGCAAACATAAAAAACCCAAGAGTTTCATGTTTGTGCGGCGGATTTTGTTGGGGGTTCAGCGGAATGCTGCCAAATGTGAAAGGTGCAAGGCAGGCCAAAGGAAATACAATGACCAAAAATATTAATTCCCCGACACGAGGTGGTTTGAGTAGGGGAAAATAGGATTGAAATAGGATTAAACAAAGAGGGGCTCAAAGATTATCTACCCAAAAAATTAAATTCTAACAATCCCCCCTTAATCTTAGGCTGACAAAAAAATTCATACAAAGAATTTTAATTTATGGTGTAGGCGGGTCCATTCTGTGATGCCCAAATTTTGTCTCAAATGCTGCGAACCTTTCCTTTGACATAGGTTTGGTAAAAATGTCACTAACTTGCTGCTCTGGACTTGAAACTGTTCTAGACTCAATTTTCTCCTTTATCAAACAAATTAACGGAATAAAATGATATCTAATGCAAATGCTTGCCCTTGGCCATGAAAAGTGGATTGTTAGACAATGAAATTGAAGACATATTATCAAAAAATAAGAGAAACTACTTGATTGTTTTCATGCAAATGATGAGAGGATTCTACTTAAACCATCTCATCTGCAAACGACTGAGTTTGCTTTTGCAATCTACTATACTTTAGTTGTGGACCATGAAACACCCGACTGTTTCATTTAAGCCCATGACATGGCTCTTGATCAACATTGAACACATACATAGATGCTGATCTTCTATATCAAATGCTACATGCCCAATCACTATTGGTATCTAAACTAATGGGAAAAATCATCATTATTAGCAACATATTATGATCCAAGATTTCTTGTGCCATTAAAAACCTCAAAATATGTTTTCCGTCTTACGGTGTTTTGGATCTCCTTTAAATTTCTATGCATGCTAGAAAATAAAAAACTAACTGCCTAATTATATATGTTATAGTTGATTCTCAAAGACATCGAGCTTCCTCCCATGATTTTTACTTGTAGTGTTAGGGACTTCACATTAAGTGCAATCATCTTTGGTAATTTCAGACTCTACATTCAATTAGGTGTATATGTTGGTGTTGTCACATTCTAATATTTACAAAATTTCCTTTGCCATACTTTGCGTGAATTACATGCAGAAAAGTAGTTCAAAAATCCCAACTCAGTATCTCAAACTCTTCTTCATGTCGGATTAAATTTCATACTATAACCCCACGTGCAGTTCAAAGTAAAATTAACTCTTATACATAAAAAAAATAAAATAACATTGCAACATTGTTTTTTTTGATGTTGTTAGAGCTGTGGGTAAATACGTGCTGTGTAAAGCCATTATGATAAGATATGAATCTATTCTATTATACCATGCCCTGGGTATTTTTGAGTCCAATTTACAATGATTCTTGAGTTTGTATACTTTTCTTTCATGATCTAGAATTAATAAACAAGTGGCTATCCCACATTACACTTCTTCTTCTAACCACTCCTTCAAGAAAATATGATTTGAAAATCGCATTTACATGGACATTCCATGTGCTGAGAAGCTATGGAAATGAAGTTTCAGAAATTTCTAGATTTCTATTGGAGAAAGTATCAGTATAATCAAATCAGGATTTGTTTGTATCCCTTTGACAACTAAACCTTGCTTTATGTCTTGCAGTTTTCCTTCGGGAGTGTTTTGGTTTTAAAACACGTAAATCTAATAACTTCCTCCTGCTGGATGGAATATCTACTAACTCCCATGTTTGTGATTTAACTATTGCATGGACATTTCTTCATCCTTCTTCATCACCATTTAATATCGTTAATGCCCCTCTTCAAATAAAAGGAATCAATGTGAAATAAACGCAAAAATTAATATTTCATATGATTTTCTTATACCCTTGAGTTTCATATCTCTTAAACAATCCTCATTTTCCCTTGCTACTAGATGAGTCTGATGATGATGAAGAGCTTCATTTGTTGGTCCTTGAATGACTTTGTTGGTTATGCCATTAGAAGATTCACCCAGTGGGGATAAAGGGGGCAAAAATATGGGCGGGAGCAAGGGACCTCACATACCCCACCGCTACTCCCTCTTTTCCGTCCCCTTTCATCTCCCTCCATCCTTCAATTCTATTACGACTCACCATTCGCTTCTCCTCTCCAACCTCCCTGTGATTTTCTCTTTAGTTCCGCTTATATTTTCCTTTACCTTCCTTCACGCTCTTCTTTTACTTGCCATTGCTAGTTCATAAAAAATATAGGTGTATTTCCTTTCTTGTGGATGTTCCAATTTTGGAAGGCATTCCCAAGATGCTTATTTAATGAATATGAACATCTATGGTGATTAACTAATATTTTTGTAACGAGATTTACAATCTATAAGCTTTAGATTACTCACTATACCCAATGACAATGTACTTTACTTCTCTCTCTGGTATCCCCACTTTGATATTTTTCTTTGACATGGCATCTGCCCACACATCCAAAAAAAATATCAAGTAGTCAATACTTGGTTTTCTTCCAATCCATGCTTTTCTTGAGGCGTATTTTTTTCCTCACACTCTTTAGAGGACATCTATTAGTAGACATACTGATGGTCTAATTGCCTTTAGCCCAGTATTCATACGACATTCTCTTGCTGTCAACATGATCCTTGTCATTTCTTGAAATGGTTTATCTTTCTCTCAGTTACAACCATTTGCTTGGAAGTTGTATGCGTTGCGTTGTGAATTGTTTCTGGATCCAGTGTGATTTTTAAGAAGTTTAAAACACTCATTTGATATATACTCCCCCATTTATCTGTTCTTAATGTCTTGATATAATTGGCCAATATGCTTCCAACTAAAGGCATTATTCCTAAATTTTTTAGTATTCCAATGCTCTGATTTTTTTTAAGAAATAAACCCATGTCCTTCTACTGAAGTCATTATGAAAGACATAAAATACCTTCCTTCATCGGGACACCACACAAATCTAAATGTCTTAGCTCAAGAGGGTTGAGCTTTCTCTCCATGATTTCCTGAGGCAAAATAATTTCTATGTTGCTCCCCAAATGCAATGCCCACACACCTTATCTGCTTATTCAATAGGATGAGGAAGTACCTCTAACCATTTTATTATTATTAAAGGACATGCAATGCACCAGAACTCAATGACCCCATTACCTTAACATTGCCAAAGAGTAGATGATCAATGTATATAATTTGAATGCTGCACACCGAAAAATGTACAATTTGCATCCTCAAGGGAAATTTCTATTTGTGTCATTGCACAAATGCAAGGAAAATTTATTTCATTCCACCTTTATCATATAAAAAATGGTATCCATGTGTCCCTAAAACTTCACCTATATCATTTTAAGACAGTGTTGTCTAATGCTTAGTAGGTTATAATTCAACCCCAAACAACACATAGAAAACATTATGTATATTTTTCTTGTCTCCTTGCTTGGTGAGAATGATACAATGACTTTACCCATAAGCAACTTTTCATTTATTCCCCATCGTTACTTAATTATGATTTCTTCCTCTTATCGGATAAACATCTTTATTTCCACAACGTTATGGTTTCCTGTATGCACTATCCAAATACCATATTTGAGTTTCTTCCTTTCTTAGCTACATTGCAAGTTAGAAAGAAATTTCCACTCTTTTCATTCTTATCAAATTCATATTATTTGTGTTAGCGAATATTACATTATGATTATATTTCTCAAATCATATTCTTTCTTTCTACATTCACTAGCAAATGCCCATTTTTTTTGTGAGTTGTCCCAAGTAATAGCATTGAACATTTGATTTTTCATACCTTTGTGTAGAACCACCTATGGAAGAGATGCTCCTCCCTTCCTCTTCCTCTGGTTTTGCAGCTCTGATGATTATGGTCTCCCACCTTCTTGTTGGTTGCTAATATTCCTCTTCTTCTATTGTATGCTCCTCTCCCACGCCTCTAACATTTGTGTTTGTTTTTTAAGGCTTGCTCATAGAGAGTTGGGGATCTACTCATCCTTTGTTTCTGGTTTATGTAAAGAACCCATTAGCATCATTAACTTTCATTTGTCTCGATTCCTTTAGAATCCTCTATTGCAACCACAATTGGATCAAATCTGGTTGGAAGGATCCTCAATACCTTATCTATGGTCTCAACCATATTCTCCATTAGTCCTCATTTGATCTGACTATAATCATTGTTCTTGTGAAAAAATATTTTATTGATTCTGATTATTTCATGAGAAGGGTCTCAAAATATCTCCTCAACATCTGCAATCTAATTATCTTCACCTTGGCACCTTCACTTGATATGCATTTTGGCAAGGTTATCCCATGCTTTCTTAGTAGTTTATAGTTGTTGCTATCCTTCAGAAAATGAATCAGTGACTGCATTTTGAATATAACTTAATTCCTTTTCATCATTTTCTTCTATTTTCCTTTAAAGAACTTATGTTTGAGCTTTGGTGTCAATGCATTGAAAGAACCTGGTTTGCTACCTCTACATAACCTCCATCAACTAGTTCCCATAGCTCTTGAGAGGAGAAAAAAAATGTCATTCATTTTTAATGAACCCAATGTCATAGTATTCCCATCAAAATTGGGGTTGTTGACATGAGTTGTTGCTACTAGAAGCATTACACCAACCAAAAAAAAATAAAAGATCAAAACCACGAGCTTATTGAGCCTCTTTTATTTCTGCGATACCAAATTTTTTTGGCAAAAATTAGAAGCCAAAACAGGGGACCAAAAAACCAAAAACACAAAAACAAAAAAAATATATCTTCAATTTACAAAAAAAACGGGTACAATATCAAGACGGGTTGCTCTATTCTTTTCTTTTGTTTCACTTCTATGTCCTATTTCTGTTTTCGTTTTCTTACAAAAAATTTTTGTGTTGCCCCACATATATGATCTCTATTTCTATCTTCCCATTCTAATTTTGTCGTTGCTGTAGATTATGCTGCTGCTGCCCTATATATATATATCTTGGGATCATATGCCCCTGCACGCAGGCGTGTCGCTAGTCTTTTCGCATTGGCTATAGCCGCATATGGCTTCTATGGCAGTGCATGAATAATATTATTTCTGTTCTTTTCTTATTTGGTGCTGCTGAATCTAGGGATTTTTGGTTCCGATAAGGGAAGAGGACCCCAAGGGGGCGACCCGGTGCCGGATACAACACAAAAAACAAAAAAAAAAAAGACGACAACCTTTGTATATCCTCCATCACGCCTCGACCCTATGCTTTTCCTACCCCGTTCCCGCCCGCCCTCCCCTCTCTTCTATCGACTTTCGCATTCGCATCCGTTGGCTTAAACACAGAATCCGACGCTATCGTTAAAAGAAATTAATCGCGTTGTTTTTTTTTGGTTGTTTGTTCACGTACGTGGGGAGGCTTTTGTCGGGGTCAGGGAAACGGAAAGAATGGCTGCCATGTGGAAAGGTTTTGCAAAGGAAAGGCAAGGAAATTACAACAGAAAAAAAATTTAATGCCTCGAATGAGGTGGTGTGTTTCACGGATCTTAGAAGAACAATTAATGAAAACAGATAGGGGTTAGAAGGCAAGGATGAATTACATATTTTGTAATGTGGTTGAGGGTTGTGTGTGCATTTGATTCTGGTGATCCAAGTTGATTGTGAGAGCCCCCTTGGCTAGGAGGACTACATTGTAAATCAAAACCAAAAACAACTAAAGAATTAAACAAAACATAGTGGACTGCCTAGCGGGGAAGCTAGATCTGGGAAGCGTGGATGCTTTCCTAAATAGGCTGTCAATCCACTTTGTATATAAACCAATATTAATTCTAGTCAAATATAATGAAGTCAAAATCCTATTGAATTGAATTGAAACGATTTAGTATCTGCCAAAAAAGAAGAAAGGGGTTAGGTAAAAGAGTGATGGATGCCAAATGGGTCAGGTGGTAATTGGTTGGTGTTGCATTGAGGTCTGGTACAGAATATGGCTAAGGTCTGGTAAAAGATTAGGAAAAGAAAAATGGTTCTGGGCTATTGGGAAGTGGGCATTAGCTCGCTAGTTTGAGGTTATTATAGACAAGTAATTGATGTCGAATGGATGACCGCTGCTGGTCAGGTAGAAATGACCGACGTACATAGGGGGGAATTAGGATTAAAAACACTCAAAAATGGTTTTTTAGGACTCTCTGTGATTGCACAGAGGATGGAAAAATGGTGAGGGTGAGGTCGTAAGTTAATGGCCTTGCAGGCGTAGAGATGATAGAGAAAGGGGGTGAAGGGAAGGAAGGGGAAAAAGGGTGAAAATGAAAGGGCTAGGTATGGTAAGGTGGGTGATAGGTTGTAGGAGGGAGGGGAGTTACGAACATGGAGAAAGGAACAGATAAATTAATGAGATGAATAATAAATCTTATTGGAAAAAAATAGAAATAAATGAGAGATGTTAGGTACTTACTGAAGATAGGTTTGGAGAAGCAGGGTGATTGAGGATGGTGATGGAAGAGGATCTAGAGAAAAGAGCTGTTGTGTGTATGTTGTGGCAGTTCAAACTTTCGTGCTTATCTGGTGTGAAATCCATGGACCATGAAGAAGATGATCCACATGTCAATGGTTGTTGGTAGGTACAGTATGGGGGGTTTTTTTTTGTCCCTTTTCCCTGAGTGTACAGAAATTTTTGATTGCTTCAAGTCTTGTATTGTATGTTGTATGATAGGAAGAATGATTTTGGAAATGTATGTTAATAATTGGTGATGGTTAGGGGAAACTAGCCGATGGTTAGGGGACCAACATTGGGTTGAGATATACTGGCCTCGGTCAAGGGGGGGGAGGGAAATTGGGAATGGGATGGAGGGAGGGAAGGGCAGGGGAGGGAATATATAGGTTGGCAAAAATAGTCAGGGATTGTTGCTATTTTTGGCGAGATCTCCAACCTTCTTCCGAAAGTCTCGAGAGTGATGGATCCCAGAAAGATAAGTATGATATTTTTAGGTTTTTTAATAGGAGGTTAATGCTAGGTTTGACTAAGTCCAGTTGGTTTGATAAGCGAAGACTTTGGGTTTTAGGTCATTAATGAGGTTTGAGTGGAGTCATTTGAGTGAGGGTGCTAGGTGAGGGTGGTGGCTGGGGTGTTGAGGTCGTTAAGTTGCGGATTATTTATAAATTTAATTAAGATAAATTAATACAATTTAAAATGTTGCATGGGGGATATGGAATGGGTAGGAATGTTAATTTAATTAACATGGTTTTAAGGGAAGTAGACCCAAATTTTGGTTGTCTACATTGCCCCGTTTTGTCATGTATCTTGATTGGTAAGCGAGGCTAACAAAAAATAGGAAGAGTGAGTGGTTTCCCCAAATATAGGTGAGCGTGGGGTTCCCCTAGTAGGCTGAAGGTGATCCCCCTCAAACTAGAGTGATGAGGTGTGAGACCAAAATTGGTGAGTGGTTTGATAAATGGGTAAGTGATGAAAGTGAAGGTAGGGCGTTAGTTATAGGTGAAGGGTATGGGCACTTTGGGGTAATGGGTAATGGGGTTAAGGGTCATATCGGGTGGTTGGTAATGGGTTGGGAGTGATATCAAGCACGCACACATATAGATTTCAAAATACGACGCTTTTCTCGCGGACCGTTGAACTCTTTTTTGCCCCCTCAGTACCCAGCCGGTGCGAGGTTACCAGTTAAAGAGCTTTTAAACTCTCATCGTCCCAGGTCGATTGGTTATCAAACCAAGTGAAGTGATTAGGTATCCGAGTACAGGCTATGGTCCCGAAACACAAACTTAGGTTTAGGAGCAGGAACATTTTAGGTATGATCCGGTAGGTACACCAGGTTTTTGTTGGGATATAAATAAACAACACGACCAATAAGAACGGTTAAGCGTCATTAGGCTAAAAACACAGGGTTAATGGCCATCACAAGCTATAATGAGTACACAAGTCAAATGGTCACAAAAAGGTGGAATCAAGAAGGTATCATAGGTCATGGCATGGGGTTTAAGGGGCCGAGGAGGGCGGGTATAGGTTATAAAAAACAAGTCTTAAAGGAATTAAGGAAAATGTATGGGTAATTCGCTTGGGTGGGGTTGTTTTTTGCAATGGTGTTGGTAATGTCACAAGGCATCGATAGTAATGAGTTTTGTTCAAAATGGGAAAAAGGTAGGGTAAAAATGGTTAGTGGTAGGTGGACAGATTCTGGTTAAAGGTTACCGACATTGTCAGGTAGGTGTTTGTTTAGGGTTATAACGTTTTAAAATTCATATTTTACGAAATCATTGTTGTCTTTTACTTTGAGAAAATGCTAGTCTAAGTGACGTGTGTATTTTTCTTGGAGGAAAAAGACAAGGCATTGTACCTGGTTGAGGTGGATGGTTTAAGTGGTTAGGGGACCACTTGGTTTAGATATAACTGGCCTCGGTCAATGGCGGAATATCTAGGATTGTTGGCCAAAAATAGTCCAGATTGTTGCTATTTTTGGCGAGATCTCCAACCTTCTTCCGAGTCTCGAGTGATGGATCCCAGGAAAGATAAGTATGATTATTTTTAGGTTTTTTAATAGGAGTTAATTCTAGGTTTAGACTAAGTCCTAGTTGGTTATGATAAGCTTAGACTTGGTCTTAGGTCATTAATGAGGTTTGAGTGGGTCATTTGAGTGAGGTGGCTAGGTGAGGTGGCTGGGGTGAGGTCGTTAAGTGAGGATATTTATAAATTTAATTAAGATAATTAATACAATTAAAATGTGCACTGGGGGATATGAATGGGTAGGATATGGTTAATTTAATTAACATGGTTTTAATGGAAGTATGACCCAATTTTGGTGTCTACATTTGCCCCTTTTTGTCATGTATCTTGTATTGGTAAGCGATGCTAACAAAAATAGGAAGTGGTTTCCCCAAATATAGGTGAGAGTTGGGTTTCCCCAAGTAGTGCTGAAGGTGATCCCCCTCAAACTAGGAGCTGATGAGGTGTGAGACAAAATTGGTGAGTGGTTTGATAAATGGGTAAGTGATGAAAGTGAAGGTAGGTGAGTTATAGGTAAGGGTATGGGCACTTTGGGTAATGGGTAATGGGTAAGGGTCATATCGGGTAATGGGTAGTGATAATCAAATGCACGCACACATATAGATTTCAATACGGTACCAGGTTAAAGAGCTTGTAAACTCTACATCGTCCAAGGTCGATAGGTTTATCCAAACAAGTGAAGTGATTCAGGTATCCAATGTACATGATATGGTCCGTAAACACAACTTAGGTTAGGAGCAGGAACATTTAGGTATGATCCGGTACACCAAAGGTTTGGTTGGGATAAACAACACGACAATAAGAAAGGTAAGGTCATTAGGCTAAACAACACAGGTAATGGCATCACAAGCTATAATGAGTACACAAGTTCAAATGGTCACAAAAAGGTGGATCAAGGAAGGGTATATAGGTCATGGCATGGGTAGGGCCGAGGTATAGGTAAAATAACAAGTCCTTAAATGCAATTAAGGAAATGTATGGGTAATTTAGGCTTGTGGGTGGGGTGCAATGGGTGTTGGTAATGTCAAAAGGCATTCGATAGTAATGAGTTTTGTTCAAAATGGGAAAAAGGTAGGTAAAATGGTATTGGTAGGTGACCGATTCTGGTTATAAGGTTACCGACATTGGTCATGTCGGGTTAGGGTTATAAAGTTAAAATTCCTTATTTTACGAAATCATTGTTGTCTTTTGACTTTGAGAAAATGACATAGCTAAGTGACTTGTGTATTTTTCTTGGAGGAAAAGACAAGGCATTGTACCTGGTTGAGGTGGAGGTTAAGTGGTGAGAGGAGCCAGGTAGACGGGTCAAAGAGAGCGGTTGGAGACGTGTGATTGGTGGAGGGATTTGAGGTAGATTTCAGCATGAAAAAGGTGGAAGAGGGTTCAGGTTGACCACCAACGCAACAACCAGACATGCCACCACGTAGGTGACACTGTAATGAGGTAGGGGGAATTTTCTAACTTGTTATTTGCTAAAACATTTGGTGAAAAATAAAGAAATTGGGGTGGGAGGTTTTCATTTTGAAATGCGGGTTAAAGGTGGGTACAATTAATGTGGGGAAGGGAAAATTTAGGATAAATGGGATAATAAATGAATATAAGGTAAATTAGGGTGGATCAAGGTAGGTGGAAGGGTAGGTTGTGGTGAATTTTAGGTGAAATGGGTTAGAGGGGATGGGTTTCAGTTTTGGGTTGGCACGATAGAGACCAATGTTGGTCTAGGTTTTTCCGATGTTGGTCAGCTTTGTCCGGTGTCGATCAAGTCTTAAAAGACTGACATCGGTTTAAAGATAACCGATGACGGTCAAGGTGACTGACAACTATTATGGTTTAAAGAAAAACAAAGGTAATAAGGGTTAATGTGGAAGAAAAAGAGGTGGGAAGGGGTAAATGAAGGGTGTATGTAGAGGGATGAGTGTAAAATGTGACTGTGGCAGGATAAGATAGGTAAGTAGGCTAAATAATGTTAAGATGACGGGTCATGATTGTAAAGGGTAGTAGGCTTTTAGGTGAATTAGGTAAATGGGGTAAGCATGATTGATGTGGTTGGGTATGGTTTTGGGGTTAATAGGTATTGGAGGTAATCAGGTCTTAACAATGTTGTGGTTTGTTGGATGCAGGCTAAGGACCGGTTGCGGATGTGGGACAAAGTACCACCTCTATTGGTAGTGATGTGGTCTAGTGTGACTGTGGAGGAGTGAGCGCATATGACAGATGTTGGATTGATTAGGATCCGACGCTATAAGTGTATAGCTCGAGATCCTAGCTTGATGGTTACACTCATCGACAGATGGGATTCGGTGACCAACACATTTCATTTACCAATGGGTGAGATGACTGTCACCTTAAAGGACATGTACAAGATCTTACGGCTACCGATTGTTGGGGAGCCAGTGTATTCTATTTCTTCAGAGGCATCATTGGAGCTGATAGTGGCTGTATTTGGGGAAGTGATGGGCGAGATGAGGTACCATAGTGCGAGCCTTAGTTATGGATACATATATGTGGCCCATCCTCAAGAGACGAGGTTGGTTTTTTTGATTATGGAGCTGCTATGTTGTTTCACCTTACCAAATGCCGCGGGTGGGATATTCCCATGAGCACTGATGGGAGTGCTCCAGTATATGATGGAGGAGCGGATCTATTTTACCCAGGCACCAAAATTCCTAGTGCAGCTATAAAGGGAGCTGTGGGCTTATGAGAGATTGCGGTGGTTTAGATTATGTTGCACCTTTCTACTACACTACTATGCATATGAGCATATTGTATGTGTGCGACTAGTTGGTTTGACCCGACATGATTGGTTTGGGGGTGGCCGGGTCAGAGTTGGATACATACAATGGGTACCAGTTGGTGAGAAGCACAGAGTGGTTAGGGCCACATGTGATTTTTTATATTACAGATGCTTACTGGAGGGGCTTTCAGGGGTTGATATTGTGTGGAGACCCTACATGGGCTATCCATCCTACAAAGGCATGGTAGACGAGTTAGAGGAGTTGTAGTTGGAGAGGTGGATACAGGGGCAACGTGTCAGCGAGCATAAGTTGATACTCGTGGACAAGGTTAGGTGATAGTTTGGTCTGCCATAGGATGTACGCCCACCTTTTCCATAGTATAGGAGATATGACGTGGAGAGACCTATGTCTCCACCATGTCTGTGTGTGCCGACAGGGCAGGAGGAACAACCGGTAGATAGGCAGATTGATGAAACAAATAAGGGTGGAAAGCCAAGGACGAATACCTATTTGTAATGTTGCTTGATGGTTGTGTGTGCATTTTGATTTCCTGATCCAAGTTGATTGCGAGGGATCCCTTTTGGCTAGGAGGAACTACCTGTAAATGTAAAATAATACCACCAAATATAATTAAACAAAACAATGACTAGACTACCTAGCAGAAGCTAGATCTAGGAAGCATGATGTTTCCTGAATAGACTATCAATCCACTTTTTATATAACAATATTAATGCTAGCTAAATCATACATGAAGTAAAGATCCTATTGAAATTGAAACGACTTAGGTATCTCGCACAAAACAATAAGAAATGTCAGGTAAAAGGTGATTGAGGTCAAAATGGGCCAGGTAATTGGTTGGTGTTGCGTTACAGGTCTGGTACAGGCTCTGGCTAAGGTCTGGTAAAGATTAGAAATGGTTCTGGGCTGTTGGGAAGTGGGTATTAGCTCACTAGTTTGAGGTATATTGCCAGACACAGTAACCGATGTTGGATGGATGACCGATGTTGGTTCCGCAGAATGACTGACGTCTGTAGAGGAAATTAGTAAAAACACTCAAAACTTGTTTTTCAGACTCTTTGTGATTGTACAGAGGTTGGAAATGGTGAGGGTGAGGTTGTAAAATCGTCTTGTAGGCTCAGAGATGATTAGAAGGGGGTGAAGGTAGGTGAAAGGGCCAGGTATGGTAAGGTGATAGGTTGGTAGGAGGAGGGGAGTGTACGGATGTGGAGAAAGATAAATTACTGAGATGAATAATAAATCTTACTGGAATAAAATAGAAATAAATGAAGAGATGTTAGGTACTTACTGAAGAGTAGGTTTGGAGAATGCAGGTGACGAGGACGGTGATTACAGAGATCTGGAGAAAAGAGACGTTGTGTTCATGCTGCGACAATTCAAACCTTCGTGCTTCTTTGTGTGAATCTGTGATCATGAAGAAGTTGATCAATGCCAATGGTTGTTGGTAATGCTCCCGTATGTTTTCCTTTTCCTGAGTGCTTCAAAAATTTTGAGTGCTCCAAGTCTTTGTTTGTATGAGATCTTGAATCGAATGACCAACCTAGGCAAAGACTTTTTGAAATGTATTTAACCTAACCGGTGACGGTTAGGGGATTGGTGTCGATCAAGGCGGGAATATCTAGGTTGGCCAAAAATAGCCAGATTGTTGCTATTTTTGGCAAGATCTCCAACCTTCTTTCGAGTCTTGAGTGATGTATGCCGGAAAGATAAGTAGGAGTCTTTTTAGGTTTGTTAATATGAGTTAAGTCTAGGTTTAGACTAAGTCCTAGTTGGTTAGGATAAGCTTAGACTTGTCTTAGGTCATTAATGAAGTTTGAGTGGGTCATTTGAGTGAGGTGGCTAGGTGAGTTGGTTGGGGTGAGGTGGTTAAGTGAGGCTATTAATTAATTTAATTAAGATAATTAATTCAATTAACATATTCACTAGGGGATATGAATGGGTAGGATATGGTTAATTTAATTAACCAGGTTTTAATGGAAGTATGACCCAATTTTGGTGTCTAATAGGTTGCGAGGAGGGAAAAACAGGTTTAACCAGAGCCATGTTGTACCACAGTGTCTGGGATGGCTGCAACAATTATTTTCGTGTTTAAATTTTCTCATGTTCTTTCTTCAATGCATGGATTCAAAAAGGTTGGTTTGTGAATTGAAGTTCTACACACTTTTGACTTGAAATTAGTGAAGAATGGTTGTAACAGGTTATAGCAGAGATTTTAGGAAAGCCGGTGTGAATTGTAAACGAAGTCTTCTTGGTTTGGACGACAGATTCTGTTTTGTGGTTTGGAATTCCATTGGTGGTATTCCATACAACAAGAGCCATGGGGGCTTAGTGAATTGATTTCCGTGAACTATAAAGTCCTCACTTTTCCCTCCAGCTCTGTATTCATATTGCCATTCCTGAACAGATCACAATTGCAGTTTGAAGATAATTGATTACAACTTGATGGTTAAATGCACAGAAAGTGATCGGTTTCGTATTGAAGGTGGTCGGGAGATTCCACGCGCGCTATCCAGAGACGAAGCACCTCTATTACAGACCCTCTAATTCTCCTGATTCCCAAAATTGTGAGCACAAATATGACAAAGTAGTTTTGCGATTCAATTCTTTCCGTGGCCATGCGGACGCTGTTGAAATGGTGCAGGTTGCGGGTTGGAATACATTTGACATTGATGACTTCCACTTTCTACAATGTTTTCTGTTTTTTTAATTGTTTGATTTCAGGCTCTGTTTTTCCCAATTCACAGTGGGATTTCCTCCAAAAAGATGTTAAATACCGTGTCAATTCTTAACGCGGAATGATAATTATAAGTCGTGCTGATTAATTCGTCTACATTAGATTATAGTAATCATTTTTCCCAATTAGTTTATATTGTCGAGAGATACCTCCAATTGGAAGTGTTGTCTTAATCTAATCATTGAATCAGGGATCATGTAGTTCGGTTTGGAATTTCAAACTCAAAATTCCCTTCATGGCTAATTCTTTCATGCAGTTGTGAATTACAAATTTTCATGTCCCCAGTCTCTTCAGTTGCATAAATACTGCGCATCATTGCTGCTCTTCTTAAATAAAAGAACATAATAATTAATAAAAAAAAAGTCTATTTATAACAAAAGAAAATAGGGAATTATTATATATATATATATATATATATATATATATATATATATATATATATATATATTTTATTTTTAGAGGCAACACATGGTGTACATTGACCAATTGCAAATGAATGTGGATTGTATGCATGTGAGAGAGTTGTAGTAATATTTATCTCAAGTTATCTCAAGTCCAATCCTCTGCTACATGAGTTTTCTCTAACAGCTAAATGTGCAACTCTTTTTGCTCATTCTCTAAGTCGTTTCTTCATCTTTACCGGATCATCAACACTAATCTTAACATTGCTTTCTACAGAAGCTCCTCCAGTTAACTCTTGAGGCCTTATGAAAGTTTCTTTCCTTGACATCTCAATTGGCGGCGTGAGCGTTCCGCTTTGATGATGATGAGCTGAAGATGACACCAAACATTTATTTTGACTGTGTTCTTCTTCCGCGGAGGAAATTAAGAGATGAGTGGTAGCGTCTATTCGAAGATGAACCTTTGTGTAATCAGCACCAATCATGGCCAACGCCTCCACAGACATGTTTGTAATTGTACACAATCCCTGGCTTTTTATAATTGCGATACATACTCCGTTTGTAGTTCCAAGAATAGAGGAACACAAATCTATTGCAGTGAATAACATAACTATGTTCCGCATTCAGTTTTATACTGGAAAACATAGGAGAGCCTTAAAATGAAATTAATATTAAAATGTGAAGCGTGCGCAGTTTGTGTGGACATCAACAACCCTGTCACATGAAAAATAAGCTACCTGTGAAATTAGTAGAGACCGCACGCAGGTGAAGGTTGAACAGAATAAGTATCCTTCCCTCTGTTCTATACAAGAAAGTTTGATAGCACTGAGTATTTCTTAGAATGGAAATACATAAAACATTCAACCTTTTTATTTGACATACCAGTGGTTTCGATATATTCGGTGACATCATGGTTGAAGTCAAAGTTTAGCATCACGGGCGCCTTCAAAAAAATATGCACCTTGCACAGAGGTTCTTAACTTTGTTCTTTACATCCAGCTAACTCACTGACCTTTGAATTGACAAAAATGATTGAGAGTATTTTAGAGAATAACTACAATCGTCATTGACTATTTGTGGTGATATTCCTGCGTTACCAAAATCATATTAATCTAGATTTAAGAGTTCCAAAAATAAGGTTATGTAAACCAATATAATAACATCATGGTACTTGGCAAGATAAGAGTATATTGTATACCTATATACACTTTAATATATATACATGTATATATATGTATTATATACATATGTAACACATGTATGTATATGTACACATAAACAAAAACAATATATTTATGTGACTGTTTTGTTTAAATATATACTATTTAAACATATATGACATACAACAATCATATAAGTATATAAAAATATATTAAAAAATTAAGGTAGTCATATTTACAAACATTAATAATCAGTAATGTGTAATTGAACATTCATTTCTAGTGACAAGATGAAAATAGTAAGTGTTTATATTCATTTATATTAAAGAAGTGATATGTGCATATACATGAGTAGTCATGTTCAACTTTTAAACTTGTGATCCTTATGTACAACTCCACCAAATATATCTTTATTGGAATTTATGCACAACCATTGTGTGGATATCAGAAAACATAGCTTGCATGTAAGGTCTCTTAAGGTAAAAATAGAAAAATTATAAAATATAAGACTCCCTAAAATATTGATAAAACACACAAAACAATGAAGAAATAAAAAACAAAGTTGATTAAAGACATGTCACCAACTTACTTATCCTCACCCATGATTCAAAACATGATATTTGAAAATCTATTTTTGTAAAGTCCCGCAAATCTATTTTTTAGTAGTTTTTAACAACTTTTAGTATTTTATATTTTTTGTGGTCTTTGGAGCATTTTTGGGGTCCACATTGTATGTTAGTCACCGAGTGCAATTTTTATAATCATGTTTTTCAAGTTCATTCCATCATCTTTCCAACGGAACTCACGGTTCAGAAAACAGATCAACGGGCTAGGAGATATGACCTCAACAACTAGCACTAAGTAAAATAATATTAATAATACGATAAATTTTGAATTTTTGAACTTGTCTTTTTGAATCCATCCCTAAGGTGGATATGAATGTTCTCCATGTAGGATGACCTTTAGGTTCCCCTCTGGAACCCTTCATATTCTATATTTAGTAGTTTTTCATATTCTTCATTCTATATCTATAAAGAATATTTGAATAAAGATCTAGATTTCCAAGAATACATCTCCCGTATGGAGTTTACTAGTTTGTATACATTTTAATTTCTAATAAAATTAGTTTGTGTGTACATATCTTTCATTGTGAACTGATTGTTATAACACATTTAAGCACCATCGTTTATGTGTTGTCCCCTATGTTGTACCTCAATCTAGATCAGTGGTATCCAAGCTAGGTTTTTTCCACTCTTGTATGTTAGAATGCATGAGGTTAGAATATCAGAAGAGCAATATCCAAACCTGTGATCCTCATGATTAACTTCCTTATCTCTTCAAATGACCTCAAGCATTGCAAGAGGGAAAGGGAAATCCCTTCAAATAAACGATTCACAAATTCCTTGAGAAGAAGAGGAGGGAGATGATGGCACAATTAATGATGTCCTCTCTTGGGTCATCCCTGCAACCGACCCCACCTCCACAAATGCACCCATATCAAGTAGGTCTGTTAAGGGTCTGGAACCGTTCAAGGTATAAGTAAATTATAACATTCCGTTGTTTGAAGGAAAAATTGGTGTTGATGAATTGGATAAATGGCTCGACCAAATAGAATCATTTTTTTCTATCAATTATTTTTTCTAATGGTGAAAATACAACGTTTGCACTTCTAAAAGAATCTCTTTATATAAAAAATGGAAAGAATCATAGTCCATATAAGAGGATGATAATGATCATGTGACGATTGATAAAATACCTCAAAAAACATGTGGTGGTGTCATAGAGGCCATCAAAAAATGATGTTATATAGTTGTTGGTGAAATATTTTGTCACAGGAAAAAATGTGCAATTTCATCAACACTTGTGGGATAAATTCCCTCCTCTTAAGAATGTGGAGGCTCCCATTTATTAAAAGTTGGAAAACTTTGTACAATAGAATAATATTCAGGGTGGTCAGAGGTTGTGGAATTCACAAAAATAACCTTGTTGTGACAACAACAATAGCTAAGAGAGAGAAACTTGTAGATAGGTGAGGAGAGAGAAATGAGAAGGGGAATTATATTAATGAGAAAAAAAACAAATTTCAACAACTACGATTCATAGGTGAGTTCAGTTTCAATTGGAGGAACCAGGAAAGCACAACAATAAATCGTGGCAAGATAGTGAAATAGATAATATAAGATAAATACAAAGCCTCATCAATATAGATTCATTCAAAAAACAAGGCACAACTCCTTCAACTTGTTAAAAATTCCATCATGTTCTTGGCTTAGCGACAAGATGACAATGGAGGAATATTACTTATGTAGGAAATAGAAGAATACAACTTGCTAGAGAGGGAAAAAACCGATCCTTTGTAATGGAGAGAGCATTACAATTTATATCCAAAGCTAGTGACGCTTCACATTCCCATGTGAATTTTCATCTTAAAGTGCAATCAATGAAGAAATAATAACTTTAAGTGATATAAGTCATGTTTACAAAATCTGTTTCACGAAGGAGAAATAAAATGTTAGAGAGAGAGAGAGAAAATAAGAGAGAAGATGTGATCAGAAGAAGATATCACAGGATGTTCTATTCTTCCTTCATTATGGAGATGCATGCTGCAACTAAACATGATCTTCCTTAACTAATTCTCTAATCAAGGCATGTCTTAGAAATAATGCTCCACACCTTATCTAGAATGGTCATCTTTTATCATGTCTTGAAGTTGAAATATCTTTTTCAACTCTAACATGCCTTTGAATTGACAAAAATGATTGAGGGTACTTTCAAGAATAACTTCAATTGTCAATGACTATTTATGGTGATGTTCTAGTGTTACCAAAATCATAATAATCTATATTTACAATTTTTAAAAATGAGGAACTATCTAAACAAAAATAATAATGATGAAATATTTTACTTATTATCCAAATTCCATGGAACATTTTTCTTCGTACACCCTGATGTGGTAAACAATGAAACTCTTTGAATGATGTTTTATGCTAGAAAATATAGGTGAGACGAATGTAAGGGATAAAGATAAATATTAAATATTACAAAGTAATATTAATTAGCTTTTATAAGCACAATATATATATTATATGTATATATACATATGTAATTGTGTCCCACTTTTTTGCACTTTTTGTACCTTCAGAAAAATAATTCCCACAAGAAAAACATGACCAAACGCATGTAAAATGACCAACCATGTATTTTTAAGAGCTTAAATATAACAAGGTGCAAGGCGTATGCAATTTACCTAAAAGTTTAAAACTTTCTAGTATTTTTTAAGATTTATTTACTATTCAGATTTGAAAATTATTTTTGGCCATCAAGTGGAACATATTTATATGCTTTAACTAGCTAGCACACATAAACACACACATAATACATTTATGTGGCTAGTTCTTGTTTTTCAAATATGTACCATTTAGGCATATATGACAAAAAACAATATTATAAGTAAATAAAAATACATTAAAAATTAAAGTAGTCATATTTACAAATATGAATAATCAAGAATGTGTAGTGGAAAATTCATTTCTAGTGACAAGATGCAAAAGGTAAGTGTCTATATTTATTTATATTAAAGAAGTGATATGTGCATATACATGAGTAGTTATGCTCATGAGAAGTCACGCTACACTATTAAACTTGTGATCCATATGTACAACACCACAAAATCTATATTTATTAAAAAAATTACACAATCATTATGGATATATTATAAAACACACCTTGTGCATAAGGTCTCTTATATTGGGAATATGGAATGCGGAAATGGAATCAATTCCCCAAAATATACAACAATGGACGTGAAAACAAGATAAATCCAAATCAAAACAATGTACACACACATGTTACCATGGTGCACCCAATATGGGCTATGTCCACCAAATATAGAGATCTCATATATATAATAATGAACAAGAGTATAAACAAACTCTTCCCACAAGAGTACAATGCATCTCTCCAAGAGTATTTACTCATCCATATCTCTAAACGGATCTCCATGAGTACACTACAACCGTTCCTCCAAACCACTAGTAGATCTCACATTACTAGGAACTACTGCATCTCTAAACTGCAACCAAGCTCTCTGTGGATCTACAACAAGACCTCTCACATGGGTCTACTCTATGTGCAACTATAACTGTGCACCAAGAAGTAAGTTTGTCTCTTCATCACTGCATCAACCTGTGTAAACATAAAGACAACCTCCTCTACAATATCTAGGTCTACATGGATAATCAATATAACATGATCTCATGGATCTATGAATACAAGATCTCATAACAACCCATGGATATAACAATATAAGACTAGATCTACATGGATCAACAATACATCATGATCTCATGGATCTACAATACAAGATCTCACCAAAATGTGGATCTACAAGAAGAAACTCTATGTGCTTTGCATACTATGCAAGCCATTACAATGACATAATAACTATACAAAGGAAATACAGTAGAAGATGTTACCCTCTTCTCACCATTGAGATGTATCTGCTATTTCCTTTTGTCTAGCTTATCTCCATGAAATCTTTGTCTTCATGTAACCTGTTATTTCTTTCTCTTCTTCTTCATCCTCTCAATGTAGGAGAATCAAGGATCTAAATCAATCCTTCTCTTAATTAACCTTCTAACCCTAGCTTTCATGCTTATATATGCATATACAAACTTAGGGCACCATAGCTATGGATTACAACCTTTAGATTCACTTTATAACTAAAGTTAGATCTAATTCCCATGAGTTAAATATAAACTTTCATGCATAGGTAACCGATGTCGGTTCATCTGCTGACTGATGACAGTTCTTTTGTTGATTGATGATAGCGCTTCTGCTGACAAATGGTGGTTCTTCTGTTGACCTATGATAGTTAACCAACTGATGCCAATTACTGTGTAAACCAACCACTTGTACTGCATACTCATTGTGAAGCAATCTAGCTCCACAACCCAACATCTTAAGGTAAAAAAAAAATTAAAAAATAAGAGTCACTAAAATATTGATAAAACACACAAAACAATGAAGAAATAAAAATAAGGTTCATTTAAGACATGACATCAACTTACTTATCCTCACCCAAGATCCAAAAATGATTTTTGAAAATCTATTTTGAAAAGTCCTGTAAATTTATTTAAGCATTTTTCAACAACTTTTGGTATTTTGTATTATTTGGGGTCTTGAGATCATTTTTGGGCTTGACACTATATTTAAGTCACCGAGGGAAATTTTTATAGAGATTTATTTCAAGTTCATTCCATCATATTTCTAATGCATATTTTGGTTCACAAAATGGGTCAATAGGCTAGGAGATATGACCTAACAAGTAACACTAAATAAAATAATAGTAATAATAAGATAACATTTGAATTTTTCGACTTCTATATTTTTGAATCCATCCATAAGGTGGATATGACTATTCTCCATATAGGATGAACTTTTGGTTCCCCTTTGGAACCATTCATATTCTATTTATAGTAGTTTTTCATATTCTCCATTTTATAACTATAAAGAAGCTTGTTTTGAATAAAGACATAGATATTTGAGGATACATCTCCCATATGGAGTTTGATAGTTTGTAAACATTTGAATTTTTAATAAAATTATTTTGTGTGTACATATATTTCATTGTGAATTGATTTTTATAACACATTAAAACACCATCGTTAATGTGTTGTGCCCCCAGATTGTACCTCAATCTGGATCAGTAGTATCCAAGCCAGGTTATTTCCACTCTTGCATATCAAAATGCATGAGGTTAGAATACCAAAAGCATGATATATAAAAATGATCTCAAACAATGCAAGATGAAGTAGAGGAGGGAGATAATAACACAGTTCGTGATGTCCTCTCTTGGTTTGTACCTAAAACTAGGCCCACCTCCAAAAATGCACCCATATCAAATAGGACCTTTAGGGACCTGACACCATTCAAGGTATAAGTATATTCTAACATTCTATTGTTTGAAGGGAAATTTTATTTTGATGAATTGGATAAATGGATTGACCAACTAGAATCATGTAATTTTTTTCTCAATAATTTTTCTAATGGTGAAAATATAATGTTTACACTTCTAAAAACATATATTCATATAAAAAATGGCACAAATCATACTCCATAAAAGTGGATGATAATAATAATGTAATAATAGATTTAAAAACATTCAAAAACATGTGGTGGTTTCGTAGAGGCCATCATAAAATGATATTATCCAGTTGGTGAAATTTTTTGTCATGGGAAAAATGTATAATTTCGTCAATGCTCATTGGATAAAATCCCTCCTCTTAGGAATGGGGAGGATCCCATTTATTGAAAGTTAGAAAAATATGCACACTAAACTAATATCTGAGTGGCCAGAGGCTAGGGAATGTGCATAATCACCCTTGTTGTGATTACAAAAATGGTTGAGAGAGAGGTAAAATTGTAGATAGGTGAGGAGAGAGAAATGATAAGGGGGATTTTATTTATGTGTGAAAGAAAAATTTCATTAACTATGATTCATAGGTGATTCTAGTTTCAATTGGAGTAAACACGAGAGCACAACAAAACATCATGGTAAGATAGTGAAATAAATAATAAAAGAGAAACACAAATCCTAATCATTATATATTCATTCCAAAAATAAGGAACAAATTATTTCAACTTATTACAAATTCCAACATGTGTTTGGCTTAGTGAGAAGATGAGAATGGAGGAAAATTGCTTGAGTAAGAAATAGAAGAATACAACTTGCTAGAGAGGAAAAATGGATCCTTTGGAATGGAGAGATAATTACAATTTATATCCAAATCCATTGAATTTTCACATTCCCATGTGAATTTTACACTTAAAGTAAAATCTCAAAAAATAAATAGAAACATTAAGTTACTTAAGTCACTTTTACAAAGTTTTTTTCACAAAGGATAAATAGAATGTTAGAGGGAGAAAAGAAGAGAGAGAGTGTGATCAAAAGAAGATACTGCAAGATGAAGTTATGTTCTTCCTTTATTGTGGAGATGAATGCTACAACTAAATAGGATCCTCCTCAGTTGCTTATCTAATCAAGGTATTCCTTAGAAATTATGCTCCACACCTTATCTAGAATGGTTGTATTTTTTCATGTATTGAAATATCTCTTTCAACTCTTCACCTCTGAAAGTAATGGTAGGTTGCATGAATGAAATAATTTTCATGAACATGATCTCTTGTATCTCACATGAGAAAAAACTCAGCTTGCAATCATCATGAAGAATGAATTCACACCATACATGCCCCAAAATCGAAAACCAGGAGCTCACTTGGATTTGATGGTATCAAATATTCCTAAGAATCCTCAGTGGAAACATAACACTCATATGAATGTGTTGGTGAAATAATTTGTCGGGTGGGAAAATTAGTGAGATCTTACCAACAGTGTGTGGGACTAAGTCCCTCTGCTTGAATGTGGTAGCTTCATTTATTGAAAATAGGAAATTTTTACACAATTCTAATTTCTTGGGGGTGGTCTTTCGACTGGAGATCAAACAGGAATACTTCCCCATGTCTATGGAAAATTGCTCTTAGGTACTACAAGGGAGGAAACAATTAGAAAGAGATAGGTAAGAAGATAACATAAACGAGGGTTTTGCATAATAAATATCACATAATAGTTTATTTGGACCTCAAAACTAGAGTATAACCATGAATTCAACGAGAAGAAACCATTTGCATAAAAAAGGAACAAGATTAAAAAATAAAAATTCTCATTGAATTATATTCAACAAGTACATGATCATGGAGTATAGTTGAGATAGAGAGGAAGGAATTGGAATAGGAATGGAACAAATATTCTATCTTGCTTCTAGAGAGATATGGAGAGCTATAAAACAACAATAACCATCCTCATGGAATGAGGAGGTCAGCTCTATTTATATCTTTACATTCCAACTCTTCATCTACACCCACACGAGTCTTCATTTTCCTATTCTATTTGTGACTTTCCATATTCCTAGGAAGTGAGAAAATAATTCCCCTTTTTATAAATCAAAAGGGAGTTTTACAATGCAACATTACAAAGTAACTTAAGTGAACAAGACAAAATTCCATGATTGTGTACAACTAAGAATTAGAAAGGGGGTGAGATGAGAGAGGGAGAAAGAAGGAGAAGAAGAAGAGAGTTTAATAAATTTTTGATGAAGAATCCTCCTTTGATAAAGAGTCAAATCCTTCTGGATTCTGCGGAAGATCTCCAATGATGAGGCTTTAAAATTTGACCATCTTACTGAATCTAGAAACTGCAAAAGAAACTTTCTCATCTTCTTGGATGTTCCCATGCTCCAATGTGCTGAGCCAAGTATCAGGAATGACATTGAACTTTCTATATTGACTAAACTAGTTTTCATGATTCTTCGCAGTATTAGAGGCGGAACCTATAATATCTGCAAGGGATTCCAAAATATCACCACTGAAGGACAAAGGGTAACCAATGTTATTCTATTTTTTTTTTTAAAATGAATCTTGAAGATTCTTCAAGGAAGTATTATCATCGAGGAAATGAGTACCAATCTCCTACATGCTTATCGTGAGATCTTCTAGAATTATTGATACCTCATCTTCATAGGATTAAAAATAATAAATGGCCTCTTTTAGGGCATCAAACCTCTATATTATGATATAGGACCAGATGGGAGACAAGATCTACAAGGTGGATGAAAACACACTTGAGCTTACCAAGGTATGAGAATCAAAATTATTCATTTCTTTCACCAATGAGAGATTACTTTCCCAAAGAACCTTATCTTTCTTGATCTCAACTCTTGTTTTCTTGATTTTCAATTTTGTGGCCAAGAGGAACGTGAATAAAGAGATGATCTAGGGAAAGAGAACATTCCCTTTTTTCATGATCATGATTACCCATTGGTCACATGCCCTTCCTTTCATTGTGAATGTTTGATATTTTTTAATGGACTAATGATTGATAATGCATATGGGATATATTGCTTCATTCAGAGGAAAGGATGATGGATTTAGTTCAAGAAATGACTGCACATATGAATACAAAGTCCTCACATGTTCCTCCAATTGGTCCATGGTATTATTATACTCCTCGTTCTATAAAAATTTTTGAGACAAAGACCCCTTGAAAAGGTGAACATATTCCTCATGAGTGGTTTTCCCAAGAGAGACTCTTGTCATTGTATAGTCATCGTGTGTCATTTACTCCACAAGCTTATTGAATTTCAGAAGATCAACATCCAAAAAATGAGCTTCAAAAGCCTTTGTGAAGAACCTAGAGATTCTTTTTACCATCTCACTCTTATTTATTTTGATGTACTTCAAGATGGCCTTGAAGTTTGGCACAACTTCCTACTACACGGTTGTTGATTCCTCTCTAAGAAAATACTTGATATATGAGAAAGGTTCATAAGGAGTGGAAATGAGCTTAGACACTTAATGTGATTGGTAGGAGACCAAATCATGACTCAGATGGGCTAGTTCAATCACTTCTGTAGGGACAATTGGATTCACTAGATGTTCAGGGGAATGCGAAGGATATATTTCACCTTCTTCAAGTTCTTTAATAGGTTCTCCTCTCACCTTGGATCTCTTATACACCTCCAATGAAGGAGATGTTTCTTCAAATTTTTCAATTTTTCTCTTTTTAGAGTGAGATGAGCTTGTGCCTTCATAGGATTTTTCATGGGATGAAGAAAGAGAAGATTTCCTTGGCAAGGTAACCATTGCACCCTTTTCAATGGAGTATTCCCTCTTCTTTTTATACCACTGTTTGTACATTTCAACTATGAGCATTGTTATTTATTTGATGTCTCTCAATTCCATGATGTGCCATGGGATAGGAGGAGAATATTTCACATCTTTATACTCAAGTTCAAATACCTCTGAATCATCATCAGGCACACTCTACACAAACTAATCAAACTTTAAAGACCTCATTTGTTCCAACGACATCCTCATGCAATATATTTTTATAATTTTTGGTCATCATCATAGTTGATCTAGAAATATTCAATTTGAGGAATGCAATGCAATTTGGGTAAGAGAAAGGAGTCCTAGTTTGTCCTGATATAAAATTTGGATTAGGCCATGTAGGAGTGCATGTTGAAGGTAACAATTGAGGTATAAATATTTAAAGCATCAACCACATTCTTTTATGAGTAAATGACCAAGGAGATAGGAAAGGAAACAACCCTCTTCTTTAAATCCTTACATTTCACGTGGACTTGAGCAAGTTACCTATATAGATCAATAAAGAGAATTTTGTGTCTTAGGTACTTTGGGAACCGAAGAGGGGAAAGATCAAATCCACTAGCCCTGAGGTAAGTGAATGTGGAGAATTATGTGAAGAACCCTCATAAATTATGATCATTTCCATAGCTTCAGGTGAAATTCTTTATTCAATATCTCCTTCAAGTAACTAGATGAGGTACACATAGTGAATGCATCATTTAATCTTGTGAAATGTGAGTTTATCTCCCTGAAAGAGAGCTACTGATACTTTTCAAATGTGGGGGCCTTCTAAGGGACATTCTATGCAAGAGAGAGACCATAGAAGGGCCTTGTGTATGTGAGGGCATACACCAAGTAAGAGGTCATAGTGAACTCTTGATGATGAATAAATGATCCAATTGCCTATGAATGTTGTTGCTGATGATTTGACCCCAATCAATCATTTAATTTCCTTCAGTGATCACCACCACGAATTGTGTCATCTATTAATGAAAATCCTTGGTTATTTATTCATACCTTACTATGTTCAGGAGCACAATTGCATCTAAATATGCCTCGTGACATTCACTCTATGAAAATTTCTTGGGCATTTGAGAAGGTTTTATCCATTGCTTGAGCCATGAACTTGTAGACACCTAAAATATGCTTACAATTAGCATTTCATCCAATCTAGTCTATTGATGACACTTTGTTAATCAACCCTTCTTCGCTCCATTCTTGGATGCCCATTCACAACACCTTCTCAGTCGTATTCCTCCTATAATCAACTTGTTTGGCTAATATCTCTCTTATTAGCTAAACATTCCTCCTTTCAACCATTTAGAACCTCCCTATTTCTCTCTAGACCACTTCTATTCACTTCGTAGGCTATCTATCAGTCGCAATTGGTTATCCAGACCCCTCCTAACTCTCAATGAGTCTCTAATCACTTGCTACTCAAGTTTAACTAGCCTAAACCAAGGTTATATAAGCCTAAATCATGTTTATCCTAATCTAATCTAAAAGGTATTTTTGAGCTTTAGTCCCACATGCACCCACATTCCAAATTCTTCCAAACCAAAAACTATAAATACAAGGCTAAGCCTACCCATTCAAACACACAACTTTACATAAGCTAAAGCCAAAACAAGCCTAAGAAAGCTTAAGAGCTCATTTGCATTAGCCAAGCTAATAAGGCATTTGATCTTGGGTCATCCACCATTAAAATAGCTTCATCTTGCACCCATGATAGGTTAGTAATGGAATAGCTAAACTTGGCCATGTAGCCATTTAGTGAGATTCATTCACCCTCATGGAGTAAACAACAAAACTGATTGCTTAAGTCTTTAGTAGGCATATTTTGTTAAGCTTTCAAGAATAGAGGTTAATGCTATTTGTTAGATTTCTTATTTATTTCAAGTTTTAAACACATGCAAATAGGATTCCTTGCTCATTTCTTATCATATGGTCCATTGAGGGTCTTTTGCACAAAGCTTTGGGGTCTTGCCCCATATCCATAGCTCTTTGTAAAACCTTTCATTGAACACAGAACCAATTGCAATCCCTTAAAGGTAGGAGTATGTCTTTGACCATTATTGGGATTTAAAATCCCATGTGATGATGACCATCTTTCTTCAAGTGGGAATTTTTAGGCATTGTGAGATTCCCTTTGGTGTCAGAAACATAAACAAAGAGTTTTCTTTGGCAGATATGGTTCTCATTGCAAGATGATAGTGCCTTTCACAAGCTATGAATAACTTAGTGCTTTGCATAAAAAGTGGATGTCCTCCTGATTTGTAGAGTCCTCTAGTTATTAATTTCTCCTCAAAAGGTCCCCATGGTTCTTTCAACATTTTTGTGTTCAGATCATCCAGGTCTAGGTGTTCCACATCACTGTCTCTTACATTTAGGAATTCGGTAGCCAAAGTGGAAATTGGATCGAAACCAATGTATTTGATCTTCATGGTTTTTAGAGATAGCGAGGAAACGAGGGCATGAAGGTGTGCAGGAAATTTAGATATGATTGGAGAAATTAATATTTTTATTAAGTCACACCTCACTCGTGGTTACTATTTTTAGCCAAATTTTCCAATTTTTGAGTTTTACATTTTCCAGAGTTCTAGACTTGGAGATTGCACCATGGTTTCAATATTGGTGTTTATTTTTAATAAAAACATACTATTTTTAGTAAGAATCAGATGCCAACTTATTAAAAATAGAATCATGTCTTTTGGGTGTCTGATTGAGATGAAATTTGTTTCATTAGATTAGGAATTTTGATGTGATTTTCTGGTCCAAATTTCAAGTGTTTTTGGTCTCCAATATTTCTAGAATTTGAAAAGGAATTTTTTTTTTTTGAAAATTTCAAGGCATTTAGGAGTAGAATCTACATGAAAAATGTCAAGGGAAATGGACCAAATATGAGGGAGTTATGAGTATAAATGTTGATTAGGAAATGGGGTTTTTAGAAAATTCAGCATCATAATAGATTTGGAGGGAAAGGAAATTTGAAAAAGGCTAAAAAATGGTTAAGTGTTTTTTGATACTCACCTCTTAACACTAACCTAGCTAACTCACCTTCTAACTCACTGCTAACCATTTTGGCTTGACCTAGGTTACGTGACACATACGGGTAACTTAATACTTTCTAAATCGGTTTTGAGTGTCCCCATGTCCCTTACCAAATTTATTAAGGGACACAAGGACATCATGGGTTGAAAACTGTGCTAAGGGGTGTATTATTTATAAGAGGGGGCATAACATCAAGTTGGAGTATCGAGGAATCAGGCCGAGAGAGAGAGAGAGAGAGAGAGAGAGAGAGAGAGAGAGAGAGAGAGAGAGAGAGAGAGAGCGCGCTCCGCCGAGCTGTAGAGAGAGAGGAGGAGAGAGAGAGATAGAGAGAGATGAGAGATAGAGCTATCGAAGCGTCGCGTTCTATCTCTCGCTCTCGCTTCTCAGCGAGCCGAGCGCTGCGGCCCTCTCATCTCCTCTCTCTCTTCTCGTCCTCTCAGTCTCGCTCAGTTTCTTCCTCTGCTCGCTCATTCTCGCTCTCGCGCTCTCTCGCTCGTCCTCTCGCGCGCGCGCGGCTCGCTCGCGCTCTCTCGCTCCGCTCTCTCTCATCGACGCGCGCGCTCTAACTCGCGCTGCGAATCTCTCTCCTCTCTCTCTCTCGCCGCTCTCTACTCTCCTCTATCTCTCTCTCTCGCGGCTCTCTGCTCGCTCTCTTCTCCTCTCTTGCCTTCCCCTCCTCTCTCTCTCTCGCGCTCTCTCTTCTCTTTCTCTCTCCTCTTCGCTCGCAGCCTCTCGCTCTCCTCCATATCTCTTCCTCTCATCTCTCTCTCGCGCTCTCCGCTCTCTCTCGCTCGGCTCCTCGCTCTCTCTCTCTCGCTCGCCCTCTCTCGCTTCGTCTCTCTCTTCTCCCTCTCTACTCTCTCTCTCATCTCGCTCGCCGCTCGCCTCCTCTCTCTCTCACCTTCTCTCGCGTCTCCGTTTTCTCCTCTACTCCTCACTACTCTCGTATTCTCGCCTTTTCCCTTTTGCTCCTGGGGAGGGGCCATGTTCAAAATGTGAGTGGCTGACTTGTTTTTTAACACGTGAAGTTGTGTTTTAAGTGACGAAAGATTCTCCTTAAAATGGTGGCACATTCTAGTGTCCCCTATGTCCCCATTGACAAGGGTAAAAGTGAAATAAATCCCTCATAAGTTTTCTCAGGGTCTACCCATCATGAAGAAGGAGCCAAATTGAGTGTGAGTGTATAACATCTTCCTAACACCCCAAATGAGAATTTAAGTGACGTAAATTTTAAAACTGATTCTCTCACCATGGTGGTGAATTATAGTATGCCCCATGTCAACATGTAAATTTTTCAAAGGGAAAAAGGGACATCATAAGTATCCAAGTGCGCCATAACTATTTCTGTAAGTTTTCCTTCACTAAACAATGCTAAAAAATAGCCATTTGAGAGTGCCTTTGCACCTCAAGAGATTCCCTAAGAGTTACCTAGGAAAACATTATATGTTTTTGAATAAAAAATGTCTAATGAGAACATTCTCACCATTTTCAAGAGCCAATTCTTCCTGAAATATGAAATTTACTGTCTTTTTAATTCTTCTCAAGCATGTACGTTGGTGAACGGAACTACCACCAAATGTTATGATGTTGAAAAGGATAAACAACACATTGGGAGTGAAGAGGGAATTAAATATGTAATATTTTCCTTTTAATCATGTTTCAAATCTTTCCAAAACTCCCATAACATTCAGTTGAATATCCATGGGGATTAGAGGTCTTCATCTGCACTGTTTGGCTAATATCTAAAAATATAAACAACATAATCTCTTAAAACCTTTTGAACTATGAATTAGGAATTGTTATCCTTATGACGAGTATCTGATCACTTTATAAATCATCTTGATGCTCCTAACACATTTAAAATAATCTAACTAGATTTTTCATTACTTTCATTTCCTAACACCATGCCACAAGTAGCCCGGTGTTACACATCTTGTTCCTAAACCTGATTTTTCTTGAAATTTTTTCCTAAACTACCTCATATGATTTCATATATCCACAAGACACTTCCCATATGATTTTTCTCTTTCCTGTGCATTCCTGGGGGAGCTCACAAAGTGCAAAAATATAGAAAATAATACTTTTTGGGCCTTCAGGAGTACTTGTCTTCTCTTGGATCCAGATACCTTCATGAATCAACATGAATTAAATCCCCTATACATGACATATAATTGAAAATCACATTAACACATCCCTCTTAGATATTTTGAGGGGAAAAAAATGACTAAGTTGGCTGGAGGGAAGGCTTACATTAACTTGGAGAAGGATTTTCATATGTGGCTTAGATTTTCATCGCAATTTTTTAAAAATTTTCTGATAAATATTTTGCATGACAACAACTAGCTCTTTATAGGGACTTGTTCTGGATCAAACCAAGTAAGGATAGGAAAAACATAAACTCTATAATCTCAAGACACTATGTGGACCAGTGCCTTATCCATTGAGCTTAGAGTCACATCAGAGGTATACAATGAAGCTTTTTTATCGAACACAAACACACAACACACAATAAAAAACAAACACACATTGGGAAAGGGAAACACATAACCTCAAATTACATAGGCTATAGGCGGGGGACAAACCACTTTCAATGTTTGTACAATTTAAAATATTTCCCATTGCAGGAAAAATCCACATGAGTACCATATAGATATGAGAGATGGAAAGTGTTTTCTCCACAAAATTCTCGAATTGAAATGGTTTGAGTGAAAATGAGTCAAATTTTCCATGGATGCCCTTGATATCTCTTCTTTTATCCCATAGTAAGACAAGATGTCGAACTTGGAATTCTATTTCCTTTTCCTTATTATCAAAAAGATTCTTCACTTTTAACTAATGTTCTCTTATCTGATCAAACACTATCATACTATCTTAACCAAGCTTCTCAAAATACAAGATCCTCTTATCAAGAGAGTCATGGAATTGATCATCTTTGACTGTCATGACGAACTGAAGAGAAGACAAATCCACTGTAACAACAATCTTAAAATTAATTCCATAAATAAATTGAAATGAGAACATGTAAATTTATTTCTTCGGAGTTATCCTATCTGTTCACAATGCATAATACAATTTATTGTGTCAATTCCTTTGATTTTGACCAACAATCTTCCAGATAATTGTCATAATGTTTTTATTGCTAGATTTGTCTTGACTATTCCCTTGAGGATTTCTGCTGGCCTACCCTTTCTGTAGATTCTCAGAAATAGGATTCTAGGCGCGAGCCATGCCAACAATCTGTTGGAAGACCTCAAATTATTGCATTCCCTCTTTGACTACTGGTCATAGAGGAACATTTACATCAGTGAGGCTTGGATTTAATTGGTGTTTTGGATCCCCAATAAAGTGCAGAAAACATCTACGTACTCATAACTATGTATTACTTCACCAAATGGGTAGAGGTCATTCTCATCAAAGAAGAAAACTCTGAAACAATATGTAATTTTCTTAAGGAGAATATCATTGTTAATCTTGGGATATTCCAAATGTCTGTAATTGCTAATGCAACATAATTCTCATCATTATAATTGATTGAGTTTTGTTATATCTATGGAATATCTCTAGCATATGCATCAGAATTTACCTCAGAGGATATTGTGTGTAGTCACCATGGTGGAAACATTTCCACAACAATATTTTTCATGATAAGCTTTCAACAACCTCTCTTGTTTCTCTTTATCAACACATCTTAGGACAAATCCATCCAAAATTCTCTTATACAAAACATGGTTCCATAAGATATACCTAGCTAATTTCATCTTTAGATTCCACATTTTTTTTATAGTCAAGGGTGTGTCGAGAATCCTCCGTAAGTGAAGTGATGTGTAATATTAGAATACCAGTCATCAGGGGTATTCACAAAAAACTTAGGGCAAGTAATTACTTAAGCATCCATAGAAATGACATTCATCCTTTCTATTTTGAGTCATGAGTGATTGATATTCATCCATTAACTTGCACAAGCCATTTCCATGGACCATATTTGATGGTCTGATATCCAAGTTATATTATTGAATCTTGGGCACCTAGTTTCCTCTCTTAGCCCCTGGATATTATTGAGTTAAAATTTATTTTATTGTTGATCTGGAACCATCACTACAGTGTGATAGTTAAGGATATAGAACCTGAAGTTATTGACAACCTTGACCAAGGCATATGCAAGTTTATCCATTTTTTATACTTCAATTCATGATATTTCAGTGGAAAACTCATGAAGGAAATTGGTGCTATCAATACCTTTGTCATTTTTGTAAACTAATATTTTTAAAAGAGTGTGTTCTTAAACATAACAGTACAAACTAAAATATTTATCAAATTTTGGGCATACCAATGTAGGTGCTTTTTCTATTGCTCATTTGATTGCCTTGAATGCCTCTTTTCCTTATTTAATCCACATGAATATTTCTTGTGGCTTCATCATACATGTAATATGCTTTTTTAGTTCAGAAAAATATGGAACAAAGTGGTGGAGAAATTTTACCTTATCGAAGAATGAATGAAATCCCAGCTTGCTTGTGGGTAAGGAGAGTTCCTAAATTTCTTTTATTCTTTTGGGATCAATTTTAGCTCCTTCTTTGTTCATAATGTAACCAAGGATCTTTCCTTTCGTGACACCAAAAATACATTGTTTAGGATTTAAATAAATACCATGTTGTCAGCATCTAATCAATTCTTACCCCATGTTTTTCAAGTAATCTCCCCACTTTTTAGAGAAGACTCTGAGATCATCAAGATAAATGAAAATATAATTTTTAATATCCTTGAAAGTAATACCCATTTCCCTCTTAAAAAATATCCCCAAAATTAATGAGACCAAAAGGGCATTCTGCTGTAGGAAAATTTCCCCATGGAGTGGTGAAAGAAATTTTGTGTTGATCCTCCTTTGTTACCTCAATTTAATTATACCCAAAGAATGCATCAAGCAAGGCAATCATTTCAGATCCAGTGACTACTTGCAAGATGTGGTCCATGATGGGAAAAGGATAGTTTTATTTTAATGTTCAGCTAGATTCAAATTTATAAAATAAACACAAATCGTTATCTCACCATTCTTATTTCGAACTAGGATGATGGTAGCAACCCATATAGAGTGGTGAATAGGAAATATGATTCTAGCATTCAATTTTTTTAGATTTTCTTCTTTGATGGTCCCAAAAATATTAGGATTGTGTGTCCTTTTCTTCTGCTAGAATGGCTTAGCTTTGGGATTGAGAGGTATGGAGTAGTGAATTTATTTCATCTTGAAATATTTCAAATCATCATAGGAATATGATAGAACATCAGAGTACATCTTCAACAACGAGACAAAGCTCCTTTTTTATTTTGGTGAATAACACTTTCCAATATTTACCATTCTTGGCTGCTCCAAAGTGACAATGTTCTCCTTTTCGAAATCAGTAATGCAGTGAGAGGATTGCTTTAATTTCTCCTTGATAAAATGGTCATTTTTGTGAAACAAATAATTAAGAGAAACTAGTCCTTTAGGAATTTTATTACTTTTCAATCTGATAACCCCTTCTAAATCCAATTCATCAATTTCACATGTGTCTTCTTCTGAAATGGATTCATGATGTAGAGTGTTGCTTCCTTCATAAAAGATATTATTAAAATTATATCTTTTCTCTCAGAAAAGAGAGAATATTATTTTCATCATTAAAGACCTAGAAAATATTAGCACTATCCATAACACTTGGCCTTAAAAAGTTATCTTAATGATAAATTTTTCTTTATTGAAAGAAGGTTTTAGAGTCATTAGATAATCTAAGACTGCGAGAGAATAAGCCTTATCATTTTTCTCATAAAAAATGGCTTGAATAGAGAAAGCATCAAAAGACTCAATGTAATCCCAAACTCCGTTCCTGTAGTGCTTAAGCATTAGATTCTTGATTTGATACATATTTATGACTTGCTTGAAAATTACTTCAGCATCACCTAGACATTTCATCTTTTTAACACCCATGGACTCAGTTTTTTCCATTCCTAAAATGAGAGCTTCATATTCAACAATATTATGTGTTATCAAATTAAAACTTGAAGAAAAAAGGAAGCAACTCACCAGAAGGAGAAGTTAGAACAACACAAAATTATGAGCCAACACTGGAATGGCTTCCATCAACATCCATTGTCCACAACTGATTCTCATAATATTTTATGAGAAATGGAAATTTTTTATCTCTTTTCAAAGTCAAGAAATAATTACAAAGTATGATGTCCTAAAAAAATACATCAGCCCTTGGCTCCAATTTTTGAACAATGTACTTCATCTTTCTCATGGGAAAAAATTCCTTATTTCTCCCTTTACCAGGATGGTTGTAGAGAACCAATCATCTAGATCTCACCTCCCAAGTACCTATAGAAACTTCTTCTTAACAACATTCTAAATGATGTCAGGATGTCTACTACCAAGATGGTCAACAAAAATTTCTTGTCTGGAAAATGAACAAGAACTACCTGTGCATCCTTGATTCACCCCATAAGTGGGACTTCCTTAGAATCCATAGAGTGAAAAGATCCAGTGGATCATGTCAAGGTAAGTCCAAGAGAATTATCAAGTTTTGTGGGCATCACATTATCTGAAGCTCTTGAATCTATTATTCATTTATTCAACTAACGACCTTTAATAAGGAGGGAGAGATAGAATGGATTGACATTTTTGGTCTTGGATGCACTCAAGGAAAGAATATTATGAGATGGAGGGGTAGGTGGATTTTGTAGTATCCTTTGTAATTAGGAACTGTAACAGTGGGTTTTGAACTACTACCTTTGATATAGTGGATGAGCCTATCGAATTACTCGAGATGAGTTTGCAAGAACTCAGATTCAGAAATATGAAATTTATATTTTTTTACATGCTCATTGATGTCAAATGGAGTAGAAGGAGATAAGGTGTGTACCCCTGGGATAATGAGTGAGTTCGGGGAGAAGGAGGTACTACCTTTGAAGTTGGAACCATTTTAGCAATAGGAGTAGGGGTTTAGGAAACAATGTCTGATTTTATAGGTATACTTGGAACTTTTGAAGCACTAGATTTTGTAGAAGAAGAATTAGAACTACGAAAAGCATTAGGAGAATTACTTGGAACAACAAATTTCTTACATTTTATGAGGTATGGTTTCTCCTTTTTAGACTCCATGGAGGGTGGAAGTGAATATCCTCTATTAATTATTTTGTTTTGTTGAGTAGCCACCTGAAGATATTTTTTCTTCTTGTTTTTTGGAATAGCGATGGAGGGACCTCCTTTATGAGTTTGGGATTGGGTGAATACTACACATGAGAATATGGGTGCATTTTTATCATCATCATTTTATACTAAGGATTACTTGACAAAATTAACTTGTGCATCATCTTCCACTTCTTCAAACTCTAGGAAGTTACCGTCCTCATTTCCTTCTTACAGCTCTTCAATTTATTCTTCCTCATCTTTAGAAGCATAGGCCACGTTTATAGGAGGTAATTATAGAGAAATAATTCTAGGTGATGCACCAATTATTTTATTATTTGGAAAAATATTCTTAGGGACATCTCTATGAATGGAGGCTTGGGAAAATTATTTCTTAAGAGAAAGGAAGTCATTAGCCAATTTATGTAGTAATGAATCCATGGTTCCAGAATTTGATCCTTGAGCCTTTTCTTTTCCTAAAAATTTCTTGATCTTTTCGAACATGATCAAGTCCTATTGTACCTCAATTATAAGAATTTGAGCCAATTCCAAATTATTTGGTTGCGTCCTTCTCAGTATGAAGATGACTTTAGAAAGTTGTGCATTAGTAAAGAATCTTAATTTTTTCTCCTCTGTAGGCTAGTAAGCTTCTAGTATCTTGTAAAAAATTATATTGAACTTAGCTACAAACTCCCGCATAGGCTCATGAGGATATTTCTTTAGCTGATACCATTGGGAAAGGAGGGTGTGGGAATCCTCAACTAGTTTCAATATAGATTCAAACTTGGATTTCATATCAACCCAATTGGTGATAGGTATTCTTGGTAAATGATAAAACCAATACTTAATAGCATATTTTAGGGACTCTATGATCAAACAGAATGAAACATATTCATATTCCATGCCTAACACCCCAAAATTTATTATGAGTGCAACAATATGATCGTCAGGGTGTTTCTTCCCATCTCCTATGAACTTAGGAAATTTATTTCTATACCCCTTGGGTAAGTCACGCAGTGGAGGGGCTAGAACCAATGGCCCCGTGTTTTTTTCCCATGGAATAGGTGCTTGTGATGCCTTATCAGGATCTTATTCTTCTTATTCTTCTTCTTCTCCAAATTCTTCCTTGAATTATTCTTCTGGTTCTTCTTGTTCTTCTTTACTTAAAGGAGTAAATTTCAATGGTTCAAATGTTGATCCTTCAATTGAGTATTCAAGAGGTGAGGTAGAATAAAATTCAGGGAAATACTGTTGACTTGTTCTCCTTGAAATTTAATTGATAGGAAATCTGAAATCAAATTGTAATTTTTCTTCAAAAGTTTGTTCAATCACACCAATCTCTATGGAGGACCTCCTATAAATTCTTTCTTCCATCTTGTTAGATGAATCCACATCTAAAAAAAAACTATTTTAAGTTCTTCTTTTTTGATTTAGAGCTTGTATTGCATGTTGTAGATCTTGAGAAAGTTCTTATTCAAGATCAAAAAATCTTGAGGATGTGTGGTAATGATTAAATCTCTCTCTGTTATGCCAAATACAGTTCCTCTAATCAGCTGAAAGGTCTTCTTGGGTATCCTAGAAGGAAGAGGAGATTATGCTACAACATAGGAGGATTTCTTGGGATATCCATGGAGGGGAAAATGTAGAGGCAAAACGAAGACTTTTACAATTTTCAATATCTATTTTTTTGGATATTTCAAATTTTTATTTTTTTTAATGATTTTTATGGATTAAAAGTTAGTGCATAAACAAAAAATTCTATCCCACGGTGGGTGCCAAAAACTATTGTCCAAATAATTTTTCCGGTGGGAAAATTAGTGATCTCTCACTAATAGTGTGTGGGACTAAGTCCCTCTAATTAAATGGGGAAGTTCCATTTATTGAAAATATGAATATTTACACTATTCTAATTTCTTGAGGATGGTCTTTTGATCGTGGATCACACAAGAGTACTTTCCTATGCTTTTTACAAATTGCTTGTACGTTCTACAAGGGCAGAAACAATTATAAAGAGAGATGTAAGAAGATAATAACAAGGAGGGTTTTACACAATAAATACCATATAAGATTTTATTTCCTCAAAACTAAAGTCTCATTGTATTATATTGAAAAAACACATGCTCATGGAGTATAGTTGAGATGGAAAGGAACACATTAAACTAGGAATGGAAGAAATCAACTATCTTGTTTCTAGATATAAATAGAGAGCTAAATAACAACAATAACCATAGTCTTGGAATGAGGAGGTCACACGTATTTATATATTTTCATTGCAACTCTTCATCTACCCCCACATGAATCTTCACGTTCCTGTTCTACTTGTGACTTTCCATCTTCGTAGGAAGTGAGAAACTAAGTCCCATTTTTATAAATCAAAAGGGAATTTTACAATGCAACGTCAGAAAGTCACTTAAGTGAATAAGACAAAATGCCATGATTGTGTACAATGAATAATTTGAAAGGGGGAGAAGAGAGAGGGATAATGAATGAGAAGAAGAAGAGAGATGACTAACTTCTTGATGAAGGATCTTCGTCTAATGAAGAGTCAACTCCTTCTGGCTTCCGCGGAAGATATCCAATGACGAGGCTTTGAACTTTGACCATCTTGCTGAATATGAAAACTACAAATGAAACATTCTCAACTTCTAGGATGTTCGCATGTTCCAATGTACTGAGCCAAGTCTAAGGAATGACATTGATCTTTCTACATTGATGGAACCTTTTTTCATGATTCCTTCCATTATTAGAGATGGAACCTCTAATCTCTAAAAGGGATTATAGAGTATCACCACTAAAGTAAAGAGGGTCACCAATCATTTCCTAAACCAATTCTTGAAATGAATTCTAAAGAATCTTCAAGGAAGTATTATCATTAAGGAAAGGAGTTGTCGACAATAAAATTTTCCTCCGTAATTTCTATTTTATTATGTATGTATTAGGAATAGGATGTTGTTAAGTATGATTAGTAGTGGTGCTTGATAGAAGATAACAATTCCATCAACATGGGGCCACCAATAAAGTAGAGTATGGTAACCGTCAAAGTATAATAGGAATGTTGTAAAAAGTAAATATTTGTCGTAAGTGGTCTGGTAATGTTAAAATGTCAAAGTTTGGGTAAGTAGAGAAGTAGGGTCTACATGACTAGGAATTAGAAATATTATATTTTGTAATAAGGAAAAAGAGTGATGTCATAAATATTTTGTGTATTTTATTTGTGGAAAAGTCTAAAAGGTGGAACCCATGTGAGATGATAAGGTTTATCTTATCTTAGAAGATAAGCCTACATGTAAAGGCAAGAGTTTAGGCATGGAATATGATTGGCTGGAAGATATTTCCTTTCCTATCTTAGAGATAGGGTGGATAAGCCTGAATTCCTATAAATAAAGAGACCACCCCCCTCATTTAGCATAGAGGGAAGTAGTGAGAAATATTGTATGAGTAAGTGTGTAAAGGAAGCCATCATTTAGAAGGTGTGTTGAAGAATCCATTGTGAAATTTCTCCCATAGTTATTGTTGGAAGGCAAGTGAAGTCAATAACACTTAAAGTACCTCATGGGTGAGAGTGTAATGATTTCATGTTGATATTATAATTTACATCTATATTTTCAGATTTGTCATCATTCCTTCGTATCATAATCTATGGTATTCTTGTGTTATGTTTTTTGTTGTGTTTCCGGATTACATCCACCAAACTAAAGGTTGTGCATTAGTAAATAATCATAACATGAGGAGTTCCTGGTGAAGAATTATCATAGTACTGAATTGGTGATGACATTTTGGTTCCGTTGCTAGGACCATTCCTTGTTGGTGGATTTTCTGGAGAGATATTCTCACTTAGTTAGAAAACATTTGGAGGGTAACCTTGTTTTTACTATGCATAGTAGTTACCATGGTAAAGTCACTTTTTACCATGAATAGTATTTGCCACATAGTAAAGTCACTTTTTATCGTGAATAGTATTTACTGCAGTAACTTCACTTTTTACCATGAATAGTGTTTACCATAGTCAAATTCAGTTTTTACCATAGTAAGTCCTAGTTTTACCATAGTTTACCATGGTCATTTAGTCATTTTCTATTATAGTGATTCCAATTATTTGTGCACATAAGTCTTATTGATTGTACTTGTGGGTTGGTATTTCACTATGGTTACTTTTAAAAATGGGGAAGATTCCTATTTTTTCAGCCCAATCTAATGAAGATGCTTCCGCTTTCATTCAAGAGTTTAAGCAATCTTGCATTTGTAATGGCCTCATAAGAAGGGAACAATGGATTAAATTTTTTTCCTACCTTTTTGGATGGTTCAGCTCTTAGGTGGTTTGAAACACTAGGCGATAATGTGAAAAATTCATGGGATTTATTAACTGAAAGTTTTCTTGAAGAATTTTGTGAACAATAGAAATATGTAGATCTAATGATCAATATCACAAATCTATCCCAAGGAGAGAAGGAGAAGATAAGGGATTATCATGCTCATGTTCTAGAGCTAAGGAGGAAGCTCGATACCTATATTTGAAAGGAAGGATTAGAAAATGGGTTGATGAATGGCGTGAATAATATCCTCTGTAAGCACTTCATTCTTGGGATGAAGCCAGAAATTAGACAACGAGTGAAGTATGACTACCTAGCTACCATTAAACAAGAAAAGTAGATTGCAAGAAGGCAAGAAGAAAGCATGGAAGAGGAGCCCAAAGAAATTGTTGCTAAGGTAGAGCCTACACCAACACCTTTAGTCTAGAATCTACAACCACTCTCGGTGAGAAAAAATATTTCTCCTAGTACATCTACTGAGTATGAAGATCTACTCAGGAAGATGGGCTAGTTAACTATTAATCTTCTTCAAGGAAAATAATTTAGTTCTCATGGAGGAAATAGAGGTCTAAAAAGAAATATTTCTGAAGTTGTATGTTATGGTTGTTATAAAAAGGGTCATTATAAGTATTGTCCAGATAGAGCTTCTACATCTGGTACAAGAGATAATGATCAAGGAAAAGCACCTATGAATTATTTTGATGTAGTAGATAAGAGCATAAATAATGAAGTAGATGTGTTTATAACAAAAAGAAAGAAAGAAAAAGATAACCAAGATGGAAATGATCCTAAGAAGATGAAAGGAGAAACTAGTAAGAAACATAGGAGAAGAAAGTTGGGTGTAAAGGATTTTTTTATTTCACAGGGACAAGGACCATACTCCATCTTAGAAGATCTATCCAAAAGGCCTGCAAATATTACATATGGTCAACTCTTGGCTATGTCTTCTAAGAAGAGGCGGGAGCTGCGAAGTGGACTCAATGCTCGACGAAGTAAGGAGGTTGAGGTACCTGTTTTAGAGGCAGAGGCGGATCCCTACACTCCACAAGCTGAGGTACTATGTAATGGTATTTCAATTCATGATGTCTTAGTTGATGGAGGTGTTGTAGTTAATGTAATGACCGAGTCTATAATGATTATGTTGGGTTTAAAAATTGATCACCCCTCAACACTTATGTTAAGGTAACTAAATAAGGGAAAAACTAAACCAGAAGGTGTAGTTTCAAATGTGGCAATATGTGTTATGGGTGTTGTATGTATGGTAGACTTTTAGGTGATGAAAAATGGTACTGTTACGTACCCAATGTTGTTAGGAAGACCATGGCTAAGGAGAGTTCATGCAAGAAACTACTGGAATGAAGGTTTCATGACACTTGGACATGGTAGAGAGGGTGAAGATAAACATGATCCCTTAGCATCATAAGACAGAACTTTTGGATTCAAGTGAAGAAACTGATGATTGCACATCCTCTTATTACTCTAGTACCAGTGAAGTGGACACAAAAGATGAAGAAAGTGAGGTTGATGTTTCGGTCATGAATATCCTTCCAGTCACACCGACTCATGAACCCATAAAATTATTTGAAGAAGAAATTGATGATTTTTTCCAACAAATAAAGATTGGTGATGCTATGATGGAGAGTGAGAAGGAATCCTACCTCTAGCTCTTTTGAAGGTACATACACATATTCACTTTTGATTACAAGGAACTCTGTCAAGTAAGTTGGGTAGAACATTCTATTGAGCTGGTAGATGGTGCTAAGCCCATAAAGTAAATGTCATATAGAATGAATCCTAATTTTTTTAAGACTGTAAAAGAAGAAATAGATAAGTTGCTTGATGCAGGATTCATATTTTCTATGGAGAATTTAGAATGGGTTTCACCCATTTTGATCTCAATAAAAAAGAATAGGAAGCTACACATTTGTGTTGATTATAGGAAGCTTAATAAGGCAACAAAGAAGGATCATTACCCTCTTCCATTCTCAGATCAGATCTTGGATGAAGTAGTTGGCCAGGAGTGTTATAGTTTTGCTGATGGATACAAACAAGTTCTTATAGTAGAGAAATATCAGCTAAAGACCACATTCACCACTCCTTGGGGAACATTTTCTTATAGAGTTATGCCTTTTGGGTTGTGTAATGCTCCAGAAATGTTCCAATGCTTGATGAATAGGGTGTTTGAACCCTACATTGGGAACTTCATCAGAGTATTTCTGGATGATTTTTACATCTATGGGAGCAAGATGGACCACCTGCACTAGATGGAAATGACATTTCAAAGTTTAGATGAAGCACAAGCCTCACTAAACCCTACAAAGTGTGTCTTTGGATGTTCTAAAGGCATTTTGTTAGGGCATGTTGTATCCAGAGATGGTATTGGTATTGATTCTGATAAAGTTTCAAAAATCAAAGAGTTACCATTTTCTATGAATAAAAGTAAGTTGATATCATTTTTAGGCCATTTGGGTTACTATAGAAGGATCATCAAGAATTTATCAAAGATTACACAGTCACTAACCCAGTTCTTGAAGAAGGATGTTACTTATGAACCAAGAAATAAGGCAGTATGAAGATTTTGAACAACTCAAGGAAGCCCTAGTATCTTCACCTGTTTTAAAGAATCCATATTGGAGAAAGCCATTCATTGTGTATATTAATGCCTCAGATGCAGTACTAGGAAGTACTCTGAGCCAAAAGGATGAAAATGGGAATGATCATCTAGTTTACTTTAGGAGAAGAAAAATGAGTAGTGCCGAAGTAAATTATACTGTAACTGAAAAAGAGGCTCTAACTATCATTTTTGTTGTAAATAAGTTTAGAAATTACGTGCTAGGGAAGAAATTTATAGTTATAGCAGATCATCAGGCTCTAAAATATATTGTAAATAAGCCTAACCCATCAGGGAGGATAGAAAGATGCATAATTTTTCTACAAGAATTTGAATTTGATATTATAGATAGGCCAGGAAAGAAGCATGTCAATGAAGATGCACTCTCTCGAGCCTATGATGGTTTAGGATCATCTTGTGATGATGATGATTTCCCAGATGCATAGCATTGTTATCCCTTGACACAATCCCTAGTGAATACATACATATTTGGAATTATCTGAATGAATTCAAGTTTCCTGATGGTGCCAATGCAAAGACTAAGAGGAATATTACTCAAGCTAGTTGTCCATATTCTATTCTGCATGGTGTATTATTTCGAATAGGACTTGATGGAAAGTACAATAGGGCAGTTGGACATGATCAAGGGAAGGAGTTGATAGAAGGATTCTCACAATGGTACATGTGGAAGAAACTTCTCTGGAAAACTTATAGCAAGAAGGATCTTGGATGCAGGTTATCACTGGCCCACTCTTTTTATAGATTGTTATAATTATTGTAAGACATGTGATATTTGTCAAACACATGGTAATCGTAAGACTTCATCAACTCCATTATTCTCTATTCTTCCACTTGGTCCCTTTGAAAAGTGGGGAATAGACATTGTAGGTCCACTTCCAACTAATCCATGCCAAAATAAGTATATTATAGTTGCCACAGATTATTTAACCAAGTGGGTTAAAGCTAGGCCATTGAAAACAACTTCTATGAATGGAGTGGCAAGGTTCATATATGAACACATTGTCAACAGATTGGGTTGTCCATTATAAATTTTAACAGATCAAGGAAGCCACTTCATTAATGAGGTGGTAGAAGCCCTAGTTAACAAATTTTCTACTAATCACAAGAAGGCAACAACATACAAGCCAAGCACAAATGGATAGGTGGAATGAACAAATTTTGTGTTCTGTAAAATTCTAGCAAAAGATGTAACCTTACAGGTACATAAGTGGGATAAAAGGATTCATGCAACATTGTGGGCATATAGGGCAACATCAAAGTCAGCAACAAGATACTCCCTATTTTAGTTGGCTTATGGCATCGATCCAGTTCTTCCTATTGAGTTTGATATTCCCACTATGAGAGTTATGAAAAAGGAAAGGATGGATGAAAGTGATTCATTAAAAGAAAGGTTGGTGCATCTTCATTTGCTAGAGAAAATGAGGGAAATAGCGAAGGATACAAGGTATAAGAAGAAATTGAAGCAGAAGGAATACTTTGATTAAAAGATTTGTTGGTCTCCATTTCATGCCAATGATTTGGTTTTAGTATATGATTCTAGATACAAAAAAAGAAGGTAGAGAAAATTTCTTCCCAAATGGATGGGGCCCTACAAAATAACATATGTGCATGAAAATGGTACATATCAACTGGAGGAATTGGATGGCACTCTCATTACAAAATGGTTCAAACACGACAAGTTAAAGATTTTTCAAGCACTAGAATAGTCTACTCCGAGGACGGGGTAGAAGCTAGGAAGGGGGAAAATGTCAACATTAAAATTTTCCTCCATAATTTCTATTTTATTATGTATGTATTCGAAATATGATGTTGTTAAGTATGATTAGTAGTGGTGTTTGATAGAAGATAACGGCGCTATCAGTATGGTTCCGCCAATAAAATAGAGTACGGTAATAGTCAAAGTACAATAGGAATGTTGTGGTAAAAAGTAAATATTTGTTGTACGTGATATGGTAATGTTAAAATGTCAAAGTTGGGGTAAGTAGAGAAGTAGGGTCTACATGATTAGGAATTAGAAATGTTATATTTGTAATAACGACAAAGAGTGATGTTATACATATTTTTTTTATTTTATTTGTGGAAAATTCTAAAAAGGTGGAATCCATGTGAGATGATAAGGTTTATCTTATCTTAGAAGATAAAACCTACATGTAAAGGTAAGATTTTAGGCATGGAATATGATTGTCTGGAATAGATTTCCTATCCTATCTTAGAGATAGGGTGGATAAGCCTGAATTCCTATAAATAAAGAGGCCACCCCCCTCATTTAGCATAGAGAGAAGTAGTGAGAAATATTGTATGAGTAAGTGCGTAAAGGAAGCCATCATTTGGAAGGTGTGTTAAAAAAGCCATTAAGAGGTGTAACTGTGAAGTTTCTACCATAGTTATTATTAGAAGAAAAGTGAAGTTAATAACACTTGAAGAATCTCATGGGTAAGATTTTAACAATTTCATGTTGATATTATAATTTATATCTATATATTTCATATTTTTCATCATTCCTTCGTATCATATTCTATGTTATTCTTGTGTTATGTTTGTTGTTGTGTTTCTAGATTACATCCACCAAACTAAAGGCTGTGAATTAGTAAAGAATCATAGCACGAGGAGTTCCTAGTGAAGAATTATCATAGTGCTGGATTGGTGATGACAGAGTACCAATATCCTACATGCTTATGCCAAGATCTTCTATAAATTTTGATACATATTCTTCATAAGATTCCAAATAAGAACCATCCTCTTTCAGAGCATTATACCTCTAGATTATGATGTGACACTAGATGGGATAGATGTTCTCTGAGGTAGATGAAAAAACCTGATCTTACCAAGGCATAAGAATAGAAAATTTTCATTTCTTTCACTAATGGGAGATTACTTTCCCAAAATACCTTCTCTTTCTTGATCTCAACTCTTTTTTTTCTTGATTTTCAACTCTATGGCCAATAGGAATGTGAATAAAGAGATGATATTGGGAAAGAGAGCATTCCCCTTTTCCATGATCATGCTTACCCATTGGTCACATGACTTTCCTTGCATTGTGAATGTTTGAGCTTGCTTGATGGAATGAGGATTGAAGTTGCATATGGGAGAGATTGCTTCAATCAAAGGAAAGGATGATGAATCTGGTTCATGAAATGAATTCACATATGAAGACAAAGTACTTATATGTTCCTCCATTTAGTTAATGTCCTTCTTATACTCCTTGTCCTGTGTAAGTATCCAAGACAAAAGAATCCTTGAAAAAGTGAGTATCTCCCTCAAGAGTGGCTTGCCCCAAAGAGATTATTTTCATTGTATAGCAACCGGGTGTTATTTTATCCACAAAATTGATGAATTTTGGGAGAGAAACCTCCATAAAATGATCTCTCAAACCCTCAATGGAGAACCTAGAGGTTTTTTTCTACCTTCTTACTCTTATTTGTTTTGGTGTACTTCAAGATTAAACACCTCGTGTTCTTGGTAGGAGAAAAAACATGACTCAGATGGGCTACATCAATCACTTTTTTGGTATAATTGGATTCACCAGATGTTCAGGGGACTATGAAGGATCTATTTCACCTTATTCAATATCTTCAAAAGGTTCTCCTCTGACCTTGGATCTCTTGTACAACTCCACTGAAGGAGGTTTTTCTTCAATTTTTGCAATTTTCCTCTTTTTGGAGTAAAATGATCCTATGGCTTCAATGGATGCTTCATGGGATGTAGAGAGATAAAATTTTCTTCCCAAGGAAACCATTGCAACCTTTATAATGCAAGATTCCCTCTTTATTTTATACCACTTTTTGGACCTTTGAATTATGTGCATTGTTATTTATTTGATGTCTACAGACTCCGTGATGTGCCATAGGATAGGTGAAGGAGGTGAAGATTGTAGAACTTCATACTCAGGGTCAAAAAGATCTAAATCATCATCAGGCACACTTTGCACAAACCAATCAAACTTGAAAGACATCATATGTTCTACCAACATCCTCATGTAATCTCTATTCTTGACTTCTCTCTCATCACCAAAGTTGATAAAAAAGATTTGAATTTGAGGAATGTGATGCAAGTTGGGTAGAATAAGGGATTCCTAGTATGTCCTCATATAAAAGTTGGATCTATCCACGTTGGAGTGCATGTTAAAGGAAAAAATTGAGGTTTAGATATTTTAAACATCGACCAAATTCTTGCATGAGTAAATTCCTAAGTAGATAGGAAATGGAACATCCCTCTTCTTCAAATCCTTGCATTTGATGTGGACTCGAGTAAGTTGCTTACACAACTCAATCAAGAGAATTTTATGGCTTGGGTACCTTGTAAACCAGAATGGGGCAAGAACAAATCCACACATGTTAAGGTAAGTGAATATGGAGAAATTTGTGAATAAATCCCCATATATTTTGATCAATTCTACTAATTCAAGTGAAATTATTCATTTAAGATATCCTTCAAGCAACTCGATGAGGTACATAGTGAATGCATCATCCACTTTTGTAAAATGTGAGTTTCTCTCCCTAAAAGTAATCTTCTGATACTTTTCAAATGTGGGGCCTTCTGAGGTACATTATGTGAAAGAGAGATACCATCGAAGGGCATTGTGTATGTGAGGGCATACATCAAGTAAGAGGTCATAGTGAACCTCTTGGTGATGAAGAAATGATCCAATTTCTTGTGAATGTTGTCACTGATGATTTGACCCCCCAAATCAACCATTTGATTTCCTTCGGTGATCATCATTGAAAATTGTGCCATCCATTCACATGAAATTCAATGGTTTTTTCTTCACCCATTAATTTGTTCATGAGAACAATTGCATAAGAATATGCCTCGTTAAATTCACTCTGTGATAATATCTTGGGCATCCGAGAAGGTTTTCTCCCCTACTTGAGCAATGAACTAATTGCAATACCTTGAAGGTAAGAGTTTATCTTTGACCATTCTTGGGATGAAAAATCTTTTGTGATGATGTCCATGTTATTTCAAGTGGGAATTTTTATGCATCTTGAGATTCCCTTAGGTGTGATAATTGCAAGTAAAGAGTTATATTTGATAGATATGGTTCTCATTGCAATATCACTGTGCCATGCATAAGATATGAATAGCTTAGTGTTGTGCACAAAAAATGGGTGTTCTCGTACTTTGTAGAGTCCTCTAGTGAAAAATTTCTCCTCAAAAAGTCCCCATGGTTCTTTTAGCATTATGGTCTTTAGGTTATCTAGGTCCATGTATGTCACATCATTGTCTCCTACATTCAATAACTTGGGAGCCAAAGTGGAAATTGGCTCGAAACCAGTGTATTTGATCTTCATGGTTTCTAGAGACGACATGAGGAAATGAAGGGATGGAGGTTTTTGTGAATTTTTGATGTGATAAGAGAACTTACTATTTTTATTAAGTCACACCTCACCAGTAGTTACTATTTTTTGGCCAATTTTCCAATTTTCAAGTTTTGCAGTTTTTGGAGTTCTAGACTTGGAGATTGCACAGAGGTTTCAAAATTGTTTTTTATTTTTTATTTATCAAAAATTACTTTTTTTGTAAGGCTCAGATACCAACTTACTAAAAATAGAATCATTTCTTCTAGGTTTCCAATTAAGATGAAATTTGTTTTATTATATTAGGAATTTTGATATGATTTCCTGCTCCAAATTTCAGGTGTTTTTTCTCTCAAGAATTTACAGGATCTGAAAATGAATTTCTTATCCTAAAATATTCAAGGGAATGCTATAAAAAAATTAGGGGATTGATGTAAATTATATTTGGATCATATTTGTAGGCGTTCAAGATTATAATCTAGAGGTAAACGTTTAGGGGAAATTGATCAAAGATGAGGGAGATATGATAAAAAATGTTGATTTGGAAATGGGGTTTCTGGAAAATTTGGTAGAATAAAAAAATACCAACAAAAATGCTGATAAATTGAATATTAAAAATGGATCAAAAAATGGTTAAGTGTTTGTTTATACTCACCTCTTAACACTAACCTAGCCAACTCACCTTCTAACTCAATACTGAACATTCTGGCTTGATCTAGGTTATCCTATACATGAGGGTGAATTTAAAATTTCTAATTGGATTTTGAGTGTCATCATCTACCTTAAAAAATTTAATAAGGGACAAAGGGACATCTTGGGCTGAAAATTTTTCCAAGGGGTGAAGGCTTTATGAGAGGGGTGAATAACATCAAGTTGGAGTGTCGAGGAATCAGGACTAGTGAGCATGTTGCAAGTATTAAGTGACTAGAGAGGGAGATATAACATGGTGTAACATTATGATGTCCCAAATATCCCTTTGGAAAGGGAAAAAAGGGTGTGAAAGTGTTCCAAGGGTTAGGTTCCCATGGGGAGGGGCCAAGTGAAAACTGTGAGTGAATGAGTTATTTCTAACATATGAAGTTGTGTTTTAAGTGAAAAAATCTAATACTCAACATGGTGGATTATTATATTTTACTCCATGTCCATATTGACATGGGGAACATGGAAAAAAATACCTCATAAGTGTGTTCAGGGTCTGCCCATCATGAGGACGGGGCAAAATTTGAGTTTGAGTGCATAACATCTTCTTAACACCCCAAGTGAGCATTTAAGTGATGTAACTTTTAAAACTGATTCTCTCAGCATGGTGGTGCATTATAGTGTCCCCCATGTCCCCGTTGAATTTTTTCAAAGAGAAAAAGGGACATCAAGGGTCTCCAAGTGTCCCACATCTATTTCTGGAAGCCTATCTTCACCAAACACTACTAAAAATATCCATTTGAGAGTGCCTTCTTACCTTGATAGCTTCCCTAAGAGTTCCATAGGAAAAAAAATATGTTTTTGAATCCAAAATGGATGATGAGAGAAAAAAACACAATTTTTTAGGAGCTAATTCTTCGTGAAATTTTAAATTTACCCCCCTTTTAATTTTTTCAAGCTTGTATGTCGATGAAAGGAACTGTCACCAAAGTTTAAAATTGTGAAAAGGATAACCAAAAAATTGGGTGTGAAGAGGGCATTACATATGTCATATTGGCATTTGAATCAGGTTTTAACTCTTCCCATAACTCCCATAACATTTAGTTGAATCTCTACTGGGATCAGAGGTCTTCATCTGCATTGTCGGGCCAATATCTCAAAATCTAAACTGTATAATCTCTTCAAACCTTTCACATTGTAAATTAGGAATTTTTTTATATTTTAAAAAAGTATTTAATCACTTTCCATATCATCCAAAGGATCTTAAAATATTCAGAACAAGCTAACTGTATTTTCCATTACTTTCATTTCCTTACACCATGCCACAAGTAGCCCAGTGTTACACAACTTGTTCATAAACCTGATTTTTCTTACAAAAATTTCCTAAAATTCCTCAGATTATTTTATAGATCTACAACACACTTCCAAGATGATTTAAATATTTCCTGTACATTCCTGGTGGGTGCTCACGAGGTGCAAAAATCCTTAAAATAGGCTCTTTTGGGCCTCAAAGAGTACTTGCCTTCTCTTAGATCCATATACCTTCATTAATTAGCTTGAATCAAATCCCCTTCATATTATATGCACTTGAAAATAACATTATCACATCCCTCTTGGCCATTTTGAGGGAAACACAATGACTACGTTGGTCAGAGGGCGGGTTTACATTGACTGAGAGAAGGATTTTCAAATGTGGCTTAAGTTGTCATGGCATTTTTTTGAATTTTTCATGCTACAAATTTTGCATGACAACAAAATGGAAAACACCTCATCTTGGTGAGATGGGAGTAAATAATAACTAAATGGACAATTTCTTCTTCAAGAATATGAGAATTCACTATTATTTCTCTTGAATGGAGAATGGTGAAGAGATTGAGAATACACAAGGACCAAGGATCCCATCATGAAATCCTTTGATTGATTAAACTAGGTGTTTCATACTCAATAATCCTCCTATGTACTCTGACTTGGGTTAAGAAATGATTTTCCTTCTCATCCAGGAGTCTTCAATGGTATTCAAAATCCATGTGTTCAACATTGATATCTCAAATATCTGGGTATTCGAAAACCAAGAATGAGATAGAATTATATATGGAGAAATGGAATTTCATTTTATGACATTTAAGTATCACAAATTTGAGAATTATGGTGGAGTTAAGAAGGACAAGAAAAATGGGATTCCAAGTTGGTTTACAGGAATTTGAATTTTTAATGGATTTCAATGGTTTTATAGGCTGAATCCTTATTTTTTCAATTGAAGGGATAAAACAAATAAAAAATAGACAAGAATAAATTTGTCAGAAAGGTATTTTCAAGATGATATTCTCCAAATGTGGTGATGATTCCCCGTCAAAAATGAAGGAAAACGAGGGGAAACAATTTCTAGTTGCAAAGTAAGCTTGGAAAATGGGTTATAATGGAGTGTGGGCTGAAAATTCAATTCTTCGTTATGGGATAAATACACATCTAAATGAATTTATTCTTGATTCATTAAAAATTATGATGAATGGGAATAAGTTATTTGATTTTGAGGAAGATATCTCGTAGGGATTTACAGGAAATGAAAACACAATTTTCAGTGTAAAGAGGGCTTTTGAGTGGGTTTGCAAGCCAAAAATAGATTTAATAATATAAAATTAATCCTTCCACCTTATCACGTGAATGATATCTAAAAATTAAGGTTTTATTAAGGATTTATCAAGGTAAAAGTTTTAATGGTTTCCTCTGTGTGGTTTTTGAGCAATGATTGAATCAATTTTTTGGTGGTTTTATAAAATAGGATTTTACTAGCTGTAATCTTCAATTTATCATGGAAAATAAGCCAATCCACCATATTCTATGCTATTAATGTCAACTTAAATATTTTTTAAGAGGAGGATGTGTTCAAACCTTGAGAGTGATTCGACCAATAGATAATGAGATATGAGAAAAAAAAAAGGATTGGAGAGCTAGGGCACACAAGTCATTTTATGCACATGAGAGGAATAAAAAAATATTTAAAGTCATTTCATGAGCTGCAATTTAAATTTGTATGGAGTTGGGATTTTTAAGGGAAGAGGACTTTAAAAAAGAACTTGAAATTGATCCATAAACTAACATTGACCTAGTGTATCAATAGTTTAAAAAAATGGATACTCATTAAAATTCTCAAATTCCTGATTTAAAAGAATTGAGAAAATGATTAAAAAATTGATTTATAATTGATTCAGAGATCAAAAACTCAAAACATCAATTCCACAGTTTAACTCTTTCAAAATTTCATTTTAGATTTTTTCATAATTTTACCTTTATTCATCATTAATCCATCCAAAACAAAATTAAAAACTAATAAAAACCACAAAAACTGAAAGAAATAATGAAAATAAGATTGATAATGGAATCTACCAATTTGGCTATGTCTCCGGGTTCACTTAAAAATGATGAACTGATTGATTTATAAATATATTGCAAGTACATTATGAAAACTTATAACATGAAATGAATCTGAAACCTTGGTGAAATAATTTGGGTGTGTTGCAAATTATGTTTTTCCACCAATGCTCATGAAGCTACGCCCCATCCTTCTTGTGTATGGAGAGGCTCCCAATATTGATATTCAACTATAATAATGCTATCTAAATGTTGTGGGGTGGCCAAATAGATCAGGGATCACACAGAAACGTTTCATTGAACATGTGGTAAAGTGTTTGTCCAGGGTACAAGGGAAGTATGCACAACAATGAGGGGTAAAGGAGATAAACTAGGAAATAGAGGGTGATCATTGTGAGTATGAAATAATAGAGTTTAAACACAATAACCAAAGTAGTTCAACATTCGATTAGAGGAAAACAACAATGAAATTAGTGAGACTAACAAATTAGAGACACATAGTTCTTTAGATTCATCAATTAAAGATACAAAGTTCCTTCTTGATCACTATGTTTGCAAAGTGAAAAAAAGAAATAGAATAGAGGGAAACATGAGAAATGGAAATGGAAGAAATGTATATTTTATTTACTTGTGTTGGTGATACAAAGCTCAACATCCAAACCACAATCCACAATTGCTACAAAAAACTAAACTTTCAAGATCTAGGATCTTTTGAAATAGAGTAGTGATTTCAACTTATAGCATTGTGAATTTCTCTTCACCTACCCCCACATGAATCTCCATGTTCTCATTCAACTTGTGAATTTACATCTTCCTAGGAAATGAGAAATAAGCTCCCTTTTTTATAAATCAAAGGGAATTTTACAATTCAACTTTAGAAAGTAACTTAAGTGAATGCGAAAAATTACCATGATTGCATACAATGAAGAATTAGAAAGGGGGAGAGAAGAAACGGGGAGAAAGAGAGAAGGAGGAAGGATTTGACATATTAGATGAAGAATCTCTTTATGAAGAACTTTCTGATCAAGGAAGATTTCCTGCAACGTGATCCTGTTCCTTAAATTCCTTACTGAATTGAGCTATTGTTGGTTCCACCTTATCCTCCTCTGGAATGCATATGTAGCGCAACACCCTGAGCCATACCTTTAGAACTTCACTAATCTTCTTGCATTGATTAAGCCATCTTACATGATCATCCACAATTATAAAAATGGAGCCTCTAATGTTGGCAATAGAATCTAAGACATCTTCGTTGAATGAGAGAGAGTCACTTGCCGCTTTCTTGACCAACTCTTGGAAGGAAACAATGAGTTATTTTGATGATGAATTATCTGTGAGTGGAGGGAACTTAAGTTTCTAAACATAGTTGTAAAATTTATTAAATATTTCAATAACATGTTTTCCACAAGATTCAAGTTCACAGATGGCGCTTGCTATCATACTGTATCTTTCATCAACGACGTCGACCCAAACAACAAACAAATTCTCAGTAATTGATGCAAACACATCATTACTCACAAGGCTGAGTGAGTCAAATTAGCTCATCTAGGACACAAGTGGGAGCACCTCATCTAAGTGGATCATATATTTTATATTCTCCTCAGTCACTTTATTTACTTCTGATAAAGTGGAAAGAATGTAACCTTGTTCTATCTTGATAACCTCAGGATCAACACTATTTATCAGAGGAATGTCTTCTACATGAAGACAAGATGTTTAATCAGGTTCTAAGAAGGGTTGAATGTGAGAGCTAATATTTTTTACTTATTCCTCCAATTTATTATTTTTTCACTTATACTCTTCATTTTGAGAAAGGAGGCTTGAAGAATATTCCTTGAATACATGAGAATCATCTTCATGTGAAGCTTGACCCAATGAAATGTGGATCAAATCATAATAAGACATAGTCATCTCCTCAATAGGATTTTCATTCTTAGGCCTAACAACTTCTACATATTGGTTACCTAAGGTGCCATTGAAAAAGTGGGAAGTTTTCTGGACCTTCTTCCGTCACTTGGATTTCAAGCTTCTTAACATAGCTCTAAGATTGGGCATGATATCTTGCAACATTCTTCTTGGCTCACTTTCGAGCATTTCCTGAATCTATGGGAATGGATCTTCAAAAGTTAACATGATGTTTCTTGCCAGAGAACTTTCAGGAACATGATGCAAGATAATTTCTTGTTCATCTTAGGGAACATCCACCATTAGGGAATATGTACCTATATTCTTGTGAATATAAATATGTTGCATGGATCACTCTTGCTTGCCTCGAGAAGTTATTTGGCATCTACAATGAGCTTTTATTTCTTATGAGATCTCCAAGAATACAGAATCATTGTGCTCTTTGTTCATTATCCTCCCTTCTCAAAACTCATGCTTGATATATCTTACTTGCAGTGATTTTCTGTAACCACCTCACCTTATCTCACTTAGCTCAGCTCATTTGGGCTTGCCAAGTTTCACCTTTTATTTGCATGATGGGGAAGGAGAGAAAATCACCATTTAGAACATGGGAGGCTGATGCTAAGTCATGTGGAAAACCATGGAAGGTGATAAAGTGGGGTGCATTTTATTGTCCCCTTTATCCCCTTGGTAATGGGGATAAAATATTTTGACCTCACATGGTGATGAAAAGTGGCAAAACGAGATTCGGTGAGGAGGATGCGAGGAAAGGCTAGTTTAGCATTGCGGGGCTCAAACTTAGTTGCATGAAAAAATAGAGCAACAGATTTTATTTTCCCATATGTAACCTTGGTAATGGGGACAAGAGGGATAGAAAAATGCATGGTCACCTTGTGCTGAAAAGTGGCACTTTCTCATTGAATGATGGGAGGAGCTAGAAATAGGCAGATAAGCCTTGCAGAGTACCAGTCATGGTCATGTGAGGAACCTAGAGGAATATTTGATGTGGGAAAAATTTATGCACCCCATCCATACCATTGGGAATGGGGAAAATAGGAATACAAAAGTGTGGCTCAGCCTAGAGGTGACAAGTGTCCACTTGAAAAACTAGCTAACTACGAGAAATGTACCTACGAGAGAGACAACTTGTCAACGAGATTGTCAGAGATCCAAGAGGTAGTTTTTGGTGAAGTATTATATTATTATCACTCCCAAAAACATTATGAGAATAATGGGAGGGTTATCATTATATAATTATTCTTGCAACTCCTTGAAATTCCTCCTTTTTCTTTGAGACAACATGGTATGTCTATATAGTTTGAGATTCCCTGAGAAGTGACATGTCTTATGAGATATTTTATGATTCCATAATGTAGAGAACTCTTATAGATTTATAATAATTATTTTATTGACTCCTAAATTCTTATAGATCTCCTGTAATCATCCACAGAAGATCATGCCACTATTTTGACTTCTTACTCCTTGCACATTAGAAACCCGTTGTTACACACATTGTCCCTAAATCTCCAAATATTACCTAAAATTTCATAAATAACTTCCAACATGTTATTAGATAGTAAATACCAACTCTAGATGAGTGTGTGATTTTAGATCCATCCCATAAGATGCAAACCTATCCTGAAACAATCAAAATTAGCCTTTTCAGGGCTATTGAGAAACTAGCCATTGGAAACACTTTATAGTATGAGATGAATGACCCTGTTATCTCATTTCAAATGCTAGGGAAGTATTGGTCAATGTATGAGGAGGACCTAAAAGGTTAGGGTGAGCATGGTACATAAGGTAAATTGATCCAGAGAGGGGTATGGGAAGGTTCAGAAGAAATGTTTTCAAATTTGGCCTAGTTTTCATGCTTGAAAGTTTGAAATTTTTATGTAACACATTTTTATGAAAACAACTGGATCTTGCTTGGGGACTTGTTTTGGATAAAAATTAGTGAGGAAAAGACAAATAGGTACCCCAAAATATCATGACACTGCATGGACCAGTGCCTTGTCCTTTGCGCCAATGGAGTCATTTCTTCCAAACAAACACATTGATGAAATGAAAACACAAAAAGTGGAAAACAACACACGATGGAAAAGGGAAACTATATTATAAGGGAGGGATAAATATAGAGGTGGGGAAATAATGTACACATACCTAAAAATGGTTTGGGAGAAGTAGACACCATCATGGAACAACAAAATAAAATCAGACCTCTAAAGCTAGAAGACCGTTATCTGATCATGTCATACTCTTGTGACGGATCCGCATGGTTTGATAAGAATGAGAGAGAAAAATATTCCATCATCATACCTATATTGCACTTAAAACATTCTTTAATTTAATCAACAATTTGTTACATATTTGGAATCCTTGCTTCTTGTAGCCTCAGCCTACTGCTTTGTGAACACCTGTAGCCATTCCTTCATGTTATTAAAATGAAGTCATTGATTTTATCATGGAAAAATTCATTTTTATTGAAAAGAATTTGTAACATGAAAAAATTTCTTGAATCAGTGAGGCACTTAGAAGAAGTGAGAAAAAAATGATTCTCTTCCCATTCAAAAGCTTCATCGAACATCTCATTTTTCTTCTCTAAACCATTTCCTTCAAAAATGGAGGCTACATCAATGGTATGAAGGTATTCATCATCCCTGAGTGAAAACTGCAATGTGGATTCATGTTCAAAACTAGAAAGGGCTTTAGAAATGGTGGTTACAATCTAATTCTAAACCTGTGCATAAGAATCTTTCACATTCTCACTTTCTTTCTCAGAGAAATTGCTTTCAATACAAACCAACTCAACATTGTATTTGACATCATTTTAAATGGTGGAGGTGTTTCCTTCATGAGTGATAATATATATAGGAAATTCTACACTTCCCTCCATCTTTTTCTCATCGTAAATGCACTCTTCTTTGAAAAAATAGAAATGTGAAATTATACCTTCACATTCATGCTCATCTTGAAAGGATTTGAAAAGAACATTCAACTCATCTAATTGCTCCATTTCATTATCTAACATTGGTGCATGGGAAGGAGAAAAAAAACTTGAATCATACCTATCTTGCACTTCCATAGCCTAGGTTAGGATCTCAAGATTGAGTTGAGGGTCTTCAGTTTCTTCCGCGGCCCTTAAGATGTCTTGCATTAATTTCTCTTTCAAGTCTTCCATATACACATTGTCATATTTAATAGAAGATTCTTTGCATTGTTCCTCAAGGAGATGATTAAAAATCTGATCCACACATGGCTAGAACTCATTTTAAAAATTCTCATTCTCTTTCTCTACATTTCTTGTCGACTGGGGATCTCCATATTGCAAGGCCTAACATACTTGGTTTTCAAACTTTTCGGATAGGGAGAAGAGATCAAAGCTATGCAGGAAGGGTAAAAATTTGAGCTCAAGATCCATTAGATCATCCTCATGATAGGAAGAAGAATACAATGCTAGGGAAACAATATGAAAAAAATATTAGTAGAAACAAAATCACACACTTGTGTACATTTATAGGTCCTAAACACATACGTGCATTCATATGATTCCTAAGTGATAAAACTAGTAATTGACAACTATCTTTGGCCTCTTTACTTTATTTATTTTCTTCTTTCTATTATTTCAAACCCTATAACCAAGTCATTACTTTATTGATTTATCTTTTATGACTCAAGACACCAGCACCTAGGTGCCCTCATCCCCTATAGGTGCCATGTCCTCTTTCCACCTTACTCACCTATTTTGGGCTTATTTTATCTTTAGGTATCTTATTTTTTTATGGGTCATCCTTCCAGTTGTCAATTGCAAAATTCAACCAAGGGAATCATATAAATACAATACTATGTGACCAAAATAAAGGACCAAGCTCTAAGCATCTATTATCATCACCTAAGCTTGCATCCAAAGGAATATAAGAACACTAAAGACATCCATACAACATCCATTTAAGGGACAAGGGAATTCATTTTTTCCATACACTTCATAGGAAGTGGAAGTTCATTATTCCATCCACACATCTATTTACATTGGTACATCTAGTTATCACCCGTTATCAAGTGCACTTGCACAAGGGATTCCTAGGGCATGATTATTTCATAGACACACACAAGAAATACATGGATTATGAGATGTAGTGTAGAGTTTGGTCCTAAGTTCACTCAGTTAGGTGACCACCGAGGTCATTCCAACTCCCCATATTGCATATTTTTTTTGTAGGATTTGATGTAATTTGAGGGTTTTATAGGTCAACATTTCTTTGTAGGTTACAAGTGAAATCTACAGTCATATTATGACATAAAATTAACCAACATAGACTATCGGAAACTCTTGTGTGACACTATAAATAAACAAGTTTCGAGCTCTTGTGAATTCATAGGTGCCTAGGCACCCTCACCCCATCCTAGGCACCCTGGTCCAACTTCATTCGACAACCTTAAAATTTCCTGAGAACATTGATGAAAAAATGTCCTTTTTTATTAGTTGTTCCAGTCCAGATCAACCTCAGGGAAGCATAAATAAAATAAGTCACCCTTTCCCTCTCTTTTACTTAGGGTTTCATATTTATCTATCTCATTTCTTGTGTCATTTTTATCGTAGCATCTGTATTTCATAGTTTACATCAGCGAATCTGCAATATCTAGGGTTTATAATAACATCAACATAAATTCTATTTTTGTTATATAATTTGGTGAAATTGTATTTCGAATCCTCATTCTTATGCTCGTTACCTGTAGTGGTCAGTTTGGGTCTTGTGAGAATCTACAACTTCCTCAATTCATCCGTAGGGTTTCTAAATCAATGGTTGAATATGATAATTCCTTTGGTAACTCAAGGAATGTTAATCTCAAATACATTGAAACATATGATAGTGAACAATCCTATGATGAGGATAATAATGTTGATAAAAAACAATTATACAATATTACTAATTTTCATTAAGATTTTCTTGATTATCCTACACATATTCCACATATTCTCAATTTTGTACTTTCTACAAAATGTTCTCAAGAAGCTGATTCTATGCCTCTTGTAGGGTATTCTTCGGTTGAAATGGCCTCCACTCAACCCCTTCACATTCCTACCTCCATTCCTACTTCCTTTCCTATTTCTACCGCTCCTCTCATTCACACCAATAGCTCTAATGTACAACCTAGTTCTTCTTCAAACATTGCTGATCTAGCTTCATTATACCATGATCTGCAAACTTAGATCCGTAAACTTCAACTAATTACTTCCTACACATCCCCATCTATTGATTGCACCTTACTCCTTCACACTCCTTTTGTACCCATCATTTCCACTTATGCACTTCCTCCAAAAATTTTCACCCCTAAGCTTCCCAACTTTAATGGCCATAATGACCCTCAAGAGCATCTTAGATGTTTTCATGTGGCATGTCTAGATTATGCAGATGATCATACTTTACTAGCAAATCTCTTTCCTTGAAGTATCCTTGATTATGCTATGCATTGGTTTTACGACCTACCTATTCATTTGGTAATATCATTCCCAAAATTAGTTGATGCTTTTCTCACACATTTCTCTATAAATATCAATTCTAACATATCATATCCTCAACTTTCACAAATCAAACAAGGATCTAATTAGCATCTAGCTGACTATGTATTGCGCTACAAGAACAACTTTGCTAAGATTCCCAATGTACTTGCAGACTCTGAATTGCGAGATATTTTTGTCCAAAGTATCCTACCACCTCTATAAGAGAGTGTCAACTTTGAGACATCTCCTTCATTTTATCAGTTGTGTCATACTCTTAATTTATGTGAAGGTGAACTTATCTCTCTAGGTAAACTTAAGTATCATGATCATGCTTCCTCTTCATCTTCTAATTAGTTTCAAAGCAAATCACCTTTGAAGCCATCTCCGAATCCCAATGAATAAAATGCTACTGTTAACACCATCTCTACTCTTGACAATATTCAATGGTAACCTCTAAAGCATACATTCATAAATTTACCTTGTTCTCCACACATTCTATTACCACAACTTATCGAAAGGAAATCTTATTACACTTCCAACACCAATGAATCTACATCCATCTCACCCTAAAGGATGTAATTACAACAAAAATACTAGATGTGACTATCACTAATGCATTGTACATCCTATTGATCACTGTTTCAAACTTAGGTATCTCATTAAGGATCTTATTGAAAACAATGCAATCGAGTTCCCCGAGCCTTTGACATCTCAGCTGGTCAATGAAAACAAAAAAAATCAAAATATTTAATGATCCTTTACCTAATCATGAGAAGAAAGGTGCATATTATTCTACTAATAATATATATCGCATTATGCCTCCTCCATCATCAGGGCCTTTGGATTTTCTAGTTGCTACTGCTGATGCATCTCCTCAATTCATGACATTTTTTTTTATCACGATTATCATGCTACATTTTCTTCTAACACACTACACATTAATGCTTCTATTAAGCCTCATGCTATCAATAATACAATGATTGATCTATCAATTCCTATGAGTGTGTGATCTATTGCACTCCTTAAATCACTATCAAATATCCAATAGCTAATAATATTTCATATCAAATTCCTAACTCTTATGGCTATTTCATGCTTCGAGTTACAGTTGGGCCTCTCACCATGCTTGTGCCATTCGCTATGGAACATGCCATCAAAGGTTTCGACATGATCTTAGGTCTTCCATGGATTTGTTCCGCTCAAGATATCCCTTTCATGAATCACTTGTGTCTCAAATTCATTCACAAAAATAAATTTATCACTATCAAAGGTTTTCCGCCATGTGCACCATAGCCTTAACCTCATCTTGAAGTTTTCATTGCACTCGCTAGAGCATCTAGGTCCCTTGGACCTCTCATACCTAAGGCACATTCTGCACCTAGCTCTCCTATTTGTACATGAATGATACAATTGACCCTACAATTTTCCTTATACAACACCAAATTTATCAACAAACACAAATTTAGAATGATTAACTTTCCAAAATGCATCAAAACCCACAAAACTATCCCAAATTTCTTATTTATATCAGAAATGTCTATCATGAATAACTTATTGTAAAGTTTTCAAATCTAAATATCCTTAAAAATCCAGTTGAAAAATGTTTGGATTATGCTACCCTCTAAATTTTAGGACCTACATCCTCAAAACACATTAGTTATACTCATTTTACCAGGGCTGATCTTGATTTTGTGTTCTCATAATAGGGTCTAGTTTGATTTTTTGTCACAACTCTGGATAAACATAAAATATGGAAACCCATTTTCACATGGTAATTATCCTTTTACACTCCAAATTTCATATCATTTGGAAGTGGAAATAAAAATTTATCATGACTATATTGTATCATTGTTGTAAGGATTTTAAAGACATACACTTGTTTATGATTGTCCTTTCTTCAACATCTCTTCTTCTTTCTTCAATACAAGCCCTCATAATGGCCATGCCTTTATTTTTTACTTGTATACAACCTTAAAAAAACCTTAGACATCATAAATAATTCAAATATTCAAAAACAAGTAAGTGATCCACACACACACAAGTACTCAAATATGCATTCAAATATAATTTTACACAAAAATGAAGCTTTTATTAAGTATAATCAAGAAATTTACAGAGCTTCAAGAGCCATTTGGATCAATTACAGAGTTCTTACCCCTCTCTAATTCCTCCACCAAATTCAACAACCTCTTATTCCTATTTTTCATTCGAATACATTTGTCTTTTATGAGAAGAGTAGGTAGTTAGATTGAGAAACCAACTAACCTAACCATGCTTAGCCCAACCAAGTAAGGTATAGGGTCTAGTCAAGACATGGACTAGGTGTACATACATTTTATGTTTCTCATACATCATTTATTCCCCTTAAACTAACAACTAAAACTACTAACCTACTAACATGACTCAAATACCATATAAATATTCAAATGAAACATTTTGGAGGGAAAACTTCATATGAGCTCTTATTACAAATTCATGGGTCCAAATAAACTAAAATTCCTTCTAAACATCCTAATACACCCTACTAAGCCTATTCAAGCCCAAAATTAAATATATAGACAAGAATCTCCTGCATCATACTCCTTGTGTGGAGAGAATGATGCTACATACCAAAAGACCTTTTCTTCCTTCTTTTCCAATTATACCCCACTTGTGAAGTTCTCTTCTTTATTGCCGCATTTTCTTCATATTTATCATCTTCATGCTTATTTTTTCTTCCTCATATGTATTTATCATCTTCATCATTTCTTTATCTTCAAAAATGATTTCTTCATGTATTTTTCTCTTCATTTGAGTTCTTTCTAGAGCTTTCTTCTCAATGTTCTTGACCTCTTCTTCTAGTGTACCTACAATCAAACATGAAGAAAAAACCTTAGATGTAAAAACAAGAGACTTTTGTGTCTCTTCACCTGCTTCCTCTTCACTTTCTCTTTCATTTTCAATATCTTCCTTCATCTTCTCAACTTTCTCTTCCTCACACTTCATTCCTTCACCATTCAAAACACTTTCTAGTGATTGTATTTCAGCCTCTAACTACTCTTTTCTCACATACAAAAAATGAAAAATCAGATTTCACAAATTCTTCATCAAGTTTATCTTCACAAATGTATTCTTCGTTCATCATTTTTTTGATTTCTTTTTCTTCTTTCTTGTTTGCCTTCTTTTCCATCATCCTTAGCTTTCTTTCTTTCTCTCTTATCCTCTTCCTCAGATGCATTTTATTTCTTTTCTCCATGAGTGAATTTATGGGCCACTTCACTACCTTTTTTCATCACTATTTCTATGCCTTGTCTTTTCTTCATCAACAATACTTCTAACTACTCCACATCTTCTCTCAATTTTCTTATCTCTTCCTCCATCCACACTCTTCTCTTTTCTTCTTGATCTCTCTTTCTCTTATTTCCTCTTTCTCTCTCTCATCTCTTTTTCCTTCCTCTCATTTATTATGAACTCAAGAAACTTCTTAACAAAATTCAATCTATCTTCATCCATCTTCACTAGACAATTATGTTTCACCTTGCCCAAGACTCACCTAGGTTTGTCTCTTACCCAGTCTTTTGACTTCTTCTTTTCTTCAAATTTTTCTTGATTTTTCAAAGGAACAACTTGTATCTTCACACACACAAATATTACAATAAGGAAACTTATCAGATCAAAAATTTCAAATCATTTCCATCAACTCATCCACTTCACCAAAATATCTATATACAAATGCATATACCAAAAGACTTCTTTTCTTACCAACAACTTATTTCTAATGCATTGATCTTCACGCTCTGATACCAAAATGATGTAGAGAACCCTGAACTTATCCTTTTAAAACACCAAATTTATCAAAAATCACAAAGTTAGAATGATCAACTTGCCAAAATCTACCAAAACCCACAAATTGTCCCAAATTTCTTATTTATATTAAAAAATTATGTCATGAATAACTTATTGTAAAGTTTTCAAATCCAAATATAATTTAAAAAACACTTGAAAAATGTTTTAATTATTCTACCCTCCATATTTCAGATCCTATATCCTCAAAACACGTGAGTTATACTCATTTTACCAGGTCTGATCCTGATATTTTGTTCTCGTAATAGGGTGTGGTATGAGTTTTCATCATAACTCCGGATTAACATAAAATACAGAAAAATGGTTAAGAACTCATTTCAACAAGGTCATCATACTTCTACAATAAAAATTTCAGATCATTTTGATTTGTAAATTAAACTTTATCATGAATGTACCGAATCACTATTTTAAGGGTTTTGAAGACATACACTTATTTATGACCGTCCTTTCTTCAACATCTCTTCTTCTTACTTCAATCCAAGCCCTCATAATGGATGTACCTTCATTTTTTACATATATACAACTTTACAAAAACCCTAGACATCATAAATAATTCAAATATTCACAAACAAGTAAGTGATCCACATTCATAAGTACTCAAATATGCATTCAAACACAATTTTACACAAAAATGAAGCATTATTAGATATAATCAAGAAATTTGCATAGCTTCAAGAGCCATTTAGCTCAATTACAAAGTTTGTATCCCTCTCTAATTACTCCAACAACTTCAACAACCTCTCATTCCCATTTTTCATTCGAATACATTTTTCTTTTATGAGAAGAGTAGGTAGTTAGATTGAGAAACCAACTAACCTAGCCATGCTTAGCCCAACCAACTAAGGTATATGGTCTAGTTAAGACATGGATTAGGTGTAGACACATTTTATGTATCTCATACATCGTTTATTCCCCTTAAACTAAAAACTAAACCTCCTAACTTACTAACATGGCTCAAATACTATTTAAATATTCAAATGAGCCATTTTAGAGGGAAAATTCCATTTGAGATCTTATTACAAATTCATAGTGTTAGCATGGTGTCCTAGTAAGTGTTTTTCATTTATACAAAACCACTAATTAATGTAAAAGTGAATGATTTCATTGAGGTCATTTCATGATGTTTATATCATGGTGCTAACATGACTGGTTCATATGTTTATCATTATCTGCTACAGTGGGATTCAGTGATGTTTGTTTGCTCTAGCAAGCCCACACAGGTGCCTAGGAGGTGTAGCTTTGATAGTGTGAGATGATTTTATTGGATGCTTTGGAATTATGTTGGAATGTTATGTCCAGCATGATTTTTGATGGGTGTTTGAGCACTCACAATAGTGGTATAGTGCAGGTACAAGTGGTATCTCTTGGTTACAGGTGTTCATTGGGTTGAGCAGGTATGATAACTTGAAGGTGTGATAGTGTGGATTGGAGCCATATGAGCTTATGGAAGAATGAAAATCAAGTATATAATGACATATGAGATATATTTGGTTAATTTTTATAGGTTACTTAATGAGTTATTGCATTTTTTTAGTTGACCCTAACTGCTATAGTGAGAATCAAACATGAAAATATAGGTAATTCTTAGTCACTTGAGAAATTGATCCATGAAATTAAAATTCATGATGATTTAATATTTTATAGGGATGATTGATGATAATATTATAAAAATTTCAGGTGCCCATGTTGTAGAAATTTTCCAAGATATGACTGATTTTTGTGAGATAGGTGTGAAAAACAAGTGTAAATTTCCAACTTGAAGTGCAACTTCAGATGCTTGTTATGAAAAATGTGCTTTGCATGGGACCTTATGGCTTTTAGAGATTATTTTAAGGTTAATTCATAAGGTATTTAACAAAAAACAATCATGTCATTTTATTATCAAGATTTTTATGAACGAATGTTAAGAAGGTAAAGTGGTCTAAAAACCCTAGTTAAACCCTGAGCTAGAAGCAAGTTTGCAGTAAAGTGAAGTATACTTGATCCCATTATTAATTGATAGTGAAAATTTGATGATTGGTATGTTGTAGAGGACTCCTCATGATTCCCATAAATGTATGGTTGAGGTAATATTGATGAGTGGGTCCCACCTTAAAATAAACAATTTTTGAGAAAGAAGGTTATAGGAGCAAGATGGTAAAATATGCGTAGCATGTGAAATTCATGTTACATAATGAATGTTAATTTATTTATTGATGTGACATTAAATTTTAGGAAATGATTATGCATATAGGTAAAATGGTGTTTTGAGATCCAAACATGTTGACTAGGTCAAAGTGGTAGTTTTGGGGTCTCAAATAGCAAGCTTCATTAAAATGGACATATACTTGAGCTACATGTGGTATTTTGAGGTTATTCAAGTTCAGTGTGGAGAAGTTATATTTAGGTATATTTCCATTAAAATATGTATTTCCATCATGATGAGGACGTCATATGATATGGCTTCTAAGATCATCTTTCAAGCAAGGAAGGTTTTTGGTAATTCATGACAGGATCTGTTCCACTGAACATTTATATGCGTATTTGAAGCATGAGATGGATTTTATGATGCTTTCTATCACCTTGGAAAAGTGAATATGGATGAATTTATAAGCCAATAAATCCATTTTTAAGGTCTTGAATGCATGTACAAAATTATTTTATGAGCTAACCTTTGGAAATAACGTTTTTGGTAAGTTGAACTGATGAAGGCAAAAGTAGTTGTGTTTTGAAGTGATGGATGTTTCAAGGATTATAACTTTCATAAAAGTTTTATACAAGATTATGTAATTTCCATAAATTTGTTACATGACATGGTTTTGGTCATGTTTAAATTTATTTGGTGATTAGATGAAGTTTCTATGGTGTTGAAGGGTAAAGGAAACGACTGTTTTGAGATTTCTAAAGGGAATAAAAGGAACGAACATGGAACTGGGCCCAAGTAAATGAAAATAATCTGATTAGTTGATCAAATGTATGAGCATTTATGATTGTAAAAATATATGTATTACTCATATGTAAAAAAAAATTTTGGTCATTACTATGTATTTACTTTATATGTAAGGACATTTTTAAGAACTGTGCCCCATGGGGTTTTGAACCATTTTTAGCATATGTATTGGGGGTTTTAGCTAGGCCGAACCTATTTGGGTCATATGTAGCTATTTTAATTAAAATTTATGAATGTTATAGAGTTGTAAGGATAAAAAATTATGATGAGGGACCGAAATCCTTTGAATAAAGAAGAATAAATGCCTATAAAAGTGAAGTTTTGGCTCATTTAGTGAGCTAGTCATGCATGCGAGAGTAGTGCAACCTAGAGAGGTGTTGTTTGCAGGTATGAATGCATGTATTGAAGGAAGATAAAGTGTTTTTAAGATTTAGTGAGACATGGAAGCATGAGAACAAGAAGATAAAGCAAATAAAAGTGAATAAAGAGCAAGAATATGAGAGATTGAAGACCTACTGTGTGAGCTAGGGTGTGTGAGATGAATTATTGATCTCAATCAGTTGTGGTAGCAGAAAAATCAGAGATAATATTTCTTCATGTGGCTGAGTTTGTGCTTGGTCATCCTTAGGTTGTTTTAGCCTCCTTTTGGAGTGGGTGCTTTACTAAATTAGGGGTTGGTGATCCTTGTAGGGTCGGTGCTCTACTAAATTAGGGGTTGGTATTCCTTGTGACGTTGATGCTTTACTAAATTAATTTTATTTGTGTAATATAAATAGAGTTTCAATGGGTTTTCTTCCTCATGAGGGTTTCCTAGTTAATTTTTGTGTCTTGTGTACTATCTTGCTCTTGATTTTGCTTATGGTTGCTTATATGCTTAAGTTGACACATATATGATACATGGTTGAATGAATGGTAACACATGATGAATGGTAAAAAAATTATAAGTTTTTATAGGACTGATTCACCCCCTCTCAGTCCCTTGTGATTCTAACAATTGCTATCAGAGCTGGTCCTTTTTTCAGAAGTTTGACAACTTGAAGGAGATTATATGAAGCACAAACAATGGATAAGTCTATAGACCTCGTGGCTATATTGACAATAAGGAATGAAATATCTTAGTCATGTATTAAGGGCTATCAAATTCAAGTCAAGGATATGGAAGCCAAACATAATCAAGTCATTCTTTCTTTGGAATCTCAAGTTGAAAATTTGACAAAAGCCCTAAAGGAGAAGGAAGATGCTTTTTCTAGCTATGAAGGAAAATTAAAATCCCTTGAATCAGATTTGGAGGATTCTTATAACATATTGAAGATGTATGAGAGACTTGAGAAGATATCCAAAGATCTAGAAGGACAAAATGCCATTGATGACAAAAAAGATCTAGGGTTTAAAGAAAGTAATGATGATGAAGCTGGTCTAAGCACTAAACCAACAGAGAAGGTGACTAAGAATGATGATCTAATAAGGTATAACTAAGTTCTTAGCTCAATTCATAGGTAAGTCTGTGTTGTCTTGTTCATAGCTCAATTCAAAATGTCATTCAATATGTAGTCTTAAGGGATCTTGTCAAAGGTTACATGTATTTTGTCATGAACATCCTAACAAATGAATGTGTGTTTTAGTTTGAATTCTCTATGAGTTCTGTTAAAGGACATTAGTCTATGTATAAAATAATTATTCCTTTGAGTAATTGTTGATGAAATGATCTATAACTTGCATTGAAGTTGAGTGTTGTTCTTACAAATGTCTAAATGATGCTCTGAGTTTGTTTCATATGTCTTGAGTTTGAGTTCTCATTCTGCTTCATCAAGTAAAATGATGGATAGAGTCATAAAAGTGTATGAGGACCTTATTAAACATTCAAAGTGATAAATTTTGAGCTATTGGTTAAGGATCAAGGTTATAATAGAGAAGGAATCTTGAAAAGGAATCAAGAATGTTAGAGAAAGACATGATGTAAGATGTTATGGTGCAGATGATGTCTCTAAGGGTTAAATGGTCAAAACCTAGTTGATGCTCCGGTAATAGTGTTACTATTAATGATAGGGTAGTTAATTTCTAAGGTGATATGACATTTTCATAATCTCCATGGTATATGTCTCAAGAAGATGATGTGATTGTTCTTTGTTACAAGGACTATTAGATTGTAACTCTGTATACAGTGTTAAGAAGAAGTCTCAGTGAGAAGAGGTGCAAATCAAGACAACCTATAGGTAAGATAATTGATGGTTATTGATAAATACTGATTGAAGAAGTGTTCATAATGTTTGAAGAAGACATTGCAACATGTTAGTACCAGCTGGGAAGTGACATGAGTGAAATACAAGCAAAGATGATGCTTCTCTTTCCTTGACTGTGTTTGCACAGTCCAACTAAGTGATAGAGAGGAAAAATCAGGTTTGAGAGACCAAATGATGAAATTTAGTTTAAATGTTTGTACTTATCATCTATACATGTGGGGCCAGAAGATGTAAAAATTTGAAGCTTCAAGTATGTGTATTTTTCAAGTTATGCTTGATAGAATCAGAGTGTTTTTTATTGGTGTACAGTGAAGAGGGTTTGCTTCTTAAAACCCTATCGCTTGTGTGTTTCAAAGTGTTGATAAGGTACTCTAGTTGTTGAGATAGTCTATGAAAGGATCTAACGATACAATTTTTTTTTACATGTCTCATACTTGTGGCGAGGAAGACTTGGTTATATTTCTCTATGGTTCATGCTAAAATTGCATGCTACAGTACAGAGGTAAGGGTGTTGGTTTCTCATGTAAGTGTGTTGGTTTGAAAATCTGTCACTTGGGAAGATCTATGGATAAACGAGCCAACAGTGTGCAGGGCATAGCCCCTCTTTGAGTCAGCAAAGTGAAACTGGTTTATTGCTATTCTACCAGCAGGAATCTGTGCAAGTCTCACAATATTCTGCCTTCGGGGGTTTGGGATCTCATCCCAGTAGGGGTGTTTCCAACTACGAAAAGAAAGGAATGAAAGAGAGGATGAAGAAATATCAAGTCTGAAGGGAGAAAAGAAATTAATTCCAAAGTAGAAAGGTCAGATGGTTTATGTTTTGGGATTGGTAGTAAACAGAGCCAAACCTACTTGCATAAACGAATAAAGCAATACTGATGAACAAATGAAAAAAAAGTAGAGATAGATCCAACAGAATAAATGCATAGATCTGACATAAGAAAGATCAGATGCCCATAACACACATATTCAAAGAAAAGTCTTAATATTTGTATTAATGTCTTCTTCTGTTACAAAAAGTACAAAGCCTTTTCTTCTCACTTCTATTTTTCATCTAAAAAATGTCCACTCTCTGAATACAACAAGTATTCAAGTATTTATAGAAGAAGAGAAGAAAAGAAGGCAAAAACAAACCAACCACCTAATTACAAAATATCTTACAAAATATCTTAAAGTCACTTGTTGACTTTTGACAACTTGGTGGATGACATCATCCCATGGTGCAACATGGATGATGTCATCGTTTCTGTCAACACACTTTAGATAATTTACAAGGAGAAAGTCGGGAAGAAGGAAACTATTCATCGTCGTCCCGCGGCTGAAAGGGAGTGTCCTATTTTCGCTACTGCTCAGGCAACGAGATGTGGAACTGGGCACGGTATTCCATGAACTTGTTAATCATGGGTTTAAGTTGATCCTGGGAAGGATCCTTGTGTCGATCGCTGATAGCTTTGCAAGTCTCCCACTTGTCTATGAGCTTTTCTGGGAGTTTGGAATAATCATTTTCCGCCTCTATCAGGTACCCAATGAAGTCACAACATGCCAATAGGTTGTTGATGGATTCGGCGTCGAACGTGACCTCTGGTCCCAGCCCCTATGAAACGATCTCCTTGAAGATCTGAATAGTTTCCTCAACCTTTCTTAGGGTGAAAGAAGGAGTGAGAAAGCCTGGAGACATTCTTAGGACAATCCGCTCCATTTGATGCATTGCATCCAGGGATTCCTCCTTTATTTTGTCGATCTTCTCCAGGACGAACTCCAGCTGATCAACCTGATAATCTAGAGTAGAAAGGATTTTGTTGAGGGCTCTAGGGTGTCCAAAGACGCCGAACTTGACCAGATCTTTGACTGAATAGTTGAGCATATTCTGAAAGGTCTCATGCTGTATCTTGGCATGGACCAGCTCTTCGGAGATGGGTCCTGCTATCGCCTGGAGCTCTCTGTTCGCCCGAATGATATTCTGATATAATCCGGTGAACTTGGGGATCACTCCCTCACTTTCTTTGAGGATTTGGCTCCTCCAGGCAGAAATTGCCATGCCCTGCTCATCGATTTTGGCATATTCATTAATCTTATCTTGGCTCAAATGCTTAGGAGTTTCAGTGGCAGTTGTAGGAGGTGCACTGCCTATCTTCTGCAAGGCGTGGAGAAGATGTTTATTTTTCTCCTTTAACAGCCTTTTCTCTTCCTTTGCTTCTCGGAGCTTCTTGTAAAGGGCGTCAACTGCAGATAGGGCCTCTCCTTGAAGGCTTTCTGAAGATGTCCCCATTGTGACTTGGGTCACTGTGTAATCTATCAAAGACAGATCCTTTTTATCCTTTAAAGGATTGGGGTAAGCTATCTCCATTACTCTCTCTCCTGATGCACTCTGAGAGCAGCGGGTTAAAGACTTTTGATTCTTGGTCCCCTTTGATGGGATGACAGAAAAGTCCATCGGTGCGATGGGAAATTTCATCTTTTGTTGGCTGAGGTGCTGAGAGATCCATGCTGGACTTATGGGAGAGGGGCTGGAAATAGAAGAGGGAGCAGCTGCAATAGTAGAAGGAAAATACGTTGAGACACTTGGAGGTAGCATTGAGAGGGAGGCCGAGGAAGTGCCCACGGGGGAAAGGGAAACTGCAAGGGAGGAAGACATGGGAATGGAAGGGAGCTCAGAGATGAGGGAAGAAATGGTGGGGGACAGCTCCGCGAGAGAAGAGAAGATGGACGATGAGGAAAGGGGAATAGTAGAAGATGGGGGAGAGGACACGACCAAAGGAATGGTCGCTTGGGTCACTCGAAGAGGGGAAGGAGGAGAAGAAGAAGGGACAGAAGGGATCTCAATAGTTACAGTAGTGGTAACATCCTGAGTGGATGTGCCTATCGGAACATCTTCGGCTGCTTCTTTCTCTGGAGAAGCCAGAGTTATAACTTGTTCATGTGCAGCGGAAGGGGGAATTTCAGGAGCTTCCTCTTAGGTGGAGCTTAACTCACCCTCCTTGCCTTTATCTTTGCTCTTTGGCAGCCGTTTTGGTCTGGAAGGTGCGTTGCCCAATGGAGAAGTGGTGAAATCAACTCCGAGGTAGATGAGACCATTCATCCGGCACTAGTGCTCTGTTCTCTGTAGAGTTTCTTTGACCCTTTCTTCTATTGTTTGAGGCACTTTAGTTCTGTCAATCACAGCAAATGGCCAGTCGTCCCCATCCGTGTCAAGATATACCTAATCAACCTCTTGATCAATAGTTTGATAACCTTTTGGGATGATGGCTATGCCGTAGTGGATGATTTCAGCCAAGGCCAAGCGGGAATGATCCTTCCTCCTGAGCTCGCCCTCATGATATAGGTTGATATAAATATCCTCGATCTATGGAACGTGAATCAGATCAAGTTTGGCCCTGGGTAGGTAATTCCTTGGGTCGAAAGTGGGCCTTGCCAGGAAGTTGTGGTGAGAAGAAAAAGTGTACCTACCCACTGTGAGGGGGAAAGGAGTTCCACATTTCTTTCTCTTTAGGCACTTCTCGTGATAGGTTATGAGCTGTCTTGACAGCTCCAACAAAATCAGCTTGGGGCCAGTATATCTTGGCAATTTGGTTGGTTCCCCCAAAAAGTTGGCTGCCCTTAGATAAGTGAAGGTGGGGAATTGTGTGAACAAGGCCCCCCACTTCTCTGTTGCAGCAACGATGCTCTTGGTCGTACGACCGTGAGTCATGTTTGGCCTCAAAAGGTAGACGATGCCATAGAAGAAGGCATCGTTAATTTTTGTGAACTGAGGAATACAGTTATCCAACTTCAGCTATGGATAGTATTCATATATTTTGACTTGGGGCCAAACCCCGCACCACATCAATGCTGGATAATCTCTTTCCAAGGCTGCAGCGTAAACTACGTAGGAGTTCATGTAGAACCTCCCCGTTATGGTAAGTTGTTGGAGCTACTTGGATATGGTGCTGCTTATGATCTCTGCCCACTCGAAGCGTTGATCTGGCACATTTTTGTTCATCATCTTCAAGTATCTTAGCATCCATTTGTGAAAGTAGTGGGCATCAGGAAGCCCAAATACTCTGCTTAGGAACATGATTGTATCAATGAGTTCCTCCGAGAAATCGCTGCGATAAATGACTTGTGGCCATCTGGTCACCACCTTTTTGTTCTTCAGGTATACCTCATTCATCAAATGCATACACTGATCCTCATTATCGTCCCAAGCCTTGATGCAATCCTCTTGGCTTACGGCCACAAAGTGCCGGTGGTGGGGAATGCCAAGCATTAATTTGAAGTGTTGGGCAGTGAGGTTGATTATGACCTCACCCTTCTCATTATGGGCACACCTGGTGTCTTTGTTGTAGCAGCAGGCTACTACCATCATGAACTCATTATTCACAGCACTGACTAGGATCGCTCCAGCAAAATGTAGGCCACTGCCTACGAGTTTGTCCATCCACGGAATTCATGTGACCCTTCTGGTTCTGGCCCAGAAATCTTCCATGTAAATGTGACCAAGTTCTGAGTCTCTGATATCCAGGTCACATTCTGCCTGGTATTCAGGCATCCTGACCCTCTGATACTTGTACTTCATTTCTTCCTCTGTGAGCTTGGATTTTCCCTTAGACTTGGTGGGTTTCTTTCTTGATGTTGACTTATGTAGTTCTTAACTTAGTTGTTGATCTGCAAGGAGTGAAACCCAATGCAGGAGAGTCATGTCAGCTGTTTGATCTTCCATTGAAATGTTGACAGAAAGAAGAGTTAGCAATTTTAAGGCCTCAGGGCGCAGGGCGCATGAATACTGCAGGCTGCAGGGCTAAATAGTGTGGTGCATAGGAAAATGGTGTTACAGGGGACAAATCAGCACCAAAGGGCGCATGGTGCATGAACACTGCATATGAAATTTTTTGTTGTTGCAAGCGGGAGTGCACCGGCGCCATTTATATGCATTTTACACCGGGCGCATGGATTTTTCATGTTGCACAGGGATAGGATGTGCCAAAGGGCGCATATAATTTTTGTGTTACATGGACTTTGATGCGCCAAAGGGTGCATATATGGTGAGTGTAACATATGCTTTTTGTGCGCTAAAGGGAATTTGGCGCAGCGCATGGAAGGCCTGCATGACATTATGTTGTTGTAATAATAGATGCACCTGCGCCGTTAACGATTTTATACTTGGCGCAAGCATGGTTGATGTTGCATGGATGCAGGGTGCACCAATAGCGCAAGTTAACAATGCTACACATGAGTTTGGTGTGCCAAAAGGGCGCAGGGAAAGTGGGTGTTGCAAGCAAGGGAAGTGCGCCTTGAGGGCGCAGATGTTTTTTATACAACATGCATGGTGGATGCGCCATTGGTGCGACTGTATATCATGTTGCAGGGGTGGCGGATGTGCCAAAAGAGGTATAAATACAGTCTTACTTTTAAGCCTTGATTCTTTTCCCTGAGGGGTTTACATGTGTTGAAGCTTCTCTTGCAGGGTTCTTTGGGTGATGAAGAAACTGAAACTCAGAGATTTAAGCAATTTTTTCCAAGACAGAGTCCTCTTCATCAACAGATCTGGAAAGAGGGGGAAGTGCATGGGGGAGGACATGGTTTCTCAGATCTATTCAACCCAATCCCTCAAACAAATAGCCAATAACCAAATCAAAAAACATGAGCAAAAGGACCACTTACCAGGAATATATGTAATGCGAGAGGTGAAACTGGGCCCACGACGTGATATGAGAACGATAGGCGTGCTGACAGGTGCAGAGGAAATAATCATGTGTTTCAGACTAGTGACAATGACAGGGTGAATGCGCCTATATATAGGTAAAGGTGTAATAAATTCTCCAACCACTTTTGAAGTGGCACATCAAAACACGTGTTGACACGAAGTTATGTGTGCCTTTGGCACACCAAAGGCATTGTCAACACAGAAATATGTGCACCCTTGGCGCACCAAAACACGGCGCAACAAAAGTATTGTTGACACTAGGGCGCATGCGCCTTGGCGCATGCAGGAAAGGTGCAACATGGTGAGGCGCACCAAAATGTGTGTCGACACTTCAGACCATGTACCAAAGGATTTAAAGGGGGCGCATGAACACTTTATGTTGCATAAACATTAGGTGCGCTCGACCAAAAAGACCAAAAACGGCTAAGTTTGGAAAAATAGATTTCTCGGGAAGGGATTTTGCAACGTTCCGAATGCAAGGAGTCCCTGACGAGGGACCAAAACAAAATTTGGTAGGGTTATCTGTAAAATTTCCCTTGCTAATTTTACGGGATAACAGCTGGCTCTTTCTGGGGACTATCTTTGAGTAAAATTTAAGGGTAGAGAATCCCATATCTTCATGTACCTATCCATTGGGTAACAGAGTCAAAAACAAGGGTGACTGGAAAGGGAAACACACAACCAACAAAAGAAAACACACGAAAAAAAAAACACACAACTAAAGCAAACTGTACAAAGAAGAGAGCAAGCTCTACTTCCTGAAGATTTTCAGATGCTGCCCACTATAGGGAAGTGGGAGTTCGGTTCCATCCAAATATGAGAGATAGAAACTATTCTCTCAGTTGAGCTGCTTGATCTTGAAAGGCCCTCTCCTTAGAGAATCAAATTTTCCATGCATGCCCTTCGACTCTCTTTGCTTGTCCCACAAAAGGACGAGATCTCCCACCTGGAACTCTCTTTGCTTAGATTTTTTATTGAACAATCTTTTTACCTGATTCTGATGGTCAGTGATCCTGTCAACCACCCTTACTCTTTTTTCTTCAAGCTCGGCTAGATACATGATCCTCTTTTCAAGAGGATTTTGGAAAGTCTCATCTTCAATTGCTCGTGCCAAGCGCAGAGCAGGGAGTTCAGTGGAAATGGGAAGCTCGGCATCGGTGCTATATAACACTTGAAAAGGTGACATACCAAGAGATCTCTTGGGAGTAATGCGGTCTGCCCACAAAGCGTCGTATAATGACTTGTGCCACATTCGTTGATTTTCATCCACTAACTTTCGTATGATGGTCACCAAGTTTTTATTACTGGATTCTGCCTGACCATTTCCCTGAGGATAATAATCTGATGCGTGAGCTAGAGTTATTTTGTATTCATAGCAAAAAACAACAACTTCTCGTGAGGATTAGTTGGAAGCGTTATCAGCAACAATCTTGTTCAGTATGCCAAACCTGACAATAATATTCTTTTTGATAAAACTGCAAATAACCTCGGAAGTGGCATGTTTGACAGGTATGGCTTCTACCCATTTTGTGAAATAATCTGTTGCTGTCAGGACATAACTATGTCCGGAACTCGATTGGGGATTGAGTGCACCGATAAAATCAATTCCCCACTACTTGAATGGTTCGTCAACAATGACCGACCTGAGGGGAAAAGCAGCCAACTTGGGCTTGCCGAGAACTGCTGGAAAGGCTCACACTTTGCTACCCAGGTGGTTGTATCTTGGAAAAGTGTTGGTCAATAGTACCTGTCCTGGATGATCTTATGCACCATCACGGAAGAGGAGAAATGTCCCCCACAAGCTGAATTATGAAAACTTTCAAGTAACTTCACCTGTTGTGGCTTGTCAACACATTGCAAGAAGATTCCATCTATCCCACATTTGTATAAACTGTCATCCCAGATGACATATTTGGCTGCTCTGAGATTTATAGCACGCTTCTCCTTTGCAGTTAGGTGAGCTGGGCATTCGCCATAAGTGAGAAAGAAAGCAATATTAGAATACCATTCGTCGCTGGTGGCGATAAAGAGAACCATGGGTAGTGAATCAGCTTTCTCTAGTTGGCTTTGTGCTCCATTGGTGCAATCATCCTCTTCTTCAGGGTCTTCTGAATCTTTGTTTTCAGCCATAAGCTGACATAGGCCCTTGCCTCTTACCAGCTTGGTTGGTTTTATATCTAGATCATACTCCTGGAATTTTGCAATCCAATTCCCCCGCAAGCTTCCTAACTACTGTTGAGTTAAAATTGACTTGACTGCTGTGTCAGGGACCAGCACCACTGTATGAGAGTTTAAAATGTAATACCTGAATTTCTTGACTACTTTGACCACGGCGAAGGCATTTTTTTCCAACTGAGACATATTTAATTCATGAGGCTTGAAAGGAGAGCTCATAAATGAAATCGGGGATTCAATATTTTGGGAATTCTTTTGCATTAGGATTGCTGATATAGTATGCTCAGATGCATAGCTATACATAATCATATCTTTGGAGAAATTGGGACATACCAGGACTGGCGCGTGAGTGACGGAGGCTTTTATTTCCTCAAACGAATTCTTCCCTTCTTTGCTCCATCGGAAAGTTGGCAACCCTTTCATCATGTCTAATCTATGACGAGTCTTTTCAGCAAAATTGGGAACAAAGCGCCTGAGAAAGTTCACATTTCCGAAAAAAGAGTGAACGCCAGTCTTGCTTGTAGGTAAAGTAAGGCTCTGAATAGCCTTAACTCTTTCGGTATTTATCTTTGTTCCTTCTTTGCTAACAACATGTCCCAACAATTTTCCTTCCGTGACTCCAAAAATAGACTTTTTCGGATTCAGGGAGATCCCGTGCTCTTGGAAACTAATCAATACTTTCTCTAAATGATCACAATGATCATTTCGCTGTTTGGAGAACACATTTGATTCATCTAAGTAGACTACGATGACCTTCCCCATCATACCTTTGAACGCGAGGTCCATGGCCCGCTGGAAAGTGGCGCCAGCATTGGTCAGGCCAAAAGGCATCCTACTGTAGGAAAACGTGCCCCAGGGGGTAGTGAATGTTGTTTTAAATTGGTCTTCAGGTGAGACTTCAATCTGATTGTAGCCTGAAAAACCATCAAGCATAGACAACATTTCTGATCCAGTTACTGCCTGCAGAACCTTATCCATTATGGGAATCGGGTAGTTGTCTTTCAAGGACGCTTGATTCAGGTTGTGGAAATCCACGCATATGCGTATATCACCATTCTTCTTATGTACGGGCACAATTTTTTCCACCCAAGTACTGTGATGGATAGGAAAAATAATCTGTGCGTCCAGCATTTTCTGAATTTCAGCCTGGATAGTACTTGAGATCTTAAGGTTATAGTGTCTCTGCTTCTGGCGAAAAGGTTTGACGTCTTCTTTTAATGGGATATCATGCTGGACGTCCTTCGGCTTGAAAGAATTTAGATTGGTGTAGGACCATGCCAATACATCCATGTATTTCTTCAGCAGTTTGACAAACTTTTGCTTCTCTTCAGGTGTGCAACATTTTCCAATGTTCACAAACTGTGGATGTTGTACCGAACCTAAATTGACTGGTTCAATTTCTGGGGAGGAATTAGGATCACCTTGTCTTTTCTTTTTAACAAAGTGATCATGCCTATTGAACAACCGTTCTAGGGAGACTAGGCCTTTTGGGATTTTATTTCCTTTGTGCTAACATATGCCATCTCCTCCTTTCGATTCTTCATTTTGATCGGTAACTGATTCACGGCACGTAGAAGTGGATCCTTCAAAATGAAGCTCACTAAAATTTTCTGCCTTTTCTAGGAAGGCAATGAGTTGATTGTCATCGTTGAATACTTGCCAATGCTAAGAATTGTCCGGCACGCTTGGGCGGAAGACCACTTCAATGGTGTATTTGTCTATTTTCAAACCTGGGTGAGGGAGCATGAGAGATGCTGAAATGGCCAATGAATCGGCCATGTCATTCTGAGATCTTGGAATAGATTCTATTGAAAAAGTGTCAAATTATTCGATGTTGTCCCACACCACATTGCGGTAATGTCTGAGCCTCTCATTCTTCACTTGATATATCCTTTTAACTTGATTCATGACTAGCTCTGCATCACCTTGTACTTTCAAATTTTTGATTCCTCCCTCCTTTGCGGCTTGCATGCCAAGTAGCAAAGATTCATACTCAACAGTATTTTTTGTATTGAAAAACTGCAACTTGGAAGAGAGAGGAATAACCTCCCTTTTGAGAGATATTAGCATGGCTCTGGCACCACATCCACTAGCTGCACAGCTGCCATCAAACTGCAAAGTCCAGATCTTGTTAAGATCTTCTTCTTAGACGAGAACAACCATTTTGTCAGACTCGGTAGATAAGAAATAGTTCCCCATTCCTGATGATTCGAAAACAATTTGGGCTCTGGGATCCTCAGAGTTAGTAACCAAGTACTTCTTTTGTGATTCTGGCTCCAATGTTTCCATTACACCTTTAACAGGGATTCTAGCCTTAGACTAGTCCATATGAATCTCCCCACCAACTTCACTGCAAAAACTCCTTCCCAGCAGAATTCCATAGGCTGCTGGAATATCGGCAACAAGGACGGTCATTTTTACCCTTTTATCTGGGAATGCTGCAAACACAAATTGCGCATCCTTGATTTGATCGATCAGCGGAACTTGCTTGGTTTCCAAGGAATAACATCGGCCGAAAGGCTTGGTAAGGGTGAGGCCTAGAGCATGGGCGAATTTTTCCGGCATGACAGTATCGGAAGCTCCAGAATCAATTATGCAGTTACTTAGTTTGTGGCCATTGATTAGGAGGGAGAGGTAGAAAGGTTCTATCTTGCCTGATGCAGAAGTCGAAGCAACATTTATGCGGGATGAAGGAGGGGTGGAAAGGATTCCTTTTGGGGAGACCTAGTTAGTTATGATAGCCTAACTTTGGATATACTTGGTTAACCTTACAAGTTGTTCAGGGTTTGACTGGAGGTACTCAGCTTCAGAAATTTGGATCTTGGTCTTTTTAGCATGGTCAATTATGTCAAATGTGGCCAAGGGTTGCGTTGATGGAGGAATGAGTCCTTCACTTCGTGATGGTAGAATAGGATTACTGATCTTCATGGAAATAGAAGAAGACTGATTTGTAGGAGAGATGGGGGGAAAATATTTCTTTGTAAAAGACTTAACAGGGGGTTGAGTAGGAAGAGGATTAACTCTTTTAGCAATAATTGGAGGCAGGTTTGACACAACCTTCTCTTTCTGCACATTGACAGCGACTTCTGCTTCTTTTTCTTACGAGTGGGTAAAAACAACATATGATTGGCCACTTGCATACCCTTATGTACCCTCTTCTTCGTTGGATTCTTCATTTTCAAATTCCATATACCCGATAGTAGAGTTGCCAGTCGGTTCACCGACATCTTGATCATATTTTCCTTGAGACGAAGGTTCTTCATAATTTTGTTCCTCTTCTTCAATCTCGACTAGAGCATTGACCAGAGGATCCTCAAGCGCCAGCCGCGGAGTAGTTATAGGTAGGCGCGGCCTTTGTGGAACATTGTTGGAAATGAAATTCCTCCGTGGGATATCCCAGTATGAGGTGCTTGGAGAAGCCTAAACTAAATGATTCTTTAATGCGAGCAAGTCGTTTGCCATCTTCTGGAATGCCAGATCTGATGAAGTGATTTGAGAAGGATTTATAGTTTTGAACTTGGATGAATCTCATTTCAGTTCGCTAGATATAAGCAAGTTGTCTTCTATCTGAATGGTAGTAGCCTGGGCAAGAGGCAAGGTAGCTATTTGTTCTTGTAGAAGCAAAAAACATATTTTTGAGCTCATTACGTTTACAAAGAAACACTTTTGATTTTCTAGTGTTGGCAACATGGCAACAGGCACACAGTTGATTAATGCATTGAACCTGGTGATAAAATCACGTATGGTCTCATTGGCATCCTTCTTCAGGTGAGTGATTTTTTATGACAATGCAAACGCATCTTCTGAAGGCTTATACCTATCTTCAAAAGTAGCCCACAAGGTGGCCCAACTAGTGATAGATCCGGCTGGCAAATGTTGGAACCATTCTACTGCGGGTCCTTACAAGGTCTCTAAGAAGAGGCGAACTGACACATCTTCATGGGTCACATCTAGGATAATGCATGACATGATGAATGTAGATATGTGTGAATCCATGCTTTGGTTTCCACTCCCATCAAATTTGGGAAAATTCTTTCGATTTCCATGTGGGAGTGCGTGAACAGGATGCGGCAAGGCTAGGGGGCCCATAGCGTTTCCCCATGGTACCGCCATCTGGATGGGTGGAAAAAGAACATGGGCTGGAAACATAGTTCCGTTGAGCAGCAAGGCACTACAAAGGGATGTGGAGGCTCCTGATGAGAGATGCTTCCTTCGTGGAGGTGAGACACTCTTGGATGACCGATCAACTGAACTTAGTGACGAGAAGCGAGTTGGTGTTACATTGAAGTTGTGCCTTTGAAGCAGGTCGAAAGTAAGATCAACTTCTCTGTGAGCTCTCCTGCTACGAGTAAATGGTTCACCCACCAGTGTACCTTCCAGATCTGCAATATTGTGGAGAAGATTTAAAAACTCTTTTTGGTTGTACTTGCTGATTTTCTAGTTTTTCTGACAAAAACAAGCAGCATGTACTTTTCTAAATATTTAAATTTTATCCCTCTTTTTGAAAACCGATTGCAGTTTACTTGTTTGATTAACAAGGATAAAATGATGGTAAAACTTAGTAAGCTGATTTTCAGATCTAGAGTTGACTTTTCAAAGAGTTTAAAATTTTTTGGTAAACTGTCAAAAACTCAGATCTATGGAAAAATATAGATTTTTGTAAAAACTCAGTGAACTAAAGATCTCTAACTAGCCCAGATCTATGGACTTCTGAAGAAAATTTTCAGTTTTGGGTCACTTTTGCAAAAATTTTGGATTTTGAAAAAAAGTTAAAATTTGCAAACAGGTAGTGATTTTTCTGATTTTCACTAATTTTTTAAACACACCACCATCATAGATCTGATAGATTTGTTCGATCCCCAGCGGAGTCGTCAGAAACTGTTGGTTTGAAAATCTATCACTTGGGCAGATCTATGGATAAATGAGCCAACAGTGTGCAGGGCATAGCCCCTCTTTGAGTCAGCAAAGCGAAACTGGTTTATTACCATTCTACCAGTAGGAATCCGTGCAAGTCTCACAATATTCTACCTTCGGGGGTTTGGGATCTCATCCCAGTAGGGGTGTTTCCAACTGCGAAAAGAAAGGAATGAAAGAGAGGATGAAGAAAGATCAGGTCCAAAGGGAGAAAAGAAATGAATTCCAAAGTAGAAAGGTCAGAGGGTTTATGTTTTGGGATTGGTAGTAAACAGAGCCAAACCTACTTGCATAACCGAATAAAACAATACTGATGAACAAATGACAAAAAATTAGAGATAGATCCAACAGAATAAACGCATAGATCTGACATAAGAAAGATCAGATGCCCATAACACACATATTCATCACAAAGTCTTAATATTTGTATTAATGTCTTCTTCTGTTACAAAAAGTACAAAGCCTTTTCTTCTCACTTCTATTTTTCATCTAAAAAATGTCCACTCTCTGAATACAACAAGTATTCAAGTATTTATGGAAGAAGAGAAGAAAAGAAGGCAAAAACAAACCAACCACCTAATTACAAAATATCTTACAAAATATCTTAAAGTCACTTGTTGACTTTTGACAACTTGGTGGATGACATCATCCCATGGTGCAACATGGATGATGTCATCATTTGTGTCAACACACTTTAGATAATTTACAAGGAGAAAGTCGGGAAGAAGGAAACTATTCATCGTCGTCCCGCGGCTAAAAGGGAGTGTCCTGTTTTTGCTATTGCTCAGGTGACGAGATGTGGAACTGGGCACGATATTCCATAAACTTGTTAATCATGGGTTGAAGTTGATCCTGGGAAGGATCCTTGTGTCGATCGCTGATAGCTTCGCAAGTCTCCCGCTTGTCTGTGAGATTTTCTGGGAGTTTGGAATAATCATTTTCCGCCTCTATCAGGTACCCAATGAAGTCACGACATGCCAACAGGTTGTTGATGGATTCGGCGTCGAATGTGACCTCTGGTCCCAGCCCCTGTGAAACGATCTCCTTGAAGATCTGAATAGTTTCCTCAACCTTTCTTAGGGTGAAAGAAGGAGTGAGCAAGCCTGAAGACATTCTTAGGGAAATCTGCTCCATTTGATGCATTGCATCCAGGGATTCCTCCTTTATTTTGTCGATCTTCTCCAGGACGAACTCCAGCTGATCAACCTGATAATCCAGAGTAGAAAGGATTTTGTTGAGGGCTCTGGGGTGTCCAAAGACGCCGAACTTGACCAGATCTTCGACTGAACAGTCGAGCATATTCTGAAAGGTCTCATGCTGTATCCTGGCATGGTCCAGCTCTTCAGAGATGGGTCCTGCTATCGCCTGGAGCTCTCTGTTCACCTGAATGATATTCTGATATAATCCGGTGAGCTTGGGGATCACTCCCTCACTTTCTTTGAGGATTTGGCTCCTCCAGGTGGAAACTGCCATGCCTTGTTTACCGATTTTGGCATATTCATTAATCTTATCTTGGCTCAAAGGCTCAGGAGTTTCGGCGGCAGTTGTAGGAGGTGCACTACCCATCTTCTGCAAGGCGTGGAGAAGATGTTTATTTTTCTCCTTTAACAACCTTTTCTCTTCCTTTACTTCCTGGGGCTTCTTGCAAAGGGCTTCAACTGTAGATAGGGCCTCTCCTTGAAGGCTTTCTGAAGATGTCCCCATTGTGACTTGGGTCACTATGTAATATGTCGAAGATAGATCCTTTTTATCCTTTAAAGGATTGGGGTAAGCTATCTCCATTACTCTCTCTCCTGACCCACTCTGAGAGAAGTGGGTTAAAAGATTTTGCTTCTTGGTCCCCTTTGATGGGATGACAGAAAATTCCATCGATGCGATTGGAAATTTCCTCTTTTGTTGGCTGAGGTGCTGAGAGATCCATGATGGACTTATGGGAGAGGGGCCAGAAATAGAAGAGGGAGCAGCTGCAGTAGTAGAAGGAAAATACATGGAGACACTTGGAGGCAGCATTGAGAGGGAGGCCGAGGAAGTGCCCACGGGGGAAAGGAAAACTGCAGGGGAGGAAGACACGGGAATGGAAGGGAGCTCAGAGATGAGGGAAGAAATGGTGGGGGATAGCTCCGCGAGAGAAGAGAAGATGGGCGATGAGGAAAGGGGAACAGTAGAAGATGGGGGAGAGGACACGACCAAAGGAATGGTCACTTGGGTCACTCGAAGAGGGGAAGGAGGAGAAGAAGAAGGGATAGAAGGGACCTCAATAGTTATAGTAGTGGCAACATCCTAAGTGGATGTGCCTATCGGAACATCTTCGGCTTCTTCTTTCTCTGGAGAAGCCAGAGTTATAACTTGTTCATGTGCAGTGGAAGGGGGACTTTCAGGAGCTTCCTCTTGGGTGGAGCTTGACTCACCCTCCTTGCCTTTATCTTTGCTCTTTGGTAGTTGTTTTGGTCTGGAAGGTGTGTTACCCAACAGAGAAGAGGTGAAATCAACTCCGAGGTAGATGAGACCATTCGTCCAGCACCAATGCTCTGTTCTCTGCAAAGTTTCTTTGACCCTTTCTTCTATTGTTTGAGGCACTTTGGTTCTGTCAATCACAACAAATGGCCAGTCGACCCCATCCGTGTCAAGATATACCTGATCAACCTCTTGATCAGTAGTTTGATAACCTTTTGGGACGATGGCTACGCCGTACTGGATGATTTCAGCCAAGGCCAAGCAGGAATAATCCTTCCTCCTGAGCTCGCCCTCATGATATAGGTTGATATAAATATCCTCGATCTGTGGAACGTGAATCAGATCAAGTTTGGCCCTGGGTAGGTAATTCCTTGGGTCGAAAGTGGGCCTTACCAGGAAGTTGTGCTTTAGATTTAGCAGCTCTAGCTCTGCCAACATCTCCTGGGATTTGTTGTGAGAAGAACAAGTGTACCTACCCAATGTGAGGGGGAAAGGAGTTCCACACTTCTTTCTCTTTAGGCACTTCTCGTGGTAGGTTATGAGCTGTCTTGACAACTCCAACAGACTTAGCTTGGGGCCAGCATATCTTGGCAATTTGGTTGGTTCCCCCAGAAAGTTGGCTTCCCTTAGATAAGTGAAGGTGGGGAATTGTGTGAACAAGGCCCCCCACTTCTCTGTCACAGCAATGATGCTCTTGGTCGTACGACCGTGACTCATGTTTGGCCTCAAAAGGTAGACGATGCCATAGAAGAAGGCATCGTTAATTTTTGTGAACTGAGGAATACTGTTCTCCAGCTTTAGCTATGGATAATATTCATATATTTTGACTTGGGGCCAAACCCCGCACCACATCAATGCTGGATAATCTCTTTCCGAGGCTGCAGCATAAAATACGTAGGAGTTCATGTAGAACCTCCCCGTTGTGGTAAGTTGTTGGAGCTGCTCGGATATGGTGCTACTTATGATCTCTGCCCACTCGAAGCGTTGATCTGGCACATTTTTGTTCATCATCTCCAAGTATCTCAGCATCCATTTGTGAAAGTAGTGGGCATCAGGAAGCCCAAATACTCTGCTTAGGAACGTGATTGTATCACTGAGTTCCTCCGAGAAATCGCTGCGATGAATGACTTATGGCCATCTGGTCACCACCTTATGATCCTCATTATCGTCCCAAGCCTTGATGAAATCGTCTTGGCTTTCGGCCACAAAGTGCCAGTGGTGGGGAATGCCAAGCATTAATTTGAAGTGTCGGGCAGTGAGGTTGATTATGACCTCACCCTTCTCATTATGGGCACACCTGGTGTCTTTGTTGTAGCAGCAGGCTACTACTATCATGAACTCATTGTTCACAGCACTGACTGGGATCCCTCCAGCAAAATGTAGGCCACTGCCTACCAGTTTGTCCATCCACGGACTTCCTGTGACCCTTCTGGTTCTGGCCCAGAAATCCTCCATATCAATGTGACCAAGTTCTGAGTCTTTGATATCCAGGTCACATTCTGCCTGGGATTTGGGCATCTTGACCCTCTGATACTTGTACTTAATTTCTTCCTCTGTGAGCTTGGCTTTGCCCTTAGACTTGGTGGGTTTCTTGCTTGATGTTGACATATGTAGTTCTAAACTTAGTTGTTGATCTGCAAGAAGAAGGAGTGAAACCCAACGCAGGAGAGTCATGTTAGCTGTTTGATCTTCCATTGAAATGTTGACAGAAAGAAGAATTAGCAATTTTAAGGCCTCAGGGCACAGGGCGCATTAATACTGCAAGTTGTAGGGCTAAATTGTGTGGCACACAGGAAAATGGTGTTACAGGGGACAAATCAGCGCCAAAGGGCGCAGGGTGCATGAACACTGCATATGACATTTTTTGTTGTTGCAAGCGGGAGTGCGCCGGCGCCATTTATATGCATTTTACACCCGACGCATGGATTTTTCATGTTACACGGGGACAGGATGCGCCAAAGGGCGCATATAATTTTTGTGTTACACGGACTTTGGTGCACCAAAGGGCGCATATATGGTGAGTGTAACATATGCTTTTTGTGCACTAAAGGGAATTTGGTGCGGCGCATGGAAGGCCTGCATGACATTATGTTGTTGTAATAATAGATGCGTCTGCGCCGTTAACGATTTTATACTTGGCGCAATCATGGTTGATGTTGCATGGATGCAGGGTGCACCAATGGCGCAAGTTAACAATGCTACACATGAGTTTGGTGTGCCAAAAGGGCGTAGGGAAAGTGGGTGTTGCAAGCAGGGGAAGTGCGGCTTGAGGGCGCAAATGTTTTTTATGCAACATGCATGGTGGATGTGCCATTGGCGCGACTGTATATCATGTTGCAGGGGTGGTGGATGTGCCAAAAGAGGGATAAATATAGTCTTACTTTTAAGCCTTGATTCTTTTCCCTGAAGGGTTTACATGCGTTGAAGCTTCTCTTGCAGGGTTCTTTGGGTGATGAAGAAACTGAAACTCAGAGATTTAAGCAATTTTTTCCAAGACAGAGTCCTCTTCATCAGTAGATCTGGAAAGAGGGGGAAGTGCATGGGGGAGGACATGGTTTCTCAGATCTATTCAACCCAATCCCTTAAACAAATAGCCAATAACCAAAACACAAAACATGAGCAAAAGGACCACTTACCAGCAATATATGTAATGCGAGAGGTGAAACTGGGCCCACGACGCAATACGAGAACGACAGGCGTGCTGACAGGTGCAGAGGAAATAATCACGTGTTTCTGACTGGTGAAAATGACAGGATGAATGCGCATATATATAGGCAAAGGCGTAATAAATGTGCCAACCACTTTTGAAGTGGCACTTCAAAACACGTGTGGACAATGAGAAGCTTGCGCCCTTTGGTGCATTAAAACACCTGTTAACATGAAGTTATGTGCACCGTTGGCGCACCAAAGGCGTTGTCAACACATAAATATGTGCGCCCTTGGTGCACCAAAACATGGCGCAACAAAAGCATTGTTGACACTAGGGCGCATGCACCTTGGCGCATGTAGGAAAGGCACAACATGGTGAGGCGCACCAAAATGTGTGTCGACACTTTAGACCATGCGCCAAAGGATTTAAAGGGAGCACATGAACACTTTACGTTGCATAGACATTATGTGCGCCCGACCAAAAAAGACCAAAAAGGGCTAAGTTTGGAAAACCAGATTTCCCGGGAAGGGATTTTGCAACGTTCTGAATGCAAGGAGTCCCTGACGAGGGACCGGAAGAAAAATTTGGTAGGGTTATCTGTAAAATTTCCCTTGCCAATTTTACGGGATAACAAAGTGTGATATTATTTCTTCATCTCTTGTGGTGTTCACGACCTCTAGTATGTATTTAGAGTACTTTCAAATGGATTAGGAGATTCCTTGACAATTATCTCAAATGTGTTTAAGAATAACAATTAAGAGGATTGTCAAATGTGTGATTGTCAAGTTGACATCATGACGGTGTTTCAGTACTGAGATGACCTCCTACATGTCTATAGATAATTAAGAGTATGAACTAAGATGGTTGAAGTATTTTCAAAGCCTTATATGCATCGTATTTTCATGCAAATCGGTAAGAGTAAAGGAGATATGCTTAATGGCTTACTTGAATCATGTTTTTTGTGTCACAATAGTCAAAATGGTTATCTACATGTCCTTGAAGAGGAAGAGAATATTTTTCTCAGTAGCATGACACTTGTTCCAAGGCTCTTCATCATTTTAAAAGGTATGAATCAACTCATATAACCCATGGTTTCCAATTGTAATGGAGTATGAAGAAGGCCTAATTTCCCTGGTGTCAAGGATTGAAAACTATGATTTTCTCCATATTAGCAGCCTACCGGTCTGTAGGTGCTCATAATTTGCATGGTGACAGTGTATTAAAGAGTAATGATGGTTTCTAAGTATTTTCCTACAAATTTCATGGTATATTTATATGGATAATATTGATTATGGGTTTAATTGATCAAATTTAGGCCTTATAGTTAGGTCTTATCCTCTTTGTGAAGACCGAGATTATGCTACATTATTTTGAGACATGGAATTTGTTGCTCAAAGTGAGATTGAGGACTCAAAGACATGGGAAGCCTGGGTTCCTACTTATAGCAGGTGTATTGGTGTTCTCAAGGCTTTCTGAGGTGTGTATATGGATTTTCTTCTTTTTTCATGCGTATGTTGATATCTTATAGCTTATATTATCTATAAATACCTGTAGAAGATTGGAAAAGGTGCTTAGGGATTGTAAAAAGTTGAAATGGTGAATTCAAGGATTGGTAAGCAATAATAATTCCTCATTTTTGTTCTTATAAGATAGAAGTAGAGGTCTTGAGGCCAGGGGGGAGTTATGGTTTTCTTTCTCAAAAGTATGTATGGGGATATAGGGCATGCCAAAGTTTGTCAAAACTGCTCTAAGAAGGTCTGTTCTGGTCTCATAATGATATCTTGATGTGAAGAGTAGGAATGTTCCTAGGTTTGCATGTTTTTGACCTAAAAAAGATGGAAGGTTGTTCAAGGAAGATGGTAAGATGCTTGATCATGATATTTTGTGACCATTGTTGGCAATACATAAGAGGCTATATGGTTCAGGTCTCTACTACTGTAGTGACCTTAAGAAGGGTAAAACAAGGCACAAGAAGAAGATTGATGTTATTTCTTGTTTAGAAGTTAAATAATGTTGTTTTTAATACCTTTATAGGTGAAGATTATGTTTTTCATGGTATACTAATGGTTTTCAAATGTTGAAAGTGCCTGTTTCCAGGGGGAGCTTGTTGCTTACATGCCTAAAAATGTAGGAAAAATTCATATTTTGGGAAAAAAATAAAGAAAATGGAGCAAGGTGAGATCTTGGGTTGATGTTTCCAACCAAAAACATGGAGGTATGATGCTGAATAAGGTGAATGAGGTGAGTTATAGGTATGCCTTTGTCATTAATGTAAAAATCGGGACAAGTTCAAGGTGTTTTCCATCAATGAAAAAGGGGGAGATTATTGGCATGGTGTCCTAGTAGGTGTTTTCATTGATGAAAAAACCACAATAATGAAAAAGTGAATGGCGTATGATTATGTCATGATGTTTTTTCATGGAGCTAACATACTGGTTCAAATACATATCAACTACTTTAGTGGGATTCAATGAGATGTTTTTTCTCTAGCAAGTTTATACAGGTTCCTAGGAGGTGTTAATTAGTAGTATGAGCTGATTGGATGCTTGGGAAGCATGTTTTCATGATGGATAGAATTTATTTTAGAGTGTTTTGGAGCACTCACAATAGTGGCATAGTGCAGGTACACGTGCTCATTGGGAACATGTATGATAACTTGAAGGTGTGAAATTGTGGATTGGATCCGTTTGAGCTAATGGGAGTATGAAAATAGGTATATAATGGGCATATGATATATTTTTGGGTCATTTGCAGAGGTTTCTTGTTCAATTATTTTCATTATTTCAGTTGGCCCAAGTTGCTACAATGAGGATCTAACATGCAAGAATAGGTAAGTCTTATTGACTGGAGATATTGAGATATGGTGTTGATATTATGATGATGGGAGATGTTAGAGGGATTAGTCATGATGCTCTCAAAATTTTTTTAGGTTCCCATGATGTGTATTTTTCTAGTTATGACTGATTTTGTAAGACAAGGTCCAAAATCTAGTGCATATCTAGCTCGAAGTGCAACTTCAGATGCTCATTTTGGTATAGTGTTATTTGCATCAGAAATTTTGGATTCAAGTATGCTTCTAAGGTGAGTATAGAAGGTTTAAAAAAAAATAATGAGGTCAGTTGATTGGTCACGTTTTTTATGAACAAATATTAAGAAGGCAAAGAGGTCTAAAACCCTAATTAAACCCTATCTAGGAGCAGTTAATAGAAAGTGAAGGGTTGTGACCCCAGTTTTGATTGATTCATAAAAAGCGATGATTATATGTTGTAGAGGACTCCTCAAGATTTCCATAAATGTATGGTTGAGGTCATGATGATTATGTAGGACCCACCTCAAAATAGTAGTTTCTAGAGAAAAAGGTATTAGGACAAGATGGTCGAAAGGAAGTAGCAAACAAAATCGATGGTGCATGATTATTTTTGAGTTTTTATTGATTTCCATGGATTTTTAATGACATGTTCATGCAGGTTCATGGTGTTTTGAGGTCTAAAAAGGGTTGACTGGTCAAAGGACAAATTTTGGGGTCACAAATGGCATGGTCCAGTATAATGGTTATAACATGAGCTACATGTAGATTTTTGAGATTATTAAATATTTTTTGGAAAGTATATTCATATATATTTCCATTAATATATGGATTGAATCATGATGAGGTCATTTGAAAAGGTTTTCAGGTCATTCTTTAAGCAAGAAGAGTTTTTTATAGTTCAAGACAAAATATGTTTTGGTGCAAGTTTGATGTTAGTTGAAGCATGATATGGATTAGGTGATGATTACTATCACATGTGATATAAAGAGGGATAAATTGGTAATAAAATTAATTAATTTATAGGTCTTTGATGTATGTAGAAATGGTTGTATGAGCTAACCTTTGAAAAAAATATTTTTGATAGGTTGAGCTCGTGAAGACAAAAGTGGTTGTGGTTTGAGCAGGTGGCTATTTCATGGCTTATACCTTGCATTTAAGTGTTATAAAGGTTATGGAATTTCCATAAAGTTGTTTCATGGAATAGTTTTCTCATGTATAAGTGATTTGGTGTTCAAATTAAGTTTCCAGGGTGCTGAAGGCTGAAGGAAACACGTATTTTGAGATTTGTAAAGGGAACTGGGCCAGTAAATGAAATAATCTGATTGGTCGATTAAAGTTGTGACCATGTGTGAATGTTTGATGATATTTTATTCATATTTAGGGGGTTTTTTAGTCATGATAAAGTATGTTACTAATGTTAGGGAATTTTTAAGAATGTGCCCACTGGGGTTTTGAGCCATTTTTGTCACATGTAATGAGGGGTTTTAGCTAGGACGACCTACTTTGGTCATATGTGACTGTTTTTGTAATTAAAATTTTATGAATTTTATAGAGATGTATGGGTTGAAATTATCATAAGGGATCGAACTACTTTAGGTTGGAAGGAGGAAAAACATATTTAAGTGCTTGTTTGGTTCATTTTTGAACTAATGCTCTTGGAGGGAGGGTATGAGACCTAGAGGAAGATATTTTGTAGGTATGAAAGCATGTTTTGAAGGCTGAGGAAGAGAATTGAAAGGTTGAAAAAGATCAGATAGCTTGACAGAAAGAGGATAGAGAAAATTAAAGTGAAGAAAGAGCAAAGAATATGAGATATTGAAGACCCTAGTGTGTGTGAGTTAGGGTTTGTGAGCTAAATTAGTGATCTCAATCAGTTGTGGTAGAAGAAAAATCAGAAACAAGATTTATTCAGGTGGTTGAATTAGTTCTTAATCATCCTTAGATGGTTGCAGCCTCCTTGTGGAGTGGGTGCTTCACTAAATTAGGGGTTGGTGCTCCTTGTAGGGTTGGTGCTCTAACTAAACTAGGGGTTGGTACTCCTTGTGAAGTTGGTGTTTCACTAAATTAATTTTCCTTTATGTAATATAATAAGAGTTTCAGAGAGATTTACTTCCCCATGATGGTTTCCCACTTAATTTTGCTGTCTTATGTACTCTCTTGCTCTTGATATTTCTTATGGTTGCTTTATATGCTTAATTTGACACATATATGATACATGGTTGAATGAATGGATGCATGAATGGTAACACATGATGAATGGTAAATGAATTAAGTTTTTTGTATAGGAATGATTCATCCCCCTCTCTCAGTCCCTTGTGCTTCTAATGCATGGGTCCAAATAAGCTAAAATACCTTCTAAAACATCCTAAGACACCCTAATAAGCCCTATTGAAGCCAAAAAGTTGAATATATAGATAAGATACTCCTGCATCAATAACCTATTTATTCTCATCGGTCCACTAGTCCACTTCATTGGCCTAAGTCCTTTACTTAGGACACCTCTTCATATAGAATTTCTACACCTTCATCACCTCCTTGGTCTCCTTCACACAAGTGCTCATCACCTCCTAAGCTTCCATCACATGTACTTACTCAATCTTATACACCACTGATCTTAGATCATGGTCACATACACCTCTATCATGTCAAACATTGGGTGGAGGACCCTTTCCCTTAAATTTCATCAGATAGTTTTCTCATCATCATACACTTGGGGAGCATCACACTTATTCTGCCCCCCCTCCTAGCATTATCAAATTTTTATCATTTCTATTATTATGCTTTGTGCTTCATAATTCTTATTATTCATTACCCTATGATGCACTCTAGTTCCATGGTTCATACTCGACTGATGAGGGTTTAAATCTGAAATGAACCTCAACCCCCCTTCACTCTTCACGCTCTATGCTTCATGATTTATCGTTCTAGCACACACTTTCAAACCATTTCTCGATGACACACTCTTGTTGTTCATTCCTTGACTGTCAAGGGGTATTTTATAAAGAAAACTCATCTCATACATACACATCCTCTTGGGGGACACACTGCTCCTATCACATTCACATAGCATATTATTCCATCTCACTCATACCCAATACATATTTCTTATCTTGGTTGCATTTACTCTTACTTTCTTATAATTACATGACACACTTTGCATACTATGCTAGTTAGATATTCAATGTGTCGTTATATTTTCTATATTCACATACACATTCTAATTGGTATTTAGATGTGAATACAAAATTCATATAGATAATTTACACACAACAATGATGTTTGGTATAATACCTTTTACCTGTCTCACTGAGGCTCTTGGGGCATCTACTTTTTCACACATTACAGATGTTATTGTTCCATTTTATACTACTTCCTATTCTTACTAGCACATCACTTTACATCAATACATACACATATTGACATAATTTTTTACCTTTCTAACATGCTAATGGGTGCTTCATGTGTAACATTTTATTTTTAGGACTATTTTCCACGATGGTTATATCTTACAATTTTTTTCCATTACTTTCTACTTGTATGCTATTGTTTGTGGGCTATGCCCTTTGTCCTATGTACACATAGTATGATTTTGGACGCTTCGGCCTTGATTGTCTTGTGACATTGTGAGAAATGTCTCATGTTGGAAACCTTCTTTTCACGGTCTATCTTGTTACATTGTCTTCTATTACATGTTTTCTAGATTTTTTCGGCTAACACATGTTTCTATCCATCTTGTTTGCATGTGTCTTGGTTTCTACCTTACACATTCCCCTTCCCCTTGTAGGGATATAGTTCAGATTAGTTTCAACTCTTCTCTTTGGGCCACATTCTGCTAGAGACGTCGCATCCACCCCAAAAAAGGGGGCATATATTGGTAATCAGTCACCCCACATGACATCTTAGAGCTATAGTACATGCATGTACATTACAAGAACAAAACAGAGATATAGTCATAAAACATCTAAGAATCTAAATTGGGTCCTTAGTTCAACACAAAAACATGTTCCCAGATATATACACTAGTTCTTGGAAGTTCATGGCCTTTCCTGGGTGACTATGACTAGGGGAAGTTACAATTAATTTCTTACATAATTTTTTTTATAGCTATTCACAGGTCAACTTTCATAGTTCAAGAACAGTCCTGCAGCAAGAAGAATGCATTTTTACTTCATTTCAAATTGGAACAAAACAAGATCACACCATTTGTAGTGGTAGATAATCCAAAAGAAGCCATGGAAGGAGAGTAACACTAGACCTCTCCCCCCAATACTCTTCTTCCATGGCGTGAGATTACACAAAAAATTCACACTTGGCATTAGATAACCTAAAATACTTGTATTTGACATGAGATTGCCCAGAAAACTCACTCTTGGCGTGAGACCGCTCAAAAAATCAATCTTCTAGAGTATGTTTAGAACATATTTCTATCCTTTTCACTCTTCATTTATCAGGTGCACACTTTCCTTTTTACATTCTTTTACAAGAGTTTTCATGATACATGAATTTGACTACTCTTTCGCTCTTCTTTTGCAAGTCCATCCTTAATACCGAACAAGAAGCAACCCTAATATGGTACAACACCATACACTTCACCCCTAGGGTCACTTCCTCTTTCTCAGCTTCCACGCTTCAGTTTTTTATCATTTCACGCTTTCACTTGTCCACTCAGCAAGTATTTTTACATCACACTATACATGGTTATCATGTAATCATCTCTTATCTACTTTATCTTATAGAGTATTCACTCAAAAATATAAAGTGGGGGAAAATGTAGACACCAAATCATGCTCTTGGGTAAATTTAGAGGTCCTAAGCACATAATTGCATTCATATAATTCCTAAGAAATAAAACTAGTAATTGACAGTTATCTTTGGCCTCTTTAATTAACTTCTTGTCTTCTTTCTAGTATTTCAAATCCTACAACACAATCGGGTACTTTACTGCTTTATATTTTATGACTCAGAACACTAACACTTAACCAAGATGTCAGTACCCATATGCCCTCATCCCCTCTGGATGCCTCTATCCTCTTTCCACCTTACTCATGTCTTTTGGGCCTCTTTTATCTTTTGGACATATTATTTTCTTATGGTCCAACCTTCTAGTTGTCAATTACAAAAATTCAACCAAGGGAATCATATAAATACAATCCTATGTTACCAAAATAAAGGACCAAACTCTAAGTATATATTATCATCACCTAAGATTCTATCTAAAGGTATTCTAAGAGCACTAAAGATATCCATCTAACATGCATTCAAGGGAAAAGTGACTACATTTTATCCATACACTTCATAGGAAGGGGAAGTTCATTATTCCATCTACAGATCTATTTACATTGGTACATCTAGCTATCACCCGATACCAAATACACTTCCACAAGGGGTTCCTATAACATGATTATTTTACACACACACAATAACTACATGGAGCCTAATATAGAGTGCAATGTTCACTTGTAGTTTCACTCAGTCGGGTGACCACCAGGGTCAGTCTGACTCCCCATATTTAATCTTTTATATTTAGGATTTGATGTAGTTTGAGTGTTTTATATATAAACATCTCTTTGTAGGTTGCAAGTAAATTATGTGATGATATTACGACATACAAGTGACCAAAAAAATACTACCAACGACACTTGTGCGACACCATAAAAACTATGTTATGAGATATTGCATAGTCACATGCACCTAACAAATGTCTCTGGAACTTAAGCACCCTCACTCCATGTCAGGCACCTTGGTATGACTTCTTACGATAGTACCAGAATTTACTGAGCATGTTGACAAAATTCTTCCCTCATTTTTTATTATTTTTCTAGTCCAGATCACCTTCAAGGAAGTGTAAATCAACTAAGTCACTCGTTCCTCTCCTGCACTTGGGTTTCATATTTATCTCTCATTTCTTGTTTCATGTATATTGTAGAAGTTTTATCTCATAGTTTACATCAGTTACTCTACAATATCTAGGGTTCAACACAACATCAAGATAAATTCTATTTTTGTTAAATCAATCTTCAATGCCATCTTGACCATTCCTTAATGAATCTTCCTCCTTGCAAGGAAACAAAAAAAATCCATACTCACTATGATGATCATCATTATGATCCTTTGGTGAGGATGGTGGAGTCATCTCCTTTTTTTTGAGAAAGAAAACCGACTCTTGGTTTTGAGAAATTAGAGAGGTCATCTTCATTTTTTTCAACTACCTTGGTTTTGAGAAAGAAAATGTAGACTCTTCCATTTGTTCCTCCAAGATTGAATTGAGAAGGAAATTTGATTCTCCAACTATATCCATTTCATCATTCAACATTTGTAAATCAATTGAAGAGTCAAATTTAGAAATGAGATCATCCATGATTACCTCAAATTCATCATCTTGAGTCCAGGATGGAGGATTTATTTCTCGAACTTTGTCATTGTTGGTGGAGTCATCGAAAATTACTAGATCATTTGTTTTACAACAATAATTTTCCTCTCTCTGATCCATTATTTCTCCAATGGGTTGTGCCTTAAGCAAAAATGAATTGATGAATGTAAGTTTAACTACCATGTCTCCTTAATCATCCTCCAAGGTGTTGATTTGATTCTCATCGAAAGGTTACAAAACAAAGCATTCATAAGATGTGAACAAGATGGTAAGTGCACCATTTTGGGGGGACCAAAAAGTGGACACAAAAGCGAAAAAATGAGAAAAATGTGATTGTGTTATGTTTTATCAGGCTTGGAAGATAAAACACATACATATTTCTAGTGTCATGAAATGTGTGTGCGTTTTGAGCTATATGAAGTTTAGAAGGGCTCGAAGGATCCATATTTACTAAAATAAATGTTAAGTATAAGAAGAAATATTATAATTTAAATTTATTTTAGTAAATATAATAAGTCAGGGTTACTATGGACTTGATGGAATTGTCCATGTAGCTCTGACAGTTGATAATCTAGAATATATTTTTTCAAAATCTAATCTGGTCAGTACTTATTCATTTTCAGAATTTCAGCAATGACCTAAAACTTTCAGGCCATATATATTGTAGTCGGTATTTGTTTTGGGAAAACATATAGTTATTTTATAGGTTTTTTGAATTTTTGGATTGGATTTTGGCCCTACCACTGATTGAATCGCTACCAACTTTTAAATTTGATCATAATTCACTTTAGTGATCACAAATAAGCTCTATGATGCTTGTCTACTTCTTACTAAAATTATATCCTCACTTTGTAGATAGAGGATTGCTACCTGAATGGGATTCCTGTCCTATGAAAAAAATGAGGTGATTGTAATGTTCCTCACCCTTAATGTTTGATCACACTACTACATGTGTTGAATGAGTTTTTATGAATAGTACCAAGTGAATCGTATCAAGTGAACTCAGATGATTGCTCATTCTTAAAAACATGGTGCTCCATATAAAGATCATCCCTTCACCTTTCCTAGATCTAAAATAATCCTTTCATAGAATCAAATTAAATATCCTCATACATGTCATTACTCATATGTATCTCATGGAGATAAATGATGCCTTAATACTTAACACATGATGGTCCTATATACCTCGGTGGTATGACTAGCTCATTTTAGCTTGTTCTTTAGAGATATTTGGGAATGCTGACAAAGTCAGAATAGGATGATCATAAAGTAACTCCTTGAGCTCCCACATTTCACCTTTAAATATGATGAATCATTCACAATTAAATTTATTGAGCAAGAGGAAACCTTGGTTGTAAGCATGCTTATGGTACAAGGACACCTTTTTTCTCAAGTTGCTCCTCATGGAAATGGGTTTCCTCCTCTAGATAGAGGATGAATCCTTTAATGAATTTGAGAATGTGTTACATGTTATTGACCTAAATACTTAAACGAAACACTAAAAATAAAATTTTACAATCAATGAAACTATTCTAAAAATATAATTCTTCTTGTAACTCAAAATTTAGGTCCTATTTCATTTTGAACTTAGAGGGGCAGCTAAAGAGTTTTGCCAATACCTAAAGAAATATTTAAGCATTGGATCACTGTTGATTATTCCACATTATATAGTATTATAATATCCTTCCAATTCTTATTTTATTACATCCTAAGTCTTTCTAGAACTCCTGGAATCATCAAAAGAAGTCAACTTTTACCGTTTTAGATTTCATTCCATGCACCTGAAAAATCAGTCTTAAGCATATTGCTCCTGAATGAGATTTTATTTCCTAAAATTTCCTAAATTTACTTAGAAATATTAAATTATCTCTAAAATCACCCTCATATGCTTTACATTTTCTCTAAAAATTCCAAAGGGTGTTCAATTAGCTACAAAATGTCCAAAGATGGCCTTTTTAGGCCTTCAGAGGAAGTAGTCTCTCATAAAATCTAAATGAGTTAATCAATCACCTTAGACACTATTCCCTTAAAAATGAAACACACTGGATAATCTTATCAGGAATTTCCTTTGGGTCAAGGTTTATGATTTAGGATTTAGGGTTAGAGCTTAGGGCTCAGGGTTTAGGACTCGAGGTTTAGGGTTTAGGGTTTAGTGTTGAGGGAAAATGGTTAAGGTTTTATGGTTTATGGTTTAGGGATAATAGTTTGGGGTTCACATTTTAGGGTTTATGGATTAGGGTTTAGAGTTTAGGGTTTATGGCTCAGGGTTAAGGGTTTATGGTTTAGGGATCAGGGTTCAGGGTTTTGGTTTCATAGTTTAGGGTTTAGGGTTCAATGTTTAGGATTAAGATTTTAGGGTTTCAGCGTTCAGGGTTTATGGTTTAGGGATTCAATTTTTAGGGTTTAATTTTTAGGTTTTAGGTTTTAGGGATCAATATTTAGGGTTTGGGATTTAGGTTTTAGGTTTTAGGGTTTATGGTTTAGGGCTCAGGGTTTAGGGTTTAGGGCTAAGGGTTTAGGGTTTAGGTTTTGGGATCAAGGTTTGGGGTTTAGGTTCTAGGGATCATGGTTCAAGGTTTAAGGTATATGATTTAGGATTAAGGGTTCAGGGTTCAAGGTTCAAGGTTCAGGGTTAATGGTTTAGGATTTAGGGTTTATGTTGAGTTGTGGAGCTCAATTACTTCAGTTTAGTATGCAATGCGAAACTTGATAGAAAACACAACAACCTTCATTGCTTAGGGGAACCGACATCGGTCACCCAGGACTGGCATTGGTCAAGCAAGGAGAAACCATCATCGGTTAGGGATAACTGATATCGGTTACCTATGTGAGGATGTTTTAATTAACTCTCGGAAATTAGATCTATTTTTAGCATCCTAAAGTATATCTATTGATTGTAATTGCATGGCTAAGTGCCCTAAGTATATAAATGACTATATAAGCATAAAATCTAGGGTTTAGAATTAAGTATTAACAAGAATTAAGAAGAAATTGCCAAAATTTGGTGATGAGAGAGAGAGAATTCTTGGTGATGAAGCAAAAATCTTGAGAGAAAGAAATTACTATACATCTGAGAGGTGTGGAAGATTGTAAATATTCATTGTATATCTTGTCAAAGCTTTAGATAATAGATAGGCTTGTTTCTTGGTGAACATAGCCCAAATTGGGGTGAACGCACGTTAAATATGGTGTTGATTTATGTCTCTTGTTTTGTATATTTCTTCTGGTAGAATATCTATTTTTATTTGGCATGTATACTTAGATATGATTTATTATCTGTACAACTGGTGTGCTAACCCCAAAAAGTGGTATCAAATATTTTTTTGAGGGTTTTGTGTGTTGAAATATTTACTCACAGAGGGTTTTCTAATTGAGTGGGAGATACATAAATGGTAGAAGAGAACAAATACAAGGTAGATAAGTTTGATGGCTGAAATTATCAATTATGGAAGATGCATATGTGAGGATTATCTGTATCAAAGAGATTTGTATTTACCGTTGGACGAGAAGTCTAGACCTACAAAGATGAATGATGAAGAATGGAAGATTATTGACATAAAGGATTTGTGATCTATAACATTGAGCCTAGCAGCATCTGTGGCTTCCAATATTATAGAAGTGATTTCTACGGTAGAGTTAATGAAATCTCTTGCTAATTAATATGAAAAACCTAGTGCTTCAAATAAAGTTTATTTCATGAAGAAACTATTTAGTTCTATGATGCATGAAGGTGGATCTACATCTAGTCATTTGAATGATTTACAATCTATTGTAAATTAGTTAAAATACCATTTCATGATGAAGTAAAAGCACTCTTATTCTTATGTTCTTTTCTTGATAGTTGGGATAACTTGGTAATGGCTGCTAGTAATACAACATCTACTAATAATATTTTGAAGTTTGATGATGTGGTTGGTATAATCTTGAATGAATAAATTCACAGGAAGAGTACAAAGGAATCATCATCTGGAAATGCTTTGAATGTAGAAAGCAGGGGCAGGAAGAAGGAGAGATCCAAGAGTAAGAGTAATGGGAAATTGAACTCAAGGGATAACATATCTAAATCCATAAGTAAAGGAATACTTGTTGGAAATGTGGAAAGAAAAGACATGTAAATAAATATTGTTGGCCAAAGGATAAATAGAACCAATAACCAGACAAAGGTAAAGAACCAAATCTTGCTACATCAGAGGTAATGCAAGGTGCTCTTATTATTTATTTAGATAATAGAATTGAATCATGGGTTTTAGATTCAGGATCTTATTTCCATGCTATTAACCATTTAACCTACCAAGAAGAAGGCCATATGTCAGACTATTATTTTAAGAAATCCTCGCACAATGAATTTTGCTAAGGCCGAGAATTTGAATTTTTAAAATTTTTCAGACTTTGGAGTTTTTCTTTCTTTCGGAGTTTTAAAGCTCAATTTCAGAATTTCTTTTGAAGTTTTCCAAAGTTTGAATTTTTGAAAGTCTGAATTTTCAGACTTTCAGGTTTTCAGGTTTCAAATTTTTTTGCTCATTTCGTCTAAATCCCTCTCGGACTTCTGAAGTCTGAATTCTGAAAGTTTGAATTTTCAGACTTTCAGGTTTTCAGAGTTCTCCAAGTCATTTTTAGGATTTCTACATGAAGTTTTCCAAAGTTTGAATTTCTGAAAGTCTGAATTTTCAAACTTTCAGGATTTCAAGTTTTGGACTTCTCAATCGCCAATTCATCTTATACTTCCCATTTTTTCTGAAGTCTAAAATCCTGAATTTTCAGAATTTCAGGATTTTGGGTTTCAGAGCTTTAGAAATTATGAGCACAATTAATTTCCACCTACCACCATATGGATCATAAATTTAACATTAATGTCAGGATTTATATATAAAATCATATTTTTACTTTTTATTTTTTACCTGACACTTTTGCACTTTTGCTATTGACATTTCACTCTCATACTTTGCTGCGTCTTTTTCAAGGTATGTTTTTTGGTTTTATTTTTTCTTCTGGTTTAGGTATTTTTCCTCCTCCTTATCCCCATTTGGGTTTCCTTTTGTTTTCCCTCTATTTTGCTTGTAATGTATTTCTTTTTCACCATGTTTTTTTGTGTGAGTCTTTCTCTAGGTTTTCAAGTATGTTCAGGGGTTCTTTTAGGTCCCTCGTACTTCCTCTCGTTTCTCAAATTCCAACTTGGCTTTTTAACATCTATTTTTGTAGTTTCCTCCAAAGATCATTCGAAATATTCTTTTCAGTTAAAATTCATTTCAGAGAATTACTTCAAGAGATCACAAGGCAGGAAACTATTTCGGAGAACCCCTTCAGCGAAAATCTTTAGAGTTTTCCAATTTCAGATATTTCTTGCTTTCAGAATTTTGGAGAACTGTTGCTTTGGAGAACTTTTGCTTTTGGGTTTTCGGAACCTCCGGCTTCACGAAACTATTTCGGAGATTTCTTTCAGATTTTTTCACTTCAGAGATTTCTTTCAGACTTTTGAATTTGGGAAACTATTTCGAAGATTTCGGCTTTCAAGATTTCAGAGATTTCTGGCTTTCAGGATTTCAGAGAAATTTTGTTTTAGAGTTTTCTTGCTTTTGGGTTTTCGGATCCTTTGACTTCGGAATTTTTTTTTCAGAGATTTCATTTTGGAGATTTCTTTCAGTGATTCCTTTCAGAATTTTTCGAGTGTTGGGATTTCATAGTTTTCTTGCTCTCAAAACACAGGTTTTTAGAAAAGAGAAGATGAAGTACACATTTCTTGGGGTTGCTCCCCAATCCTGCTTGACCTCTAACTTAGGAAGTATCAAGGACACCAATCTAGGAAAAATTGATCTTCTCGAGTTCTGGGAAAGACTAAAGGCCCCAAACAAAAAGCAATGGATGCAGGCCATCTATGAGAGTGGTCTTGCCCTTGCTACCGGTTTTCCCACATTCGTGCATTGCTCAGAGTTTTTCCTAGATGCAGCAGTCCAATACGTCGAGGACTCTATGTCAATAAGAGATAATTATGATAAGGTGGTGATCCGTCTGGACCCAAACTTCTTAGAAGACTTGTTTAAACTTCCAGATGTTCAAGATTATGCCACTATCTCACCTGAAATATTAGTTGAGCACTGGGATAAAAAAGGAAGAAGTATGATCGAAATTCATGATAAAATCCTACCTAACTAAGAATTTCACCAAGTTTCCCAAGACTATACATTCGTCGAATTTCATTCAGGAAGTCAACAATCTCATTGTGCTTTTAAGAAGAGTATCTGGTCTTCCTTCTACAAAGGAATTCCAAGAACGGATGTTCTTGTACATAGTGACTATCAAGAAGAATGACGATTTGATCCAATGGGGTGAACATATTAGTAGAAAATTCGCTATCAATTGGGCAAAGTGTCAGAAACTAAAACTTTCTACATGACATCTTTTCTAGTATATGTGGCCGCTACTATGGGGGATTTTACAGGATTGAATACTAGGGGAGTTTACAGCACATCCCAAATATACGCGTTTTATCCCCAACTTACTCTAGATGAGGGGAGCAAGCACTTTTGAAGAATCAATGATGATTTCTTCGCCATTTTCCTCTATCGTTTCGATAAAGAGTTATATAATCGGAGGGTTTTCTGATGAATCTTTCTAAGAGGTGTGAGAATGGGGAGTAATCTATGTTCAGTTTCCCAAATTCACCTATCTTTGGATTCTGGCTTTCATAGGTGCCCCAAGCAAGTTGCCAAGGTGCCCCACTGATAAGAGGGTTCTTTTGGTATTGGTTTGGTAGTTTTTGGATTACCATAAAATCCAAAATAAGCATCACAAGGTGGGAATGCATTTCCATGTCTCAATTGGTAGGTATTCTTGCCCAACTATCCATAAGGGAAAGAACATGGATGTAGAAATGGTTGAGGTAACCTTGCGGACCTTCCATACGCAAACTAATTTTGAATATTGTGGTAAGTTCGGGAGACAGGTAAATCTAGTTCTCATGTGTCCCAGTTAGAAGACATATGGATTCATTTTCAGGACAAGTACATCATGCTGAAAAGGGATTATGAGAGGTTAAATCTTGATGAAGTGTGGCAGTTTGGGTTGGGTGATGTGCTCAAAGGACCTACAAGATAATGATGAGGTTCTAGATGCATCATACATGAGATGATGATGTTGCCAATCAACCACTTCCATGGGATTGATTAGTATGTGCAAGATTGCAGCAATACCAAAGAAAGGGTGGGCCCCATTCTAAGGAGAAATTTCAGTTGGCTGGATACCTTGAGAATACTCACGTAAAGGTGAAAATTAACCTACAAATATAGGGTCTACATCAGAAATAAACCAACCAACACCTACAAAAGGCAAAAGATCGACTCAAAGGGTTCCCATGGTTCCAAAGAAGATCTCATTTGTGGTTGGTGGCTCATCTCTTTCTATTTCAGCTACTTCCAGGGTTACATCATCTACAGTATCAATCTATTGGGGTTGCAGAATTAAGTGATTCCCCAAGTATCATTCAAGATCCATTCCATCTCCCCTTTCCTCCATTATCACTTCCAATATCAGTTCCCTCCACATCTTCCATCCATTTCCTCTTTCCAATATCCTTCTATAGCCCAGGTATTTTCATCACTTCCAGTTTTATTAGCTGGGGAAAATATTGGGTCACCCATTTCCTCCTCACTTCCTTTGACACTCCCATTTTCTTTAATCTCAGCCCCTCAGCATCACCTTGTTCAATTCCTATGGCTCTCCTCACTAGCCACACCTTCCATCATTTCCACCTCTATCTCAGATATCAGTTAACATTTCTAGAGATATTATTCTTAACTGGTACTTCAGGTATCGGATCTGCTACTCCATCTTCCTCAGCTCTAGTCATACCAGAGTGGATGTTTAGGTAGAATCCTAAGCAAAAGAAAAAGGTTCCTCTGGGAGATGTGATAGATCTCAGTATATTGGAGTCCATTCCTAAAAGATAGGCTAACAGACCGAGAGCCATATCAAGTATGATGGTTGATCCATCTGGAGAGTGTGTGATAGAGGTGGCTACCCTTGTTGAGGGGAAAACTAAAGAAACCATCACAACAGCAGACTACCAGATCTCAAAGTTCTCATTAGGGAATGTTACTCATCAAGGAGCCAAGTAAGATGTACACACTACCCTTGGGGTCCTTTTGGAGAAATACGATAAAGAAAAGGCCACCAAGGATGAGCTTAAGGCCAAAGTTGAGTAGCTCACTGCACTACTGTGTAGAGTAACCCAACCCACTCCATCCACTGACATCTCAAATACTATGGCCATGACCATTTCATCCACAATTGATTATATTTCCTTATCATGAGCTCAAGAAGCTAGGCCAGAAAGGGAGAACAATAAATGGGTGGATGGAAAGAATATTGCAAGAGGCCAATCCTTTGATTAAAGAAGCTGTTGAGATTTATATTGATTTACAGGTTACAAAAACTATTATTGCTAAAATGGACGAATCTTTCTCCAATGATAATAATAACTTAAACTTAACTTTGGCAACATGGAGTGACATTAGAGAAGAAGATTCTGATTTACTTCTGCAGGAAGAGGTAATTGATGATGCCTTTAAATTGTTTGAATATCAAAAAGCTATGAAATTCCGGTGTTATGTGGTACGAGATCTGATCAACAAATTGGAGGAGAAGCAAGTGGATATTACAGATTACCTCAATGATATCATGGAGGAATTTGATAACGCCAACTCTAATTTCTTCGATGAAAATATCGATGCTCTTCTCGAGGACCAGATTAAGGAAAATTTCAAAGATTTGTTGAATCGGGATGACGATGTGGCGAAGAATTTTAATAGCGACTCCATTAATCGACTGGTTCTATGTCAGAACTTCATAGGGAGACTAAATAAAGTTACAAATAAGCTTCAAAGGTTGCTAGCTAGGTTCACGAAAGAAATCGAGACATTGAACATAGTAAATCACTACACGTGTGGACCTAGAGACGAAAAAACTCAAGGAGTTGTGAAGTGCTTCTTCAAAAATAGACACCAAATGGTTGTATGGGAGGGAGGACAACAAAAACTTGTAGAGAAAGGAGAAGAAAGTGAACCAGGCCAAAGATGAGCGGCCATGAGAGGATAGGTTCAAGCTCTGGAATTGGTCAAAGTTATAGGGTTGACTTGGTCAACCTTTTGCAACAAATTTGCTATTTTTATGGGAGCCTGTTCCCTTTTATTAATGACATTACTATTTTTAGTTAAATGTTAGTTAAAGGCCCAACTGTAATGGCTCAACCTAGGAAATTATAAATAGTGGGATGCTTCCATTATTTGATATACATAATTTTGGAGAGATATTGGAGAAAGTTGCTCTTCAAGCTTGGAAGATTGCTTTCAGAGATTTGTTGAAACCTTTTAATTATATTTAGAGATGTTCCTTGCACTTGAAAATCTGTTTTATTGTGTTGAATGATTAATCATTGCATGCCTTGTGAATGTTATTCCTTAGCATTATTTGATTAATTTACCTTTATTTCAGATTATCTGCTTCGTATCGTGAAAATAATAGTGTGATTACTTCTCATCAGTTGTGAGAAACTATTTTTCTCTTGTTGATTAAGAGTTGAATTATTATTATCAAGGAAGTGCATACTGAACATGTGCTTGTGATTATCCTTTCGATAAATTATCTGGCTATCAAATCAAAGTTGATTTCTCTATTGTGTATGTTTAAAGTTTAACAAAGGAATGTGTGCTTCTAGTCTGTGGTATTTTAACCCTTTCCAGGTTGTAATAGGTGAAGTTGGCCAATGATGTAAGCATCATACCCATATTAACCCTTCCAGAAGTTGAACACCCCTTTTCTTTGTGCATCACCACTTCTAGAATAGATTTTATTTCTTAGCATTCTCTATCCTTAATCCCATGAAATGTTAGTATAGGTCTAGTTAGCCATCTTTCTTCCATCAGAAGTAGTGTTGTGTTTAGTTTAGGAAAAGGAAGCTGTTCTTCTCCAGAGGTTCACCTTGAGTCCAAGTTGCACAGCTTAAGAGGTGATCCCATGTGTCCCAATCACACCAAATGTCATGATTCATTCAGGCCATTCGGGGGGTGTAGTGTTTTGGTCACAAAACATGTAACCCATGATAAGAGTCATTTCAGAAATTATGTCTAGGGTAATTTTGGGCATGTCTATTTGGGTGATGATGAACCTTGCAATATTACTAGTAAAGGGGAAGTTCATTTAAAATTACAAAATGAAAATACATGGTTATTGAAAGATGTAAGGCATGTGCCAAGCCTCATGAGGAATCTTATTTCTCTAGGGCAACTAAGTGAATCTAGTTGCATGGTTATTTTTACAAGAGACTCTTAGAAAGTCACCAAGGGTGCTCTTGTTGTGGTAAGAGGTAAGAAGGTAGGAATGTTATATATCTACCTATATTATTGATTCTTTTTTTTCATTATCTACTTCAGATTCAGATGCATGCATGTGGCATAACCGGTTGGGCTATATGCGTCAAAAAGGAATGTAGATCTTAAAGGCTAAGGGAAAGTTATAAAATTTGAAATATTTAGATCTTCATTTCTGTGAGAATTGTGTCTTTGGAAAGCAAAAGAGAGTGATATTTCTCAAATTTGGGGAAACTAAGGAGCAAAATTTGGAGCTTGTACACTTAGATGTGGGGACTAGCTTAGGTAGCTTCTCACGGAGGATCCCAATATTATGTTACTTTCATTGATGATGCTACAAGAAAGGTATGGGTTTATTGTATTAAATGTAAAACTTATGCTTTTGAGACTTTTAAAATATGGAAAGCCCTTGTTGAGAATGAATAAAATCCTAAGTTAAAGTGCCTTAGATCTGACAATGGTGGTGAATATTGTAGTAAGGCTTTCAATGATTATTGTTTATTGAATGAGATACGTAGAGAAATAATGGTTCCAATAACACCACATGAGAATGATGTTGTAGAAAGAATAAACATGGAAATAATGGAACATGCTAGAAGTATGAGGATACATTCTGGATTTCCCTTACAATTTTGGGTAGAAGCAATTGATACATCGGTTTATTTTATTAACCGTGGGCCTTCAAGTTCACTAGATGGAGGAATACCAGAGGAAGCTTGGACCGAAAAAGAGGTAGATCTTTCTTTTCTTAAATTTTTTGGTTTAGAAGGTTTTGTGCATGTTGACAAGGAAAATGGAAACAATTTGGATTTAAAATCCAAGAGATGCACTTTCATTGGTTATAGATTTGGTGATTTTAGTTTCTGTTTTTGGGATTTAGAGAATTCTAAAATTATTAGGAGTCGTGATGTTGAATGGAATGAAAAGAGAATTCAGAGGGATCAAATTTTGTACCCAAGGATGAACCAGTTGAGAATTTTATGCATGAAAATGAACTTTGATTTAAAATTATTACCAATAGGGTTATACAGTAATTGGTGTCGGTTGACCCCTGACCAACATTGGTCAGATGAACTGGTATCGGTTACAGAAGAGCCAACCGAAATTGGTCAGTAGAACTAATGTCGATTACAGGTGACTAGTTTTGGCCACTATCAGATTTGGATACAAATGTCCAAGAGGTCCAGATTGAACCTCCGGTACCCCAAACTCCTGTGAGAAGGTCACAAATGGTAAGTAAACCTCCAGAAATATTTACATATTCTATATTTTATTTATTATTGACTGATAATGGTGAACCAAAGATCTTTGAAGAAGCAATGTAGGATAAGACCCACGTCTAGTGGGAGCATGGCATGGATGAGGAGATGGAATCCTTAGAACCAAAATAGACTTGGGATTTAGTTAAGTTTCCAGTAGGTAAGAGAAAATTGCAGAATGATTGGTTTTATAGGATCAAGGAAGAAGAGGGTGGACAAAAAAAGTACAAGGAATGGATTGTAGTAAAGGGATTTGCACAGAAAGTAGGTATTCAATTTGGTGAAATATTTTCTCCTGTTGTTAAGATGACTTCTATTCATATTGTATTAAGTTTAGTTGCAGTAGAGGATTTTCATTTAGAGAAACTATATGTGAAGACAAATTTCCTTCATGGTGATTTGGATGAATATATTTATATGTAGCATCCGCTTGGGTATGAAGTCAAGGGTAAGGACAAATTAGTGTACAGGTTGAAAAAAAATCTGTATGGTCTCAAGAAAGCTCTAAGGCAATGGTACATGAGGTTTAATAGTTTTATACACGAGCATGGTTACTTGAGAAGTGAATTCGACTATTGTGTTTATTTCAAGAAGCTTGAAAATGGGAGCTATATTATTTTGTTACTATATGTGGATGATATGTTTATTACAGGATCTAGTATGCATGACATTGATGAGCTTAAGAGACATATAGCTCACACATTTGCTATGAAGGATTTAGGAGCTATAAAAAGAATCCTTGGCATGTAAATACATAGAGATAGGAAAAACAAGAAATTATATTTTTCTCAGGAGGATTATATCTATAAGGTGTTAGAAATGTTCAATATGTAGAATGCAAATCGTGTTAGTACACCTATGGATGGACACTTCAAATTAAGCAAATATTAGTTTCTTTCATTATATGAGGAGGTCAAATACATGACACAAGTGCCATATGCTTCAGCAGTTGGGAGTCTCATGTATGATATGGTTTATACCAGACCAAACATTGCACAGGTAGTGGGAGTTGTGAGTAGATATATGGCCAATCTAGGTAAAGAGCATTGGAAAGTAGTCCAATGGATACTAAGGTATTTGAAAGGGACATCTAGCATGAATTTATTCTATGGAGGTTTGGATATTTCATTATGTGGCTACATTGATTCGAATATGACTGAAGATATGGATGGTAGAAGGAGAAATACTGGATATATTTTCACAGTAGGTGGGATAAAAGTTAGCTGGATTTCAAGATTACAGAAGGTTGTGGCTTTGTCTACTACACAGGTAAAGTATGTTGTAGCTACAAAGGCTAAATCTAGTGTTGATTTATGTCTCTTGTTTTGTATATTTCTTCTAGTAGAATATCCACTTTTATTTACATGTATGCTTAGATCTGATATATTATCTATACAATGGGTATGCTAACCCCAACATTTTAGGTTTAGGGTTTAGGTTTAAGGGTTAAGGGTTAAGGGTTTAGGTTTTAGGTTCTATGGTTACGATTTAGGGCTCATGGTTAAGGGTTTAACGTTCAAGGTTTAGGGTTGAGGATGTACTGTTTAGGGTTTAGGGTTTATGGTTTATGGTTTAGGGTTTTGAGTTTAGACCTTAGGGTTTAGGGTTTAATGTTTAGGGTTTAGGGTTTAGGATTTAGGTTTTTAGGCTCAGGGTTTAGGGTTTAGGGTTTAAGGTTTAGGATTTAGGCTTTAGGGTTCAGGGTTCAAGGTTCAAGGTTTAGGGTTAATGGTTTAGGATTTAGCTTTTAGGTTTAGGGTTTAGGGTTAAGGGTTTATATTTTAGGGTTTATGGTTAGGGTTTAGGGATCAGGATTAAGGGTTTAGGGTTTAATGTTTAGGGTTGAGGATTTACTGTTTAGGGTTTATGGTTTTGGGTTTTAGCGTAAGGGTTAATAATTTAGCTATTTTTAGCATTAAAGTATATCTATTGATTGTAATTGCATGGCTAAGTGCCCTAAGTCTATAAATGACTATATAAGCATAAAAGCTAGGGTTTAGAAGTAAGAGATTAACAAGAATTAGAAAGAACTTGCAAAAATTTGTGAGAGAGAGAGAATTCTTGGTGATGAAGAAAAAAGCTTGAGAAAGAAAGTACTGTACATCTGAGAGGTGTGGAAGATTGTAAATCTTCAGCTACTTGTACATCACTGTAATCAGCTGCGACACATTGCTCATTTGGGAGTTCCTCCATTATGGCATGAAGACCAAATTTATCTTGAATAGTCTCCTCCTCTAATATGAGGTTTTTTCTAATCAAAATATTCAATAGGTTGTGTTGGTACTCAAATTCATCTCACCCCGTTTATCCTTTAACTTCTTTAGTTTTCGGGCTCTATCGTCTTCATCTATCTATCTTCCCATATTGATGCATAAAAACTCTTTCCCCATTTGCTAGCCATGATCAGTCCCTTCCTTGGTCAAGAATCACTTAAAATTCTAGAATTTTTTTTTCATTCCTCTATCCATGAGAAAGAATCTGTAACTTGGGTGAAAACTTGGGTTTTCCATTCCTTCCGTTTTCTACAGTTGTGTTTTGTTATCCCTATCATTTTTATCCCAAATATTTATGGAAACGTGATTGGATATGGCTCACAGGATCATATTTAGGCCTTATATCATTTCCAAATTTCTGTCGTTGAAGAAGGATTCATTTCCAAGAGCAAATGGTGATTTTCCTACATTTTACGATTTGACGGGTGTATTTTTCTCGGTCAAATTTACATCTCAGCATCTGGAAATGTGGCCCTTTCTAGTTGGATGCGGCTCAGAGAGGCACTTTGAAAACTCTAAGGCCCACATCAACTCTTGTCCATTTTGCGGGTCGGCGCTCATCTTAAAATTCACCTTTTGGTTTGGCTTGGAGTTGCGCCGTGGAGACATGTGGAGGTTTCTGCTGCCTTTCCTGGACTTAGACAAATTTTTTTCATGTGGCTAGTGTAGATTTGGTGGACCATGGACACATGGAGGGCTAGCACTCATTTGAGGATCAACATCATGGTCCCACTTTAACAATTGTAATAGGGAGACATGTGGAGGCTTCCACTGGCTCCGCTCTATACTTAAAATTTTCAAAGAAATTTTCTAAGGCCTGGGACACGTGGAGGGACTGTGCTTGTTTGGGGACCAGCCCCTAAATTTTATTTTGAAGGGGAAACTTGGCTGGCTTTCTGCTCACTCTGCCCTTTTCTTGGACTTTTCAATGGCCAAAAGAAATTGTCTTGGACCCTAGACACATAACGCCTTTCGCTGAACCTTCAACGTTTTTAAAATACTCTTCTGGACTAAGACACGTGTTGAGCCCACACTTGTTTGGGGTCTCTAATTATGGGGACCATCTCAAAATGTGCCATTGAGACACGTGGAGGCTTCCGCTGGCTCCTTTTTACACTAAGAATTTTCAAAGAAAAAAGGTATTTTCCTTGGGCCCAGGGTACATGGAAGGCTTGCACTTGTTTGGGACTTGCCTCTATGCTTCTCATTTGCAGTTGCGCTAAGGTAACATGTGGATGGCTATGATATAAAGTGGAAAATGGGAGGAATCAATGGTTGTTGTGCATTTCACCTAGTTTTTCAGTCATTTTTTCTCTAAGACTCTTGGAGATGCAAATATGTACTATTTTTCATCATTTTTTGATGAAATTCCTTGTCATCTCTATCTGTAAAGTGTCATTTGATGGATTTAGAACTTAATTTTTGAGTCTAAGGATCATTAAGGTTGATATTTTTTAGTTGGAATTGCTCAGGCACTTGTAAAAATGGGAATTACCAGAGGAGATGGGTGCGGGGTAGAATTACAGATGAAAGAGAGGGAAAGGGGATGAAATGATGAAAGTGCAAGCGTAAAAGATGAAAAGGTGTTTCCTCGAGAGTGAAAAAGATTACCTGTCATATCTAGTTGTGTAGAGTCTCTAGAAAATGATTAAAAAGGGGATTTCTCACATGAAAAAATTAGAATGATTAGAAGGATTGCCAAAACATTGTGGCATGGCATCGTAGTCATTAGTTGAGGGCCCAAGAAATGTGATCAGTTCACAATTGGTACACCTGGAAGCTTTCGGATATGAATTTGTTAAATGTCACTTTCTGAAGCAAATTGTTAACAAGCAAAGGTACCTCGAATATTATTTATTTTTTGGGGGAAAATTGAGTGAGTAAAATGTATAAATGTAATGAGAATACTCTTACAAAATGTCAGAGGTTGAATTCTTGTGATAAAATTTGAGAAATCTGTCTTCGTGAGAGACCAAAGCCGAGATAACTAGTTATTTTCTTCTATGTTAGATTTTATATCAGTGTCAAGTTAGTTGCAAATGTATAGCCATTGACAAGCACTGAGATTGTTTTGGAAGCTTTCCCCTGCTAATGAATCTAAGCAATTTTGAAATTAATGATGTAAAGACCCTGGTAATGCTTTTTACAGATTTTAAAGTGTGAATACATTGCTTGAAACTAATAGCACAATAATAATACATTATGTTCCTTCGAGACTGATTACACATATATAGGAAATATACTTCCTAACTAATAGGAAGTAGTTTATAACAACTCATAACTTACATGAGTTGTTTCTAACATACTAACCAAATATAATTGTTATTGTTGTTTTATATAACAACTAATAACAATTTATTAACACATACTTATAACATAATAATTACTTCACGTAATTATTATTTACTAATGGAGCACTAATAAAATATTTCCTAACATTCCCCTTCTTAGTGCAAACATGGGTAAAACATTCCCTTTGTACTTGCACCTGCTTTCATGATAAGTGATTTTCACAGGACAATCACAAATGCAACGGATGCTTTTACTCCGGCTGACCACAAACCGATATTGGTAGTTTTCAAGTGGTTTACCACAAACCACATTAGGATGTGCTAAGTACTATTTTATCCCTCATCAATATCACACTGTAGGAAACAATATAGGAAACACATCTCACCAAATTGAACAATAAAACACATACTAGAAAGATTTCACATTTCCACCTCTAAGAATCACAATTTTCTTAGTTGCAGCCATTGTCTTCGATCACTGCCACTCGATCTTTAACAACACAGGAAACCGCCACTGCCACTAGAAGCTGCCCTTGACTTTAGCCATTTTGGCACAAAATGGGAATGGAACATTGGTTATTATTCCTTCCCACAATGTGAAATTCCAAATAAGTAGACAAAAAAAAGGAAAAATATATCGTGTTTTATTTCACTACCCCGGATCTTGCTGTCTGGATCTTGCTACACATGATCACCATTTCCAATGAACATGGTCATTGAATGATCATTTTCCAATTAAGTATGGAAGTCAGAGGATCACCTCGCAGTCAGAGGATCAATGTAGTTCTCTTCCATCCTATACAACCAGTTTCCAGTATACATAATATAAAATGTAATAGGAACACTGCAAAGAAACTCACAACAAAAATAAAGCACACTGAATACCCACACTATATATATGTCACCACATCTGCTATGTGTCCCCGTCGTTGGTGACTGATGAGAGGTACTGATCATCCTCCATCCTCCGATGCCTCCTGCCTCCAGTAACTCTGCTGGGAGCTCGCTGAATATGAATTTGAGGATCATTTGAAATACCCCGCCTCAATTTTTCACTCCGACGTCACGTACAAGTGAAAATGAGTCCGAATAACAATGAGGCAATTTTTATTTATTTATTTTTTTACCAAATTTTTGGCTCTTTTACAGATGACACTTACTTAACTTACAATAAATCCCTATGTTTTTGATGAAACAAAGGTAATACACTTAATTAAAATGAACTTTTGGCATACAAAAAGTGTTATTGACATGACTAAAACAAAATTTTACAAGACAAAAAACAAAAAATACCACTCAAATTATAATACTCAATATATCCTATAAGATCCGTAATAATTGCAAATAAGATTGACTTGACAACTAGTTGAGACAAATTAACAAGGCTTGTAACAACATCCTTTGAAGTAATAGAGTCTTACAATGACAAGATGACATGCATATGGAATGAGTCGGCTAAATTTCACTGGAGTCTCCAAGAAAAGTAGAACCATAGCTTGAGTGCACCAAATCAGAATATGTGAAATGACAACGTGAAAATTTGAGACAACTCACTGGCACGAAAAAAAATCTCTAAGTCGTAGCATGTAGAAGGTAATGTAACCAAAGAAAAAATCAGATTATGAATGTAAATCTAACAGGTGGAGTTATTTACGGTGCATGCAGTGCACTTGCATGAAAATATATCCACATGTTCAATGGAGTAAGAACTCCTATAGATCTGTTGTGGAATAATGCCAGTTGTCCAACAACTGAGTTCATTATAGGATCTTCCAACTTGTATCACCTCCTTCAGCTCTTCAATTTTGAAATAGTGCTCAGAAGATTTGAAAAATATTTTAATCTCTGTGTAGTCTTCTTGAGTTCATAGCAGCAAACTTATACGTAGCGAACAAAATGGAATCAAAAAATAATATGGGACACCACTCCAAGCAAACTCAGGCAATGCTTCTAGTTCAACAATTGAACCTAATAACTGGACTTAACAAACTTAGCAATGCGTGTTGAATCTGTTGATCATTCAAAAGATCAATGATGTGATGTTTTATGTAGGTGAATGCAGGTCTATGACGCATGGGTAGGATTGACATCGAAGAGCATTGATGCCACTTCAGATTCCTCAAGTACACTGATCATGAACTTAAAATGTAGTGATCAACTTTTTAACAATACATGTGTCCATCTTTCTCAAATGTTTTTATGAATAAGCCCATGCAACATGGTGCACACTCAATAATTTATTTAGATACAGAAATATCCACACACGCAATCTACAAACTAGTAGTAAGAGATACCAAGACAATAATATGAATACCTCATATACGGGACAACAAAGAATACTAATTGCCCCTAAATATTTTTATTCCATCACATGCATGCGAGAATAAATCACTCTGATAGAAAATGATAGCACAATAATAATACATTATGTTCCTTCGAGAGTGATTACACATATATAGGAAATATACTTCCTAAATAATAGGAAGTAGTTTATAACAAGTCACATCTTACATGAGTTGTCTCTAACATACTAACCAAATATAAGTGTTATTGTTGTTTTATATAACAACTAATAACAATTTATTAACACATACTTATAACATAATAATTACTTCACGTAATTATTATTTACTAATGGAGAACTAATAAGATATTTCCTAACAGAAACATCATTATCTATACAAACATGTAAGAATTTTTCAAAGTTACGAGTTCTGAGTGCAATACTTTCAGCTTATACAGTTATTGAAAAAAAAGTTTTTATCATCATTGATAAATTTGGGTAAAAGAAGAGAAGATCTTGTAATATTTGCATGAATATGGTATTGACAGACATTTGATAGATCTTTCATAGTGCATTCACATAAACTAAGGTGAAAATTCTTAGTGGAATCTCTGTGTTGTTTAAATTCTTTATAAATACTAGTGTCTTAAACATATATCAAGTAAGATTTGTCACTAATATCTGCAAAGCTGGAAGGAAGAAGATATTTCTTCACCAAGGACCCTATTAGAAGGTTGTTTCAAGAGCTGGGAAATTCTAATTCAGAAGGAATAAGAATTTGGAAGGTTGTTGGAGATCAAGCATCAAGAAACGAGATCTCCATTGGTGAAATTGATCATCATGTGATTGAAGATTGTAGTACTTCCTCAAGTGCTTCTCAATCAGGTAGTCTCTTTGTTGAATTGAATTATCCATTTGAAGAGGGTCCATCATCTATATTTGAAACATTTTCTTCTCAATCTTCCCCTGTATTTTCAAAATCTAATAGAGTTTTCCAAGAGACGGAGCCTTTAGAGGGTAGTCATTCTAAAAATTGTATCCCTGTACCACACAGACCCCTCACTCCTCATCATTTTGTTTCTCGTGTAAGATCACCTCCTCAGAATAATATGGCTCAACCTCCACCTAGAACTCCATTTTTCATCAATACTTTTGGTCCCATCAATTTTATAGGTATGACTAGCTATCCAAATGTTGTGCCACAGGATGTAAGAAACATATTGCCTAAGTTTCAAGGAAATAATGCAATAACTAGTGATCAGCGCTTGAAACCCTTTGTCAATATGATGGAGGATTTCAAAATAGAGTTTGAGGATGTATACAATTAATTATTTATTCATACTCTAGAAGAAGATGCAAGGGACTAGTATAAATCTCTACCATATAATTCCATTGACTCCTGAATAGAGATGAAGAATGCTTTTAGAATGTAGTATAGTGATAAAATAGACCCTAGGTTTCTTTTATCAAAAATTGAAAATATAAAAAAGAATCCTAATGAATCAGTGCATGATTTCAATACTAGATTTAACAAAACATTGAGAAGGTTGCATGTTAATTTGAGGTTTTATGATGAATCATGTTTGATAAAGTATTCAGATGCATTTGATAAGAAAGTTGCTTACCATGGCTCTTTAAATTGAGGGATAAGAACACTGGGACTTTTAGGTAGGCCTTTACCGTGGCTCTTTAAATTGAGAACAACATTAAAGTTCACTTTGGAAACCTTTTAAAATTCACACACTTAAGCATTTGTGAAAACACAAAGTTTCTCTACACACTCAGGTATACATATCCTTTAACTAGAAATTTGCATTTACTTCATTAAAGAGGGAAATATAGACTCCCAAATTTGTTAATTTGGAATTTGGCAACATGGTTTTATCATATACCCTTATACATGACTTAGGAACATAATCTAAATATAAATGTACTATCATATGTTTATCCTAAATATTAAAATCCCTCAATCCACTAATCAAACACTTAAATGAATAATTATATAAGTAAAAAACACCATATACCTCCTACATAACCTTCTCCAAATCATCAATTCAACTATTAATACATCCATGAAAATATCGTCCAAGTCAAGACAATACATTATCTATCAATCTTGTCCCCTTCTGAATTTTTAATCGTTAACTTGTAATGATAAAAATTTCATATGGAAACTTTTTTATAAGTCATTATTTTCCCTCCATGTCAACCTTAGTGTGCAATATTATCTTTGCATTCACAATACAGGCGAAAGAAACTCATTCACTCACTTGATGACCTCTTGCAAATCACCTAGCACCTATAAAGTCTATATAAAATCTTTCATAATTTTTATTGCAAGATCATACAGTAGGAGTAATCTAGAATGCAAGTCTAAATAACTCTAAATCAAGCCAAAGTAATTCCAAGGTAAGTCAAAGAAAACATTATCAAGAGTTCAAGGTATAATTTTTAGTTGCATACATATAGGTTGCATTATCACAATTGTATGTCTATTAAGTGGATAACTAGATGGATTTTAAGCCTCTTTTGAGTAGTACTACATAAGAGGCACGATGGTGCATGAACCCAAAATTTTAAGTCTCTTAATAGAAATTTTAGGTAAGTTATGGTTTCAAGAGAATAATATTGATTTGAGAAAGTTGCACTCATGTTTTGGATCCTAAATTACACACAAAGTAGCAATTTCAATAGTCGAGAGTGGTCATGCAAGCAAAAATTCATGCTTATGATAAAACAATGTTTGAGAAACTCTAGAAAAGTTTTTTTTGGATGAACTTATCATGTTTGTCGATTTAAAATCTAGTTTAAAAGACAGAGAAGAAACACTATTTCTAGCCTATTCTCACTAGTTTCATACTCAGATTGGACATGAGAATAGACGAAAGATAAGTGCATTATCCTTTTGTCAATTTTCTTTATTTAGTATGTGCCCTAAAGTTGTATGAGATGCATTGAAGCATTTTTGTACTTTCATATTTTTGTATGAAATTGAAATATACAATTTAAATGTACATAATTTCTAGATCTAATCCTAATTAGATATATGACCTCCTTCAGTTCATTTTCTTCTAATTAGACTTAAATCACCTGATAAGATTATGTAATAGTAATATATTAGTTTCCTTAAAATTATGCCAAAAATTATGTTTTGGAATGCCACTTAAATTAAGCAATATAAAATTGTCATAATAATTTAGAAAAGTTTATTATATTAAAAAACAATTTCCATCAAATAAAATACAAATTCAATAATAGTTTTAAAAATAATATGATATTTAAATATCTAATCAAATAAATTTCACCTACTTATGCAGAATGACCTTTAATTATGAGCAAGGTTCCTAAAGATGGTGTGAGCATTTAGAAGAAGAAAAAAGTTATTTGTTGTGATAAAATGAGAGAATGGTTTCAAATATAACAAATTCGTTGGTAGCCTTGACAAGTGTTCTAATTGGTCTCCATCCTCACTTTTTTTTCGCTTCCGTTTCCTCCCAACTTTAGAACAACACAAAACAAAGGAAACACCTTTTGCACTTCTTAGTGGCCTTTGATAAGCGATTGCAAAACAAAGCATTAGAGTTAGACATTGTAGATTTAGTAGGCATTTGTCTTAATTAAAATACTTAGTAAAAGGAGGGACCTAGTAGAAGTCTATCGTAAATTTGGGTGGTAGATGGCATGTAAGAGTTCAAAAAATTATATCAATAATAGAATTTATAATCTTATCAATTCACATTTATTGTGGAAATTTTAAATTGAAGAAAAAATATATTTTAAATTGATTTAAAAATGGATATTTGACATTTTTAAAAAACGATCAATTTAATAGTTTTCATGTTTTATAAATGTGTTGTACATTAGTAATCTCATATTTATAAACATAATATATCATGGTGTGATTGACTAAAATATCCTATAATTCCTTTCTATTTATATAATTATTTAATGTTTCTCTTTTTATAAAATTGTATTGCAGGATTTTCGTTTTGTATTTCACTCCTCACAATACAATTTATATCCAACTAAATAATCCTTGAAAAACATTAAATGAACAAAATTACTGTAATAATTAAACATGGCCATATTTTTTATTAAACAAATATGTAATTACAGTTTGTATTATAAGTATATAAAAACAATCACGAAAAACTTATATAAAACTAGATAGTTTAGTCTAAGTAAATTAAAAAATATTAAAAACTTATACTGAACTCGTACTCAGCAAATACAACAGAACTAGAAGTGCAGAATTAGAACAGCTATGTGTAAAATTGCATTAAGCTGAACTCTTGTTCTTAAAATAAACTCGCTTATCAATTATTTTTAGTATAAGTAACATCTCCTTTGTTAATAAATCTCATTCCTCTAAGAATATATCGAAGGAGTTTCTTTGGATTAATCTCGTTGCGGACATTGTCTGTAATAAATTACAGCGAAGATGTCTTTGGAGGCGTTAGCGATGATGGGAGCTGATTACACTAAAGTTATTGAGGTCGTATGTTCAGATGAGAATGTTTTTTCTTCACGTCTCTCCATTCCTACTCATCAAATGGGAGAGTTTACGGTGTATGGCTCGTTTCAGAAATTCAGAAGACCAAAGAAAACAGAACCTGCAGTTCTTAAGAAAACAGAACCTGAAATTCTAAAGAAGATAGAACCTGTCATTCTAAAGGATGGAGATACAATTCTAAAGGATGAAGATATTAAAAATTGTTTGGGTGATTCGACGAAGATGAAGGAACTTCTGCAACAGTGGGCTAAAACAGTTGCACAAATTGCTTCCAGTTCTGAATCGTCAGGAAAAATAAGGCCGAGGAGGATGCGTGAGGAATTTGAAAGATAGGAATCCGAATCATATACAGATCTCCAATTCTAATCTAAATACTTAGCTATGTATGAGGTTTAATTTTGCTAGAAAATTATAAGAGTTTTATAATAGTGCCCACACAGTTGTGCGATTGAAAAATACTCCTGAAAACTGTGCCACATTTTTAAGATCATCCGTGATTGCAATAAAGTTTTTTTTTTTAAGTGCATCGAGAGGTTTCTTTTTACAAATTATTACGGCGATGTAGAATTTGAGGTACATCCAGAAATGGGCAGACTCATTTTAGAACTCAGATTTAATGTATGATATAATTTGGAAAGGATGAAAACCATTATTGTTAGGTCGGCAGGTCTATTAAATTTTTAATCCTATCTTTTTGAAATTTTATCATGAGAATTGATTATTAAACGTCGCCTCTCCGAGTTCTCTTGCATGTCATGTTGGATGATTTGGAATTAATAAAAGAAAAATATAAATAAATAAAGGATATTAAAGAGAATATTTATGTAGATAAGGGATACAAATATTTATCGTTAGCTGCATGCAAATGGTATAGATAGATTATTTTATTTTATGTTTAATAAGCATGTTCAAATGTTAATATTTAATTTGAGAAATACATTATTCAACAACAATTCTATTGTAAGAAGAAAATTGAGAAAAAAGTTGTGAACTACGCAATTTCAGAATAAGGAAGTATATTTTCTTTTAATTTCTAATACAAGTATTTTGAATGGGTTTTTAAATTGGCTTGCTTAAAATTTGTCTTTGTTGAACATTAAGACGCTGTTTCTGTTATTCATTATGTATCAAAGAAATTAGTTGTCTCGGTTTTTTTTTGGGTTTTAGTGTTTCTTTTCTAGATCTCTCTAACAATTGACCGTGTCAAACTCTAACTCTCTTCCTATTCTACAATATAATTATTGGATTATGAAAACGATGATTCTTTCGAAAGGGCCCAGATAGTATAAATTGATAATGAAAAGCCAAATAATTGAACAACTGTTCCCACCAATAACGAAGAAGAAAAGAAGGAAACTATGATGAAGAACTCATCAAATTTGTTTCATATTCAAATAACTCTAGATAAAATCCTATTTCTAAGACTTGCACGTAGAAATGCAACCAAAGGATACCTTTAAAAATGTGATGCCACTTTTTTGGCTCCCTCCTTAGGCCAAAATGTTTTGTTGTATAGTGGCCAAGTGTTACTCCTTTTTTATTGCATATGATGTATGATCACTCGAGTAGTGAGTTTTACAAGTTCCTCTATATATGTTCTCTCATGGTATTTTGACTTAATAAGGATTTTTTTGAGTATATAGATATATTGCAGATTTTTCCCATTCATTATGTTTGTTATCAATGTATTTGTTTTGGAAGTTGATGATTACTATTGTAATCACGATTGTTGTTTGATCATGTTGCATGTAAATTATATTAACATGTGTAGTATTGTTTGAACTCTTTCCAATTGAATGGATATTTTGACTAGCATCTATCTAGTGGTATTGTTTGTACGTATAATATGATGTTAAATATATTTTCTTTTCTTAAACTCATTTGCGAAGATGCCTTATGTGCACCATAGAGTGGGTTTACCATCTAATGGAGCACTAGTGTCAACTCCTATATGGGCACATTGACCATCTTCTTCATCATGAAAAGGATAAAAAGGCTTCGACTACGTCAACTAATTTATTCATTTTAATAGAGATGATAAAGCAGAAACTGAGTTACTATCTTCTCCATCTTGATCTCTAGACCATGAAGAAGTGACAACTTCGACTATTTGTTTCTATATGGCACTCCATCATAGAGGTCACAAATTGGACTTTTGCATTGAAAATAAGATTATGATTATATATGGGTACAGTTAGGACATTTTATGGATTTATTAGAGATAATAGAACTGTAAGGATATGTGTATTCTTTATAAGAGGTGAGGTATTTTGTATTTTATTTTATGTAATTAAAATTATAATAAATTTCTTAATGAGTGAAATGAGTGTGTAGGACAGGTGAAAGGATATTTAATTGGGAAAAAGGGGTATCAATCAATCCTAATTGATCACTCAACTTAGTAAGTATAAGGTCTTCTTGTGTATGTCATTACTCCATTCATGTACACGTGAGTGGACCCCTATACCATATGGAATAGTGATCAAAAGGTGTGTCTCAACAATATGTAAACATTGAGCATATTACACTAACCCCTACACGTGTGACCCCATTTTAATAGCCTTGGAACTTGAACCTATAACGGAAGTCATTTTTAAAGGACCTTACATGTTGAAAATATGTATTATGTGAAGAGAACATGACCTAATAAACTATTAGAATAGAAGCAATAATTCACAAAATATTTCACATAAATAGAAATAAAAACTACCATATACAAGATAACATACATTTAATAGATTTATCCTAGGAAAATCATTTCTATAGACACAAAATCACACACATATTACTATTTTACCATACCATCAAGTATGTTATTATATGCATGGGTCTTAAGTAAGAAAAGTATTCAATGGTGACACACTCCCTAGTCCATCCACTTGCTCTGGTTGTTTCTATTATCTTTCTTTCTCACATCTGTCACTTCTACACCCAGTTCTAGCTAGGTCACAAGGATCCATATTTGTTAGTATTTTCATATATGTCGTCATTTATCCCAAGACACTAGCACCCATTCTGGACACTAATGCCCATGTGCTCTTGTCCATTCTGGGCACTTTTGTCCTCTTTGTTCTTGTTCACACTTTTGACATTTGTGGTTTTCCTTTTTAGATTTGTAATCCCTATCTCAGGATCTTATTTGGCCTTTTTTATCACTAGTGTTAAAATGCAAACAATAGATCCATATATGTACACAACATACATACTATTAAAAGGGTGGGAAATTCTAAGAGGAAATCTAATCTACATACTATCACTACCATTGCAAGGGACTACATTTTCGGGCTGCATACACTACATAGGAAGGGGGAGTGTTGAATTCCATATCACAAATTTGCATGTTGTTTATCTATAACCCACTATCTTGATGTCATTGGCGCGAGGGAAACTTAAGGACATAATTTCACACACAAGCACAAAGAACTACATGGAATCTAGAATGTAGTGTAGTGCTCGGTCATAATTTCACTCTTTAGGTGGCTATTAGGGCCAGTCTGACTTCACAGATTGCATTTTTAATTCTAATTTTATGTTTTCGTGAGCTTGTGTAGGTAGCTATGGTTTGTGTTGTAGGTTATAGGTACTCTCGGTGATCAAGGTGTGAATGTATTTTGATCAACATCAAACAAGTGTGAAACCCTAGCAACAAAGAAGAAATCAGATTCTGAACAGTTGCCCAATTACCGACACCTAGAAGTGGTCTCTGACACCCATGTCCGACCTTATCTATAAGATACATAATTTACAATGAGAATTTGTGAAACTCTACCCATATTGTTCATCATTTTTTACAGTCCAAATCTAATCTCACGATAATTGTAAATCATATAAGTTCCCTATCTTTCTCATTTGTTTACACGGTTGTATCATTAGAGTGTTTAACATTTATATTTTATTTTATCTTATCATAGTAGTGACTCTGAAATTAGATCCTTAGTTGAACTCATTTCCCTAGGATCCCCAAAAACCTCATGGCTAAACATATATCCTTCTTTCCCAAGCAAGCTATGCATCATGTCAATGTGAATCCTATCCTTGATGATTTTGTTGAGGCTGAACTTAGTGCTCTTTATCTTAATGCTCAATTTGATAACAAAGTCCAAAAACAACTTCTTTCTCACCAAGACACCATTCCTCTTGGCACTGATAACCATGATAGTGTATGCAAATATATCATGACCAAAGTTATGATGCATCTTGTCCCTCATCTTCAATACCCACCCATGTTGTTGTAGCTTCTTCTCCTCCTATTTTCACACATGATAATGTTATTATAGATCCTTTGTTTTGTGACATGTTTACTTCTATAGATGGAAATAAATATAGCTCTAAGGACACACATGTACATGTACATGATGATGTTTCCAATAATAGTCAATATGAATGTAAAGCTATATCTCATGTTTCTTCTATTTCTAAAAACATTTCCAATGATTGTAATGATACATCTTATGATAGTTCTCCTCATACTTCTTTGTATACTGATGATAGTCTTGAAGAATTACTTTCTTGTGAAATTATGAAGGATATTGATGTTGATTATGTTTCTGATCATGAACATGTTAGTGAGGATGTTATTTCTCTCCAGACTATTGAATGTAAATTTTCCAATTCTCTTTCTTTCACCTCTAAGATTGTTTCCAATATCATTCATGATGATTCTGCTCCTTCTACTAGCGATCCTATCATTGTGAATCCTGAGTCTACATCTAGCATTCCTATAGAGCCTCCATTTTATTCACCTCCTTCCCCATCTCTTGTTATCACCAAATCACAACATCCTATGATTTTCTGTCATGTGATTTACTGGAAAATCAGTGTAACTCAGTAACATGGAGCTATCTCAAGGTGTGTGACCTTGCAATTGAGAAAAATCTCCAGAGAAGGTTGGTTCCTGTACCTAATCCTAGCACTAAACTACTCCTAAGGAAGGAAATGAAAATATCTACTCCTATCTTATCAATTCCAAGAGACCAGGGAGAAGGAAAGAATATAAGAATGATTAAATACTACACTAAGGGGGTGATAGCACCAAGACAAGGGTGATTAGGACACTTCCCAAACACTTAAAATGTGCAGAGATATAATTGAGAAGGAATAAAAAACACCACAATCTATAAAAACAAATTTACAACACTATTTCGGTTAAATGCAACCATTTTAGAGTTTACAGGAAATTGAAAAATGCACAAAATACCTTCAGCTATAAACTAGAGAACCAAAAAGACAATAAACACAAACAAGGATTGAATAATGATAATAATACTTGATTTTAAAGCTCACAAACACCCTTAGTAACCTATAGAATGGAGGAGTAGATAGAAAAATTTCCAAAAACTTTACAATGAGCTCCCCATTTTACATTTATAGAAGAAGAAAGAGAGGGAGGGGACAGAGGAATTCCCAAAATCTGCATTCAAGCAATATCAAGAAGCATTGAATGACCTAAAAAAAGCGTGGGGGACCTTGAAAAAAATATCCCTCACTATTTTGTAGATTTATGTAGAATAAAATCCTCCCCATGCCTCTATTAATGCATTTTTACCACCTAGAAGTGATCATTTGAAAACTGGGAGAGTTTCTTCATATTTTACCTACCTACCCTCACCAAATCTCTAATTTATTGATTCCTAAGCAAAGAGGACAAATTCAAAATTCCAACGAGTTCAAGATTATCCAATTTGGTTGTGTATTGAAGGAGATATGGCCATTTTGTTGCAAGTCACTTTTTGTCTCATTTCATCATTCTCGGGCCTGTACAATAATTTTGGTAGTTGTAGATGATTATTTTCACTTCTCCCCTTCCACATTTTAATTTTCATGTTTCAAATGTTTCTGGGTGAAGGTTTTTAAAATTTGAGCCCCCACAAAGTTATAATTTCATTACATTGTGCATATTGGGGGGGTTCTATGCTGGTGTGGACTTAGGAGCCAGCTCGCCACCTGACTCAGTGAGCTAGTTCTCTGTTACCTCACTACATTGATTTTCCAGCTTAAACTCTAACTGACACTCCCACTTTGTCGTGCTCTTTTTTGACATGTCACCTAGAAACTTGGTGAGTTCCTCATCTCTAATTCCTTATGCTTCCTGTGCTAAGTCGCCTTGACATCAAAATCTCCTCGGTGAGCCCTCCGAGATAATACTCATCCACTTTGCATTAGGAGATTCAATCACTTGTGAGGAATAATGTTCCATGGGTAAAATTGTTTCCCACATGTCGGCCTCATCAGCCTTGCCTTGTACATAGATCCTAGTTCCCTCCAGTTGCTTGGACCCGGACCATCCTCCGAGCCTACATTACACCGAGACTACTGTGTATTGCAAAAAACTCAAGTTTGTAGGGAACTCGCATCCTCGTGACATAATTTCCTTATCTACCCCGTGAGTGTGATTCACTCGGTGCAGCCATACTAAACCACTTAAGCCCCTCAACTTTGGGCTTGCTGATCCATCCCACTAACTCGGTGAATTGACTTCGCTCCAACTCTAGACCCTTAATTTTGTGGCGATCTTTCCTTTGCAGAGAACTCAAGCCCCACTCACCAGCGTACATCCTGGGACCGCATCAGCCAATGCGGCTGCATCACGCTTGAAACCCCCAACATGGTCATAACATGTCTTTCCTCGAGTCATCTCTTTTTCATTGCACCGACTCATGAACTCGCTCAGCGAGCTACCTTGACTTTGTTGCATTGTTTTAACCTATCGCTCTGCACTTTATGGACTTGGCCCACTCACCGAATGACTTAGCTCCCTTGCATTATCCATTTCCTCCAAAATGTAACCCACCAATACATAACTCACTGAGCTATTTTTTAGCTCACTCATCAGCTCAGTGAGCTAATCTTCAACTCTAAGTCCATTTAAAAAAAAACAATTTCTTCTAGATTTTTTTGAATTTTCATTGAACTAGGGGGCCAAGGGGGTAGAGTAGGACACTTAGAAGGCCATTTTTCCAAACTTTCCATTTTACATATTTTTTCCATCTAAGTGTGGCCCCAGTGCTTGCTTCTTCACCTTGATTGACTACTCAGACTCAAGCTCTGGAGTTGTCCATTTTTACCAGGGGTAAAAATGGACAATAATTTGGTGACTCAGCTAGGCTACATATCTTCCATGTGAGATGATCAACATCCTTTTCGTATCCATTGGGCATGGAGTCATTTTAATATCCTGAAACTGATCTGAACATGGAATTTACCCCTCTAAATCCTCTTGAAGCACTTTCTAGACCTGAGCTAACTGTTGCTTCCATTATCCATATTTTAATAAGAAATTATTAAAGCTCTCATGAGTGGAAAATTGTTTTGAAACCTAATTTTTTACCTCCTTTCCCTTGCAGCTTGATCCTAAGTCTAAAATTTCTAATCAAGAACCTTCCTGGAACATTGCTAAATGCTGAAGCAAATTTGGAAATGCCTGAACTACTCTCAAATTCATAAGATCTTCTTAAAACTGATTTGAGGTTGATCTTCTGCTAAAAAGTAATGAGAAATTTGATTGAAATTTGAGGAAAGCTTCCCACCGAGACCGAGAACATGAAAGGTGCCACAAGCCATCATCTAAAACATATAAGCTGCCCCAGAAAAAATGATTCTTTGACTCTTGAAGAGGCATTAGAAGCTCAAATTGTGACTGGTATGAAGAGATAAAAGAATGAGAATACTGAAATTTTTCTCTGAATCTAAACTTTAGTTTCTCTGCATTTGAAACTTCTTGAAGATTACATTTTTTTCCTACAACTTTGAGCTTATTGCCATAACTTTCTCTCTCCCAGAACATGATGAAAAATGTGCAAAGAAACCATCTAGAAACAATAGAACATGTGCGGAGAAATTTGGGAAAATAAACCTATTCTAACAACAAAACATTATGCTGAAAGCACTTAGAGGAATTGGAAATCCTAAGCTAATATGTACAAAGATCAGAATTTACTTCAATAACAATGTTTAAGATGGATTCCATTGACTGGAATCATCAGTTCTCGACCATCCAACTTTGACAACTAGAAATAATTGTTACTCTTGCACCTCGTGATCATGTAGGGACCACTCCATATAGCATCAAATTTAGAATGGTTACCTAGTTTTTCCTTGTCAGCATCCCACTTCAGATTCAAGTCTCCTTCTTGAAAGCTCTTGGCCTTAGCTTTCTTGTCAAATGACTTCTTGATCAAATATTGATCCTTCTCCATGGTTTTCATTTCTTTATCTCTCAACTCCACGATTTTTGCATATCTAGCTTCCATGGTATCAAACTCAGATAATTGCAGTTGCTTAAGAAGCTCCAGTACTGCTAACTCAAGAAATATGGGTAGCCTAGATTCTTTTGAATAAACCAACTTGTAAGGAGAGCTGAAAGTAGATCTCTTTGGTGTGGTTATATCAATCCACAAGGATGATTTAAGATTAGTATGTCATGTCCTATGATTTTCATCTAGGGTCCTTCTGATAATCCTTAAGATATTTTATTCGTAGACTTAACTTTCCCATTACCCTAGGGGTAATAGTCAGAGGAGGTGCTTAGATAGATCTAATTATTAACAAGTCACTTAGAATTCTTGGTGCTAAGGAATGCTAGAGAGTTTCCTGATATAATAGTAGTTGGAACACAAAATCTAGTTACAACCCCCTCATATTATTCCAATACACTAGAATCATTTCCTCCTTGAGTGCCATTTCTTCAGTCCACTTGTGGCCTTAGCCTGAGGTTGGATTGATGACCCCAATGAAAAAATGGTTGATCAAGTGAGATTGGGTGGAGTGGAAATGCTACTAACTTTTTCTTTCCTGTGAAAAAGCACATTTTTTTACATTTTTTGATCCATGCATAACAATCGCTAAACATTGTGGGCCAATAATAACCAGCCTTCATGATTCTGATGGTTGTTACTTAGTGAGAAAAGTGACCTCCAACATATTCAGTCATGGAACTCATGTATCAATTTCTGATTTTTTTTTTTTGGAACACACCTAAGGATAACTCCATTCATTTCCTTCTTGAATAAGATATAATCAATGATAACATATCAAACAAATTAGAGACTAAAATACCTTCTTTTTTATTTGCTCAAATATAGAGGGAATAAACCTGTTTGAAGAAAATGTATCATGTCCTGGGTCCAACAAGGAGTGGGCATACCATATGCATCTTGTTCTTGATAATCTTGTAACACTATACCAACCCCTTCTTCATCCTTTGACCTAGCATGCTGATTAGAAGCTAGCTTATCACATAAACCTTTCCCACGGACCAATTTGGTTACCTTGATTTCAATGTCATACTCCATGACAGGAGTAATATAACCTTCCCTTTTCCATTCAATACCTTTTTTAGGATAAATTCCTTAACTCTGACATGAGACACTAGCAACTAGATTTTGTTGTTGGAGACCAAGTGTCTAAACTTCTTCAAAATCCTTATAACAACAAGGAAATGTTTTTCTTTGAAAGATTACATCACCTCATAATATTCCAAGGTCTGATTGAAAAAAGAAATGGGCTTCTTGGATCCTTCTTTTTCAACTACACTAAGATGGATGAGATTGTGTCTGAGACACCAAAGGCATATAGAATGAAGTCTTTAGAGAAATCTATGTTGATGAGAGTTGGAGCTTGGGATATTTATTGTTTGATAAACTCAAAACTTTCTTTGCTAGGTTTGTTTTCCTCTTGAATGTAAGGTTATTCTTGAACATCATTTTTAATGGTTTAACAAGAGTGGAATAATATGACACGAACCTTCTAATGAAATTGATTCTCCCCAAGAAGCTTTGGAGATATTTCTTGTGACTTGGAAAAGGTAGAGAAAGGATAACTTTAACTCTTTCTAGATCAATTATCAACCCCTATTTAGACACAATGTGGCCTAAGATCTTGCCTTCATGAGCTAGGAAAATACATTTCTTCAGATTCAAAGACACTCCAAATTACCTACATATCTCGAATACTTTCCTGAGGTGAGAGAGGTGATCTATTACATTCTTGGAGAATATAGTTATGTCACCTAAGTACACAAGCACCATCTTGTTTATCATCCCCTTGAATGCCATTTCCATTTCTCTCTGAAATGTAGATCCAAAATTTGAAAGGCCAAAAGGCATTTTCCTATAAGCATATGTGGCCCATTTGGTGGTGAAAGCTATCCTGAACTGGTCTTCCTCTTTCACCATGACTTGATTACAAGGTTCATTTTAAGACCACCAAAAAAACATTTATAGAATGGGTGTTTGACCAAATAGCCATTCACGTTGTACGTGAATGTACAAAAATGAGTTTTTGATGGCAGCGAAAGGAAGTTGTTTTTTGAAAAAGGGTGCAGAAGTTCAGGTTATTACCAGCCAGTAAGGTTGAAGCAATAATATGTTACCAACTGACATGTATAGTATGCTGTCAAACAACAAACAAATGTCAGTGTTACCAGCTGGTAGCGTGGTGTTACTAGCTGATAACACATGTTACCGACTGGAGTACTGTTGTTACCATTCGACAACATAAAATTATCGGTAAGGATGAAACAACAATGTGTTACCAAATGACACATATGGTATGCTACTGAAAGACAAGAAAATTTCAGTATTACCAGCCGGGTAACATGATTTTACTAGATGGTAACACATTTTACTAGCTGGAGTATTGATGTTACCAGCTGGTAACATGGTGTTGTTGGTCAAAAATGTTGCATTGAGTTTTGATGGGTGTTGTCGGCTAGGTAACATATTGTTACCGTTTAACAACGTGTGTTTCCAGGTTGGTAATGAAGCTGCCGATGTAGACATTATTACCGGATGATATCATATGTATGTTGTTCCTAGCTACTAATGTCGATATATTGTTCTGAATGGTAACATATATGGATTTTTGGCATTTAATACGTCATGTGTCTTCTATTCTCCCCATTTAATACACTTTCCTTTCCTATATAGATACCCTTACACATTCATTTTGTCACATTTTTTATGTGCAGGTTTCTCAGAGATAGACTTTTTTAGAGAGTTCCAACCTTCTCGTAAATTTTCGCTCTTCGAGTATTATATAGTAGTCTGTGCCACCTGCCACATGATTTATTCTACGACCCTTAAGGCTCGTCTATAGGTATCGTTATCTACCATTTTCTAACCTCTTCATTTTTCAAGCAATCAACATTCAGGAATAATAGCCCCAAGAAAAAATACCATTAAACTAACTTCTTATACCTACCAAAACATTTTCTATTCCTAGTTGATACAACAACTCAAAAACCCTGAAATAATCATCCAATCTGATTGGATTCCAAAGTCAATCTTGTATGGACTTATTTACATGCCCCAATATCAGACAAAACACAAATTAGTAAATAATTTAATGCAAGTGTATAATACTTTAGATGGCACTTTAACATTTCAATTACCATCCCAAGAATTTCACATCAAAATAACACCTGAAGATATTAAACGTATAACAGGTCATGTTCCATGAAAACACAATGCCTGTGTAGACACCCAAAATTTGGTTACAACCATTTAAGTCCCTTTAATTAATTAAATCAACACATCCCTCGATCATGGCCCCTTCCACACATTATAATTAATTTAATCACTTATATTAAATTAATTATTACCTCACATCATTATTAATTTAATTACCTAAATTAAATTTATTTCTACCTCACCTAGCCACCTCACCTCTCCACCTCACCTTGGACCCATTCCCAAACCCTAACCACCTAACCCTAACTTAACAACTTGCCTTAACTATCCATAAATCATTCTAAACCTAACTAAGACTTATTCTAAACCTTTCATTAATGACTAACTACTTGCTTCTACCCAAATCCTGCCACTATAAACAAGAATCAATCTTCTTGACCCGGACCATTCTCAATCACATTAGAAAAGGGAAAGAATCAATTGTGTTTAGAAAAAATCAATCCTCTTTCCCTAACCGACACCTTTCTTCCCTTAGTCGGCACCGATCATGGAACTGTTGTCACTTCCATTAAGAAGACAATTCCAACTCATTCACTTCTTCAGAATCTGCTCTCAAGATTGTTGGGGCATTCTTGCATTGGTATTCTCGAGAATCCAAACAACCTCATGATGAACCAAAGATCATTCCAATCATTCACAGCCTCCACAAAGCATAAACAATGTGTTCCAGAGCATTGGATCACTTACAAGGAAGTCGAGATCCTTCTACTACTACTACACGAGATCAGGAATTGTCTCTCCTTTAACCACAACTATTCTTTCTACAACCAACTTCTAATATGCAAGTATGTGATTTCTACCTTGTCATTTCTTTCAATATTTTGGTTTTTAATCATTTATCTTCTTTCTTTCACCTTCTACCCTTCTTGGATCTCTTTCATCTCACCTCCACCTAACCACTTTCCCATTTGACCTTTGTACCCATCCCAAATACATATTTCTTCATCTCTGAGTCTTTAATAAAATCCTACCACCTTACCTAATCCTCCCCAACTCTCTATGCAATCACAAAGAGCTCAAAACCACCTCATTTTAATCTTTGCACCCAATTTCCCCTACCGGTATTAGTCAACCAACTATCATAGGCTATTACCAGGTACCAACATCGGTCACCCAACCGACACCGGTCTCTATGACTGGTGATTTATCTCAGACCACCGAGCTCCTAACTTACCCAAAACCTTCCCAATCTCACCAAGACCTTCCTAAACACCTCTGCCACACCTTTCAGCCTTTACAACACCCTGCCTTCTCTAGATTTAGTTTTATATTAAATATTTATCTTAAATCTAGTCTATTGTTAGCATATGAGATACCTAAATCCTATCATTACAATAGGAATTTTATTTTACTATCATTTATTTACATCAAGTTGTTTTTAAACAGTGGATTGAAGACCTTTCTATGAAGTATCACACTTCTCAAATCTAGCATACGTAAGGCATTCCACCTATCATATGCTATTTAAATCTATTTGGTGGTATTGTTGTTCTTCTACAGGAAGTCCTTTTTAGCCAAAATGGAGCTCTTCATGATTAGTTTGGTCTTATCGATGGTGCACAAACTTCTTCGACTTCATAGGTATTCCTCCTCAACTCACCTTTACCTTATTTGTTTGATACGCAACATTGTGGAAGAACATTTTGGCACGCCCAGTGGGACCCTCGTTTGCGGGTTCCTTTCTATTCATATAGGTTGCATCTTGTGTGTTTCCTTACTAAATTGTTATTCACTAAATCTTCTTCTCTAGTAATCTACTCCTTCTTTCTAATTTCTCTAAATGAAAAATTTCTTTCGGTGCATTTAAAAAGAACCCTTCTTATTTTCTTCCAAGTTTGCATTAGTGAAATTCATCCTTCTTCCTACTCGCTCTTATTTACATTGAATATCACATTTCTATTTGGGTTTTAAAATCATGCATGACATCCCTGCCTTTCTGCATATTTAGCTCACATAGTTTTAATTAGCAATCCAATATAATGGAGGTCATGACCAGTTGAGGATTGATTATATAAAGCATAGTCTACTCTATTACACACACTCCTTTGTGAAATCACTTAACACAATTTACACATTTCTTAAATATTCCCTTCCAGGAAGAAGCCATCAAGGATTTAAAAACACATTGACGGTGAGCCCTGACCAGTGTTCTAGTTAGTTTTTCATATAAGAACATGGACCTCATGTAATGGAAGGTATATCGGGGAAACTTTATCCAAAACTAACCTAAAACCAACCATAATTTGCTTTCTAGGTACCTTCGTTATCCAAACAAATTATATTTCATTCACAGCTAATTCTAAGACATAAGCCAAACAACACTAAAATATTTCCTATGGTAACATGTTGCTATTTTTTACTTGTGGATTATCACTTTCTTTCTTGTCTTTTGTAGTTTGAGGTGTGAGGACACTTTCATCACTTTTTTATTTCTTTTTCACACTCAACCATCACAACTAGTTAATTTTTTTTTCTTGAGTGTGTTAAATCATATTTCTCATACACAGCCTCTTTTGGAGCTTCTTTTCATCAAATTTAACTCAAAGAATCATATTTTCTTCATTCTTCTAATTTCTATCAGTAACCGGCATCGGTCCAATGACTGACATCGGTTATTTCATCTTACCGGCACCAGTTAACTGACTGGTATCAGTTTCCCTGTTTTTTATTTTTCTGTCAAAACCAACAACTAGATTCTTTCAAACAACCAGATTATTTCAAGCACTATGTTTCTAAGTTTCTGACACCTTAACAGAGCTCAGAATACCTATTTTTCCATCTATCATTTTCAAAATTAAAAAAAAAATCTTCAGTAACCGGCACAAGTTGACTAACTGGTATTGGTCTCTATGTTTTTGACTTTCTGTCAAAAACAATAACTTATATTCACCTTCCAGACATCTTCAGACATTTTTTTCTGAGTTTTTGTCACCTTACAAAGTCCAGACTACCCATTTACAGATTTTCTTATGGTTTGGACTCACCAACAGGCGCGAGCACTTGGCTTCCACTCTAGTTGCATACCTATTCCTACTACGCCTTCGCCACCATCTATTTCTTCACCCATGGATCCTAATCCATTTGCGAAAGTACCCATAGGGGATGAGGAATTTGGTAGGTTCCTAGACCACATCACCATCCCTTTACAGCACTACCTTTCCTACTATCTACCGATGACTCATTAGGTCAGCCCATCTTTGGTATGCCTATTTCCATGCCCTCCATCGCCATCACTTCTGCCATCTCATCCAACACTAATATAGGTACCCAAACTACTTTAGCATTGTTTGATTCTCTTTTATAGCTATTTATTTCTCATATAGCCATTTCACCTATGATTTCTTCTACCCTGATGACATCTATTATACCCACATCTATAACCCCTATCATATTGTCAGTAGTATCTTCCATATCCATTCTTACATAGCCACTTGTCGCTTCCACCTCTCATACTCCTTACCAGAATTTGGTGGTATTGATTCCTCCTATTCTTCCACTTGTTAACATGAGGATCTTTCAAAAATATCCTCCCAACTACAACCTACCTCATTTATAGCCTATAGTGTCCACCTCGTATTCATGGTACATGCCCTCATCATCTATTCCTACCTATGTACCCACTTCTAATTTCACATATTTAGCACCACCATACACTGGTATGCCATCTATGATATATTCATCTCATCCACCCCCTTATACTGAAAGGGGAACTCCTCAATCTAATCCTACCATGGATCTTCTCAAGATGATGATGGATAAGATGCAAAAAATTTGAAGCCTACGTTTACGGATCTCGTAATGTCCTCACTTATGATGAAATTTGTAACAAGCCCATCCACCCATCCATACCTATCCACCCTTATCCCATGCAATGGTAGTTACCCAAGTTCAATTGTTTCAATAGAAAGCAAGACCCTCAACAACATTTACAATCATTCAAACATGTGTTTTATTTGATCACCCATAACAATGCCTTACTCCTTAGAACTTTCCCCATGTCCTTTACAAGACCTTCTCTAGACAGGTATAGTGCTTTACCTAGGCAATCAATATCTTCTCTTTCAATCAGTTGGCCCATAATTTCCTTGATCATTTCTCAATCAATATCCCTAGGAAGGTATCCATTACTGATCTCTATTCTATTCACTAATATGAGGATGAACCTATCATAGATTTCTTCGCACGTTGGCAAGGCCTCATCAATCAAATCACCTTCTAGCTACCACAAGAAGAGCTCATAGATTTTTTCACAAGGGCATGTTCTAGAAAAATTTCCCCCACTCTCCAGGTTCAAACGTTTCACACATTTGATGAAGCCTTCACCATGGCTCAGAAACTGGAGATACGTGCCCTTGAAGAAGAGAAAATTAAGTTGCGTAACAAGAATGCTAACTTCAAATGGAAAAAATATTCTTCTAAACCATCAAAAAACCATTCTAATAACCATTCCAAGGCCAAAGGATCTGCCAACGTGGTGATTCTGAAATCTATCCCCTCTCATCCATCTAATAAAATAAAACTACCTACCAACCTCTCTCCTATTCAAAACTTCCAATACAAGTATGAACAGAGGGCTTACACTCCTATCAGAGAACCATATTCTTTTATGTTAGAAAATATTTTAAAATTTGGAGCCATTACCCTTCCACCTATCAAACCAAACACTAGTTTTTATCCTTCTCATCCTACACCATCATGGTACACAGAAAATGACTTCTGTAACTATCACCGAGTTATGGGACATAGCGACGATAATTACAAAACCTTCAAGAACATTGTCTAAGGAATGCTAGATAGTGGTGATATCATCCTAGATAACCCTAATGTACTTTCCAATGCCAATATGGGTGTGTTTAAGAAATATTTTCATAATCATAACCCTTTATCAAACTAGGCTTTGGAGACCTCTACTAGTGACACCAATGTGCATAAGGTTCATGTCATTTTCAACACAATACCTGTTACATCTATCTAGTTTCCTCCCGTAGCATCTATAGAGGAAATTCTTGCACAAAATCCTCTACCTATGGAGGAGCCTATCACACTTACTACTCTATCCATAGAGAATCCTATCACACCTACTCCTCTAATAATAGAGGAGCCTACCCACCTATTTCTCTACCTACCGCAGAGCCTATCTTTCATGTTCCTCTACCCAATGAGTAACCTATCTCACTCATTCCTCTACCCAAGAAGGAAGTAACCCTATCCACATTTCTACCTAAAGAGGATTCCACATCACTTGTTTTTCCTTATCCTTTACCCATAGAGGATCCATTCTTATCTCCTCTTCCTATAGGTGATGCTTCTCCAGGGTCTTCCAAGATCATGTCAACCTTCTTCCATCACTCCTACCTACTGAATCAAAGGTGAAAACCTTCCTTGTATCACATGACTCATATTTCTAGATGGGTTTCACCACTGGTTGGTCGTCTTCTAAACCAAAACAATTATCGTGTTTGGTGGACCAATTAGAGTATGTTTATTACTCCACACTCTGGGGGAACCTTCAAATCCTAGTATCCACATTAATGTAGATGTTGTCCCCAGATACCTCAACTATCTATCCTAAGGTATTCAAGGAAACTAAAACCATAACACCTAAGACCATCATAATAGCCCCTTATTTTTTATCCTCACATTCACCCAAAACCCTATCCGTACCTAAACCTACCACTTCCTTAGGGGTCCTACCAACACCTAGCCTATTGCATCCCATTGTGAAACTAGACTTGTCTACTCAACCACCATCAGTCACTAAATTGATTCCCATACCTAAGAGGAAGACCTAACCTCCTAGGCATCGCACCCTGGTCTTTCCCATGCCTTCTCTTTCACCTTCACCTCTACCTTTGATTTTAGGCCTACACCCTTCCACCTTGGTAAAGTTACCTATTTACTAAAGAAAATCCAAGGTTTAACAACCCACATATGCACCTTTACCTTCTCTTTTTCCCACACCTTCACCTTCATCACCTCTTCTGCCTACATATTCTCTATTACCTACAACCACATTATTGTCAACACCGCCACTCTCATCTTGGATTTCTAGGGTACTCCCACCTTATACATATCCTTCTACCTCACACACCCATCCTATACCTTTATCCAAGAAGGTGCAACCTAAATCAAAACAAAAACCTTCACTACCTACCAAAAAGGTAGTCACACCTACACCACCTCCAGCAACACCTCTCCCATGAAAATCACCTGCACCTTCATCCAAGCCAACTCTGACCTCTCACTGTGATCCATCAGTAGGATCCTATTCTAACATCCTCGCTAGGTTGTTATAAACCTCCACTAGCTCATTTCCTCCTATGAAGCCTTATGACCCGCTCAAACCCAAACCAATAGGGTTTGACAACACCAAAATATGTGCATATCATCACTCACTAGGGCATGATGTCGAAGGTTGTAAGGCCCTAATTTTTTTTCCTTAAACTCTATACTTTGGATGTTTTCTTTGACAAAGATGACCTGTTGGAGAATAATTCCATTCCCCCTTCGGCAACTTCCGCACTGTCTATCCCTATATATATTCAGTGACCTTTACCTACATCTCCACAACCCTCTTTTCCTCCTTTGATCTTTGAAATAAATATGCTCCAAGTAGCCACTCCATCAAAAAAAGATAAAGGAAAAGAGAAAACTGGTAGCCCATCCAGTGCACCTTCACCCACCATTCCACAAGTGATTCTGCATCTGCCCTCAAGGTAACCATATGTGGGCCGACTTATCCTGTTTCTGATGAATTCATACATCACTCTATGATTATACAACTTCATCAATCTCATCTGAATATGTCCTTTTATGGCATAATTCAAACCTCCAAATCTCACTGTTAGGCCATCACTGAGGTCCTACAATCTATCAAGGTTCCACCAAATGATCCTACACCTGTGGCCACCATCTTTACCCCTCATCATGTGGCCACCCTCACCATTCCACCTCAAACTTCTTCCCCCATTACCTCTCCTCAGGTTTCCGCTGTCAGTTTCTCTAACTCAGAGATTACCCCTTTATAATTAGCTTATCCTGATATTTCCCTCTTCATCTCCACCTACATCAATGATAATCGTGTTTGACGCATTATGATTGATGAAGGTGCTAGTATTAATATCATTTCTTTCCATGCGTATGAATAATTGATCATACCCATCAAAAACATGCATAATAACCCTGTTATGTTTCATTCTTTCAATGATGTCCATGACTTCTACCCTTGGCACTTTCATCCTCCACATCCATGTGGGTCCCCGCACTAGTCTCAAACTATTCTATGTTGTTGATGGGGAATTTCAATATAACATGCTGTTTGGATGACCCTAGATTCATGCCATGGGGTGTGTACCTTCAACCCTTAACCATTTCCTAAAATTTGAATATGAAGGTAACCCCTACACCATTTGGGTGGATCCTTCACCTTTTAAAACCCACAACATGCTCTAATAACCAAATGATGTCCTTTTTCTAGTCAAGGTATCTACCACCCTTGCTACTCCATCTTCTTCCACTACCTCATCTACCACTTCTTCTGCTACACCTTCCACAACCAACCCATCTATCCCCTCTGCTGCCACAGCTTCCACAACTAGCCCATCTACCAACCCGCCTATTTCACTAGAAAATGATGCCCCACCTTCTTATGCTTCAAGTAACTCATCCATCCCCGCTACATAAGTACCGACTTCAGACCCCTTGGTAGGTGTTTTTCAACACCTTATCCTTGGAGAGTACCACCTAAAAACATAGACACTTTCCTTACTCGTTAGGAGTACAAAAGACCTTCACCAACACTCACATTACGACCATCATGTAGGAGAGGTTTTTCCATATGGTCCTCCCTACCTTCGCACCAACCTGACATATGGGGGACTCAAAACTTCTTCTTATTCTCCTAAACCACCTACCCAAAACACCTCACTTCAAACCACCATATTACACCACACTTTTCTTCATCGATGTGTCCTAGTGAAGGGCTTTGGCATTACCTCACCAAGGTCACCACACCATACCTTCACCACCCAAAAAACACTTTTATTCATCCCCCTAATTCCTAAGAAGGCTACAATCAAACTCATAGAGGAAGATAATCTTCCCCACCTAACTCACCTATCACACCACCTTCACCCACAGAGTCCATGGATCCAGAATCCATCCCTCCTAACTTTATTTTTCATGAACACCATTTCTTTGGGACCTCTGACCTATCATCATGATGGTCAATATGCCATCTTCCTTTCCTCTTATTTATCCTGACATGTTGGATGATGACACACCTTCTATCAATGTCATTCAATGTCAAGATGATGATTTTATTCTCACCTATTTAGGTGTAAAATGATTCTTACATTCACTTTCGTTACCTTCTGAGACACAAACCATGCTAAATGAATCAACCATAGGTATAAACATTCACACTCAATATGACCCTAAAATTCTAAAAATAGGTTACAATCTTTAGATTCTGACCGAATAGGAAGCCTTCACCTCTTTCCTTCGAGATCATAAACAATGTTTTTTGCATGGTCTTATGCCGATATGCCCAGTATTGACCCTAATATTGTAGTCCACAATATCGTGAAATATCCCTGATGCCAAACTATATGAAAACTATAAGGTGTAAAAAATGCATCCATGCATTTCCCTTCTTGTGAAATAAGAACTCCAACGACTTATTTATGTTTCTTCATTCTACCCATTGACTATCCACAATGGATTTCTAACATTTTTCCTAATAGTCACCAAAGTCGACAGGGGACTCCACATCTACACAGAATTCTGCGACCTTAACCTTTCCTACCCATAAGGATGAATTTCAACTCTTCCTAGCTTCAATCAACTAACTTGTTAATCTTACAGCCCATGTCCATGAGATGTTATCTCTTATGGATGGATTCTTGGGTTATAATCAAATATTACTTTCTCTGGAAAGATCAACACAAAAATCATCTTCATCACCCCTTGGGGTACCTTTCCATTATCACATCATGCCCTTTGTCTTGAAAAAATGTATGGTGCCACCTATCAGCTTGCACTATGACCTATATCTTCCATGATACTCATGCATGACATATTGGAATATTATGTCCAACGACATTCTCGGTAAGTCAAAAATGTGTGCTAAACACCTCACAAATTCTTAAATTCATCTTTGATCATTTCATCTAATACTTGCTGTTTACCTTCAACCAAAGAAGTGCATAAACTTTTCCATTCTCTCCAAAAAAACTCCTTGGTTTCATCATCTCTTTCATAAGGAAATCAAACCTTCAATACCCACAAAAATCAAGGCTATTCTCGAGATGCCTCCACCTAATAACCTTCAACAACTTTATAGTTTGAAAGGAAAATTACAATCCATTTGAACCAACTTTATTTCCCAACTTTTTGATGGATGTCACCCTTTTCATCATCTCCTTAAAAAGGATTTCTCCTTCAAGTTGGAACAATGAGCGCCACAAACCAATCTTTGAAGCATTGAGGAAGTACCTTCTTTAGCCATCTGTGCTCATTCATGACCTAAAAATGACAAACCTTTCTTACCTCTACATTTCTACCACTGGACCATTCTTTGGGTTCCATGCTCGCTCATCGTGATGAGAAACACAGGGAGCAAGTGATTTATTACATAAGACTGTAACTATTTTAGACTATAAGACTAGGTATACTCATGTATGAAAATATTCTACCTATCTATTAGTCTTTGTGGCCATCTAAACTTTTCCACTACCTACTTAACCACAAAACCTTCATCATCACCAACACCAACCCTCTACATTACATGTATGCTAAGCCTTATCAAGTCACCAATGCTACCTAGGCGTTGGATCATGCTCCTTGCATACCTAGACTTGAAATTCATTCATCAAAAGTATGATCCAAGGAAAAACCTTTACAGATCAGCTTACAGGATGCTGCTCTTCTTGGAAATCAATCTTCTAAGAATTTATTTTCCTAATGAAATCAGGTAACCACCCTCTCCCTTGATGACACAATTCACCAAATGACCTTATTCTTTGATGGTTCCAAATGTCAACGTGGGGGAGGTGTAAGTTGTTATCCTCGATTCCTCTTAATGGTGAGCCAATGCCACTATCCCTTCAAGTTCCAGACTTTGAAATTACACTGATAACATGGCTAAGTATGAAACATCTTGTGTTAGAAATCCTCTAATTGTTCATAATCACCTAGATGTTAAATCCATTAATATATTTGGTAAACTCTTCAGCCTGTTAGGAACCAAGTAAATGGTGTGCTTACCAATGTCGTATGTTTCTCATTCATTTACTTCTCAAGGACCCTCATGTCGACACACTTTTGACCAATCATTTGACCGCTGTAGGACATTCAAATCACTACGTAAATCCACCATCTAAGTTTGTAGATACCATTGGCTTGTATTTCTTCTAAAATCACCATGAATCACCTTCAGACTCAAAATATCAAATATCCACCTCATTCTACATTCTCCAAGGTAAGGAATAGGCTTGGAATGACCTGAATCAAATATGAAACCACATGACTGGACCATTATTGGGGTGTGGAGCCTATTTTTGGTCTTCTTGAATCAGTGTTGAAGTGTTGGAACTCGAACAGTTAAGTTTGGAGACTTCAGGAGCATTCTGTAGTCATTTTCTATGACGTTGTTGTTAACTGGTTGTCAACGTCAGGACTATTTTTTCCAGCCATGGGAAGTTGAAAGATCGCGACTTTCAATCTTCTAGGGTCAGCTTTATGGCTTCTTAGAAGGATTGTAACCCTATAAATAGAGCTGTTAGGGTATCTTGAAGATATCTTGAGTGTTTAAGAGGTCTTGAGTCTTAAGTGATCAATAGCTGATCAATAGTGCTCAAGGTTGAGTAATTGGGTGTAAATTGTGTCTTAGATGTGGTTTAACATATTCAGAATTCTACTGTGAGTTCATAAGTGAGAGAAGATTGTGAGAGTTGTTTTACTCGTGTTGATAATAAAATATGAGAAATTTCTTTGTGGATGTAGCCCACATTGGGTGAACCACGTTAAATATTGTCTTGTCTTCTTTTGTGCATTGTTTATATATGTTATATTTCTGCAAGATCATTTATGCTAAATAGTTTCCTACTATTGTGATTTGAGGAATTTTTCCACATATTTGTTCCCTAATTCCTAACAATTGGTATCAGAGCTTTGGTAGTTTTTTGCTAAAGTGGTGATCTGTAGGGAAATTTTAGGTTGAGTGGGAGCTCTGGTAGATGAGGGTAGATCGAGGGTTGAGAAGTTTAATGGGTAGAAATTTGGTTTGTGGAAGATACAGACGGAGGATTACTTATATCAGAAGGACCCTTATGTTCCTTTGGCTCAAAAAGTAAAGAAACCTACAGCCACGTTGAATGAGAATTGGAATTTTCTGGATAGAAAGGTGCTTAGGGAAATTTGGTCATGTCTTTCATCTTTGATTGATTTTAACATATCAAAGGAGAATACCACAGAAGGTCTCACTAATGCATTAGGGAAGTTATATGAAAAACCCTCTGCATGTGATAAAATATTTTTGATGAAAAATTTATTTAATATGAAGATGTTTGAGAATGGTTATGTTTCTAATCATTTGAATGAATTTAATACGGTTGTGAGTATGTTAAACTTGGTGAAAATTGAATTTGATGATGAGGTCAGGGATTTTTGATTTTGTATTCCTTTCTAGATAGGTGGGAAAAATTGGTTATGAATGTAAGTAACTCAATCTCTAATAACTCAAAGTTGAAGTTTGAAGATGCGATAGGTGTGATCTTGAGTGAGGAAATGCGAGGGAAGAGCACTGGGGATTCTTCTACTTCTGGAAACACTTTGATGGTGGAGAAAAAAGGGAGACAAAAGAATAGAGGGAAAGGTAACCGTGGGAAGTTGAATGATCATAGAAGGTCAAATTCCAAGAGAAAGTTGGAATGTTGGCATTGTGGGAAGGTTAGTCATACTAAGAAATATTGTTGGGCTCTTTAGGATAAGAAGAAAAAGAACGAGGAAGCTAAGGTAAATGTGGCAACAAGTGACATTTTTCAGAATGCCTTAATTCTTTCTTTAGATAATATTGTTGAGTCTTGGGTGTTAGATTCAAGGGCTTCTTTCCATCCCAACCCACATAGACATTACTTTACTAATTTTTTTCAAGGTGATTTTGGACATGTATATCTTAGTGATGATGAACCATGCAACATAGTTAGGGAAGGTTGTGTTCGGGTAAAAATGTAGAATGGTAACACATGGCTACTTAAGGACATCAGGCATGTGCCTAAGTTGAGGCAGAACTTGATATCAATGGATCAGCTGGGTAGTGGTGGTTATATAGGCCAGGTTTACAGTGGATTGTTGGAAGGTTACCAAGGGAGATCTTGTAGTTGTAAGAGGTAAGAAAAGTAGTACTTTGTATTTAACCAGTGGTGCTGATTATTGTAATTTAATTACTGCAGATGGAGATGCAACTATGTGGCACTAGAGACTCAATCATATGAGTCAAAATGGCATGCATATTTTAAAGGTCAGGTTTCCCAGATTAAAGGAGTTAGATTTTGACTTCTTTGAGGATTGTGCTTGTGGGAAATAGAAGCGGGTGAGATTCCGAAGGTTGGACCTACCTGGAAGGAGGGTAAGTTGGAGTTGGTGCATATAGATGTATGGGGGCTAAATAAGGTAAAATCTATTTACGATTCATGTTATTATGTCACTTTCATTGATGATGCAACTAAAATAGTTTCGGTATATTGCATTAGAAAGAAATATGATGTGTTTGAAACTTTCAAAAGATGGAAAGCCTTGGTTGAGAATGAAACATGTATCAAGCTAAAATGTCTTAGGTCAGATAATTGAGGAGAGTATTACAGCAATGAATTTCTTAATTACTATCCATTAAATGGGATCTGTGGGAAAATGATGGTTTCAAAGACTCCACAAGAAAATGGAGTGTCAGAGAGAGTGAATAGGACAATCATGGAGCATGTTAGATGCATGAGGTTACATGTGAGGATTCCACTCATGATTTGGGTAGAAGTGGTAAGCACAACTATTTATCTAATTAACAAAGGACCCTCTTTGGCTTTGGATGGAGGTATACTTGAGGAGGCTTGGTCTAGTAAGAAAATTGATTACTCATTTCTTAGAGTATTTGGATGTGAGATATTTGTTCACATTGATAAAGATGATAGGACCAAGTTAGAGGCTCAGTCTGAGAAATGCAAATTTTTTGGATATAGTGAGGATAACTTTGGTTTCTATGTTTGGATTCTAAAGGAAAAGAAAATATTTCGGTCTAGAGATATTGTCTTTAATGAAAATTTCATGTATAAAGTTTGTCATTGAAATTCCTCAGTTTGCGGCCTCTGTCATGTTTTCTATCTCCCCATATTGGTGCTTGAAGACTCTGTCCTCCATTTGGTTGCCATGATCAGTCCCTTCCTTGGTCGAGGATCACTTAAAGGTCTAGAATTTGTTTTTCATTCCTCTGTCCATCTGAAAGAGTCTGTAACTTGGGCGTAAAACTCAGGTTTTTCCTTTCCTTCCATTTTCCACAGTCACGTTTTGTTGTCCCTATCATTTTTTCCCAAATACCTATGGAAACATGATTGGATGTAGCTCAGAGGATCATATTTGAGCCTTATAACATTTCCAAATTCTCTGTCCTTGAAGAAAGATTCATTTCCGGGCTCAAATGGTGATTTTCCTGCATTTTACGGTTTGACGGGTGTATTTTTCCCAGTCAAATTTACATCTCAGCATCAATGGAAATGTGGCCCTTTTTGGTTGGATGTGGCTCAGTGGGGCACTTTAAAAACTCTAAGGCTCGCTTCAACCCAAAACTTGTCCACATGGAGGAACGACGCTCATTTGAAAATTCACCTTTTGGTTTGGCCTTGGAGTTGTGCCAGGGGGACACGTGGAGGTTTCCACTGCTTTTCCCAGACTTAGACAAATTTTTCATGCAGCCGGTATAGTTTTGGTGGACCATGGACACGTGGAGGGTTAGTGCTCATTTGAGGATCTGCCTTAGGGTCCCACCTTAACAATTGTGACAAGGAGACATGTGGAGGCTTCCGCCACGGCTCCGCTTTGTACTTAAAATTTTCAAAGCAATTTTCTAAGGCCTGGGACACATGGTGAGCCCATGCTTGTTCAGGGTCTCCGCTCTTGGGCACCATCTCGAAGTTGCGCCATGAAGACATGTGGAGGCTTTCCCATACTTAGACTTTTCAAGAAAATTTCTAAAGGCCTGGGACACGTGGAGGGACTGCACCTATTTGGGGACCAGCCCCTAAGTTTTATTTTGAAGAAGTGCCAGGAGGACACTTGGAGGCTTCTGCTCACTCTTCCCTTTTCTTGGAATTTTCAACGGCCAAAGGAAATTGTCTCAGACCCTAGACACATGGCGCCTTCCATTGAACCTTCAACTTTTTAACAGACTCTGCCAGACTGAGACACGTGTTGAGCCCGCGCTTGTTTGGGGTCTCTACTTTTGGGGACCATCTCAAAATGTGCCATTGAGACACATGGAGGCTTCTGCTGGCTCCTTTTTACACTGAGACTTTTCAAAGGCCAAAAGGTGTTTTTCTTGGGCCCAGGGTACGTGGAAGGCTCGCACTTGTTTGGGACTTGCCTCTGTGCTTCTCCTTTGCAGTTGTGCCAAGGAAACATGTGGACGATATGATATAAAGTGGAAAAGGGGTAAGAATCAATGGTTGCTTGTGCATTTCACCTATTTTTCCACCATTTTTTCTCCAAGACTCTTAGGAGACATGAATATGCACTGTTTTTCATCATTCTTTGATGAAATTCCTTGTCATCTCTGTCTATAAGGTGCCATTTGAATGGATTTGGAACTTAAATTGTGAGTCCAAGGATTTTTAAGGTCGATATTTTGAAGTTGGAATTGCTTAGGCACTTGCAAAAATGGGAATTACCAGAGGAGATGGATGTGGGGAAGAATTATAGAGGAAAGAGAGGGAAAATGGATGAAATGATGAAAGTGCAGGTGCAAAAGATGAAAAAGGTGTTTCCTCGAGAGAGAAAAAGATTACCTGTCATATCCAGCTGTGCAGAGTCTCCAGAAAATGATTAAAAAGGGGATTTCTCACATGACATAATCAGAATGATTAGAAGGATTCCAAAAATTTGTGGCATGGCATCCTAGTCATTAGTCGAGGGCCCAAGAAATGTGATCAGTTCACAATTGGTCCACCTGGCAGCTTTCGGATCTGAATTTGTTAAACGTCACTTTCTGAAACAAATTGTTAACAAGAAAGGTCCCTTGAATATTATTTCTTTTTAGGGGAAAATTGAGTGAGTAAAATGTATAAATGCAATGAGAATACTCTTGCAAATGGTTAGAGGTTGAATTCCTAAGAGAAAATTTGAGAAAGTCATCTTCCTGAGAGACCAAAGCTGAGATAACCATGTTATTTTCTTCTATGTTATATTTTCTATCATGTCAAGTTGGTTGCAGATGTATAGCCATTGAACAAGCACTGAGATTTCTCTAGAAGCTTTCCCCTGCTGATGAATCTAAGTAATTTTGAAATTAATTTGTGTCCAATCTCTAGCAATTTGTGTCTTCTTTGTTTCAGAATGTCTGCAAATAGTTTCTTTCATTCCTATTGCAATCTTACATTGAAATTTTTGTGAAATCACACATAGGATCTCATCCCTGTGATAGTTTAATGGTATTTGCAATTTCATTTCAAGAAGAGCCTTCATCTTGGATGAGATAAAAAATTTAAAATCAATTCACTGTCATTTGTTGATAAAGATTGTCTGTAAGTCTTCGGGTGTACCTTAGGCATGATTAATAAGAGAATTTGGTGTTTAATTGAGTCTTTCAATTCAAGCCTTCATGTTAGAGTCTCAAATATTATGTGAAAACATGTTGATCTGGGCCTCCATTAAAGCACACCTTCTGGTTGAAGGAACGTCTTAACTATTCTGAAGCTTTCTGTTGTTGAAGTTGTTCATTTTTGTGAAGTCCCTTCGAAGATCTAGTATAATCAACTTTATCCTGCTTCATCTCCCACCAAAATTATTCAAAAACCATGAATCCACCCTAAACTACCCCTATTTTCCCTGTGTATCAACAAAGGAACAAAATCTACTTACTAAAATATGCAGAACAATCAGGATTTCTTAATGTCTTCAGTAACCTTAGCCTTGTGTTGAAAGTATCTCCATCGTTTAGAAGTGACAACTCTTAAGAGTTAAATCATGGAGTATTGACCATATTTTCCCAAGGTTTTCTTCATAGAATTTGTGCAAAAGAAGGATATATCCATCTCCTTCATCAAACAGAGGTTACACTAAGGGTCCTCTCACCCTGGTCAAAGAGGCATGACCTAAAGTAGTGAGGATAGGTCAAATCCTCTTAAAGGTGCTATCCATCTCTCCACAAATCTGAGTAACAAAGGGCCAGTTAGATCTCATCCCTGGCTACAAAACGACACACACTATGATCTATCTGTCTCTAAGCTCCATGTCCAATTTGTGTTGCTACTCGGCTTGAAAAGGAGAACAAATTTGGATACCAACACTCATGGCACCATTTTCGGGGACTCTTTGAAGTATTTGAACAAAGGTGTATGCATATAGACCCTGGTAATGCTTTTTACAGATTTTAAAGTGCTAATACATTGCTGAAACATCATTATTATTCATGACCTTCAGATAATGAATTTTTCAAAATGAGTTTGAAGTGCAATATTTCAAATAGCTTATACAGTTACATCATAAATATTTATATCATCATTGATAAATTTGGAGTTAGTGTAATATTTCAGATAGTTATTGCACTAAGATCATTGTAAATTTGGGTAAAAGAATGAATCTTGTAAGCTTTGCATGAATCTTGTATTGATAGACATTTGATAGGTCTTTCATAGTGCATTTACACAAACTAAGGTGAAAATCCTTAGTGGTGATTCTGTGTTGTTTAAATTCTTTATAAATACCAGTGTCTTAACATATATCAAGTAATATTTGTCACTAATATCTGCAAAGCTGGAAGGAAGAATATATTTCTTCACCAAGGACCCTAGTAGAAGGTTGTTTCAAGAGCTGGGAAAGTCTAATTCAGAAGGAAGAAGAATTTGGAAGGTTGTTGGAGATCAAGCATCAAGAAAAGAGATCTCCATTGGTGAAATTGATCAGTATGTGATTGAAGATTGCAGTACTTCCTCAAGTGCTTCTGAATCAGGTAGTCTCTTTGTTGAATTGAATTCTCCATCTGGAGAGGGTCCTTCATCTATATTTGAAACATTTTCTTCTCAATCTACCCCTGTATTTTCAAAATCTAATAGAGTTTTCCAAGAGACAGAGCCTTTAGAGGGAAGTCATTTTGAAAATTGTATCCCTATACCACACAGACCCCTCACTCCTCATCATTTTGTTTCTCCTATAAGATCACCTCCTCAAAATAATATGGCTCAGCCTCTGCCCAGACCTCCATTTATTGTTAATACTTTTGGTCCCATCAGTTTTAGAGGTATGGCTGGCTATCCAAATGTTGTGCCATAAGATGTAAGAAATAGATTGCCTAAGTTTCAAGGAAATAATGCAATCACTGGTGATCAACACTTGAAACTCTTTGTCAATATGATGGAGGACTTCGAAATAGAGTTTGAGGATGTATACATTAAATTATTTATCCATACTCTAGAAGAAGATGCAAGGGACTGGTATAAATCTCTGCTAGATAATTCCATTGACTCCTGAATATAGATGAAGAATGCTTTTAGAATGCAGTATGGTGATAAAACAGACCCTAGGTTTCTTTTATCAGAGTTTGAAAATATAAAAAAGAATCCTAATGAATCAGTGCATGATTTCAATACTAGATTTAACAAAACATTGAGAAGACTTCCTGTTAATTTGAGGCCATGTGATGAATCATGTCTGATAAAGTATTCAGATGCATTTGATAAGAAATTTGCTTACTATTTGAGGGATAAGAACCCTGGGACTTTGAGGCATGCCTTTACCATGGCTCTACAAATTGAGAACAACATTAAAGCAGTTGGAAAACCTCCTAAGAGGGAGGGTGTTAAACTGATCAACCCTGAGAAGCCTCAATCAAGTAAGGTTGTGGATCTTGAGGAAGTTGTAAGGACTTTGGATGGGGCTGTCAAAGAAATCTCTTACAAGCTAGCCAGGGTAGAGAAAGGAATTGGACAAGGTTCTCAGGGTCAGCATAGGCAACAAGGAAAAGACAAACTTGCAAATCATCCTAGAAATGATCATAGGTCTGATGACAGAGGTAAAGGACCCATGGGAGATAGACAACCCCAAGCTAGGGAAAATAGAGTAGTGCCTGATCCTCTAAATTATAGAGTTGTTGTTGTTGAAGAGACAAATCAAATGGATTGGTGTGACAAATGCTTCTTACCCCACCCGCCATGTGAAATAGATCAGCAAGTTGAAGAATTTGATGATGATGATAACAATGATGATGATGCATGCATGGTGGACTGCTCTACAAGCTCACAACAAGGAGAAACTTCAACTGAGGTAATAAGTGTAAGAACTACTGCAAGTTTTTGGGACTGCATTCACCGGTACCTCTTCTTCCTCCCTCTCATGCTTTAGAAATAGATATGGTACAAGCATTTGAACTTCCTAATAATGATTTTGAGTACCTAAGATCTCTAATGATTAAGAAGTACGATGGAGGAATCCCATCAAAAGAGGATAGAAAACTGCTAATGAATGTTGTTGTGGCCCAAGAAAAAGAGTATAACACAAGAAGTAAAGTTGTCAAAGGGGCAGGGCCTCAAGCCAAACCAAAGACCCTAGTTCTCACCAATGTCCCAAAAGAGACTCCAAAGAAAGATGCATCTGGAAAAGGCCCTATTGTCTCAAGTAGAACTGGTGTTCCCACCCATGCCCAAAATGTTAAAAACCTTGTGCCATCTGATGAGTTTGTCAATCTTTCTCCAAATGCTACTTTTCCCAAATACATTCCCTATGACATTTCCCAAGTCTTGAGTCAGATCAAGATTTTTGTCCCAATTGTGAACTGCTTAGGATTCCTGAGCATAAGAAGAGGGATTTTGAGTATTTGGGATTGGAGGAAGATAGGAGTGCCCAAGGTAGAAATATAAATAATGTAAATACTCCTCCTCCAACCATTGTAGACCTAGAAAAACCACCAGCATTAGAGGAGATAGGTGAACCACCTGAAGTTTACTTGGGAACATCTTTAGTTGAGTCTCAGTTAAATGTTGATCCATTTTTTACAACACTGATTATTAAAAATAGACTGTTGCACAATTGTATGTTTGACTCTAGAGCATCATGCAATGTTATGCCTCTAGAAGTCATGAATGAATTGAACATTAAAGTGACAACAACTTATGGAAGTGTACTGCAATGGATTCTAGAGAGGTGCCAGTTGTAGGGTGTGTAAAAGGTTTGGTGGTACAACTTGTAGCTTATCTGGGTAAGAACCTGAAACTTGATGTTGTCATTGTTGATTGCCCTGCCAAATGGGGCATGTTGTTATCAAGAAAGTGGGCTGCAAGTGTTGGTGGAAGTGTTCAGATGGATATGTATTTTTCCACCATTCCAATTGAAGGCAACCTTGTAAATCTTGTATGGAGAGAAGAAAATGTTGCACCTCATTGAAGATCCAAATAATGCTTCTTATGAAGTGTTATATGCTGATGTAGATGCAGATAACTTTGTGGGGTTTGCTGATGGCAAGGAGCACACGATTGATCAGTGTAAATGTCTTGAACATAGTAGGTTTTCCATGGACCTTGTTATTTGATGGAGCTTGTTCCAAGTTTAGAAATGGTGCTGGCATTGTTCTGATTTCTCCAGGCCAAGAAGAGTTTGTATTTTCTTTCAAACTTAACTTTGAATGCACTAACAACATTGCTGAATATGAAGCATTGTTATTAGGCTTGAGAATTACATGGAAATATGGTATAAAGGATATCATTGTCAAAGGGGATTCAGAATTGATTGTCAAACAAATTAGGAAAATTGTATGCTACTAAAAATCAGAGGATGAAACAATACAAGCATGTAGTTTGGGATTTGATTGAAATGTTTGACTCTTTTAATATTGTGCACCATGATAGAAAGTTTAATGTTGTTGTAGACAAGTTAGCAGTGCTAGGATCTAGATTTGGGAATTATACAGTGTCTCCATTTTGTGAGTATGATGTTGAAATACTAACAAGGCCATCTGTCCCTGATAACGTTAAAAATTAGCAAGTGTTTGATGATGATGCCCAGGTGAAATAGTTTCTACAGAACCAAGGTGAGTTTGCTGACCAAAATATAGATTGGGAACCAATGGTGTGTGTTGCTGAAGGAAAGGAAACTTTATTTGGAAAAGACATCATCCAAAAGACAAACACGATTCCTAGAGGTTTGGTGGCTCTGGAGTCAAACTTTGATAATGTTGATTGCATTATTAAAAGGAGTATGTCAGTTTTAAGAGATGTGGAAGAGCATGACCTGGGTACAAAGGAAAAACCACGTAAAATCTGGTTAGGAAGTGAATCTCAGCAAGGAAGAGAAGTAGTCCAATATATTCAATTGCTGAAGAAATATCAAGACTGCCTAGCTTGGTCTTACTCTGAGTTAAAGGCATACATGGAAGATTTGTTCCAACATGAGATTCCTCTTGAATCTAATGCCAAGCCTTTCAGGAAAAAATAGAGGCCCATCAATCCACTCCTTTCTTTGAAGATGCAAGAAGAACTGAAGAAGTTGAGGGATGGAGGGATCATTTAGCCCACAAGGTACTCTTCTTGGGTTGCAAACCTAGTGCCTATCAGAAAAAAGAATGGTGACATAAGGCTATGCATAGACTTCAGGAACTTGAATAAAGCATCATTGAAAGATAATTACCCTCTGCCAAACATGGAGAATATGCTATAATTGGTAACTTGGTTCTGAACTGTTATCCACTCTAGGATGGTTTCTTTGGCTATAATCAAGTTGTTGTGAAGGAGTCAGAAAGAATAAAGACTTCCTTTACTACTCCTTGGGGAATTATGTCTATGTCAGGATGCCTTTTGGCTTAATGAATGTTGGAGAAACTTTCCAAAGAGCAATGGATGTAGCATTTGCTAGTTATATCAATGATTTCATTGTTGTTTATCAGGATGATGTAACTGTGTTTTCCAGAAATAGAAATGATCACTTGCAACACTTGGAGAGAATGCTGATAAGGTGTAGAGAGTATGGCATATCATTGAATCCCAAGAAGTGCCACTTTGGAGTGCAAAAGGAAAAGTTTCTTGGTCACATTGTATCAAAAGAAGGGGTCATGATAGATCTAGAGAGAGTGGAAGCCATCAGCAATGTTCCAATTCCAAGAACTAAGAAGGGAATTCAATCCTTCTTTGGACAAATAAACTTTATCAGAAGATTTGTGTCTAACTTTGCTAAGCTGACCATCCCCATTACTAGCATGCTGAAGAAGGACCAAGTTATCAAATGGGAAGAATTTCCATTCAAGCTTTCAATGGGATCAAAGAAGCACTAAAGCATGCCCCTATTTTGGCAGCCCCAAATTACAAGAAGCCTTTTCAAGTGTTCTCTTTTGCTTCAGAAAACACCATTGCATCTGTTTTTGTTGCAGAAGGATGATGAAGGGGCTGAGAGACCAATTACCTTTTTCAGTAAGGCATTGCAGGGAAGCTGAGTTGAAGTACACCATCATGGAGAAGAAAGCATTTTCCTTGGTGAAAGCAAAAAAGGTTTTCAGACCCTACATCTTGAGCTCTAAAGTTATTTCTTATGTTCCCCACACCATGGTGAAAGACATCTTATCAAAGATGGAGGTCTCAAGAAAAAGATGCATATGGGTGAACAAGTTGTAGGAGTATGACATGGATATCCAAACCACGAAATTGGTAAGAGGTTTGGGCCTAGCTAAGCTTATGGCTGAGAGTAACTTGTAAACTATTGAGGTGAATGAAGTAGAAGGAGAAAGGGTGGATGTCCTTGAAAAGTTGGTAAGTTCTGAATGGTACAAGGATATAATATTTTATCTCAGACATCTATGCTTCCCTGAATATTTGAGTAAAAATCATAAAAGATATCTTAAGTTAGCCTCTCAAAAGTATGTCATTACTGATTTTGGGTTAGCTTGGAAGAACCCTGAGGGAGTGCTCTTGAGATGCATTACTGAAGATGAGGCCCCAAAAATAATTGTCTGATCTCCATGGAGGAGTCTATGGGGGACATTTTGTTGGAAGAGTTACAACACATAAAATCTTGAGGGCTGGTTATTGGTGGCCAACTCTCTTCAAGGATACAACTCTATTGGTTAGGAAATGTGAAAGTTTCCAGCATTTTTCTGGAAGAATGAAAGCTTCAGGCTCCCTTCCTTTGCAGCATGTGTCAGTTGAAGCCCCATTTAGACAATGGGGAATGGATTTCATTGGGGAAATTTCTGATCCTTCCAGTGATGGTCATAAATGGATTCTTGTAGCCACTGATTATTTCACTAAGTGGGTGGAAGCAATCCCCACCAAGAAGGAAACACACCAAGTTATCATGGACTTCATGCTGAATCAAATCATATGCAGATTTGGAGTGCCAGCTAAAATTGTTGCTGATAATGCCATGAGTTTCAGAATCCAAACCTTTGGTGGCAATGTGCAAAGAGTATGGAATCAATTTGACATATGCTTCTAACTACAATCCCCAAGGAAATGGACAAGCTGAGTCCAACAATAAAAACTTGTTGAAGATCATTAGAAGAACCTTGGAGCTGAACAAAAGGAAGTGGGGTGAGCAACTGAAGTTTGTTGTTTGGGCTGATAGAATCACTGTCAAAAGAGCTACTGGTAAAAGCCCATTTGAGTTGGTATATGGAACTCAAGCTTTTCTTGCCCCTTCATTTACAATTGTCTTCATTTCAGTTTTTTCAACAAATTGAAGATCAAGAAGTTAGTCCATATGATGCTCGAATCAATCAGATTATTGAGTTGGATGAAGAAAGAAGGGCATCCCATCAGCGGCATGTGAAGTTCAGAGAAAAGTTGAAGAAGTTATTTGACAAAAAGGTGACTCCAAGAGCTTTCAACATTGGGGATCTTGTGCTTTTATGGGATAGCAAGCATGAAGATAAGGGCAAGCATGGTAAATTTGATGCATTGTGGATGGGCCCTTATTCAATTGATATTTGAATTGGTGAAAATACCTTCTTCCTAAAAGACTTAGATGGGGAACTGCTTGAATTTCCTATTAATGGCAGGCATTTGAAACATTTCCTTGATTGATTTCTCAGAATCAAGGTATACTCCATTTTATAGTGTATAGTTCTTTGTTCTCATTTTTTATTTTGTGTTTTTGTTCATTCTAGTCCTTGGTGACCTAGTTTTGTTGGTTTCTCAGTGGTTCATTTTTTGAGGGTGGTTATGGTTTCTTCTGCTCTACAAGCTTATTCTTTGACTTCTATTGCCCAATGGTCTATTTTTGGCACTTGGTCTGCTTTTTTTCTTGTGGCACTCACAGGGAGTTCCCATCCCCAAGTCAGAGCCGATGTTGGTGCTCAAATTAGGTCTCACCCCATTTGTCATTGAAATTCTTCAGTTTGTGGGCTCTGTCATGTTTTCTATCTCCCCGTATTGGTGCTTGAAGACTTTGTCTTCCATTTGGTTGCCATGATCAGTCCCTTCCTTGGTCGAGGATCACTTTCAAAAGTACCAAAAAAAAATTTTTGTTCTCTGTCCATGTGAAAGATTCTGTAACTTGGCGTAAAACTCAGGTTTTTCCTTTCCTTCCATTTTCCACAGTCATGTTTTGTTGTCCCTGTCATTTTGATCCCAAATACCTGTGGAAACGTGATTGGATGTAGCTTGAAGGATCATATTTGAGCCTTATAACATTTCCAAATTCTCTGTCCTTGAAGAAAGATTCATTTCCGAGCTCAAATGGTGATTTTCCTGCATTTTACGGTTTGACAAGTGTATTTTTCCTGGTCAAATTTACATTCTCAGCATCGATGGAAATGTGGCCCTTTTTGGTTGGATGTGGCTTGGCAGGGAAACTTAAAAACTCTAAGGCTCTCTTCAACCCAAAACTTGTCCACGTGGAGGAACAGATGCTCATTTGAAAATTCACCTTTTGGTTTGGCCTTGGAGTTGCGCCAGGGGGACACGTGGAGGTTTCCACTGCTTTTCCTAGACTTAGAAATTTTTTCATGCAGCTAATACAGTTTTGGTAGACCATGGACATATGGAGGGCTGGCATGCTCATTTGAGGATCCTCCTTAGGGTCCCACCTTAACAATTGTGACAGGGAGACATGTGGAGGCTTCCGCTAGCTCCGCTTTGTACTTAAACTTTTCAAATAACATGTGGGGGGCTGCATTTTCTGGGTCCCAGGCCTGGGACACATGGTGAGCCCACTCTTGTTCAGGGTCTCTACTCTTGGGAACCATCTCAAAGTTGTGCCATTAAGACATGTGGAGGCTTCCGTCGGGTCTTCCCATACTTAGAATTTTCAAACAACTTTCTAAAGGCCTGGGACACGTGGAGGGACCACACCTATTTGGGGACCGACCCCTAAGTTTTATTTTGAAAGAAGCACTAGGAGGACACTTGGAGGCTTCCACTCACTCTACCCTTTGCTTAGAATTTTCAACGGCCAAAGGAAACTGTCTCGGACCCTAGACACATGGCGCCTTCCGCTGAACCTTCAACTTTTTTAATAGACTCTACCACACTGAGACATGTGTTGAGCCCACACTTGTTTGGGGTCTCTGCTTTTGGGGACCATCTCAAAATGTGCCATTAAGACATGTGGAGGCTTCCACTTGGATCCTTTTTACACTGAGAATTTTCAAAGACCAAAAGGCATTTTTCTTGGGCCCAGGGCACGTGGAATGCTCGCGCTTGTTTGGGACTTTCCTCTGTGCTTCTCCTTTGCATTTACGACCAAGGAAACACGTGGACGGACTATGATATAAAGTGGAAAAGGGATAGAATCAACAGTTGTTGTGCATTTCACCTATTTTTCCGCCATTTTTTCTCCAAGACTCTTGGAGACACGAATACAACACTATTTTTCATCATTATTTGATGAAATTCCTTGTCATCTCTATCTGTAAGGTGCCATTGAATGGATTCAGAAACTTAAATTGTGAGTCAAAGGATTGTTAAGGTCGATATTTTGAAGTGGGAATTGCTCAGGCACTCAAAAAATGGGAATTACCAGAGGAAATGGATGCGGGGTAGAATTGTAGAGGAAAGATAGGGAAAAGGGATGAAATGATGAAAGTGCAGGCACAAAAGATGAAAAAGGTGTTGCCTTGAGAGTGAAAAAGATTACCTGTCATATCCAGCTGTGCAGAGTCTCTGGAAAATGATTAAAAGGGGGATTTATCAAATGAAAAAATCATAATGATTAGAAGGATTTCCAAAACGTTTGTGGCATGACATCCTAGTCATTAGTCGAGGGCACAAGAAATGTGATCAGTTCACAATTGGTCCACCTGAGCAGCTTTCAGATGAATTTGTTAAACATCACTTTCTGAAGCAAATTGTTAACAAGCAAAGGTCCCTTGAATATTCTTTCTTTTTGGGGGGAAAATTGAGTGAGTAAAATGTATAAATGCAATGAGAATACTCTTGCAAAAGGTTGGAGGTTAAATTCATAAGAGAAAATTTGAGAAATCCGTCTTCCTGAGAGACCAAGCTGAGATAACCTGTTATTTTCTTCTGTGTTAGATTTTCTATCATGTCAAGTTGGTTGCACATGTATAGCCATTGACAAGCACTAAGATTGCTCTGGAAGCTTTCCCCTACTGATGAATCTAAGCAATTTTGAAATTAATTTGTGTCCAATCTCTAGAAATTTGTGTCTTTCTTTGTTTCAGAATGTTTGCAAATAGTTTCTTTCATTCCTATTGCAATCTTACATTGAAATCTTTGTGAAATCACACAGGATCTCATCCCTGTGATAGTTTAATGGTATTTGCAATTTCATTTCAAGAAGAGCCTTCATCTTGGATGAGATAAACAAATTTAAAATCAATTCACTGTCATTTGTTGATAAATATTGTCTGTAAGTCTTCAGGTGTACCTTAGGCATGATTGAATTAGATACTTTGGTGTTTAATTGAGTCTTTCAATTCGAGCCTTCGTGTTAGAGTCTCAAATATTATGTGAAAATGTGTTGATTTGGGCCTCCATTAGAAGCACACCTTCTAGTTGAAGGAACATCTTAACTATTCTGAAGCTTTCTGTTGTTGAAGTTTGTTCATTGCTGTGAAGTCCCTTCAAATGATCTTGTATAATCAACTTTATCCTACTTCATCTCCCACCAAAATTATTCAAAAACCATGAATCCACCCTGAACTACCCCTGTTTTCCCTATGTATCAACAAAGGAACAAAATCTACTTACTAAAATATGTAGAACAATCAGGATTTCTTAATGTCTTCAGTAACCTTTAGCCTTGTGTTGAAAGTATCTCCATCGTTTAGAAGTGACAACTCTTAAGAGTTAAATTATGGAGTATTGACCGTATTTTCCCAAGGTTTTCTTCATAAAATTTGTCCAAAAGAAGGATATCTCCATCTCCTTCATCAAACCATAGGTTACACTAAGGGTCCTCTCACCCTGGTCGAAGAGGCATGACCTAAAGTAGTGAGGACAGGACAAATCCTCTTAAAGGTGTTATCCATCTCTCCACAAATTTGAGTAACAAAGGGCCAGTTAGATCTCATCCCCGGCTACAAAATGACACACACTATGATCTATCTGTCTCTAAGCTCCATGCCAAATCTGTGTTACTTCTCGGATTGAAAGGGAGAAAAAAATTGGATACCAATAGAACCTACTCATCAGGAACCCCAAACTCCTTAGGTGAGAAGGTATTCTAGGGTAAAAAGGGAACCTAAATGTTTTACTCCATCTTTGAATTACTTATTGCTCAGTGAAAATGGAGAGCCATAATTCTTTAAGAAATTAGTGTAGGTAGATTCTAGGAAGAAGTGGGAGAAGGCCATGGATGAAGAGCATATATATCTTATGGAGAATCAGACATGGGATCTGGTGGAGCTACCTGATGGAAATATAGCATTGCAAAAGAAGTGGGTGTACAAAATCAAAGAAGAAGATAGAGGCATGAAAAGGTACAAGGCCTTGTTGGTGGTCAAGGGTTTTAGAAAAAATAAAGGTATAAAATTTGATGATTTTTTCTCCTGTTGTTAAAAAGACCTCTATTAGGACTGTTCTTGGTTTAGTAGCAATTGAAGAATTCTACAACTTAGAGCAGTTAGATGTGAAGTCTACATTCCTTAATGGTGAGTTGGAGTAGGAATTATATATACAACCATAGGGTTATGAGGACAAAGGGAAGGAGAGGTTAGTGTTATAATTGAAGAAGATCTTGTATGCCCTGAAACAAGCTCCACAACAGTGGTACAATAAGTTTAACAATTTTATGTAGGAGCATGGTTACTCTAGGTGTTACTCAGACCATTATGTGTACATCAAGAAGTTTATTGGTGGCAGTTATATTATTTTATGTGTGTATATGGATGATATGATTTTTATAGGGAAGAACATGTAGGAAATAAAGGTACTTAAGAAGTAGCTAGGTGACTCCTTTCCTATGAAGGATTTGGGGGAAGAAAAGAAAATCCTTGGTATGAGAATAACTTGGAATAGGAAGTGGAGGAAGCTGGTATTATCTCAAGAAGAGTACATAAATAAGGTCTTGGATAGGTTTAGTATGCAGGATGCTAAACCGATTGGTACTCCTTTGGCAAGTCACTTTAAATTATCAAAGGAGCAGAGTCCTAACACTGAGGAGGATAAAATCCAAATGTCCAGGGTACTGTACTCATCAATAGTTGGTAGCTTGAAGTATGCTATGGTATGCAGTTAGAGCAGTGAGAAGATTTATGAGTGATCTAGGTAGAGATAATTGGTAGGTAGTGGAGTGAATTCTTCAATATTTGAGAGGGAACATGGGAGAAACATTGTGTTTTGGTTGATTAGACACTACATTACATGGATATGTAGATTTAGATATGGTAGGAGATTTGGACAATAGGAGGAGCACAACATGTTATGTATTTATGGTTGGTGATACATCGGTGAGTTTGGTTTAATGGTTACAAAAGGTTATGGATTTTTTAACCACAGAGGCTGAGTATTTTGTTGTCATTAAGGAAAGCAAGGAGGTGATTTGGCTACAACCATTTCTTGATGATTTGGGGCATAAGAAGGAAGTTGGGAGACTACACAACGATATTCAGAGAACTATTCATTTTTCAAAGAACTCTAGTTTCCACTCTAGGACAAAGCACGTTTAGGTGAGATATCATTTCATCAATGAAAATTTAGAAGAAGATAAGTTGAAGCTAGAAAATATTCATTCTAGTTAGAATCCTACATATATGATAACCATGGTGGTCACAAGGGAGAAGTTGAAGTTGTGTTCAACTTTGGTTGGCCTTTGTGGTTGATAATGAAGGGTTGAGAAATTTTCTTAGTACAAACAATCTCCAAGTGGGAGATTGTTGGGGTGTGGAGATTTTTTTTGGTCTTCTGGAATCAACATTGAAGTGTTGGAGTTCGAACAGTTAATTTTGGAGACTTTAGGAGAATTCTATAGTCATTTGCTATTTTTTCGTGCTGTGAAGTTGTTGTTAACCACAATAGATTTTTTCAGCCGTGGGAAGTTGAAATGTTACGACTTTAAAACTTCTATGGTCAGCTTTAGAACTTCCTAGAAGGTCTGTAATCTTATAAATAGAGGTGTTAAGGAATTCCTAATGTACGAAATCAAGAGTAATCTTGGGTATCTTGAGTGATCAAGAGGTGATCAAAAGTGATCAAGGTTGAGAAATTGTGTGTCAATTGTGTCTTCAATGTTGTTTAACATCTTTGGGAATTCTATTGTGAGTTCATAATTGAGAGAAGATTGTGAGAGTTGTTTTAATATTGTTGATAATAAAATATGAGAAAGTTCTTGGTAGACATAGCCTACATTGGGTGAACCATGTTAAATCTTGTCTTGTCACATGGAGCTTAGAGGCAGCCAGATCATAAATATATGTCATTTTGTAGCTGGGGAGGAGATCTGACTATCCCTTTGTTACTTGGATTTGTGGAGAGATGGGTAGCACCTTAAAAGGATATGATCTTATCCTAACTATTTTAGGTTGTGCCTTTCAACCAAGGTAAGAGAACCTATTTTGTAACCTCTGTTATTTGAAAGGAGATACAGGTACCCTTCTTTTGCATAAATTTTGTAGAGAAGACCTTGGGGAAAATATGATCAACACACCAGATCTGACTCTCATGAGTTGTCACTTCCAGATCATGGAGATACTTTCACAACAAGGCAAAGGTTACTAAAGACATTTGAGACCCTGATTTATCTGCATACTTTGGCAAATGGATTTTGTCTTGTGTGGGTATACAGAGAAAAACAGGGGTAGTATGGATGGGATTGGATTTTTTTAAATAGATTTTGGTGGGAGGGGAGACAGGATGAACTTGACTCACCAGATCCTTGAGAGCTTATGCAAAATGGAAGGATTTCAGCCAACAAAATGCCACAAAAGTTAGAAATGTTTCTTCAACTAGAATATGTGCCTAAATGGAGGCCCAGATTAGCACTCTTTCACACAACCTATGGGATTCTATCACAAAGGCTCGAGTCAGAAAACCCAATAAAGCACCAAGATTCAAATCAAACCACACCTGAGGTACACCCAGAGGCTTACAGATAATCTCTATCAACAAAATGAAAGAAAAGTGATTTTAAATCATTTATCTCACTCCCAGATGAAGGCTCTTCTGAGAAATGAAATTGCAGATGCCACTAAACTATCACAAGGATTGAGACCTGTGTGATTGGACTGGATTTTGGTACAAGATTGCAATAGAAACAAGAAAAACTACTTGCATGCATTCAGAGATGAAATAAATACACTTTACTCAAGATTAACACAGAATAACTCAAGTTTGATCAAATTTATCAGCAAGGGAAAGTTTCCAGAACAATCTCAAAGCTTGTCAATGGTTGTACACTTGCAACCACCTTGACATGATTGAATTTGATACAAAGAGAGATATACAGGCTTCTTAGACGGCTTCTCAAAAGGGATGGGCTCTGTCAAGCTTTTTCTGCTAGAAAAATCAGTCTATGACTTTTCCAAAAACTCCCAACCATTTGCATGAAAAATTTGTGCCATTTATAACATTTACAACAGAGCCCCTTCTCCCCAAAAGACAAAAAATGTTTAATGCACCAGTGTTCGCCATGATTCTTTCATGATTCTCAGAATCAAATCTACAAAAAGTCTCCAGGTGCTCGAGGGGGTAGATTTCATCGAATGCCTCCCGCATTCAACTCCTTGCTCTGGTAGATCACTCTTCCTTCAATTTTCCAACCACTTCCACCCCTTAATCTGTCAAATCTGGCTCCTTGCATGCTTGGGAGAAGAAAAATGGAAAATCTGATCAGGCACAAAAGTCAGACCATTTTAATGGTGAAAGACACCTTCCAGATCTTCCCACCAAACTTTAGATATCAACATTAACTTCCTTCTCTACTTGGCATGTAGAAAAAACCAAGAAATCATGAAAACTCACACTTCCAGACGTGTTGCAGAGAAATGGAGGGAAAATCAGATTTTGACTCTCAGCTGCCATTGATCTTTACTTTGAATTTGGGTCGTCCACGTGGAAGATCCAAACTTAAAAATGGACCCGGGGGCTTCCTCTGACTTTTTACAACTTTTGGGAAAATTTCATATTTTTCTCTGCATCTCCACCCTCGGGAAATGAGCCTGACACGTGTCCTAAGGTGGGCCCCAGTGGGACCGTAGCCAAATTCTGACATTTCACTCCCCTTTTGGAAAAGGGAAAATTTTCCAAGTTTTCCCCGCAGCTCCACCCTTGAAAAAATGGGCCTGACACGTGTCTAAATATGATTGCAGTGGAACAATGCTTCCCTTTTTACTTTTGGCCCCTTTTTCCCAAAAGGAAATTTTTCCAAATTTCCCCCAATAGTCCGCACCTCCACCATTGACTGGAGCAAGCTTTGACTTTTCCTTTATTGGGCTTGTGGGCCATTTTGATATTTTAATCCTTTTGATGTTAAGAGGCAAAAAAAATCCAATTTTCCTCCAATGGTCCACTTCCCCATCTCTTTGACTTTTCAAACCGCCACGTGTCACCATGGCACACCTTGAGATGGTCCCAAAAATTTAATACCTTGAACAAGCACGGGCTTTTTTCTGAATGCTTGAAGCTCAGTGGAAGGCACCACGTGTCATGCTCCGAGGCAGTCTCCTTTGGCCATTGAAAAGTCTAAGTAAAATGCAAAGTGAGTGGAGGCCTCCACATGTCATAAAATGAAACTCAAGGGCTGGGATCTAATGAACATTTTGAAAGTCTAGGCAAAGCAGAGAACCTTCCACGTGTCCTCCTGCGGGGTCAAAGCAAGACTTTTCCCTACCCTTAAATTTTCTCCAATCAGAGCCTGGCGGGGCCGACGGGGTGAGTTCAAACTTTTTTCCAAAGTAGCCAAAAAAGAACAAGTTCAAAAATAGACCCATGTACCCCATCCAATTGGAAGAAGCCACGTAAGCACCAAAAGAACCAATGAGATACAAGAGGGGCCACGGGACCAATTTTTCCTTTTCACCAAAAAGGAAAAAAGTGATAAGTTAAAGCATTCACCCACCATCCCTGACCAACCAAAAGAAGCCACATCCCCTGTCAATGCAAGGATGCAAATTTGACTGGGAGAAAACACCCGTCAAACCATAAAATACAGAAAAATGATCATTCGAGCCAGAAAATGAAAATTTCTTCAAGGACAGAGAGTTTAGAAACATTTACAAGGCTCAAATATGTTTTTCAAAGATACATCCACTCATTTTCTTCAAGTATTTAGGGTAGAAATGACAAGGAAGACAAATCCCGACTATGGAGACCGAAAGGTATGATAAAACCTGAGTTTTTTGGACTTTTCCAGAGGAACAAAGAAACAAGGAGCAAACCATGGACCCATAAGTGATCCATACGACCCAGGAACAAATTAAAAATGGTAACAAAGATTAACCAGGCACAACATGGGGAAAAGGAAAGTGACAGAGGCCGTAAATCAATAGATTTTCAAAGGCAAACTGGGGCGAGACTATTTTGAGCACCAACATCAGCTCCGACTCGGGGATGGGCACTCCCTGCGAGTGCCACAAGAACAAAGGTAGACCAAGTGCCAAAAATATCCATTGGGAAAAGGAGTTATCTTGCAGAGCAGGGAAACACAACCATCTTAAAAAAAAATGAGAAACCTAGCAAAAATAGGTCACAGAAGGACCAGAACGAGCAAAAACACAAAAATACAGAGAACAAACAACAAACTATACACTGTACAAAAGATTTATGCCTTGATTTCAGGGGAATCAATCCAAGAAATGCTTCAAATGCCTGCCATTAATAGGAAACTCAAGCAATTCACCATCTAAATCCTTCAAGGAAGAAGGTATGCTCACCAATCCTGATATCAATGGAGTAAGGGCCCATCCATAATGAGTCAAATTTTCCATGCTTGCCCTTATCCTCATGTCTGCTATCCCATAACAGCACAAGATCTCCAACATTGAAAGCTCTGGGAGTGACCTTCTTGTCAAATAACTTCTTCAATTTCTCTCTGAACTTTACATGCCTCTGGTGGGATGCCCTCCTCTCTTCATCAAGCTCAACAATTTGATTAATGCGAGGCATCATAAGGACCTATCTCTTGATCTTCCAGCTGTTGCATAAATTGATATGAAGATAATTGCATATGCAGGGGCAGCAGGGCCTGAGTTCATATACCAACTCAAATGGACTCTTTCCAGTGACCCTCTTGATAGTGATCCTATCTGCCCAAACAACAAACTTCAACTGTTCACCCCACTTTCTCTTGTTCTGCTCCAATGTTCTTCTGATGATCTTCAACAAATTTTTGTTACTGGACTCAGCTTGTCCATTTCCTTGGGGATTGTAATTAGAGGCATATGTCAGGTTGATCCCATACTCCTTGCACATTGCCACCAAAGGTTTAGCTCTAAAGCTCATGGCATTGTCAGCAATAATCTTGACTGGCACCCCAAACCTGCAGATGATGTTGTTTAGCACAAAATCCATGACAACTTGGTGTGTTTCCTTCTTGGTGGGGATTTCCTCCACCCACTTAGTAAAATAATCAGTTGCTACAAGAATCCACCTATGGCCAGCACTTGAAGGGTCTGAAATCTCACCAATGAAATCCATTCCCCATTGCTTGAATGGGGCTTCAATTGATACAGGCTGCAAAGGAAGGGAGCCTGAAGCTTTCAGTCTTCTAGAGAAGTGCTGGCAACTTTCACATCTTCTAACCAACAAGGTTGTATCCTTGAAGAGAGTTGGCCACCAATAACCAGCCCTCAGGATCTTGTGTGTTGTGACTCTTGCAGCAAAGTGCCCCCCACAAACTCCTCCATGGAGGTCAACAATTATCTTGGGGGCTTCTTCTTCAGTAATGCACCTTAAGAGGACTCCCTCTGGGTTCTTCCAAGCTAACCCATAATCAGTGATGACATATTTTTGGGAAGCCAACTTAAGGGCTCTCTTCTGGTTCTTACTTAAATGCTCAGGGAAGTTCAAATGTCTGAGATAAAAAATTACATCTTTATACCACTCAGAATTCATCAATGTTTGAAAAACATCTACCCTTTCTTCTTCTACCTCATTTACCTCAATAGTTTGCAAGTTTCTCTCTGCCATAAGCTTAGCCAAGCCCAAACCTCTCACCAACTTTGTGGTTTGGATGTCCATATCATATTCTTGCAATTTTTTCACCCACCTGCATCTTTTTCTTGAGACTTCCATCTCTGATAAGATGTCCTTCACCATTGTGTGGGGAACATAAGAAACCACTTTAGAACTTAGAATATAAGGCCTAAAAACCTTTGTTGCTTTTACTAAGGAAAATGCCTACTTTTCCATGATAGTGTACTTCAGCTCAGCCCCCTGCAAGGCCTTACTAAAAAAGGAAATAGGCCTCTCAGCCCCTTCATCATCCTTCTGTAGTAGGACAGAAGCAATAGTGTTCTCTGAAGCAAAGGAAAATAGTTGAAAGGGCTTCTTATAATCTGGAGCTGCCAGAACAGGTGCATGCTTTAGTGCCTCCTTAATCCCATTGAAAGCTTGGATGGCAGCCTCCTCCCATTTGATGACCTGGTCCTTCTTCAGCATGGAAGTGATTGGAATGGTTAACTCAGCAAAGTTTGATATGAATCTTCTAATGAAATTTATTTTCCCAAAGAAGGACTGAATTCCTTTCTTGGTTCTTGGAATTGGGACTTTGCTGATGGCCTCTACTCTTTCAGGATCAATCATCACTCCTTCTTGTGACACTATGTGACCAAGCAACTTTTCCTTCTACACTCCAAAATGGCACTTCTTTGGATTAAGTGAAATGCCATACTCTCTACATCTTATCAGCATCTTCTCCAAGTGCAGCAGGTGATCACCTCTCTTTCTAGAAAATACAGTTACATCATCCTGATAAACTGCAATAAACTTGTTGATGTAACCAGCAAAAGCAACATCCATTGCTCTTTGAAAGGTGGCTCCAACATTCATCAGACCAAAGGGCATCCTGACATAGACATAGGTCCCCCAAGGAGTAGTAAAGGTTGTCTTGATCCTTTCTGATTCCTTCACCACAACTTGGTTATAACCAGAGAAACCATCCAAGGTGGAAAGCAACTCAGAACCAGTCACTAACTGCAACATGTGTTCCATGTTAGGTAAAGGATAGTTATCCTTCATTGAAGCTCTGTTCAAATTCCTGAAATCCACACATAACCTGATGTCACCATTCTTCTTTCTGACTGGTACTAGGTTGGCAACCCAAGAGGAATACCTTGTGGGCTGGATAATCCCTCCATCTCTTAGCTTCTTTAGTTCTTCTTGCATCTTGAGGGATAAGAGTGGATTGATGGGCCTTTGTTTCTACCTGAATGGATTTGCATTAGATTCCAAGGGAATCTCATGTTGAAACAGGTCCTCTCTGTATGCTTTTAGTTCAGAATAGGTCCAAGCCATGCAATCTTGGTATTTTTTCAACAATTGGATGTATGACTGCTTCTCCTCCTTGCTGAGGTTGTTGCCTAACCAAATTTTCCTTGGCTTCTCCTTTGTGCCAAGATCATGCTCCTCAATATCCCTTGAGGCTGTCATGCACCTATTAACAATGCGATCAACATTATCAAAATTGGACTCAAGAGCAACCAGCCCTCTAGGAATGGTATTGGTTTTTAGCTGGATGATGCCCTTGCCAAACAAAGTTTCTTTTCCTTCTGTTGTGCATACCATTGGCTCCAAATCAATGTATTGATCAACAAACTCTCCCCTATTCTGTAGAAATCTTCTGATCTGAGCATCATCATCAAATATCTGCCAATGCTTAATGTTATCAGGGACAAAAGGTCTTGTCAATACCTCAACCTCATACTCACAATATGGGGACATTGTACAATTGTCAAACCGAGACCCCAACACTGCAAGCTTGTTTGCCAAGTCATTGAATTTCCTATCATGATGCACAATGTTGAATGAATCAAACATCTCAATGAAATCCCAAACTGCATGCTTGTACTGCTTCATTCACTGATTCTTTGTGGCATACAACTTTTCTGACTTGTTTTACAATTAGTTCTGAGTCTCCTTTGACAATGATGTCCTTGACACCATACTTCCAGGAAATTCTTAAACCCAACAACAATGCCTCATACTCAGCAATGTTGTTGGTGCACTCAAAGTTGAGTTTGAAGGAGAAAACAAATTTTTCCTGACCAGGAGAAAGTAGAACAACACCAGCACCATTCCCAAACTTGGAGCAAGCTCCATCAAACAACAGAGTCCAAGGAGAGCCTATCTATTCAAGACACTTGCATTCTTCAATTTTGTGCTCCTTCCCATCAGTAAATCCCACAAAGTTATCCGCATCAACACTTGTGTACAATACCTCATAGGATGCATTGTTGGGATCCTCAATAAGATGCAACATTTTCTTTTCCCCATACAACCTGACAAGGCTGCCCTCAATTGGGATGGTGGCATAAGACATGTCCATTTGGACACTCCCACCAACACTTGCAGCCCATTTTCTTGACAGCAACATACCCCACTTGGCTGGGCAATCAACTATGACAACATCAAGTTTTAAATTTTTACCTGGGTAGGCTACAAGTTGTACCACTAGACCCTTCACACATCCCACTACTGGCACTTCTCTAGAGTCCATAGTAGTACACTTCCCATAGGCTGTTGTCACTTTGATGTTTAGCTCATTCATGACTTCCAAAGGCATGACATTGCATGATGCCCCTGAGTCAAACATGCAGTTATGCAGCAGTCTGTCCTTGATGATCAAAGTGGTGAAGAATGGATCCACATTCATCTGAGAGTCCACCAAGGATGTCCCCAAATAGACCTCAGGTGGTTCATCTAGCTCTTCTGATGCTGGTGGTGCTTCTGGTTCTTCAATGATTGGGGAGTCTCCACAATGTTTATGTTTCTGCCTAGGGCAGTCTTCTCTTCTTTCAACCCCAAGTATTCAAATGCTCTCTTTTTGTGCTCAGGGATCCTAAGCAACTCAACAATTGGAACAGAGACTTTGATTTGACTTAAGACTTGGGAAATATCATATGGGGCATTTCTTGGCAAGGAAACACTGGAAGGGAAGCCAATACACTCATTAGGTGGTGCAGGATTTTTGACAACTTGGGCATGGGGAGGGGTGTGATTTTTGTTTGGAACTGCAGGGTTTTTAGCAGGTGCATCTTTCCTAGGAGCCTCTTTAGGAATGTTTGAAAGTAAGGGAGATTTTGGCTTGGCTTGAGGCCCTGCCCCTTTGACAACCTTACTTCTTGTATTATATTCCTTCTCTTGAGCCACAACAACATTCATCAGTAACTGTCTATCCTCCTCAGAGGGGATGCCTCCATCATACTTCTTTATCATTAAAGCCCTTAAATATTCAAATTCATTATTGGGAAATTCAAAATCTTGTACAGTATCTACTTCTAAAGTATGAGAGGGAGGAAGAATGGGTACCCTATGAATGCAGTCCCAAAAGGTGGCAGCAGTCCGGGCACTTATCACCTCAGTCAAAGTTGCCCCTTGTTGTGAGCTTGTGGAGCAACCCATCATGCAGACATCATCATCATTATCATCAGCTTCTTCTTCTTCTTGCTGATCTTCTTCACAAGGAGCATGGGGCATGAAACATTTGTCACACCAATCAATGACATCTTGTCTCCTCCACAACAACAACTCTGGCAGCCAAAGGATCAGGTACCATTCTATTATCCTAGCCTGAGACTACTATTTCCAAATCCAACAGGTCCCTTGCCTCTATCATCAGATCTTTGGTGATTTGTGAACCTGTCTTGGCCTTGCTACTTGTGTTGACCTTGTGAGCTCTGCCCAATTCCTTTCTCAGCTTAGGCTAGCTTGTAGGAAATTTCTTTGACAGCCCCTGCCAAAGTCTTCACAACTTCTTCCAAATCAGCAGCCTTGCTTGTTTGGGGATTTTCTGGGTTAACCAGCTTTACACCTTCTCTCTTTGGAGGCTTTCCAATTGCCTTGATATTATTTTCTATTTGCAAAGCCATGGTGAAGGCCTGCCTCAAATTTGTGGGGTTTTTGTCTCTTAAATAATATGCAGCCTTTTTATCAAATGCATCAGTATATTTGATCAAACATGACTCATCACAAGGCCTTATTCTAACAGGAAATCTTCTCAAGGTCTTATTAAACCTTGTGTTGAAATCATGTACTGACTCATTAGGGTTCTTTTTGATATTTTCAAATTCTGTCAAAAGAAACCTAGGGTCAGTCCTATCACCATACTGCAGTCTGAATGCATTACTCATCTCAGTCCAGGAATCAATAGAGTTATCTGGAAATGCTTTATACCAGTCCCTAGCATCCTCTTCCAAGGTATGGATAAATAGCTTGATATAAACATCCTCATGTTCAATCTCAAAATCCTCCATCATATTGATAAAAAGCTTTAGATGTTGATCACCAGTAATAGCATTATTTCCCTAGAACTTTGGCATTTTGTTCCTTACATCTTGAGGCACTGCATTTGGGTAACCAGCCATTCCCACAAAATTTATAGGTCCAAAGGTGTTTACAACAAATGGAGGTCTGGGTTGAGCCATATTGATTTGAGGAGGTGATCCTGGAGGGGTGACAAACTGATGGGGGCAGAAGGTTCTTGGAACACAGGAGTATAATTTTCAAAATGGATACCCCCCAAAGGCCTTGCTTCTTGGAAATCTCTATCAACCTCAGAAAACATAGGTGCAGAGTGTGAAGAAAACCTTTCAAAATCAAATGAAGGCCCCTCTCTAGCTGGAGAGTTCAACTCCACAAAGAGGCTACCTGATTCAGATGTCACTTGAGCTGGTATCTTCAATGATAGGCCATTCACTTTCATCAATAGAGATCCCTCTTCTTGTCTGTTGATCTCCAACAGCTCTCCAAGATTTTCTTCCTTCTAATTTTTCTTTTCCTAGCTCTGGAAACAATGTCCTAGTAGGATCCCTAGCAAAGAAAGATCTTCTTCCCTCCAGCTTTGCAAATATTAGTAACAGATCTGACTTTGACAGAGTTTTAAGACACTGGTACTTTTTAATAATTAGATCAACAGGGAGTCACCACTAAGGAATTTCACCTTAGTTGTGTAGATGCACTAAATATGATCTGTCAAAGGTCTGTCAATGCAAGAAACTAGAAATGGAAAGTTTCTGACCTTTCTTCACCCAGATTTATCAAATGAAAGCTAGTGCACTAGGTGTGGGAAATGAAAGAATTGCACACAACACTTGAGAACAAGAAGTGTTTTACTAGGTTCTTGATTTTGGAACTGAAATAAATCCCCGAACACAACTGATGTTGGTGTTGTTAATGGGTCAAATAGATATGTGTTTTAGTGGTTCTTGAATAAGTTCAGGAACTGAAATCAGTCCCCGGCAATGGCACCACTGATGTTGGTACCCAAATTTGTTCTCCTTTTCAAGCCAAGCAGCAACACTGATTCAACATGGAGCTTAGAGGCAGCCAGATCATAAATATATGTCATTTTGTAGCCGGGGAGGAGATCTGACTGTCCCTTTGTTACTTGGATTTGTGGAGAGATGGGTAGCACCTTAAAAGGATATGATCTTATCCTAACTATTTTAGGTTGTGCCTTTCAACCAAGGTAAGAGAACCTATTTTGTAACCTCTGTTATTTGAAAGGAGATACAGGTACCCTTCTTTTGCATAAATTTTGTAGAGAAGACCTTGGGGAAAATATGATCAACACACCAGATCTGACTCTCACGAGTTGTCACTTCCAGATCATGGAGATACTTTCACAACAAGGCAAAGGTTACTAAAGACATTTGAGACCCTGATTTATCCTGCATACTTTGGCAAATGGATTTTGGTCTTGTGTGGGTATACAGAGAAAAACAGGGGTAGTATGGATGGGATTGGATTGTTTTTAAATAATTTTGGTGGGAGGGGAGACAGGATGGAACTTGACTCACCAGATCCTTGAGAGCTTATGCAAAATGGAAAGATTTCAACAAAATGCCACAAAAAGTTAAAATGTTTCTTCAACTAGAATATGTGCCTCAATGGAGGCCCAGATTAGCACTCTTTCACACAACCTATGGGATTCTATCATGAAGGCTCGAGTTAGAAAACCCAATAAAGCACCAAGATTTAAATCAAACCACGCCTGAGGTACACCCAGAGGCTTACAGATAATCTCTATCAACAAAATGAAAGAAAAGTGATTTTAAACCATTTATCTCACTCCCAGATGAAGGCTCTTCTGAGAAATGAAATTGTAGATGCCACTAAACTATCACAAGGACTGAGACCTGTGTGATTGGACTAGATTTTGGTACAAGATTGCAATAGAAACAAGAAAAACTACTTGCATGCATTCAGAGATGAAATAAATACACTTTACTCAAGATTAACACAGAATAACTCAAGTTTGATCAAATTTATCAGCAAGGGAAAGTTTCCAGAACAATCTCAAAGCTTGTCAATGGTTGTACACTTGCAACCACCTTGACACGATTGAATTTGATACAAAGAGAGATATACAGGCTTCTCTAGATGGCTTCTCAAAAGGGATGGGCTCTGTCAAGCTTTTTCTGCTAGAAAAATTAGTCTATGACTTTTCCAAAAACTCCCAACCATTTGCATGAAAAAATTTGTGCCATTTATAACATTTACAACAGATCCCCTTCTCCCCAAAAGACAAAAAATGTTTAATGCACCAGTGTTCGCCATGATTCTTTCGTGATTCTCAGAATCAAATCTGCAAAAAGTCTCCAGGTGCTTGAGGGGGTAGATTTCATCGAATGCCTCCCACATTCAACTCCTTGCTCTGGTAGATCACTCTTCCTTCAATTTTCCAACCACTTCCACCCTTAATCTGTCAAATCTGGCTCCTTGCGTGCTTGGGAGAAGAAAAATGGAAAATCTGATCGGGCACGAAAGTCAGACCATTTTAATGGTGAAAGACACCTTCCAGATCTTCCCACCAAACTTCAGATATCAACATTAACTTTCTTCTCTGCTTGGCATGTAGAAAAAACCAAAGAATCATGAAAACTCACACTTCCAGACGTGTTGCAGAGAAATGGAGGGAAAATCAGATTTTGACTCTCAGTTGCCATTGATCTTTACTTTGAATTTGGGTTGTCCACGTGGAAGATCCAAACTTAAAAATAGACCCGGGGGCTTCCTCTAACTTTTTACAACTTTTGGGAAAATTTCATATTTTTCTCTACATCTCCACCCTCGGGAAATGAGCCTGACATGTGTCCTAAGGTGGGCCCCAGTGGGACCATGCGGAGCCAAATTCTGACATTTCACTCCCCTTTTGGAAAAGGGAAAATTTTCCAAGTTTTCCCCACAGCTCCACCCTTGAAAAAATGGGCCTGACACATGTCTAAATATGATTACAGCGGAACAACACTTCCCTTTTTACTTTTGGCCCCTTTTTTCCAAAAGGAATTTTTTCCAAATTTCCTTCAATAGTCTGCACCTCCACCATTGACTGGAGAAAGCTTTGACTTTTCCTTTATTGGGCTTGTGGGCCATTTTGATGTTTTTAGCCATTTGATGTTCAAGGGGAAAAAATCCAAATTACCCCCGATGGTCTGCCTCCCCATCTCCTTTGACTTTTCAAACCACCATGTGTCATCACGGCACCTTGAGATGGTCTCAAAAATTTGGTACCTTGAACGAGCACAGGTCCACGAGTCCTGCTCTGGTAAAGTTTGTCTGAATACCTTGAAGCGGAAGGCACCATGTGTCATGGAGGCAGTCTCCTTTGGCCATTCAAAATCTCTAAGTAAAATGAAAAGTTAGTGGTGGCCTCCACATGTCCTGTGTCTGGTGAAAACTAAGCTACCAACTTCTTCATGTAAAAAAAATTTGTCTAAGTCCAAAGCAGTGGAACCTTCCACGTGTCCTCCTGCGGGGTCAAAGTGAGACTTTTTCCCTACCCTTAAATTTTCTCCAATCAGAGCCTAGCAGGGCCATGGGGCGGGTTCAAACTTTTTTCCAAAGTAGCCAAAAAAGAACAAGTTCAAAAATAGACCCGCCGCACCCCATCCAATTGGAAGAAGCCACGTAAGCACCAAAAGAACCAATCAGATATGAAGCGGGCCACAGGACCAATTTTTCCTTTTCACCAAAAAGGCAAAAAGTGATAAGTTAAAGCATTCACCCCTGTCGTCCCCTGACCAACCAAAAGAAGCCACATCCCCTGTCGATGCAAGGATGCAAATTTGACCAGGGAGAAAATGCCCGTCAAACCGTAAAATACAGAAAAATGATCATTCGAGCTAGAAAATGAAAATTTCTTCAAGGATAGAGAGTTTAGAAACATTTACAAGGCTCAAATATGTTTTTCAAAGATACATCCACTCATTTTCTTCAAGTATTTAGGGTAGAAATGACAAGGAAGACAAATCCCGACTGTGGAGACCGAAAGGTATGATAAAACCTGAGTTTTTTGGACTTTTCCAGAGGAACAAAGAAACAAGGAGCAAACCATGGACCCATAAATGATCCACAACCCAGGAACAAATTAAAAATGGCAACAAGGATTAACCAGGCACAACACGGGAAAAGGAAAGTGACAGAGGCCGTAAATTGATAGATTTTCAAAGGCAAACTGGGGCAAGACTATTTTGAGCACCAACACCATACACCATCAAATAAATTCATGATGGAATTTCAGGAGGACATTTTAGTGTCTTCATTTTTTCCAAGTGCATCCTTCAACTCAGCTACCACTGACCAACCCTAAACCAAGACTCCTGTGACTATGTAAAACTTTGTGTGAAGTGTCAGCATAATTTTAACCTTCATTATACTCCTAGTCACACCGTAAAATTCACCTAAGACTTTTGGCCCTTATCTCAATGGGGTTTGGATCTTGTTGGAGAGATTAACCCCCATTCCTCAAAATTTCATCATTAGATCATCACAATGACTAAATATTACACTAAATGGGTGGAAAGCATCCCTCTCATTTCTACCAAAGCTGAGAAAATAACTTAATTTATCAACCACCATATCATTTGTTGCTTTGGTTATCCTCATCGCCTCATCACTGATAATGGAAAACAATTCAAAAAAAAACCTTACAACACTATGTGACAACTTTTGCATTCAACTTAGTTTATCTTCACCATATTATCCATAGGAAAATGGTCAAGCCAAATCTTCTAATACGAATCAACAAAATTGTTATGAAAGTTGTCAAAGACACTGGTAAGGAGTTGCACATGCATATTCCTTTCTCGTTATGGGCTTATCGTACTAGCATTTGAACCTCTACCGATACCACACCTTTTTCTTTGGTCTACGTTATAGAGGGTACCCTGCCTCTCTAAGTCCAAATTCCATATCTTCGTATATCACTTAAAGATATGATCTTTGTTGTCTATTTTTTCCAAGAACATTTGGCAAAACTTGAGATATTGGACAAATGTTGTTTAAATGTTCTAGACCACCTCCAAATATTCCAAAAGTGCATCAAGCATGCCTATGAAAAACGTGTATCCGAACAAACATTCCATATTGATGAACTCTTCTTGAAGGAAAATTAACATGTGACCAAGATGGAGAAAAATAAACGAGGCAAGTTTTTCCTAATTTTCTTGGACCCTATATTGTCACCCATACCTATGGAACATGAGCTTATCATTTATCTTCTCTTGAGGGAAAAACCAAACATGATCCCCTTAATGCCTTTCATCTTTGAGCGTTCTACTATTTAATAAAGTACTACATCACTTTATGTCTCTAATATGCTCATCCCTTGAGAAAACCTCTCCTTCCACCCACATATTTTTGAGGACCAATGACTTCAATAGAATTGTGTGATTATTCGTCAGCATTCAGCCGTATCTTAAATATGAGTACCACGGCTCTACTCATGGCATGAATTGCATAGATACTTTTCATCCTTTTCATGATGGAATTCCATGGTCGTTAATCACTTGAAACCAACCTTTCATAGATAATATTTTCATGTTATGGTTCTGAATTCATAAAATAAGCCTTACTCCTTTATAGTCTTATCCATGACTACAAGTCTAAAATAATATAACAAAAAAAATAAGATACCAAAAATTTACTCCTTGAGTCAAAAGTCTTGCAAATAGATGATTCCCTCAAAAGGAAATCTTTCTTTCTCTCTTGTGCTACTATAAGTAGACTTCTCCCTTGAAGGAAAATTATAAAAATATAGCTACATGTTGTACTTAGTCTATCCAAAAAATAAGACTAATCTATATCTACCAAAAACAAAAAATTATCTTGGAGCTTCCTGCATCGATCATCTTCATGAAGACCTCAAGGAGACACTATTATTTATCCCCATATAGACTCCCCGCATCAATCAGTCTATACATGTAAAAATAAAAACAATAAAAAAATAATGTAAATTTTGGTCATGGACTTGCCTATTTTGGTTTTGGGTATCTTGTAGAAGGGGCATGTTGTCCCACAACAAGGTTACACTAAACAAAATAATCCACCCTACCTTCATTTATTTTACTCCTATCCACTCAAGGGATGTGGTGCTCCTATGATTCTTTGTTATTATGAAACTTATTTCAACCATTGACCTATCAATCATGCAATGTACCTAGGGGCTTATATTCATAATCTTATGTGTATGGCCATTACGGTCATTACCAACTATGGATCATTTCACTTATTTTTGGTTCACCTTTTCCTACTTGTTGCTTATTCAACAGGATGAGACCATCGAAATACAATATCGCAGTCTAATTATTGCTTCATCCAGATCCATACCAAATCAAACCAAAACCAAAAACAAAACAATACCCATACCAATAAAAAATATTAACCAATTTCCCTTTCTCTTTTCGACTCAACATTTGACATTTCCCATTTATCCACCTTACCTTACCAAGACCATTTTCCTTACCTACCTATCAGAAATCTTATTCTTCCCTATCCTATGGGAGAACTACATCAGCCTTAGGCCCCTTTTGCAAGGGCTATGTAGGAAACACTTCAAAGACGTGGTTTCTTTGAAGGTTAGCTCGGCCACATTTTTTTCACAAATTCTCAGCCTTTTCCACCATTTTCCATAGTTTTTCCACTATTTTCCCTTACTACTCATTGTTTCTCATGTTTCCATAATATCAATAACATGGATATAATCCAAACAAACAATACATCATAATCATGCCTATCATCAAGTTTCCATAATATCAATAAATTGGAAATTAAACCAAACCATGCCTAAACATCGGGTTTCCATAACATCAATAACTTGGAAATTAAACCAACCCATGCCTACACATCTAAGTTTTCATCATATCAATACATTGGAAATTTAAAGAAACCATAACATCAACTATTCCTACGATTAATTTCCATAATTAAAATACAATGGAAATGAAAAAACACACAAAAAATATCAATGTCATCATCTTTATACTGGAAAGTCTTTATGTCAATACAATGTATATACAAATATAAATAAAGTATCTCAAAAACTCTCATGTACATCTCACCTCTTTGGCACACATGTTAGTATATATAAGTCAAAAATAAAAAAATAAACAACATCTCCATGATCTCCTCATCCTTGGGAGGTCTCAGTGCCTATACTACTCTCTCATGTCCCCTCACTTGGCCTCTATCTCTGTGAACTAGTCACCTCCCACTGACCCTACCCATGAGACTGGTGGCTCCCTGACCTCTCACTGGCTACCTACTAAGATTTTTAAGTAGCATAGATGACAAAAGGAATACCACTCTATGTAATCTGATAGTCATATTTCCTATCCTTGGCCATAACCTCTCTGTATCTATCCATAGATGTCACCTAGGAAGATGCCATCACTCTAACACCTATATGTGGACCTTGTGCTAATAATAATGGTGTGTTTCCTTATACCTAAGGCTATGGAACCCACACTACTGGGTCATCCATGTCCATCTTGTTCTTGTGTATGTGTTTATGCTTGTTCCTGCACCTGTACCTATGCCTGTGCCTTTTCCTATTCATGTGCATGTGCATGTGCTCATACTAGTTGTCCCTATAAGGTAACCACGTGTTCCTGAGATCCTGCTAGTTTCCCCTATAATGCTATGACCTAGGCCTGTAATACAACCACCACTCCTTGTAACATGTCTCTCTCTACTATAAAAATAGCCAAACCAGGTTTTCCTGGCCTCAGCAGTGTTGCCTATAGCTGAGATATTTACCATTTCCTATACCCATCAGTCATGCCTACATCATCAAACCTCCTGTCGCTAGCCTAATCCTCTTTTCCAACTAGACATGTAGGACATGTGGCGATAGTGGCTACCCCCCATCCTCCCTATAATACTATGGGAAGGGTGGGGACACATCCTTTTGTAGCCTAAACTATCATCTGACTTGGTCAACCAGTATCATCTCATGCTCTCTAGGTCTCCATCTTTGTATCCATCTAAGTAGATGTAATCCTACCAAATCCTCCACCATACCTCTAAATGAAGGGTAACTAAGATATGACCTCCACAAGATATTGAATACTAATATGCCATCTAACAAGTGCCTGTAGTATATCACATCCTAGGAATTTTGATATGTGTAGCCACCGTCTGAAGCATAATTTGTACCAATCCTATCATGGAAGTCCTGGTGGATGTAAACATACTATATGCTCATAGGCCCAACAATGAAGAAGAAAATCGTAGCACAAACCAAACCACTGCACCATCTTATATGCCCACATCTCCCTATATAACTACACAAGGAAAGGTGACACACATGCAAAGCATACCATATCCTCAATCATATCCTCTAACACTCCCATCAATGCCCATGGAAACCTCCCACCCTCTGAGTCTGGGAGTGCATAACAACCAATCCCTGCCATCATCAACAATGCTAATATAGTCTCATGTGGATGTGTAACATACTATAGACACCTAATATATGCTTATACTTAGCATTTCAGCTAATTCAGGCAATTAACGACACTTCGTTAATAAACCTTTCTCACTCCACTCTCAGATGCCCATTCATGAAACCTTCTCGGTCATATTCCTCCTATAATCATCTTATTTGGATAATATGTCTCTTATTAGCTAAACATTACTCCTCTCGGCCATTCAAAACCTCCCTAGTTCTCTCTAGACTACTTTTATTGGCTTCATAGGCTATCTATCAGTCACAATTGGTTATCCAGACCCCTCCCAACTCTCAATGAGTCTCTAATCACTTGTTAATCATGTTTAACTAGCCTAAACCCTAGTTAACTAGCCTAAACCTAGCTTAACTAAGCCTAAAACATGTTTATCCTAATCTAATCTAAAAGTGATTTTTGAGATTTAGTCCCACATGCACCCAAATTCCAAACCCTTCTAAACACAAAACTATAAATACATGCCTAAGGATTTCCTTTCAAATGGTCCCTCTCTCTCAAGCACTTTGGAAAGGCATTAGAAATCATTTGTGATAGCTTTAAGCTATAGAACATTTGGATCTTGGCCATACTCCATTGTTGAGAGATCCCCCATCTAGGATCCATCCACTCCATAATCCAAGTTTTGAGTAATATGGAGAGAACCATTGACCTTGAAACCATTAATGGTGAGACTCCATTCTTGAAAGCTTGAGTTTCATATCAAACATCACACCTTTGATTGCTAAGTTGATCTTTTTAGGTTCAATTTCTTAATTAAGTAATCTAAAGAGTAGAGAGTAGTATATATTCTAGGTTTTTTGATGTTTTTTTTCAAAGTTATGATGCATGTATAGGATTAACTCTTGTTTAGCTATTATCTCATGGTGCATGGATGAGTTAGAAAAGCTTTGAGGTTCTTTAGCCTCATTCCATAGCTTTTGCAAATTTCCATTACATACACATACATCTCTCCATATCTAATGCTCACACTATGGTAAGAAAACTCTATCACAGCCTCTCCAAATATTGTAACCATGGGCTCATATGAATCATTCGAAGTGATCTGATATATAGGCTCCCTAAAAATATGTAGTCTCAGAGTTCGGTAGACATCCTTTAAGGTGATATTCATTTCCCTGGTAGGTAGGTGGAATGTGTTGGTCATTGGGTCCCATCTATAGATGAGGGCAACCATCATGATATGGTCACAAACTATCTGTCTATACTATCTACATCCACTCAACCTAACATCCCTCATGTGATCTCACTCATCCCCTGTGATGCTAGGTCTCATTTGCACCAATAGGGGCAGCAGTATATCTCTCATCGTTAGCTTCTATTGTGCCTACATCATCAACATTCACACTAGTTAATCATTTACCCTTTCCTACCAAGATCTACATGTTACCCTCGCCTTACCATTTTTACCCTACGACTTATCTTCCTTAAGCTATTTTCTGTTCCTTCTATGTTCTTTCCCACCTCTATGTTTCATTTATTTCCCCCTTCACCTATTGACCTAACTTCCCTCATCCATCTTGTGCCCATCCTAATATGTATACCTATACCTTCGATCTGTCCCTACACCTTCTAATTTCTTCCTACCCACCCATTCCTACCTTGCACTCCCTAACCCACCCTTCCCTTACCTTTCAACCTCCCTAATTTACCATTTTCCAAAAACTTGGTCAATTTTCACATTGTCTTATATCAATCACCCCCAATCGATACTCGTCCTTCATTTACTCCACTGACATTGGTAGGCCTACAAACATTGGCCATAGCTGACTGACGTCGATTACTAGTTTGGCCCAAGGGCCGAACCCCTACATCCAAACTTGCTAAAATTTGACTAACCCACCTCATTTATCCACCCCAAATCCCCCCTAATTTGCTCCTACATTCAATTTACCACCTACTTAAACTATTTTCACCCTCCCTGTACCCAATCTCATCCAAATTTCATCACATTTTCACAAACTAAATTTTTTAATTTAACTTAACCTATTTTTCTACAAGATCACAATAGAGGTCTGAATCCTACCTCTACTCTACACTGGACCTCCCCCTGAGCCCTCTCCTACCTCTGTCATGTCTAGATAAACCTCCCATATTTTCAATCAATCAACTCGATTGGGTAGATTTCATGGGTATGCAAACTCTACTCCTACAACTGCTAACTTCTCACCAAATCACCTCTCTTAGTCTCTCTATCATTTTCCTTGCGAATATTCCCTCTCTCAGTCGTTTTCAACAAATTCAAAATTCTTAAATGAGCTATTTTCACCCAAATTTTACATTTTAACCCGACATCAGTCCAACTAACATCACTCGAGTCATTCCCTAAGTGACCAGCCTTGGTCACCCTTACTGGCATCGGTTCCTCTTTAATTGGTATCAGTTACCCTACTTTCATCCAATATCTCATACTCCTCACGTCTTTGCTTATTAATTTCATTTTTCTTCCGAATAAATCCTTACCAGATGACTATTAGCTCACCTTAGTCACCTCCCTAATTATACTTAGGAGCACATTTTTTCCTAAACCTCGGCCTTACCCACGACCTTACCTATACACCCACACCAGCCTTACCCATTTGACAGTTGAATTCACTTACTCATTGTACTTTGTGATGATGTAACTCATATTTTTTTTTCCTAACGACATTACCTTGCCTTATGTCGTGATGTTTAACTCGAATAGACCAATCCTTTTGGTACTTCAGAACAAACCTATGCCCATTCCTGCAACCTATCCTCATTATGTTTCTAGGAGAACTTCCTATACCGTGGATACCTAGATCATATCAACCTTGTTTAGATAAATGATCAACCTTTGACAATGTAGAGTTCATGAGCTCTTCATCCTAATGCTTTGTCAAATTATAGAAATGTGTGTGTAATTGAACGCCCCCACATATTACCCACATTGATATCACCATTGCCTATACCTACAACTTACCTCATTTTTCATCACCTACCACTTTATCAAACCCATCACCGATTTTTCCTGCTCCTTAATAAGTTCATGGTTTTATGGACATCACCTCTACCCATACCTAGGGAAACCACCTTCTATTTTTGTCATCTTCGCTTATCAATACAAGCTACACGACAAAAAGGGGAAAATTTAGACACCCAAAATTGGGTTGCAAACCTCTAAGCCTCTTTAATTAATTAATTAGACACATTCCCCAAATCATGGCCCCTTCTAAACATTATAATTAATTTAATCACTTATATTAAATTAATTATTACCTCAAATCATTATTAATTTAATTACCTAAATTAAATTAATTACTACCTCACCTTGCCACCTCATCTCTCTACCTCACCTGAGACCCATTCTCAAACCCTAACCACCTAACCCTAAGCTAACAACTTTCCTTAACTAGACATAACTCATACTACACATAACTAAGACTTATTTATAGACATTTCATTAATGACTAACTAATTGCTCATATCAAAATCCTACCACTATAAGCAAGAATTAATCTTCTTGACCTAAACCATTCTTAATCATGCTATAAAAGGGAAATAATCATTTGTGTTTAGAAAAAGGAAACCATATTTCCCTAACCGACGTTGTTTTTCCCTAAGTTAGCACTGGTCCACGGAACCACCGATGGTTCTGTTAAGAAGACAATTCCAACTCATTCACCCAATTTGGAATCTTCTCTCAAGATTTTTGGGGCATTTTTGCTTTGGTATTATCAACCATCCATGTAACCTCACGATGAACCAAAGATCATTCCAAGATTTCACAACCTCCACCAAGCATCAACAGTTTGTTCCAGAGCATTGGATCACTCAAAGGGAATTCCAGATCCTTCTGCTGCTGTTGCACGAGATTGGGATTTGTCTCTCCTTCAAACATAACTATTCTTTCTACAACCAACTTCGAATATGCAAGTAATTGATTTCTACCTTGTCATTTCTTTCAGTATTTCGGTTATTAATCATTTATCTGATTTATTTCAACTTCTACCCTTCCTAGATCCTTTCCATCTCACCTCCACCTAACCACTTGCCTATTTGAACTCTATACCCATCCCAAATACTTATTTCTTCATCTCCGAGTCTTTAATAAAATCCTACCACATTACCTAATCCTCCCCAACTCTCTTTGCAATCATAGAGATCTCAAAACCACCTCATTTTAATCTTTGCAGAAAATTTCCCCTACCAGAATCGTTCACGCAGTTGATGTCGGCTATTACCAGGTACCAACATCGATCGCCCAACCGATACTTGTCTCTATGACTGGTGATTTATTTCATACCAGCGAGCTCCTAACTTACCCAAAACCTTCCCAAACCTGACACAATCTCACTTAGACCTTCCTAAACACCTCTGCCACACCTTCCAACCTTGACAACACCATGCCTTCTCTAGATTTAGTTATATATTAAATATTTAGCTTAAATCTAGTCTATTGTTAGCATATGAGATACCTAAATTGTATCGTTACAATGGGAACTTTATTTTACTGTCATTTCTTTTACATCATGTTATTTTTAAACATTAGATTGATGGCCTTTATAGGAATTATCACACTTATTGGATCTAGCATACACTAGGAAATCCACTGTTATATGTTATTTCACTCTATTAGGTGGTATTTTTGTGCTTCTACAGGTAGTCCTTCCTAGCCAAAAAGGAGCTCTTCATGATCATCTTAGTCTTCTCAATGGTGTACAACCTTCTTCAACTTCACAAGTATTCCTCCTCACCTCACCTTTACCTTATTTGTTTTATACGCAAAATTGTGGTGAAATAGGGAATATACACTGACATTTTATAGGGAAGATACACTAACATTCCTTAGTGGGTAATGTACTACTTTCTTCAAACCCTTGCCAAAGTTTGATTCAATTGGTGCTCATATCTTGCATCAAAGATTCGTTCTAAAATTGACAAATCCAAATTGAATACTTTTGTAGTTATTTGTTCTTCTTGTTATGTTCTTGCATTATATTATTAGGTTTTTTATGGAATAAAATCCACAGCTATTCCAAATTCTCTTCATGAGAAGATGGATAAACGTGGAATTCCATTGAATGAACATTTGGTAAGTTTTTTTTTTCAAAAGATTTTAATCTTGATTTATTTCAAAAACAAAATCATTGTTAAATTAATTCTTATTAATATATAATCTGTAATTATGTTATGAACAGTTAAAAGAAAGTGAGATAATGGAACGTCATGATGCGGTAGTTTGCTCACATAAACTTGTTGGGCTTGAGGGATCTAGAGACAATGATGTGTGGTTCCTTGGATTCCTCCTGCTTGGCCCGGTCTTAGAGTAAGGAGAGAATGTGTTCTACTTTTGATCATGATGTAGGGAAAAATAAAGGTTTTATGTTTTACATACTACATAATCATTTTAATTTTGTGATATTATTTTGCATACTAATGATAATCTGAATCCTTGATTCTTGACAATGACATATTTCTAATTCTATTATCCTAATATGCAGCCTTTTTTGGCATATCTGCATCGATGAATCTGAGATTGTCTTCTCACATTGGTGGTGGTGCACACATGACATACATACCTAAGAAAGAAGATGAAGAGTACTAGTTTACACCACCACAATATAATCGCCTAGAACCTTCAAGTTATAGTATAAAACAACCAATAAATAGTGACTCAAACTTTATTTATATTAGTCATTTGAATTGCTTTTACAAATTTATCATTCTTTTAAATTGGTTTTTGTTAAATTTAGGATTTTCTGTGCTAGTGCCACCACCACCCTTCCACCTATTTTTGTAGTTTTTTATTACAAACAAAGTTCACAATGTAAGAAATTCTTACTGTTACTTGTTTGTCTTCTTAATTTTAAATTTTCAACATACTAATTACTGAATCTGATATTGTTAAATTATTGATGCTCATAGATCTTTTGTAATCTGAAATTGATCCATCGGCCACATCGATAGCCACCTTTTATTTTTCAACTCCATCTCAGTGCATAAGGAGTACATCATTCTGACCTCCCCTTCCAGTTCCTTCACCTACTTATGGTAGGGGAAAAAGGATAGTGCTCCCTAACCCTCAAATGACTACGAACGGGGAAACTCAAAAATTTCACAACATATGAGCTCCCCATTTTTACAATTGATGCCATGCCGAGTGCCAGAGGTACTCTTGTTTTAAATAATATAGAAATGGATTGGGAGTATCTAGGGTTTTACAACTATTTTTACATGGTAGCGTTAGTAAGACATGTTGATAATCTAACACAATCTACTCATAAGCAAGGGCCAGAGTCGGTAGGCTCTTCATATCCTCCTTCCACAACTGGTCAAGAAAAAATGGATGATGATGCAAAGACTATATTTTCACTTGACATCCTTTTGTTGGATAATACTATAACCCATTTCACAAAGAATTTTATTTTTTATCTTAAGGAGTTTAAAATGTGGGAGATCAAAGCAAAATCTCTGATAAAATAAATCAATTATAGATATCATAGTTTTTAAAATAAAGAAAAACTTTATTCATTGGTTAAAAATAAACCATTCATGATTGATGCTATACTTTCTCAAGCACAACAAGGAAGTGCAATCATAGACAATATTTACAGAAAGGATGAATTATTAATAATAATTTTGAACATATTGGCTAATCTAAATTCATAGGCACAATCTTAATACAACAAGTGAAGTTGTGACAAGAACCTTGTCACTATTTCTAATGCAAAGAAAGACTTGGTCGTGGTAAGTTCTATTGTTTTGTAGATTGTTAGATAAATATATAGTTATCCTTTATCTTATTATAAATACTAGTTATGGGATTTTTAATTGTAGTCAAAATACTAGACTTTGAATACAAAGGTGTAGGTGTTATATGAACACCTTAAAAAATGAGAGAGAGTGTTCACGGTGATATTCTTTTCAAAGAAAAAATTGTTCTGTCAAACAAGAAGAACAATACATTTTGGATGATTATCAAGGAGCATAAAATGGATCTTAAAATTCTTTTGAAGAAAATAATTGATGAGTATCCTTCTATCCTTTCGGTAGGAGATATAGCTCATGAAGATAGAGAAAATATAGAAAATATTAATGCTTCTTCAAAAGATTTAGTAGATTCTGGTGTAATCCTAAATAGTTCAAATGTTGTAGGTGTTGTTGAATCTGTTCAAGGACAAGGGTCCAATTAACTTCTATTAAAACTTTAAACTATGTTACTGTGTGCAATGAATTTTTTTCCAAAAGCTTATAAAATGGGGAAATAACATAAAAGAGGCCCCAAAATCTTTAAACAAATAAATCAATGACCATTAGATTAGAGATAAGCAAGAGCTACCTATTTTCATGCATATATAAATCTTGAAACAAACAATCAACCTCTAAACATGACTATATTAGTTCTCTACTCCATGAAAGCTATCAATAAATAAACCTATTAAAGCTATAACAATTAGTTTTGTGATTGTTGATGTTTTAAAATCTTAAGAATGGAAGCTCATCATTAACGGATTCTCCCATTTGTTGGGGTTAGCGCACCCGGTTGTATAGACAATATATCAAATCTAAGCATACATGCAAATAAAAGTAGATATTCTACCAGAAGAATTATACAAAATAAGAGAGATAAATCAACACCATATTTAACGTGGTTCACCCAGTGTGGACTACGTCCACCAAGAAACAATCCAATATATTATCCAAAGCTTTGACAAGATATACAATGAAGAGTCACAATCTTCTACACTTCTCAGATGTTCAGTACTTTCTTCCTTCAAGCTTTTTTATTCTTCACCAAGAATTCTCTCACATAATTATCTTGTAATTATGATCAATCCTCTCATTCTAAACCCTATATTTATTCTTTAAATAGTAATTTAAGACTTTAGGGCACTTAGCCATGCAATTACATTCATTAAATCTATTCCAATGCTAAAAATAGAAATAAATCCCGAGAGTTAATTAAAAACTTGTCACACAGGTAACCGTCACCGGTTCCAACTTGCCTTGACTGATTCCAGTCACACTCTAACCGATGCCAGTTACTGTCAACTTCTAGCAAGTTCTATTTGCATGCTAAAACATGAGTAATTTAGCTCCATACTCAAAAATCTCCCACTTGGATATTAATTTCTGCACACTATACCTATACAACACCATTCTTGGATCCTCCTAAGCTTTGTTTCTTCCTCTTCAAGTTTTAAACTCGAAGACAAACAGAAGTGGAGTGTAGCTCCAACTTCTCCTTTGATAATGGCTTCGTTAGCATATCCACAGGGTTCTTACTCGTATGACTCTTTTCCAGATTCAACTTTTCATCCTCTAATACCTGCCTTATGAAGTGATATCTCAACTAAATGTGTTTCGTTCCTCGAATGAAATGCTGATTTCTTTTCTAAATGAATTACACTTTGACTATCACTAAATAGTTTATAATTACTTTTCTCATTTCCCAAATCTTCCATGAACCTACTCATCCATATCATCTCCTTGTTAGCCTCTGTAGTAGACAAAGCCACAACCTTCTGCAATCTTGAAATCCAGCTAACTGTCATTCCACCTACTGTGAAAATATATCCAGTAGTGCTCCTCTTACCATCTAGATCTCCAACCATATCTGAATCAACATAGCCATGTAATGAAATATCCAGACCTTCATAGCATAACTACATGCTAGATGTCCCTTTCAAATACCTGAGTATCCATTGGACTACTTTCCAATGCTCTTTACCTGGATTAGCCATCTATCTACTCACAACTCCCACTACATGTGCAATGTCTGGTCTTATACAAACCATAACATACATGAGACTTCCAACTGCTAAAGCATATGACACTCGTGTCATGTATTTGACCTCCTCTTGTGATGAAGGACACTGATCTTTACTCAATTTGAAGTGTTCAGCCATAGGTGTGCTAACAGGTTTTGCATTCTGCATGTTGAACCTTTCTAACACCTTGTAGATATAATCCTCCTGAGACAAATACAATTTTTTGTTTTTCATGTCTCTATGTATCTACATGCCAAGAATTCTTTTTGCAGATCCCAAATCATTCATTGTAAATGTGTGAGCTAGCTTTCTCTTAAGCTCACCAATGTCCTACATACTAGATCCTGCAATAAGCATATCATCCACATACAGTAACAAAATAATATAGCTCCCATTTTCAAGCTTCTTGAAATAAACACAATGGTCAGATTCACATCTAAAGTAACCATGCTCATGCATAAAACTATTAAACCTCATGTTCCATTGCCTTGGAGCTTTCTTGAGCCCATATAGGCTCTTTTTCAACCTGCACACTAATTTATCCTTACCCTTGACTTCGTACCTAGCGGTTACTGCATATAAATCTCTTCATCTAAATCACCATGAAGGAAAGTCGTCTTCACATCTAGTTGCTCTGAATACAAATATTCTACTACAACTAAACTCAATACATTACGAATAAAAGTCATCTTGACAACAAGAGAAAATATTTCACCAAAGTCAATACCTGCCTTTTGTGTAAATCCCTTTACTACAAGCCTTGCTTTGTACCTTTTATGTGCACCCTCTTCTTCCTTAATTCTATAAACCCACATGTTCTGCAATGTTCTCTTTCCTGCTGGTAATTTAACCAAATCCCAGGTCTGGTTCTATTCCAAAGAGTTCATCTCCTCATCCATGCCATGCTCCCACTGAACGTGAGTTTTATCCTACATTGCTTCTTCAAATATTTCTAGTTCACCACTATCAGTCAATAATAGATAAAATAGAGAAGGTGAAAATCTTTCTGGAAGTTTACTTACCCTTTGTGACCTTCTCATAGGAGTTTCGGGGTACCGGAGGCTCAATCCAGACCTCCTAGACATTAGTATCAACTTCTAATAGTGACCAACATCGGTCACCTCTAACCGACGTCAATTCAACTAACCGATGTCAGTTCTGATCCTTTTTAACCATCGGTGGTTCATTTGACCGATGTTGGTCAGGGCCTAACCAACCATGGTTACTGTGTATTTCTAAAAATGTTTCTTTAAAACCCGAGAGTTCATTTTCATCAATAAACTTCTTAATTTTCTCATCCTTGGGTACCAAAATTTGATCCCTATACATTCTCTTTTCATTCCATTCAACATCACGACTCCTAAAATTTTTAGAATTCTCTAAATCCTAAAAACAAAAACTGAAATCACCAGATCCATAACCAATGAAAGTGCACCTCTTGGATTTTGCATCCAACTTTTTCTATTTTCTCTATCAACATGCATAAAATCTTCTGAACCGAAATTTTTAAGAAAGGAAAGATCTACCTCTTTTCTGGTCCATGCTTCCTTTGGTATTCCTCCATCTAGTGAACTTGAAGGGCCACGGTTAATCAAATAAGACGTTGTATCAACTGCTTCTGCCAAAAATTGCAAGGGCAATCCAAAATGTATCCTCATACTTCTAGCACATTCCATGATTGTCCTGTTCATTCTCTCTGCAACACCATTCTACTGTGGTGTTCTTGGAACCATTCTTTCTCTACGTATCCCATTCACTGAACAATAATCATTGAAATCCTTGCTACAGTATTCACCACCATTGTCAGATCTAAGGCACTTTAACTTAGAATTTTATTCATTCTCAACAAGGGATTTTCCATCTTTTAAAATTTTCAAAAACATTAGATTTGCGTTTAATACAATAAATCCATACCTTTCTTGTAGCATCATCAATGAAAGTAACATAATACTGGGATCCACCATGAGAAGCTACCTGAGATGTTCCCCACACATCTAAGTGTACAAGCTCCAATTTCTACTCCTTCTTAGTTGCCCCAAATTTGATAAATCTCATTCTCTTTTTCTTTCCAAAGATACAATGCTCACAAAAATCAAGATATGAATCTTTCAAATATGATAACTTACCCTTAGCCTTTAAGATCTACATTCCTTTTTTACTCATGTGACCCAACTGATTATGCCACATGCATGCATCTGAATCTGAAGTAGATAATGTAGAAAAGGAATCAATAATATAGGTAGATAAATATAACGTTCCTAAATTCTTACCTCTTGCCACAACAAAATCACCCTTGGAAACTTTCCAAGAGTCTCCTGTAAAAGTAACTATGTAACCAGATTCACCTAGTTGCTCTGCATAAATAAGATTCCTCCTAAGGCTTGGCACATGCCTCACATCTTTCAATACCCATGTATTTCCATTCTGCAATTTTAGTTGAACTTCCCCTTTACCAGTAATACTGTAAGGTTCATCATCACCCAAATAGACATGCCCAAAATTTCCCTGGACATAATTTCTAAAATAACCCTTATTAGGGGTTGCATGGAAAGAAGCTCCTGAATCTAAAACCCGTGACTCAATTTTACTATCTAAAGAAAGAATAAGAGAATCTTGCATTACCTCTGATGCAGCAAGATTCACCTCTTTACCTTTGTCTAGTTTTTGGTTCTCTTTATTCTTTGACCAATAATCTTTCTTTCCATGTCCTTTCTTTCCACATTTCCAACAAGTAATTCCTTTACTTCTGGATTTAGATATGTTATCCCTTGACTTTGATTTCTCATTACTCTTACTCTTAGATCTCTCCTTCTTCCCGCCCCTACTTTCTACATTCAAAGCATTTCCAGATGATGTTTCCTCTATACTTTTTCTACGAATTTCTTCATTCAATATTATACTAACCACATCATCACACTTCAAAATATTATTAGTAGATGTTGTATTACTAACAATCGTTACCAAGTTGTCCCAACTATCAAGAAAAGAACATAAGAATCAAAGTGCTTTTACTTCATCATCAAACGGTATTGAAACTGATTTTAACTGATTTACAATAGATCGGAAATCATTCAAATGACTAGAGGCAGATTCACCTTCAATCTTAGAACTAAAAAGTTTCTTCATCAAATAAAATTTATTTGAAGCACTAGGTCTTTCATATAAATTAGCAAGAGATTTCATTAAGTCTACCGTAGAAGCCGCTTCTGTAATATTGGAAGCCACGGATGCTGACAGACTCAATCTTATAGATCCCAAAGCCTTTCTGTCAAGAATCTTCCATTCTTTATTAGTCATCTTCGAAGGTCTAGACTTCTCATCCAACGGTAAGTAAAAATCTCTCTGATACAGATAATCCTCAATCTACATCTTCCATAATTCATAATTTCGGCCATAAAACTTTTCTACCTTGTATTTATTATCTTTTGTCATTGTTGTAGCTCCCACTCAATCAGAAAACCCTATGTGAGTAAATCTGTCAACACAAAAAACCCTCAAACAAAGCTTGGATACTTGTTGTTGGGGTTAGCACACCGGTTGTGTAGACAATATATCAGATCTAAGCACACATGCAAATAAAATCAGATATTCTACCAGAAGAATTATACAAAACAAGAGACATAAATCAACACCACATTTAACGTGGGATCACCCAGTGTGGGCTATGTCCACTAAGAAACAAGCCAATCTATTATCCAAAGGTTTGACAAGATATACAATGAAGATTTACAATCTTCTACACTTCTCAGTTGTTCAGTACTTTCTTCCTTCAAGCTTTTTGATTCTTCACCGAGAATTCTCTCTTACATAATTATCTTGTAATTATAATCAATCCTCTCATTCTAAACCCTAGATTTATGCTTTAAATAGTTGTTTAAGACTTTAGGGAGCTTAGCCATGCAATTAAATTCATTAAATCTATTCCAATGCTAAAAATATAAATAAATCTCGAGAGCTAATTAAAAACTTGTCGCACAGGTAACCGACGCCGGTTCTGCCTAACCGTCACTGGTTCTAAATTTCCCTGATCGATGCCCGGTCACACTCTAACCGATGCCGGTTACTGTCAACTTCCAACAAGTTCTATTTGCATGCTAAAACATGAGTAATTTAGCTCCATACTCAACACCATTTACCCAAAGCTTTGAAATGAATTAGCAAATAACAACTAAATAGCTCAAATAAACTATGAAATAACTCTAAGAGACATAAAATGGCTTAAATCAAAAATTAAGAGAGAGAGTGTATTCTTAGAAAAAGGTGGCAGGGGCATGCCTCTATTTATAGTTTTTGGATTTGATAAATGCTTTTTTGGATCCATGTGGGACTAAAAAGGGTTCAAAAAATTGATTTTTAGGAAAACATATTTGGAGGTGTGAACTAGATTTTAGGAAGCTAAGTGTCTATTTGGAAAGGTAAGATATGTGTTTAGAAAGTCAAATACTTCTTATAAATTCAATAAGAGAGTTAATTAACCTAAAAAAGGTTAATTAAAGGGAAACAAGCTTATAGAAGTTGGTTAGAGATGGATTAGTAGGGTTTAGGGGTGTAGGAGAGGCTAAAAACAGTAATTTACTAGCGCAGTGTAGTAAATAACATGAGACTAGGATAATTAGTATGATCTTAGTAATAATATCATGTAGACCAAATTTTAGGTGTTTACATTTGACCCTCTTGAGGTGATGTATGTGATGTCACTTCAAAAAAATTAGAGAAATAAAAACAGCTAAATTTTTTGAAGGGGTAGAAGAAAAATGATCAGGGGATCATTTTTTAAATTTTCCTAAACATCCCTAAATGGTTTCATTATAGAATATCATCTTGAGAGCTTTCCAACAACTGTAAGAATGTGACAAATGGACATCGGGAGCTCTAGTTATGTCTCGTCAAAGTTTGGTCAACGGGAAAGTCAACTCTAGTCAACTGGTCAATAATGGACCAATCGCATTACGACACGTGGTGAAAAGGAAAAAGGGATTTTTTTGTTGGTTTTCAATCGATTTTCTTATCAGGAGACGAAAAATGGAATATATACTATTGATCGAGTTAATTATTTTCATACCACATTACATGGGTCGAAATTATATTTACTTGGTAAGTCCACTTACAAATGCCACATACATACATACACATAGATATATATATATATATATATATATATATATATATATATATATATATATATATATGTTTAAACATTAGTATAAACCGCCATCCACCTTTTATGCTAAGTCTACGTGGTGAAGGAGATGAAGCGGTGTAGGGGCAACTAAATGCCAAACGTGGAGATTCCCACATTAAAAATGGTGGGCAAGGTTTTAAATAAACCTTATAAATATTTACATCCCACACAATGTGAGATTATATCCACCAAAAAAGGGCCGCTCCACATGGGATTTATCCCATCTAAAATAAATGCTAAGTGCCCAAATCATGGGGGAATGCAAATATAGGTAAGGCTTATCAAAATCCCAATAAAATGGATCTAAGCCAATAAACCACGAGTATGCCTTACCATATAAAGCGCTCCCTTATCCATAATGCCTAAAATAGTGGATCTTTACCCACTTGGAGTAAAAACCGCGGAAAAATGATAGGAGGTGGGATTTGATCCCCTGACCTCATGGGTCTAAAGCCAATCTGCCAGCCAACCCACCAAGGAAGCACAAGAGGTTATAAAATGGGTCGCTTTAACTTATATAGGGGGGGACAGGTCTGTACTAAGGAGCATAAGGACCAGATCTCAGAGATCACCATTTTTGAAGGCCTTGCACCCAGATTGGGAACTCGGAGTAAAAAAGTGAAATGTAGGGAATTCTGAGAAGATTCCAAAAATATAAGATTTGATGTTTTTTGTTGAGTTTTAACCTATTTTTGGAAGCTTTGAATGCAGTTTTTAACAGGAATCTACAAGACAGCTAGTTGGAAAACATGAATTTCAATGCACTTCTGGTCCGAATTGTGACTTGGTGTAAACATGAAAAATGTTCAAAATTCAGAGATGATCTCAGATATATGATTTTTTTTCATATAATTTTTTTAAATCTCCATTTGTAGGTGTTTTTCTAACATAGTTGTAGGGAGATCACATTGTGAAAAAACTGTAGGGGCCACAGATCGTTCTTGGGACAGTTTCTGCTATTTTTCAGAGTTCTTGGGACATTGATCAGCTCATTTTTAGGTTTTGATTCATTATTGGTTTTTTGTAAGAATTATTGTACTTGAATTTCAATATTATTAATGGATCGGTTCAATCTGAACCTGAGGACGTAAGAATTTCCGAACCCCGTAAACAATCTTGTTTGTTATCTGAATGTTTTCAGTTCTGATTATTTATTTGCTACAAAAGTTTTCCGCACTTCTATGGAAGCATAATAATCAAAATTTAATCAATTTGTGGAGTTTACAATACTTAAAATTGGTTAAGAAAATCACGATCTTTGGAAACTTTTAAAAGTGATAAAAAAATACAACACTCGTTTTCAGATCAAAAAATTAGTTGGATGTGTTGGTTCTCAATTTGATCTTGCCCCATTTGTCCTTGAAATTATTTAGTTTGCAGGCTCTGTCATTTTTTCTTTCTCCTCGTATTAACACATGAAAAAAATTTCCTCCATTTGGTTGCCATGATCAGTCCCTTCCTTTGATCAAGGATTACTTTAAGTCCAGAATTTGTTTTCCATTCCTCTGTCCATGTGGAAGAATTTGTAAATTGGGCGTAAAATTGAGTTTTTTCCTTTCCTTTGATTTTTCCATGGTCACGTTTTGTTTTCCCTGTCAATATTTGTCCAGTACTTGTGGAAAAGTGGTCCTTTTTGTTTGGATGCAGCTCGGTGGATCACATTTGGGCCTTATATCATTTCCAAATTCTCTATCCTTAAAGAAAGATTCATTTTCGGGCACAAATGTGATTTTCCTGTATTTTACGTGTTAGGTTGTGGAGCCTATTTTCATGTGTGAAAGTGTTGAATACTGTACAATAAGATTACTATACACTTTTCATGTATCCTCACTGGGGTTCTGAAGACTGTACAATTTTTTTAGGCGTAATTTTTTTTTGGCCTCACAAAAATGCACCTGACATATTGGGAAATGTGCTCTTCTCATATGGGCAAGATTTTTGACCCATGGGATGGGTTTTGCCCATGGTTTTGATACCCATGGTTTTGTAAAACTGCTTAAGCAGTTGTCTATTTATATGGTTTTATGCATATGATAGAGAGATGAGGAACATTGCAGATGTGCTTTGAATTCGGCTGTGAATTCTGTAGAGTTTTTTGAGCATAGCTCCAAATGGATCTGGGTATTGTATTAAGAGAGCGGCGGCTTGTAATAAAATATAAGCAAGTGATTCTTGGTTGACGTAGTACAAATTGGGTGAACCACGTTAAATATTGTCTCTTTGTGTTGTGTTATTTTATTCTATAATTTTATTTGAGATCTGTAATAATTTCTGCATATTAGTTTCTACTGTTGCGATTCTGTGAGGGATTATTCCGCACATTTTATCCCTTATTTCCTAACAATTGGTATCAGAGTCTGGTTTGGTTTACCGAAGTGTTGAATCGTAGGGAAAATTTTATCTGGAGTGGGAGCTATGGTAGATGATGGAAGATCTGGGGTTGATAAATTCAATGGATAGAATTTCAGTCTTTGGAAGATGCAGATGGAAGATTACCTTTATCAGAAGGATCTATATACTCCGCTATCTGAGAAGGTGAACAAACCCTCGAGTATGATAGATGTGGAATGGGATTTGTTGGATCGGAAGGCACTTGGAACAATCCGGTTGTTTCTTGCATCTTTGGTATTATTTAATGTTTCAAAGGAAAAGACTACAAAAGAACTCATGGATGCATTAGGGAAGTTATATGAAAAACCCTCTGCCTCTAATAAGATATTTTTAATAAAAAATTTGTTTAATATGAAGATGTCTGAGAATAGTTCAGTAGCAGATCATTTAAATGATTTCAATACAGTTGTGAATATGCTAGCTTTGGTTACAATAGAATTTGATGAAGAAGTTAGGGCTTTATTAATTTTGTGCTCTTTACCTGAAAGTGGAATAGCCTGGTAATGGTGGTAAGCAACTCGGTTCCAGCTAACTCAAAGTTGAAGTTTGAGGATGTTGTAGGGGTGATTCTAAGTGAGGAAATGTGAAGAAAAATCTCGTGTGAATCTTCTACTTCAGGGAATGCTTTGACAGTGGAAACTAGAGGGAGATAGAAGAATAGAGGAAACCGTGGAAAATCAAAGGATCGGGCAAGGTCAAAATCCAAAAGCAAGATAGTATGTTGGCACTGTGGAAAGCCTGGGCATGCAAAGAAGGACTATTGGGAGCTTTAGGATAAGAAGAAACAATAGGAAGAAAACAAGGAGGCAAATGTGGCAACGATTAATGTATGTCAGGATGATTTGATTCTTCCATTGCATAATATTACTGAATCTTGGGTTTTATGTTTAGGGGCTTCCTTTCATGCTACTCCACATAGGCATTATTTTGTTGATTATGCTCAAGGAGATTTTGGGCATGTTTTTCTTGGTGATGATGAGCCTTGCAGTATAGTTAGAAAAGGTTCTATTCAGGTTAAGATGCAGAATGGGAATACTTGGCTATTGAAGGATGTCAGACATGTGCCTACATTAAGACAAAATTTGATATCGGCAGGGAAATTGGGAAGTGATGGTTATACTGTGATATTTACAGCGGACTCTTGGAAGGTTACCAAGGGTGCTCTTGTGGTGGAAAGAGGTAAGAAGGTTGGAACCTTGGATTTAACCACTTATAGCACTAATGTTTGTAATCTCGTGGCTTCAGAAGTAGATACAACATTGTGGCACTATAGGCTTGGTCATATGAGCCATAAGGGCATAGAGATCATAAAGAAGGATTTGCTTGGATATACAGAAACATGTTTGGAGTTCTGTGAGGATTGCATATATGGGAAACAAAAGTGAGTAAGGTTTCTCAAGGTTGGACCTACAAAGAAAGAGAGTAAGTTAAATTTGGTGCATTCTGATGTGTGGGGGCCAACTCAGGTATCATCTCTTGGGGATTCAAGTTATTATGTTACTTTTATTGATGATGTAACAAGAAAAGTTTGGGTTTATTGTATTAGAAAAAAATCTGATGTATTTGACACTTTTTTAAAATGGAAATCCTTGGTAGAGAATTAAACAGGTCTTAAGATAAAATGTCTCAGGTCAGATAATGGAGGGGAGTATTGCAGCAATGAATTTGATGATTATTTTTCTAAGAAAGGAATCCACATGCAAAATATGGTTCCAGGAACTCCACAATAAAATGGGGTATCAGAAAGGATGAACAGAACAATAATGGAACGCGCTAGGAGCATAAGAATACATGCAGGACTACCTCTTTCTTTTTGGGTAGAAGCAGTGAGCATAGCTGTGTACTTGATAAACAGAGGACCCTCAAGTGCCTTAGATGGAGGCATACCTGAGGAGGCTTGGTATGGTAAGAAATTTGATTATTCATTTCTTAGAGTCTTTGGATGTGAGGTGTTTGTTCATATAGACAAGGATGATAGGACCAAGCTAGAGGATAAATCAGAAAAATGTACTTTCATTGGTTATGGTGGTGATGAATTTGGATATAAATGTTGGATTATTAAGGAAAATAAAATCATTCGATCTAGGGATGCGGTCTTTAATGAGAAATTCATGTATAAGTAGCAGTTGCAGGAAAACAGGGAAGAATCCAAGAAAGAATATGCAGCAGTAGAGGATCTTCCAGATGGGAAAGTGACACATGAATCAGTTCAGTAACCCCTTCAACAGGAACCCAAAACTCCTATATTGAGGAGGTCTTCTAGGGTAAGAAGATAACCTGAACATTTTTCTCCTTCTCTTTATTATTTATTACTCATTGATAGTGGAGAGCCAGAGAGCTTTGATGAAGCAATGTAGGTAGATGCTAGGAAGAAGTGGGAGAAATCCATGGATGAGGAGCATTAGGTTCTCATGGAGAACCAAACATGGGATTTGGTAAAGCTACCCGAAGGAAAAAGAGCATTACAGAACAAGTGGGTGTTTAGAGTCAAAGAGGAAGAAGGAGGCAAGAAAAGATACAAGGCCTGGTTGGTGGTCAAGGGGTTTGCATAGAAAAAAGGTATAGATTTTGATGAGATTTTTTCTCCTGTAGTAAAAATGACTTCTATTAGAACTGTTCTAGGAATAGTTCCAGCAGAAGACTTACACTTAGAATAGCTTGATGTAAAGACTGCATTTCTCCATGGTGATTTGGAGGAGGAACTATATATGCAGCAACCAGAGGGCTATGAGGTCAAAGGTAAAGAGGAGATGGTGTGCAAATTGAAGAAGAGCTTGTATGGATTAAAACAAGCTCCACGTCAATGGTATAAGAAATTTGATAGCTTCATGATGGAGCAAGGTTATAGTAGATGTCATTCTAACCATTGTGTGTATACAAAGAAATTTGAGGATGGTAGTTATATTATCCTTTGTCTGTATGTGGATGACATGTTGGTTGCAGGTAAAAACATGCAAGAAATAAAAGTACTCAAGAAGCAGCTAAGTGAATCCTTTGCTATGAAGGATTTTGGGGCACCCAAACAAATCCTTGGTATGCGGATATCTCAGGATAGGAAGGAATGGAAGCTGACTTTATCTCAGGAAGATTACATTAAGAAAGTCTTGGAGAGGTTTAATATGCAGGATGCTAAACCGGTTGGGATTCCTTTGGTAGGCCATTTTAAGTTATCAAAGGAGCAATGTCCCAAGACAGAGCAGGAGAGAAACCAAATGTCCAAGGTACCTTACTCATCAGCAGTTGGTAGTTTGATGTATGCCATGGTGTGCACTAGGCCTGATATTGCCCATGCAGTGGGAGCTGTGAGTAGATTTATGAGTGATCCAGGTAGAGATCACTGGCAAGCAGTAAAGTGGATCCTTCGGTATTTGACGAGGGACCATGGGGACAGTTTTGTGCTACAGTGGATCAAACACCATTTTGTGTGGTTATGTAGATTCAGATATGGCTGGAGATGTAGACAGCAAGAGGAGCACAACAGGTTATGTTTACACTGTAGGTGGAACAGTAGTAAGCTGGATTTCACGACTACAGAAGTTGGTGGCTTTTTCAACCACGGAGGCTGAGTATGTTGCTGCCACAGAGGCAAGCAAGGAAATGATTTGGTTACAACAATTACTTGAGGAGTTGGGGCATAAGCAAGAGGAAGGAAAGTTGCATAGTGATAGTCAGAGTGCTATACACCTAGCTAAGAACTCTGCTTTCCACTCTAGGACAAAGCATATATAGTTAAGGTACCATTTCATCAGGACAGCTTTGGAGGAAGAGAAGTTGAATTTGGAGAAGATTCATACCAGTAAGAATCCTGTAGACATGATGACCAAGGTGGTCACAAGGGAAAAACTGAAGTTGTGTTCAGCTTTGGTTGGTCTTCACAAAAACTAGTGAAGGGTTGAGAAGCTTGCTCAGAGGAAAACTAGTCTCCAAGTGGGAGATTGTTAGGTTGTGGAGCCTTGTTTTCATGTGTGAAAGTGTTGAAGACTGTACACTAAGAGTACTGTACACTTTTCATGTATCCTTGCCGGGGTTTGGGGGCGCAGCCCCCGGATTACGCGTAAATTTTTTGGCCTCGAAAAATTGCACCCGAAATATCAGGAAACGTGCTCTTCTCATATGGGTGAGTTTTTTGACCCATAGGTTTATGGGACGGGTTTTGCCCATGGTTTTGATACCAACGGTTTTGTAAAACTGCTTAAGCAGTTGTCTATTTATATAGTTTTATGCATATGATAGAGACATGAAGAACATTGCAGATGTGCTTTGAATTCGGGTGTGAATTCTGTAGAGTTTGTTGAGCATAGCTCCAAATAGATCTGGGTATTGTATTGAGAGAGTGGTGGCTTGTAATAAAATTTGAGCAAGTGATTCTTGGTGGACGTAGCCCAAATTGGGTGAACCACGTTAAATACTATCTCTTTGTGTTGTGTTATTTTATTCTACAATTTTATTTGAGATCTGTAATAATTTATGCATATTAGATTCTACTATTGCGATTTTGTGAGGGATTATTCCACATATTTTATCCCTTATTTCCTAACAATTTTTTACGGTATGGTGACAGAAGATGTGTGTTAAGAGATACAAAGTGTGGGATCCTACTACCTATAAAAGAATCATTAGTAGAGATGTAGCCCTTTCTGATTGAATGCTCCTCATCCTAAAATAATATATGGAAAAAAAATAACTAATAACCTAAACTTGAATTCATGTGAAGGTTGAAATTGGAGGGCCAATCTTTAAATACTAAAAAGTAACCTTTTGATTTGACAACTATTTACAAATATCAGGGAGATATGTTGAAGATTTCACAACCCTGAGGAAACATCTGAGACAGTTTTTCAGTATGATCGGTCAGCTGATTATCAGACCATGAACATGTAGGATAAATGGCGCTAAATTCAGGATCTAACTTTATAGTCCCACCTTAATAGATATATGCCAAGTAATAAAATATAGTAAGCCCGCACTTGAAATAAGGTCAAAAAATACATTTGGGGACCATCTCAAAGAAATGCCAGGGAGAGACGTGGTGACATTCAGCTGATCCTCTTGTACAATCTAAAGATGATCAAGATAAGGGAATTGTCTGAAAGGCCTGGGACACGTGTAGAGACTACACCTATTTTCAAGGATCACTAGAGGTTCCTAGAACTCAGAGATGTGTAAGGAAAGAGTGCCCACTGGAGGACACTGGGCACATGGGAACTACTGATTGATACCCTGAGTATGGTGTCTAGTCAGGTGATAATGTTGTTTCATTTCTCTCATTCCTTAATAGATTTGTTATTACGTTGCACTCCATTATTCTTGTTTTTGCTTCTAAATGCCTGTAACCTGTAAAAACAAATTCGATTCTACACCTGTCAAAAAACCACATTAAATATAAAAAAATATGTAGAATGTGAATTGGAGACCTCTGACCCTAGTGGTCGCTCGAACCTCTGAACTTACTACCGAATTTTGCACTACATTTCAGAGTCAATGTAACAAAGTGATAGTCGTGTGTTCTCCTAATGATCGCGCTAGGATGTTCTTCTGTGCAAGTCATGCACAATTATACCAAGATAGTTCATAGAATGCAACAATGTATAAAATGTTCTGTGATCGTCATAAATCTGAACCATTTCTTTCTCCAAGATCTGATGTGTCCTGCAGAATTGATGTATCCTCTTGTCACAGTGTGTGAGCTTTCTAGACTGGGGATTCCAATATAGAAGTTCTACTTTCTCTTCTTCCTCCTATGATGATTTCTCCTCTACAACAAGTTTTCCTTGATTAGGAATCATGTATATACTAGTATGCTTGAGGACCTATAAATCCTACTACAAGTGCATAAATACTTGTTCTACAGTCACTTTTTCTATGAGGAAGCACATCCACAACCGGTTTAAAGTATCTTACACAAGTTAGGCATGCCTCCTAATAGTAGAGTCAACACATTTCAATTGTTTTGATTTCTAATGATGGGGAGCGGTATTATTTCTACCTAGGAAGAATTAGAAGATCCTGGAATATAGCTATCTCAAATTGAAGATAGGGAAATTCTAGGACAAGATGAATGCCATATGAAAAGGTATAGGTCGTGGGACTTGGTCCTAACTTCTGAAAGAGTAGAAAAGTCAGTTGGTTGTAAATGGGTTTAAACTTAATGTGATAGATAGTTGTTCCATGTACAACGCTTGTTGGGGTAGGATCAACGTCTTGTGTATATGACTATGGTAGCAAAATCCATACTTCCTAGGTCAAACTTTAGGTTATTGGATTTTTTAGAAATCTCTTCACCCCTGCCTAGAATTTTTACTAAGCTTTTTAGGAATTTTAGTAGTCTTAGCACCATGTTTCTTTACTTGATTTGGAGTTAAATACCAACTTAGATGTTAAAACAACATATAAGTGATTTGTTTACAAGCACAAGAATTCATCTGTATGACATGATATAGTCATCCAGGAAAGTGGCACAAGAAGTCCTGACAGTTTCATGATGAGCAAATGAATTCCTCTGAGTGACGTATGACCTTTTTTTTTCATTTGAAGTGCCTTGTGAAAATGAATTAAATCATGCTATCGCAAGTGTATTGTATGTTGATGATCTGTTTGTTCCAAGAAAAATAATGACTCTAGAAACTCAACAAATTAAAGAATCATTATGGCTGCCCCATTTGATATGAAATACCTAGGAGCTATGAAAACACAATAAGTAGGTATGGATATTTCATGAAGACATAATAAATGGTTATCTTCTTGGCTGCTGATCATCAAATCCATGAGGTATTTGGAAAAAATACTAGCTAGATGGTGCCCTATCGCATATCCTTCTGCAAACATTAATCCATGACTTGTTCACTTGTTTCCACCTCTCTTGGTCATTAAGTTTTGTTACCAGGCATGCAGCCATTCTCATTTTCGTGTCTTGGATATATGCGATATGTTAGTACCTTGACCCCTTCTTGTTTGCATATGTGGTGATAGTGTATGTTGATGGATTCTATGTCACATAGGTCCTCCTCTATACTTTCTACACGTCAAAGTTACATATTTGTAGTATATTTATTGAAAATCATCTGAGGGGTTATGTGCAATATTGCGTCCCACAAAGTGAAAGTGGGTCTTTTTGTATACTTGTGAGGACATCAGTTTATTTATGTATAACCTATGATCCAATAGTAGGTGATTCTCATAGAGTGGCAATAATCACGCCTTCTCCAACTTCACTTTTACTTCATCGCTATAAATGGGTAACCCTTCTGGTGTCCTTTTTTTTTGCAGGCACACTAACTCTGGAACCATTTCAAAGATTCATTCATGTTTGTGTGATGGTTATAATCACTTACTGTCATGTTTCTTAAATGGGACTCCCACTCCTTTCCAAGAAAATTACCCCATCTTTGGTACTGGATTTCTAATACCATATCTTCATTGGTACTTGTGGTGTTTCTTTTTGTTTTCCCTTGAATCCTTTCCTTTCCCTTTTTAGGTGTTACAACTGGTTTCTTGGGTGCCATTGTTAGGTTATCTTTTTACTTCAACTTCTCTTGATCTACTTCTCTACCTGGAAAAAGTTAGATCTAGAACTTTGTGAAGAAACTCCTTTTCAAAATAAGTATAGTTTCAAACCATACTAAATATCCCCTTCACAAGATGGGATTCTCCACAACTCTCTCTACACTCATGAACTGTTTCCCTCCTGGTTTGTAAGATCTAAACTAGTCACTCATGGTTAATTTTTGTCTTCACACGGATCAACTCTAGAAACCCTAGTTCACAAAATTTTCCTTCTTCGTAATTTATAGTTCAAAATGTAAATAATGAAGTTTCCAAAGGCTTCTATTTATAGTTTTTCTCACTTTTCAACATTAAATGCTACCTTACCTACCACTATACTTTAACACTTAATGTGCACTTAGAGAGATTTCTACAAAACCTCTAACTTTAGCACTTTAAGATCTCCGATATGGACCCAACCTTGCAACAATTTTTAGGCTTTTGAGGGCAACCAATCCATCTTGATAAAGACTCATGCGCGCGTGTCACCACTGAAGGTATTTTGTCATGATTTTTGCTCTCACCTACCTCATGTTGACTTTTTTCATTCTTCCTCTTTTGTACATGGATCCATAATGTAGCCTTACCATGATACTAACCATCCTTTTTCACCTTTCCTTCATGCACTTCCTATCCCAGGGTATTCAACTAGGATTTCCAACGCAATCCTTCCTAGTTCTTCACACTTTGCACTTTCCTCCAAATTACTTCTACCCCACACTAAAATGATGTTAGGGAATTTGATATTCACAACCTTTGAAAAAGATATGAGGTTACCACTGCAAATAGGGTGCAACACAAAAACAATTCTCATTCAGAAGGGAAACACAAGAAAAAAAATGCATTAAAGGAAATCCTAAACTAACTAACAACACTCCTATTTACAAAATACCAAGAAGACTTATTTATAATATATTGCTTCACCCTACTTCCATTGAAGTATCCTAAAATATCATACTCATCCAGTGCTTGCTAACTGGCACCCCTTTATCAAGGAATAAAGATGATGTAGGGGCCCAACCAATGGACTGTTAACTTCAAGGATAGTGCAGATAGCTTTGAATCATATAGTAAGACCATATGCCCAACCTCAAACTTTCTTGTTCTTAATAAATTGATGATCATGTCAAGCTTTTTTTTTCTTTTCAATTATCTAGCTCCAATTGGTGAGTGATTGTCTCTCATCCAACTTGCATTAATTTATCAATTCTTTCTTCTAGTGCTTGTTCATCATCTAATCCTCCTGCGTGCATGTTATACGCATAGAGAAGGTAACATGAATTCAACTTGTCGGATAGCCTCCACACCAAACACCAATTAGAATGGTGTGGCCTTATTCAAACCTCTTGTAGGTTGTCCTATATTCCCAAAGAATGGACTGATACTTTTTCATCCCAATCCTTGTCTACCAACATCACAAATATTTGTTAATCATGTGACTAAGTATTTTGTTAAATGCCTCTGTGGTTCCATTTTCTTGTGGATGGTAAGGTGTAGTTTTGTGATGAGCCACTATGAACTCTACTAATAGAATACTTATTATCTCATTCAAAAAATGTGTTCCCCTATCACTAGTCAAACTCAAAGGGCATCCATACCTCGTAATATATGTTTTCCCATAGGAACCTTGCTTCACAGTAGCTGTTGTACAATCCATAGTGGGTGCTACGTATGCCCACCTTGTCAAGTAATCTATGCAAGTGATTATATATTGTGATCAAGTCCTACGTGCGGCTGGTACAATAGGGCCTACGAAGTCTATAGCCCATTTTTTGAATGGCTCAGCACTAGGAATAGGGAACAAAGGCATCTCATCTTGTTGCCCTAGTTTTCCAATATGCTGACAATGGTCACACACCTTGCAATATTCCTTGCAGTCTTGATATAGGGTCTCCCACCATAATCCATCCATTAACATCTTCTGTACAGTTGCGTCACCTGCATAGTGTCCACCTACACTACCTCTGTACACTTCTTCTATTATGGATAAGTGCTCATGTTTTAGCACACACCAATGCAGAATCTCATCACATCCTAGTTTGTATAAATTCCCACTAATCAACATGTAGGGCGTGGAGTGTATAACTAACTGCATTTTATCCAATGCCTTCATCCCTTCCAGTGCAATACACATGTCTTGAGAAATACTGCAATATCTTCTAAGTCTGAGGGTGCACACCAAAACCTAAATAGTTGTGTATCTAGCATGGTATCCTTAATGCTTTGCATGTCCTCCCCTAAATTTCTAGACAAATGATTTCTCCCTGGTTTGACAACCACTATGAACTCAAATTCTTGGAACAATACTACCCATCAGACATATGCACCCTTGTAGAATGGGCTTGTTCACTAAGTATTTCAATTCCATATGGTCAGTGTAAAATATAAATGGAGTTGGTAGCGAATACTATCTAAACTTGTGAAGCACGTAAATCATTGACAATGCCTCGCATTTAGTTATAGTATAATTATACTTTCTGTTGGTGTTAACTTCCTGCTTATAAAGCACAAAAGAAGATCAACAATCCCTTCACCAGGTTGTGTAAGTACTACTCTAATGGTAGTCCTTGAGGCATCAACATAAATATGGAAGGGCTTATCCTAAGAGGGGAATCGTAGTATGGGAGCAGTGACAAACCTATCCTTTAAAGTTTCAAATGCCTTATGTTGCGCCTCTCCCCAATGAAAGGAAACTTTTATTCTTAAGAAAATATTCTAATGGCATGATGATCTTGGCATATCTCTTGATGAACTTCTTGTATTACCTCGTATTCCCAATAAATCCATGCAATGCTCTTTGACAAGTAGGCTCCCTTAATCCCACAATTACTACAACTTTTGTGGGATCTACTAGTAGGCCTTCCATACATATGATGTGTCCCAATAATGTTCCAAATGGGGTGGAAAAGACACATTTCTTAATATTAAGGTATATCCTCAACTGCTAAAACCTTTCAAAAATTAACCTTAAGTTGTCATAATGGTCCTTCACTAATCCATATACTATCCAATCATCTAGGTAGACTTGAAGAAATTTATGGATGAAGTCATGGAAAGCTTGTACCATAATGTGTGAGAACATAACATGCACATTATTCAACCCAATAGGCATGAATGTATAGTTAATACTTCCCCACTCAGTGGCAAAATTCATCTTCCTCTAGTCCTCCTTTGTGATCCTCACCTGGTGATAGCCCGAGAATCCATCTATGAAAGAGTAGATCTCGCATAATACTACTCCCTCTAAAATTTATTCAGTAAATGGGGTTGGGAAAGGATCAAAGATACACACTGCATTCAGGTCCCTGTAATCAACACAGATCCTTATCCTTTCATCCTTATTAATGTTAATTACCATTGGACTTATCCACTCTAACTCCTCAACAACTTCAATGATGCCCGACACTATCATCTTATCTATTTCTTCCTTGACCTTCATGCGTAGGTTAGGATTCATTAGGTATGGTCTCTTCCAGATCGAGCACACACCCTCCTTCAACTAAATTCTCATTTCCCCCAAGGGATGATGAACACCTTTAAGTTCATGATACCCATGTGGGAACAAATCCTCAAACTCAGGTAAAAGATCAATGATCTTAGAGATTTCTTTCTCCGGCCAATAGTCTCCAATGATTACCTCCTTGGGTTCTGACTCCTGAGCCGATGTTATACCTTCTTTTTCTTTAAAGGTTCATGATAGGCATGCGCCCATTCATCAAAACTATCTATCACCTTGTGCATCCCTATAGAATGGTCAACTTCCAAGTTTTCTTCCTCTTCCCCATTAATTATATAGACCATCTTTACTTTTTCTTTCTCTTTACATGCATGCTCAAACCGTATAGTTTTTTTTTATTCTTCCTCAAAGCACGCCTCCAAGCTAGATTCACCTAGCAAGTCTAGTAGCCTATCTTCTACCATGGCACTATCCCCAATGGTAAGGTGCTTGATAACCTACAATCACCTTATCCACCAAGGGTTTTATACTCCAATATTTGAATGTTTGAATGATATTAGTTGCTAACTCTTGCCAATTCCCTGTCTAGTGGCATGTCTCAGTGTTAATGTATAATGCGTGCACATAACCTTGTAGGGTGGAATACAACTTGTGAACCCATAATGAAGGTGGAAATGCTTATGTTCTTCCCATCGAGGACTATCTCACATGCTTCGATATATAGGAAGATGTCTCTTTACCATGGTAGTCTTTTCTAGCCATGGGCACATTACTCCTACAAAACCTTATGGAGAAGGAAATTCTCACCTCACACCATTCCAAGAGGTTATCCCGATGTGTCACCCACCAGCGCGCAATAGTTCTAAGTAGGACATAGCTTAACATCCCTCTTCATTTCATTCTCCTTCTTCCACTGAGCTTCCATCTCCTGCAAAAATATCTCAGGGAAGGCTCCTCATGAATACTTAGGTAGCTTCTTTCCTCCTAGGTGTTGGACCGTACATGCCTTTTTCACATTTGTCACCAATCCTCTCAAATTCCTTCTAATTAACTCATAGGTCCCATGTGCCCAATTATCACACACTATACTAGTGGTGTCACTTAAGGACTGAGCATCCTCAAACTGGATAAATCCTTCTTTAGGATGGATTACCTCTAGATCCTGATTGAGCTGCACATATATTCTATCTAGGACCTCTTCTCCCAAAGGTTCAGTATAGGGTGTTGATTTTCCATCAGCCAAGGGTATGATGACCCATTCCTCCTCATTTTCAAAGCTTATGTATCCTTTTTTGAACCAAAGATCTGCATTGTTCTTATAGCACCATGGGCGCCCAAGTAATGCTGGGAAATTGTTTTGCCTCAGCGAGTGCCAAGACTTCAAAGTCCCCAGTAAACTTAGTCCCCTGAATGGTGATAGCTACATCCTTTAAGACACCAATGGGAATTGCCTTCGTTTTTTTCATCCATATACAACAACATTCAAAGATGGTTGTAATGTAGGTCTTCCCATTTGATGCCATGCATCCAAGGTGAGAACATTGAGCTCCATGCCTATGTCAATGAGGATATTACTAAGGAGCCATCCATCCACGACTACATTTAACGTGATCTCCTTATCATAGTCAAGGCTATGAGGGGGAAGGTTTGCATGCAAGACCTTCCTCTCACACTCTTCTCTGACGAATGGTACCTTCTCTCTCAACCATGCTCCTAGCAAGGGAATAATATTCTCTTTCGTTAGCATTTTACATACTTCCTTGACCTCATCTAGGTCATCCTTTGGCACCTCCAACTTCCTTCTTTGCTCCTCCCTCCTGGACTGCTCCTTTAGACACTGGATTTCTCCTTGTAAACTCTGAATGACATCCATGTTTTCTTGATATACCTCCTTCTGATGCGTAGGGTCTGGGTACTTCCCATGTACCACTTCTTCCCTTGAAATTAGGTTCTTCTGCCTTGGTATTTCCTTTCCACGCATGGCCTCTACTCTTGTTGTTACAATAACAGAGTTCCAAGCCTACATCATGTGTCACCTGTGGCATCCATTGTGTGTCAGCCTTCTTAATGCTTACCATTACAGTTCCCTTTTCTTTTCAGTGTTGTTGACTCATGTGCTCAAACAAATCATGGCACTCCTCATACTTGTGCTTCTTCCCGACACCATGAAGCACTGCAATAAGTCTGGGCACTCACACTTGTAGTGGTCTGTAGATCCACAATTAAAATAGGTTCCACATGGGAACTCACTTCTTCCTCCATGGTCACCATGACCATGATCCTCTGTGAAATCCCCTTCCATGTGCACCTCCATCTACACACTCCTCATAACGGTGATCATCACCCTTAGAACTACTGGACAATGTTGGTCTGATGCACACCATGGTCAATGGCCTCATGGATCTAGTCAATAATTTGACAATCCTTCGTATCATGGGTTGTAGAGGTGCACATTTTATAGTAGCAAGATACATTCTTCCGAATTACACATTGTAGTAAGGGACATCTACTCGCATCATGGTCCCCATGAAAAATTTCATAGTCTATTGCTATGGCACATACGGTCTTCTATGGGAAACTATCCTTGGCATGCCCCTCCACTTCATAATCTATACACCACATTCCACTACGAGTCTCATGAGCCAAGTTTGCAGATAAATTTTCCAAACTTCTTTGCCATAATAGTGATTTGAGCTTCCAGAAATGGGCTAACACCAGTGTCAACAATCCCAACAGCTTCAGCGTGCAGGGAAGCTTCCAATGCCTCGACACGGGTCTATGAAAGTATTATGAGATAATGCCCTTCTAAATGGTGTTATCAACCCTCCAACAAACCATTGAGCATGTTGTGAAGGGTGCATGTCATAGGAAAACTTTGATAGGAGAGTATTAAACCACATGTCATACTCCCACACACTCTCCGCCATTCCCTGCTGAATCTCCTTAAGGGAATTAATGCTCTTCTGTTCAAACTCAAGGATGTGGAATTTTACTAGGAAGGCATTTTTCAATGTGGTGTAATCTACCACCATCTGATGTGGGTCATACTTCCTATACCAGCTATGTGCACACCTTGCAATGTTGTTGCGAACTGACTGGCCTTCCATTCTGAGGTTTTTGATCCCCTTTACATGCCATAACAACTCACACTTGTGAACATGCTCTGTAGCATCTTCAATACCCATGTAATCTAGAAAATGTAAAGACATCTCAAAGAATACTTGAGGAGGTGGCTGAGGCCCCTGTCCTCCTTTCCCAGATCCTTGGTTTCCCCGGTGTTTCCTCTGATATTCCCTCCACTAGATCCACTGGATCCACCAGGTCCTGTGCCTCTAGATCCACCAGTTCCACCACCGAGATCCACTAGTAGCCAGTAATGGGCCTAAAGCAGTCACACCTAGTGTCCCCAACATCCCACTAAACTACATGACAACCATCTCTAAGATTGTGCCACTTTCTAGATGTGTGCCCTACTACTCCCCAATGTGTTTCCCAAGCCTTGTTTGTTTTCTCTCTTGTCCAAAAATTCCTCTGAATACTGGAATAGTATGTGTAGCCATAGAAGTAGGAAATGAAAAATTGTATCTCCTGGGTGCAGATCTGTCACTTCCACTGATACCAACTGGGTCAACGATACTCCTCCCTTGATATAGAAAACCAAGCACTAGGGTTTGGTCACTAGGTGGGTTCAAATGCATGCGCCAATGACTCTTCTCTCTCCATGAAGAAATCTCATTAGAAGAAGGGGTCTCTCTTACACGCTTACCAAGATGGGGTAGCATAGACTATCATGTTCCACGTCCTCTGTGTGAACCTCAAATCCTTCTTGTAATGTCTACCTCCATATATCCATCACGCTTGCAACCTCACATTGTCTAGCAATCTCCCTTTCACGCACTTCACTATACTTGAGTCATCTCTCCTCCCTTTCTTTCTCATTCACACTATCTTCCATCCTCCTCCACTCTAGCTTCCTCATCCAGTGCTCAGAATGGTTTAGCTAGACCATCAGAAATGCCTCTAAACTTAAGGTAACAATCAAGATCTTCATTTCCAGAGGGATAACACATAGAAATAATCCTCTGGGATCTCCACAAAAACTCAAACTCAGTAACATCTGGACAAGAATACGTGGAGATAGCATATTCCAGGGTGTAGCTAGTCAGCACTCCTTTCCACCAATGATCCACAACATGAGTCCACATTAGATCTGCATCTTGTGGCCTCTAGTACTCTTCTTGGGTCCACACATGTGATCTATAATACTAGCTTGATCTAGATGCATATGTCAAGAGCCATTCATACAGCTCTACTGGGAAGCAACAGAAAAATATTCATAAAAATCATGGTAGAGGTTCTCTTCTACCCATCTATATGTACATCAAACTTAGGTCTAGTGTTGAATCTCTGAGAAAAAATTGTCCTTTATGATCTTAAACCATGATTCAACACTTTCCAAGTTAAAAAAATCTATCATCACTCATTGCACAAATCATGATGTATGTTATTTCCCACTACAACTTCGAAATGAGGTCCAGACAATAGAACCAAGATGTAGTCATTTTTACACCCACCAAAGAACAAGGGAACCCCATGTGCACTGGCCTATCACCCAATGGGCACTGGGCACTCACCCGAGGCATGCGGGTGCCGAGTCTCTCCTTTATGTGATTTTAGTGGGAAACATCATCTATGATAGGAATTTAAAGATAGTGAGTGGAAACATCATCTATGAGACAAAGAGAGTGCAATCATCATAGAGATCAGAACGGATTCTAGACCAATGCAGTCATTCTAACCAGAAAAGATACTTTAACAAAATACGACTGAAATCAAAAAGAAAGGAAAATGCATAAGGATTCATACTTATTTCATAAACATACATGAAACAGAACTATGAAGATATGAGGATGGACCAGAATCATTAATGATCATATTTAAATAAGTTGGTAACCTCATTACATCCATTAGATTCATTACAGAACATCATAGTATGGCAGACCAAAGTCATACATCATAACTGGATCTACATTCCTTAGATCTCAAAAATAAAATTTACAATCCTAAGTGCCCTTGATGCATCCTTCTCCTATATTTTATCTACCCAACCCAATATAACTCCTCGTGGTGTTTCTACAGAGCTTCCCTCTCTATTGATCTCTCCTTAATTCCTTTGTGGGTGCTTGTATTTATAGGTCCCTCTAAATGCCAAACCACCTTTCTAAGGATTTAGATTCATCACCAAGTGTCCAGATGTGGTCTTCCATGGGAGCATGCTACTCTAGGACTGAGCTCACCACTTCTTATCACGATGGTCTTCTAGAATCTTCCATCACCGGGCATATTCCTTCTTAGGCCAACTTGTCACCAGGCTGATACCTTATCCATTCAACATGCGTAGGTGGGTCATGCTTTTCTCGTGTTTTGTCTGATATGCCAAATATGGTTAAGTCCTGAGACCTTTTCTGTCAGTGCGTAACATGGTTCTTCTAAAAATATCCTAGAACCCTACCTTATGTTCTTTCTTCTTGCGTGCCCACCCTTCGGCTTAGGCCTTGCACACCCATGCACCTTTTTGTACTTAGTCAATATTTTGGGGGCCCAACATTCACCATGATTGATTGGGTCAAAATCTCACAGCTCCATCTCATTCTGCATGCTCCAAGGATAGAAACAAGCTTGGAATGACTTGACTCAACCATGAACTAAACATTTTGACCCCATGCAGACTCATAGACACCCATGAAACATCATAAAAACCATGTTTGAAATCATGACACACTCTAACCAGATAAGGAAGATGCAAACATTTACCTAGAAAACCAAGCTCCATGACCTTCTAAGAATCCACCAAACTTGACACTATAAATTAACCTGTTATCCAAATAAATCTCCTAGTTATTTGGGTAACTTATATTCACATTTTAGCTTTATGGTTCTATATTACAGCTTATATGTACCTCATTTTCTCATTTGACACATTCCCTTGGTTGTAGATTCTTCGCACCCCCTTGCATGCTCCTTCTTTCCTTCACCTCTTCTTTTCATTTTCATATTTGTTCTAATATCCCTTTGCATGTACCCTCTATATACTCTCCTTCTTCCTAGTATTGCATGCATCCTTCACGTGTGCGTTGGTTTTGCTTCCTAAAATCAGCTAAGCCTTTCACCTCCTTGTGTGCCTTTTTTCCTTGTTATCGAACATTATATTGTAATGATTGTGCCCTTGCCATATGTTTCTTAAGTATTTTTTCCATTTCCCCAAGTGAGTCATCTTTGTACATACCCTTCCTCTGTCTTCCTCCCATGCCTCAATCTTCCACGTGCATGCCTTTACGACTTCTTCTACACCTTTCTGTGCCATGTGGCATGTGTTAGAATTTGAGTGTACTACATACAACCAATCAAAGCACGCTAGCTAGGTACTGAATCCTTAAGATAAATCATTATTTGACACATGGAAAAAAATGACGAAGTGATTGGATAGTTGGTTGGTCAATTCAATAAATTATTGTGTTTCATGTGTCATTGTGTGTTAGAATGACCTATACTTTTGATAGCCATAACTTTTATTCCAGAGCTTTGAAACATGCATGCCCATTCTCATTTGAAAGCTGCAGATGTTGTCTACAGTGCAGGATATTCAAATTCAAATTTTAGCGGGATTTTGTAGTTGAGAAATGTGAAAATATCTTTGTGGCCATTATTGAGCATATCTTATTGCTCCAACCACCTTATTTACTTCATATCTTTCCCCCTTCTTCTCCAACATGCCAAACATACATGGAGAAGTGCACTTGACATATTTATAGGTGAATTTACAGGAATTCATTGTTGGTGGTTTAGTTTTCAAATCATATTTTCCCTCCACCTCTTTTCTTTCATCGACTCATCTATAAATGTAAGATCTTGGCTCTTTGTAAAGGGTGGACATTTTGGATCCTTTAGTTTCTACTAAGGATTCCATATCTCTTCATTTTGAGTCGTAGACCTCTAGATCTGGTTAGTGTATGTGAATATCGGCCTTCAGATGCCATTGTAATTGACTGTACATACCTTGAATTAATATAATCATTTTTTTGTGGCTATTATATGCCTTAACGTGTCTATATTCTTATTTTTTGCCTCTTGTTTACATTGGGTGCTAGTTGTGTCACTTTAAATCCTTTGGAGCTCCTGTTTTGGTTGTGCTTCATGAAATCAATCATGTGAATGCATGTTTGGTCTGTGTTATGCCTTCCTAGCCTCCCTTTAGGCTTCCTCCTTCGTTTTCACTCAAAACAGATAGTGTTCATCCCTCTTTTTATGGTGCTATCACCTTAGTGTATTTTTCATTTCTATTATCCTTCTATACCTGGTCACTTGTCTTGTTTAAGCTTAGTTTCCCTTTCTAACATTAGGAGAAATAGTAGCAGTAGAAATAGGTAGAGGAACTTACCTTTTTGGAGGTCTATCTCAAGTGCACAAGATCCCACACTTGGAGATAGTCCCATTGTTGAATCAAACAACTCAGTTCATCTAGATCCCAGCCATGGGTGCAAGTTTTAAAGACCAAAATTTTCTGGCACACCCAGTGGGAAAAGAATTGAAATCCTAAATTTTAAAATTGCTAAGTTTGGTGTGTGATTTAGTGATTTCCAGCCTTTGGAGGCTTGTTTCAACACATATGCTGACTTCCAATATTTCTAGATTTTCAGTTTTCAGCAAGCCTAAGAGACTTTTATGAGAAGAGTGCATACTAGATAGAGTGTTGCAGCTGAAGGATCTTTTGAATATATCTATCTTTCACCAAAAATCACACATAGCAGAGCTTACATGCACACATCCCCATCTCCAGCGTGCCACATAAATTCAACTCGTCCTCATAAAAGGCCTATGTACCATGTCATGGTGTTATAACCACCTCCTCCTATGAGGAACTTCTAGCTTCACTAGTGGAAGCCCACTCAATCTCAACGCAAAACATGATATACTAGTAGCCACACTCAAGACCATTCCATACTTCAGTGGTGAGAATCAAGTCACTCCTATTGAACACATCTAGGATGTAGAAAACGTATGTTTTTTCTATTTGATCGTGCATGATGATGTAGTAGTTTGGCTATGTGCAACCTCATTTAAGGTTAAAGCAATATAGTGGTATCGAGGCCTGATACCTGTATCTATTGCTAGCTAGGATGAGCTTATAACAACTCTATGCAACTACTTTGATCTTAAGTTAGATCACCTATCTTTGGTGGATCAAATGATTACAAAAAGAGGGCTCTAAATGAGCAGATGATTGATTTCAACATCAAATTTCAAAAGACTTGGGACAAAATTCCTCAAGTGGTAAGACCTGCATGCCAACATGCTTTCTTGTACTTTATAAGGGCTCTTAATAGTGAAATTTCAGTCACGATTCAATCCATGGGAGGAAGAACTTTACCTGTTGCATGCAACATTACCATGAGGGTAGAGAAAATTCTCATCCAGGTGGGAAAGCTGGCTCCTAGACCTTCCACACCCTTATTCCCAGAGATGTCTTTAGCACCCTAGCCTTCTATTTCTCTTTTCCTCGTACAAATCATACAACCTATCACCTCCACATCATATTATATGACACAATAGAAAGAATATTATGAAATGAATGCAATGATTATAAACTTATCCAATAAATTCATATCCTTAGAGAAGCAGTAGGCGCAAACCTTAAGAAATAGTTCTAATCAGGTGCATAACCAAAACAATCAGCCATGGGGGAATTAATATGGAAACCAGAGATATGAGAAGAACCAATAGAATGAAAGATGGCATGTTAATGCACATTTGCCTTTACAAGTTGTTCTTCTAGCACAACCTCTTCCAACACCCAACACAAGCCAGGAACTTTTCCCAGTTCAAAACAATATGGCATAAGATTATAAATGGTTCTTTCCTTACAATATGCCTCATAGTCATTATCATTGCACTAATTTCTTGCACACACAATCCTACATGATCTAGAATGATTCTAACTATGAGCCTTTCATCAGTGCAAGTGATGTTGATAATCAAGAAAAACCAGAAGTTCTTCTTGAATCCAACTTGATATTCTTTGGCACTGAATACTTTTGTGATATTAATCAAGTCACAAATAGCCCTAGTAGACCGCACACATACGTTACTAAAAAACAAGGTACAAGAAGAGAATTCTTGAATCTAGAGTGCAAGTCTTAATTCCCGTAACACTAGTCAATCCTAAAAAGTAGAAAGATGCAACTAAAGCATCCATCAGTAAAGGAGTACAGGCTTCTATGTGCAAAGTTCCACAAAATTATCCTTCTGAAGGAGCACATACCCCTCCTTTGGTAGGTCAACCAACTAAGGCCCATGCCTCTTCACCTGAACAATTTAGGAGAGATGCTATTGTGCCCCAAATACATAAATCAGTGGGTCTTCCATTCATCATTGTGGACCAGATGAAGAACACAAATATAAATGTCACAATGTGGGATGCCTTGACCATTCCATCTCAACGCTACTTGTTGCATGAAGCTCTATCCCAACTTCCATGTGTTGATCCAACTGTTCACAAACCACACACTACTATCAACATCTACCAAGAAGAGGAGAAACAAGTAAGTAAGGTTGTCAAAACCCCACCCTTTTATATATCCTTGATCATAGGTAAACATCCCATCTATAATTGAATGATTGACTTAGGTGTTATTAATTCCATCATGCCTAAGAAAATTGTTGATGTCCTAAGTCTTAAGTACATCTTCTTGATAAAAGGAGTCTTGAACCTTGATTGATCAATCATTACCACTATAGGGATCATCAAGGATCTTGAGTTGACCCTCCATCCATGTCCAAGTCTCAAAATAGCTCAAGATGTGTCAATCATTGACCTACCTCCTTTGTTTTCCATTTTTCTATCAAGATATTTTACTGCAAAAGTGGGTGGTGACTTGTCTCTGATTGATCCCAAATGTTACTCAAGATGAGGTATGGTACTTGGTTTACCATACAAGTTGAGACAATATTTTCCTATCATGTAGAGTTATATGACATATCCCCTCTCCAAGCCAACTACTTAATCCAAGAAGAACAAGTTTCAATTCCTAAAGTGTAGCATGTTCCACCTCATGTACCCAATCTAGTGCTTGATGAATGGGTAGAAAGGCACCATAAATTTGATCCATATGATTAGGAACTTGAAGCATTTGAAACTAGGCTTGGGACATATTGCATCCTTGAATAAGAAGTTGTGCTGCCACGCATGCTCAAATAGAATGAAGAAAGTGTGAGTCTATGGAAGTTATAATTCGATGGATCTCAAAGCATAAATGGTGCGGGCACAAGAGTTATTCTCATTTATCCCAAGGATGAGAAGTTCTTCTTTACACATAGGTTATAGTTCACATGCTCCAACAATATAGTAGAATATGATGCATTGGTGCATAGTCTTTTGATTGTGGAAAAGAAATAGATCAATGCGTTGCATATCTTTGGGTACATAGAATTGGTTATCCACTAGGTCACCAACAAATGCATGATAAAGAATAATCTTCTCAAAGCTTATAAACACAAATTTTGGGACCTCTTTGAGAGATTTGACACTCTGAATCTACAGGTGGTGCCATGCAAGATGAAAAAAGAAGCTGATTAGTCGGTCGTGTTTGGCTCGCAGTTCTCGCTTACAGAGGACTTTGTGAACGGAAACCCGCAACATGTTAAAATGGTAATCATACCATCCATTCCATATAAAAACATCAGCTAGCAAGCATTTGAAAATGATGCGCAGATCGTACGGTTAGTTCAAAATGAAGCTGAGTTATCTTCAAGCATGCAACCTGATTTGTATGACAACTATGGTGACCAAGTAATCCAGATAGAAACAAAGAAGTTTCCTAAAGTGTTGGTAACCTTAGAGAAAATATTTATCCCTAATGATGAGTTCAATGGTGAAGAAAACAATATGGGCGTGATGAAATAAGATTACTCCCCAGTTATTATTGTTCAAAGAAAGGAGTTACTACTTAATAAATTTTGAGTGCATGATGAAAATTAGGCCTTCATATCTCTCTATTAGAAATATAGTGATATATTTTCATGGGAGTATGAAGAACTCTAAGGTTTTGATCTAAGTGTTGCTCAACACTCTATTGACCTTGATTCTGGTATCAAGCCCACTAGATAAAAGAAATGACCAATCAATCCAAAGATAGAGCCCCACATGAGGAAAGAGTTGTCTAAACTCATTGAGGAAAAGATCATATTTCCAATAAAATACTCTCCTTCGGTCATGAATAATGTTCTAGTGCGTAAGAAGAATAATGAAATCAGACTCTGCATCAATTTTAGGGTTTTAAATAAGGTTTCCTTGAAGAATCACTACCCTTTGCCTTCTATAGAGCAGATTTTGTAGACTATGGCTGGTGCATAGAGATTCTCTATGTTGGATGGATACTCTGGTTTTAATCAGATCTTGTTCAAAGAAGAGGATCAATACAAAATGGATTTTACAACCAAGTGGGAAACATATGCTTATCAAAATATTCCCTTTGGTTTGTCAAACTCAGGCAAGACATTACAGGGAACCATGGATATTTCCTTCAAAGGTTACATGAATGATTTCATCTTGGTATACCTAGATGACATAACAATCTTCTCAAAGTAGATTTCGGAATACATGGTGCACTTGGAGAAAGTATTTGAAAGGTACGAAAATTTTGGGGTATATCTTAACCCCAAGAAGTGAAAGTTTACAGTGGTACATGGAAAGCTATTGTGCCATGTGGGTTCAAATAATAACATTGTAATTGATCCTGGGCATGTTTCATCCATCCTGGCTCTTTCCATGTTGGGGCACAAGAAATCCCGGTAGTCCTTCCTCGACAAGATCAATTTCATTAGGCACTTCATTCCTAACTTTGCAAGACTAGTAAGGCCCATCACCCTCATGATCAAGAAGGACACTGTCTTCAAATGGAAAACAAAAGGAAGATAAATCTTCAACAAGATTAAACAAGATATTTTTTGTGTGCAAACACCCATCAACCTAGATTACTCAAAGGATTTCATCCTTTATGCTTATCGTGCTGATGTGAGTGGCACTGATGTCCTCACACAAGAAAATGAACAAGGACTGAAACAGCCGATGGCTTTCTTCATCCAAATGTTGAAGGACTATGAGTTGAAATATAGTCACACAGAGAAACAAATTAACACCATTATGCACATGCTCAAGAACTTGAAGGGGATGATTACCAAAAATAATATCAAGGTACTAGTTTCTCACTCAAGCACATTAGAGACTTCATCATGGTAGCAAAAATTAGTGAGAAAAGAGCAAGGTGGGTAACCAAAATCATGGAGTATGATGTGACTATCAAATCCAAAAAACTAGTTAGAGGTAGTGCACTTTGTAAATAGCTTGCTAAGGACATGCATATTGAGCCCAAAACTTCATTATTTCTAATTGAAGATCTCCCTCACATAGAACCTGAACAAAATGAAATCCCTAGTGTGCACGAATGGATGAAGGACATGATCACATTCCTTTCCAAGGGTGCATACCCCCCTAGTCTGAACAAGAAAAAGAGAAGACATGTTAGGATGCAATCTATCCCATATGTTCTAACCGATGGCATTCTCTTCAAAAGGAATCTCAATGGCGTGTTGTTGAGGTGTGTTGATGAAGCGCAAATTGAAAAAGTGCTAGTAGTATTTTACGATGGATTCTCTAGAGGACACTTCTCTTCCAAGACTACATCAATAAAGATTATAATGGCAAGATACTTTTAGCCTTCCCTATTCGTGGATGCATACAAATGGGTCAAAAAATGCAAATAATGTGCTTTCTTTACAGGAAAGAAGAACTTGACAGTGCTTCCCCTCCGACCAATCCAAGTAGATCATCCTTTTGTGCAATGGAGTCTCGACTTCATAACCATGATCAATCATCCTTCAAGCGCTGGCCACAAGTGGGTACTAAAAACTATGGAATACTTCACCAGATGGATAAAAGTTGTCACGCTCAAGGAATCGACTGAATCAGTCATCCTGGACTTTCTTGAGGGTCTTGTAATAAGGTTTGGCATTCCTCAAACCATCATTTGAGATAATACAAATGCCTTTCTTGGAACTAGAATCATTGATTGGGAACTTAATGTGGTCATATATTTAAATACTTCTTCTAACTATTACCATCAAGGTAATGTCTTGGAAGAGTCAAAAAACAATAACTTGATTAGAATCATGAAGTGAATAATGAATATCATCTAGAAGCAATGGCATATAAAAGTCTTACACGTAATCTAGGAAAACATAATTACGGTGAAGAAGGCAATAAGTACTTCACCCTAAAAACTTGTCCATGGTGGGGAATCAAGAATCACTTTATTTCTTGAGTTGCCTTCATTAGAGGTTTACTGTCAGTTAGAATTTGAGGGCATGGACCAGAGAGAAATCAAAATGACAGAGCTGGTTGAAATTGAAGAACTCAAAAACTCTTCCATGATTAAGCTAGAACAACATCAACAATCAACAAAGAAGTGGTTTGATAGGAAGGCTAGGCCTCAAGCTTTCAAATTTTGTGACTTAGTCTTAAAATGGGATGTTGACAGAGCCAAAAAAGGGTGCCATTCAAAGTTTTATGCACTTTGGAGTGACCCATACATCATCATTTATTGCAAAGAGGCTAACTCTTTCAAGTTAAATTAATTTTATGGAGGCACACTATCAATCCTAGTTAATGGGATCTATCTCAAACCCTTCCATTAATTTTTCTACATCATGTTGTATATATTAGATTAGTTTCAATTCCTCCTAGTGTGCTATGTGCACATTATCTTGTTTTTTACATAGTTCTTTCTTTCTTTGTACTTCTTACGTGTGCTCTTTCATTTCTTCTAGAATGTCATTCATCTTCCAGCAATCTTCAAAAATTCGGTAGGATTCAGAAAAGAGTTTAGAAATGTTTCCTCAAGTGACTTCAAGGTAGTTCTTCAAGGTTGTAGGTAAAAATTTCCTAATTCTAAGCAAATTCCATGCCCAATAGATACTCCAAGCTACTAATATCGTTCATCTAGTAGGAAGATGGCCCCTAAATTCACCAAAATTGTTATCCAAATAACTCTCCTAGTTGTTTGGTTAACTTATATTCACATTATAGATTTTTGGTTCTATATTACAGCATGCACGCACCACATTTACTCATTTGGCACATTCCCTTGGTTCATAATTCCTCATGCGCCATTATGTGCTCCTTATTTCCTTCACCTCTTATTTTCCTATTCCTCTTTCCATTTTCCCCTTGCACACACCCTCTATTTACTTGCCTTCCTCCTAGCATTACATGCATCCTTTGCATGTGCCTTGGTCCTACTACCTAAAATCAGCCAAGTCCTTGGCATCCTCATGCACCTTTCTTCCTTTCCATCATACATTACTTTGTAATGATTGCATCCTTACCATACATTTATTCCTTAAGTATTTTTTCCATTTCCCCACGCATGTCATCTTTGCACATACCCTTCCTTTGTCTTCCTCCCACACCTCGCTCTTTGGTGCACATGCCTCTGCACCTTCTTCTACGCCCTTTTGTGTCATGTGGAATGTGTCATAATTTGACTGTGCTACATGTAGCCAATCAAAGCATGCTAGCTAGGCACCAAATCTTGAAGATAAATCATTGTTTGACATGTGGTAGAAAATGAAAAAGTGATTGGACAGTTGGTCAGTGCATTTAATCAATCAATGTGTGCCACATTTCATTACGTGTCAAAGTGACCTGTAGAATTTTGAAAACCATAAATTTTGTTCTAGAGATCAAACACATGCCCTCTCATTCTCATTCAAAAGCTACTGACGTTGTTTATAGTGCAGGATATTGAAATTCAAATTTTAGTGGGATGTGGTAGGTGAGAAAATGTTTCTCTGGCCATTGATGAGTAGATCTAATTGCTCCAACCACCTGATTTACTTCATATCTCACCCAATTTCTTCTCCAATATACCAAAAAGACATGGAGAAGTGCACTTGATTGATTCGCTGGTGGATTTGTAGGAATTCATTTCTGGTGGTTGTGTTTTCAAATCATATTTTCCCTCCTTCTCCTCTTTTCTTTCATCAATTCATCTATAAATGTAATAGCTTGGCTCTTTGTAAAGGGTTGGACATTTTAGATCCTTTAGTTTCTAGTAAGGATTACCTATCTCTACATTTTTAGTCTCAAACCTCTAGATGTAGTTTGTGTATGTGGATATCATCCTTCAGACGCCATTGTAATCGACTGTGCATACATGGAAGTAATAGAAGCATCATTTTTTCGATATTATCTTCATTAACGTGTCTGTATTATTCTTTCTTTCCTCTTGTTTACATTGGGTGCTTGTTGTGTCACTTTAAATCCTTTTTAGCTCCATTTTTGGATGTGTTTTATGAAATCGATCATGTGAATGCATGTTTGGTCTATGTTATACTTTCCTAGCCTCCCTTTATGCTTCCTCCTTCATTTTCACTCAAAATGGATAGTGCCCATCCCTATTTTTCTGGTGCTATCACCTTCCTTAGTGTAGTTTTCATTTTTTTATCCTTATATCCCTAGTCCCTTGGCTTGTTTAAACTTAGTTTCCCTTTCCAGCATTAGGAGAAGTAGTAGCAGTAGAAATAGGTAGAAGAAATGGCCTTTTTAGAGGTCTATCTTAAGTGTGCAAGATCCCACACTTAGATACAATCCCATTATTGACTCAAACAACTCGGGTTATCCAGATCTGAGCCACGAGTGAAAGTTTGAATGACCAACACAACATTTATGCTTGACATTGAATAACATATCATGGAGACACATACCACACCATGACACTCTTTTCCATCAATGACAACACAAACACATAATTTCCAACATTTTTATCTCTTAGTCACTATGATTCATTTCTTTAATAGGTTCTACAACCCTAGGTTGGGAAATTTCTACATATTGATCACCGGAAGTTTTTTTGAAGAGAAAAGAAGCTACATGTTCCTTATTTCCTTATTTAGATCTCAATATTTTTATGATGGATCCAAATTCAGGAACTGAAGCTTGTTATATTGTTCATGGTCCGTTCAATAGTATCTCTTGAATCCATGAGAATGGATCTTAAAGAGTAGACATGATGTTAGTCATAAGAACACTTTTAGGAGCTTGGTGAAAGATTATACTTTTCTCCTTATGGGAAGGTTCAACCACTGAGGAATACATACTTGAATGTTGATGAAGAACATGAGGAAGCTATGGTACTTTGAAATTAGGCGCGTATAATTTTTCTTGGGTATTCTACATGCCCCATAGTAGGATCCACATATTCTTCACTCACCTTCCCCTACTTCGATCTTTTCCCTTTAGGAACCCAAAATCCAGATTATGTAGTTGGTCCTTCACCTTCCTAAGTAGTGTGGGGTGTGCTAGATGGCTCGTGCATTTCCTCTTCTATTTCCTTTAACCCCTCCTTTTCATTCTTCATCTCCTCATCACGAGGCTCCTCTGTATCCTTAGGTTGTACCGAGGTTTCTAACGTGCTCTCCTCGGACTCATCCTCTTTATCATTCTTAAGCTTTAGGTTCCTTCTACTCTTTTTCTCAGGTTCTTCCTTATGAGGGAAGAGCCGAGGTGACCTTTGCAAAGGTTGTGATGGTCTTGCACCCTAAGTTCTAGTTATTTTGAACACCCTTTTGAATTGTTGCTTGTCATTTACTGGGTGTGTGTAAGTCTAGCGCATCTATTTCCAATACTTCCTCCTCTTCTTACTGCTATGGAGGAGTAACCTCGTGCTCACTTCCCTTTTTATCTATGGGTTATCTCTGACCCTTGTGCACTAAAAAATCACTTTCCTCATGTAGATCTTCTTCCTCTTCTTCTTCTAGGGCCAAGATAGGATTCTCATCTTCCAAATTTCCAATTGTATGCTACCCTTTAGGTGGGCCTGGTAGCATGAATTCGTTCTCCACGTACTTTCCATTTTCCAGCCTAAGCTTAAGCTGAATGTAAATTAGCGTGGTCCCATTTTCACCAATGACCAAGCTTACTGGCCTCATGGTTATATCATATGAGATGAACCTTTCAATGTAAGCAGAGCTACTGTCATCACCAATCCAGCACTATGATAATTCTTCACCGGGAACTCCTCGTGCTATGATTATTTACTAATGCACAGCATTTAGTTTGGTGGATGTAATCTAGAAACACAACAACAAACATAACACAAGAATACCATAGACTATGATAAAAAGGAATGATGATAAATCTGAAATATCAGAGTAAATTATAATATTAGCATGAAATTGTTACAATCTCACCCATGAGGTACTTCAAGTGTTATTGACTTCACTTGCATTCCACCAATACTATGGGAGAAACTTCACAATTACACCTCTTAATGGCTTCTTCAACACACCTTTAAACTGATGGCTTCCTTTACACACTTACTCATACAATATTTTTCACTACTTCCTTCTATGCTAAATGAGGGGGGTGGCCTCTTTATTTATAGAATTCTAGGCTTATCCATCTTATCTCTAAGATAGGCTAAGAAATCCACTCCGACGAATCATATTCCATACCTTAACTCTTATCTGTACATGTAAGCTTATCTTTTAAGATAAGATAAACCTTATCATTTCACATGGGTTCCACATTTTTAGACTTTTTACAAATAAAATATACAAAATATTTATGACCTCACTCCTTGTCCTTATTACCAATATAATATTTCTAATTCCTAATCATGTAGACCCTACTTCTCTACTTACCCCAACTTTGACATTTTAACATTACTGGACCACTTACGACAACTATTTACTTTTTACCACAACATTCCTATTGTACTTTTGACTATTGTCGTACTATACATTATTGGCAGCGTCATACTGGCAGCGTTGTTATCTTCTATCAGATGCTACTACTAATTATACTTAACAACATCCTATTCCTAATACATACATTAATGAAATAGAAATTCCGGAGGAAAATTTTAGTGTCAACACTACCTAGGTAAGCGTAAGTCTTTGTCAGGGTATGATAGTCACAGTCTACCTTATTTTCATTGTATATCAATTGGTACACACCTAAAAACCTATGAATTGTGGCCTAGAAGAACCTTATTGTGAAGGCATATGGTAATTTTCACCAGGGACTTTGTGTCCCATTCTTCATTGGTAAAGCACGTGATGCAAAAGTGGTTGTACACTGTAAACTATACTAACTTGCTTACCAATGAGGGTAGCTCCTTAGTATTTATCCATTCCTCTTTGAATGTCATACACATTTAGTTGGTCATACCACATCTTTGCCCTTTTATTGAATGGGCCACTCATAGATCCTTCGCATAAATATTTCTCAATACTTTCTGCGAGATACTTATTCTCTGTAGGATACTCCCAAATATTATTCTTTGGCCCATCGGGCACTCCAATTTCAACAAATACAAGAGATAATAAAATAGCATCAAAGCTTATTTTCTCACCTTTGCATGCACCTCCTCAATTATTGTATCAGCTATTTATCCTACCAGATTGTATATCTCTCCTTGAGACATCATCTTAGCTAATATGGATCCACATGGTGTTCACTTGGGACCATATCTTCTAGGTCACTTTAGTTTTGTAAGCAGGTGTGTGTCTGCCTACACAATAGGATACTTCTTTATTTTGTAGATAACCATTCTGCGCAGACCCTTTAAATAACCCAAATCCTATGCTGATGGCCAAAATAGCTTGCCTTATCAGTTAAATCACTACTAATTTATGTACATGTACCACTTTAATAATATCAAGCTAGGAATTAAGGGTGTTGTGATCCTCATCTGCCACCCAGACAAAATAAAATAATGTCCTCATGGACTCTGCTCATGATCCATTGGTAGAGTTTTCCAAGTTTTCCAAAATAAGGGAGTTCATACAATTAGTAGACCCCTACCTTCTTCAGAAAATTATCTCCAACATCATCGTAGATGAGGAATATCATCCATTGTTCATTTATTGGTCTTCCTGTTTAGTAGTACATCTAACTCCTTCTTGTTATCAATTGTTCGATTATTATAGTCACCCACTTTTCTCCAACGGATATGAGAATCCAAATGCTCATCCCATGATTACTTCTTCTAGATACTACATCTCAAAAAATTTTATTTTGGGGTTATCCTCTATCTCAAATTTGGTCTTTAACTTCTTCTTCCCCTTTTTCCCTACTCCAGGTACTCTCCTTAGTACCATAGTAAGAAAATGAGTGTGACTTTTTTCTTCTGTCGAGCTATGTGATCCACACTCTCATGCCCTAGCTACAAAATACACATGTCCTGGCTTCTTATCGAACCCTGGACGCTCTATTTATCATTTCCGCATGCCTTTACTTCACTCAAACCCTTCTCCTATGGGAATGCAAGCCAATTTTGTGCACACTTTTGTTATCGTCACTTGGTTTCTCATCTCTCTGTACATCAATGCATCTTTTTCTTAGCTCATTTACAAATAACTCACTCAAATACTCGTAATCGCAAAGGTAAAATTGAACCCGCATCCTCATCCTTATATAGATTTTGAAAAATTTTTTATCACATTAAATCACATTTATTACTCCTCCACCTACCACTGATCCTCACATTAACTCACCATTTACCAATTTTTCTACACAATACATCTATGCACCACAGATCATAAAATTCTAGTGCATACCTTTCTACCTCTTGGTTACAGATCTCCTTTCACATGCTCCCATGTGGCGAAGATAATTTTCCAATGAGCCTTCCTCTGAGTATTTTCCATGGTCATAGTTTACATCACGTTAGATCATGCACTCATTTGTTTCTCACCTATGGTCTTCATTAGGAGAAATTTTATTTCTAGCAGCACCTTTCCATACCATCTGCACAAATATTTCCTTATGCATACCCAACTTTGGATGACAACCACCCCACACTAAGGGTATGTACAGTCCTCTACATATGAAAACATTTTAGATTGTAATCAACTTCTAGTGCGCAAGCATGCTTATTACTCAAAATAAAGAATGAAATTGACAAAGTATAACAATCAAAGAAGGAAACACATCTAAGGGAACATACATTAAGGGAAATCTAATCTAAGGTGGAAATATTATCCTGTATTACAAACAATAAGAAGGCTTATTTATAGTAGGAATTTAGCCTACTACTGTTGACGTAAGAAGGAAACCGTGTTCTATCAAGTGCCTCTAGCTAGCTAAAACACCTGAGTCAAGTATATGAGTGATAACATACAGTACCTAACCAATGTACACATTAAGATTGCCTAAGATGGTGCAGAAAAAATTGAATCATAAAGAAGCATCATCTACCCAACCTCAAGATTATCTTGTCCCTGATGTGCCTGTCATGTCGCCATGCCTTCTACCTCAGCTTTTTCTTTCTTCTGACTCCATTGTGTTATTGCACATGCCTCTCATCAAGTTGTATCAACTTTTCAATTCTTTCTTCCAATGATTTCTCATCATCCTAGACATCCTGCATGCATAATACACAAAGAAGGTAACATGAATTCCATGGGAAAAACTACCTCTTGCACCAAACACCAAATAAAAGGGTTTTTCCTTATTCAACCATTTCTAGGTTGTTCTATATGCCCAAAGCCTAACAGAAGACTAATGTATCATCCCAGTCCTTCCTTCCAACATCACAAATTTTTTTCAATGTTTGGCTCAATATCTTATCGAAAGCCTCAATAGTCCTATTTTCTTGGGGGTGATAGGGTGTTGTCTTATGGTGTGTAACCATAAATTCATCCAATAATATACTGATGGTATCATTAAGGAAATGAGTGTCTCTATTAATTTTCAAACTTAAAGGACATATATACCTGGTAAGAGTATTTTCCCACAAGAACATTATTGTTATAGCTACTTGTATAATCCTTCATAGGTGCCACTTTTTTCCCACCTTGTAAGATAATTTGTACAAGTGATGATGTAGTGCAATCTAGATTTACGCGTGGCTAGGGAAATAGGACCCACAAAGTCAATTTCCTATTTCTCAAAAGGTTTTGTAAATTAGTAATAGGCTTCAAAGGAATTTCATCTCTATACCTCAAGTTTTCCAAGGTGCTGATAGTGATCACACACCTTCCAATATTATTTAAAATCCATGTACAAGGTCTACCACAAAAAACCAGCTAGTAAGATCTTGTGTCGCGGTGGCTTACCTTGTGTAGTTTCCACATGCAATACCACCATGAGCCTCCTCCATGATTTCCATATGCTCATTACTCTAGTACACACTGATGTAAGACTTCATCTCGACCTAGTTTGTATATGTCACCACTGATCAACATGAAAGGTGCAGTGACAAGTTGCAAGTTGTTTCTTTTCCAAGGCCTTCATTCCTTCTAGTGACACCATATCTATGCGCACAAAAATAGCAATATCCTCTAATTCCAAGGGTGTGTGGTTTAACCTGTACAGTTGTGCATATGGACATTGTATCTTTAATAATTTGCACGTCCTCTCTTTATTGAATCCTTGTATAAATGATTTGGGACTAGAATTACTTTTACTTGGCTTTACCACCACTCTAAAGTCAAACTCCTAAAATAAGAGAACCCATTATACATCTGCACCCCTGTAAGATAGGATTGTTCACCAAGTATCTCAATGTCATGTGATTTGTATAGAAAACAAAGGTGTTTCTACCAAGTACTGTTGGAACTTATGCATTGCATGTAGATCATTGATAAAACCTCGTGCTTTGTAGTTGTATAATTTTGTTCTGTAGGATTCAACTTCCTGCTAGTAAAGAAAATAGGATGATCTACAATAACTTCTCTAGGATGAGCTAGAATTACTACCAATAGCTATGTCAGAAGCATCCACATGTACATGAAAAGTTATATTACATGAAGGAAAACCTAGGATAGGCACCGTATTAAGTTTTTCCTTTAGTGCTTCGAATGCACGCTTTTGCGGTTCTCCCCAATAGAACTTACCTTTACCTTTTAATAAATCCTCTAGGGGCATGGACAATTTTCAGCATATCCTTTGATAATTTTTTTGTAATACCCTATGTGGCCCAAGAATCCACACACCTCACTCTAACTATTGGGTTCCTCTAAGCTTAAATTGAATGCAACCTTAGGTGTATCTAATAACAAACCTTCCTTGCATAGATGGTATGCCCTAGCAAAGTTCCAAAAGGTGTAGCAAATACACACTTCCTGATATTCAAAGAGATGCTTAACTATCTGCACCTCTCAAACATTAACCTCAAGTTTCACATAATGATCCTTGACAATCCCATATATGGTTTAGTCATCTAAGTAAACCTGTAAGAATTTGTGAATAAAATTTTGGAATGCTTGAACAACAATGCGTGAAAATATTGCAAGCGCGTTCTTTAATCTAAAGGGCATCACCATGTATGAAATAACTTCCCCATTTAGTGATGAAAGTTGTCTTCTCTTGATCTTATTTAGCAATCCTTACTTGATGATACCCAGAAAATCCATCTGTAAAAGAATAAATTTTGCACCCTGCAACGCCTTCCAATATTTCTTTAGTGAATGGTGTAGGGAAAGGATCAATCACACATGCAACATTCAGCTCCTTGTAGTCCACAAAAATCATGATTCTTCCATCTTTCTTTATGCTAATTACCATGGGGCTAACCCAATTTGATTCCTCTATGGGCTCAATGATGCCAGAGTTCAACATCTTGTCAATTTATTCTTTAAATTTCATGTGCAAGTTAGGGTTCATCCTGTAAGCATATCTTCCTAACCGAGGCACACACATGCCCTTAACTTTATTTTCATCTCACCTAAAGATTCATGTACTCCTTTAGACTCATGGTAGCCTCTACGAAACAAGTCCTAGAAATCACTTAGACCAACTCAAATATCTTAGCCACTTCAGATTCAGACCAGTAAACTCCAATTATGGCCTCCTTAGGTTCAGCATCCATTCCAACGTTCACTTTCTTCAACTTCATAGGTTCATGGTAGGCACGTGCCTTCTCATCCATGCACTGTTTAAGACCTCATGTGTAACTTCTAAATGATCTATGTCTAAATTATCCACTTCTTCATCATCCACTATGTAGACCATCTTTCATTTCTGCCTTCTCTAGGAAAGCATGCACTCAAGCATCTCTGCATCTGTCCCATCTACTTCATCAAAAAAAACTTCTAGGTCCAACTCACCAAATAACTCTTGAATGAGTTCTTCAACTTTTGCAATATCTCCCATAGTCAAGCAATTCATAACTTGTAATACCTCTTCCATGAAGGTTTAGTGGAGAAGTAGTCAAAACTTTTAGGATCATACGTGCAATCAAGTCTTTCCAATTTTTAGTCTCTTTATTCAACTCTACATAAACATACCATACATGCGCACATCCTCTCAAGGTGAAATAAAGTTTGTGTACCTACAAAAAGATGGTAAATATTCCTATCCCCTCTGCCTAAAGTCTTTCACACTACTGAATGTGATACTAAACATGAATATCACCATAATATTCACATATTTGAGTAGGTGCATTACTTTTGAGAAACCTTGCTGAGAGGGAAATTATCACATCTCTCCATTCTATGAGATTATCCCTATGAACAATCCACCAACACATTACTATCCTGCATAGGGTATAAACTAACACATTCCTTCTGTCCACCTAATCCTTCCTCTGTTCTTCCATGGCTCACAGGAATACCTCATGGTTTCCTTCTCCAGTGTACTTAGGTACATGGTTATTGCCTAACCTACCTAACACAACGCAGATTGCCTGCTTACACACGCAATTGTGCTTCTTACCTTGCGTCCAACCATCTTGTAAGTGCCATGTGCCCAAGTTTCACATGAAATACTGGTAGTGATCAGTGATAAACTATACATCATCCCACTAGATAATTCCTTCCTTATATGGCTCAAGCGCTTCCGGATCTTGAATGGTGCACACATAAATTATGTTCAGGTCTTCTTCACTTAAAGGATGAACATAAGGTGTAGATTTTCCATTTATCAAAGGGATAATAAATCACTCCTCCTTGTTCTCAAAAATGATATATCCCTTCTTGAAAAGTAGATAAATATTTTTTGCATAACACCAAGGACACCCAAGTAGATTTAGGAATTTATCTGCTTCTGCGAGTGCCAAAACCTAAAAAATCTTCAGTGAACTTAACCACTTATATGGTGATTAATGTATCTTTCAAGAATCTAATTTACGTGGCCTTAGTCCAAATTTTCCATAAACAATACATTAGAATATGGCTGCAATGGAGGTTTACCCATCTCAACCCATGCATCTAAAGTAAGCACATTCACTTCCGCGCCTATGTCAATCAAAATATTACTCAAAAGCCATCCATCCATAATAGCATTCAGAGTGATCTAATTTTCATAATCCAAACTATGAGGAGAGAGATTAGCATGTGCAAATATCTTGTCTCATTTCTTAATACCAGTGTGTGAATTGTTTCCTTTTAACCAACTCCCTAGTAATGGAATAATGTTCTCCTGACATGCAGTAGTTTGTATACTTATTTTAGATAATCAACATCAAACTAGACAAATTGAACTTCCTTCTTCTATTCCAACTTCCACGACTGTTCCTTTAGACATTGTATCTCACCCTGTAGATCTCTGAGTACCTCCATGGTTTATTGTAAACCTCCTTCTGATGTGTAAGGTCTGGATACTTTGCATTCAAAAAATCCTCCTTAGTAATGGTAGGATTATGTTGCAATTTTTCTCTAGCACGTGAAGCCTCAGTGCATGTAGTAATATTCACATGTACCATCTCAAGGTCTAGCGCTAACTTTGGCATCCATTGATTTTCCATACCATGTTGTATTCTAACCATCCTTGCACTCTTGTTCTCCTGTTTTTGATTATTTCTCAGATGTTCATAAAACTTTGGGCACTCTCCATAGTTGTAATTCTCTCCATAAAAATAAAAATTAATGTTCTAAGGGAACTTGCACCTGTAATGGTCAGGGGATCCACACGTATAACATGTTCCATGAGAGAACTCACTTTATCTACCGCTGCGACCTTGGCCTTTGAATCCACCATGATATCCTCGACCTCTACCATGACCTCCCTCAAAGAGCCCTTTATTATGATCATAGAACCCTTCAGTGTGATCATGAACCCATTGCTCACTTTTATCCTTAGATCCATTCGCAACTTGAGTCTTTCATACACCAATATCAATGGCATCATGGATTTGATCAATCAACCTACAATCTTGAGTATTATGAGTTGTGGACCGGAAAATCTTAGAGTAGCAGGACACATTCTTCCTTACCATGCATTGCAATAATGGGCAGAAGCTCACATCATGGTCTAAATGACACATCTCAAAATCCAGCAACAAGGAGCACACTGATTTGTGAGGAAAACTATCTTTAGTATTCCCTTCTACTTCACAATCTATGCACCAAATTCTAGTACGTGTCTCATGTGTTGTATTGGCTGATAGTTTCTCTAACTATTTTTCCATTGCTACAATATGATATCCCAAGAATGGACTTACTCCAGTGTCTATGCTCCCAACTACCTTAGCACACAAATTTTCTTCAAGCACTTCATGTAGATCTGTATATGTCTTATGGGAGAGCGCCCTCCTAAAAGGCATGATCAAGCCTCCAAAGAACCACCATGTATGCTGACTTGCATGGATATCATACGATAGTTTAGATATAAGTTTTTGAAATGAGTATCATATTCTTGAACACTCTTAGTAGTGTCATGCTTGATATCCTTGAGTATGCTTATACTTTTTTGTTCAAACTCAAGGATATAAATTCTGTAATGAAAGCATCTCGTAATGCCATATAATCCACACAAGTCTGATCTAGGGTCAAACTTCTTGTACCAGTTGTGCACGTGTCCTTGAAACGTAGTTACAAACTGACTAACCTTGTGCTCTGAAGGTATAATTCCTTTCATGCGCCACAGTATCTCAGTCATATGGACATGCTCAGCAACATATTCTATTCTCCTATCCTCTGGGAGACAAAGTGACATCTCTATGTAAATATTTTGGGGTTTGTGAGGACCATGCCCACTAGATCCATAATCTCCTATGTTACCTCTACCTCTAGATCCTAAGCCACCTATGACTCTTGATCCCCTCCTATAATAGGAATTAAACTAGTTTTTGCACTACTTTGTTTCCGAATAGTGGTGCTAAATTGAACTCCCATAGTCTGCGAAGTTACACTACCCTCAGATGTGAGTCCAAATTTTTATGTTCCTGTGTTATTCTCCGATGATGCACCTGAAAAAGGTATCTCCAACCAGACCTCCAAATAACAAGGAAGATGTCTTCCTGGCCATAGATGTACTTGCTATTTGTTTTTTTCTTGAACCTGTTGATAAGTCAAGTTTACCTCTTCCTACTCTACTCCCCAAACTAGTTTCCTAATTATTGGTTGTACTAGAAACTAGAAAAACCAAACGCAAGGGATAGTTTTCTAGATAGGTTCAGATGCACACCCGCAGCCCATGTTTTCTCTATTTGTGTGCTCTAATAAAAGGCCGATGAGGATTCCTTGTCATGCTTTCCCAAATGGGGGATTTTTAGATGCTTTGGCTCCATGTTCTCTATGCGAGCTCCAAATCCTTCATGAACCATCTCTCTCCACAACACCATCCATTATGAAACTTCGCATTACTTCTCTAAATATATCTCACATTCCTCATTGAACTTAATCCTCCTTTCTTCTCTTTTCCTTTTTTCTGCTAGGTCTGCCATCTTTCACCACACTTTCTCCTGCCCCCGTGTGTGGTGGGGTTTAGCTAGCCATCAAATTCTCTTCCAAATTCAAGGTTACCATCAAGATCTTTATCACCAGTGTAATTTCCTGTAGATATGATCCCCTGGGATAATGTAAAAATTGAAACCCAACTACATCTAGACAAGAGTAAGTGGAAACTAAGTACTCCAAAATATAGCTATTCAGAACACCGGTGAACTAAATATCCAAATTACGTGTCCAAATTAGATCATCATCATAGAGATCTTAAAATTCTTATTTCATCCAAACAAGTTTGTGAAATCTCCAATTCATTTTAGATGCATAAGAAACCAGCCACTCGTATAGTTCTATGGGAAAGATAGAAAAGAATCTCTCAAATAAGCAATCATATAGACTCTACTCAACCCACGTGCATGCATCAAAATTAGATCCAGTGCTAAATCTCAAAGAAAATTCTTCTTCTAGCTCTACTATCCACTCCTCAACACTTGCTAAAGTCAGCCGGTACATCTTCATTAGGCAACATCCTTAAAAACAGATGAGAAAAGAGGTCCCCGAAAATGAAACCAATGATGTAGCCTAGAATTCACTGTAAATGACCCAGTCATGCTGGAACATCACTCAACCTAAGCTGAGCACCTCACCTGAAGGTGCACAAAAGCACTCGGTCCCTCTTTAGAGTTTCTTTTATATAATGTTAGCATGATAGGGGTATATGTATATTTAGTTTCATAACGAACAATAAATAGTCCACAATGCATAAAACTAGATATAGATCTTAGAAGTTATTGTAAGATGAACTAAACAATGACTATAACATGATTTACCATAGAAGAACCAGTTTCAGTCATGTTCAAACACCATTATCTAGGCAATATGATCCTATTTTATTAAATACTATAAAACACAAAATCTTCCTACATTATAAAGGTATGTCCAAGAATCATGCGATGCAACAAAACCAACAACATAACTCTACAATAATTGAAACACCAAAGTGTGAAAATCAATACATATATATAGGGGTGGGGACTTTCCCTTCACTTCCCATGCACTTTTATCAAAATAGGGCCCACATGCTAACTAATAGCCATGCACCTTTACAAAAGGATGCAAAACCATAACAAGTGTTCTAACAATAGACTTCCTATAGTTAATTATGAGTAGAAATCCTATTATTAGCCTAAACTAAGCATGGTTCTTAGTTGATGTTTGTTCCTAAAATACCATTTTGTGGACCGAAATTATTCATGTCTTTGTGTGCCCCAGCACGCTAACTCCAAAATATCCTGAACCCACAAAATGACTTAGTTCCAAATTCAAAGTGTTCTGGCATGCACTTATTTTACTATTCTTCTGTGCATTTAAATGCACCTTTCTCCCACGTGCACCTCATTTATGTGTCTTTACTTTAGATTAAAAATTCCATCTTCTCAACACATGCTCATATCATCAACTTAGCTCACCCAGTCCATTTCATGATCAAACAACTCATATTTTACCTATTGATCTAAAGAGAGGCTTTTGTCATGGTTTGGAGTAGGGTACGTTGTTAAGCTTCACCCATAAAGCAAAAAACTTGATTCTTCCTCATTCCACTAGAAAAAATTCTCTAAAACTCAATGCCCTGACATTTTTTAAAATCTTAAGGCACCACATGGATGTTTCACATGTGAATGACATCATCAAATTCAACCCCTCAATCTCGAGTTGAGCATTTAAATAGCTCGATGGGATAAAAAACCTTCATAACTCAAAATACATTCTTCATTTTTCCCTAAAATTTAGTCTATATCACTATAAAAACCTCCATTACCTTCCTAAATTCTCATTTTATTTTAAATATATATGTACCTTCATGACCTTCCTGATTTTCCCATGCTTATATGGCTTGTTGTCATGTGTATGCCTCTAAAATTCCTTGTACTTGCCTCAACTAGATAAAGGATGGTCTAACACATCTTCCACATAATCTTTGATATTCCACAACACTCAAATCATGATTTTTCTCCCCTTATTGAGCTATAATGTTCTTCATACACCTATTTAAACATGCACTAGGTCCTTGAACTAGGCCTACTTTATCCTGTTTCACCTAATACTTCATGATCCTTAAATTTTTGCACTCTTGTACCTTCCTTAACATGTTTTCCATGCCTTGACCATGCTTCACCATCTACTTCATGCCTTCACTCCATTATTCTAGGTCATCATGTTGACTAGGCCTAAGGATTAGACGTACAAGACTGAGATATTGCACGACCAATTTCATTCATGCACCCTTGTATTCATCATTCTGACCATATTTCCTCATCACATACCTATTAAACCTCCTATGAAATCATCCTAACATGCTCTCGTTTCATCATTATTCCTTTTTCATTCATTAGCTAACTCAAGAGGTCTGGTCTCAATCAGGTGTTCTCATGCCATGTCTTGTCCTACCTTGTCATGTTAACTCCAAGATTCCTCTAGTTCTCCCTTAATCCTACTTTTTTATTAATTTTTCCTTTTACATCAATGAAAAATCAACATTCACATGCCAACACTAGACCCCCATGCAACATCACTCAGCTCCATAGGTGTGATTTCCCAACCACTCATATCATTCGCCTCTCTCTGAATGCTCCCACTTTCCATGATATTTTTCCAAGTTTCCCTTTTCTTACCTTGGTGTCCCCTATGTCCCCATTTCACTACTTTTAAACTCTCACTCACTCCATTATAAACCATGGTTAAGTTATGTAGCTAGTGCGTGAATTTAAAAACATAATAAAACTCCAACTCCTCATTCACTCAACACTTAACCATTTTTTTATGAGTATTTCTACTGTAATTCCCTCTAAACTCCATTTTCACCTATATATTTTTCAAAAATTCTTCCAGACCTCCATATCCACTAAAAATGAGAATAATTTGTTCATGATGTTTCATCTAGAAGTACAATTGCCTTGAAAATTTTCCATAATATCCATCTCCAAAAACACCTTTGGGAAGATTATAACAATAAATTAATTGATGCCATATATTTTTCACAAGCATAAAACTTAAATATCATACCCTAAAACCCCGCCTTTTCAATTTCACAAAGATCTGGAAGACGGAAAACGATGAAATTCAGAGTAGAAGAACTCAATGTAAAATAAAAGGTTTACTAGTGGTTTTGTTGCAAATTGACACCAATAATTGCAATTTCTAAAAATCAAAAGTATCTAGAGTAGTAGGTTCTTAAGAATATTATGTTTACCAAAGTGATGAATTCTCAACATTTTTGATATCTTGAAAAAGTAAGAAACATTAGAAAATAGAAATTCTAGAAACTTTATGAAAATAACAATATTGAAGAAAGTGGGCATATAAGATAGAAGGTTCCTAAAATTAGTAAACCTTCATCAAACACAATAATACAAATAAAATAGGAACATAAAGTAGAAAAAAACTGGAAACTTTCTAAAAATAACAGTCCTAGATAGGACATGTTAAAAATAGTAAGTCTTGGAATTGAGCCCGGAAAGTTGTGGATGCCCCCCATTTTACTTATCTTTTTGTTTTTTCCATCATTGGAGGGATAGGAAGTTGTTTTGTGGCCCATACAGGAAAAAAAACCCTCAGTAGGATCTTAAAGAATTAGTTTTGAAGTAATTTTTGCAAAGCACAACTTGATGCAAGAAGCTGGAACGACAAGAAAATATCACTATGAGTGATTCTAGCCGTTATCTCAGGCTTCCAAATAATGCATACCTCTTCAGAGTGTTTCTAAACATTTAATAAGTTTTTGGTGATGATTTCAGTTAAATTTGGAGGTTAGAAACATGTGATTCATCCTCAAATTCCATTAATGGATCAACCTTTCTACCTAAGAAGGAAATTTCATTTCCACAAGGAGAAAATTGAGTAAAAAGGTATCATGATGTTATAAACATGTTTCAAATCAGGTGAAATCTTAGTCAAGGAAGTGAATAATGAAGTGGAAATGGGTGACATCGTGTTCAAAGGTGAAATGTGAAGCTCAAAAGTATCAAGGTATGATGATCATCATATTTGAAAGAGAAATAAATCATCTATTCCCATGGGATACATGAGAAATAAGGTACATGAGCATACCAAATTTGATTCCATCAAGGAGTACTCTGGAGTATGTAAGGGTAAATGTGTGGCCTTCATTTGAAGCACCATGTATCTAATAAATAGAAAACATATCAATTTCATTTGATGTCACTAACTTGGTAGTGTTATTAAACACTCATTCAACACCTAGTAAATGTAATCACACATCAAAAGGAAGAAGCACTGCAACCAAAACTTGTTTTAGTACAAACCGATGGCCATTGGAAAAGAATCTTTGAAAAGAAAGATGATGAAAAAGAGGGCACACATAGGTCCCCTATTCTAGGAATCTTCATAAAAATTATTTCCCTGGTCCATGCAAACACATATGGATGAACTAGATTTTGATGTATGTGAGGAATCATGTGTCTCACGTAGAGTGAAGAAGATACCCGCAAATCAGGTACATGACTATCAAACCTCCTGTGATGTCTGATGAATAAGTGAGCAATGCCTTGGTCAAGGTATCAGATGTTTCTGAGAGGAATGTGGATAAAGCAGAAAAAATTAGAGCACTATTAGAAGATGATAAGGATAAGACTACACGGATAAAGTGCCTAAAAGAAGAGAAGGAATGGGAATAAGAAAATAATAAGCATTTTTTTATCATGGTTGAGGAACTTGGTGACCATATTCTTAAGTTAAGGCCTCATAGAATATCAGGTTCCTCAGAAGTTTCCCTCTGCAATGCATTATTTATGCACACTAGTAAACCTGGTTTTAGATGAAGGACCTGTTTGAATGACCACACCAAAAGATCCTATAAAATAATAAGCAAGAGAAAAGGCCAATATTACTAGAAAAGTTTCAAGTTATGAGTATTTTCTCTAAACCTTGAAAGATGAGATAAGGAAAGAAGATTAAGCTTTGAACATGTGTGTGGCACCAGACGCGATAATAAGAATCATAACTATAGCAAAAGATAAAGAAGTTCTGAAGGAAATGAAGGATGCGACACTTGGGCACAGCGGAAATGTTAGCTTTAGTGAAACAAAAGTGCGAGGCTCTCACCATAGCCCAAGATCCACATAAGGATCAGATCAATGAGATTGGGAAACTTATAGCGCAGAAAATGGATTTCATGGAAGGAATGGTGTCAGGTATGACCAATATTGTCCAAGTGATTCAGAATGAAAAATAGAAGATAACTCAGGATGAATTAGATCCCATAGTGAAAAATATTCCAGAGAAACTAGGGGACGTACTGAGTGACTAAAAAACATTGGAAGCCAAAATTAAGGGTGAATATGCAGAGTTGATCCTTCCTATAGAAGAGGGAACTACAGAGTAAAACTTCATTCTTTCATTTCTTTATTCTTTTTTGTCAAAGAAATAAGAGGGGAATTACCCATTTCCATGGTGGAAATGTACTTTAGTGTGGGGTAATGTTGAGTAGATGGAATATTTATCTAAATTAAAGACACATCAATGATGCGCACTCAGGAGAAAGGTGCATTTAAATGCTCGGAAGAATAGCAAAAATAGTGCACGCTAGAACACTTTGAATTCAGAACTTAGTGATTTTGTGGGTCCATGCTTTTTTTGGAGTTAGCATGATGGGAAAAAAAAGACATAAAGACTTGCGGTCCACACAATGGTATTTTTGGAACAAGCATCAGCTAAGTTCCATGCATAGTTTAGGCTAATAATAGAATTTTTACTTAGAATTAACTATAAGAAGTCTATTGTTAAAATACTTGCATGGTTTTGCATCCTTTTATAAAGGTGCATGGATATTATTTAGCATGTGGCCTATTTTGAGAAAGTGAATGGGTGGTGAAGGGAAAGTCCCCACTCCCTATATATATATATATATATATATATATATATATATATATATATATATATATATATATATATATATATATTGATTTGCACAGTTCGGTGTGTCAATTATTGTAGATTTATAGTGTTTGTTTTTGTCACACACATGAATCTTGGAGATACCTTTATAATGTATGAAGCTTCTATGTTTTACAGTATTTAATACAATGGATCATATTGGCTGGATAATGGTGTTGGACATGACTAACACTAGTTCTTGTATGGTAAATTTTGTTATAGTCATTGTTTAGTTCATCTTATATAAATTCTAATATCTAGATCTGGTTAAATGCATTGTGGATTGTTTACTATTTGTTATGAATCTGAATATACATATGCACTATCATGCTAACATTATGTACAAGCAACTCTAAAGAGGGACCTGGTGCCTTTCCATGCTTAGGGTGAGTGCTCATATTAGGTTGAGTGATGTGCCAGTGTGCCTGGTTCATTTACGTTGAATTCTAGGCTACATGAGCATGTAAAGGAATCCTTGTACTTACTTTTGGTAGTATTTTTAGCTCTAGAGGAGCTGATAAGGTAAAATTTCAACTCTATTTTGTAAGATTTTTCTTTTAAAGGAATATAGATAAGGTTTTATGGTGAAAAATTTAGTTTATGAAAAATATTAGGATGTGTTCCAAGTGCTCAAAAGAAGTTTAAGATAGGTTCAACACAAAAATTTGATGAACCATGTCACATAAGGTAGAATACTTTGTAAGGACTGAATAAGGAAAAAAAAGTAGTCACAGTGTTTGAAAGGGAAATGAAGTGAATGGACTTGTTGTGGAAGTGTTGGGTGATCATAGATAGTGAATATAAGTCCAAGACAACATGGTTGACACTTGTTGGCAAAGAAAATTTGTCAGGGAAAAATTAGTGGGTTTCTTGTCAATGCTCTACAAATCTAAGTCCCTCTACTTAATCAGTGCAGCTAGCGTATATGCATGCACAAGTAAAAAGGTGGATTTTCTTGGTGACCCTTCAGTTAAGGATCCAATAGGGGCACTCCAATAACCCTACAGTAAAATCTTATAGATATATGTAAGGGAATAATTTTCTAGGAGAGTGGGAAAGGAAGTGAGAATGTTAGACAAGGGAAACTAATGTTGCAAGTAGAAAATCAGAGACTTGCATACACCACTTAGAAATTACATCACATGCACTAAAATTAAGAAGAAAAGAAATTTTCATAACAACAACAAGACCGAATAGCATTTAATGGGAAAAAAGTATCACTAAAATCCTTAGTCAAAAAAGGCTAAAAGTCCTTCCTTTATTGATGCTCAAGTAGAAATTGTATATAACATAAGGATGGAAGACATCTAGAATAGGGGAAAATGGAAGATTTTTTTTCTATCTCTTTGTTCTCTTCACAAGGATGTCTCTCTCATAAATTCACAAAAAAAATCTCATAAGTCTAAGAAGATCTAAGAAGACTCTCGAATGAGGAGTTCATTACAATTTATAGAAGAGAAACAACTCTTCATCTTCCAAGTGACTTTTCATATGTCACATTTTGAATTAAGGCTATTCATATTCCTATCAAATATTAAGTTTGTTTTATAAAAACAAAGCGACTTAAACTTTACATCATGTTTCTAAAGTCACTTAAAGACATCAAAAATTGCATACCCCAATGTGAAATTAGAACATTGAAGAAAGAGAACATGGGAAGGGATGAGAAGAGAGAGAGAAGAGAGAGAGAGAGAGAGAGAGAGAGAGAGAGAAGAGGGGATTTCATTCCTGATGAATTCAGCTGGTCCTCATTGATGGAAATCTCCAAATGCAATGAAACTCTGAATCTTCAAAGTCCTTGCACCTTGAGAAACACTTTCACATTGGGCCCATAAATGCTTTAGAGTGAGTGTTAAGAAACGTTGTTAAATTTTTCTACCAATGACCACAATTTTCACCTTGTGTATGATATGCTTGTGACCCAAACCATGTAATGAGTGTCGAAAGACACTGCTAGGGTCTCTCGAGATGAGTTCTGAAAGATCCATGAGAGATGTGAAAGATGCTTCTTGTGAAAATGTTACAACCTACTGACGAAGATATTACATTGAGGAGATGGGTATTGAATCTTAGTGAAAGCAATATTTAGTGGCAAGGCCCATTCTATAAAATTGATTCTTGTCATCTCTTGACACTTAAATTTTTCTAGAAAAGGTAACTTACTATTTTTAGTAAGTTCCTAGGAGACAACTTATTATTCTTAGTAAGCATGAAAATTTAACTCTTTCAAAACTTGACTAGATGTGGAAATTCGAATTCTTTATTTTTAGCAAGAGTGCTTGTGAGATCACTTACTATTTTTAGTAAGTGTCAATTCTTGACAAAGATGACCACTTCAATGTGTTGGAAATATTGTCATTGATATCAAAGGCTTAATCATTGATGTATTTGGTTAATGGAAATGTGTAACGGAAGTTGATAGAAATATTGATGGATGTTGACAAAAAAAGTTGATGGAACTATTGAAGGATGTTGATCAGAAATATTGATGGATGTTGACAACAGAACTTGATGGAACTATTGACGGATGTTGATGGAAATGGTAGAAAGTAACAGAAATAACCAGCAGTATAGAAAGGATGAAAATGAAATTTTAACTACATGAAAAGAAGTATTGTTACATGGTATAAGCGAGATATACACAGATGTACATATGAGAAAGATATCAGCATTTAAGGCGTTTATATGCCATGTTTCATGGTGAAAAAGAAGATTTAATGATGACAGCAATTTTATTAAAGAAAGGGCAAGCACATTTAATGAGTATATTGCATTGTTTAATGTGAATTTAATAATTTTTTTGGGCTGCATTAATTACTTTTGGTTTTAAAGCCGACTAATGCACTAATTAAGTTGTGTTAATTAAATAATGGAAAGGTTATGTTGGTTAGAATGATGTGTCTTTTCGAAAGGATGTGAGAAGGATATATAAGGAGATAGAATCATTTGATTTAAAAAAAAGTACACATATTGAATCTTTTGTGTGAAGAGAGAAAAGGAAGAGCTGAATATGAATTAAAAAGGAGTGAAGGGAAGATTTATTTTTGATGAAAAGTTGCAGCGATTTATTTATGTGAAGGGACTGAAATAAATAAAAAAGGATATTCTAAGTAGCATTTTTGTTCTATCACTTGTTGAAGAACAACAACATAAAAGATAGAAAAGAGTTTGTTTTTTTGTGAGGAAGGTTGATGCCTTCATATTTGAAGAGATAGGTGTCTCTTGCTAAGTTGGTGCTTAGCAAAAAGGGGTTGGCGAGCCTGTAGGTTGGTGCCTACAAAAATTGTAATTTGGGGATTAGTGTCTCCCGTAGGTTGGTACCTAAAAACATTTGAGAAATATAATAAATAATATTTTCTCCATGGTTTTCTCCCGAAATGGTTTCCACGTAAATCTATGTCTATTTGCAGTGTGTTGGTTTGCTTTACATTCATTGATTGCTTTGATATATTCTCTATGAAACTGATTAATTGTGATTATAGATCTAAGATTAAGTGTTAAATTTAAAATAATATCATAATACTGATTCACCCCCCCCCCCCTCATTATTATCTTGTGCTTAACACAATGATTTTTACCTGTGATACCTCTTATGTGTTCACTTCCTCTACAATTTTTTCAATTGGTGACTTACCTGAAATAGCAGTCTCACATGTAAAAGACCTGTTATTTTTAGAAAGTGAGATTCTAGTGGCCAGATCATGGTGGAACAATTTTTTTTGATATGGGTTTTTCATCAACATCGCTCCTCTGAAATTTTAGACTTACCCGATCACCAGTTTGGGAGATTTTAAAAATTCAAATTTTTGACCTCACAGAAGCTCTGGATATGGCAGCAATTAATGGAGCTTGAAAGTTGTAGGTTTTTTTTTACTCTCCATTTGTAATAAAAATAACATTTTTGCTGCGGGTTTTTGCTTCTTATTACACTGGTGAAATTTCTATTCGAACTGACTACCAGTTTGACGAGAAATCATATTTTTATCTTCGTAGAGCCAGAAGGGAGGATTCTTCATTGTGAGTGATTCATGTAGAAACTAGGGGATTTTAAGGTGAGGTTTTCATTTAATTTGAGAGGAAGAACATAACATAAAAAAATTCTTCGTTTCGTACTTAGGTTAGCAAGATATGTTCAGATCTTTGTCTTACGACAATGGAGGTTTATAGGTGAATTTATTCATTTTTCTCCTTCTATTCTTTGATCCTTCAACTCTCTTGATTAATATTTATTTTGATACCTATGTATCTTCATGGATTGGGAGGTTTTCTTTCCATGGTAGAGCTGGTTCGGAGCAACAATGTTGGACTGAGGTGTTTTATGCAACTTTCTTATGGCAATCGAGAAGCAGTAAGAAGTGGCAAAGGAGATAGAATTTTTCAAAATTTGGAGTTGGAGTTGGGTGAAATTTTGTGTTCTCGATTTCCCTTAAGCATTAAGGGACAAAAGGGACATCAATTTTCACATCGTACCTCCATACAAAACTTAGCGGAAATCCAATGGCTGAGCACTTTGGCCAAAAAGATTGTTAGAAGCACCTGGGGGTTGGAAAATAGTCGCATGAGGAATCAAGAGGAATTCCTTGGGATAGGAGAATTTTTTTGTCTGTTATGTCCCTTAAGAATTGAGGGACATGAGGTACATCAATTTTCACATTGGGCCTCATCGTGACACTTGGCAAAGATCCGAGAGCTGTCCATTTGGCTCCACTAGCTCCTGGGGGTTGAGAAATTACACTAGAGGGGGTCACATGGATGACTTGAAGGATTCTTGGGGCTGGGTGAATTTTTATGTAAATCATGTACCTCATTACAAAGGTACATGAGGGTCATCAATTTACATATTTCACCTAGTGTTGACACTTGTCACGATCTGGACAATGAAGGGATGAGCTCCTACAAGCACCTAGGGGCTAAACTAGTGATACGAGAGGTTCCATGTGTGAACAGAGGGATTATTGGGGCTGGAAATTTTTTTATGTCCCTCATTTCCCCTATCTTGAGGGATGAAAGGGACATGAAATTGTGCTAGGCTCTAAGAGCTGACATGTGTCCTCTTATAAATTTGACTAATTGTTGAAGCCTTCCTAGAGGAGGACTTGAAAAAATGATAACTTATTCTCTTGATGGAATGTTTTGGAAAAAATTTACATGATTTTGACTTACAATGGCCTTCTTAATCCAATGGTTTTGGTATCAGCTCTTTATTCCTCCATTTATACCCTAAAACATCATATTTTTGATATGGTCCTTTACTTATGCATGAAAAAAAACAAGTTATAAACCTATTGCGCCAAATTGTCGTGGAAAAAATGATTTCACCGTATTGTAGATATGTGAATTCCATTTCCAAATATAATTTTTGGCTCATAACTCCATCCAGAGCTCCTGGAATCACCTCCCAAAGTTCAACAACTCTTTTGGCCCTATGCTCTGCCTAGGCCTATGAACCCTGGTTTTGATCAAACTACTCCAACTTCTTCAAATCCTTCCCGAATCATCCAAAATCACTTCCATGATGTTTTTGTACCTTTATTCCACATTTTCATCAGATTTAGTTCCTCCATTCTACTCCAGGGGGGTGCATTGGTCTTGGGAAGGCTAGTGGTGGCCCTTCCTGACACTGCCCAAAAATAGTAGTTTTCAAGAACCCCTAAAATCACCTAGGGGGTTGAATTGAATTTCGTAAATCACATAGGGGACTGAGTTAACATCATATTTGAGGTCATGGGACTGACATGGTAGACCTTGGGTGCCTTGAAAGAGCCAAAATTGAAAAATTCAACATAGAATTTATAGTTGTCATGTTAAAAAATTGTCAATTTTCCTGTTGCACATTTGCATGATAACAATTGGATCTATATTAGGGACATGGTATAGAATTAGTGAAATGAAGATGTGATATTAAGGATCCCAGAATCTCAACTTGACAATACAAATACCAGTTCCTTATCCATTGGGCCCTACAGAGTCATGTACAACTTACGAGAGAGAGAGAGAGAGCTAATAAGAAGAACACACATACACACACAAAACGAAAAGGAAACACACAACACGCAAAAATAAGGGAAACACACACAACAGAAATGGAAACACACTTAAAAATCACATATGGTACTAGGTGGGGTACATCCCGTTTTCACTGAAGAACTTTTCATTTCTTAGAATTTACCCCTGAGTGGGAAACACTGAGTGATGTTGTTCTGTGAAGCCATTGACCGGTTCAAGAAAGTATCCTCCTCTCCTTAACTATTTCTGAAATCCATGTGCTTTCATGATTATATTTGTACTTGGAAGGAGTGAGTCTACATGAGCTTCTTAATGCTCAATCCTTCGCTTAGAAATTCCATTTCCTTCATTCTCTTTGAAATCGGTTTCATAGTGTCAATTGCATTCCATGTTTATCCACATAACTAATTCTCCATTTAGTATATCATCGCTTCCTCGAGGTTGATTTGTATTTAAATTTCTTGAATATTCTGAGTTATTTTCTTTCCTAAGTCTATGCTCATTGAAATTTTCTCTATGAGAAACCTTGGATTCCTCCTTTATTTCTACTCCATTATGATGTGCTTGAATATTGAATGGAGGATTAGAAGTAACCTCATACTTTTCCTGTATATCCATGACACGAGTTAAGAGATCAAGAGTTAGCTCAGGGTCTTCCATAATTCCTACCACATCTAGGATTTCTTGCATGGATTTTCCTTGGTTATTTCATGCAGTTCATCTTTGTACGCCTTTAAAGAATATTCATTCTGAAGCTCAAGATAACTATATGGAGGGACTACTTCATCGTCTCGGGAATTACTGTGTTCTATCACTCTTTTTTCAAGGGGAACCTTGGCTTCAATGGCCTCAAAAATACTTTCTTCAATTTCTTCATCATGGAAAGAGTCTTCCTTTTCAAATGGGAAAGAAAATATCTCCATTTCATTGTTGTATTCATAAACCATTGGCTCAGAACGGACATCATATTTCTCCTCTTAATTTATTTCAACATGGTCAATCTTCACATTTATTGAGGATTCCAACTCAGATTCATGTTTGTCTTTCAGATTCATGTCTTGCATAAGGATTTCAAGACTAATCTCGGGATATTCTGTTTCTTTAGTGGTTTTTAGGAGATCTTGCAAAAATTCTTCTTTCAGGCCTTTCATCGGATCATCACAAGCTAGTCTTATCCCTCCATGGATGGCATGTTTGAGATCATCTTCATATCCAAATGGGAATGAGAACATATCCTCTTTATGGATAAGCATACAAGCTGGTTTCTTCATTTGTAAATAATCAAGAACCATTTATTCTTCTTCATGTCTCACATAATCTAACAAATCAGGTATATCCCCTTGGAACTCAAATTTCCTCAATGCCTCTTCAAGATCCATACTTCTTTTATAGGGAATTTTTGGTCCTATCAAAATTGGAATATCCTCTTCTTCTTCAGTTTTTATGAAAAGAATCATCCTCCTGCTATCTTGGTAAAAAATGTTAGCTTTAGGATTTCTCGCTTTTTGCATTGTGTACCTCATCTTATTTTATGAAAGAAATTTTTTCATGTCTCCCCTAACCGGGATGGTTGTAGAAGACTAGTTCATCTAGATCTTATCCCCTAACTACTGGCATAAAAATCCTACTTAGAAACATTCCAAATGAATCTGGAATGTCTGCTACCAAAATCATCACTGAAACCTTCTTGTCTGGAAATGTGGTGAGAGCCACATGTGCATCATTGACCTTCCCTACAAGTGGGACATATTTTGACTCCAAGGAGTAAAAAGAGCCACTGGGTGGAGTCATGGTGAGTTTGAGAGCCTTTGAAATGGTTATAGGAATTACATTATTGGAGGCACCAGAATCTATTATGCAGTGGTTTAATAGATATTCCCCAATGAGAAGGGAGACATAGAAAGGTTCAACCTTATCAGTCTTGTATGCACTCAAAGAAAGCATGTTTTGTGATGGAGGTGTAGATGGGTTTGGTGTTATTCCTTTAGAATTGGGAGTTACAACATAGGGTATTAAACTACCACTCCTGATATGTTGAACAAATCTCTCAAATTGTTCAGGGTGAATCCATAAATATTTAGTTTCAATAATCTAAACCTTGGATTTGTTCACATATTATATGAATTCAAAGGGAGAAGAGGTGGACAAGGGGAATGACAGGGATGATTTTGGAGTCGGAATAGATTTGGAAGTAAGGGTATATGTTTAGAGAATAAAGGGTATTTTGAAAGGCACACTAGGAACTTTTGAAGCACTAGATTCTATAGGAGTAGATTTAGATTTAGAATTGGAAGAAAAATTGTAATACTTACTTGGAATAGCGGGTGACCTCGTGTTTGAAATAGGATCAGGTTTCTCTAATGCAGAATCCATGCAAGGTGGGAGTGGATATCCTTGACTAATTATTTTGATTTATGGAGTCGCCACAGGAGGATCTTTGGTCTTCTTTTTCTTTGTAGAAGTGGAGGAAGAGGCTCCTTTCTTATACTGAGAATGAGTAAATAATGCACATAAGAAACTGGGTGCATATTCTTCATCATCTTCATCACCTCTAGAATACTCAAAAAATATGATTTGTGTATCATTCTCAATTTCATTAACTTCTAGGAAATCAACACATTCACTTTCATATTCAATTTCTTCTTCATTTTCCTAAATCTTGTAACTTGTGTTAATGGGTGAGGCCTCCAAGGAAAGCCTTTGGGGTGCTTGTGTAATTTTATTTCTTTTGTTTCTTTGAGAAGATACTAATTCAAAAAATTCCCTCTTCAACGACGCCATCTCATTCACTAATTTTTACAGCAACAGATCTATTCTCTCATCTTCAGAATACTAAGCCTTACCCCTTGAGGGATTCTTGATTTTTCCATAGAGGATGAAATCATCATCAAGTTCAATGGCCATCATTTATGCTTCTGCAATGTTCCTTATGTTGACACCAAAATTGGGTCACACTCCCATTGGTCCCTCATCAAATAATCACCTTGAATACACTCACCTAACCATGTCCCTTACACCCACACTAATGTTAATTAAATTAAATTAATCCATGATCTCATAATATTTATTATTTAAATATTCTAATTAAGATCATTCTCACACCACCACCTCACCTATACATCTCACCTAGTCACCTCACCCTAAATTTATTCTTAGTATGTTGCCATAACTAAACTATAGACCTACCTAAACCCTAAAAATCAAATCCTACATTCCGTCTAACCACATTCCTGTCCATTACAAAATAAGCTTCCATTATAACCCCGTAAAAAAGAAATGAACAAGATCCAAAAAATCAAGTGGATCTTCCCATTTCTGGTAAGACACTAGGAAATATCCTACTCTAATCGAATGCCAGTCACCCTAAACTACCGCCGGTCAACCTAGAACTGTCGTCGGTTTCCATTTATTCCCCAAAACAACCTTATTTTTATGGTTAGCACATTTAGAGAGAAACAAGACGAAACCATAGCTTGCATGCAAGTAAAAACTAATATTCTCACATGCATCCAAATATTCACAGCGAGCATTAGAAGTGATCATAGAGTCATTTTGCATTCACAAGAGCATCCTAGGGAAGCACCATCATCACACCAAATTCCATCCATATGATCAATTTTCCATTTTCCATCTAGCCACCAAGCTCATTTAACAGTAAGTAGTTTTTTTAACCAACATGGTCTAATACTACTATAATAGCTTTTAGTATGCTTTGTTACCTCAGATTATGAGTTGTTGCTACTTCCACTCCCATTCCCCCATCATTTACCTTCATGCAAGTTTGTAACTAGGCATTTTCTATCACCCACACCATTAGATTTCCCATACCCAACTTGTTAAACATCCTTTGAGTACACACTAAGATATTGATAGACCTATGTCATTGCCCTCAAACATTTCCCAATTTACCTTAGATCAAATCCTTACACCAAGATTTCTAATAATTTTCTTGTCAGTTTTCAACTATACTGACGTTGGTTACCCATTACCGTCGATCGGTTTCATCCTAAACCGATCATTGGTTACACTACCTGATCTGACATCAGTTCTTTATGTTTTACCCTCAGACCAAGAACAGAGCCTAACGTCCCCACCAAATACCCAACACAGCCCAAAACCAAACCCTGACCAGTACCAGATACTCTGGTAAAGACCTTTCCCTTCAAATGCAATCATAGATTATCCTGTTGTGAACGAATTTGCTTATTGTAGTTGAATGAGATACCTAAATAATTATAACTACAATAGGATTTCATTTATTGTTAACATTGAATTGTTTTTAAACAGTGGATTGACAACCTTCTAGGGGAGTATCACACTTCCCATAACTAGCAATACGCTAGGTAGTCCACTGTCATATGCTGTTTAATCTCTTTTGGTGGTCTTATTGTTCATTTCAGGTAGTTCCTCCTAGCCAAAAGGAAGCTCTCACGATCAGCTATGAATCAAGAATTCATATGCATGCACAATAACCTTTAACCATAGCTTTAACAGGTATTCCTCCTAACCCTTTTACCCTTATTTATTTTTTGACATTCAAAGAAATGCTCTAAGAATTAGGTGAAACATTTTGGCACACCCGATGGGACCCATTCGGGGTTCCTTGCATTTCTTCATTTCTAGGTGAAAATTTGTATGATTGTTTCCTTTCCGAAAGGTTCTCACATTAAATTTCTCCCTTGGAATCCTCTCTTCTTGCTATTGTCTCAAAGTAATCATGTTTTGCTACTATAAAAAGAACTCTTCTTCTCTCTCATTTGTATTGCATTAGTGAAAGATCATACTCTCTCTTGTTCATATTTTAGTGACATCAAATTTAATATTTTGATTTGGGTTTAAAATCAACTACATTTCATCTTGCTTTACTGCATTATCTCACATTAAATTAGGGTAACCTATATGCTGGAAGTCATGCCCATACTGATGGGTGAAAAATGAATCATAGAAAATAACTTTCTTTCTCTTTCTCTATCTTTGAGTCTTACCAAACATCACAAAATTATAAAAATACACACATTCTTAAACAACATCTCACTCGGATGAAGCTATAGGTGATCACACAATCACGACACTAGTGGGCACCTATCTCATTACTTCTTGTCGAGTCATTATCTCATAGGACGATCCTGCCCCTGCCAGAACATAACCTGATAACTTCTCCTTGTATATATCCTTCTTTGTAGGAATCCTTCCTCACCAAAAACTCTATTCTAAAGTTCATGAGTCAGTATTCTAAATAACATAAGCTCAACAAACATAAAGGAAAGAGCACTCTCAGGATTGTATTTTTCTTATTGTTCCTACTTGACTTGTGTTTTGAGGTGAGAGGACATGTTCTTCATCTTTTTATTTCTCCTTGCACGTTCCTCATCATAGTTGGTGTATTTCCAACTTGTTCTGAGTGTTCCTGGACCCCATTTTCATCAATCTCAAAATTCTGGGTTTGATTCGACACTTGATTTTATATCACATACCACCTTTTTCTTCATCTATGTTTTCAATTTCACAGTAACCGGTGTCAGTCCAATGACCTGTCGTTGGCTACCCTCTGACCATCACCCGGTTTTACCCAATCGGAATCAGTTTACTGTTCTTTTGGTTAACCTACCCAAAAGGACACCTTGTCTCATATTCTTTATTGTTCAGATTCTCTGTAACTCTCATTATCCTCTTTTTCCTGATAAAATCCATCTACAACTTATCTACCAGGAAGATTATTAGCCTTTTGTCTTCTGTTTGGTAGACTGTTCTTTTTCCACAGTAGACCGAACCATGGTTACCTGTGACCGACGTCGGTTTACCCTAACTGGCATCAGTTAGCATATGGAATTTTCTAGCTGACATTTTACCCAATCCACCTACCACTACCTATTTTTCCTATTTCTATTGTATTTCTATGTCATTTATAGAAAGAAATCCTACCAAATCAGTACTTGTTCACATGGTGTTGACTCATAGCCAAGAAAGCACCCTCATATTCCATGCTAGTTGTCAACCACTCCCACCTAGTCCTTCACCACCTTCCATTCTATCACCCTTGGATCCTACCCAACCTAGTGCCATTGCCACAGGCGATGAGGAGTTCACACGACTCCTTGATAAGAACCTTGCTACCTTACAGTTCTATCTTTCCTACTCATCAACTCGAGATGCCTCAAGTCAGTTGATATACGGCATGCCTGTATCTATCCCCCTGACACTCATTCCTACTTCTGCATCACCCCCTTCTAGCTCCACACTACCTGCACCTGTCTTTCCCCCATTCATTTCGTAGCTAGTCGCTATACCTGCTATGACCTCTGCATTTGCCACATCTATTGCACCCGCAACATCCACTATACCTTTTTCAACTACCTAGAACATAACTTCATCCACGCCTATTGTCTCACACATACCCATAACAACACAACCACCCCTGGTATCGATGAATCCTACCCCATTTCAAAACATTGTCCTTTCTATTCCATAGTCTTTAGCCCCCATCGCTACTAGAGTCACCTCGACCCTTCCACCTCCATATACGTACTATCAGTAACCTCTCTGTTTCATCTATCATTTATTCTATGTATGTACCCCCTATCTCACTCCCTCATTCTCAACCTACCTATGTGGCATTGCCATATACTCGAATACCACCTCCATCATATGTCCAACATCAACCCTCTTATGCTACAGGAGGTACCCATCTGTCACCACTACCGACCTACCGATGACCTCATCAAGTTAATGATGGACAAGATGCAGACACTGGAGGCATCAGTTTTCAGCTCCCACAACTCTCTCACATATGATGAAATTTGTAATGAGCCCATACACCCATCCATTCCTATTCATCCATATCCCATACATTGGGAGATTCCCAAATTTAACCACTTCAACAACAAAGAGGACCCTCAAAATAATTTGTGGTCTTTCAAACATGGGTGTTATTTGATCGCCCATGATGACACTTTGCTTTTGAGGACCTTTCCCATGTCTCTAACCAGGCCCGTGTTAGACTGGTATAGTGGATTACCTAGACATTCCATCTACTCATTTAATCAGGTAGCCCAAGCCTTCTTAGATCACTTCTCCATTAATGTTGTTAAGAAGATCACCATGACTGACCTCTACTCTACGCGTCAATATGACGACGAGTCTATCACAGATTTTATCGCTCGTTGGTGTAGCCTGATCAATCAACTCACATTATAATTACCACAAACCAAACTCATAGATATATTTACGTGGGCATGTGCTAGACATATTTCTCCAACCTTGCAAGTGTATACTTTCCAAACCTTCAATGAGGCATTCACCATGGCACAAAATCTAGATATTTGGGCCATCAAAGAAAATAAAATCCAGCTATGAAATAATAACACGTATTTAAGTCAAATGATGCATCTTCTTCTTTGAAACCACAGAATAATTTTTCAAAAGCTAAGGGAACCACTAATGCAGTGGTACTCATGGCTGGCCCAGCTCATCCATCAAATCAGGCTAAGCCCTCATCTAATCTTTCCCCTGTCCAAAATTTTCAATTCAGAAGAGAACAATGGAAATACACCCCAATTGGGGAGCCTTATTCTTTTGTTTTATAAAATATCATTAATGTTGGGGCCATCACCCTTCCTCCCATAAAACCACACACTGGTTTTGATCCTACTCGCCCCACACCTGCGTGGTACAAATAGCACAAATTCTGCAACTATCATCGGGTAAAAGGTCATAATGACGGAAATTACATCACTTTCAAGAACATTTTCTAGGAAATGTTCGAGAACAGCGAGTTAGTCTTGGATAATCTGAATGCGCATGCCAAGCAAAACCTACACATTTTCAAGAAACCATATCCTAATCATGCCCCTTCTTCTAAAAAAACTAGAGAGACCTCAACTAATGATAGCAATACCCGCAAGGTCCATGCTCTTTTTAGTGACACACCAGTTGCTTCCCAATTACATCATATTCCTTCCATAGCGGAAATCCTATCCTGAAGTCCTCCACCTACACATGAACCCACTTCACCTATTCCTCCACCCACAGAGGAACACCCTTCATCTCCTCCCTCACATGTGAAGGAGCCTTCTATTAACATCGAGATCACTTCGCCTTTTTATTCTCCTAGAGATCCGTCACCAGTAGTACCTCTCCAACCCATGGGAGACGCTTGTTCATATCCTCCACCCATAGAGGAGCACCCATCATCTCCTCCACCCATCAAAGATCCAATAGAAATGTCGTTACCTCTAGGTGACCATTCTCCATCAGCCACCAAATATTCTGTTGACTTACTTTCAACTCTCTTACCCACAGAGGCTAAAGCTAGTGATTAACTTGTTTCTAAAACACATTTTATGGGAATTGCCATTAGATCCACATCAACCTCACCAAAAAAAATTCCATTCTCATGCTTAGCTGATCACCTAGATTATTTCAATAAAGCCTTACTTTGGGGATGTCTTCTACTTCATGTCTCAACACAAATTCAGATGTCACTTGCTGACACCTCCACTATCTATCCAAAAGTGTTTTGGCCGAACAAACCAAACACAACCACAACTATCAAAAATTCTCCCACGATACCACTCATGGCTCAACTCACACCTCTACTCATAACCCAACATGTATTTACATCCAAACCCACACCTACATCATCTTCCTTGCCTAAACCTATTACTACTTTAGGGTTCTTCCCAACGGCTATCCTTACTCATCCACCCATCAAATTAGATTTAGCTACGTCCTCTAAAACTAACACCAAACTTAACCCAGCCCCTAAATAGAAGAACCAATCTCCTAGACCTAATACCCCAAACTTTCTAACCACACCCTTATTTCCTTCACATCTTTCGTCCATCCTAGGACCTCACCCCTCGACCTTGGCTAAGAAACCCCTATCCACTGGTAAACCAAAAATGCAGCAACCCATTTCCCCGTCGTAAACCTCTAATATACCCAAGTGCCCGACACAACTTCTGCCCACACCTGTAACATTTTTACCACCCATACCTCCAATACCGTCAATAATTTCCTCACTACCCATGAAACTTCCTTCCCTTTCCCTCACACCCCCTACCTGACCTACGCCATCTACCTCCACAACACCTCAGTTATCCCCATGGGTAACCAACCCTCTTCCACTTTCTGCTTTTCCCTCTACATCTCATGCACCCACATCACCTTTACCCAATAAGGTGCAACCTAAAGGAAAAAATATGTTACCCTTTAATGAGGTAGTTAAACCAACCAAACACTCTATTTTCGGTTCATTTACCATGCCCTTAACCAAGTAGACACGATCAACACATAAGATCACACCACACACCATGTTAGTAGTCCAACCTGCTCCCCTTCTTTCAAAGAATCTTCCCATATAGTCATCCGCACCCGCACCCAAACCCACATTCACCTCCCATTGTAATCCACTAGCGGGATCCTATGCCAAAATCTTAACCAATCTCCTTGAAACTTTGGGCATCACATTACCACCTCTTAGACCTTACGACCCTCTTAAACCTAAACCAAAAGGGTTTGAAGAAACCAAAATTTGTGCCTACCATCATGTGTCAGGACACGATGTAGAGGACTGTAAGGCTTTGAAATATGCTATTGTCCAGTTGTGTCCTCCAGAAAATTTTTTTGATGATGATGAATTTCTCGATGAGGACTCCATTTTCGCCAGCACCAATTTCTATAGTTCTTCCCTCAGCGACCAAAATATCCACCCCCACAACTCTTAGAGCCATCCCCAAGATTTAAAATTAACATGGTTCGTATCTAAGAACTCTCCAAACCTCCACCCAAATGTCGGTATGCCAAACTCATTTCAAAAGGTTCCTTCCCACCACTTGGATTCTTCCCTTCCTTTCGTTACACCTTTCACGGATCACCTACTTCATCTACCTCCCCACCTCAAATCCACATGAACCACATTGCTACCCAAGATCAGAAGGAAAAAGGCAAGGGAAAGAAAATCGACCCACCAACCAACCCTATACCCAACATACCATTTACACCCACACCTAAACTCACTATCTGCGGCCCCATACATTCCATTTCTAATGGGGTTTAGACATCGCGCGATGCTCAAACAATTACACCAATCCTCCCTCAAAATGTCCCTATATGACCTCACCCAAACCTTTAAATCCCATCGTCAAGCTCTCATGGAGCTTATTCAGTCTATTGCGGTTTTACCAAATTACCCTACACCTGCAGCCTCCATTATTACACCTCATCATGTAGCCCCTCTCACTAAATCACCACCTTCTTCTACACCTCCACCTACTCACCAAGTAGCCACCCTCATCTTCTCAGATGAAGAGATCGCACCACACAAAACTGATGACCATGATCCATCTATGTCCATATTGATAATATACATGTACGACGTGTTATGATCGATGGGGGTGCTAGCATTAACATAATCTCCTCCCATGCATTCGACCAAATGCGCATACCTGAAAATTACATGCATAAACATCCCATCATGTTACGTTCATTTAATGACGCTATCACTTCTACACTTAGCACCTTCATCCTCCATGTTCGTGTGGGCCCCCATACTGTTCTAGAGTTATTTTATATCTTGGAGGGGGAGTTTCACTATAACCTATTTCTTGGTAGACCATGGATTTGTGTCATGGGTTGTGTTCCTTCCACTTTACATCATTGTGTGAATTTTGAGCATGAAGGACACACCTATACCATTTTGGTTGACCCATCACCTTTTAAAATAGGCAACATGATTTACCGACCCAACGACATGCTTTTACCCATTAAGGCATCTACCTCCATGACCACTTCCTCTTCACCCACACCTTCACTCACTAGTGCCATTGCTACCTCAACTGCACCTAAATCCTCCATTCCTATAACTGTCATGACCTCCACAACCGACCCAACAGCCTCCCAATAAGCTGGCTCCTTCTTTGATCCAATCTCTAACACGACGTCTATTCCAGCTACCCACATATCGACCACCGATCCCTTGGAAGGCATTATTCAATGCCTCACTCTAGGGGAGTGTCACCTATACAATGTCAACACATTCCTTAGTCCACAAGAGTATGGAAGCCTTCACCAACACCCTCACTATGATCACCTCATAGGAGAGTGTCTCCTTTATGATCTTCCCCACCTTCACACCAATCTCACATATGGGGGACTTGATACTTCCACTTATACACTTGAACCACCATCACAAACCCACCGCTTTTCTACCGACCTCCAATCACTCACCAATCATTGCTTCGCCCACACCTTCCTGCACTGATGTGCATGGGAAGGTTTTGGTTTTGGATTTTACAAGCAATGTTGTCACACTATTATTCCATGTACTACCCGCAAACATAACGACCGTAGTGGTATTGGCTTTGCTGAACTACCTACCAAGAAGGCCCGTATTGAACTCATTAAGGATATATACCCTTCTTTGCCATCTTCACCCACTCCAAATTCTTCACCACCTTCATCGATAGAGTCGATGGATCTAAAATCCATTCCTCCTAACTTTTTTTTTCATCAATACCATTTCCTTGTGGCCTATGACTTATCAACGTGAGGGCGAGGCCCCCTCTTCTATTCCCTTCCTGTATCCTGAAATGATTGATGACGATACACCTTCTATTAATGTCATTCAATGTTAGGATGATGAATCCATACTCACCTATCTTGGTGCAGAAGACTCTTACATTCGTTAGTCATTATCATCTGAGACGCAAACTATGTTGAATGAATCGACTATTGAAATCAACATCGATACTTAGGATGACCCACACTCTTTAAAGATTGGCCAATCTTTAGATACTGCTGAACAGAAAGCCATCAATTCCTTTTTGAAAAATAATAACCATGCTTTTTTTGGTCTTACACTGACATGCCTGATATTGTCCTTGATTAAAGAAGAAATTCAACACCTTCTTTATGTTTCCTTCATCTTACCCATTGATTATCCTCGATGGATTTCTAACATTTTCCCTATCACTAAGGCGACAAGGGGACTTCACATTTACACAGATTTTCATGACCTCAACCTAGCTTACCCCAAAGATGACTTTCCTCTACCTGGTATTAACCAACTGGTTTACCTTATTGTTGGTCACGAGATGATATCACTCATGGATGGGTTCTCAGGTTATGAGAAAATCTTGCTTGCCCTATAGGATCAACACAAAACCGCATTCATCACCCCTTAGGGAACCTTTTGCTATAGAGTCATGTCTTTTGGCCTTAAAATGCTAGTGCCACATATCAGCGGGCTATGACTTACATCTTTCATGACATCATGCACTTTATATTGGAAGATTACATAGACAATCTCCTTGCCAAATCTAAACGCCTCTCTGATCACCTCGCCATCCTAAAAACCATATTTGACTACCTCATTAATTATTGTGTTCACCTTCAGCCCAAGAAGTTTGTATTCATGGTTCTCTTAGGAAATCTCCTTGGATTTATCATTTCCTTACGTGGTATAGAGGTTACCCTATTAAAGTCAAGGCCATTCTTGAAATGCCTCCACCCACTAATATATGGCAGCTCCGTAGCCTACAAGGTAAGTTGCAGTCTATTCGTCATTTCATTTTGCAACTTTCTAATCGATGTCAACTATTTCATCATCTTCTCAAAAAGGATGTCTCCTTCAAATGAGATGATGACTACCATAAAGATTTTGAGGCCTTAAAACAATACCTTCTCCAACCAGTCGTAATCATTCCACCTAAATATGATCAACCCTTCTACCTATACATCTCTGCTACTGATCACTCCTTAGGGGCCATGCTCGCTCATCGTGATGAACAACATAGGAAGCAGGTGGTTTATTACATAAGTCATACTCTTCCGGAATAAAAAATCCGATACACCCATGCAGAAATTTTTTTCTTAGCCTTAGTTTTTGTTGCCACCAAACTTCTCAATTACCTACTCAACCACAAAACCTATGTCATGACCAACACTGACCCCTTACACTTCATGTATGAAAAACCTTACCAAAATCAACGGGCTGCACGTTGGCTTATGCTTTTGGCTGACCTTTACCTCAAATTCATCCATCAAAATTCCATCAAGGGCAAAGCTATCACTGACCAATTGGCCGACGCACCTATTTCCGAGGATCAACCCTCTAACTTTGACTTTCCAAATGAGTCTATTGTTACCCTTTCCCTGGACGAAGCCGCTTACCAAATGGCACTCTTCTTTGATGGTTCCAAGTGTCAACGTGGGGGTGGGGGTGGTGTTATCCTCATTCCTCTTGATGGTGAACCCATGCCTTCGTCTTTCAAACTTGATTTTGATTGTAAAAAAAATATTGCTGAATACGAAGCACTCATATTAGGTCTCCAGGTTTTTTATGCCTTAGATGTTAAGTCAATCATCATCTTTAATGATTCTTAATTGGTCATAAACCAAGTCAATGGTATATATCAGTGTCGTAATGAGATACTTCAAAAGTATAAGCATCATGTGGACATAATTTTGACCACCTTTGACTGTTATGCCCTTTAAACCATCCCAAGGTCTACCAAAAAATTTGTAGGTACCATGGCTTGTTTGGCTTCTCAGATACCCGCTTCACCTGCCGACTCTAAAATATTTGTCACCATACAAAGAATCCAATCACCCTCTTATTTACCTCGTGAAGTTTACTCTATCGGAACCATTGCTCCTGACCCGAGTGACCTTTGGTATAAACAATACTCAGATTATCTTTCCCTCTCCATCTTACCTCCCGACCTTACTCATAATGGACAATGCACCTTTCTTAAAATGGGCTCTCGGTACATCATCATGGGTGGCCTCCTCTATAAGTGTGGTTTTGACAGTATTCTCTTACGATGCCTTACGAGTTCTAAAATTCCCTAGACCATTAAGGAGGTTCATGATGGCATATGTGGAGGTCACTTCAGTGGTCTCATAGTTGCTAAGCATATTATTCTCCTAAGCTATTATCGGCTGACCCTTAACCATGATTGTTGCAACTACGTCAAGTGTTGTTTAAAATTTCAACAACATATCAACCTTCATCATACACCCAGTCATGCATTACATGTCTCCCATGACCTTTGGCCCTTCTCTCAATGGGGTTTATATCTTTTCAGAGAGATCAATCCCCATTCTTCCTAGAGACATCAATGGATAATCACCGCTACCGAATATTACACCAAATGGGTTGAAGTCATACCTCTCATCTCCATGAAAGATGAGAAAATATTTGAATTCATAAATCATCACATTATCTGTTGCTTTGGCATTCCACATCACCTCATCATTGATAATGAAAAACAATTCAAAAATAAAACCTTGTGACAACTTTGTGATGCCTTCAGAATTCAACTAAGTTTCTCATCACCTTATTACCCACAAACCAACGGCCAAGACAAATCCAATAATAAAACCCTGAACAAAATTCTCATGAAAGTGGTTAATGATACTGGGAAGGACTGGCATATGCAAATTCCTTTCACCCTGTGGGCATACCATACTAGTATTCACACTTCCACTGCTACCACTCCTTTTTCTCTAGTCTATGGTACAAAGGTTGTTCTACCTCTCGAAGTCCAAATTCCATCTCTTCGTATTTCTCTCCATGACATGCTCAATGATGATGACTTTTGTTAGGACCGTTTAGCACAACTTGAGTTATTAGACAAAATCAATCTTCATGCTCTTGACCATCTCCAAAACCAAAAATTTATCAAACGTGCCTATGACAAACGTGTTTATGAACGAACCTTCTAAGTTGGTGATCTCGTCCTAAAGGAAAAATCAACATGTAAATCAAAGCAGAAAAAATTAAATGGGGAAAATTTTCTCCTAATTGGCTTGGACCATACATCATGAGTCAATCCTATGGATCAGGTGCTTACCATTTATCTTCACTCGATGGTAAAACCAAACTTGAACCCCTTAATACATTTCATCTTCGACCATTCTACTATCGACTTTAAGTCCTACCTCATCTTCTGCCTCTTTTCATGCTCGTCCCTTGAGTGCCATTCACTTCCCTCCTTTCATTGTAACATCCCCAACTATTAAACAAGAATCATGTGTGTACCCATCACTCTTTTACTCTCTTAAATATGTGTACCATGTCTCTGCACATGGCATGATTCTCATGGATACTTTTCATCTACTTTCAGATGAGACCCCATGGTCATTTCACCTTACTTTCTGAATAAGAATCCGATTCTTCACCTTAGTCTTGTCCAGGACTTAAAATCCCTCACATGGGATCCAACTCCTTGAGTCAAACTTCTAATAGAAAGATGACTCCCTCAAAAAAGACATCTTTCTCTCTACATCATTACTATAAATAGACTTCTCCCTCGAAGGACAACTATGTAAAGCCTACTTCAAAAAAAAAACCAAAACTTCCCACATCGATCAGCTTTGCAAAGACCTAAAGGAGTTAATTTCCTCATCCCATATATACTTCCCACATCGATCAGCCTATCTCAAATACAAGTCAATCAGAAAAAAATTTCATCATGGACTTGCTCATTGTGATCTTGGATCTCTTGCCAACAAGCATGCTACCTTCATATCATATAACCCAACCATTTTTCACCTTCTCACCCTTTGCACCTTCATTTCCTACCGCCTCAAGGGACCTATTGAAACTGTAACATTTGGTGATCATGTGACTATTCTTCACCTTTAGAATAATCAATCATGTAATGTCTTTAAGGTCTTATGTTCACTAGCCTATCTAAGTTATGATTCACCCATTATGATCCTCACTAATTAGGTGGCTCTCTTGCCTCCTCTTATCTTTTTTTTCTTCTTCATTACATATTGATTATCCTATATAGGACTAGACCCTCAATGATTATCTCTGGGAAATTTTCCTCTTTCACCACAATCAACTTAAAATCACCCATACCAATTTTCCCACAATTTAACCATCCCTAAAAGACCTCCACTCAACCATGCCTATAACCTACCAAACCCATTCTCATACCTCCTCACATTTTTCCCTAGCTTATGGGAGAACTACATCGGCCTGAGGTCCCTATTCTCCAAGACTATGTAAGTAGCTTACTGAGGGCATGGGGTCCTTGGTGTAACGCCTGCTAAAAATTCCCACACGAGACCCAAGAACAACCTAGGTTTAGTTGGAAAAAATTATGGAATAATTTTATTTTTGGAAAGCGTGTGCCCTCATACAGGCTTCGAGACTACAATTGTCACCAAAATTTCCGAAGGTCAATTATATTTAATAATAAATTTTTCCCCTTATAAACAAATTATTAAACCCGCATTAAAATTAATGGGTATAATTAGTCCAAACATGATTAAATTCTTTCTAGGTGTTTAAATTAGTAAACAATTAAATCCTTACTATAGTTAAGCATTCCATAAATAAATTTAGAGGGTTAAAGGGGCCAAAATAATTAAATACCAAGGTTATTTAATTTCTTAAAAGATCTAATTAATTAACAAGGTCCCAATTTACATAAGTTAGAATAAACATTCCCTTTCCCCGTAAAGTGGCCCCCCTTATAAAGTCAACTCGTGTGTTTTAAAAAAATAAATAGAAAAGGGTAATCACCCACTCTCCACCTAATTTTGTAGGGATGAATCTCATCCCTTGGATGGATTCAACTTAGGCCCTTGATGAGGGAAAAATACAACCAAACCCTAAAGCATCCTTATGAAAGCTTCTTCCTCATTTCATTTGGTTCATTATTTTCCTTTTGTTTTTGTAGGTTGCTTGGAGGAGGAAGAGAAGCCATTAGAGGCCATCTCAAGCTTTTGGAGAAGCCTACTTGTTCCATTTATTTTCTTAATTTGCTTACACCCTCTCCTAGGGTTTCAATAAATTTGTATATTTCATTTAGCATAGCTTTCTTTGATTTTCCCAAACGGGCTTGTAGGTTTTGCCCCATTGTATTTGTAAAGCTATATTTAGTATGCATTTTGATTTTGATAGGGTATATATATAACATATATGTATATATATACATTTATAACCATTTGTATTTACTTTATGTATATAAATATATTTTTTGAAAAAATCTACAATGGATTAAAAACCTGAAATAAAAAAAATACAATATATATATAACCCAATGTACATGCCACGGTAAAAAGTGCGCAAGTTTGAAATCCTGAATTGGCCGAACTATAACATTTGGGAAAGATTAAAATAATAGTTTAAAAAAACTATGGGGTGGGGTAGTCGACCTCACCCCTCACCATTTTATTACAAAGTGTTGTCCACATTTTCCAACATAGTCCCTTTTAAAACATTCGGTCAAACTTGTAACTTAGACCTAGGTTTTTACTTTTACAAACCAAAAATAAAAACTTTGTTAAGGAGTACATATAACTACTTTACCTTTTTTCTTAAAGTTTTTTTTTACTTTTATAAAAATATTTGTTAAGAAATACATATAAGTACGTGGCGTTAAAGTAGTTTATTTACTTATTACATTATAAATATATAGTTTAATATGTTTGTCTTTATATATTTTTTCTTTTTTAAAAAACTGATAATATTAATACTTTAACATTATTAATACTTTAATATTAATAATATTTTAATCTTATTAATATCTTAGTATAAATAGTATTTTAATATCAATATTATTTTAATTTCAATACTAGTATTAGCATAATAACATTTTTATGGTTATTAACGTTAATTAATTTTAACTCTATACTTAAATTTTCTTTGTAAAAATTTGATAGTATTTAGGTAAGAGGCTTTAAAAGAAACCAAGTCAAATTTCACTTATTATGATATCAAGTTACAATGGGTTAGAGTAATTTTACAATATCTTAACAATAAATTTTACACAATCCAAGGAGGCTAAGCTTAAGTTGCAAAGAAGACTTTTTTATTTCTTTCTCTAATAGTGTTGAGAATTTCTATAGTTTTATCAATCAAACAAATAACAATTTACAACTTAGGTTCTTTCCATCCAACTTTAATATGTTTAACTTTCTTACAACAATGCAAGAAAAATCAAGAAGGTAGTCCAACTTTTCAATGCATGCCTTTCAAATGACACAAAGAAATGTAACATCTTTTGATGCAATTTTCCAATGTTACAAAATAAGTTTACAACAATATTTCCAACATTGTGTTATAAAACAAGAACAACACCATTTTGTGGAAAATAAATCAACGTCAATGAAATGAAACATTTTCCCTTTCTTTTAATATACAACTCACATTTGAAAACCAATAACCAAAACAATGTTTTTTTTTCTTCACAGTACTCATACAATGTCTTCCACTTGAAGTGGGAAATAAATACAAGAATGAAGGCTAAAATAACATGCAATTTGTCTTCAAACATAACTCCAAAATCAATTCATCAATCAAGCTCCATCTTCTCAACACCAACAAGATAGTTCCTCCATGATATGCTTGATTCACAACAAAATGGGGGGAGAGGCAACACTCTCCACCCAACCAAAATATCCTATGAGAAGGAGAAGCCATCCTCCTCATTGCCCCCTGAGCCCCAACAACATTACAATGAAAGGTGGATCCAAACATGGCAACAAACAAGCTTCCACAACACTAACCCAAATATTTCACAATCATTCCAAACAAAACCAAACTCAAACTATACACACAAGAAGGAAAACAACAAAATATATAAGGCTTCTAAATGAAAGCTAAAGGAACAAGGACCTATGGGGAGGTCACGTATGCCTCCCAATGGGAAATGAGTGCCCACCTTAAAAATCCTCCAATGGTCATCTCAAAACCCCTACACACTCTTATGCCTCCCTCATTCTATTATGCCTCCCCACAATCTCTTATGCCTCCCCACAATCTCTTATGGCTCCCTCAACAAAATAAACAAGTAAGAAATGCAAGTAATTTCTTTTCCAACGTGGGGCACCCAACCCAAACTCCCTCCAAAGCATGAAATAAACTCTTATGCCTCCCTACATAAAATCTCTCCATAGTCCCCTCCTACACCACACTTAGGCAATCTACTCAAGCACCCAACAAGCATAGAAAAACACTCAAAACAAGCACATATGCATACACAAATAAAATAAATCATTTAAAAAGAGTTTTAAATCCTACCTTTCCATGGTAGAGCTTGATCCAAGAGCTATACACCAAGAAGCGCCAAAAAAATCCACAATCACTTCCAAATTTCTCTAACTCTCAAAAAGCAAGAGCCCAAAATATAAGAAGTAACCTTGATCCATAGGGATCCAGAAAAACACACCACTTCATCAATTCCATCAGCACCAAGAAGGAGTAATAAGAAAAATGAATAAAATAAGATAAACAAAGGTTCTGGAAGGAACAGGCCACCTAGACAGGGTGGCAATCTTGAGGACCACCAATCTGCGTAAGGTGGTGGTCCTAAAAATTTCAAATAGAAAAGAAGAATGGAATGCGAGTGGACATGTTCTTGAAGCACCTAGCCATGTCTCTTCCCTTGCATGCCCTTTCGCATCCTCTAGTACACATGAGGACATGGGAAGGCCTATAAATACATGGAAGGAGAAAGAGAATAGACATTCAAAGACGGATCAGACATTTGAAGATCTAGAGAGATCGAGAAATAGAGTTTAATGAGAGCAGTGAGCAAGATCTTCAATGTTGGAATTGAATTGTAGGAGCAAGGTGTAGAAACAGAGCAAGCAAATAATTAGAGAGAAGGTTTACACTGATGCTTCTTTTCATACTTATTGTAATATGTAATTGTCTATGTTAGACCAATAAAAGTGGGAAGAAAGAGCAGTTTATTTTCCTGAATGGTTTTCCTCCTTGGAGGTTTCCAAAATAAAAAATTTTGGTGTTGAAGTTTGAATTATTTCCTTCTCTACAATTTTCCTTTCTATAGTACTAGATAATAAATCACGAAGCTCTACATTTTCAAGAAAATCTGCCATTTTCCAAAGCTGAAAGTAGAACAACATAGTTGTGTGATTTCATAGAGTTTCCAAAGTAGAAGTTTACGGATCAAACCCCCAATCAAGCAAAAGAACTTGATTAAATAATAATAGGGAGAGAGGAGGGTGAGGTGGCTCCATGTAGGATTCCACATCACTCATCCTCAACTCCACCTCACAATTCAAACTTCAAACTCCAAAGCACAATTAATAAGTGGGTGAAGAAATGACATATTACTTGCACACACAATCCAAGCCCACACCTTCTAAGGAAAAAAATATATTACATGAAAGTAAGTGCAATAAAAACCTACAATTTGTCTTCCAAAACACATAATGGTGTCTAATTTTGACCCCCCCAACCCATAGGTAGGGTTGGCATAGAAATTTAAGAGGTGTGGGACAAGTTTAACTTGTCCCCACAAGCCTTAAAAATTGTCCCTTAAGGCCAAATTCGAATTTCCAAGGAGGAGGTGGAGTGTACAACACTCAAGATCCCCAACCACTCAACTTACAAGACAAAATCCAAGAGAAATATACTATAATAAATGAATTTTTTAGGTCACATCTATAATTAGTTTAGGATAAGATTATATTAGCTTTAATTAAGACACTACAACCCATTAATAATAAAGGGTAAAATACATACCCCAAATTCCAAATAATTAATACAATGAATTACATCACTAAAAATTACATACTAACATCAATTAAATGAAGACTAAATAAAAGACAAAACATAACCCCTTGGTCACAATTTCCCCCTAACCATAATTCAAATATACACAAAAATACATGTTGTCATGGTGACCCTTGTTCAATTCACCTAGAATTTCAATGTGGTTGGTCTCCAATCCCCCCATAATTTGAAGTGATATGTTTTCCTGCAAAAACACATAATACCCTTCTGGCCTCATGGCCATATTAACGACGTTGAAGAAATAAAACACTGACATCTAACTATCAATTTTAAACATCAAAAATGATAACTACTATTTCTAAGACCAAGTAATATAACAATTATTCCCATTTCCAACATTTCAATTCTACTCATAAATCATTTTGCAACTAAGATGAAAGACCAATCGGGTCATCAGATTAAAGCAATACTTTCACTTGTTCAAAATTTCACCAATCCTCCAGTATTAAATAAATCACAAAGATAAATTTGAACATCATAATAAAATTCCATGCGAAAATGATTCAAATATCAACATATATTTATCTAACAACACATCATTTTATTTCATACTAAATGTCTATCAAAAGTTAATCAGTTCGGTTATAATAATGTCTATCCTTCAATTCCCATATCACAATGTGTTAATGTTGTTTTTCTATTAACATTTTTTGGTAATAAAACACAATAGTGTCGATGTGTCTAGTCACAGAGATAAACCAAATACAACAAAAAAATATCAAAGAATAATGCTATCATAGTCAAATTATGACAATGCAACCATTCTAGCCAATTGTTTTATTATTAAAATTCCATCAGGGTCCATAGTACAACATATAGCTAAAATAATAATAATCATAACACAATGGAGTCATGATGCACCGTACACCTCATTAGTATGCTAATCAAAATAAAGCAACAAGGTTTATGATTAAAACAATTTAGAAAAAATAATCATGTTTCATTTAGTGTTGAAGGGAAGTGGGCATTACACTTGGAGGTTAGCTCGGCCACTCTCTACCCTAACCAATTCCTTCTCCCCCTTTCCTAGCCACATTCTACCCTAGTTAGTTTCGTTTTATATCAAAAATTGGAAATTACACCAAACAAACAACAATTGCTTCACATATTTACCATCATCACTCATACATTCATTATGCCTACCATTTCTTTACTGTTATCATGCATTTTACTACAAAACATCTTAACGTGATCCATATCATCATTAATTGCACAAATTAATGAATTACATACCTTAACCAACCTCAACTCAACCATACCTAAAATAACCTAAACTTCATCATACCTAAGTCAACCCGACTCAATCCATACCTATGACCTAACTCAATCCATGCCTATGACTTGACTCTATCCATGCCTAACATGACTCCATCCATGCCTAAATAAAAAACCTGACTCAATCCATACCTATGACCTGACTCGATCCATGCCTATGACCTGGCTCTATCATGCCTACACTACTTAGTTTCCATCACATATACAAATCAAAATAACAAGTTAAACACAACCATGTATCCATCATGCCATAATCAGCATCATCTCTATAAATAAATCATCCAAACATGTGTATCCATATACATGACTCTCAAATAGCTTTAGCACGCAGGCCGGTGTATATAACAAAATCTCAATAACTCTCATGTACATCCTCACTATCTTCGGCACGCATGCCGGTATATATGTCAAAAATATGATATCAAAAATAAACTAATCATATATGGAGCTCAAACATCTCCCCATCTGATATCCAAGCCTATCTCATTTTTCTCCTCCTTCACTCCTCTAGCCCGACGTCTGGCTTACCTCTCTCTGCCTCACCTTAGTCAGGTTCCTGATGATCCTCCCTCTAGAGCTGGCCTCCATACACTAGTGGCATCACCCTAACCTGGCCCCTGGGCTTACTGCCCCCCTGTACTCTCCACACTATATGTGCAGGATCTACTCCTGTCACTTGAGGCTTGTTGTGCTCTGTGCTCGGCATATGATAAGACATATATCCCCATTGCCATCAAGTGATCATGGTAGTATCTCACCTCGCCCATGGCGTCTCTCAATCTAGTTGCAGGTATTTTCTACAGTGGTGTCATCAGCCTCTAACCCTACCCTACTCCTGAATGAATAACGAGACCCTGCCCCTACCCCTGTGGTGTTATCATCGGCCCCGGAGCCTGCACCTGTACCTAGCCCTGAAGGGCCGCTATTTGTGCCTATGTAGCTGCTAGCTAGCCCTACAAACCTGTAACCTATCCCTACATTATGCCCAACTGGCTCTACAAACTTGTCACCTGCACCTTTAGGGTGGCTAGTTGCACCCCATATCCATCTCCATCTCCACCCTCTCCCTCTCCCCCGGTGCGGGTACTGGTCCCGGTACTCCTTGGGCCTGAAATGCGGCCACCTGTTCCTGCAGAGTCGTAACCTATGCCTCAACCCCTATCAGATGTCCATGTATTATGCCCAACTGGGTCACCATGGTAGCCACCTGCTCCTATAGGGTGTCTCTTTGAACCATGATGGTAGCTAAATCTAGCTCCCCCAGCCTCAATGGTACTGCTCGTAGCTATGCATCCCACCACTGTCTATACATGTCTGTCACCCCGTCATCATCTATCTTTCGGTCAACCGGATCCTCCTTCCCAATTGGCACTGTAGGTCATGGAAGAGACATATGCCTCTCCACATCATCTCTCCAATACTATGGGAAGGGTGGGGGGTATATCCTATGGCAATCCAAACTATCGTCTGAGCCGATCTACGGGTATCATCTCATGTTCTCCAGCCCATCACCCCTCTATCCACCTCTAGATCTGTAACCCACCCAAGTTTGCCACCATCTACCTGTATGAAGGGAAACCCACATATGGCCTCCAAATGATGTCCACACTAGAAAACCCCTCCAGTAATCTACTTGTAGTAGGGCTACATCATGTGTAGCTCTCACCACTCGATGCTCTCCCATAACTGACACCCATTGCCTATATCCCACTCGAACAAAACTTGGCTCAAATGCATCAGCCTGGAAAATACCAACTGGGCGCACATACATAATGTGCTCATAGGCCCAACAATGTAATAGGAATTTGTAGCACAAGATGAATTGGCGTAGTCACCCATAAGCCCACAACTCCCTGTATAGTTGTACCAAGAATGGAGGTGCCCATGTAAATTGAGTCCTTCTCTCCACCATGTCATGTAGATCCCCCATCAGTGACCGTGAGAACCTCCCACCCTCTACATCGGGGAGTGAAAATTAGAAGACTACCTCCATTAGAAGCACTACTAGCCTCATCTCCTCAGGGTAGGCTCGGTACATGGCCCCATAGCTCATACTAGCACTGTGGAATCCTAACAATGTCAGCCCTTCTCCAAACACTAGTAACAGTAACTCCTCGGATGTCTCTAAGGAGATCGAGTAAACCTATGTACATGCTATAGGTAGTCACAGGATCCTGTAAACATCCTCTAGAGTGATCGTGATCTCACCCGTCAGCAAATGGAATGTATTGGTCACCGAATCCCATCTATCGATGAGGGAAACCATCAAAATCAGCTCTCAGACTATATTCCGGTAGTGTCTGACCCCAATCAGGCCCACATCTGCAACATGGATCCACTCCTCACATTTTGTGCTCCCTCGTATCTCCATGAATAAGGGTCATACCCTATCCCTCATCTGTATCTGGTCCCTGACCCTGCATACAACCAATCATATTATTAAACCTTGACCACACTTGCATGCAACCTTACTACCCCCTACTATACCGCTTACCCTAACTAAATCAACCTTTCCCTATATCTATGCCCTAAATCAACACTAACTATCCACCTACGCCTCAGACCCTCACCTATTTCCATTTTTCCCCTCTCACCGATCTTCATTATTCACTCACCTACCCATACCCATAACTCTTCCCCCCATCTAACTCTCCCTATCCCTACCTGTTTGTCCGTAACTCATCTATTATAGCCTGCCTCTCTAGACTTCTAACTGAAATTGGTCATCATCCACCAACCATGGTCTAACAATAACCCGTATCGGTCACTACATCTATGACTAATACCGATCCTTACCCACCGACACCAGCTCAGAGCGAATCGACATCGTTCACTTTCATAACAACAAACCCACGACATCCTTCTCTATTTCTACCCACACTTCTTCTTTCTACCCATTTCCCCCACCAATGCCTACCCAATACCTATTCCCACCCCTAATTTACCTAAATCTACCCTCCCTTGTTCTCCTTTTTTTCATTAAATTCCCTGCATTCAAATTTTAATAGTTTCCCCCCAAAAACCAATTTTCCTCCTACCTGATTTCTACCCTCCACCCACTCAAACAAACAACAATAGGAATGGACTCTTACCTCATCACATTTTCGTCTGCATGGTGGCACCTCAGGCCACTGCATAGGTCCACCCAATCCCTCTCCTACCTCTTCCATCACCGATTGCCTGCTGGCTCAATCAAATCAAATCAATCACCCAATCAAATCACCGCCATCGTAGACCCACCTTTTGACCAATGATCACTCGCTCTGCGGCTTGCCATCTCATCTCTCCATTTCATTTGGTCACTTTCCACTTCATTCTCTCTCTCTTGTTGTTTTCTCCTATGTGGAAAATGAAAAATGATTTTAAAAAACATGGCACTTTTTCTTCTTATAACCTTCCCAACTTGACTGGCGATGGTTTCACCTTGACTGACATTGGTCATGTACCCTATCCTACCATGGTCGGGTCATGGCAACCAACATCGGTTAATTATGACCGTTGTCAATTATCTTGCTCAGTCTTATTACTACCCATTACCCCTAATTTGCTGGCCTAAATCCTTTCTACCTTACCCACACCTGACTTAGACATTTCGCTTTACCCTCCTGATCTCATCATTTACCACCTAACCTCTTCATCACTTTGGAACTCATTATTTTACCCATATCTCATCCCTACATGTGCCGTGATCTAGCTAATTAGACCTGGAACATTTCTAGTGACCTGTGACCTCATGTGCTCACTATACCTTACGACACTATTACCCGTGTTGTTTGACCTAATGAGCTTACCTTGCCTCTTGTCATGACCATTTATCCTAACCCAACCTTTGGTGTATTGGAACATACCTAAACGTTCCTGCACCTGACCTGCATTGTGTTTCCTGACCATATCCTGTACCTTGGATACCAGAATCACCTCAACCTTATTTGGATAAACCTATCGACCTTAGACAATGTAGAGTTTGCATGCTCTTCAACCTGGTACCGTATTGCAGTTTATATGTGTGCATGCATTTGACTGTTACTACCTTTGACCCTACCCCATTACCTGGATTCACCAATTGGACCTTTACCCCTTTTACCCCCGTTGTCCACCTTCCTCTTCATCACATTCACCTTTTTTTAAACCACTCACCGATTATGTCTTCTACCTCATCAGTTCCTAGTTTGAGGGGGATCACCTTCACCCATACATGGGGAAACCACGTCTTATTTTTGTCAGCGTCGCTTACCAATACAAGCTACGTAACAAAAAGGGGCAAAATGTAGACACCAAAATTGGGTCACACTCCCCTTGGTCCCTTGTCAAATAATTACCTTGAACACACTCACCTAACCATGGCCGCTTACACCTCACACTAATATTAATTTAAATAATTTAATTTAATTAATCCATGATCTCATAATATTTATTATATAAATATCCTAATTAAGATAATTCTCACACCACCACCTCACCCGAAATCTATTCTTAGTATGTTTCCATAACTAACTAAGACCTAACTAAATCCTAATAATCAAAGCCTACATTCCCTCTAACCATATTCCCACCTGTTAGAAAAGAAGTTTCCATTCTAATCCGCGAGGGGGAATGAACAAGATCCAAGAAATCAAGCAGATCTTCCCATTTTAGTAAACCTAGGAAATCCCGCCCTAACCGACACCGGTCACCCTAAACCGATATCTGTCAACCTTGAACTGTCGTCGGTTATATTTTATTCCCTTAGCTAACCTTATTTTGATGTTGGTAAATTCATAGAGCAAGAAACAATACCAGAGCTGCATGCAAGCAAAACCAACATTCGCACATGCATCTGAACATCCACAGCCAGCATCAGAAGCGACCAAAAAGCCATTTCACATTCACAGAAGCATCCTAGGAAGCACCATCACCACACCAGACTCCATCCATATGATCAACTGCCATTTTCATCCAGTCATCAAGCTCATATACAGTAAGTATACATCCACCCAACTTGGTCTAATACCCTATAATAGCTTTTATTATCTTTGTTATCAGATTAAGCTGTTGCATCTCCATTTCTTCATTTCTTATCAGTTTGTAACTGGGACTTTTCTATTATTTACATCATTAGATTACCCATCCTCACTTGTTGTTCACCTCTGACCACATTTGAGACCTCTGCAACCTTCAAACCTACCCCGCCACCTACATCAAATCCCAATTCAAGCCCTCTAATCATTTTCTTTTGATTTTTCCTTTACGTCGACCATACCGATGCCAGTTACCAATAACTATCATTGGTTTCACTTAACCAACATCGGTCATACCATATCAACATCGGTCTCTATGTTTTACCCTCAGACCAAGAATAGAGCTTAAATTCCCCACCAAATACTCAAAATAGCCCAAAACCAGACCCTGACCAGTACCAATACTCTGACAGAGACCTTGCCCTTTAAATTCAATCATAGCTTAGCCTGTTGTGAACAAATTTGCTTATTGTAATTGAATGAGATACCTAAATCATTTTAACTACATTAGGATTTCATTTATTGTTAATATTGAATTGTTTTAAATAGTGGATTGATATCCTTTTAAGGAGTATCACACTTCCCGAAACTAGCATACACTAGGAAGTCCACTGTCATATGCTATTTAATCTCTTTTGGTAGTCTTGTTATTCATTTCAAGCAGTTCCTCCTAGCCAAAAGGAAGCTCTCACAATCAGTTGTGGATCAAGAAGTCATACACGTGCAACAACCTTTAACCAACTTTAACAAATATTCCTCCTAGCACTTTTACCCTTATCTGTTTCATCACATTCCGAGAAATGCTCTAAGAATCAGGTGAATCACCTTGGTTGAAATCTTCGTAGTAAAAATCCTACCTCGAGTGATTGTACATTTATGAAGAACCTCTTGATGTTGTTTTCAAATAGTGAATCTTCTTCCAGTATCTGGTGGAGAAACCGGTTGAAACTAGCCACAAAGTCTCTTGTAGTTTTGTTCACCTCCTTCTTCATTTGTGCCAATTGAATGAGGAGATCTTTAAAATCCTCAATAGATTTGAATATTTCCTCGAAATTGGTTTTAATATTATTCCAACGAGTTATTGATTTTATGGGTAAGAGATGGATCCATTCAACTAATTTTTCTTGGAGATATTCCAAAAACAATCTTACTGCAATGTCCTCATGTACAACTCCAAGAATTCCGCAAGATGTGGTGAAGGTGGCAATGTGTTCTATAGGATGTAATGTACCATCACCTTTGAAATTTGGAAAGTTCTTGCGGGAACCTATTCACAGATCGTGAAGAGGTGGTTCAAGAGTGAGTGGGCTTGTATTTATTCCCCATGAAACAATGGTTTTAGGTCTTCCTGCTTCGTTTGCCATTGTTGTTTTTGTTTCTGCTTCAACACTTTCTTCTACAATTCTTTTTCAAATTCTTCTTCCTTTGGTAACTCAATGGTCAACAATGGTTGAAAAATGGGAAAATTTGTAGGGGGAGTATCAACATGAGTTTGGATGGGATTTCCAAGTGAACTACTTGAAGACCCAGATGAGGGTGAGGATTGAGAAAAATAGTAGGGGTTATCTCTGATTTGATATTTCTATTTTTGGAAAGCTTCAAAAATATAATAAACAACACCTCTTAACCTACTCAACTTGGTAGATATTCTTTCAGCTAGCTCTTAGAAACTTTTATGATGGAAATATGAAAGGGAACTTGGAATGTGAGAAGTCAAGTGAAGAAATCAGCAGCGTGTCTTTCAGCAATGGATTTTTCGTCAACTCTAATTTTTGATTTTTTTTTTAGATTTTTTTTTTTTGTATTTTGGGTGCAAATACTACTAAATCTGCCTCACGATGGGCACCCAAAACTGTTGGTGAGAAAATATTTCGGGGACAAACTTGTGGGTTTCTTGCCAATGCTGTGGGAATCTAAGTCCCTCTAATTAACCGATGCAGTTGTAGTATATGCATGCGTAAGTAAAAAGGTAGATTTTTCTTGTGACCTTTTAGCTAGGGAACCAACAAGTGCACTCCACTAACCTTGCAGAAAAATCTTACAGATATTTGTAAGGGAATAATTTTATAGGAGAGTGGGAAACAGAGTGAGAAAGTTAGACAAGGGAAAATAATGTTGCAAGTATAAATCAGAGACTTGCATACACTAGTTAGTAATTACATCAGATGCACTAAAATTCAAAATAAAACAAATCTACATAACAACAATAAGACCAAATAGCATTTAATGAGCACAGAGTATCACTAATATCCTTAGTCAAAAGGATACAATTCCTTCTTCTTGTATTGATGCTCAAATAGAAATTGTACATAGGATAAGGATGGAAGACATCTAGAATAGGGAAAAATGGAAGAAATTTTTTCTATATCTTTGTTCTCTTCACAAGGATATCTCTCTCATGAATTAACAAAAAAAATCTCATAAGTCTAAGAATATTTAAAAGACCCTCAAATGAGGAGTTCATTACAATTTATAGAAGAGAAATGACTCTTCATCTTCCCAAAGACTTTTCATATGTCACATTTTGACTTTAGGTTGTTCATATTCCTATCAAATATTAAGTCTCTTTTATAAAAAAAAGGTGACTTAAACTTTACATTATGTTTCTAAAGTCACTTAAAGACATATCAAAAAGTACAAACCCCAATGCAAAATTATAACATTGAAGAGAGAGAACACTGGGAGGGAAGAGAAGATAGAGAGAGAAAAATAAGGGTAGATGTCATTCCTAATGAATTTTTCTGGTCCCTGTTGATGGAAAGCTCCAAATGCAATGAAACTTTGAATCTTCAAACTCCTTGCACCCTAACAAACTCTTTCACATTGGCCCACAGATGTTTTGGATTGAGTGTTAAGAAATGTTGTTAACTGTTTCTACCAATGACCACAAATATCACCCTTTGTATGATATACTTGTGACCCAAACCATGTAATGAGTGTTGAAAGACACTGCTAGGGTCTTTCGAGATGAGTTCTAAAAGATCCATGAGAGATGCCAAAGATGTTTCTTGTGAAAATGTTATAACCTAATGACAAAGATAATGTTAGGAAATATATCTTAGTGCTCCATTTGTATGTATGGGTGAATAATAATTACATGTGTAATTATTATTATAGTAAATTAGTGAAAGTACATTTACTATGTAAATATAAATAGTAAATGTAAAATGTGGTTATTATGTGGTAAGTTAGTAAGTTAGAATAATAAAACAATTAGTATTGTTTTATTATTATATTGGTGAGAGGTTGAAACCATATGGGTGTATGGTTGTACATGAAGACAAATGTTGTTGTAAGGATTGTTATTTTACATCTCCTATATAATGGAGTGTAATGAAATAGTGAATGTATAATAAAAAATATAATATAGAGTTGTTGATTTCAATTATTGTCTGTGTAGCTATTTCATGGATTCTTTGTATTAGATCAGATTAATTTCTACATTTGGTACCGGAGCAGGTTAAATCTGTCTCGAAGAAGATCTTGTAACTTTTGTTTCGCGATCTGGGTTTCTCCAAAATTTTACACGTAGAACTATCTGTTATACAAGAAGCTACAGTATAAATTTTAGAAAAACCCAGTTCTCATTTTGGGAGAAACGTGCAATTTACCATACAGCACATTGATTACTGTTGTTTTTTTGAAGAAATCAGAGAATCAAAGGTAAGTCAAATCTACATTCAATTTTTTTTTGGATATTTAGATTCAATAAAATGGATATACCATTAGATAAATTTAATGGGATGAACTTCCATACATGGAGAGTAAAAATCCAGATGCAGTTAATGAATAAAAATCTATAGAGGATAGTAGATGGAAAATAAAAAAACCTACAGATGTAAGCAAAATTGTAGAATGAGAAACTAGAGATGAACAAATAACAAATGAAATTGACTATAACTATGAATAATTTCTATAATAAGTGAAGTTATTGGAGGAAGGAGGCACAGGAGGTTGGAGGTCATTCAGCGACCTCTCGTCAGTCACCAACGACGGGGTCGTATCAGCTATGGTTATTATTTTTTTTATACAGTGTGTTCTTATTGTTTCTTTGTATTTATGGCAGAGTGTTTGGTTGCAGTGTTCCTATTGTGGTTTGCAGAATAAAGGAACTTTCACATTGAGGGGGGAACATGATCTCAATGTTCCATTTCTAGTTTTCTACATTTCTGGTATTTTCTATATATGTAGCAGATTTCAGTAGAATTTCCTATGTTATTCCCTGCAGTGAGATGTGATGAGGGCTAAGAATAATACTTGGCATATCATGATGTGGTTGTAGGTAAACCACTTGAAAACCTTCATTTTTGGTTTGTGGTACACCACTTGTAAAACCACCATTTTCGGTTGTTGGTAAACCCTATGCAAAACCATCACCCTTTTGGTTTGTGGTACACCACTTGTAAAACCACCATTTTCGGTTGTTTGTAAACCATATGCAAAACCATCACCCTTTTGGTTTGTGGTACACCACTTGTAAAACCCCCCATTTTCGGTTGTTGGTAAACCCTAATGCAAAACCATCACCCTTTTTGGTTTATGGTAAACCAATTGCAAAACCATATTTTTGGTTTATGGTCAACCCTATGAAAAAACCATCCATTAGGTTTATGATCATCCTGTAAAATCATCAGATCATGAGCAAGTGCAAGTATAAGGCAGGTTTTTCCCATGTTCACACTAAGGGGGGAATGTTAGGAAATATATCTTAGTGCTCCATTTGTATGTACGGGTGAATAATAATTACATGTGTAATTATGATTATATAGTAAATTAGTGAAAGTACATTTACTATGTAAATGTAAATAGTAAATGTAAAATGTGGTTAGTTGATGTGGTAAGTTAATAAGTTAGAATAATAAAAAAATTAGTATTGTTTTATTATTATATTGGTGAGAGGTTGAAACCATATGGGTGTATGGTTGTACATGAAGACAAATGTTGTTGTAAGGATTGTTATTTTATATCTCCTATATAATGGAGTGTAATGAAATAGTGAATGTATAATAAAAAAATATAATATAGAGTTGTTGATTTCAATTATTGTCTGTGTAGCTATTTCATGGATTCTTTGTATTAGATCAGATTAATTTCTACATTTGGTACCAGAGTAGGTTAAATATGTCTCGAAGAATATCTTTTAAATTTTGTTTCAAGATCTGGGTTTCTCCAAAATTTTATATGTGCATTGATATTTTATGTAGACAGCTAAAAAAGAAATTTCAGCCAAACCCAGTTCGTCGTTTGGGAGAAAAGTGAAATTTACTATACAGCACATTGATCACTGTTGTTTTTTGAAGAAATCAGAGAATCAAAGGTAATTCAAATCTACATTCAATTTTTTTTTTTATATTTAGATTCAATAAAATGGATATACCATTAGATAAATTTAATGGGATGAAACTTCCATACATGGAGAGTAAAAATCCAGATGCAGTTAATGAATAAAAGTCTATGGAGGATAGTAGATGGAAATAAAAAAACCTATAGATGTAAGCAAAATTGTAGAATGGGAAACTAGAGATGAACAAATAACAGATGAAATTGACTATAACTATGAATAATTTCTATAATAAGTGAATTTCTTGGAGGAAGGAGGCACAGGAGGTTGGAGGTCATTCAGCGACCTCTCGTCAGTCACCAACGACGGGGTCGTATCAGCTATGGTGATTATTTTTTTATACAGTGCGTTCTTGTTATTTCTTTGTATTCTGGCAGAGTGTTTGGTTGCAGTGTTCCTATTGTGGTTTTCAGAATAAAGGAAATTTCACATTGAGGGGGGAACATGATCTCAATGTTCCATTTCTAGTTTTCTACATTTCTGGTATTTTCTATCTATGAGTAGCAGATTTCAGCAAAATTTCCTATGTTATTCCCTGCAGTGAGATGTGATGAGGGCTAAGAATAATACTTGGCATATCATGATGTGGTTGTAGGTAAACCACTTGAAAACCTTCATTTTTGGTTTGTGGTACACCACTTGTAAAACAACCATTTTCGATTGTTTGTAAACCATATGCAAAACCATCACCCTTTTGGTTTGTGGTACACCACTTGTAAACCCCCCATTTTCGGTTGTTGGTAAACCCTATGCAAAACCATCATCCTTTTTGGTTTATGGTAAACCAATTGCAAAACCATCATTTTCGGTTTATGGTCAACCCTATGAAAAACCATCCATTAGGTTTATGATCATCCTGTAAAATCATCAGATCATGAGTAGGTGTAAGTATAAGGCAGGTTTTTCCCATGTTCACACTAAGGGGGGGAATGTTAGGAAATATATCTCAGTACTCCATTTGTATGTATAGGTGAATAATAATTACATGTGTAATTATGATTATGGTAAATTAAGTGAAAGTATATTTACTATGTAAATGTAAATAGTAAATGTAAAATGTGGTTAGTATGTGGTAAGTTAATAAGTTAGAATAATAAAAAAATTAGTGTTGTTTTATTATTATATTGGTGAGAGGTTGAAACCATATGGGTGTATGGTTGTACATGAAGACAAATGTTGTTGTAAGGATTGTTATTTTATATCTCCTATATAATGGAGTGTAATGAAATAGTGAATGTATAATAAAAAATATAATATAGAGTTGTTGATTTCAATTATTGTCTGTGTAGCTATTTCATGGATTCTTTGTATTAGATCAGATTAATTTCTACAGATAATATATTGAGGAGAGAGTCATTGAATCTTAGTGAAGGCAATATTCAGTGGCAATGTCCATTCTATAAAGTTGAGTCTTGTCGTCTCTTGATACTTACTATTTTTAGTAAGTGCCCAGGAGACAACTTACTATTCTTAGTAAGCATGAAAATTTGACTCTTTTAAAACTTGAATGGATGTGGAAATTTGAATTCTTGCTTCTCCCTATGCTCCCCATACCTTCTGGACCAGTTTTCTATTTTTAGCAAGCACTCGTGAGACCACTTACTATTTTTAGTAAGTTTCAATTCTATACCAAGACGACCACTTCGATGATTTTTTCTGGTGATACCTCTTTTTTTTTCACTTCCTCCTTTACAATTTCTTTAATTGGCAACTTACCTGAAATAACAGTCCCCCATATAGAAGACCTGTTATTTTTTAGAAAGTGATATTACAGTGATCTAATCACAATGGAATGAAGTTTTTTGATATGGGTTTTTTTTCGATATCACACCTTTTGAAATTTTAGACTTACTTGACCACCAGTTTGGGAGATTTTAAAATTCAATTTTTTGACCTAGTGAAATCTTTGGACACGACAACCATTAAAAAAGCTTGAAAGTTACAGGTCTGGTTTTACTCTCCAATTGCAACAAAAATCACATTTTTTGTGGGTTTTTGCTTCTTATTCCACTAATGAAATTTCTCTTTGAACCGACTGCCGGTTTGACGGGAAATCATATTTTTGTCTTTGTAGAGCTGGAAGGGAGTTTTTTTCACCATGATTGATTCGTGGTACAACTAGGGTACTTGAAGGTGAGGTTTTAATGGCTTTCGAGAGAGAAGAACACAACAATAAACAATTCTTTGTTTCTTGCTCGGGTTAGCTAGATATGTTCAAATCTTCAAGTTATGGCAATGGAGGTTTCTTAGTGAATTTATTCATTCTTTGATCCTTCAACTCTCTTGATCAATATTTCTTCTGGTACCTATGTATCTTCATGGAGTGGGAGGTTTGGCTTCCATTGCAAATCTGATTTGAAGCAATAATTACTGACTAAGGTGTTTTCTACATCTTTCTTCTGGCAATGGAGAAGCAGTAAGAAGCAATAAGAAGCGGAAAAGGAGATAAAATTTTTGTGTCCCTTAAGCATTAAGGTATGAAAGGGAAAAAATTTCACATCCTTCCTCCATGCGACACTTGACGTATATCCAACGGCTGAGCATTTTGGTCATAGAGCTTGTTAGAAGCACCCGAGGGCTAGAAAATTGTCACATGAGGAAGCAGGCGACGTTCCTTGGTATAGGATTATTTTCATGTCCCCTATGTCCCTTAAGCATTGAGGTACATGAGGGACATCAATTTTCACATCGCGCCTCAACGCGACACTTGGCAAAGATCCGATAGTTGTCCATTTGGCTCCACTATCTCATGGGGGCTAAGAAATTACATTGGAAGGGCTCACATGGATGACCTAAAGGCTTCTTGGGGCTGGGCACATTTTTATGTCCCTCTAAAAAAAGTGACATAATGGTCATCAATTTTCACGGTGCGTTTGGTGTTGACACTTATCACGATCCGAATGGGGAAGGGATGAGCTCCTACAAGCACTTGGGGGTTGAACTGGTGATCCGAGAGGTTCCATGTGTGACTAGAGGGCTTATTGGGGATGGGAACATTTTTATATCCCTCATGTATCTTAGTTTGAGGGATAAAAGGGACATGAAAATGTGCCAAGATCTTGGAGCTGACACATGTCCTCTTGCAAATTTGACTAACTGTTGAAGCCTTCTTAGAGGATGACTTGAAACGATGATAACTTGAACTCCCAATGGAATGTTTTGGAAAAAAATTATATGATTTTGACTGAAAATGGCCTTCATAATCCAATGGTTAAGGTATCAACTTTGTATTCCTCCATTTATGCCCTACAAAATCATATTTTCTATCTAGTCCTTTACCTATTCCTAGAAAAAAATAGTTATAAACCTATTACACCAAAGTGTTGTGAAAAATATTATTTCACCATCTTGTAGAGATCTGAATTCCCTTTCTAATTTTTGTGGCTCCTAAATCTATCCAGATCTCCTAGAATCCCCTCCTGAAGTTCAACAACTCTTTTGGCCCTATGCTTTACCTAGGCATGCGAACCCTGTTTTTGATCAAATTGCTCCAACTTCTCCAAATCCTTCCTGAATCTTCAAAAATCACTTTCCTAATGTTTATATACCTTTAATACACCTCCGCATTAGATTTGGTTCCTCCGTTCCACTCCAAGGGGTGCATCATTCTTAGGAAGGCCAGTGGTAGCCCTTCCCAGCACTGCCCAAAAATAGCAGTTTCCAAGAACTCCTAAAATCACCTAGGGTGGTTAAATTGAATTTCCTAAATCACCTAGGGGAGTGAGTTAACATCGTCTGGGAGGTCATGGGACTGATTGGGTAGACCTGGGGTGCCTTAGAATATAAAAAATTGAAAATTTTGACACATGGATATAGTTTTCATGCTCAAAAAATTTCAATTTTCATGTTGCACATTTTAATGACAACAAGACCAAAAATTGATTTGGTGAAGTTATTTCAAGTCCAAGATCAAATGGTACAAACTGCCTCTTCTAGGCTTGCCAAGTAAGTATAAGAAACAAGAAGGAAATTTTTTTTTCCTCCATATAAAACTTACAATTGAAGTTTTGAATTGTTATTATAGGTCATCTGAGAAGTGTTTCATGCATTGAGTTTCCATGAAAGTGAAGTTTTAAGTGTTTTAAGCCATTCAAACCAAGACTAGTTTTGTGTCCTAAAGACTAGTGTTAGAAGTCCTAGCAATGCATGCTTATTTAAGCCATATATAGTGGAATGGTGTAAGATATTAGTTTTATCAGATACCCAAGGATCATATTCTTCCATAAATGTGACATAGGAGTCCTAAATAAGGGGATAAGTGAGTGAACTAACTCACTTTATGAAGACTATTTTTTGTACATAAAAAATCACTAGTGCCTTAACTAAAACTAGTATCTCATTGTACAAATGAATTTAGTGGTGGTTGTTCCAAGTATAGAAGGTGTACCATAGGTTAGAAACATCTCTGTCAAATCATTAGAATATATTTAACATGCACATATCAGTGAAAAAGCAACATTCTTCATGAATTTGTTTTTGATCCTCAATGACTGTAAGACCCAAGTTGTGATGAAGAGTAGAAATGATATCTTTTGAATTGACCTGAAGCTACCAAATATGTGATGAAGAAAAGGAAATTTTTCCTAATTATAGTGCATGATATGTTCTTAAAGTGTATTTCCTTCTCTGATTTTTCAAATTATGTTAAAGGTCTTAGACCTAATAGACCTTATGACTTCAAATGGTGGCTTGAATGTAAAATGATGAGTTAAAAATAATTTCAAGGAGTTATAAATCAAGGAGGATTTTGTAACGTGATTTCATGGTCACAAAACTTGGTACATGTTTTCATTAGCTACAAGATAAAAATGGTACATTGGAAAGAAGACAAACATGACCGATTCATTACAAATTAGAAGTTGTAGAGGTGATATTGGAATGTTTGCAGTTAAATCATAAGGCTAGGGGGTTTAGAAAGTTTATTTGTTCATCATAGCTTTTAGAATCATATTGACAGGTTGTGTAATATCTAAACTTGTAACTAGCATTGTTTTAGATGTAATTATTGCATATTGACAATTTGTATGATATCATCTACCTCATCCTTATACGATTTGAAGAGTAAAGGAGATGAAGAGGTGGAAGGTGAAAAATAAAGTGGTATAAGAGAAGTTAATCCCCATATATATGAGATCATAAATATGCATGAGTATTTTATGTTGATGGCCATGTTGTTGAAGTGGTATTCAAACATGAAAAACAAGGAGGATCAAGTAGAGTATGAGAAGACTTCATGACTGTAATTTTTTTTTGCAGCATGTATATATGAGAGAGTGGGTGGTTGAGAGGGTGATTCATGGACAGAAACATGAAAATAATGTTTGTATAAGAATCCTTGTATGATAATTTTTTAAAGTTGATTAAGAAGATAAGAAAAGACATGAATCAAAGTGAGAAGGATGGTGAAAAGAGAAGATAGAGGAACTGATTTAGAAATCAAATTTTTTTGTTTTAGAAAACTAAATGAGGGTGATCAAACCTTCTAAGAAGTGTGAGTTTTTTATTAGTAAATAGGGATTTGAAGCCTCTTTGTAAGTTATATCTTACAAAAGTTAAAGTAGGAGTTTGGCTGAATTTTGGGATTTGGAGCTTCCATCCAAGTAGGAGCTTGTTAAAGGTCAAGTGAGTGTTTGTCTAAATTTGGTGGTTGTAGCTGCAAGTTGAGTGGGTGCTCAAAAAATGAAATCTTTGTAATCTTAGAGGAAAATTTTTCCACACTAGTGCATTGATTTCAGTGGGTTTTTTCCCCTTAAAGGGTTTCCCACATTAAACCTTGTGTTCATGAGTACTTGTTTCTCTTTTGCATATATGTGAATTTCATGGTCTTAACATGGTAAAAGATTGAATGTCTTGCTAATTAGTTGTTGAAATATTTTCAAATTTTTGATAAGCATTGATTCACACCTTTCCTCTTAGTTCTTGTGTTTTCCAACAATTAGTATCAAATCCAAACCCTCTTGGAACAAGTTTGACAATATTGGAGGAGATCCTTAAAGCAAAAACATGGGTAGATTATTTGAAGTAGTTCTTATAAGAAAATTTGAGTTTTTTGAGTTCTTGATAGATGGATTGAAAAAGGAAATCAAGTACATGGAAGTTGAACATAGTAAAGCCCTCAAAGAGATGAAATATCTAGTTGAAAACGTGTCAAATATTTGAAGGACAAAGAATATGTTTACCTTAGACATGAATAAGAATTTAGGTCTTAAAAATTTGAAGTAGAAGAGGAAATCAATAGATTGAATATGTACAGAAATTTAGAGAAGATCTCAGAAGTTCTTGATGGAATCCTGGAGAATCAAAAAGTAGTAGGAGATAAGAAAGAACTAGACTTCAAAGGAGAGCCTATGGAGAAGTGTGAGGATGACAAGGCTGGTTCAAGCAAACAATAAACCATGAAGGAGGCCAAGGAGATAATTTCAAGAATATCTAAATCATAGACAACCAAATGCATCCATGTATGAAATAACCTTCAATGGTTATTTCTTTACTTGTAATAATTTTAGACATAAAGCCAAGGATTTTAGGAAGCGGGTCATAGATGAAAATCCATGGAGGGATTAAAAATATAAGAAAGCAAGCAATTTAGTTTTCTTTAATTTTCAATAAGGACACACTGCTAAGTATTCTCTATGAACCATCTAGTCAAATATGGAGAAATAAATACACTAGAGGTGAGAACTCCATTATATGTTATAACCACAACAAGTTTGGAAATTATGCTATAAAATTTCATAATCTCAAGGCTGATAATCATGGTCCAATCTAGAAGTAATAGTTATGTTATATGTTACAATTGCCATGAACTTGGAAATTTTGCAAAGATTTTTCATCTAAATGGACATCCTAGATATGACAGAAAACATCATGCATCCAAAGGGAAAGGAAAAAATAATTTTAAAGTGAAAACTTATTCTAAGAATGATTTCAAGCCAGCCATGTATGATATAACAACTGGAAAGAAGGATTTGAAGCACATATACAAGGCCAAGGAGCCTAATTGTAGGTTTGAAGAAGAAAAGAATGATAAGAAGAAATCCTTTGAAGATGGTATATATGAGAATAAATCAATAATATTCATAGGAGATCCTAGTATTAGAAAATCAACAAAAGGTGTTAATAGAGACAAGAAGGAAGAAGATAGACCCAATACAAGCCATGAAGAATTTTTTTCCCTATCTGTGGTAGATAAAGTGTATGAGATGCACCATGTATGTGTATCATGACTTCAATCATAGGATGAATACATAGGAGATGAAATTATCACATCTAAAATGACATCCAAGAAGATTGAAAAGATCTCAAAGGAAAAAGGAGATAGAATAGATTCATCAAGCTTCTTTGATGACTATATATTGTTTTAGTGGTTATAACAAGCATTGTGTGTATCATTTAGGATTTTAGGAGACATGTATCATTTTTAAGGAAGCTTAGTGCATTCTTGAGATGCATTTCCATCAATAGGAGCTAATCAAACTATTCACATTGTTGTAAATATGTGAACCTTCAAGAGGTATGTTTCTTCTCCCTCTCATAAGGTATTTGAGAAATGTTGATTTGTATAAAGTGTTTGAAGGTCTTATCTAACTGTCCAAGTATATGAAAGAGTGTACGTTAATCCCTAAAGTATGTTTTTAAAGAAAAGTCTCCAAAAGTGTCTTCATGTATTATATATATCTTGTTAAAGTATATTCCCATTTTTCCATCAAGCTTTAGTAAAGTGTGTCATAGTGAGTGTATGATATTCACCTAGTCATCAAGATTAGAGTCATGAAAGGAGATAAATGGGTATGTCAATGTCTTCCACCAAGTATATTTTAGGCTTAAATGTGTTTCTATCCTTAAAATATGTATAAGTAATTATTATGATGGTATAAGGTTGTATTATACATCAAGGAGAAAGCCTTTGGGATCTAACTGTTAGAATGAGAAGCAAGTATCAAGTCTTATGGTAAATAGAGATGCATAAGAATGTAATATTCTCTATAAGGTGTTGAAATGAATGGTTCATCATGAATAATAAATAAATGCACCTAGGGTTTAGTGAACAAGTTAAATTCTTCTCAAGAAAGTGTTTATGACCATCACTCCAACAAAGCTTATAAGTTTCTATGATGATAAAGATACACAATCAAAGATTTTAAGCACAATAAAGAATAATGTAGTTAAGGAAATTTCACCTATAGATCTCCATGAGGTAATTTAGACATTCAAGTTCCATAATTCACTTATATCTGAGCAAGAGATTTCAAACAGTCATGATGTTTGGTTTTGTTATCCATTATCTCACTCCAATCCATGAAGTAGTCAAGCATCTTCTCAAGCTGAGTATATATGAATTTTGATGATAATACCCTTGTCACAATGATCCAAGTCAGTTAGGTGATAAAAGAGTGTCTAGATGTATGAGTTTTAATAGATTATTGTTAATTATTGAGGTCAAACTATCATGCTAAATTTTTATTCTTACACCCATAAGGTTGTCACATTCAGAATCTGGGTCAAGTCATACTTTAAGGCTTGATAGAAAGATTCAAAAGTATTAATAGTCATGTAAAAATGGATTCATTATGAAGTCTATATATATTATTCTTGTTTCATAAAATATTGTGTGTCTTCATAAGTGATGCAAAACACTTGTTTCTCCTCTTCTAGTTCACAATATTTTGGGTAAAAGTGTCATAAAGGCATGAGAAGGATTATTCAAGGATGTAAAATGATTCTTTCTCATCAGCTCAAATTGGTTTCAATTTGATATGAATTTATATTCCAAGTATGTCTAGATTTAAATGAAGAGATGACTCTGTCATGGGGCAGGTAGTGTTATTTCAAGCATGATCTTAAGGTGTCAAGGGTCTGCGGGCTGTACTTATACCACTGATCAAAAAAGAAATAGGTTATGAGAGTCTTAAAAAGGTGTTCATCATGTTGAGGATTTTTTAGGCTCTACCATGATGAAAGGATTCCAGGTTCATCAAATTAAATTCAATCTTGATTGTATGACCAGACCATCAAAACATAGAAATGATACACTCCTATGTTTGCTCGTAACTTACAAAATGCTAGATATGTTCCATATCTCATATGTAAGGTATGTCAAGGTTGGTTACTGATGTAGGAGCATCAAGGACTAGGATGTCATAAGGTAATATGAGACAATTTAAACATGCTTTCCTATGTGTTTGTAAGTTATTTCACTTGAGTAAATGAGTGTCAAATTGAATATGTTCTAAAAAAAGTGAAATTGAGTGTGTGTAAGAAAGAGTCAAAAGGTGGCATTAGTTGTCATAAGCCTAACTAAGGATAATTTAAGGGGTGTCATGATTTGGAAAGGTTGGTAAATTTATGGAGAGAGTTTTGGGATATATTTTCATCCTTTCCTAAGTTATTTTTGGTTGTTGAGATCATATAGGAGCTAGATAGTCAATATAGGGGCTAGACTATAAGAGTACAAGAGGATATGCACAATGATAAATAATGTAATGGAGAAAAATCATGATGTAATAAAGTTGTGAAGATGTTCTGGGAAGGTGGATATGTTGTTACATGTATTTTGATTATGATTTAGCCTATTATGTTTGTATTAAATCAATTATGCTTTGAGAAACATCTCCAGACTAAGACCTTGACAATGAATAGTCCTCCAAAGGAGAGTATCTGAGATATTTGATTGCATGGAAATATTCAGGGAGGTGAATGAATGAACCCTAAATTTTTGTAGCTCTTGAAATGTTGTAAAATGTCTTGTAGCCTTAAATGTTTTCTCTCGGGCCCTAACTATGAATTTTCATAACTTTGATTATATCTGGTCAAACCTCATGAAATTTGGAGGGTGTCTCTATCTAGGACCCTTGTAAAGGTGTGTCAAATTTCACTTTCTAATTTGAACGTGTGAGAAAGTGATATGAATTTTTGTAGGCCAGACTATACATGATCTAGAAAGGGAAGAAAAAGTGTGCATGGGAGACGTAGACAGGGATTCAAGCTACCAAATTTGGTAGGCACCATCTTACCAGAATTTTAGAGGTGGATCTATTATCAGTAGAGTGAGATTATAAAATTATGTATCATTATTATCATCCTAGGGACAAAATAGACCTAATTGCCATGATATATTACAAAGGAAGTATGGTTTCGTACAAAGCAATAGGGTATGAGCTTCAATCCTATTTAAGGACTCCATAATGGGTCTCTGAATCCATCATTTGATACTATGGTTATTTCAGGATATTTTGAGATATAATAGGATTTGTATGTTGAAAGGGCTAAAAGGATATTAAGCCTTAACAAGAGAACTATGTTGAAAACCAAAGGTATTACTGAACTAGTGATCTAAAAACTTTATCCTAAGGTTTTTTAAGTGTTCTAAAGGTGATATAGTGATCCAAGATCTCTTCTTGAAGTATTAGGCATATTAACCCTAGAGACCTGTTTGGTATACCTAGTCAAACAAGAGCATAGTACAAAGAATCAGAGAAGAGAGTGTATGTTGGTAGACTGAAGGGAAAATTTTGATGATATGATGAATGAACAAGGACATAGGAGATATTATTTTCATCTAAGGAATAATTATCTCATTGTTTTCCTTTCTTATGAATACTAGTACTAATATGAGTATGTACAAGGAAGAAATATACATGAAGTCCTTTTGAGCATAGGAATGGTTCTATGGAACCAGAAAAGATGATCCATAGTAGCAAGGGAGGTATGATTCAACATTAGAAAGCCTGGAGATCTTTATGGAGGGTAAGGAAATAAGGAAGGTAAGATTTCAAATAGGAAGAATATAGTGACGTTGAATATGAACCCTTGCACCATTTTGGTATCATAGTTGGTTTCTCTATTATAATAAGATATATTGCAAACATTTATAGTATCCGGAACTAATTGATAATGTCAGTGATTTTTTCAGTATGTAAAAAGTAAAGAAGCCATCATTTTAGGGTATCATGAATTTGATCTAGGAGGGAGTGATGTGGAAGATGGATAACATGATGAATGGGATTAATGATCTAGGAACAAGAATGATAAAAATAGAAGCAATATGTTCAGGTATGGACAAGTTATCTAATAGAGATGATGGTCAAAAGCATGGAGAATCATTGTTACTAAGGAGAGTCCTTCTACAAGCTAAAGCCCAAGAACCAGTCTATAAGAGAAGTCTATTCAGAACTAGATGTAAGACAAGAGGTAAGTGTTGCAATTTCATTATAGATAATGTTAACACAAATAAAATTGTTTTAGATGAAATGTTCAGTAAGTTGGGCTTAAGAAGGTTAGTTCACCCTACACCTTATAGGGTAGCATGGGTGCAGAAAGATAATCAAATATTAGTGAATCAGTAGTGTATGGTTCCATTTCAAATTACTAGTCTACAAGATGAAGTTTTATGTGATGTGATTCCTATGAATGTATGTCATTTACTTTTAGATAGACCATGGTAGTATGATAAAAGGGTAGTTTATAATGGAAGATTAAATAAATATTTTATGATGAAAGATAGAAAAGAGAATATTTTGTAACTTTTGATGGATCAACATGCAGGTGATGAAAACAGGATCATGTTGTTTTTCATTAAGGAGTTTGTTGAAAATACCAAAAATCAGGTCTTAGCAGTCATGAAGGAAGAAGAAAGAGTGAGTGAGCCATTGGGAGAAGGAGAATGCGAGACAAATTTTGTCAAGTAAGACCAGTAGTCAAGATCCATTGAATAGGATCATGAAATGTAGATGAAAGACCAAAAGAGGTTGAGAGATAACATAAGTCCTCAAGGAGAGAGAAGAATGACCAAGAAGGTCACTTGAGCCACCAAAGTGAATGTGAAAAAAACAAGAAATAGTATAGCATTGAAGAAGAGGAAAGGACATGAGAAATAGTCATTAAAGATATTATGAAAGATCATGAAGAACAAGTGTAAGAGAAGACACAAGAGAGTGTCATGAAAGGAATGGAAGAAAACAGGTCATTCGATGACCAAAACAAAAAGAGTGAAGGGAAGCTAGTACTAGTAAGAATAATAAACCAAGAAGATATCATATTTGCAAGGGAAAATAAAGATGAATTCAAAATAAAGAAGGATGATTTTCAAAGAGAGTGTCAATGTCTTGATGCAGACAACATGAGTAAAGAAAAACAAAAGAGAAGGATGAAGAAACAAGGATTACAAACCATCCTATGAGAGGATATAAGTTACAAACAAGTTGAAACATGCATGGAACAACAAAATAAGGCAGTGGAGATCTGATTTTTTAATCTAATTATGTGTTGGCATGTGTGAATGCAGGTTACAGGGATCATTTGTCAAGAATGGTCATGAATGGACCAAGAATAAGTAAATTTAGTGAAAGATAGAATAATGAAATGTTCCTACAGACCTCAAAAGGTCTAAAAATATCTTCTCAAGCAACTAGATCCTACAAGATGCAAAGTAATGGCAATCAAATCATGATGAAGACAAAGAAAGTATTAGACTTGAATTAACCAACATCATGGAGTATATCACAAAACCAGGAAGCAATGAGGAGTCTTGAGGTAACTCTGAAGTTCACATGGTTGATAGAAAATCAAAACACGTTCACAGAGAGGATGGAACTAAATACAAGGTCATGGAATGGAAACCAAATCTTAGCACAAGAAAAAATACTAATGAATAACCCAATCAGATATCTAAACCCAAATGGAGTTATGAATGATATTCATTTTGAGTATATGTTCAACTTTCAAGAATATTGCAAGATTTTGGTCACAGGTAACACCTTAAGAAGGTTACAAAATTATCTAAGAACAATCATAGAGGTGTAGATGGACAAGCATGAATTGGAAACTAGACATTGTAGTGAATCTTTTAGACCAATGTTAGTTGAAAAAGAGCAAAAATGTGGAATAAAGAGTAGTCTGATCAACGTGAAATATAGGAGGACACTCTGTTTTATAGCTATGAATGGCATAAACGTGGAGAAAGGTATTTGTAAAAGGGGCATTAGCAAAGTAAATAGAAAACAGAGTATGAGGATGAATCAGGACAATAAGGAGGTTAAGGAAGTGCAAAAACTAAATCCTCCAACATGAATGAAGAGTATATAACAACTTGGTCATGAAAGGAGCATAGCTGAGAGATTCCAAAAGAAAATAGATATTGACAATCAAATGTCACATAAGAATATCCTTGCTAAGTGTGATTATTTGGAAAAAAAACATTTGATAGTGTTGATCTAGTGAGACAAAGCAAATAGGTTAAGGAATTTGAGAAGATTGAGGTAGTAGTTGACGAACAACAAGTAGTTAAGAAGAAGACACTTGAGGCCATCAGAAAACATGAAGACTATGAAAAAAACTAGGTCTTAGAAACTTATTCAAGAGGCCAAAATACTGAAATAGTGTCCATCTACAGTCAAGAAGAAAAAATGCAATTAAAATCTGGATCCAAAAAATCTAGAGGAACTAATAACAGACAAAACACAAGGAGATTGTATAGGTAAGGATGTTTCATATCATGATGAAATTAGACACAATCGGCTACAATGGATGTCACACTGTTTTGCAGCGGTAGGAATCTGATAAATCTAAAAAGTTGGCTTTTGTTTTGAACCACCATTTGAAACCTAGATAGATAAATTATTATCCGTCTTCGCAAACCTCTAGTGTTTTTACTAGACAATTGCATGGAACCTTTAGTTAAAGGAAAAACACTTAGTTTTGCAAATCCATTTTGTAGGCCTCTGGTCGTAGTTTGACTAGGTAAAACTGGACCAATTAGTATTGATGGCCTTAGAAATCTTGTCGCCGTTTGAAAACAGTTTTCTAGTTTTGAGTCCCATCAACACTGATGAATTCTCCATATATAAGGGAACTTTTAGAAAGTTTCCCATTGCACGTTCTTCCATTGAACATCAATTTTGGACATGGTTTTCTGAGCCCTCGAGCTAACTTTTGATTGTTTGAAACTAGGCCAACTACGACCAATGACCTCAGAAAAATAGCCGTCATTTGTAAATTGTTTGCCAATTCTGAATTCCGTCAATTCCTGTGAATTCTTGGGGTATAGTAGGACACATATAAACTTACTCATGGTGTGTTTACACATCAGAAGACAACATTTGAAAGTGGTTATTTTGCCTCCAAGTCTAAATCAAACATTTTTGCAACTAGTAGGAAAACGTTAAAGGAAAGTTGTAGGACCCTCGTCGGGTTTTCAAACCATCGTGGAAACTTGTTGACACTGTAAATAACTACTTGAAACTCTACAGTGTGACTTGTTGTGTGAAATTGAACTTTTGGCGAAATAGTGTTTCTCTTTCTCACTTCATGGTTATGAAATAAAGAAAAGTGAAATTAAATAATCATGTGTCTCTAACCATCTCCTTTTGGATGCAAATTTTTATTAACATGTAAATGGAAACTAAATACTTTAATTATGCTATATCTAGGTGGATGCCATGTCAGCGATTTATCATTGATTTCATGTTGACATGGTTTTGCAGGATGTATAAGAGATGACGAAAAGGCGTGGTGTAATTCTTTTTTTATTATTGTAATTTATATATTTTATTGGAAAATGTATATATTTTTAATGTAATTGCAATGTAACAGAAAATTTTATATTTGAAATTTGGTAATATGCATGAGATGCTATTTTTAGTAATATCTTAGGAAATGTGCATCTAATCATAAGTTCAATTTGATACATAGTTACGTATGGTAAAAAGGTTTGATATATATATATATATATATATATATATATATATATATATATATATATATATATATATATATATATATATGGTAAATGAATTTGAAGTTAATATCTTGTAGTGAATTTTCAGTGTTCAATAAATGATTAATTTATTTGCGTGTTGTATTCTTACCTTGTAAATGTAATAAAGAGATTTAATCGAAACACTCAACCCTAGTACAAGTTTCGTGCATAACATGTATTCATGTATGATCCTCCTTACCATAGAAGAAATTGAAACCATAGAATGAACTTAAACTTTGCACTCGATGGAACCTCCTAGTTCAGGTAAATAACATCCCTAGTCTAGGTTTACTTTCATAGTCGTTATGTTTAGTGACATTGTCGTGAACCCATATTTTAGGAACAGCATGGTCCAAATTTATCCGGAGTATTTGGTTTCCTTATAGTTTGGTAACCATGTGTGGGGTAAGGAGATTGTCTTCTCTTCAAGTCTGTGGAGTGATGAAGACTACCTTGGGAGTCACCTTAAGATTCCTTGTTCGAAGTAACGACTATGCAATGTAACCTTACCTTTTGTTGTGTAAGTAGAGCTATTACTCCCTTACTATCCTAGTGGAGTACCAAGTCTTACAAATTAGATATATAATATTTGCTTTTCATCGAATGAATTTCCTTACGGGTTGAAATTGTGCATAACCCTTAGAAAATGTTATTGTATTAAAAAAAATTGACTTAAGAGAAGTGTTGAAAAAAAGGGTGGGGGGGCAGGGGGTGTCCTGTTTCCCTTTTTTTACCCTAATGAATGGCCCAAAACAAAACATAGGTAGTTTTCCTATGATATTCATATGATTGATCTCATGGTGGGATTAAATTACACAAGGGAATGTCTTAGTTGTAGCATGCGTAACACTACATTGTATAAGAGAAAATTATTGAGTTGTCTCATGCTAGGTTACACTCCTTGTAGTAGTGAATCCATTAGTGAAAGGTATGTGTTATTTTGTTTACAAATGTGATAAAATGACGCTAATAATGAGACCATGGTGCAATGTAAGATTAAATCACATAAGAGTAAAATGATATGTGAGGTTAGGAATAATGTGACTCTTGGAATCCTTATAACTCAATTAGACATTTTCCTTATGATAAAAAGAATATGAATTTCCTTGGTCAGAGAAAACTTTGAGAAAACAAAAGATATACTTCTTTAAGATGTTAGACTAGTACTTTCGCAACTCTTCATGTTATAAAGTGATGCCAAAAAGAGACCTAAAAAACAATGTCAATGAAATGAGGAACAAAATTATATGTGATAATGGCAGGAACAAATGATCAAGTGAAGCCCTTATGGTTGATTTAAGCTTTGAATTTTTGTTAAGAATGGATACAAATTGTTCTTGGTGGGACTAGGCATTCGAGCCAATATAGATTCCACTAAAATAAAATAAAATAAAATTATGTCATGTAAATGCTTAATTAAAGCAAACTAAATTTGGAACTAAAACAACCATAGTACAAGAACAATTGTGCTTCTTATGTAAGTAAGTTTATAGGAAAGGGAAACTTTAACCTTCACCTTCTTGGAATAGTATTATTTTTCCCTTGGAAACTTATGGTTGATCCCCTTGCATAATGAGGATACAATTAAACATCAACTAAACATATTTTAAGAAACTAACCTTTAGCATAAGAACGAGAGAATTAGGAACCTTGTATGCAATTTGAAATATGGAAAATAATAATTTAAGTTATGAAGATTGTCATAAGGGATAAAGAGAAAACTTAAATGGTCAAACTGTAAGTTGAATGTGGAATGAACTTATGAATATGTAGATGGAAGAAGGAGAAAATTATACTTACATAATAATTTTATTGGAATGTTAATAGTAACAAAGATGTAATCATGGTAATGATGTGTTGTGGGTTTTCCAATCCTTGAGTCCCTTTTCTTGTGGTTGAGTTATTACTAGCATTTGTTCATTGGAGAAAGTGTGGCATCAACATGTATATGGTGTTGTCGTGTGTTTATGTGAGTCGATGACTTATGTAAGTGTCTTTGCATTGTTGAGTTTCTCTTCTTGGAGCCCTTGTGGTGTTGTGTAGTGAGTAATGTAAGTCAAAAAAAATTATCCTGATATTTTTATTATTGTATTTATGTGTGTAAAATGTGGGCATTACAATTTATACTTGTATTGTGTATCAATTCAATCTGTATATAATACAGGAGATCTTCGTTGGATATTTTCTTCTTGTCTAATTTCCTTTCCATTTCATTTTATCAATCTTGAATAGGTTAATATTTAATTCCTGGCTTGACAAGTTTTTCCTCATCATTAGAGAGGTTGGAGTTTTCTATCCTATGAGAAATTGAGTAATAGTTTATTTCACTAGATCTCTCCCTTGCGTGATGGTGTGGATATTGTAATGTGTTTTCCCCTCTATCTTGGTGAGAATTGTTTGTGTCTTTAGTTGTGCAGGATAAAAAAATCATGATGACTATGTGACATCAGACATTTTTCAAGGGGAGCACTCTTTTGGGATGTCGTCTCTATTTGAAATGATCCGCCACTTTCTCCTTTTAGTGTTGTTTCTTGTCTCGTATTCAATCTATATTTTTTATTCGTTAATATAAATTTTGATGCCATGATTATTAACCTATTCTCTTTTATTGTTTATTTTGATTCATACCACAATCCATGTTTTTATAATAAGTCATCTATGATGTAGTTTATCTTTGCGATTTTTTAATTAATGGAGTTAGTGATGCGTCTCCAATAAAAAAGACTACCTTTTTCAAGATAAGTAATGTTACAAACCTAGGTATTAGGTTAATGTAAAGTAAAGAACCAAGAATATATTTTCTATAGAACAATAGGTGTAATGCCCCAAATTAAAATGCTCAAACCAACACATGTTAACAGTTAAATAATGGAATTTTTTTTAGAAATAATCAATGAGAATCGATATTAAGGTTGTCATCCCATTTCAATTCAAAATCACAAAATAATCCATAATACAAAACATCTTGAAAGTCTAGGCACTTTGTGTTGATACAACATATAAAATGATAAATCATGTTAAGATCCATAATATGAAAGGAAATCTAGCTAAACAATGCTCGAGAGGAGTGGGCACTACAATTAGACTTCTTCATTGTTATACTAACTTTTTAAAAGGACTACACCTAAGTGTTTCAGAAAGACCCTATTTTTGTAGATCATAATCATTCATAATGGAATGGAACCCTAGTTTCAACTTTACATATGTAAAGATATGAAGGTGAAACCATTTTGGGTAAGGTTATTTAACCTCCGCACACACTTATGAGTAGATTTCACTCTTTCACAAATCAATAATACTCTCGGAAAGATGATTTATATTTTTTTGTGAAACTTATAATAAAAAATGTATTTCTCATACTAATATTTATATTCAAATGGACATAATTAAACCCTTATCTAAAAGGGTTAAGCCTTAAAGGTGTTGCAATTTTTAGTACCAAAGTAGGTGACGAAGGTCCTGATATAATGGTTACTTTCCATCTCCTCAAGGACTATGCGCTCAAGTTCATACAAAATAGAATTTAAAAAATAAATAAAAAACCGTTGAAGATAAACATAATATTCTTTTAAAGGGCATTAATAGGTATATGGAGCTTGAAATAGGGGAAAAAAAAAATTCCCAAGAGATGATGAAATATGATTCATACGTAAGTTTGTAAAGAAAATGAAAATACAAAGTACTGCAAAGGAGATACCCTAGAAGATTATCCAAGTGATGTTCTCAATTGTTGGTCCCTCGTCAAAGGTGATTTTGTACATTTCTATTTGTGTCTTTGTTTGACATGTTTATGGAATCTTAAGACATTTGTTCCTTCCATCCATCCATCCATCCTTGCGCCTTCCCAATTCATGATTTCTTCCTTTACCTAACTCAAACTCGAGCTACATAATGCTTAAATAAAGTAATGGTTATCCGACATTTTACGTTTATTCACAGCCAATGGTTTACCTCGCTATACACAAATTTTCGAAGGCTACTCACCAACTCTTCCTACAAATTAACGTAGTCCACAATGCATCCCTAATTTAACATATAATATATGAACCCGCAAAATCATGAGCCGGCTAAAAACAAATACTTACTCAGTTTTTCAGATTGCCCAATCCAACAAAGTAAAATTTGGTGAACTACAACATTTTAAAAATAAAAAACGCCTATAACAAAAGAGGGCCGCCCGAATTATCTGCAATAATCGATGAGCTACAATGGAGTTCATATTCCTTGCCAGCATTATGTTTTTCCTCTCAGTCTCAAAATGCAACGCAGGTAAGTTAATAAAATACATTCCAAAATATTCTGTGGGTAAGCTTAATTAGCTTGGATGGTTATACTCATATTTAGCTTATATGTACAGAAGATCATCAGAATCCGCCAGAGATAGTTGGTAAGGCGCTCGCCTGCTTCAATCATGTAATTTCTACGCTCATTACTATTTTCTTCCTAAATTCCTTTTTGGGTATGATGAGTTAAAGATTTGTATGATTAATGTAATTGTATAAAGGTATATACATGCCCGCCTGAACAGCGTTTGTCGCCGACTGGTACAGTGAATGTTCCTTACAAAGAAACGGATGAATACTGCAACGGAGGATGTTTTGAAGGGACGAAGGAGGTGCTCACATGCGTCGACCAGATTCTTTCTAATTTCGTTTTTTACAACAAGGCCACCATTGGCGATATCAGAAGAACAATTGTGGAAGGCTGTAGTAATACTGATAAACGCGGTATGCATATTTTTGCTAACAGATAGTCATCTTCTATTTATTTTTTTGGACTAATTTATTTCTTGAAACTTATTTATTTTCTTCGTGTAATTTTTTTCTTGAATCTTCAATTAACATGGTTCAGGAGACTTCAATGTACTGGAGCGCATCCTGGCTAGTAGTGAGGCTAACAACATTCGGCCCACATATGTTGAGGCAACGGCCATCATATTTGTCATTATGTGGGGAATGTTTTCATCTCTACTCTAGTGAAGGGACTGTGTTAATTTGTGAAGGATTAGAAAGATAACATTCTTTCAACAAATTTAGGAAATGGACCAGATTGAAAGATGAGGTTATAAAACTGGGTTCCTTAAATATATAGATTTTTAATTAATAAGAGGATTTTTATTTTGTAAAAAAAATGTATTTAACAATTTTTCATTTTATTTTATTTATAAATTGTCTTCATGTTAATGTATGCATTAGACCCAATATATTATATTAATTTAACAACTCGAGGAATAAAGAAAATGCAACTGTTTTTATGCATGCAAGAGGAAAGACGGTTATTAGCAATGAATCTGTTCTGAAATAAACTAGCAACATCATCCATAGGTGATTGTGGAAGGCTGATAGGCACATATTAATGGGGAAAAACAACTAATAGAGAATAATCATAAATACTTATTGAAATTGGAAAGCCGATGGGATTGTAATGTAATGGTTTAAATGTAAATATATTACATAAACTAATCTCACAACAATACATTTTGAATCTCGGAAATAATTATTTTCTTTAATTTCCTTCATAAAATTAGAGATTTGTAAGCTATTAATGAAGAATATTCAATCTTGAAGCGTTACGTAATAATTAACATACAAGATATGATTTCATATTATTAGTCTATTGATGAAGTTGGTTGGCTCAGAGAGATCCCACCAATAATCAATGACAAAAAGGTATGTTTGAACATCAATAAATACATAAATTCACACAAACAATGTTGAATGTTGGTTACATTAAAAATCCCTAGTATGGAACTTATATTCACATTCAATCATTCACAATATTATTCACCAATATAAATTAATTTATATTGCAACAAGTTTTTAATATTCAAGCACATACCAATGTTTGAACATCATCTTTTTTTTATAATTTTATACATGTCTATTATTCTGAAATTGCAGATTTTATTTTAAACCTAACAGATATGAAACTCAGACAAACAAGGGTTAAAACATTACTTTTTAAAAATAAAATTGATAGCGACTACATTTTAGGAGGGATATTATAAGAATGTTATTGTCCCACAAGTTATGATATCACTTTTTACCTTTCTACGGAGTTTATGGTTCACAACTATTACTCATTTTTTATTCTACAACCTTTATGTTTATTGGATTCTAAATTTTTAAGTGCAATTAGAAGGTCACATTAAATAAAGAAAAATATTTAAGTTCAAGAAGTTGCGCTGCAAGTGTTCTACAAAATGTCTGCGTAAAATATTGTCTCTTGAACTACAATAATTTCATAATAAACTCCATAGATTTTACATCAAAATTGTGTTTGACTTATATATCTATGTGGGAAATTCCTTGGTTTCAACGTATTCTAAATGTGGCAGCATATATGCTTCTTAACATGTGTTGTGTGAAATTTGGAAACCATATGTTGTCTATAGCAGTATATGAACAAAGTGACCATATTAGTTGGCCCTAAAATTATTTAGCAAATTGAAAAATACACATATTAAAATGTGATTCATTAATCTTAAATAAAGTAATAGAAAGTTGAAGAGTATATATACTTGTCTTGGCATAATAATAAAACCCCTTTATTTTAAATAATCAGAAAAAATCTTTATTACAGATCAGAAAAAATCTTTATTACGGAGAAGAACATTTTGATTACAAAAATGCATGTGAACATACAATCAAATATGAAACAACACCAAAGACGCTCTAGAAATCTACAACAATCTAAATTGAAGAATGTGGTAACTAAGCTCCAGAAGAAAAACTCTCTTTGTCGACATTGTCAAACATGTAGCTGCGGCTCACGAACAACTAATAATTCTTTATAAACCATTACTTCCCATAATACTTTCTACTAGTACATAAACAATATAGAATTAATTATGATTTAAGACCCAGGCCTTTGCGGGTTGGGCCAACGAATTATAAGTCTTTGGATTTTATCATGTCAGCAAGGCGCCCGCTAAATATTCAAAATGGGAATTGCCCAACTGCCGCGTATCTTCCCAGGCTCACCAAGGCCATATCCGCACTTGGTTTATATGTGCCCAGTTTACTCTAATTTGGGTTTTTAGACAACTTCTTTATGTTCTCTACAATCAACAGTGCATGCTTCTACGCACACATTCCTTTCTTCAATTCCTGCACAGTTGCAGAAATCCAATAATAATTAATGGAAGCACATTTAAGTGGAAGCACAATTTAGATTTCATTTCATAAATTGTGAAAGCATAAAATCTCCATTCTGAAAGGGGAAAATATTTGTAATAGACTTACTTTGACATTAATGACATCCCCAGCTGCAAATACTTTGGTTGTTCCTTGGACTCGCAGAGAGGCATCCACCTTTACCTGGGCTTTTCCATCCACAACACCACCAAAAGTGGAATCCATTATCCATGAGGAGCCCAGCTTCTTGCCTATGCATACAAAATGGCAGTCTACATATATGGCCTTCCCACTGGTTGTGGTAAAGCTTGTTCAGGTGTCTGTAAGGCTATTCAGATCAATGCACTCATTTAGGTGCACCTGCACATTATTTTTCTTCAACCAGGCCAGAGCCTTTCTAGATGCCTTCTCTCCCACAAATTCAAGAATTCTGGAGCCCCCATGGAGGAGAATCACCTTTTTCTGGGGAAAGTCCACTGCAATCTCCCTAGCCAGCTCCACTCTTGTTGGGCCTCCACCAATAACCAGAACTGTCTTGGCATCCTTAATCTTCTTATTGTTTGTTTAAAAAAAAATGAAAACCCCGTGAGATTTTGATAGAAATTTTGAAGATGAAAAGCCTCAATCTTTTATAAGAGCCCAAATAATAAAAAATGAGGTAGGATTTGAATCTCACGAACAGAATAAAACTGAAAAAAAGTGATTTTTACTATCAACATAAAACAGAGCAAGAGAATATATGTTGGTTTTACTTGCTTGAAATTGTTTGAGTTTCTCTCCTCTCGTGCGAGGGCTATCATAAGCAATTCCAGTTGCAACTACTAGATAATCGTACATTACGAGTTCCCCCGATGAGTTTACCACGGCATCCTCTGTGGCATTTGTGACATCAAATGTTATAATCTTTGCCTTCTTTAAACACTCGTTGTGCAGAAACATAGTTCTCTCTGCAAAGCTTGGCTCTACCATGCACCTTAACCTCGCCCATGGAATCTCAAAATACTCCTTGTTGTTATATAAATATTAACTAGTTGAGACATAATGCAAAATTGCAAGGTGGGTAAAGACTAAGCATATCAAGAGGAGCGCCATGAAAATTTGAATACCAATGATTTCTGAAACTATCAAAGTGGAAATCAGACAGTATTGTAATTGTGAACAATTTAGAGAGGCAATGAGAATGAGGAGGACACCAACGGACAATAGATGAAGAGACAAGAGGTGAAAGTTGAACAGTCTTGATAACCAATGAAAAATGCCAATAGAACCATTTCCTTCTCCCATACATCACAAAACATGTAATTTTTTAAAATAATTTTAAATAAAGAACGACTACCAAAAAAAATTTAGTTATAAAGAAAGTTGTCTCTGAGAAGCCTATATATCAACAAAAATGAAAGCGTATCTTCCAATAGAACTCAATTCAGTAGTTCAGCCTTGAAATACCATTTATACTCCCTCTCATCTTTCAAAGATATGTTGGAAATTGTAATCTCAACTACCCACATTTACTTTCCAGCCCTAGTTCTGACTTTTATAGATTTTAATAAGTTCATGGTCAATGTTTGTTTATCCAAGTTTAGTGTGCATTTATAGCAATTACGTGTGTAACCAAATCAGTGCATCCTCGCGGAGGATCTATAAATATTTGACGTTTCTTATCATGTAGCGTGTAGTATAAGGAAAGCAACAAAATTCTGCCCATTTTACATTAGAAGCTTTGTCATTTTGTATATATGAATATATACAAGTTTATTTTTGTGTTTATAAATATTCTTGCAAGAATCTATATTAATTTATCAGTTATTACCACCAAATGATATCAGAGCTAGTGTTGCCAGTAGATTATTAGGCTAGTTTTTTTTTTATTGAGATTGGGTTTTCTGCTGGGTCATTTACTTATTTAGAGTTTCCAAAGAAGATGATAAAAATTAGAAAAAGTTTAAATGTGCGGCAACACAAGGAGATAACAAAATACAAAGAAAATGAGATATAATTGAAGATATCTATAAGCAAGTAGCATATCAAATATTTATTGATATAAATCAGAGTATTTGCACATATGTTTGTTGTGTGTCTCTGTAATGTTTCTTTAATGAACAACAATTTGTTCATATCATATTTATAATAAATATTTTGTGGTTGTTTTCTCTTGTTAGAAGTCAGATATGTGTATTTAGTTGTTTTAATGAATTTGAGTGATGCCAAATATTTGCATTATGTGTCCACAACTATTAGTTAGAAAAATATTTAATATTCGGGGCATTATCATGAAAACAAAAAATCATGATTTGTGGGATTTAATAGAAAATAGTTTTTTAAAACTAGTAGATCAAGCAACATATAATTCCCTTTCACAACCAGAGAAATATTTTCTAAAAGAAAATAAAAAGAAGGATGTTGGAGCATTCTTTATCATTCAAGAACTTATGGATCATTTGCTTTTTCCTATGCTTGTAGAATAGCAAGAAGATCTAAGGAATTGTGCCATATTTTATATAAGGCAACTATTATCATGCCATTTTTTATGCTCATTTTGCAAAAAATTATCAGCATGCATTTCTCTATCATGTTTCCTACATTTCTCAAATCCCGCATTCATAGACTTGCTTTATGTTGGCCTTCAATGTATGCCTTTTTCTTGTTTCTCATTGTAATTTATTCCTTGCAACTTGAATTTTACTTGTGTGGAGTTCTAATTTACATATACAAGTTCTAATATGTTGGAATCCTACCTTGCACACTATTTGAGTTCTTTTTGCACTTTACAAAAGCACCTGAGCTACATTCTCTATTAAACTTCCTCTAAGGCATTTTTCTTCCCAAAACACATTTTGGAAGCATGTAATTACTTTTGGAGGTTCCAAATGATGTTTCATGCCCGCTTGTGCTCTTGAATAGTTCCCAAAACCTCTACCAAGGCCACCTCACTACTAGAATTAGGATCATTTATCCACATCGTTATCTACAAAATATTAGTTTTGTGGATGAAATGTGAATTATCAACATAATATATATTTTTTATATAAATATAATGTAGATATTCCACAATTATAAAAGCCAAATTTAAAATTGTGGAATATCCATATTCTTAAAACCTTTTTGTAGATAAATCACATTTTCTAATCATGGTTTAAAGAAAACAAACTATTGAAATTACAATTATGAATAGTGTACAAAACTTAGATATATTATACCATAGTTCAAAATTTCTACTCTATTTAAAGATTTAAACAAAAAAAATCATTACTATATAACATTGAAATTTTTAATTTTCGTTAAATGTAAAAAAATATATACTTTGAACAATTCAAAAATTTATATCTAATTGTTGATAACACTATAAAATGAATATATTGGGAATGAAAAAACTAAAAACATGAGTATCATAAAAATCCACGACACTATATTTTAAACATTTTTATTTTAAATAAACTGATTTGTGAGCATTTACAAAAATTATTAAAATATTATTTATTGATTGTTTTTTATATTAATTATGAAAAATTCATATTAGTGTTTGTTTCAAATATTTTAAGGGGTTTCATATTTTTTTCAAATTTCTATGAAATTGAAAATAAATTTGATGATTATTTACACCACGTAAAATTAACTTGTGGATAAAAAAACTCATTTTAGAGTGGACAACCAATAAATTATAAGATTATATTATAATAAATTATAATATATATACAAATAAAAATTTAAAATTTATTCTTTTTATTGGTAACCTAGAGGGATTGGTGAATACCCAACAACTGTAAACATCAAAAAAAGAATATCTAATATAAGACAAGTTTCACTCATAATTAGATAATATACAATATTATGGATAATTTAGACTTCAAAAATTAGTTGTTTTACAGATTGATATAGATGTAGTATTATAAAAATAATGAAGAATCATAATTTTATTATTTTTTAGAAATAAATCATTTAGTTAAGAATTTCTCCATCATTTATAATATTTAATAAAAAATGATAACTAATATTTATCACATGTAACAAATAAATATTGATAACATATAAATTTACAATACAATTGTTTATACGAATCATAATCTTTTATAAGAATAACAATATAAATAATTCATATAATTAAAAATATGTTTATGTTTTACTAATTATTTACATATGAAGAAAAATATATATTTAATATTCTTCATTTAATCAGTTAATTATATTCTCTTATATAAATAAATCCAGAATAATATTCTATTAGTTTAAATTATTTATAATAATAAATATAGAAATATGATATTCAACAAAATTATATTCTCTTAAATAAATAACTATTAGAAAATTCCACAATCTATTTGAAATTATTTATAAATGAAAACTAACCATAAAAATCTCGGACTTTAGTTTGAGTGTGGTTATTTCTAAATGAAAAAATATTATAAAATATGCATAAGTTAATAAATTATTAAAGCTTGGACGAGTTTGAGTGTGGTTATTTCTAAAAGAAAAAATATTATAAAACATGGATACATTTTTTTAAAGCTTGGACGAGAAGTTATTATATAAAGTTTATTCTTCTTGGTAGTTTACCAAACTTTGATCTTACATTTAAGGCATAAATCATGCCTTTGATTTAGGCATAAATTTATACGCATAAACAGATTTTTTCTAAATTGAAGAATATATTTTGGCTGAAATTATGCACATTATGTTATAAGATTGAAATCAAATTTTATAAACTTCATTTAGCAGAGAGAGTGCGTGGTGAAATCAATGGAAAGGTTTTTGGAAGATAAATTCTGAAGGGTATTTTTTATACAAACTTCATTGCATCATTTTAATTTCTAAAATGTAAAATCTGAAATGTTCATTTCTGCATCATTTTCATAACTCTTGGTTAATTTCTGTATCATTTTCAGTTTCTTTAAAATCTGAAATTTGTTCATTTCTACATCATTTTCAAATATCTCTTGGCTAATTTCTAAAAATGTTTTTATTTTACATTTTTTTTGAAATAAATATTTCTTGCTTGTGCAGGTTAGAAACCAACTTAAGATTTCAATATTTATTTTGGATATCAAGTTGGAAACTAATAATCAGATGCGGCTTCATAAACAAAAGATCCAAAGATAGAATGATTAGTTTTTAAAAATAATTAGTATCGATATTTTATTAGTAAATATTTTTTTGAAATATGAAAATAAAAACTCGTGCAAAAATCATTTGCATGGAGAATATTTAAGATGTTATTAGTCAAATTCAATAGATCTGAAATTAGTCATGGATTTTGGAAACTCAATACCCATATCACATCTAAATCTAATAAAATTTAAGCCTGACAGATTTGAGAGTTATGGGTATTTGTTGCCCAATAGCAGTGAAAACATCAATTTGTCCACTACTGATTCACAAACAAAGGAAAGATAATAGTTTTTGATAAATGTATGATTTAAATAACGTTTTTAAAAGTCATTATCTACTAAGGTAAACGCATAATAGGGATCGAGAAAATAAGTTTTTTAATTTTTAATTCTTTAATATTATTTACATTAAGTTCCATTTTGATAAAATGGTTTCTACCAAAGAAACATTTTTTTAAAGTGAATGAGGATTTTAATCTGAGTTTTGATAGTGTAATGTTTCATATAAAACATAATTTCTCAAATACTCCATTGGTCTCTTAAGCATGGAAAAATTGGCAGAGTTTATTTAATTCTATTACATGTTTATGTGATATTATTAATAAGGTGGTTGTTTTATGTCTACTAAAGTTATTGCTCTTTATATTTAATTATATATAACGTTTTTTGAAATATTGAATATGATAATTTTGTTGTATTTAATGAATTATTATTGTTTATATGTAATTTGCAATAAATTTAAGTAAAAATATTCTTAATTTTATAGTAATAATAAAAAATAGATAAAGTTAATATCATATTTAAATCATGATTTGCTTGTAATTTATTGAAATAACACATTCTTTGATTAAAGATAAGATTGGGGCCTCTTATAATAGAATTATGCATGCTTAAATTACCCACAATTTATTTGTGAATGGAGACATCAAAATTGTGAATCCGATTTTGTGGACTCCACCCACAAATTTTTTGTGGAAACAAAAAAATGTGACAAAACATGTGGAAATTCCACAAGAACAATATTGTTGCAGTTTCAATGTGAAACTGCAACATTGTTCTTGTGGAATTTCCACATGTTTTGTCACATTTTTTGTTTCCACAAAAATTTGTGGGTGGAGTCCACAAAATCGGATTCACAATTTTGAAGTCTCCATTCACAAATAAATTGTGGAAAAAATGTGGATACACAACCCATTGTCTTGTAGTAACTGCTTCCCAATGTAGAAACTAAGCACATAAAATAAAAATTAACAAAAAAATAAAGAATTGCAAATAAAACAAATTATTGCAAACTAAGATAAGCACTTCTATGCATATATTTTTTCTTCCTTGTCAGATCTTCGACTCAATACAATCTCTCTAAATGTGTTATATCAAAACACTTACAATTACCTCTAATAAATAGATGGCTTTGATCTAACAATAAAACACACAACTCTTAAAAATAGAACTAAAAAGCACATGTTTTTGTGCAATAAAAAGTTTTTGATTTATTTGCTTTATTAGTTTTTTCTAAAAGTAGGAATCTAAAAATGAACTATTTAAAAATTAAAAGCATGTAAAGAAACAAACTACTTTTTTTCTTTTCTAGGGGAAAAATTAAACTCTTTTTCTAACACCCAAAGTTCCTTTGAAGGCCTCTCTAGACAAAAAAATCACGCACTTTAGGTAAGTATCTAGTCCTGGTTGCATACTACTATTGATATGATTCCTAACTAAGAAAATTATCAATTAACCCATGGCCACCTTTTCTTTCTTTATGTTGCCACTTTTTGTCTTACACTCTTTCTAGCTCAGTCTATCTTTTCACACCGTGAGATTTATCATCCTGGACCCCAACACCCAGCCAAGACGCCAGTGCCCAGCCAGAACGCCAACGCCACGTGCTCTCCTCCCCTCTAGGTGCCCCTAACCTCAGTACACTTGTTCATACTCTTTGGGTCCTTTCTAGCCGTTTGAGCATCTTATATTTTTGGTAGTCAGTCTTTTCAGGGTTAATTATGAAATTCAAGCAAGGAAATCATATAAATATACCGTTATGTGATCATAATAAAGGACCAAGCACTAAGCATTAGCTATCACCACCTAAGGTTGCATCCATAAAGCATCTAAAAAGCTCCATTACATACATATAGCACCATCCAAGGGACATAAGGCACTACAACAAACAAGTCTTTTTTACCACAAATATTCCACAAAAAATTCCACAATTTGGGAGAATTGTAGAATATTTGTGGCATTGCTATAAAAAACTAGTTTATTTATTTACAATTATTGTTGATTTCCCAAAATTTACCAATAACGTAAATAATTTGTAGATAATTCACATATCCAACCCATTGTAGTAGAATATCCACAATTTTTATAGAAACATTTAAATTTATCATAAAATTACCCACAATATTTAGACTTATAGAATATTTTAATAAAACTAATATAAAATAAATTAATATAAAATTCCATATTTAAAAATGTCGAAATGCCATCTCATTTAAAAACTATTATTTTTTACATATTTCATAAAACATAAAGAAAATTAGAATTACAATGTATTAATATCCAACTCTCAACATATATGTTATTTGTAGCATATACTAGGAAGACTAATAAAACTTTGCTAAAGTGTAGAAACGCCACAATAAATAATATAGAAATTACACATTATGAAAAATAAAACTACATAAAATTACTTACCATATTTAACTACAAGTATTATAAGTTGTGTAAATTAGTAAAAAGATGTAATATTATGGAAACATTACATTTCTTAAACTTTTAACTTTCTCAAAATTTTAAAATATGGATAAATTTTGTTTTACATATTTAAAAATGATTAATATATAATAACAATAGTAAAGAAACATTATATAATACAAAAGAAAAAAATAGAATTCTCTGAAATGACTCCATTAAATAGTGTAGAAATAATATTATTACAAGAAATTAACAAGCTCATTTTATCATAATTAATGTACAAAATTTCATCCATTTAAATCAATTTTAAATATTTATGACATATTGACTACAATAACTTGATTATATCATTTTTAGTTTGTATAAATATTTTACAAAATATTTATAGCTATAAATTTTTATAGAAAATCTATATTTGTAAATGGTCGCCATTGAAAATACACATTAAATAAATCAATCAATTAAATCAATTGTATTGTAGTGTATTATTTTTGAAATATTATTCTATATCAACAATTTACTATCATAAAATTACGATATAAAATTGTACATATAAATATACTACATTCAATATATATATATATATATATATATATATCTGTGTGTATATATTCCCTTCATACAAATATATATTTTTCAAACTAATTAAAATATTTAAAATCAAAATTTCAAATTACATCTTAGATACTTATAATTATATTAGATTATATAATTTATTGCTATAAACATCTATAATTATCTAATATATCTTTCATTACTTATTAACTTTAAAACCTACACTTGTCAACTCAAGTGCAATTATAAAAAACCTTCCACGATTTATGGTAAAAAACCTCACTTAGTATTGATCTTACTATGATTTATGGTAAAAAAACCTTCCACAAAAGTTAGTGTGATATATGTTATTAAGTTTCAAAATAAATAAATACCGCCATTTTTTACGAGTCTTATATTAAATACTAGGATTCTAAAGATGAAAGTTAATATCCTTCCTTTTTTAGAGGATTAAAATGCTTCCACATGTTATTGAAATGAGAGGGATATGAAATCTAGTAGGATTTTTTTAATTTTCATTAATTACTTATCATTTTCTAAGAAGGGGCTTCCACGTTTTATTCATCCCATCATTTTTAAATTTCATTTCATTATTTCCTTATGTGTATATCAATTTGCTATGAACATATTTGTAGCATTAGAGTTATTTGCGGTCCATCCATGCAGCTAGCCATGAGTGCGAAATGATTTATTGAAATTCTCATACAACTCATTGTGAAAATATTGTTTTGTGCTTCAAATATATCCTAATCGCATAAGTCTCTGTATGTTGTATTTTCTATTTCATAGATATATCAACAATTTATTTGAGAATATTTAGTGCATGGTGTAAAAAATATCAGTCCCAGAACACCATTTTAATAGATCTGTAATGTCATCCATATAATGCTCATTAATTTCGGATTCATTTCATTATGCATAAATAAACGATTATTCATTTCTGAGTTTTATTAACTCAATGTTTATGAATATTTTTTGAAGATCTTGCTCAGATAAACATTTAGTGAGAAAAATTAAAATAGACATCATGTTTTGTTATCGGTGTATAAATATTTTTATCGTAAATTGACATGAGGTTTTGTTATGGGTGTATAAAATTTTTATTGTAAATTCCTGAAGGAAAATATTTTTTCTCTTAATGGTAATGCTGGGTTACGTGGACGACAGTTAAAGTTGTGGATTATTTTGTTGAATCGAACCAATTTCATAAATGCAGATTTAATTATTCGTTTGTTTCCTGATTTTGATGAAGATTATTAAGTTATTACTTGTAATTTTTTGATTGAGTTATGGTTTATTTTATCCACACCTCTCTTCATCGTGACTTCGAAGAAATCTTGGAATCTCATCGGGGAGTATAGATTATATAACTTACAAATTAGGTAAGCATGGTATTTGCATGAAAAAGCATTTAACCTTTTTTTCCTAGTTTTTTTTGTTATTTTTAATAAATTTTTTAAACTAGAATATCTCTCTCAAAAATACATGTCTACAATGCAAGACATTTTAGTAAATAGATTGGTTTTTGATAGAATATTCACAGTTTTGTTCCTGACTTGGCATATCATGCATTAAAATTCATTTAAGATTTGTTACATTCTTATGGATCAAATGCGCGACCCATAAAAATGTCTAGTGCGAAGAAGCTCTTTTTGCAAATTTGATTTTATTTCTTAAATGAACCAAAATATTTGTTTGCAGATCTATTATGTAGAATTTGTTGGATAATGAACCCGTGGAATTTATTTGTTTTCTCAAAACATATTCACATAAAATAATACAAATATAATTGTGTTCTCCAAACGTTGACAAGCCACATAAACAATTATCTAAATAAATGTCTAGTCGGTTGTTGATAGTAACATTTGTACAATTTCAAAAAACATAAATTCCATAGTTAATTATTGTGGCTATCAAATTGTAGCTTCCAAAAACAATTGCTATGTGGTAAGGAAAATTATAGAAATAAATTGTTGAAATTGCCATAATATAACATTGATGAGAGTTACAAAATTGTAAATTGTGGAATCTCTACAAAAACAAAATATATAGAAAAACTACATCTTTTATGACAAATTGTGGAATACTAACAAATAAAGGAATTGTAGAAATTTTACAAACATTAAGAAATTTGTATAATGTATAATTTGAAAAATAAAGATTATCTATAAGTTTTATAAATTGTGGACTATACATGATATAATGAACTGTGGAAAAAATACGATAATATATCAAAATGTGGATTACCTATAATTCCAATGCCATAATTTTAATTTTTGGAATACCATGTAACCACAAAATTATTGTTGAAAATTGTAGCAAAAGGCCACGTTTGTTGTAGTGAGGGTTGGTTATTCTGCATACACTTCATAGGAGGGAAGTTCATTCTATTCCATGCACACATCTATTACATTTATTTACATCTAGCTACTTGTTAGTTATCAAGTATGACACACACAAAAGCCACCTAGGGAATGATTCCACACACACACATATAGAAATACATTGGTTCTGAGATGTAGTGCATCATTCAGTCGTAAGTTCACCATTGTGACAGCTAAGGAGAGTCTAACCCCTCATTATACATCTTTACTTTTTAGGATTTGATGTCTCTTTAAGGGTTTTGTAGGTCATTTATTTATTGCAGGTTTCTAGAGACTTTGACGATCACTTAGAGACAAAAGGTGAACAACAGTGAATACCTCATGAACACTCATGAGGTTTTCTGAGCATTTCCGCAGACATAGGAACCCAGAATCAGGTCTAGGGCATCTGCAAGCGCCCCTATCCCTCTCCGGGAGCCCCATTCCAAGAAGATCGTCAGCTCGCACACTTTTCTGGGGCTCTATGTAACACTTCTCCATCTCTTTTCATCTAATTAGCATTTCGGCATAGTCCAGATATCACTGTGAACCAGCTAAGTCATCTTACCCCTCATTGCAACTAGGGTTTCACATTTTATTGCTTGGCTTGCTTGGGTTAATTTTTGTATTTAGTTATTTATTTATTTATTTACCACTATAATAGCAATCAGATTAGGCATATATTTCCATATTTAGCTTAATCATTTTGGTGAACCCAATATTTGAATACACCTTCTCTTTAGGGCTCTTATCTTCTCATCACAATGGCTCAATCTTACGGGTAGTTATTTTTCTCCATCATTAGAATCTTGTCATCATGGAGATTTCAATCCATTCCTACTTACAGAATCACCCTGATTATATCAATAAGCTCAAAGCATACTTAACTACCACTTACATCCATCCTCACACGTCACATGATTATGTATATCATAATTTTACTTGCGCTCTATCTCTCAACAAAGATCAAATCAATTTCACATCCGATGAATTACCATCTCAAGCAATTTTAGACCATGACCTCTCTTATATATTCAAGTTTGTACTAATAATGTTGGGTTCAAGCTCACCTTAATTGACAATGGCTCTAGCCTTAACATATGTAATATTTCTTTCCTCCATCAATTGGGTTTTTCCGAAACCTCTTTACCTCCTTCGTCAATAGCTATTCGCGACTTTGAAAAAATCCCTAAGAATTTCTTAGGTACCATTGCTCTTCTTGTTACCCTTGGTCCTTGCCCACTCATCATTCCATGTCATGTAATGCCTAATAACCTCAATTACAACATCCTTCTTAGGTAGCCTTGGATCCATGCTATGCATGTGGTCCCCTATACTCTTCATATGCGGCTTAAATTCCGTTATCAAGGCACTGTTTATGATGTTATAATTGATCCATCCCCTTTCAAATACTTCCATTATATGGAACAAATCACCGATACTCCTTGTTCTTCTAGTTATACTTTGAAATTCTCTAAATATGTATTAGGGTATGAATATTTGCGTCGCTATGGTTTCTCTGATGAAGGTTTCGGTTTGCAAGGACAACGAGTCTCTGCACCTTGGGATCTTCCTACATAATCTAACAAATTTGGGTCGGCGTATTAGCCTCCATTCAAGTTCTGAATTTTGTAAATTTTATTAATTTCACGGTCAATTTTTGTTTATGTAAGTTTAGTGTGCATGTATAGCAGTAACGTGTGTAAACAAGACAGTGCATCCTCACGGGGGATCTATAAATAGTTGGCGTTTCTTATCATTTAGTATCAAGGAAGTAAAACAACAAAAAATTGCCCATTTTACATTGTAAAGAGTTAGAAGCTTTTTGATTTAGATATATCAACATACACAAAAAAAAATTGTGTGTTTATAATTTTTTTTCCCAAGAATCTATATTAATTTATCTGTTATTACCGACAAATGGTATCGGAGCTAGTGTCACAAGTGGATTATTAGTCTAGCTTTTTAGCGGTTGGGTTTTCTGCTAGGTGATTTACATATTTAGAATTTCAAAAGGAGATAAAGATTAGAGAAATTTTGAACGTGAGGAAACACAAGGGGATAACAAAAGACAAAGAAACTGATATTATTGAAGAAATTTATAAGCAAATAGCATATCAAAGATTTATTGATATAAATCAGAGTATTTGCACATATGTTTTTCGTGTGTTTGTGTAATGTTTCTTTAATGAACAACAATTTGTTTATATCATATATAATAAATATTTTTTGGTTTTTTATCTTGTTAGAAGTCATATTTGTGTATGTAGTTGTTTTAATAAATTTGAGTGATGCCAAACATTTGTATTATGTGGCTGCAAGTATTAGTTAAAAAAATATTTAATATTCGGGCCATTATCTTTAAAACCTAAAATTATGTTCAAAAGATTTGTGGGATTTAGTAGAAGATAATTTTTTAAAACTAGTAGATCAAGCAACATATAATTCCCTTTCACAACCAGAGAAATAATTTCTAAAAGAAAATAGAAAGAAGGATGTTGAAGCATTGTTTATCATTCAAGAACTTATGGATCCGTTGATTTTTGCTATGGTTGTAGAGTAGCAAGAAGATCTATGGAAGCACTTCGTATTTTATATAACGAAAATATTATCATGTCATTTTCTATGCTCATCTTTCAAAAAAATATTAGCATGCATTTCTCTCTCATGTTTCCTACATTTCTAAAATCCCCCCCCCCATTTATAGACTTGCTTTATGTTGGCCTTCAATGTATGCCTTTGACTTGTTGTTCATCTTAATTTACGCCAAGTGTAACTTGCATTTTACTTGTGTGGAGTTCCATTTTGTGTATACAAGTACATCTAGCACTTTGTTAGTTCCCAAAATGTGTTAGAATTCTACCTTGCACACTATTTGAGTTCTTGTTGCACTTTACAAAAGCACCTAAGTTACATTTTCTATTAAACTTAATCTAAGGCACTTTTCTTCCCAAAACGCATTTCGGAAGCGCGTAATTACTTTTGGAAGTTCTAAAATGATGTTTCATCCTCGCTTGTGGTCTTGAATAGCTCCCAAAACCTCTACCAAGGCCACCTATGCACCTAAATGGTTCCCAAAGTGTCTTTGAAGGTCGTCTGTACACTTTTTAAGTACTTAAATAAGGTCTATAATGTTCCTATAAACCTTTTTTTTTCAAAACCATGCTAAAAGGTAACTTAATTCATAAAAATTGAAATGAAAGTGCTTCACAACAACACGTGGGTTATTAATGTGTTCTCAAAACATGCGAACAGTACGCCCAAGGTATAAATTGTTTTGAAAGTGCTCCAAAAGTGCGCCAAAGGGTACTAAAGTGGTTCTCAAAACCTCTCAAAAGAGTGCTCATGACTTAAAGACAAAGAACCACTATTGACATGGAATTGTTGAACCAAAATTATTTTTACCATAATTTTCTCTTTTGAACTCCAATTTCATTTTTGTTTGAAATGTTGGAATTCTCTTGAAGAAAGGAGTAATATCTTATAAATCTCATAACAACCAATTGTGTGTGTGTGTGTGTGCGCGCGCGCACGCGTTGATTCTAAGAGGATTTTTCACTCATAGTTTTATTTCTCATCATTGAATCATAATCCAACTTTTTCAATAAGATATTCACCATAGCACCACCACTTTTAAGTGTATTCATAATGATTTTCTCATTGGTGATAGAAATATTAATCATATGAACTTCATCAACATTGAGACAAGAGTCACCAATAGAAAGTAGACTCCTATCAGAGGAAGTTTCAACCATAGTGGATTGTATCAAGTGAAGGGATTATCCATATCAAAATAACACATGAATTTGGCCCTCATATTTATTAATTATTTTAGATACTGCATAATCATGGATGGATTTTTAAGGAAATACGTTCACCTCAAGGGAGAAGAATGTATCTGAGATAGTTCTGGGATTCGTGCTACAATTTTTAAAGGTGAAAGTGATTGAGTGGATGAAGCAAGAAACATCCATTTTTGAGAGCATTATTATTCTTATCTTTGTCCATTCAAGTGATAATTCATATTTATCCTTTGGAAAAAATGTTTTCCATTACTTAAGTGACTTTTAAGTTTTTCTTTGACAAAAGTACTTTTGTAAATCACTTAATTTAATTATTATAAAGTCACTTAAAGTTATAAGTTAAGTAAAATTAAAATAGGTGAATGTTGTATTCTTACTAAGAAAGTGGTTATTAGGTACTTATGGGGAAAAATTATGAATAGAGGTTCATTTCTCATTGTAAACGGTGGGATGGATTTCCTCTCCTTTCTCTCTCAACATTGGAGGATTTCTACTATAAATTTGTCTACACATATTTTTCCAAATTTGATTAATTCATGAATACAATATTGATGTGTTTATCTTATCATGTAGTGTTATTACTCCATCATAAAACTATGTCTTACTACTTTATAATTAAATGGTGCCATTAATATTATCTTTCTCCCTTGATATATGTGATGCTCTGTTACTTGGACTTTGTGGCATATTTGTATGGTTCTGTGAATACTTTTTACTATTTACTTTCTACATAAATTATTGTATTATTCAATTCTTGTGTGAGAGAGGATTTTACATTGTGTTTATGTTTGAGATATATTATCAATTCTCTAAGTCTATTTTGTTGTATATTCCTTACTTCCTCCGTCCTCTTCCTTATTTTGTTTCCTTATAATTCTTGTTTCCTTTATGTGTTTTGGTTAAAAGCCCCAAATTTACAAGAACCGCATCATATGAGGGAGATTTCCCTCTCAAATATAGAGTAACATCACATTATAAATAGGTGTTCTTCCCTAACTATGGTAGATTTTATACCATCTCCATTAAGGCATATATGAATATTTAAAGCAACATAAATCTTTCCAAAAGTTTTTTTTTACTCTGTTGGGTAGCAAAACTACTTTTCACATTCATTTCACACATCAAGGAACCTCTCCTGGAATAGAGGTGTTGGAAAAATAATTTTTCTTGTTGCAAATTTTAAAATTTTCACCAATTCTCTAAAGCTAAGCCCCTCCTTGTGTATGGGGAAGCTCCCATTATCGAATGTAAACTACCTAAACTACCTAACACAAGAATACTCCACTAAACATGTGATAAAGTTCTTGTACAAGATACAAGGAAGGAATTTGCAGTGAGGAGAGGTAAAGGGGAGCTCGGGAAATAAAGAGAGATAGGGTTATTGTTGTGAATAAGCTTACAAATTTCACGTACAATAACCAAAGTAGGTCCACATTCAAGAAAAAGAACACAACAATGCTAAAAATTATAAGACTAAAATATTATAGACACAAAATTCCATTGATTCATTTATCAAAGGCATGGAAAATTTTCTTGGTTTTACCAGATTATCATGTATGAAAATTTGAAAACTAGAGAGAGAAAGAGTAGAGGAACATAAGCAAAGGAATAGAAGAATTGCAGATTTTATTTCTTGATGTGGTAGTGGTAAATGTCGACAACATACATTCAATCAACAATTTCCAACCCTTGGGAATAGAGAATCCATTCCAATTTATGACATATAAAAGTCTCTCACGATATTTCACCTATCCCCATCACTTGTGACATTTCATATACCTAGGAGGTGAGTCTTTTTCTTATTGATGAAAAAGGAATCTTACAATGTTCAATTGAGGGTCAGTTAAGTGAATAGGAAGAAATAAAAACAAGTATGTTCTTAATGGAAAATTAAAACAAGGAGAGAGATAGAGAGAGAAAGAAGGGTTGAAAAAAATATGATGAAGATGAAGCTTTTGATGGATCTTTGAGGAAATGCTTCATAAATGAGAAACTTAACCTATGACCACTTTTTGAATTGAAACAATGTGATTGCATTTGCTTCCTCCTTCTATGAGATGCAAGAACATTATAGAGTGTTGAAAGAGTGTTTAGAAAAACTGTTGCGAGACATGGAAATGTGAACCTTTGATGACCACCAACATCAACCATGATGATCTTATCTTGTCATATTCCTTATGACTATTTCCATAATGACCTAAATTTTGATGTTTAGACATCTCCATAGGATTCATGATATTATTGATTTCACTTATTGTCTAAGTGACCATATGTGGAGTTAGAACATTATGATTGAAAATTACTCCTTTGATGAGATATATGAACAACTCCAAACATTGAATTAAGGTTGAATAACACTATTATGAGGCATTATAATGCGAGCCCAAGATGACTGCAGGAATCACTCATGATGGTTCTTTCCAAATCTCGCAGTGAGACTGAGGATCACTTTCTTGATTCTTAGGCTTTCACAATTGATCCTAGTGATATGTTTATCTTTCATTCACTGAAATTTTCCTTCATCATGCAGGTGAAAGGATTAGCCTCGAATGGAATTATTGTCATATAGTCATCCATTGAACTGAAATGAAGTGATTGCGATGTAATTCTTCCTCGATGCATTATCGGACCGCAAGTTTTGAATGAGTGTTTAAGATCACTTTCCAGTAAATGACATCAATGTTAGCATAATACATTGTAAACCGACCTAGTCGGTTATGCCTTCATGGAATTTTTCTCTCCTCTTAACTGTTCGATGGTTCCCTCTTTGTGCAATCATTTTTGTTTGTATAAATTTGCTTTGTTCTCCATGAATGAATCAATTCAATCTCCTCTCTTTCTCTTGAGTCTACATTGGTATCAGATCTTGTAAATATTAGGATGTGTTTGGAAGGAGTGACATTTTAGAGCATTCTCTTTTTAGGCATAGTGACTGCAGTCAAAATCAAGGTGTTCAAAGCGTGGAAGGTAAAGATCTGCTATTGAACGTGGCATACTGCTGTTTGAATCTATTTTTGTTTGTCATCGCTCTGAAATTAGCGTGAAGACCTGCTACTTAAAGCTATTTTGGTTAGCGCTTTAAGTAATTATTCGATTGGTGTGGTAGAAATCTGGACCTTGCTGTTTTTTATTTTTTGTCTGACATCTATCATTCTTCTCTTGGCTGGCGTGGAAGAAGTGTGTAGGTCTATTTAGCACAACAAAAGCATGCATGACTAGCAACCTGTCTTGGAGCGATCTGGAACATGGTGAATGACCTGCGTGAAGGAGGATACACCAGAGCTATTTTATCATTGAAATCAAAACGTGAAATGCATGTCACACATATAAGACGATGCAAGAAGCACTGCGAACAATCGACGAGGCAAATCTCTGTTAAGAGGTCGTGATCAAGATTTTGAAAGCAAAGACTTGTATTTTGCATTTCTCGACATTCTCCATAATATCATAAACCTACAATTTGAGGAGCTAATGCATTAAGGACTACTAGATTGGTTCTTATTTGACATACAATGCAAAGACGATAATATTCTTGTGAAGCACGAGGAAGGCTACGAAGCAAATGCTGAATGTGAAATAGAATGCCCAAACAAGCATTTGCATCTCACTGCACGAGCATGTCGAGCCCACCTTCATTCTCTTTTTCATTAGCAAGGATTTGTACCCTTGAACATAATAATAAAAAATTTGTTTCTGGCATCATGTCTGCTCCCAAAATATTATTTTTCGATGCTCAGATATTGAAAGGGCCTAACTATGCTTTCTAGAAGACAAATATGTGTACCATTCTCTAGTTTGAATATATTTGGGAGATCATGACTGGCATAGCCGCTCATCCCACCGACATAGATGAGAAAATGAAGTATGACAACACTGATGCAAAATCCTTGATGTTGATCACTCTCAAAATTTACAATGAGGTGCAACCACACATATGAGATGTGAACACATAAAAAGTGGCCTAAGATACTCTCTCCACCATATATGAAGAAAATAACTTGATAAAGATCCTCCATCTCTAATCAAAGATTCATACAATGAGTATGAAATAAGGTGATCAAATAGAGGAATTCTTCTGTCGTATGGAAGAACTACGAGCATAGCTTTTAGTGCTCAAAGAAAAGGTAAAAGATAATCTTCTTGTCCCTTTCATACTCTGATCTCTTCCTTCCTAATTCAGGACATTCATCACCACAATGACCATAACAAAAAAAGAGGAAACATTTTTTGAACTGGTGAAATTTATATAGAAGGAAGAAGTCATTCAGATAGTACATCAATAATTTGATGAAAAAACATTGATCTTGAGGACACAAAAGAGTAAGAAGCATCACAAGGGACAATATGAAAAGCATATATAGAAGCAACAACAGAAGTAGAAGTCTCAAAAAACTAATTTCAATGGTATTATATCCACACCACAAATACAAATGACACAGTGAAATGTTGGTATAATGGCTACACACAACACAATACTGGACAAGAGATAACATCTAGCCATGGTGATTCATAAAAATTCAAGTGGTGTCCTCACCAAAAGAAAGGAATTCGGTGATACCCATACATGTAAGCACTCTATCTAAATTCCTGCTTCTTTAAAATTAGATTGTCCCCATATGTACATAGGTGATTTAGGTTGTTTCCCTTTTGGTTTTGTGTGTTTGTTTCTTGTCATGTGTGTGTGTGTGTGTGTTTAATAAAGGAAGTTGTGTTGTATATTTGTGTGGTGACTCTGTAAAGCCCAATGGATAAGGCATTGATCCACGATGTGTATTGATATTCCAAAGCTCATATTTATCTTATCATCACTTCATTCGATCTAGAACAATTCCCCAACCTAGAGGCATTCGTTTTCATGAAAATATGCAACATGAAAATTTCAAATTTTTAAGTATGACAACGGACCCAAGTGTCAAAACATTTTTCCTAGGCCTTACTAAAACCTCTCTGGATCAATATACCCTCTTTGTGATTTTTATCCTATTCTTGAAAATTTGAATATGTGTTTTACGTAACTTCCCAAGTGTTCAAAATATTAAGAAAAGGTGACTCATGTCATTTCAATGCAGTGCTTATAAAGGTGAGTTCTTCAATAAGCCTAAGGAGGCTATTCGTAGCCTTCCCGAAAAAGGTGTGCATCCTACAAGACTGATCAAGAGGCCTAAAACCATTTGGAGATGTTATAACTATTTTAGAATGTAATAAAATTGGGTTTAGGAATATTTGGGAAATATTCGGAGGTTTTGGAGTAAGAACAATGAAAGCGAGTTTTGGAGTCTTAAGGAGCTTGCAGTGGGAAAAGGTACCTGAACTTCAACGAAGGATTTTGGAAGTTCTGGGATGATTCAAGAGGCAAACAATATATCATCAGAAATATTAAATAATCCTCTACATGATAAATTTTTCACATTATTCCCAAGACCCAAGTGCTTCTTAGGGTAGATCAATCTCAGTAGACTTACCTTGCGGTCCTGAATGAAAAATCAGAATTTTTTGGAGGAGGCATAATCAGGTATTTAAAACCACATAATTGATCTTAAAATTTTCTTGGGAGTCAAATTGACATAAAAAAATTTCTAAAAGAACCTCCTGGAACTCTGGGAAAATTGGTTTCATGTTTTTGCGAGTTAGTCAATTTCACAGTTTGATGGGTGGTGCCTTTTGGTGTCCCAAGTGTCCCAACTATCCAAATTTTTTGAGACACTGGGGATAGTGGGGATAGTAGGGACAAAAATATGTACCCCACCCCCCAGTTGTAGCCCTTGGACCTTCATGTGACCATCTCTCTTCAAGATAAGTGCTAAATGGTTGTTTTTCATATCTGGCTAAGTTTTTCCAAGAAACCATGGGCACATTTTTACTGTGCCAATTGTCCCATTGTCTAGGACAGTGGGAATAGTTGGGACAAAAAAATGTACCCCACCCCTAACTTTCCCACGTTCTCCATGTGAACAACGTTTTTGTCTCTCAGGTGGTCAAACCTTTCTCTCTCATCTTGTCAGCTCTTCAATCCTATTCCACCACTTGTCAGGCTCTGGGAGGGGGATGTATTTTACTATCCCAACTGTCCTAGGGATAGTGGGGATAGTAGAGATAGAAAAATTTTACCCATTCCTTGAAGTTTGCGAACCAAAAATTGGGTACGTCCATTTACCTTGCTCCTCCCTAATTCTTCCTCTCTCGTGAACCAAAAGTGTTATTGGGAAGTTTTTAACACAAAAGTAACTTCTTCCCACTTCATATTTTCTCATGAACTCCATGATTTCGCAATAAGAGCCTCCATTAATCTTGAAAATTGTTTAGACACCATGTCAAATTTCCTTTAGAGCATCTATGGTTGCAAGGATGAAGTTTTTTTACTGCTAGAAAACAAAGAAATTAATCATACCAAGGTTTTGAGTTAAGTTTTATTATCTAGAGCGTCTCAGTGATGAAGGGATATCAGTGACTCCATTAATGGATTCCATGGAAAATATGATCCTAAAACACTAACTCAAGAAATCTACTTTTATAATTTCCAAGCATTCCGACAGGAAAAACAAATGAAAATTTGGAGCAAGAGATCACGACAAAGAGCCAAATCTAAAAATAATGTTTCAGTTGCATACTGAGGTCATTTTTTCACTTACTAAAAATAGCATATGCCATGCCCATCCACATGTTAAAAATAAAAATTCTCTCAATTCACAAGGTTTGATCAACCTGAACACTCAGAAGCAGTGTAGAAAGGTAAGCAAGGTAAAATTGTCAATTTTCCCAAAATAGCAGGTTTGGAAAAGTAACTTGCTAAAAATATAAAGTGGATAAAAATAGAAATGCATCATCAAAAATGGGAAATTGGAATGTGCCAAAAGGTTTAGAAGGTCATATTTAAACAAAACACATGATATGTCCCAAAATAGCAGGTCCCGACCCTACCTGCTAAAAATAGAATGTCTCCATTTTGGATGCAGAAAGTTACAGATGGATCCCTTTTCACTCATCTTTCCACTTTTTGAACACTTCATAGGGTTCTAGGATGATCTCATAGCTCAAACAGAGAAATGAAACCTCCATATCGGTCTTGTAAGCATTTTTTAGATCACAATATTACCCGGAGAATGGTGAAGCATAACAAAGGAAAGTCTAGGTCACTAAGCAACTGGAAAAGATTCAAAGGGTACCAAAGACTCCATTAATTCACCTGAATAGGTCATTATAGCTCATTTATCAAGTTGGAACAATCATAATCTCTGCAATGAGCTAATCTGGGTGAGTTGGTTGTAGCGATCTAGTTGTAATGAGTTGAGTTGACTGAGTGAGTTGAGTTGAAGTGAGCTCAATCAGCTGGTTGGATGGGTGAGTTGGTCAATTGGGTGGATTGAGATTTTTTGAATTAAGCTGAGATGGTTTCACTGAGTTTAAGTTAGGATGGTTGTAGTGATGAGATAGTCAATAACTCATCCTTTTTCATGAAGATCCTACACAAGTGAGCCATGTCAAACAAAATGGGTGAGCTAGTTGAGTTGTAGTGAGCTGTGTTGGTAAACAAATTGAGCTTACGAAATCTTGATGAGATGATTGGAGTGAGCTCCATGAGCTCAAATATCTAAGGTAGTTAAGAAATCAAGCATCAAGAGGATCATCATGAGCAATTCATGTGGTCATCTTGAGCTCACATCAGGGGATCTCTCAATAGTGTCTCCAAACACTCATTTGGAAGCCCGAGGTGTCTATGAACCATCAAAGAGGAGAATATGGTGATTATCATCGAAAATTTCTTCATCAGAAGTGTAGACACAAAATCATGCATTTTAGGCATTATGTAATCCCAGACTCATACTACTATTCATGTGGTTTTTGAGTGAAATAGTAATATTTAACCCATGTCATTTGGTCATTTTATTTTGCTTATTGTCGTCACTGTCGACCTCCACATCTACTCCCTGAATCATTTTTTCCATTTGGCATCGTTTTATCACTGACTGGGGTGCCCTAGGTGCCATGGTCCCATTTGGGGTTCCCTGAGCCTATTTACACTTTCCTGCCACTTTTTGGGCACTTTCTAGCCATTTGAGCTTTATATGCTTTTAGTGGTCATCCTCTTAGGGGTTAATTATGAAATTAGAACAAGATAACCATGTATCTATATAAAGTTATGAGACCATAATAAGGGACCAAAAAGTAATAACTATTATCATCACCTAAGGTTGCATCCATCAAAGGCTTCATTTGCATCCATCTAGCTCCATCACAAGGCACAAGGCTGGTTCATCTACATCACACTACATAGGAGGTAAGTTTATTTTATTCCATCCACCATTTTATTACATTTCTACATATAGTTATTTCTCATTATTTTCATAAAGTGTGACTAACACAAGAGCACCTATGGTATGATTGTACACACACACATAGAACTACATTAGGTCTGAGATGTAGTGTAACTCTCAATCAGTAAGTCCACCATTGTGGCCACTGAGGATAGTCTGATGCCTTTATATGCATATTTCTTTTATAGGTGTTTAATGTTTGTCTTGGGATTTTACAGGTCTCATCTTCATTTCTTATTTACAGCGACATCTAACACATTCTAGTGACAACACAATAGGAAGTGAAGGCAAATAATCATTCAACAACACCTTGGAAGAAGGTTATAGAGCTTTTTCATAGACCAATACACCCAGATCTCAGACAAGAGTGGCCTAGTCCAACCTATTGCTCTAGATTTGTGTTTTCTATAGCTTTTGTGTGGTCGTTCCTGTGATCTATTCATCTATTTTTATCTATGACATAATCCCAAATAGTTGTCAAATCAGCTAAGCTCTTCCTAACCATCTTTTCTCATTAGGGTTTCAAATTTTGACTTGTTTAGTGGCTTGGGTTACTTTATTTATTTACTTAGTTTTTATTTGATGTTTTTCTTCAAATTAGATTAAATTAGATTATTCCACATTTTAGTTAATCATTTTGGTGAACCTGACATCTTTCACGCTTAAGATCATCATTTTTCCTCTATCATGGCTTGTAAAGTTCCTCAACTTTATTTTTCTAACTTAGTTAATATGCATCCCAATTGTCAAGTTGTTCTTCAAAAATCCCTAGACACCATATATCATCTTAAAGATACGTTGCCACATGAAAGAAGTTCTATATTTGATTGTTTATATGAAGACCCTAGTCTTATTTTTGCTTCATCTAATCAACCCTGATTGGAATCAATTCAAGCCTTACATTCTTTGTTTCAAGACAAGTCTATAACTATATAATCCATGATCACATCTCTCAAATCTGAAATCCAATAGCTTAAGGATGCTTCTCAAGCACATGTTTTTTCTCCCTCTATGTATCATTCTCATGTTATGTCTACTACATGTTCTCATATCAGTGATCCTCCTGTATACTCTTACTAGAGCCTCTCATCCTTGATCACAACACTAAGCAACATGACCTCCTTACTGTGCTCCATAGTTGCCAATTTCTCACTTTACCACCTACTCATTACTATTATCCTTATCGGCTAGACAAAAATCAAGGTCATCCATATTGCAATTATCATCGAATCAATAGACATAAAGACAACAATTGCTACACTTTAGAATCCAGAATCAAACATCTTGACTGTCAAGGGTTTATCTCATTCACTACACAATGTAATGTTACATCGTCCTCTCGAATTGTTATATCTCAATAGGCTCCTAAATATCCTCCTTCTACATCTAATGAGCATCAGATTATAACTTATGAGGTACGTTCTTTGGCCAGTCAATTTCCTCCTATTCAATCCACTTGACGTCTTCTTAAAGATGGCCCCAATTCTCTTCCACTCAATCTATCTCCGACATTACCAAGTCAGAGTAAGCTATCACTTTTCAAGGTGTTGTCTCCATTCCCTCCTCCTATTTAAGTCATCTACCATATTATCAAGTCAATCTAAGCAACCTCCATTGAAAATTAGTGCAACTTGGCCTCCTTTCAAGTCTTCTATAGCATCATCAATCACACATAAGCTCCAACCAATCACTTTTATCAAAGAAACTACTCCTTACATTAATCTAATGAGGGTCTTTTGACTAGACCTTCATTGATCTAATTTTGGTACCAACACCCAATTAGTGTCATTTCCAGGGACATAGTGGTTATAGCTCATAGTTAGACCCTGGTAAAAACTTCTTATATGCTCTAAGTGCTAATAAATTGTTTCAAATATCATCTTGTGTTCGGACCTATAAAAATTATTCAAAGTTGCAAGTGTTTTGTGTAATTCTTTTAGTTTTCACACCTAGTGCACTAGCTTTCATTGATAAATCTGGGTACAAAAAATTCAGATCATCCCATTTTCAGTTTCTAGTATTGGCATATATTTGAAATATCATATTTTAGTGAATTTGCACAACTAAGGTGGAAATCCTTAGTGGCGACTCCTTGTTGATCTGATTCTTGATGAGTACCAGTGTCTTAACTTCTGTCAAGTGAGTTTTGTTACTAATCTTTGCAAAGCTGGAAGGAAGAATATATTTCTTTGCTTGAGATCCTGCTAGGACATTATTTCCAAAGTTAGGGAAAACAAAGTTAGAAGGAAGAAAAGCTTGGAGAGTTGTTGGAGATCAGCAGACAAAAAGAGGGATCTCCATTGATGAAAGTTATCTTCCTATCATTGAAGACTACCATTCAAGTTCTTCTGAATAGGGTATCCTCTTTGTGGAATTGAATTCTCCAACTAGAGAGGGGCATTCATTTGATTTTGAAAATTTTTCTTCTCATTCAGCCCCTGTCTTTTCAAAGGTTGATAGGGTTTTCCAAGAAACAAGGCCTTTAGGGGATATCCATTTTGAAAGTTATACTCCTATGTTTTAAAGACCCTCTGCCCCTTATCAATTTGTTTCCCCTCCAGGGTCACCTCCTCAAAACAACATGGCCCAGCCCCCACCCAAACCTCCTTTTGTTGTAAACACCTTTGGTCCTATAAATTTTATAGGGATGGCTGGTTATCCAAATGTAGTTCCCCAGGATGTAAGAAATAGATTACCCAAGTTCCAAGGAAACAACATTATAACTGGTGATCACCTTTTAAATATTTTTATCAATATGATGGAAGACTTTGAGATTGAACATGAAGATGTATATATCAAATTTTTTATCCATACTTTGGAAGAGGATGCAAGGGACTGGTATGAAGCTTTGCCAGATAATTCCATTGGTTCTTGGACAGAGATGAAAAATTCATTTAGATTACAGTATGGTGATAGAACTGACACTAGGTTTCTTCTATCAGAATTTGAAAACATCAAGAAGAATCCTAAAGAGTTAGTACATGATTTCAACACAAGGTTTAACAAGATCTTAAGGATATTTCCTGTTAGATTAAGGCCATGTGATGAGTCATGTTTGATCAAATATTCAAATGCATTTGATAAAAAAGTTGTTTACTACTTGAGGGACAAAAACCCTAATAATCTGATGATAAGCCTTCACCAAGGCTCTGCAAATTGAGAATAACATCAAGGAAATTGGAAAGCCTCCAAAAAGGGAGGGTGTAATAACTAATTAACCCGGAAAAAGCCTCAAACAAGTAAGGATGTCTAATTTAGAGGAAGTTGTGAAAACTTTGGTAGGGGCTGTCAAAGAAATATCATACAAATTATCTCGGGAAAAAAATGGCAGTGGGAAGATTTCACAAGGTCAACACAAGCAGCAAAGCCAAGACAGGTTTACAAATCAACATAGAAATGATTAGAGATCTGATGATAAAGGCAAGGGACCTAGTTAGATTTGGAAATAAATAGTCCCAGGCTAGGGAAAACATAGAATGTTACCTGATCCTTTGGCTATCAGAGTTATTGTTATGAGAGGAGACAGATGTCATTGATTGGTGTGATAGATGTTTCATGCCCCATGCCCCATGTGAGGAAGATTATCTGGAAGAAGAAGAAGTTTATGATGATAATGATGATTTTGTTTGCATGATGGGTTGCTCCATGAGCTCATAAAAAGGGGAAACTTCAATTAAGGTAATAAGTGCTAGAACTGTTACTGATTTTTGGGATTACATCCACCGGGTACCCATTTCTTCTTCCCTCTCATACTTTACAAGTAGATACTATACAAGCTTTTGAATTGCCCAATAATGAACTCCAAATATTTAAGAGATTTAATTATAAAGAAGTATGATGGAGGAATCTCATCTGAGGAGGACAAGACAATTATTGATTAACATTTTTGTTTCTCAATAAAAGGATTATAATACTAGGAGTACGGTTATCTAAAGGTAGCGGGGCCTCAAGCTAAACCTAAAACTCCAATCGGTTCCAAATATCCCTAAAGAGGCTCCTAAGAAAGATGCATCTTCCAAGGGCCTTGTTGTCCCAAACAAAAATCATACCCCTCCTCATGCCCAAGCTGTCAAAAATCATGTGCCATCTAATGAGTGTGTCAACCTTCCTTCCAATGCTACCTTGCCAAAGTCTGTCCCTTATGATATTGCCCAAGTCTTGAGTCAGATCAAGATCTCAGTTCTAATTGTTGAGTTGCTTAGGATTCCTGAGCATAAAAAAGGGCTTTTGAGTATTTGGGGATGAAAGAGGAGAAGATTGCCCTAGGTAGAAATATAAACATTGTGGAGACTCCACCAGTCATTGAAGAGTTAGAGACACCACCAATATTGGAGGAACTAGGTGAACCACCTGAGGTTTATTTGGGGACATCCTTGGTGGAGTCTCAGCTAAATGTGGATCCATTCTTCACCACTCTGATCATTAAAGATAGATTGTTACACAACTATATGTTTGACTCAGGGGAATCATGCAATGTTATGCCTCTAGAAGTCATGAATGAGCTAGATATCAAAGTAACAACTGCATATGGGAAGTGTACTGCTATGGACTCCAGAGAAGTGCCAGTGGTGGGATGTGTGAAAGGTCTGGTGGTGTAACTTGCAGCTTACCCAGGTAAAAACCTGATGCTTGATGTTGTTATTGTTGATTGCCCAGCCAAGTGGGGTATGTTGTTATCTAGAAAATGGGCTGCAAGTGTTGGTGGGAGTGTTCAAATGGACATGTCCTATGCTACCATCCCAATTGAAGGCAGCCTTATCAGGTTGTATGGAGAAAAGAAGATGTTGCACCTTATTGAAGATCCCAACAATGCATCTTATGAAGTATTGTACACAAGTGTTGATGCTGATAACTTTGTAGGATTTGCTGATGGAAAAGAGCACAAGATTGAAGAATGCAAGTGTCTTGAACAGGCAGGATCTCCTTGGAATTTATTGTTTGATGGAGCTTGCTCCAAGTTTGGAAATGGTGCTTGGTGTTGTTCTGATCTTCTCCAGGCTAGGAAGAGTTTTCTTTTCCTTTCAAACTCAACTTTGAGTGCACTAACAACATTGTTGAGTATGAGGCACTATTGTTAGGTTTAAGGATTGCTTGGAAATATGGTGTTAAAGACATCATTATCAAAGGAGATTCAGAATTAATTTTAAAGCAAGTCAGAAAACTTTATGCCACAAAAAATAGCAAATGAAACAATACAAGCATGTAGTTTGGGATCTCATTAAGATGTTTGATTCATTCAATATTATGCATCATGATAGGAAGTTCAATGATTTGGCAAAAAACTTGCAGTATTGGGATCTCAGTTTGATAATTGTACAATATCCCCATATTGTGAATATGATGTTGAGGTGTTAACTAGGCCATCTGTACCTGACAACATTAAACATTGGAAAGTTTTTTGATGATGATGCTCAGGTCAAAATATTTCTGCAGAACAAAGGGGAGTTTTCTGATCAAAATATTGATTGGGAGCCAATGGTGTGCATAGAAGAGGGTAAAGAAACCTTGTTTGGAAAAGGCATCATCCAACTAAAGACTAATACCATTCCTAGAGGGTTGGTTTCTCTTGAATCCAACTTTGATAATGTTGATCGCATTATTAACAGATGCATAACAACCTCAAGGGATATTGAGGAGCATGACCTTGGCACAAAGGAGAAACCAAGGAAGATCTGGTTGGGAAGCAATCTCAGCAAGGAGGAAAAATAGTCTTATGTCCAATTGCTAAAAAAATATCAAGATTGCATGGCTTGGACTTATTCTGAAACTTAAAGGCATACAGAGAGGATCTGTTTCAACATGATATTCCCTTGGAATCTAATGCAAAACCATTCAGGTAGAAATAGAGGCCAATCAATCCACTCCTATCTCTTAAAATGCAAGAGGAACATGAAGAAAATGAGGGATGGAGGGATTATTCAAGCCTACAAGGTATTCTTCTTGGGTTGCAAACCTAGTACCAGTTAGAAAGAAGAATGGTGACATCAGGCTATGTGTGGACTTCATAAATATGAACAGAGCATCAATGAAGGATAATTATCCTTTACCAAACATGGAAAACATGTTGCAGTTAGTGACCGGTTCTGAGCTGCTATCTACCCTAAGGATGGCTTCTCTGGTTATAACCAAGTTGTTGTAAAGGAATCAGAAAGAATTAAGACAACCTTTACCACCCTTTAGGGAACATACGTATATGTCAGGATTCCCTTTGGACTGATGAATGCTGGAGAAACCTTTCAGAGAGAAATGGATGTTTCTTTTGTTGGTTACATCAATGATTTTATTGTTGTCTACCAAGATGGTGTAACTGTGTTCTCCAGAAAGAGAGGTGATCATTTGCAGCACTTGGAGAAAATGCTGATAAGATGTAGAGAATATGGCATTTCACTCAATCTAAAGAAGTGCCATTTCGGAGTACAAAAGGCAAAATTTGCTTGGTCACATTGTGTCACAAGAAGGGGTAATGATTGATCTGGAAAGGGTAGAGGCCATCAACAAGGTCTCAATTCCAAGAACCAAGAAGGGGATTCAGTCCTTCTTTGGGCAGATAAACTTTATCAAGAGATTCATATCAAACTTTGTTGAGTTGACCATTCCAATCACTAACATGCTGAAGAAGGACCAGGCCATCAAATGGGAGGAGGATGTCATTCAAGCTTTCAATGGGATCAAGGAGGCATTAAAGCATGCCCCTGTTTTAGCAGCTCCAGATTATAAGAAGCCTTTCCAACTATTTTCTTTTGCTTCAGAGAACACTATTGCATCTGTCTTGTTGCAGAAAGATGATGAAGGGGCTGAGAGGCCAATTTCCTTTTTTAGTAAGGCATTTCAGGGGGATGAGATGAAATACACTATTATGGAGAAACAAGCATTTTCCTTGGTAAAAGCAACAAAAGGTTTTTAGGCCTTACATTTTGAGCTCTAAAATTGTTGCTTATGTTCCCCACACTATGGTGAAAGACATCTTATCAGAGATGGAAGTCTCAAGCAAAAGATGCAGATGGGTGAACAAGTTGCAAGAATATGACATGGATATCCAAACCACAAAGTTGGTGAGAGGTTTGGGCTTGGCTAAGCTTATGGCTGAGAGAAACTTGCAAACTATTGAGGTAAATGAGGTAGAAGAAGGAAGGGTAGATGTTTTTGAAAAATTGATGAGTTCTGAGTGGTACAAAGATGTAATTTTTTATCTCAGACATCTATACTACCCTGAGCATTTGAGTAAGAACCAGAAAAGAGCCCTTAAGTTGGCTTCCAAGAAATATGTCATTACTGATTATGGGTTAGCTTGGAAGAACCCTGAGGGAGTTCTCTTAAGGTGCATTACCTGAAGATGAAGCCCCCAAGATAATTGTTGATCTTCATGGAGGATTTTGTGGGGGGCATTTTGTTGGAAGAGTCACAACACACAAGATCTTGAGAGCTGGTTATTGGTGGCCAACACTCTTTAAGGATACAACTATTTTGGTTAGAAGATGTGAGAGTTGTCAGCACTTCTCTAGAAGACTGAAAGCTTTAGGCTCCCTGCCTTTGCAACCTGTATCAATTGAAGCCCCATTCAAGCAATGGGGAATGGATTTCATTGGTGAGATTTCAAACCCTTCAAGTGCTGGACCATAAGTGGATTCTTGTAGCCACTGATTACTTCACCAAGTGGGTGGAGGAAATCCCCACCAAAAGAGAAACACACCAAATTTTCATGGATTTTATGTTGAACCATATCATCTACAGGTTTAGGGTGCCAGTTAAAATTGTTGCTGACAATGCCATGAGCTTTAGAGCTAAACCTTTGGTGGAAATGTGAAAAGAATACGGGATCAATTTGACATATGCCTCTAATTACAATCAGCAAGGAAATGGACAAGCTAAGTCCAGTAATAAAAATTTGTTGAAGAATTATCAGAAGAACCTTGGAGTTGAACAAAATAAAATGGGGGTGAACAACTGAAGTTCGTTGTTTGGGCTAACAAAATTACTGTTAAAAGAGCCACTGGAAAAATTCCATTTGAATTGGTGTATGGAACTCAAGCTCTACTGCCCCTGCATATGCAACTATCCTCATATCATTTCATTCAACAACTAGAAGATCAAGAAGTTAGTCTCATATGAGGCTCACATTAACCAGATTGTTGAACTTGATGAAGAAAGGAGAGCATCTCACCAAAGGCATGTAGAGTTCAGAGAAAAATTGAAGAAGTTATTTGACAAGAAGGTCACTCCCAGAGCTTTCAACATTGGAGATCTTGTGTTGTTGTGGGATAGTAGACATGAAGACAAGGGCAAACATGGTAAATTTGATGCATTATGGAATGGGCCCTTACTCCATTGACATTCAGATTGGTGAGCATACCTTCTTCTTGAAATATTTGGATGGTGAATTGCTCGAATTTCCTATTAATGGTAGGCACTTGAAGCATTTCCTGGATTGATTCCCCAGAGATCAAGGTGAGCATCACTTGTACAGTGTATAGTTCATTGGTTTATTTTCTGTCTTTTGTGTTTTTTGCTCATTCTGGTCCTTGGTGGCTTGGTTTTGCTAGTTTCTCACTTCAGTTTTTTGGAGGATGGTTGTGGTTGTTCTGTTATGCTATCTTTCTCTTTGACTCCATTTCCCAATGGTCTATTCTTGGCACTTGGTCTTCTAGTTGTTCTTGTGGCACTCGCAGGGAGTGCCCATCCCTGAGTCGGAGCCGATGTTGGTGCTCATTTTGATCTCTCACCATTTTCCCTTGATTTTCCTCTGATCTGCATGTTATGAAATGTTTTGTATCTCGATGTGGATGTTCTGAAGCTTTTACCTCCATTTGAATGCCTTGAATTGTTTACAGAATCCATTGTCATGCCCCTTTTTGAAGAAGTCTTTGAGTTTGCCCTGTTTTTTCCCTAATTTCTTCAAAATCCTTGGGCTCTGCCATTTTTCCTATTTTTCCCTAGCCATGAAGCTCAAGAATGATCAATTTATATTTGTATTCCTTTCAAAATCCAAATCCATGGTCAAAAGATGCTTGGAACCATGTTTCACTTGGTTTTGTTTCAAAAAATTTCATCCTTAGTGAAAAATCAGTATTTTGGGCATGAATGGTGAATTTCTTGTGTTTTTGACGGTCTGGCAGGGCATCTTTTTCTTGTCAAAATTATTCCTTAGCATTCGGTGAGTCACGTGGCTTCTTTTGGTTTGGTCAGGGGATGTTGGGAAAATGTTTTAACTTGTCACTTTTTGCTTTTTTGGCAAAAAGGAAAATTTGGTCTCGTAGCTCCACTCAATTTTGATTGGTTCTTTTGGTACTTATGTGGCTTCTTCTAATTGGATGGGGCATGTGCGTGGTTTGTTTTTGAACTTGTTCTTTTTGGCTACTTTGGCAAAAAAATTTGAACCTGCCCCGCGGCCCCGCCAAGGATTTGATTAAAGTAAAATTTAAGCGGCAGGGAAAAAGTATTACTTTGACCCCGCAGAAGGACACGTGGTAAAGTTAAAAGTGGAGATGAAGGCCTTCAGAAGCAGGTTGGATATTTTTCCTTTTGGAAAAATGGAGTAAAATTCTAAAATGGAAGCATGCCCCTGCCAAATCATTTTGAAGCCTTATAAGGTTCTTGAAGTTGTGCACCATAACGACACGTGGAGGTCTCCACTGGTCTTCTTTCCTTAGAAAAAAATTTTCAGCAACTTCCTAAAGGGCCCGAGACATGTGGCGAGCCCATGCTCATTTAAGGTCTCTTACTTTTGGGGACCACCTCAAGATGCACCATTGAGACACGTGGCGGTTTGAAAATTTCAAGAGGCGGGGAGGTGGGCCATCGGGGGCAACTTGGATTTTTTCCCCTTGATATTCAAAAGACTGGAAATCATCAAAATGACCCGCAGGCCCGATAGAGAAAAGTCAAAACATGCTCTCTAAATGGCGGAGGTGTGGACTTTTGGGAGTAAATTGGAAATTTTTCCTTTTGTGGAAAAAAGAGTTAAAAGTGAAAAAGGAAGCATGGTTCCACTGGGACCCACATCAGAGACTAGAAGCGGAAGGGCGGAGCTGTGGGGAAAACTTGGAAAATTTTCCCTTTTCCAAAAAAGGAGGTGAAATAATAAAATTTAGCCATGGTTCCTTTGGGACCCACATTGGGACATGTGTCAGGCCCATTTTTCAAAGGTGGAGGGGTGGAGCAAATTGAGAAATTTTTCATTTTTTCCAAAAAGTGTAAAAGGTAAAAAGGAACCCCCAGGCCCATCTTAACTTGGATCTCCCACATGGATGGTCTAGATTTAAAAGAAAGATCAATGGTAGTTGTGCATCTGTATCTGATTTTCTACCATTTTTTCTCCAAATCTCTCTGGGATGAAATGAATTTTTATGGTTTTTTATCATTTCTTGGAGTCTCCTACACGTAAAATGAAGAGGAACATTAATTTGGTATCCTGGTTGGGTGGGAAAAATTTGAAGACATCTTTTGCAATCAAGACGTGATCTGATCATTGGCTTCGATCTGATTTTCAGTTTTTCTTTCCTTGGCACGCAAAGAACCAGATTTGATAGATTGGAGGAGGAAGTAGTTAGCACACAAGATGAAGAATGACCTACCAGGTGAAGAATTGAATGCTGGAAATATTTGGAGAGATTTTCCCTCTGCACACCTAACAATTTTTTCACAAATCTGATTCTGGGAGTCTCAACACGCAATAGGTGCTTTGAATGTCTCTGGTTTTGGGGGAAAACTCTATTGTAAATGAAGTATTATAAATTGCATGAATTTTTCATGTGCAAATGGTTGGAGTGTTAGAGGTCAAGACTGATTTTTCTAAGAGAAAAGCTTGATAGAACCCGTCCTTCTGAGAAATCATCTGAAGAAACATGTTTATCTCCTTTGTGTTAAATTTGATCATGTCAAGGTGGTTGCGAGTGTACAACCATTGAAAAGCTCTGAGATTGTTCTAGAAACTTTCCCCTATGGATAAATTTAATCAAACTTGAGTTAATCTGCGTTATTTTTGGGAAAAAATTGTGTTTTCTTCATTTTTGAATGTCTGCAAGTAGTTTTCTTGTTCCCATTGCAATCTTACATTGAAATCTTTATGAATCACACAAGATATTATCCTTGTGATAGTTTGGTGGCATTTGTAATTTCATTTATCAGAAGAGCTTTCATTTCATAGTGAAATAAACAAATTTAAAATCACTGTGACTCCTAGCATGACTATAAGATTGTTTGTTAGCCTTTGAGGGTATCTTAGGCATGATGAAACAGAGGTTGATGATGTTTAGTTAAGTTTTCCAATTTGAGCCTTCATTTTGGATCCTTGAAGTTTGTGTGAAAAGTGTTGATCTGGGCCTCCATTGAAGCACATATTCTTGTTAAAGGAACATCCTAGCTATCCCGAAGCATTATGTTGTTCAAGCTCTCCATTTTTGTAAAATTTCTCAAGAATCTGGTGAATCAAGTTCATTTCTACCTCACCTCCCACCAAAAATTCATTTAAAAACAACCAATCATACCCATACTACCCCTTTTTGTCATGTGTGTATACAAATGCATAATTTTTACTACCAAAACATGCAAAAAAAATTCAAGGTTTTCATTGTCTTTAGTGGCCTAAACCTTGCTTAGAAAATATCTCCATTATCTAGAGTGACAACTCGTGAGAGTTAGGTTTTGTTGCATTGATCATATTTTCTTCAAGGTCTTCTTAATAATTTCACAAGGAAGGATATCTCCATCTCCTCCACAAACAATAGGCTACAAAAGGGGTCCTCTCACCCTGGTTGAAAGGCATAACCATAAAGTAGTGAGGATAGGTCAAATCCTCTTGAGGGTGCTACCCATTTCTCCACATCTGAGTGACAAAGAGCAAGCTGCATTTCATCCCCGGCTACAAAACGACACACTACATGATATTGCTTGTCTCTAAGCTTCCTGCCAAACCTGTGATGTTGCTTAGCTTCTGAGGGAGAATCAATTTGGGAACCAACATTAAGCACTACTATTGATCACCTAAGCCGTTGCCCGTGGCCAATTAAAGGCATGCCACATGGCACTCTGAGTCTAGCGGTGGGTCAGGGCGGAAGACCCTTGACTTTTTTTTCATCTACATCACACTACATAGGAGGAAAAATTCTCAATTCTATCTCCCATGGCACTTTTTTATTACATTTCCACCTATCTTCTCATTGACTGCTACTTTCACTTAGTGTGACTGGAACGTGGACACCTATGACACTTCTTTCTCCCTTTTTCACACACTACGTGGTGCGAAGCTACATCAAGATCCACCCCCGCTAGCCCCGAACTTCCCTTAGTCCCTTCTCCACTTATGGCCGCTGAGGATAGTCTGACCCCTTCATATGTATCTCTTAGGGACCCATGGCGGTTTGCATGAATGTCTTGGGGTTTCCTATATCTGATCTTCATGTGTCTGGGATTTACAGTGACATTCCCAAGGCATACCCCAGTGACCAGCCAACCCGCCCTAGGCGCATGACCCCCTATAATCATTTGCCACGTGTCACCTCTAGGGAAGAATGTTCCCTAGAAACTTTTCACAGACCAGGGCACTCATAATCTTGAGTTCAGAGCACCTCAGAGTGTAGGACTGCTTTATATCACCAGAAAGGTGAGATAGATTTCCTATCCATTGGAGTGGCTTAGGGAAATAAATTGGGAGCATTATGTAGGAGAAAAATGATGTGTTTGAATCTCTAAGCCTATTTGAGAGCCAGGGGCTGGATGGGGGTAAATTACTCCTTGAATCTACTAAACATGTAGCCCTAAAATTTGAACATTGTAAACTTGTTATCCAATGCGTAATAAGGGAAGACTCACGTTTTGGTAAATTTAGGATTTGTTCCGGATACCTATGTAGTGACAAAATTGAATTCCTTGTAACTTAGTTGTAGACACTTGAAATAAATAAAAAATGGGTGCATTCCATAATTTGTGGGAGCTAACTTCCTAGGTGCCAATTTAATGTTGGTCTCAAGTGGGTGTTTAAACGGGCACAACAAGAACATTACATAGTAAGATGTGCTAGTCTATGGTGATAACATAGCAGTCAACATTAGGGATTTCAGTGGCATTTACAATGCATCTCATTCCTTTGGTATTGTGCATCCTGTCACTCGATCCACTTCTTCCATGGTGTAGCCTATAAAAAAATGGGACCCACCCAGAATAATGTATAGGACATTCATTGAAGCATACTGATGGAAATGAGAATATTGGTCCATTTTTGTGGTGTTCGAATCTGATGTTCTTTTTCCTATTAGAAAAAAAAAACTCATTAAGGATGCACATAGCATTATGAGTTGTAATGGGTTGACAGATCTACCGAATAGGAATACTTATATTCGTGGACTGCAACGTATGCAATAAACAAGGAACACGGGTGTGGATTATGAGATTTCTTCATGGGACATGTCACACAGTTTCACTGATACAACAAGACAGGTGTAACTCCAACCTCCATCAGTTTACACTTTGCCTAGGTATTTTCCCCAGCTTGTGGCAAGATGTGATCTCTTGAAACAAGGTATTGAACATCCAGGCCAATGTACAATAGATAGAGAAAATGGAATTAGTTTTTGCCAAGTTACAAGTGCTTCGGGTAGACATGTAGGAAAAATGTGTAGAACCTATACCCATTAGATTTCAATGAAGAAGCTACTTATAGAAATTGCCAAAAGGATATACAACTCAGGGGATTTTTGGTTGTACACTGGGGCACAAATCTTGGTATTGTGGGAGATTATTGCAGGATATAGATCTATTGCAAAGCGAAGATCATAGAATGACTTTCAAGCAAATATAATTGACTAAGGCATTTTCACAAATTTATACAACTGATTACGTGTATGAACATATGTGTGTGCTCCCTAAGAATGTGAATACAATCCACATTGATGATCTCTTTTATGACGTGGACGTTGTTGTAACCCCAACTAACATGCGTATCATAAGATATTGTAATGTTTTTGGCTTAGTGTATTGGGAGATTTTCTAACCATGGTAAGCTGACTGAAAAAATTCTTATTTTTTTCTTGAAATTGAGGGAATTGGGGGAGCTTGTGCTTCTAATGGATCGTTTGAAAAGGATTTTGGAGAAGTACCAAAAGATAGAGAGTTTGGAACTGGTCATGTAGACTGCTGGTGAAACATATGGAGTATGCACCAACATGGGATTATGGCTTTGAAACATGACTTTTTCCCAGTGCGATGGTTACATGATATGCACAGATCCTTCAGAAGTTCTTGTTCTTTAAACCATGAAACCATTTACAATGAAATGCCTAATCTGAGACTTTGCAGAATAGAATCCCTTAGTTTCGGTCGACTTCCCTCCATAGGCATGGTTATTCTCTCTTTATCTAAAATTATAATTCTGTCACTTGGTAACCCAAATCACTCTTGCAAGCTAAGCATAAAATTAAACCCCTAGGAATTATCATAGATCATGATTGTTTAAATAATCGTCGCTTTCAGAGCAATAACTAGCGTTATAACCTAACCTAATAGGATCCAATACTCCTTATGTAAATAATGGAACTAAACCCTCACTTGTAGTTTGATCGTCATCTAAGGCTATAACCACAACCTTCAACATTGCAAGACCCTGGATGTCAAACTTAGGTAGTACATTTCCGTTTGTATTGGAAAGAAGTATGAAGTTGAGTCACCAACTGTAAGTACCCTGTTGATCGCTCCCTTGTTAAAAGCAAATAAATCATGTATTTTTGAGAGACTTGCAAAATAACCTCCCGTAACCTCTGGAAAGGAGATTTTCAAGTTTCCTATGTGTTCCTTGTTATGTCGAGGAGTCACTTCAATCATTAGCTCAACCTCGTTTGACTATTCTGTGATCTTTTCACACTCCTCTAGGAGCCCTATTACTTATGTTTTGCACTTTTAGGAAGTTAAATTTAAAAAGTGAAATTGTTGGATTTCGTATTGGCTCATCGTTTGAACCCTGAGTACAACGAAATGCTTATTTGCTTTCAGGAAACGTCTAGTATTTTTACTAGAAAATTTACTGGAACCTTCAGTTTGAGGAAAAACACTCTTGCTTGATAGTTTGGAAAAGGTATTTTATAGGCCTCTGGTCGCAGTTTGACTAGGTCAAACTGGACCAATTATGACTGGTGGCTCCAAAAAACCTGTCGCCATTTGAAACCCATTTACCAGTTCTCAGTCCCGTCGACTCCAGTGAATTCTCCATATATAGGGGAACTTGTAGGAAATTTTATCTATTACACATTTTCATCCATCGTAAGGTTAGTTTTGGACATGGTTTTCTGAGCCCTCGAGCTAAAATTTGTGATTGTTTTCAACTAAGACCGATTATGACCGGTGGCTCCGGAAAACTAGCCACCAATTGTAAACCGTTCACCAGTTTTGAATTCCGTCAGTTCCTATGAACTCTTGGTATATGTGTGGACACATAGAAATTTACCCATGGTGTGTTTTCTCATCAAAATGATAATGTTTGAAAGCAGGTTTCTTAGCCTTCGAGCCTGAATTGAATGTTTTTACAACTAGCAGAAAAAATGTAAAAAAACGTTGTAGGACCTCTAGTCGGGTTACCAAACCATCATGGAAACTTGTTGACACTTGTAAATAACTGTTTGAAACTCTATCATGTGACTTGTTGTGTGAAATTGAACTTTTGGATAAATAGTGTTTCTCTCTCTTTCGTATCTCTTTCTCTCTCCTTGGTTACGAAATGAAGTGAAATGAAATGAAATGAAATATACATGTCTCTAACCTTCCTCCTTTGAATGCAAATTATTATTAATTATTATGTAAATGGAAAACTGAAAAAAACATTAATTATGCTAGATTAGGTGGATGACATGCCAACAATTTATTGTTCATTTCATGCTCACATGGTTTTGCAGGATGCAAGAAAGATGGTGAAAAGGCATGCTGTGTAAATTCATTGTTTATTATTGTAATTTATATGGGTCATTGTGAAATGTATATATGTATAATGTAATCCCATGTTACATAAACAGTTGTATTTGAAATTTGCTAATATGTATGAGTTGCTAGTTTTAGGGATACCTTGGGAAATGTGCATTTAATCATAGGTGCAATTTTGATTCCAAAATTGTGTATTGAAGAAAAAGGATGTGTGTGTGTGTGTGTGTGTGTGTGTGTGTGTGTGTGTGTGTGTGTGTGTGTGTGTGTGTGTGTGTGCATTTGAATTTTAAATACCTGTAGTGCACTTTCCAGTGTGCAATTGCTGATTAATGTAATTGGTGTTGTTGTATTCCTTACCTTAAAAATGTAATAAAGAGATTATAAACGATAACAACTCACCCCTAGTATAGGACTCGTGTATAACTACCTTTCATGCACGAATCCTTTTAGCGTGGAAAAATAAAACCTTAGGACAAACTTAAATCTCTACTCTCGATGTCATCCTTCTCACATGATATTTCATAGCCCAAAATAAATTGGAACCGTAGAATGAAATTAAAATTTTGTGCATTCGATGGACACCTTATATTTAAAGTAAATAATAGCCCAATTTTGAGTTTATCATCATAGTCGGTATATTTAGCGACATCATGGTGAACTCGATAGGTTAGGAACGACACATGGACCAACCTTTATTTGGAGTAAGTAGAGCTAAACATCTTCCTTCAGTATCTTAATGGACTACCAAGTCTTCCGAAGTTAGATCTAGAAATTAACTTCATTCTTCATCGAATGAATTCCCTATGATATCCAGATGACACAAATGGAGCTAGTGAAATAGTTGTGCTGTTACTTAAACTCTTTTTAATGATCTCTTTAGTATCCTCTGCAACTAAATGTGTTACCTTTTTCCAGTGACTAAAAACAGAACGCCTTGGTCTTGTACATGAAGGTTTTTAGCATAAATAGGTACTCTCAACCTTAAACTCTAGTCTATAATTGGGGAGTAGAGCCCTGAGGTGCAAATTGGAAGTTAAACAAAACCTCTGTGCTAATTAAGAGGTTAATTTGTGGGTATAAAATGGTAAGTAACTCCTTACAAACGAAATTGATTTGAAATATGTTGACTTTAGAGAACCCAAGAAACCATAAATCCTTGGTCCTATAATCCCTTGTTATGCCTTTTTATGACATTAAGAATGAAATAAATTCCACATTCCGAAATTGGGAAATGAAGAAACCTAGGATCTTACCTTGAACACAAATCACGTGTGGTTCATGTGTAGTTTATAATGCTTCTAATCATGTACTTCCATCTCAGATATGTTAGAAAAGTAATACTTCCATAACTCCTTTGGCTATAAAATGATTCCGATAATGAGACCATAGTGCAATGTAAGAGTAAAACATATAAGAGTAAAACAAGATTTGAGGTTAGGAATAACGTCACTCTTGGAGTTCCATATAACTCAATTAGACATTTTCTTGTGTTAAAATAAAAATGAATTGCCTGGTGAGATCAACTTTGAGAAAAAAAAAGATATTTATAATTCTAAATAAAATTTCTTGACATGGAAATGTTGAATGGATTCAACAATTTATCTAACTATATTAACTACGATGAGGAAGTAAGGATACCATGATCAAAGAATGATCATGGAAAAAAATATCTTGAATCTAACTCTCCCTTAAATCCTAAGATTTCTTTCTTGATATCACATCATATTCACCTATGTAGGTTAGGGTAAAAATTTAAACATTAAATAAATGTTTGAGAAGACATAAGCTTAACATAAGAAAAAGATGACTTAGGAGTGCTTTGTATGCAATTTGAAATATGCCAAAATACTTATGTAAACTATGGAGATCATCGTAAGGGATAAAGAGTCCAACTTGAAATGGTCGAACTGTAAGTTGAATGTGAAATGAAATTAAGAATATGTAGGTAGAAAATGGATAAAATTATCCTTACATAAAAATGTTCATTGGAATGTTAATCGTAACTATGATATGCAATCATGGTAATGATGTGTCGTGGGTTTTTCCAATCCTTGGGTCCCTTTTTCTTATGGTGGGGTCATTTCTAGTATTCATTCATTGGGGAAAGTGTGGAATTGAAATGTATATGGTGTTTTTCGAGTGTATCTGTGTGAGTTCGATGACTTATGTAAGTGTTGTATGCGTTGTTGAGTTTTCACTTCTTGGAGCCCTTATGGGTGTTGTGTAGTGAACAATGTAAGTAAAAAAAATTATCTCTACTATTTTTCATTGTTGTATTTTTGGGTGTAAAATGTGGTCGTCACATCAGGCACCCCCAGTAGGTTAAGGTAGGCAACATCGGTCAAACCATGACAAGGACTCCAGATATGCTTCCATGTACCTCATGGAGGATTCTGACTGTGATTCACCTTATTGCAAAAAGTGTTTTTTGCAATCAGTTCATGTTATCTAGCGAGACAGTCCTGACCAATCGTAGCATCAAGGAATATTTTTCACTAAGAATCTTTTCCTCATTAGGGTTTAACATAGGAAATTGTTTAGATTGCTTGAGGTTCATCAAAGTTCCAACATTTAGCATTGGAGTCTTTTATTTACTAATCTTCTTACACTTGTACATACCTTGACATAGAACACTATAACTAAAATGTTAGTTAATCAAGTGAATGAGCTTGCTTGATATAGATGTGTAAATCCCCTTCCCTGCCCCGTAACTTCTCTCCAGGACTTCTAGATGCTTCATAACACACAAACTAGTTAGACCACTTTTCACCCAAATGTTTCTTAAGAGTGACAGACACTAGTAAATCTGCAAAAAAACATTCATCTACACCATGTATTTGATAAATACTAAAGTTTGACTCTTCCTAGGGGAATTTGAATGCTTTACGTATTTGATAGATTGTTCATGTGTACGCTTTTTTACCAAGGTCATTTAAACAAGCCGATATAAATTGAAATCCATTCCAAAGGATCCCGAGATTTCTAGTTATATTAAGTTCAACCTTTGTCCAATAAAAAACAAGATTGACCGGTTCTTGGTTTTAATCACTCCAGAACAAATGACAGTTGAAATCTTCCTAGAAACGCGTCGTCATGTGATAAAAAATGACTATTCTCTCTATTGTAACTTTGCAAGTATGGTGTTCATAGTATTATAGTTGGTGTCCTTGATACAGATAGAAACTATTCAATTGAACGAAGTGAATGTGCGAAAATATGTTAGTCTCACTAACGTACTACAATTAATTACAAAATACATCCACATAAAATGATGAGACTACTTTGGTTATTAGGTTTGAACTCTACACAAGGAAGCTAGCGCCTCCCGAGCAATAACCTGCACTGCTCCAATAATACCCATCTTCTGTGCGTCCCTCATCAAAAGGCCCTTCAATGATCCGGAATCCCTTGCGTAGATGGGCCTGGTACAAAAAATTTCAGCACTGGGAACTCAGTGATGAGTGTGCGTGGGTGATCAGCTTGCCTATGTTGGCGACCCCAGGAGAGGTGGCCGATGAAGAAGGTGGCGATAGTTAGCATTCAACTGGAGCGGGTGGGAGCGGCGTTGGCGAATGCAGCCGGGGATTGAACCGGTGTAGCGCCGTGGGACTGGGCGTTGGCACAGGAGAACACGTGCGGGAGCCTGCGCATATTGACAACACTCCATTTCAAACCCAGCACCATGATAATTTCACCACAACTTGAGTACTGAATCTGCCCATTTTCTCTTAATAATGTATATTACAAAAGTTGGGGCGGTGTTTGTCCTGAGAAATCGTGAAATAAGAAGGCAGATGAATTGTATTTGAGATGAATTGGTGTACAGGGTTTAAAGAAAGGAGAGTGAGGAGGTGATTATATACAGAGAACAATGTCGGTTTTGAACATGTTTCCGCGTGAAAGAAAGCTGTTGTAACACGGTAAGTGTGTTGGACATTTACTCGGTTATAGAAAAACCCCGGAATCTTCAGTTCCAAAATTTGTTGCAAGTTATGGTTAAATAACAGCTAACCCACCGCCAGATCACGAGCCTGTGTCAACACTGCCAGGTAGCCGACTATATTTCATTTGACGGCGAGTGCAAGAAAAGCCCGAGGAGTTTTTATGTCGCATGGCTAAAATGGGATCGAAGTTATTAGCGCTCGGTGAAATGGTGGAAGACAAACTTCTCGTTCTGATCACCTTGAGAGCACTCCCTTTTCAATTCCAAGTGTTCGTTACGACACTGAATGTATCTAAATAATTAGTGGCATTCGAAGAACTTGTGAACTTACTGTAGTAGGAAGAGGCCATCAATTCATTTCAAGATGAGGCCCAAAATAAATCCCTTTTCTCAAAGCCACATCGTGGCCAGAAGTATCGAAAAGGTCCCCAAGAAAATCAAACACAAGCACATCAACATCAAGGGTAGCAAGCTCAAAAGTCCAAGAGGTGGTGTCAAATATGCAAAACCAATACTCATGACATTGATCACTTCTGGTACAATGGCTTGAAACAGGGGTATTTGAGTCAAACAGGCACATCAGGGCGTGAAGATTTTCAAAATTCCAAACCATACTATGGCACTTTTAGTTACACTCTTATTTCTCCTTTGTACTAGCAAATTTTATTCTCTAAATTAAGGGGGAAGGGGTGGGTGAAGGGCTGTAGAAATGTAGACACCTAATTTGGCACAAAATCACTATCACATCACTCTTTTAAAACTAAGAAAAGTAAATGTATATGGGTATTCAATAATTAAACTATAACTTAGTTGTGGAATTCCTTATCATCCCATTTTCTATTTCTTGATTGATTGCCTTTGTTGACTTATTTGGGTCTTTCATTTGTTCCTATGTTGTGTCAAGGAGATCTCCGGATTTTACTTTTTAATGTTTCATTGTAATTGAATTTGGTATGGGACCATCCAAATTTATCCAAACCATCACACAGTCTGATCCATTGTGAAATGTTTTAGTCCCCCCTTTTTTTGGGTCCTTTTTTCCCTTTGAGTTTCTTTTTTACTCTTTTAATAAAGTCTTGCATGTTCTTATATGCACTACACACAAACATGTGCCTTGACCATTTCCTATGAAGGTCACGCAAACCTACACTTAGGCTACTATCTTGGCAATACAAAGCATTAAGTGTCATGCATGCTAATTTATACCACACAAACCGATGATGCATTGCCCCATGTCGATTGTCACTTATTTCTTATGCACAAAAACCATGAAGCCTTGTACATACCTCCTAAGCTTTTGTTGATGCCACAACATTTTGGATGTCATTTAACACTATCGATGTCGTGCAAATTTGCATTTATGTGGGACATCTACTATTTTTTTCCATGACTAGATCTATATTTTGCAAGATCCCTTGTACACATCGATACAATTACAGTTAATCACATGTGGGATAGATTTATTTGTCATGGTGAAGGACAAATTGAATGACTTGGTAAACCTTGATTGAATGAAGGAGATTTTATGGAAAGCTACCTATGAACTGACTAGGAAGGTCAATGGCATTTTGGGGCATTCCAAGGAATCTTTGCAAGGCATATATGTTCTCTTGCTTGAGTCACTGTCATTTCTATAAGTAAAAGGGATTTGTAAACATGTAAGCCGAGTGAGGTTTTGTAGAAGTTTCGAAGAGTTTTCAAACTTATGAGAGGTATTATGATTGGAATTCTTGGAGGATTCTAGTAAATTCCTATCATGACTCATAAGACTATCATTGGAGTGTAATTCAATTGTGTTTAATTCTATAATCTTCTCCTCATATTAATGCATAAGTGTTATTGTTTCCTGTTATAAGTTCTACATGAGATCTTATTTCGGTGATGTCTAAATTTGAATTGTGGGTTGCATGGTCTAAGATGTTCCTTCATTGAGACCATTAACCATGATTGTATCATCCAATTACCCTATTTCCTCACTATTCTTATTTTGTAACCGTTGAAATAATTTTATCTTTTATAATTTTGGTACCTAAATGTAACATACGGCTTATATGGAGTGCTTACATACGAGGAACTACGTGTTTTATTTAAGTGAATAGTTGTGTATCATTTTCAACTAATACAACTTCATTCCACGCTTCATAATTATCTATCATTTGTGCCGGAGGAGTATATGGTGTATGACTACTATTTATTCAACAGCGCGTGGTTGAAATATTAAAAAATCTTCGAGTTTGTAGGCAACCAATAATATTCTTATAATAAAATATGCATTACCTATTCCCATTAAGAAAATGCGATAAGTCCTCGTACGAAGAGAATATATATGGCACTATCATGTCATTCAGAATTATGACGATGCTTTACTTATCGGCTAAGTATCTGTGCTAAAAATATAGAAAGAAAACAAAAATTCGTGGAAAAGAGCAGACAAGATATGCCGCGCCTGGAAACATTGCTTTCCTGCACGTCGACATGACTGTGTTCCTCTTCCCCAAATAATGAATACAATTAAAATAGACCATTTATTTATTAATAAAAGGCTGATATCACAGATCGGCGGGGACAACATAGCAATTCTGCGCCCAAAAGTGGAAGATGCGTCACAAAAATTGGTTTCCACCGCCACGCGGGGAGACAAAATTCCTATTAAAAAACATGTATCCACTCGCAAACTTTGCAAATCTGCAACCGTTGGTGCTTATCCCTCCCATTATAAATATTCTGCGCACCAACCAATGTTTCCGGGCAAACAACCTTCTTCGTATAACCTTCAACAAACCTGAAACTCTGTGCCGCATCTTTAGACCAGCAATATATAAAATGCAGACAATACTGGAGTGCTAAAGAAATAGAAAATAAACAGACACAAGACACAAAAGATATGAAACAATGTAAGAGATCTATATAACCTGGCTCATAATAGGCCGATATAATATCAATTCCCCAACATACATATCTTTAGACAGCTTAAAAATGAGCTTTGTCATTCTTATTTAAGGTTATTTTATGAGTAGGTTGGCAATGGAATAAATCACATATTTGTTATTCCACGTTTAGTGTTATTAAGGTTGGTAGACAAAATTAAATTAGCTTATCGGGTACCACCTATTTAATAAATTGAAGTGTAGGTGGTGTTGAATAGGGTACGCAATGACACCTAGATGGGCACGCAATGTAACTTCCTACATATTGATCATTATATCAACATAGACTCACGTTCATTTATCTGTGCATCCCTATATAACCGCCTCTTTATTTTGAACTTTTATAATCTTATACTTAGACACATATGGTCCAAACAGAGGGGACAATAGTGGACATCCTAACTTGGCACCTAAATGGCATCACATCAACACTTGAAATTTATTCCAAGATTGACTTAACATGTATTTAACACATATGTTTTCTTTAGAGTGTTTAATTGGAGGGATATCCATATTTTGAATTGATTTAAAATAATAATTTCGAATTGGATTAAAAGTATGGTGGAAACCAATACTTATACATAAGTGATAATTGTTATACATTGTGTATGCATGCTAAAATTTTGAACTAAGCTAATTGAAAGAACCTAACACCAAGAAGATCCTAACTTAGTTAAATTTCAAGCTAATACATCAAGATAAAGTAAAAAAGAAAGCTAATTAACTTACATAAAACACGAAATCAACATTAAATACAAACCTCCCTTTGATATTTGGATGTACTTTGGATTGCAGATAGTTCCTTTAATGAGACCAACATAGACCACACATGATCAAAGATTTCTCAAGCAAGAGGAAGAGATCTCATCAAGTATGGCTTAATTTCCATTTTTGATTCTTCTCTTCTTTACCAAGTATAAAATGGGGAGAGTTAACAAGCCTTTCAATAACATGCAATGTTCTTCTTAAGTATATTGTCTGTCAAGGACATGGTGTGTAAAGGTGTACTGGGCTTCTTATATATCTTTCCATTTTGGGAGAAGCTTGCAACCTAGTGAATGTGGGATAAAGGGAATATAGAACTAGAAAGGCATAAGTATGATTATAAGAGATTAATTAGTGATTATCAACTCATGGGAGTTTAGAAGGGTTTAGTTAATAAACTAGGATTAACTAATACACCAAGTTAAGCTTATAGAATCCACTTGAACATGATTTAGGGGGATATTCGTAGAATTTGAAAGGTTTGAGCGGGTGATCTAACCAAGAAGACGGTTTATTGATTAAATACGAGATCGATAGGATTAATTAACTGATTGGTTAATTAATTAATTAAAAGAGGATTATAACTAATGAAGTGACGTTAATTGGCATCTAAGATGGGGGATGAGGTTAGTTGATTATCGAAGTGTTTTTAATTAACGGAGACGAAAGAGAATGTTGGCTAATTAGCAGGAAATCAATCATTATAATGAAATGACAACAAAGAAGACAAATAATGCAAATTTAGTATTTAAATTGTGTGGTCGAAATTATGTGTCTAAATTTTTTCCTCTTTCATGTGGTGTAGCGCAAGCAATGACACTTCAAAGATAGTAGATAATTATATTTTGAATAGATAGAAGAAATATTAGTAAGATGGACGATGCCCCCTCGATTTTCGATGGGGTGATAAAAGATCTCAATTGACACTCGAAAATAAGAAGAGAAATGATCACGATGGAAGAAAAACTCATTGCGGTGGCAGGGATTTTAACTTGATTCAGTTTTCCATTGTTCTATTTAATTGATTGGTTGAAGCGTTTGTGCTAAGAAGATTATATAAGGGGATGAGTTAGGGAAGAAACGTGTCATTGTGAGAACTATGTTCAACAAGTTAGAAGAAATAGAAAAGGTTAGTGAGAAGGAATGCTAGTTAGAATGGTAAAGGTGAGAGATGCCGAAAGGAAATATTGTAGTGTAGCGTATGCACCATCCTAGCTCAGAAGTACCTTTTTATTTGATGTAACCATCCAAAAAAATGGCAAAATGACATAAAAAGCCATATAAATTATTTTTGTGCAATGTTAAAGGACTTACTCAAAAAAAAGTACATAAGCAATGCAATACGAGAAAGTAAACAAACAAGAAAATAAACAAACAAACAAGCACAATGAAATAAAATTAAACAACAATTCTTAAAACAATTATATCAATGTTTTTGTTATCCATATTTAGTACCCAAATGTTCGAGTTATATGATAAGGGTTAAAATGGTGCCCAAAGCGAGGATACATGTAAGGGATTGGATGAAGGACATAAAAGTCTCGCGAAAAGTAGTTGTGTACTATAAAACTACCCCAAGCAACAATATATTCCACAAAGACAGACATAGTAAGCAAACCAACTTTGTTAATGAAAGAATATCACAATATGATCCATATGGCATGTGCTAGAATGAGTAAGCATTGAAGTAAGATTTTTTGTAGTATAGCTTCCAATGTTTATTGTTGTTGAATTTTTCACATGTTTTTGGATTTTGCAAATGTTTTGGATTTTCGAAGATGTTTTGATTCTCTAAGATTTTTACCATTGTTTTTGGATTTTCAAAGATGTTTTGAATGTTTTTTATTTTCTAATATTTTTACCGATGTTTTTGGATTTTTGAAGATGTTTTGAATGTTTAGGATTTTCAAGATTGTTTTACAAATATTTTTAGATTTTTGAATTTTTTATGAAACTATGTACAAGAAGAACCGAGTGTCAAGATGCCCCTAGTGAGAGATAAGAATATACAAGGGTGAATCCTACACATATATGATGAACTCAAGAAAAGAGGGATAGGTTCAACAATATGATGAAGGGATGGGAAGGAGAAAGCATGCCCCAAATGCAAGATGGCCAAGAAATAGATGGTAGAAAGAAAGAGAGGATTTTTTTATTAAAAGTGGGACAAACTTTCCCCCAGACATGGTAAAAAGGAAATCTATCAAACATGGATGTTTTGAATGAAGCAAAATAATAGTGTGAATCTTGTGAATCGATATAGAAAATGTAGCTAGGAGATTGACGATAAAAAAGAGATGAGCCAAAGGCACAAATTATGAGACAAAACATGGACTAAAGAAAGATTCTAAACAAGGTCCAAACAACACCTAGTAACATACTATTCATGTTGTCTCATCAAGATCTAGTGTGTGCAAGTGAAAATTAAATACTTATTGAAGTGAATATTTGATAGGAAATAAGTGAAGACACACTAGCCAATGTCTAGAAATGATTGATTGAGATATTTTATTAGTAAATGGAGGGTGGAAGGATATTCGTACATTACTTTGATGTCAGCCAGGTGTCCATAGCCATAAAAGAGATGTATCTAATTCTAGTCACAACATTGCTCTGCTTCCAACCAGGCATCCATATCCCTAATAGAGATATTGAAAATTTTTCCTAAAGAGATTTTTGTTGCTTCTCTTTTGATATTTTTGTTTCTGAAAAGTATTTCAACTCCCTTGATTGTTTTGATAACGGTTTAAGAACCACATATGGCTTGATGGAAGGATTTGAAAGTGATTGTGATGACAAAATTTGCTAATATCAACAGATACACCCAAAATATCTTCACCAAAAAGTTTATTAAATGTATGGTAGTGATAAGATCTCCAAAAGGTCGGCGGTTCTTTACTTTACTGAGGTAATGAAATACCAAGGTCAAACAACTACAATAGAGATAAATGTCACATAATGAGTGAAAATAGACTAACCAAAACATCATCGAAGGGATGAAAATTATGGTTGATTTTGAAAGGAATGATAAGAATATTGTTCCAAGAAGCGATCTCAGATGATAATAGCACACCACATTAGATTTGCAAAACAGAAGAGCTAAAATACCATATATGGAAATCCATCATAATCCATAATGCTCAATACATTACAATAGAATGACTTAATTATTCAATAAGAAAGATGTACATATAGGAGGAGGGAAGTGTAACTACTACCTAAATTAGTGGTGAAGAACTCCCACTAACTGATACTGGTAGTTAAGTTAACTCCAAAAGACTAGTAAGCTAACTCCACATAACTGAGAAGCTAACTCAACACAACTAGTAAGCTAACTCCACACAACTAGTACACCTAAGCAAGCTAACCCAACCAAGTGTAGGGCTAACACAAGTGTAAGAATTATCCTAATAAATAAATAAAAGGATAAATAATAACCTACACTAACACCCTCTCATGTAAGCATAGCTTAGGTGGGTGGAAAAGAAGGTGGGTCCTGGAAACAAGGCCTGATGAGGTACCCACGTACAACAACTGGGAAAAATGGACACCGCAAGGTACCCAAAACTAGTAATAACAAAGTAGAGAGAGAAAATTTTGCTGCAATATATCCTCAGAAGCTCGGCTCCAAAAACTTGTACAATGCTGAAGAAGTGTGGTGCACACTATGGTTATGAATCCACTGCTCGATCATATAACTAAAAAACAACTGACACTGGGCTTCACCAGAATAGCTCCATGCAAGGAGACTGTCAATGGAGTGATGTCGAAAAGTGAAAAACAAACACCAAACATAATTTGATCAACTGCTACAAATAGGTGTGCCATGATCCAAGAAAAACCAAGGCAACAAGGCAAGGACATGAGATCCAAATAAATAGGAGTGCCACAATCCAAGAAAAAGCCAAGGTAACAAGGCAAGGGCACGAAACTTGAAGAAGCAATATCAACACCACACCCTCCCATACTACAGAATGGGTAGAGTGACACCACAGATATGTATGAGTTGTCAAAATCAACTACTCGAACACTGACAAACTAACACTGGGCTCCACCAGAATAGCTCCCCCACAAGAGAGACTGTCAACATGCCAAAAAAAGTGTCAAAAATACAGATCCAAAATATCTCAACAAACAAGAGAGATATAAATGTATACACCCATAGATACAAGAATGCAATACCCAAAATTTTAGGACGTCGGGCTCAACTGAAAATGCATCCACAAGTGATCACAACACCCTCCCGAATTTGGCACTTTATAATTGAGTGCATGTAAATATTACAATGAGTAACAATACCTTTTACATTTGAAATATGTGTATAAAAATTTCACCAATGCGTAGATCTTGAAAAAATACACAATTTCAAAAAAAAGATCACCTTAATCTGAGCTACGGATCAAAAGTTATGAGCTCTACAAGGTTTTGTTATTAAAATAATATTTTAATGCTGATCTTTTTAAAAGGTACACGTGACACCCAAATGTCCAAAGGGTAAAAGAGTGCATCCACACGATACATGCTTGCGACCAAAGGATAAAATCCTGCGCCCAAAACCTAAAATGTCCAGAGGGTAAATCATTGCGTCCAGAGGGTACACGCTTATATCCAATGGATAAAATAATGCACCCAGAGGGTACAGATCTACGTCCAGTGGATAAAAGACTGCATCCAAAACCAAAATACCCAGAGGGTAAAAGAATGCATCTAGAAGGTACACGCTTATATCCAATGGATAAAAGAATGCACCCATAGGGTACAGATCTGCGTCCAGTGGATAAAAGACTGCATCCAAAACTGAAATACCCAGAGGGTAAAAGAATGCATCCAGAAGGTACACATATCCAATGGATAAAAGAATGCACCCATAGGATACAGATCTGCGTCCAGTGGATAAAAGACTACATCCAAAACTGAGAGGGTGAAAGAAAAAAACACGCTGCACCCTGCATAGGGTAAAAGAATGCATCCGAAAGGTACACACTTATGTCCAATGGATAAAAGACTGCATAGGGTACAAAACCAAAATACCCAAAACTGAAAGGGTAAAAGAATGCATCCGGAAGGTACACGCTTATATCCAATGGATAAAAGAATGCATCCAGAGGGTACAGATTTGCGTCCAGTGGATAAAAGACTGCATCCAAAACCGAAATACCTAGAGGGTAAAAGAATGCATCCAGAAGGTACACGCTTATATCTAATGGATAAAAGAATGCACCCATAGGGTACATATCTGCATCTAGTGGATAAAAGACTGCATCCAAAACTGAAATATGGAGGGTACACACTTATATCCAATGGCTAAAAGAATACACCCATAGGGTACAGTCTGCGTCTAGTGCATAAAAGACTGCATCCAAAAATGAAATACCTAGAGGGTAAAAGAATGCGTCCAGAAGGTACACGCTTATATCCAATGGATAAAAGAATACACCCAGATTTGACTATCTCAAAACATGGTCAAGTTTACAGTCAATTCTAGGGTTTTGGCACCTTCCAAATCCAATTCCGCACTCTGTTTTGCATAAAAATGCATGTTGCAAAAAATTTCTAACAAATTCCATATACATGAAAAAAAAAACCCTTGCTTGCAAAGAAAAACTTACTGGATGTCTACATCATCTATAGCTCTGATACCATGAAAGGAACGATAAGAATATTGTTCCAAGCCGTGATCTCAGATGATAATAGCACACCACATTAGATTTGCAAAGCAAAAGAGCTAAAATACCATATATGGAAATCCATCATAATCCATAATGCTCAATATATTACAATAGAATGACTTGAATTATTCAATAAGAAAGATGTACATATAGGAGGAGGGAAGTGCAACTACTACCTAAATCAGTGGTGAAGAACTCCCACTAACTGATACTGGTAGTTAAGTTAACTCCAAAAGACTAGTAAGCTAACTCCACATAACTGAGAAGCTAACTCAACACAACTAGTAAGCTAACTCCACACAACTAGTACACCTAAGCAAGCTAACCCAACAAGTGTAGGGCTAACACAAGTGTAATAATTATCCTAATAAATAAATAAAAGGATAAATAATAACCTACAGTAATAGATTTGTAGAGGAAAATGAAAAGAAAGGAAAGAACAACCATGTGTACACAAAACCTGATTGTAATGTTTGATGTTTATACCTTTGATTTTTTTGAAATGTTTTAATGTTTTCTCTTATTGTTTGGATGATTTTTTTATTTTGTTTTATTTTTTAGATTGTTTACTATTTTTTGAAGGGAAAACTACACAGAGAGAAGACGAAAATGTGGATAGATATGACGAAAAAGATCAATGATAGGGTATGAAGAATGGGATAGGATGGATGAGAAGGTTAGGACAAAAACTCTCACTCCATGTAATAGGATCCAACAACAATGTTTACAATTTTTTTAATGAGAGTGACTAGGAGCTTTTACTTATCAAGAATGATATTATCTCCAATATCGATGATCATCGTGAGATCATACTCAATAAATGAATGCGACTTACCTTGTAATATGGATTATGTATGTGGGAACTTGAATTCCCTATCCATATATTTTTTCACTTTACACCATATTTGGCATTGGCATTATGGTGCATTTTTTAATTATATTTACAAATTGGATTTGTGAGTTTTCAATTTTCTTGGAGCATTGGAACTCTTCATATTTTTTGTTTTATCTGGATGAAGAAACCATTGATGTTTCTTACATGCTAATGTTTAATTTTATTGATCCCGAGAAGTGGGATAAGAAAGTGGATGTTTGGTATTGATGATAGGAATTTTAGGAAAGATGGTGGGCTTGCCACAGTTTCTGATAGAGGGAGGATATGATGGAAAAACAGGATATGGTACAAATATTGAAGGTAATGGGCTAGTAGGAGGTTTCCCAAGTATAAAAGGTAATGAGATAGGAGGTGGCCCAAGAATTTATGGTAAAGGGTTACTAGGAGGTGGCCCCAAAATAGAAGATAAATGGATAAGAAGATGTAGCCCATGGATAGGAGATGTTGGGATAGAAGGAGGCCCAATAATAGAATATAATAGGCTAGGAGGAGGTAACCCATGGATTCATTGTGATTAGGGAGATGTAATAAGTAAGTGATGTAGTAGAATCTCTCCTAGCATGCAAAGTTGGCATAGCATGTCAGATTTTGGTTTTAATAGTGGTTATAGGGTCCTATGTTAGTCATTAGGACTCATTCTAGGATGTTTAGTTGGGTCTTATTAGTCAAAAAAATTAAAATTTGGGATTTCCTTCCATTTTGACAGTTTTGAATTTTATATAAGCTATATTGGCTTGTTCTCATAGTGTAAGGAGTCTAAGAAGGTTGTTTAGAGCATGATAGGTGTTTAGGACCATAGCAGTGTCTTAAAAGACTCCTTATAAGTGCTTTGTGTTCTTATACTTCTCTAACACTTGTGTAAGCTCCTTTTTGTAAAGATATGACCTTCATATGAATTTTCAATGAGACCATAACCATCAGTTATGGATATAAATTTGAGGTAAAAGAGGATAAGTGAGGTTTTTAACTAATTTTCATTTATTGCATTCAAAGAAGAAAGGGAGGAAGGAGCTCCATGAGTTATTAAAGAATAAATTTACTTGTTTGCAAACAAGTGTGTGTGTATAATCAAAATATGTGTTGTGTAATTAACATTGTGTGCATTTGGTTTTCATTAGATTTAATGTCTACCTTTAGAGATAAATTTTTTAAGATTGCTAAGCTCTTGAACTCATAGTGTTATTCATTTGAGAATTATTTCTTGTTATTGTTTATATTGTAAAGGAAAATTGTATCAAGCTTTGTTTCTCTATATGATCCATGCAAGATTGGAACTTGGAAGGATAAACTAGGTTTAAAAGGAGGAAGGTTGTGATTGATGAGAGTGAACAAGTCATGTTAGACATACATTCATCTTTAGACTTATTACAAGAGGAAGTTTGAAAGAAACTTGCAAGAAACCCATGATGTACAACAAGTTGAAAGGAAATTTAACTCATTAAAGGATAATTGTTTGTTGAATACCATAATAACTTTATATGCAGGAAGAATAATATTTTACTAGTTTGGTACTTGAAACAAGTCATGAAAATGATTATTTGAAGAGTTTAAAACCGTCTTAGGCGAGATACTTTGTTTTATAATACGAGAAAGAGTCTTGAACTCAGTTTTACCAGTTAAGAGTGTAGGAGGCTGTTATCATAAGGGTCATTTAAATTATTAAGGACTAATGTTATATTAAAGAGAAATAATAAGTGGAGACAAATTTACATAAATTGATTTGAGCCTTGAAAGTGAACAAAAACGTTTTGGTGGAAGATTGATTCTTCTCGAGTTAACTCAAAAATCCTCACTAGGGTTTTGAGTGAATGGAGGTTTGATGGAGGTAAAAAATAAACCAAGCCTTGAAATTTATTAGGTGTAAGTTGGAAAATTGGTTGTTGGGGAAAATCAGTAGCTTAGGGGACAACAGTCCCCCCTCTTTAACAGGGAGGTTCCCTTATTCAACCAAAACTTAAAAATCTAAGTATTAAAAAATATAAGGCTAACAAAATCTTAATGAGGATATTGATGCATGTAAATGATTCCATAAATATCAATACAAAAATATAAACCAAAATATGGGGTTTTGAGGAATGACGGAAGCTTATATGGGAAAGAGGAATGAGTTAGGGATACAAAGTTCATACTAACTCATTATTCAAGGATACAAGTACGCCCCTTAGTTGTGTAAGATTACCCAATGATTGTAGAGAGAGAGGGGAAGAAGCAACACTTTCAAATAAGGAAAATGCAGACTTATATTTTACTGATGCATGAAAAATAACTTAAGAACATGTGAGTTAATATATATGAAAACCCATATAACATAAAATTCATATAGACACAAAGTTCATCACATTTTACTTCATGGATTGAACATGAAGTTTTAGATCTCACATATATCAAACTATCACATTCACATATTGCAAGAAAGGAAAATAGAATAAATAGATGAGAGACAATTTTTCTTTTGTATTGATCCAAAAAACTTTGTATCTTACATTCAAGAACACCAATATCTAACCCCTTTACAAGTGAGAAAGAAGCCTTCTATAAGCTGAGGGGAGGATGAAACTACCTTTCTAACTAATTATCATTTAATTAATTACATAAGTTGGCTTTATTTTATAATTTTATTTTCAAAATAATAATGACAGCCTAAAAAACATAAAAAAATAGATAAAACAATAATATGAATTGGAAGAAGATGGAACATTGGGAACAAGGAAAACTGAGACCTTTAACTTGAACACTTGAATTCTAAATTTAGTCATAACATCTGATATATCAATAAAAAATTTGAAGTTGGTGCATTGGTGTTGTCATTGATGTTAGGTGGCATTTATGGAAAAGGTGTGAGTGGTGAAGTGAGGCTCAATTGATAGTTCCTTATCAAGTTTCAGGATGAATTCAGGGTGTTACAAGCTTGAACAGTGAGGTAGGATACCACTAGAGGTATGGAGATGGTTGGTAAGCTTGACACATTTTCTATAGGTCATACATGATGATTCAATCATGTTTAAGATTTTTTGGAACGAGTGACAGGTTAAATATTGGGAGTCACAGTTGTAACTCACTCATTTAGGCTTATTTCCAAAGCCTAATGAGCTATAAATATCAATGCAGGAAATTAAAAAACCAGGTAAGTATGAGAGAAGCATAATAAAATTATATAAGGCATTTATGAGAAATAATAAGGCTTAGTTATAGCTCTTGGAGGCAAAATTCAAAAGTTCACTAAAACTGACTTTGAGGACTCATAGTGAATCTTGAGGAAAATGAAATAGGTCTGAGATGTATAGGAAACTTTTTGGAAAAAAAATCATAGAGTGTGTACAAGGGTGTCTTTTAGTGCTTCACATCAAGTTTCATCAAGTTTTGAAGAGGTTTGTGGAAGTTATGCAAGTTTTTCTAAAACTGTCTTCTTATGGAATGCAAATTGAGCACCATGTCTTCTTAGCAAATAACATCCAATAAAAAATATGGATCCTCATTAAAATAAATAATATAAGGAATTTTTGAATAGAATTCTAAACCTTAAATTTAACAAAAAAATTGAAGGTCAAAGGTGGAAGAACAAGAAAGTTCTCATCTATCTTCCAAGCCTATTTTTATCTCTCTTAAGCACCTTCTTGAATTGATGGAAGTAAAATGTGGTTTTTTTTCCTCTAAAGCACTTGTGTGAGTTGTTTCAATTTTATTAGGTTTTATCAATGATGCTTCCAAGTCATTATTTTCATTCATGCCTTCCAAATTTGTCAGCTTCGGTACAATTTCTAATTAGTGGGTTGTAAGTGATGTCTTACAGTTAAGATGTCTGAAGGTACAGTTCTAAAGTTGTTTGAAACAAATACTGAGCTTGAAAAAGAGGCTATCTCCTTCAACAAACCCATGGTAATTGGTCAAATCTCAAGATGTACTTAGTGTACTAAAATGATTTCATAATTTCCCATTTGTCCTTAACTTCCTTTTAGACTTAAGTCATGGAGCATGAATTTTAGATTGCAAATGTTGTCTTCCCCTCATGTTTCTTTGGGTATAGTGGTATTAAAAATTATGAATTCTTAGGGTGTTGAAGATGTTATAGTGGTCTTCCCCTCGTGTTTATTTCTCTCAAGTTTTTTGGAATATGCTAGAGCTCACGGTGAGGCTTGTAAATCTCAATGTTGTCCAAAACATGGTATGTGCCTCTCTGAGACAAGATAGAATGACAAGTAAAGTTGAATTATTGGTGTTTAGAGAGATTTTGATGCTCAAAAAAGGATGTGGGAACCCTAAATATTTCCTCTAAACCATTAAATGCATCAAATTAAACCAAAAGCAAAGTTTATCCAACTCAACTAACACTTTCACTATTATCACCAAGGTGGGCACTGTTCTTTTCAGTTGTTGGGAGTAAAATTTGATATTTCAGGGTGAATTAAAGGCTTGGAAAGTTGGGTTATGCCTGTAAAGGTCTCTAGAAAGAAATATTTTTCAAATTCATCATTGTATGACCAAGAATTTCATTTTTGAGCCCTCTCAGGCCTGCATAGGAGAATAAACCATTGGTCTAGGGTTTCGAAAGGAAAATTACACTCAACTCGGTTTCAAACCATCAAAATTCTGTGAAAATTTAAATATTACTATTCCCAAGGGTCGTGAGGAATAATAAAAATATTTAGACCGATTCCTTCTAAGACAAGCAAGAAATCCATGACAGTTTTTTACCACAGTCAGGGAGGGTTTAGAAACAACAGTTTTTTGTAAAGGAAATGCCATTTCTACTACTTTTAAATCCTTGAAATATTCAACATAGTACACAAGAGTTAAAAGGTTTTGGAAGGAATTCCTATTTGGTTGTGAATATGATTTAATGCCAAGGAGACCTTGACAGTTCATAAGTAGAGAGAAAATTTGAACTGAGACAGACTTAAAGAACAAGGATATTTTCCTTCTTAGGTAAGGTTTTGATCTAGATTCCCTTCAACATTGACAATATACATTTGGAATATTTGTGAGTGTACATAATCCTAATTTGGAGTTCATAACCATTGAGAATTCCATTGAATCAAGATGAACTATGTCAATTTGAAATGTATATGACTGTGATGGAGTATAAAACATAGCATTTGAGTCTTTGTTTAAGTTCAAATGAAAGAATGGTCTTAGTAGTGAAGGGGTGAAGGTATTTTTGATAGTTACAAATGTATTTTGGAATATTTGCAATGAGTACTTAAAATATAACTCCTCCTTTCAATGTTAGAAACCTGGACAAGATATAGTCATGAGTATATATGAGTTTCTCCTTGTGGTGACTTACACCTGTGGTGGAAGAGGAATGTTAATGGTCTGCAGGGATGCAAAAAGGTTGAAGTTACACATATTGTGAAAAATGAATAGTTACAAAGATTACAGTTCCTCTCATCTAGCTCAAACTATTTTTTGAATAAAAATTAAAATATGAAGTGTCTTGTTTCAAAATAAAATTTAAAGGGATAAGAATGTGAAAGGTCTTATTATGAAAAAGAGGATATTGTGTAAATGTTGTAACTTTTTGATAGATATTGTGATAATGATACTATGTTGCAAATTAATGTGAGAGAAACACATATTGAAGTATTGATAGAGTGACATTAGTATGAGAGTATGAAAATGAGTTGAGAAGTGTTTTGATGTTGAATTTTGATGAGCTAGGAGCTCATTCTATGAGAAAATACCAAATGTGTTGAAATGATGAATAAATAGAGGATAATGAGGTAATGATTAAGAGATGGAAAACAAAATAGAAATACATGGGCTTGTGAGAGTATACTAAAGGAGGTAGGAGCCTTGATGAGATAAGAGATTACTTGTTGGTACAATAAGAACACAAAGCAGTATAGTCAAGAGATGATACATGGTTAAAAATAGATCAAAATTTACAATCTATAGCTTGTCAAATCTTGTTATTGAATGAAGAGACAGAGGGTGATGAACTGATGAAAATAGGGATTTTGATAAAAATTAAGTGATGGGTGAGTGAAAATATGTGTGAATTAGAATGATATGTTAACAACCATGTTATGAAGGAGCTTAAAACTTGGAAACACAGGAGGACTATGGTGAACATCATAGTAGAAGGATTGAACACAGAAAAAGTAGGTGCATATTTGATGAGTGAGAGCATGATTTGTAAGTATGAATGAAATTATCCTGGTGTAACAAATCCTTGTAGTTGATTATATGATCAGAATAAAGAGAGCGATTAGAAGAAAATTTGAAAAGGGAAGTGAGCTAATTTAGTGGTCACCATCAGTTATTTTAGACAAAAATTCAAGTGTGATCAAAATTTTGATTAATTCTAAGTTGTAGCTTAGCATGTGGGGGAGTTATTTCTTCCATGTAAGTTGAAGCTTACTAAAGTTCAGTTGTTGCTGGAGTAAAGTTGGGAGTTGAAGCTTCTAGGTAGGTTGAATCTAGTTAAAGACTGAGTAGCATCTTGGTTGAATCTTGGAGTTGTATCTCCATATTGAGTAGTAGCTCAACTTTGAAATCAATGTAATATATACAGGACATTCTTTTCCTAATCATAGTTATTGGTTTCAGTGGGATTTTCCCAGTTTGGGTTTCCCACATTAAATTCTTTGTCTCTGTGTATACTCTCATATTATTTTCTTGTGTATGGTTTTATGGGTATATCATAGCATGTTTGAGGAATTGTAACTGTAAAATTTTGAATAGACACTGATTAACCCCCCCCCCCCCCCCTCGATGTCCTAGTTTCCAATAACACTTAGGAACTATAGTGTTTTCCATAGTAGCCAACCAACTTCCAAAGGAATATTTCATTTCTTTCACAACACCTCCATTCTATGAGATTCCCTTTGTGGCTTCAAAAACTACATTATGCAACTTAGAAAGTTCTCCCATCTTATCTTTGTTGACTGATTTTCATTTAAAGAGTTCCTCCTTGATCAATGATTTGAATATTTCTTTAACCTGATCAAATGGATTTCTCTCTAGATAATTTTTCTTATAGAACTAACAACAAAGAGCTTACAAGTCAGTAAAAATATCTTCTTTCAATGATTCTCCTGTTTGTACCATAGATCTCAGCTCAAGTGTAGCTTCTTCTAACACCTTGATTATCCATTCCACACTATAGGTCCAATTATTTGACAAGTTGTGCTTGGAATCATCAAAAAAAAAATGTGACAAGAGGACCTTCTCATCATTGATGCTCATGATAAAGAGATCTTGGATACATTCATCCCAGAGTTTGAGTTATTTATCAATTGTATTAATTATTGAATTAATTTGATCCTCAGAAACAATGATATTTCCATATACTCTATAAGCTTCATCAATGAACTATAATATAGAGACCAAAATTTCCTCAACCCAAGCCTCAGAAGATTTACTGAATGTTGCATGCTTGTGGATTTTTGTTATGGCTTTGACATCAATTCCACTAGTGGAAACAATAGGTGGAAGTGAAGAGAGAGGGGTGGGATCCAGAGGAGTTTTATTGGATGAGAGAAAGTATTTTATGAAGTTTGAGAGAATTTTCACCTAGTCTTCAAGTTTCTCCTGTGTTTTATTACCTTTCTCTACCCTCTCAATAACCTTTGAAGTTGTTTCCTTCATATTTTACACTTCTCCTTCTAGGGTGTACTCTCCAAGTGGGATTCTAGTCAACTCCAAGTCTAAAATAGGTATCTCTTTTTCATTCTTGTCTTCTTTTGGCTTGGAAATTTCTAGAAATTTTTTGTCCTTCGGCATCTGAGACTAAATGGGAACTTTCTCTATCTTTTTTGGGAGGATGACGAGTTGTGCCAAGAAGGGCAGCCACTACATAAAATCTAGGAGAAAAAATATGTGATGCATCCTTCCTATTTTTGTTTTCAATCATGGGTTGAACCCATGTGAATACATCACTAGAAGGTGGAGCTAAAGGATGTGGAAATATAAGGATTTGGAGGACCAAGAGGTTGAGAACTGGAAATCTCAAGAGTAGGAGCTTCAGTAATAAGAACAGACTGATGGTCTCCTAATTACTAGTTTAGGCCTTGAGGCACTAAATTTCCCTATATCTGGCTCTATGATTTTTACTTCATCTTCTTCATCTTCACCTTCTTCGTTACCTTCATCCTCCTCTTCTTCCTCTTCCTCATTATTTTGTTCACATTTTTTTCTCCTCAGTTACTTTTACTTCTTCACCAGAAGGTTATGGAACTTGATCATGAATAATGACAACTTCATCAGATGATTTACGAAGCTTCTCTTTTTCTACCCTTTGTTCTTATGTGTCTGTAGACACCTAAAACTTGCCTACATAGTTTTAATAATAATATTGTACTAATTACCCTCTTTTCCGTCATTTGCATTTTAATACTAAAAATCAAACAGCGTGATGGCTGCAAATGTTACAAAGAATCATAAAGAATCAAGGTAAATTGAAGAGCATAACAACTGTAAATGACTTTTCCAAGGTGATGAAAGTTACTAAGGAAATTTAAGCAAGTTCCAAATTAGGGATCAATCATAAAAGAACCTACTCCCTATGTCTAAATTTCATCTCAAAGAGTGTTTTTCAATAAGATGATAACACAATTTCAATATTTAAATTGATTTTTGGACAAACAAGATTTAAGTATTAAAAAGGGTTAGAATTAATTTGATCAGCGTAACAATACATGGTATATACTCTAAACCGGTTTTTAAAAAACAAATTCCAAGTTTTGAAAATGGAGGCTACAAATGCAAGAAGCGTAACAATACAATTTTGATACTTTAATCAAGTTTTAGGAAAAACAAGAAGTTATTATCAAAAATGGATTGATACAATGCTAGTAGCGTAACTACAACACCTTCCAAAACTTAAGTCAATGTTTGAACAAAAAAAAGGGTCTAAGTATATCAATGAGTCGACACAATACGAGTAGTGTAACAATACAATTTGGACACTTATACAAGTTGAATAAAAAAGGATATACATATAAAAAATGTATTGATATAATGCAAGTAGTGTAAAGACACAAAGGGTAATCAAGATAGGATAACCTCCTACAATGAGATCTCTCAATAAAGATGTCATGACAAGGATACCAAAATATGAATACGTACTAACACACTTTCAACGCTTACTATCACAGTTGCAATAAGGAAGGATGTAAGTATGTGCAAAATTGGTGAACACAATTTTGGAAGCACTTCGTATATCTTTTGATCAAAAATGTTAAAAAGAGAACAAGGGATATAGTACAAGTGGTGATGAAAAATGCGTAGCACAACTTGGCAGAGTTTCTCCTTGTTTTACAACAAGGTAGAAACTAGGACAAAGTTTTGTATTTTGTAAGTTTCGTGATGAATAACAGGCAACAAAAACTTCAATGAACTCTCCCCTTATTCGAATAAAAAGGTTTTTATTCAAAAGACTTTTTTGCTTTGTGAAGGCTCTTTAGAACATGATTGGATAAAGTTAAGGTCTCCACAATGCTAAAATGGATATCTAAGCTTTTGTTCTCAACACTCGTCAATACTTGTCTAAAAGAGGTACGCTTCGCTAGATAACTCATAGACAAAGGACCACTATCCCATAATCAAATTAATGAAAGATACCTCATACAGATGACTTGAAGCATTCCTCATAGGTTTTTCTAGTCAAGTGGGTGTGTGAGGAACTTCCCATTTCATCAAACAGTTCACTTAAGGTGTTGACTACTTTGGGGTTCCTGTGGTAATCCACATAATGATTTTTATGGCTTACACCAAGATGCCTCCCATTTAATAAATCGGACGGGTTTTAACCCTTATCTAAACTTGAAATTACAATGTTTTGATTAAATGGTGTGTTTTTATCTTTGATTAAAAATGTGGTTTAGCACACCTTTGGAAACCTACACACAATGTTGTTAGTATTGGTTTTAATTTGATTCTTTGACAAGTGTATGGTCATGTGCACAAAAGATCAAGTAGTTTTCCATGAATAGAGGACCAAGGTTGCTTTTGATTCTCAAGATCGTAAAAAAATTCAAGAGAAGAACATAAACAATGTTTGATCCAACAAGATAGAAATGGAAATACTTAAATCAATAATCAATTTAAATGCTTGAAAATATTAATGCCATCAAATAATGTAAATGATGAAATTTCCAATTTAGAAAAGAAGACCAAAGTTGCTTTTGATTCTCAAGCTCGCCAAAAGGTGCAAAAGAAGAACATACAAAAACTTTGATCTAACTCAAGTAAAATGGAAAACAAAAATCATCAATGCATTTAAATGTGCTTAGAAAATGAATTTAAAAGGTAAATCCTACAAAATAGAAGTCAGAAAACCTATAAAAACAACAACAAACACCAAAAAATAGATTTTGGAAATTTTGAAATCCGAACCCAAAAATTCACACAGAACCCTAGCACAAAGACTGAACGTGAGCACATGAGGTTAACAATAGCGCACGGGGGATCAACTCTAATGTATGAAGGATTAATGATAGTTGTAGAGATAAATTTTACAGTTCAACAGTACCACATTTCCAGAAATGGCAGTGTAGGGAGGAGCTATACTAGCGTGTAGATAGGAAACATAAATGCATTTCCACAAAGGTGAAAAACATTGTTCAACGGTAGCACATTTCCAGAGAACGATATCATAGGGAGGAGCTACACTAGTGTGTGGATTAGAAACATTAGTGCAAAAACATAAATACAAATGCACAGAGGATCAATGCTAGTGCATAAGAGCCATGCAGATGTAGATACGGTCAACGCTAGTGCAGGGAGCCTGTGTCTCTTCAAAACAGGGGGAAAATGACCACAAATGTCTAAAAAGCTCAATTTTTTGCTAATAAGCTTCAATTTTGGTAGAACTTCAACTTCTTCACACCTAGAATGAATACTCAACACATGCAAACTCAATAAAACAAGTTGAGAAATAAAATTTAGATTAACATGTGTAAAATAGAGGTTAGTAAGCAAAAATGAAACTTAACTACAAAACCTTGAGAAACACACCTAAGACAAAGGAGTGTCCCATCGGGCATTCCATATGTATGCATGGAAAAGTAGGCTAAGTTAACAATTAGAAAATAACACCAAGTAGTTCCTGTAACTAAGATAATTCAAAGGATCTGGAAGCTGGTTATCCCTCATTTGATCTGGAGAATATGGAAGGATAGAAATGATATTATATTCAGAAATAAGAAACAAAACTACAAACTTAGTATTGGTAAAATCTCTAATGGAATCAAAGAGAATATTTTTGGATTTAAACCCCCCAAGAACAAGAGATATCCAGAGAATGAAGAATACATTCTATCCAATTGGCAGATTGGATCTGTTAATAGTTGGAGCAATCCTGGGAATAGCATTGATAGATCCTTGATTAAATGGCATCCTCCTGAGCTAAATTGGTATAAGTTGAACTTTGATGGGGCTTCTAAGGGAAACCCTGGGATTGCGGCAGGGGGAGGAGCGATACGGGATCATAAAGGCAATCTAATAGCTGCGTATGCTAGTAAAATGGGAATTCAAACCAATCATTTTTCCGAAGCATTAACTGCTCTTTGGGGCCTGAGAATTTCCCAGACACAAACTATTCAGAACCTCATTATTGAAGGGGACTCCCTGAATATCATTAATCTTCTTAAACAGTGCTCATCTCCAAGTTGGAGCATCAAGGATTTTGTTGCAGAGTCCATAAGTATTAGTCATACTTTCAGTAACATCAGGATCATGCATACTTACATGGAGGGTAATAAATTAGTGGATGCACTGGCTAATTATGGAATTAATGTTAACCTTACAGTTTGGGATAATAATAGCATCCCTAAACAGCTTCAAAATAGCATTCAGGCGGATCTCCATACGCAAGCAATATCTAGAAATGAGTTATGATTTTTGGGTGTGGATCAACATCAAAAATACTCCCACATGTGCTGACTTAAAGTTTTGGTTTATGAAAATCATGTCTAATAATCATGATAGTGTGAATCATATGGGGAATTCCAAGTGGAGTTACACGGTTTTGAAAACCACGCATGTGGGCTGCATTGCGACTGTTAAAAGATGGATTCAAAGCTCCATGGAAACCGAAGGCAGCAGTAAAGTGATTGATGACAGGGAGCGGGCTATTCCCACATGTGATTTTCCACAGGCTTAGATCAGCAGACACGCAGCCGATCATGGGAAAAGCAACGGCTCTTATTTCCAATATTGTGCGGATTACTATAGCAAAAAGTGGACTGGCTTTAGCGATCAGTTAGGAATTTTTTGCAATCAGTTCAGAGCATAGAAGATGGGGGGTCCTCCTTGTCAAATTGAGCCTAGTGTGGACCCAGACTGGAAAGATAATATTGAGCTGTGGAGCATTCTTATCAAGGGTGGCATAACAAACTTCATGGAAAAGGTCCAGGGACATGATCAGAGCATCTCGGTGCATTTTGTGAAGGATTGGAAGGAGAGGACAGTGGAATATGGGGGGCAAAAGATCTTAGTCAATGAAGATCTTATTGCTGAAGCGACTGGCCTTGGTTTGGAGGGCTTCCATCTCTTCAACAAAAGGGTCGATAGAGAGGTTGAAGAGAGAAGATTTGTGGAGGGATCTGAGAGGCTGACCTATATTACAGCGGGCCTACTTGTTAGCTCGATCCCTCCGCCATATGATGAAGTTACCCGCATGATGATACGGTTTATATCCTTGGAAGGAAGGTTTGTCACTGTTCCTGCTAAACACCTTGTTTTTCTCAACCACTTCCCTAGGGATCGTTTGGTTTGTTTCCCCCATTACTTGCTGAACTCTCTGGAGCACTCCATTCTGGAGTTTCAAAAGCATTCCCGGGCGGTTGCTTTACACCAAGGGCTCATTTTGTTGCTGCACAAATGCTGCCTTCTCAAATTTCCTGGTCTCCCTTCCTCCCCTTGCTCGATTCCCCCTCTGCCGGGTTCTACTGTTGCCAGCCCTGTTTCTCCTTTCTCTGCCCCCGCCACCGCTGCTGTCACCCCCCTGCCGGCCATCCAGGATTCTTCTCCCATTCCCCCTTCTGCTGATCCCGCCCCCCACTTAGCCTCTTCCTCGCACAGACCAGTTACCAGGGCTTACAGAAAACTTAACCTTGAGGCTCTTGCTATGGAGAAGGATTCTCATGAATTTGAAATTGCACATGACCTCCTGAATATCAGTAGTGCCAGTACCCGAGATGGGCATTTGGAAAGCTCCTCAAAAAGACTGGAAGCCTTAGAGGCTGATATGAAACTGTTGAAGGATGAAGTTAAGAACTTGGCAAAACAGAAAGGTAAGAGGAAGAAGGAGGAGGAGGAGGAAATTGACAACAGCCAAATTGATGATATATACAAGAAACTGCACTCCTTATACTCCTGTTTAGGGAAGGCCAAAACTCGACATGATTACAACATGGCCATATTCAGGGTGATTGAGGAGTTCATCGAGCAACATGTCAAAAGTGTCTCCAACCTCAGTGGAGTTCTGGCAACACTTTGGGGTAATGATAAGGAAAGCAAGAAGACCATTGAGCAACTGGATTATAATGACGTTGCCCACATGACTACTTTGGGTATGTTCAAGTCCTGGAAGAATATCAAAACCAACATTGACAAAGCTGTAAAGAAGTAGTTGTTGATGCTTTTGTTGTTCTTGTATGTTCTTTTGCTATTTTTTTGCGGTCCCTTTATTGCTTGTTTGCAGTAATTTTGTTGTTTTGTCTTGTCTTGGTAGCTTTTTTTGGCTACTTTGAACTTCAGTGTCACATTTTGATTCTGATCCTTTTCTCTCTGGTTTTCATTCTTATCCTGGCTTCTAGGCCATCTTTTGTAATCAAGGGTATAGTCCCTTTCAAAAAACTATTTGCCAATAATAAAAAAAAACTAAGATAATTCAACATAAACATCATGATAAAGCTATGAAATAATTAATGCATCCAATTTAAACTTGAATCACTAAGCCATCCCTTGTTATTTTTTATGGGATTTCTAAATTATAGTTTTTTCCTTTTGTTGACCCGATCATGATTACGAGTGATCAAAGGAAGGATATCTCCATGAATAGGAAAGGATCTCACCAATATGGCTTAATGGCCTTGTTTGGTTCTTCCTTTACTACTCTTTACAAGTAGAGGATAGAATGGATGCTAGATCTATAAGATTTTCAAGTAGAAAATGTTTTTATCATGTGCATATATCTTAGAGGTGTAAGACGGTGTAAAGGTGTAATACTAGTGTAAGATTGGAAGGGAGATACTAAGTTCTTTATATAGATTTCCAATTTGGGAGAAGCTAAAAAGCTAGCAAATGTGGGATAAAGATAAAGTAGAATTAGAATGGGATAAGGATGATTAGAATGATTTAATTAGTGATTATCAGCTCATGGGAGTTGGAGATGATTCAATTAATCAACTAGGATTAATTAATAGGCCAAGATAACCTTAAGAAGCCATTTGGAGGCAATTTAGGAGGAATTTTGGTAGAATTTGGAGGTTTTAAAAGGGGGATTTAACCAATAAGAAGGTTTATTGATTAAATGGAAGATTAAAAAGGCTTAATTAACTAATAAATAATTAATTGAAAGAGGATTATAAGTAATGAAGTGTCATTAGTTGGCATCCAGAATGAAAGGAAGGTCAGTTAATTAATTAAGTGTTGTTAATTTACCGAAATGAAGGGGGATGTTAGAAAATTAGCTGAGAAATAACTAATTATAACAAAATGACAAGAAAGACGATAAATGAAGCAATTTTAGTGTTAAAATTTTATACTTAGATTCAGGTGTCTACACCTTATTTGCCATGAGATCCAAGGTGCACTGAAAATTTTCTATCACACAACACGCCATAGAGGATCTCATAACTTGTTCTTGAATTGATATATTGAATAAATTTGACAATAATATTACTGATACTCTACAATCACTCACCCCTTAGTGGCTAGATGTCTCCTTTATAAATACCTCAACAATGTTTTTCCTTGGCCCAAGCTCTCGCCTCCACTTGGGCTCTCACCCCCATATGCTTTTATATGCATCTCCAAATATCTTACCCTTGTTTGGGTTCTTCACACCACTTTCGCTCATCATCACCTCTCTTTTTCCTTGACATCTCCTACTGTTGGAATGTCGTGGTCTTTATTCCACCCATTTTGTCTTCAATACTCCCTATCATTTCCTAGTGGATCATCATGGTCGTGAGAATCCTTGTTTAGGTTATTGAGCTTGGATTTATTTTCCTCTAACACTGCCCTGACACCCTATTATCGGTTGTCTTGGTCTCTTTTTCACCTCTTGTATATTTCATCGCATGGGTAGGACTATCCTATCAATTTTCCCTCCCACCGGATTTCTTACCTAAATATCATTATTGTTCATCCTAAGTATGATGAGTATTACAACATACATTCATGAGGAAAGAAAGGAAAATGATAAGTAAAATATCACTTATATTTGCAAAAATCAGTATCAACAAATACCATCATCATCAAAATCATCTTACACACACATACACAGATAGATATATATATATATATATATATATATATATATATCGAATTAGTTTTATACATCGACAAAAAAAATCATAATCCATCATCAATATATATACAATGTGGCTACAACAAACTCACCCCCTTGAGGGGGTCTCTGGATGTTTTGTGTCGAGAGTGTTGCACTAGATGTTTGGGTTGTGCAAGCTAGAGACTCCACCCTATATTGGGATCAGGAGGCCTTTCCCTATGCTCTTGACAGCTTTTCCTCTAGCCTCGTAATCTTATCCGCAGCACTCCTAGCATTTGAAAGGTGTGTTACATATTCCTAAACTAAGGAAAATTTATACCTGCAATAAGATCCACAACATCACATCTATGGTATCGATGCCTACTAATTCCTATGCATCTCTCAATCTCTGAAATGCTCTGGTAGCCTTCCCAACCAATCAAAATTCTCCCAGTGACTTTCCAACCAACAACATTGTGGGATCCACCATGAATGAGGTATGATAAATATATAATACTAGATCTAGGATCTCATGGTGTGCACTCTCTACCGATTAGTTTCATTCCTCTGTCATCCATGCTACAAAACCAAAATTCATTACTAATTACTAATCAAAGAATTCATTTATATATCTAAATAAAATCATCATAAATAAAAAAAAATTCCATTGTCATGACCTCCCAATATCACCTCATCCTCATCATATCAACGAGATCTCCATCCAACATATTGTGCCCATCTATATCAAGGCACCAATATCTTATCTCCTTTGCAATGGTTCTCGGGCCTATCCCGCAGCTATAAGGCCATCTCCATCCCTAGTGGTTTTAGGTAACCACCACCTCATCACCAAATCATAAGCTCTCTCATCCATAGTGATGGGTGTATCTTCTCTTTCCCTCTGGTTCTAGGACTAGTTGCACCTATATCTCCCACATGTGGCTTTGAGCCAACGGGTCCTCCATTAGATACCTCATCTGAACTCACTACTACAATGATTTATTATGATGCCTTAACTACCCCAACTCATTATCTCTACCTTCATACCTATCTTCCTACATCTTGAAATATCTAGGACCATAGCATCGGTACTCTATGCATTGTACCTATAGCCTCCCTCACATTTTTTCATCAGAAGGTTGGTAGTGGTGGTAACACGACAGAATCCGGATACCAAAACTGTGTAGGTATTGTCCATCAAGTGGATCTCTACCCAATGTGGGTAAGGTACTATAACCTCATCTATTGCATTTATGTCATCTTCCCTGAGCCAACTAGGCCACTGATCAACATCCCCTATGTATGGATCCCATTTGAAATCATCTAGATGTACCTTTTGTAATGAAGGATAAGACACAAGTGCTCTCACTGTCAGGCCATGTTCCCACTAACATACCCTTGGGGAATTTTTCGTTATGGCCAATGGCATCCTTGTGGGCATGCACATCAAAAATATAATAAATCCATGCCATCAACAATATAATGGGTCATATGGTCATTTTTTCTCTCTTTCGAACCCTATATAAGTTATGCACTAGTCGCACACATATAGTGGTTTCCAAGCTGAATATTTTACATTGCTCGATCAAATATTTGTAGGTTGCCACCAGATATAACGGAATGGTCCCATATTCTTTGTGGTACAATATACATGCTACATTAATACACATAACCACCTTCTACATGGTCAGAATCTTTCCCTAAAAAATTATACTGCATCAAACGTTGAACATCCGGTCATCATAGGTTTCATTTCTTATGACCCATATGGCAAAGGCCACCCTCTCTATAATATTTGAGGTAATATCACATTACATGCGAGATCCTCGAATCAGAAACCCTAATATATCATGCACATCCATAAGTGTCACGATCATATAAACTGTCTCACTTAACCACCACTGAAAGGTGTTGGCCCGAGGCTCCCATGCGGTTAAGAAAATATGTAGTAAATCCAAACTTAATGGTATCATGGGCATCTAGAGGATTCCTCTAAGGCCTTATTAATGCAAAATCACAGCACCCTGAATGGCCTCGAATCTGAGTAGAGCATTCAGTTTGTTTGCACAACAAGGGACCATCTCTCAAGTTGTGGGACTTACAGACTTGAGATGGCCGTCAGGAGAAATCCGGCTTCTTCTTCCTCAAATACCTTCCACAAGCTACTCTAGTACAATAAAACCCTATCTATCCTAATCTAACCATTCCAAGGAGACCAGAGAGAAAGAGAGATGCATGAAAATAGAGCCTACACCAAAGTGATGATACACTAGAAAATGAAAGAGGTGAGATAATCTGCTAAGGAAGGATGAAACATGGAAAAGGAGATGAGGGAGGTCAGACAGAACTGATACAGACCTAGGCCCGAATCCGCAATTAAAAAAGCCATGACAACACGACATCTTATACCTGTAAATGTGACATTTATGCACAGAAAATAGATCTAAAAGGGAGAGGCACAGAGAAACAATAAAACACGAGAAAGGGTTGAAGAACACCAAAAAATCATGAGTTTATTACTTTAGAAGGTGTACAGACCATTACATTTCTTCTCAGAGGCACAAATACACTTTCCAGGTGTAGGAGAAGGCTTATAGCTCAAACAGAGTGGGGAAACAAATTTTTATAGAGTTTCTCCACACCCAAGAATGTCTCCCTTTCTCAAATGAGAAGTGTTTATAATATATAGAATGTCGAGGCGAGAGAGAAAGAAGAAAACTCAGAATTTTCTCTGAAATACTCAACCACTAACCAATAATGCTCTACAAATCCACCTACAATTTATCAATTCTGGTTCCCCATGTCTGTTTGGCATGTTGGAGAAGGAAAGATGGCAAATCAGATTAGATATGGGTAGTGGAAGCAATTAGATCCCGTATTAATGGCTTGAAATACTTTTTCCATATTTTCACCCATCAAATCCTACTTAAAATAATAATTTATGCTTCCATGGCATAGAGGAGGTTGAGACCTTTCCAACGGTACAAAATTTGTTGAATTTCAAGCACTGGATTGAAAGTTATGCCCATTTGAATATTTGAATCAAATCCGTACAAAAATGGCTAAAAACCAAGTTTTGCAAAACGGATCCGTGGGCCCAAAATTCACTTTGCACATTTTGCTCAAAAATTACAAAAGTCACAAAACCTCCTATAGCTCCACAAGCCTGAAATTCACTTTTTTCCACAAGCCCCATAAGCCCACAACCTTCTCATTTTCCATTTGTCATCCCCAGGACCCTCCGGTCCGCATTTTCCACTTAGCAAAAAAAATCCTTCTTGGGCTCGCGGGCCCGCAATTAAAACTTATACCTTTTGCGAAAAGTGCAAAATGCCAAAATATCTCCCGCCACCCCCCATCGGTCCATAATCTCCCCCTTTGGTGAACAAGTCTTCCCCAGGCCTGCCAGACCCGCTTTTGGCAAAAAATCCCTCCAAGGCCCGCCTCCTTGCATGTAATTTAGGCCCGACACGTGGATTCTCTGGGCGTCGGCGGAGGTGTGGCTTACTTTTATACTTTTACACTTTTCAAAACAAAAGCTAAAATTCCAAATTTCCTCAGATGACTCGCCTTCCCGTATTGACCTGAAACATGGCCACGTGTCCCTTTGCGGGCCAACTTCTATAATTTTTTGCATTTTGACTAAGTCCCTCTGTCTTGGTAGAGGGTTTATGTCTGACCTAGGACACATGGAGGCTTTATGCACAAAATTTGGAAACTACCTGCCTTTGGATTTTCCCTTTCAAGTTGCATGTAGACGATGACACGTGGAGGCTTCCGCTGATCCTATCTATACTTAGTCAATTAGGGCTTGCTTTGCCCCATTTTTTTGACTCTAACCACGTGGAAAACCCGTGCTCATGTTTGGGAACCTGCTCTTTGGATTATTCCTTTGGAAATTACACCGATGATGACACATGGAGGTTTCCACTCGGCATGTCCCGAGCTTAGCCGATTCAGGCCTCGGTCGATGTCCCCTTTTTAAACCTTGGACACGTGGAGGGTCTGGCACTATTTATGGGAACTCTCTTTGTGCCGCACCTTTTGAAGTTACACCGATAAGACATGTGGTGCCATCCGCTGAGTCCTAAGAGTTTTCAACTGCCGAATCTATTTCCTTTTTAGACCTGGGACATGTGGAAAGCTGACACTTGCTCATTTAGTGACTGCCACCAAATTTCTAACCCTTGAAGGTGTATCAGATGAGACATGTGGAAGACTGATGCTAGCTCTTTTATAAATTAGCCGATTCAACAGCCTGACTCTACCCCCCTTTGAGATCTGGGACATGCATGGACAAGCCTTTGCACTTTTTTGGAGACTATCCCCTTGGGTCCTATCCCTAACACCATTGAGACATGTGGCACCTTCCACGGCTTTAAGAATTTTCAAATGCCAACTCAAATTTTTGAGGCTCTGACCACATGGAGGGCGCTCATTTGTGGGACCATGTTTTGGATGCACCTTTTAGAATTACACCGAGTTGACAAGTGGCACTCTTGTACTAATCTATTGCTTTGGCCCCGATTTGAATCGTATCATGAAGTCTGAAAGCATCAAGCCCTTTTCTTCAATCTTCTCCTGACGAGCCTTTGGCCTCCTTTGACATTGTCGTTGTTTCCTTCACCAACCTTGTTGAGCCTTTATTGTAGAGCCCGCCTATAACCCGACTGTTGGATTTGAAATGTGGGCTCGTAATACTAGTTGAACCACCCCATAGATTTTCTTCTGTGTAGGGTCATGTTTGATCAATTTTGTCTGGGGAGAAAAATTGGGATAATAGTTTGGCGACTCACACGGGACATCTACCTACTAGATGAAGAGACCAGTTGCCTTGAAGCATCCATTGGGCATGGAGTCTGCTTGGTAAACACAAATCTAATCTGAACTTTTAAAATAATATCCCTGGGCCACTTGGAAACTACAATGAGAAGTGGAGCTAATCTGACCAAATGCCATGTTGGAAATGCACTGTGCATGGGAAAGAAAACACCACAACACACTATGTACATTACTGGAAATCATACACACCCCAATTGGGATATGCAGAGTGTGCACAAGTTCTTGTTTTACTGAAATCAAACCTAAACTAACCTAAACTAACCAGAGGCAAGGGGTGCTCAAGTAAAACATGTAACATGTAGGGAGAAATAGCTTCCCTTTCTCAAAAAATGCGGCCATGTATATGATTTGGCACTAAACATGGCAGTTATAATGAGTGAGAAAATGACAAGAGGCCGATCTTCCACCCAAATCATCAAGAAAAATATCTCTTTTAGTGTCAACATCAATCAAAAAGCTCATCCTCATGCTCAGGAACCTCCTCAAGTTGATTGGCATTGGACTCTTAGAGGTGTTGATGGTGACCCTTAGTGCTTTGATACTCATCCTCATGCCCTAAAGTGGGCATGACTTTTTTAGGGCTTCTCCCTTAGCTCCAATGAAGCCAAGTACTTGATTGGGCACGGTCTGATCTGATGGATGTGCCCATTTCTCTAAATTTCAACTCTAAGGATGGAGTCTTCCTATAGACCTTCCTTGGTGGGTGGTGTGAGAAGAGATGGTGTATCCTCATGCTCTTTCCCTTCCTCCTCCTGAGAAGAACATGGAAGATCAAGATCCTCCAACCTTGGTTCCAAAGGGTCTATTGTGAGACACAGGCTACTGTCCTTGAATGCTCTCCTCTATGACAGTGGGCTCATGTTCTTGGAAGGCAGATGATGGAAGAGTAAATGATGTGATATCTTCGGGATGCTTTCCATCAATGCATTCCTCCAAGTTAGACAGATAATTTACCTCCTTTTTGTCTTGTTGCATGTGCTCGCCCTCCTCCATGGTGTCCTTCAGAACTACAAATTTCTCACCATGGTTCCCCTCATTTTCAAACATGAAGTTTGAAAGCTCAAACTCTTCTTCGACATTAGAACTTGAAGGGGATGAAGTGGGAGGAAGAATTGAAGGTTATTTTGTGGTTTGCTCCACACTTGGAGCCTATGGAACTATATGGTTCTCCTCTAGAACTTATGGGTTGGGGTGTGCACCCTCTGGAGCTAACTACACCCTTTGGATTTTTGTCTAGAACAGGAACTTGTATGATTTCCTCTTCCCATTCGGAGTCATATGAGTCACACCATTCTTCAATTGTCCTATAGTTATCGAATATGATGACATTGACTGGGGAAGGCGTGTTTGTAGGGGGTTGTTCATTTATGGTACAACTAGGAGAGGGGATTTGGAAGAAAATGGGAGGATGGATGCAAAAGGGATGGAATTCTCAGTAGGGGCAACGCGCAAGAAGCTAGGAACACGTGCAGCAGGGTGAGATGATGTAAGTTGGCATAGAGGAGTGGGATGGATGTAGGATGGTAGTGTAGGGTTTCCCCATTGACAGGGTTATCGCGCGCTAGATTTTTGAGCCTCCATTTTTTCTACCCATTCTATAATCTGGGGCAACATCTCAGTGATGAAGTGTAACTTCTTTTGGGTGCTAAACCATCCTGGTACATGGTCGACCCATAGATAAGGGGCCTTGTAGCTAACTTCAGCTGTTATTATAGAGCACTTGACTCTGATCTGCATCATACCCATCTGCATCTCTTCCACCTACCTCTCAAAATCAGCTTCGGTCAAGGATTTTCCACCATCATCTATATATACATGTTCTTCATAAACATTTTGGTTAGAAAAAAGTGGGTTGTATGCATTTTCGGGATAATGGGGCTTATAAAATTGATTTGGAGGAGGATTTTGAAACTGCGGGGATGGAGGGAAATAGTTATGTTGCTACAAATGATAATTCCATGGACGGGAAAGAAGTCATGATTGCAAAACTTCATGGGATGGAAGAGGATGAAATATGTGGAAAGAATAGTGGGTGGAAATGGATGGGAAGAAGGTCTGCAACTCAGAGAATGGGTTATTGACCAGATGGAGTCACCATATGTGCTTTGCATGTGCCTCAAAAGGCTGAATCTCACCAAGAACACATCAACTTGATGAAATGAAGTGGTAAGATGCTTCAGACCTGTCCAATCAGGGCATGCCAAAATTGTTGTGTGGTCGCACGGTGGCTTAAGATTTTCTAGTTTATAATGAGACACCTCAGAAAGATGAGAAAAATCTAACCTCTATGATGTCCCACCGAGCGTGTCAAAACTGTTGATGAAAAATCGTAGCACCCCTGAATGGCCTCAGATACTAGTGGAGAATTCAATGTGATTGCACAATATGGGACCATCTCTCAAGTTGTGGGACTTATGGACTTGAGATGGCCCTCCAGAGAATGTCTGCTTCTTCTTCCTAAAGTACCTGCCACAAGCTACTCTAGTGCAGGAAAACTATCTAATCCTAATATAATCATTCCAAGGAGGCAGGGAGAGAGAGAAATTAAAAGAGAGCCTACACTAAAGTGGTGATACACCAAAAAGGAAAGAGGCCAGATACTTTGTTGAGGAAGGATGAAACAAGGAAAAGGAGATGAGGGAGGTCAGACAGAAGTGACACAGACCAAGGTCTTAATCTGCCATTAAAACTCCATGAAACACAACATCCCACACCTGCAATGTGAAATACATGCACAGAAAACAAATATGAAAGGGAGAGGCACAGAGAAACAATAAAACACAAGAAAGGGTTGAAGAATGCCACAAAATCATGAGTTTATTGCTATAGAAGGTGCACATGCCATTACATTTCTTCTCAGAGGCACAAATACACTTACCAAGCATAGGAGAAGGCTTACAGCTCAAATGGAGTTGAGAAACAAATTTTTAAAGAGTTTCCCCACACCCATAATATCTCCCCTCTCAAATGAGAAATGTTTACAATATATAAAACATCGAGGTGAGAGAGATAGAATAAAACTCAGACTCTGCTCTAAAAGCTCAACCACCAACCATTAATGCCCTATAAATCTGCCTAAAATCTTTTAATTCTGGTTCCCCATGTCTTTTTGGCGCGTTGGAGAAGGAAAGATGGTAAATCAAATCAGATCTGGGTAATTAAAGCAATCAAATCCCGTATTAATGGCTTGAAATAATTTTTCCATATTTTCACCCATCAAATCTTGCTAAAAATACTAATTTATGCTTCCATGGTGTAGACGAGGTCGAAACCTTTCCAACGGTACCAAATTTGTTTAATTTCGAGCACTGGATCGAAATTTATGCCCATTTGAATATTTGAATCAAATATGTACAAAAATGGCGAAAAAACAAGTTTTGCAAAATAGATCCGCGGGCCCAAAATTCACTTTGCACCTTTTGCAAAAAAATGCAAAATTCACAAAACCTCCTGCAGCTCCATAGGCCCGAAATTCACTTTTTCCCAAAATCCCTCGAAAGCCCGCAACCTTCTCATTTTCCATTTGTCATCCCTGGGCCTGTCGGCCCGCATTTTCCACTTAGCAAAAGAAATCCTTTCCGGGCTCGCAGGCCCGCAATTAGTAACTTGTGCCTTTTGTGAAAATTACAAAATGCCAAAATATCTCCCACCACCCTGCCAGTCCACAATCTTCCCTTTTGGTGAAAAGTCTTCCCTAGGCCCGCCGGCCCGCTTTTGGAAAAAAATCCTTCTTAGACCTGCCTCCCCGCATGTACTTTAGGCCTGACACGTGGCTTCTATGGGCATCGGTGGAGGTGCAGCTTATTTTTATACTTTTACTTTTTTCAAAACAAAATCTAAAATTCCAAAGTTCCTTCTGATGACCCGCCTTCCCGCTTTGACCTAAAACATGGCCACGTGTCCCTTTGCGGGCATGTTCTATATTTTTGCATTTTAGTTAAGTCCCTTTTATTGGTAGAGACATTTTGCCTAACCTAAGACACATGGAAGCTTCATGCTCATTTGGTAACTACCCCTAGATTTTACCTTTGAATTTGTGTGGACGAGGCATGTGGAGGCTTCCACCGACCCTATTGTACTTAGCTAATTCGGCCTGCTGCCTTTCTCGGTCCCTTACTACGTGGTGAGATAGCGCATGTTTGGGGTCTCTCTATGGGCCGTGCCTTTTGAACTTTCACTGATGAGGCATGTGGTGTCATCCGCTAGCCTTATATACTTATCCATTTTGGGCCTCGATCCATTTGACTTCTATTGGACCCTAGACACGTGGAGAGTCTGCGCATGTTTGGGAACCCAACTTTGATTCTTCTTTTGAAGTTACGTTGAGATGACATGTGGCACCTTCCACGAGTCCTTTGAATTTTCAACTACTGACTCTGTCTCCTTTTTTGACCTAGGACACATGGAGGCTTCACACTCATTTGGGGACTACCCCCAGATTGTACCTTTGAAGTTACGAGGATGAGACACGTGGAAGCTTCTGCTAGTCCTTTCATACTTAGCCGATTCAACTACCGGCTTTGTCTTCTTTCCAGACCTAGGAAATGTGGAAATTCTATGCTCATTTGAAGATTTCCCCTTAGGCTTCAACCCTTGAAGGGTGTGTTGTTGAGACATGTGGAGGCTTCTGTGGATCTACGATTTCCCTTAGCCGATTCAGGGCCTCAAGTGAACACTGCCTTTCTCCATTTTTCCTTGATGAGCTTCTGATCTCCTTTGATGTCGTTGGCCTCCTTTGATTTCATTGGCCTCCATTATCGATCCCCCCTACCCCTTCATTTTTGGATTAATTTTAAGCTCGCAGGTCTAAACTGCCCCCTTATATTTTCTTTTGTGCAGGTTCGTGTTTGATCAATTTTTTTGGGGGTAAATTGGGATAACAAGCCCCATTCATGTAGTTGCACTACCTTTACATAGAATCAATCTATAAATCAATACATTAAGCTAGGAGACATCAACTATCTGCCATAAGTGGATCCTCCAATCTCACTACATTCAAAAAGCAATAAAAGCCAGGCACTAGATTCCTCAAAAAATCAATTCAATATCCAAATCATAATAAATAACATGTTTTTCTAAATGTTCCTTAGGCCATTAGCCCGTGTCAAACATTTTGAAGGTCCTCAATGCCTTTGACCTTATTTTTTCATGGGAGCTGATGGAATCCAATTTTGTATGACCGCGAATTTTAAAAATTAAAAAGCAAAAATCAGCTAAACGAAAAAGCTAAAATAAAATCCCTCACATACCCACTTGTATTTTATCCTACACTCTCTAATGATGCAAGTTTCATTCAAAATGACGCTCTAATATTATTGTTATCCTAAAAATACCAAATTACCCTAATCTACCTAGCGAAATTAAATGCAACAACTTAACCATGGTTGTGCTCCATCGTATGCACCTCCTCGTTGGTCCCTGTCTCCTCCTCCTACTCGTTATATATCATCACAAAAATCTAAAATTCTAAATTCTAAATCTCAGATCTCTTAATTCTGTGATTAGCAATGCCTAAATAAAAATCTAAAATCCTATATAAGCATAATATTGCCATTAAAATTTAGTCGTGATGACCTTTACTATTTACATACCCATTATTTTGGTTCATAATCTTTGAAAATCCTCCATCTATTGCATTGGGATCATGATATTCTCCTGTTCCTATTGACATATTATATGCCTTGTCCCGCTCTTTGACCAAAAATCACATTTTTCATCCCTATATCTCCAATTTCCAAACCTACAACATCCATCCCATGGGCTCCAAGCTAGGTGATTTGTGTCTTATTTTATTGACAATCCTCTAGTGTTTCCTTTCAATTTCACTTCTCTAGGGTTCTAGCAACATGGATTGTTCCCATACATGGTAAGAGGGCTGACACTATCAAGTATGCATTAGTGGGTATATTTCATTTAAGCTAGTCCTTTATTTACTTTCAGTATTCACTTTTGATTTTGGTGTTATTTATGGTTATTTCCACTAACTACCCCATATTTTTCTATTGTGACAAGTGATAATCAATGGTTGGGGCATATGTATATACCTAATTTTTCACACTTTATATTTTCATACCTATTACTAACAATTTCTCTTCCAGGTTAGAGATTGCTAATGCATCTATTTCTAGGAATGGGTGCCATAATCGGCTCATTCTAGGATAGGGGTGTGGTTTTTCACGTAACCATCGGGTTAGGGATGACACGTGGCTCGAGAAAAATGGATTTTGGTTTTATTTATGCACCTCTTTTTCTCTTATATTCTTTCTTTTTTTTGCACCATTTTAACACCTCACCTCACATGACCATTGATACAGCCTAAAATCTACTATATAAAACCAAAAAAAAACCCAAACACGCTGGCACATCACCCAGCCTGTGTTGAGCACTCACCCGAAGCACACAAAGGTACCAGGCTCATCTTTAGAGTTGCTTGTACATGATGTTAGTGTGATGAAGATAAAACATATTCATAACCATAATAAGTATAAAACATTCGATAGAGCATAACCAGATCTAGATCTTAGAGAATTATGAATTAAACGATAACTATAATAAGATTAACCATGCAAGAACTAGTTAAAGTCATGTTTAAAACCATTATCCATTCAATATACTCCATTATATTAAACACTGAATTACATAGAAGCTTCTTACATTACAAAGCATTACTATAAGTTATGCGTGAATCAGTTCCAACCGCGTAACTCTACAATAATTCACTATTCAATATATCTAACTGCACATATCACCACATAATTATAGGGGTGGGGACTTTCCCTTCACCACCTACGCACTTCCCAAAATAGGTCACTTGCTGATAATATCCATGTGCATTTACATTAACATGCACACATGCAAGTGTGCTAATAATAGACATCCTACAGTTAATTGAAAGAAGTAATCCTATTATTATCTTGAACTCATGTGTGGCACTTATCAAGCGCTCTTTCCCAAAATAGCATTTAGGTTTCGTGAAATTTTACATCTCAATGTGTGATCCACATGTTATCTTCCAACAATAGCCCGTATCCATGAAAATGGCTAAGTCCCGAATTAGATTGTCCCGGCATGCATTTCCTTCCCTATCCTTCCACATCTTCAAGTACTCCTTATTCCCGTGCACGAATCCTATGTGTGTCTTCTCCTTAGGAAAATATTGTCTGCTCAAACATTTCCCCACACTAAAGTACATTTCCATCCCAGCAATTGGGATTTTTTTTTATGTTGGCAAAGAATAAAGAATAAGTATGGAAAGAATATAAAGAATCACTGTACAAAAGAATAGACCTTTACTCTTCAACACCTTGTTCTTCAACTAGAAGGATTAACTCTAGATATTCCTATTATAATCTCATCCTCCAATGTCTGCCAGTCATCCAACACGGTCCTTATCTTCTCTGTAATGTCTGTGGCAATGGCTTCGAATTCATCTTGAGCAATATTTTCCTTCTCATTCTGTAGTACTTGGACAACATTAGCCATAGCAAACATCATTCCCCTCCAAAAGATCCATATTTTGTGTTATGTGCCTCCCAATCTCATTTGTTCTCTCCTTATGTGGATCTTGGCGGATGCAAGGGCCTCACACTTCTATTTCACAAGTGCCAATATTTCTACGCATCCCATTATCTCATCTTTCATAGCCTTCAAAACGTCATTATCTTCAACCATAGTTCTGATTCTTATCATTATTTTTGATGCCACACAAATATTTAGAACTTGGTCAGATTTCTTTAGTTCATCCTTCATAGTTTGGAGCAATGGCTCATAATTTGAAATTTTCCTAACTACGGAGGCCCTTGATCTTTCTACTTCTTGTTCAAGATCCTTTGGCACTAGAATTTGAATCGGTCCATCTTCTAGCACCAAATCAAAACAATGTGCGCACATAATGCAATAGCCGAAGGAAACTTCTCAGGTACCTTAGACTTAATTTGAGGCCTTTCTTTTAGAACATAGTCACCAATTTCTTCTTCCATGATAATGAAGGCCTCATTCTTTTTCTATTCTAGGTCCATTTCTCCTTTTAAACATGTTATTCTATAGTTTTTTCCTTGTTATCTTCAAGTAGTACTCTAATGGTGGCATCTCATAAAACATTAGAGTTGGCTTGACTATCATGTGTTTGCTTTGGGGTTCCTTCTTCACTCTCGTTGATACAAAAGATTCCTTGCAAACATTGAAATTTGGCTTATCCATATGGGTCTACATGCACTAGGATAATTGTTTCATTGTGCATGTGGTGGCCATGTCTAGATCCATCAGCTCCCATCCATACAATTCCTTAAGGCCTACTATTATTTGAAACCATGTGTGGATGATTTTTCTTGTGTCTTCAGCATATCCCATATTTGGCACACCATTTTGTTTACTTTCTTTGTTCTTGGCCCCTTAGGAACCTAAGCACCAAGGTTTGGAGTTATCCATTCTTCTTCTTGAGTAGTAACATGCGCGTTGGGTTGCTCTTGCATAGTCTCTTCTGCTTCCTTCACCCCTTCCTCTTCATCTTTCATTTCTTCATCTTTGGGTTCCTCCATATATTCTGGTTACATTGGGGGTTCCAAGCATGCTCTCTTCGAACTCAGCCACCTCCTCATCCAGCTTTAGCTTTCTCCTTCTCTTCTTCCACCTCTAATGATCTTCTTATAGGTTGTGGTGTTCCCACACATTGGGTCTTGGTTCTTCTAAATACCTTCTTAAACTAGTGCTCTTCAGGGACTTGCATCCACGTCCAAGTTCTCTTATCTTTCTTGCACCTGTGGTGGAGTATTTGCATGCTCACTCTCCACTTTTTCTATGGGATGCATCTGGCCTCTATGATCCAAGCCTCCATTATCTTCGTGTTCTTCTTCATCCTTATCTATCTATATGGTCACAGTAGGATTTGGAGCTGACACATTCTCCATTGTATGTTTTCCCTTAGGAGGCCCCTGGGAGCATGAACTTGATCTTCACATACTTATTATTATCCATCCTAGGCTTGAGCTGAAGATATATGAGCACAGATCCACTGTCCCCAATATCCAAACTTACTGGCTTCATACTTATGACATCTAAAATGAGCCTCTCAATGTAGGCATACTGGCCTAGATATACATATGTTTTTCTGAGAGTGTGGTAGTCACAATCTACCTTGTCTACATTGAATTTTAGCCTACGCGCATCAGAAAATATGTGCACCAAATATTGGAAGTAGCATGTTGTGATGGCATAAGGAAGTTTTCACCATGGACTCCATGTCCCATCCTTCATGGTAAACCATGCGATGCAGAAGTGTTAATACACTGTAAAATGTACTTCCTATACCTACCACCGAAGGGTAGCTCTTTTGGAATGCACCATTCCTCGTCAAACGCCATGCACGAAGTCAGTCCTACCACATTTCTACCCTATGCTTAAATGGGCCACTCATTGATCCTTCACACAAATATTTCTCTGAACCTTTCCGCAAGGGATTTATGCTCAGTGGGGTATTCCCAGATTTTTTTCTTTGGCCCATTGGGCACTGCAATCTCATAACAAGAGTTAAGAGGATGGCACTAAAACTTATCTTCCCTGCACATGCTTCTTAATGGTTTATGCAAGATAGCCTTCTAAGTTGTAGATTTCTCCCTCTATTATCTTGTTTGCAACATAAAGCTTATATTTACATTGACCATCTCCCTTGATCATTCAGCATGGTGAGTAGATGTGTTGCTGCCTGCATTGTAGGGTATTTCCTTAATTTGTAGATGTCCATTCTATGTGACTTGGTATACCCCAACTCCTTGCTTGTGACTATAACCACTGCTTATCAATCATATCACTACCAAAGTATTTCCTTGTGCCCTTCAATCCCGTAATTAGGGCTACTGTGAGCCTCACCCTATTACTAGAAGAAGTCCTCATGGACTCTTCTCAGCCATTAGTATAAAGGTTCTTCTTATATGGGAGCTCATAGCAAAAATTCCTACCTAATTTCCCCAATGTCATCATACACTGGCATATCTTCCACTATGCACTTGGTCTTCTATTTCATCAAATGCATGTGAATATCCCTTGTTATTAGTGGTGTAGTGGTTGTAGTCACTTACTTTACATCGTTACGGATGTGGGAATCCCAATATCTTGTCCTGACTATTACTCCTTTTAGGTACTTGCATCTCTGAAATATTACTTTCAAGAGAAATTTCAAACTCAACTTCCACCTTTTCCTTTCCTTTTGTGCTTGCTGTAGGTGCTTTCTTTGGTGTCATCATAAAAATCACACCTTTTTTATTCTGTGTCAAGTAAGTTCAAACCCTATCTTGAAATCACATGACTTAGCTCAAACCAATGTGCCCTAGCTCCTTCTCAATGCTTCTACTTCACTCAAAACCCTTCACCAATGGGGATGCAAGCCTTATTTGTGCACAAATCTGCTCTCCATGTCTAGTTTCACAACTCTCCACACCTCAACATGATTCACTTGACTTAGTTGTACTTAGCTTGCTCAAATAATTGTGATTGCAAAGGTAAAAATGAACCCGCACCATGTCCTTATCTAAATTTTCAAAAATTTAGTTCATTTATCACTCCTTCACCTACCAGCAATTGTCTCATTAATTGACCATTTTAAAAATTTCCTAAAAATTCCATGTGGTATAATTTTGTGCACCAGTTATAACCTTCTAGCGCACCTTCCTACCATTTTGCTACAAACTTCTCTTCTACGTGCTTCCATTCACCGATTACCCTCGTCACTACACCCTCTCATAGTAGTTTCCATGGCTACTGCTTACCTCGCATTATATTGTCCCTTCATTCATTTACATCTATGGTCTTCTTTAGAAGTAATCTCCTTTCTAACATCTCCTTTCCATACTCGAATAGCACTTGTAACAGTTTATTCTCATGTTTACCCATTTCTGAATAAATAATAATAACCACCCCACACCAATGGTATGTGCAGTCCTCTACACATAAAAATACTTCAGATTATACTTAGCTTCCAGCGCGTAAAAACGCTTATTACAAAAAACACCAATCTAAATTGACAAAGCATAACAAAGAAGATAGAAATACATTAAAGGAAATACAGAAAGGGAAACCTATTCTAAATGGCAACACTACCTTATTACAAACACTAAGAATACTTATTTATAGTAGGGCTTCAACCTACTCCCATTAAAGTAACCAGGTAACTGCATTCCATCAAGTGCCTTTAACTAGAAAGTGCTTGAGTCAAGTATATGAGTGATAACATACGTTCCCAACCAATGCACCCTGAGCTTGCCTAGGTGGCATAAAAACTTAGAATCATAAATTAGTACCATTTATCCAACCTTAAGCTTCTTGTCCCTGATGTGTTGGTCATGCCTTGCCTTCTACCTGGCCTTTTCCTACTTCTGACTCCAACATGTTATGGTGCACCTCTCATCCAACTGTATTAAACTTGTCAATTCTTTCTTCTAATGCTTGTTCATCGACTAGACCTTCAACATGCGCAATACGTAAAGAAGGTAACATGAATTCCATAAGAAGAACTGCTTCTGCACCAAACACCAACTGAAAGGGTATGGCCTTATTCAACCTCTTATAGGTTTTTCTATACGCCAAAAGCACAATAAACACTTTATCATCCCAATCTTTCCTTCCAACATCACAAATTTTTGTCAAGGTATGGCTCAATATCTTGTTAAAGGCATCAGTAGTACCATTTTCCTGAGGATGATTGGGTGTAGTCTTCTAGTGCGTGACCATAAATTCATCCAATAATATCCTAATTGTCTCATTCAAAAAGTGTGTTCCCCTATCACTTGTCAAGCTCAGCGGACATCCATACCTAGTAAGAACATTTTCCCATAAAAGCGTGGTTGTTGTAGTTGTTGTACAATCCTTTGTAGGGGATGCTTCTTCCCACCTTGTAAGATAATCTATGCAAGTGATGATATAGTGCGATCCCGGTTCTACGCGCAGCTGGTGAAATAGGAACTAAAAATTATATAGCCCATTTCTCAAATGGATCTGAACTAGCAATAGGTTTGAAAGGCATTTCATCTCTTTTCTTAGGTTTTCCAAGGCACTGACAGTGATCACATGCCTTATAATACTCTTTACAATCCTTGTATAGGTTTCTCCCACCATAATCCAACTAGTAGAATCTTACACATGATGGCATCACCTACATAGTGCCCCCCTACAATACCACAATGAGCCTCTTCCATGATATCTGTGTGCTTATGTTCTAAAACACACTAGCGTAATACTTCATCTCGACCTAGTTTGTATAAATCTCCACTGATCAACATAAGGGGTGCCGCAAGAATTGTAAGTTTTTTCTTCTCCAACGCTTCCATTCCTTCTGGTGTCATACCCATGTGTAACAATACAACAATATCCTCCAATCCTGAAGGTGCGTGATGTAACTTGTACGAATGTGCATCTAGCATTGTATCTTTAATTTTATGCGCACCCTCCCCTAACTGAATCATTGATAAGTGGTATGGGGTAGAATTACTTTTACATGGTTTTACCATAACTGTGAAATCAAATTCTTGAAATAAGAACACCCATTGACATATATGCCCCTGTAAAAGGGGCTTATTTACCAAGTATTTTAACCATGTGATCAATATAGAATACAAAAGGTGTACCTAGCAAGTATTGTCCGAATTTATCCAACGCATAGATCATCGACAAGGCCTCACACTCTATTGTTATATAATTTTGCTCTGTAAGAGTCAACTTTCTACTAGTAAAACAGATAGGATTATCTATAATACCTTCTCCATGCTAAGATAGTTATGCACCAATGGTTATGCCAGAGGTGTCCACATGTACATGAAATAGTTGGTTCCATGAAGGAAAACACAAAATAGGATTGTTGTAAGTCTCTCCTTCAATGCCTCAAATGTGCATTGTTGCAGTTCTCCCCAATAGAACGTCCCTTTTCCTTTTAGTAACTCTTCCATGGGTGCAACAATCTTCACATATCCTTTGATAAACTTTCTATAATACCTTGTGTGGCCCAAGAATCCATGCAACCTCACTCTGACTGGTAGGCTCTTCCATTCCTACAATAACTACAACCTTAGCTAGATCCACTAACAAACCTTCCTTACAAATGATGTGCCCTAACAAAGTTCCAAAAGGTGTAGCAAACATGCACTTCTTGATGTTTACAAGAGATGCTTAACTATCTACATCTTTCAAACATTAAGCACAAATTGTCACAATGATCCTTAACAATTCCATACACCACCCAATAATCCAAGTAAACCTACAGGAAGTTGTGAATAAAATCTTGGAATGCTTGAACAAGTATGCACGAAAATACATCAAGCACATTTTTCAAACCAAAGGGCATCATAGTATATACAAAACTTCCCCATTCAGTGGTGAAAGTCATCTTATCTTGATCCTCCTGTGTAATTCTAACCTGATGATACCCATAGAAATCAATCTGTAAAAGAATAAACTTCATGCACCCTACAACACCTTCTAATATTTCATATGTGAAAGGTGTAGGAAAAGAATCAATCACACATGTAGCATTTAGTTCCCTATAATCCATACAAATCCTAATCCAACCATATTTCTTTATATTGATCACCATGGGGCTAACCCACTCTGATTCCTCTAGGGGCTTGATGATGCCAAATTTCAACATTTTTTCAATTTCCTCCTTAACTTTGATGCACAGGTTAGGGTTCATCCTGTAAGGTCTCTTCCTGACCAGGACACACACCTTCCTTTAGCTTAATATTCATCTCTCCTAATGACTCATGTACTCCTTTTAACTCATGGTAGCCCTTAGGAAATAAGTCCTAAAAATCCCGTAGTAACTCAATTATATTTTCCACTTCAGAATCAGTCCAATAATCCCCAATTATTGCCCTCCTTAGGATCAGAATCCATGCCAATGTTCACTTTCTTGGTCTTCATAGGTTCATGATAGGTCCACGCATTTTTATCCACACTGTCTAAAACCTTGCATGTACCTACTGAATGATCTATATCCATAATATATAATTTTTCATCATCCACTATGTAGACCATCTTAAATTTTTCTTTCTCATAGCAAGCACACTTAAGTAGTGTGGCATATCTCTCTTCTACTTCATCAAAACATGCTCCTAAGTCTACCTCACCAAATATCTCCTGAATGAATTCTTTAGCCTTTGCATTTTCTCCCATAGTTAAGCACTTTATAACCCTTAATGCCTCTTCCACCAGAGGTTTATTATAGAAGTAGTCAAAATTCTAGGTCATTCCTGCAATCAATTCCTGCCAATTCCCAGTCTCCCTATGTAGTTCTGCATAAACATACTAGGCTCGTGCACATCCTTATAAAGTGGAATAAAGTTTGTGCACCCAAAGTGAAGGTGGTAAAACTTCCTACCCCTCTATCTAGAGTATCTCAGAGTGTTGAACATGGTGTTGGACAAGTTGATTACCATGATACATGCAGATTGTAGTAGGCACATTGCTTCTGAAGAACCAAGTGGTCAGAGCAATTCTAACTTCATTCCATTCCATAAGATTATCCCTGTGAACCATCCACAAGGAATTGTTTTCCCGTGTAAGGTATATACTAAAATATTCCTTCTTTCCACTTGATTTTTCCACAGCTCCCCCATGGCACATAGCAATACCATAGGATCTCCTGTTCCAGTGTACCGAGGTATAGGGTTGTTACCTATCCTCCGAATACTTCGAGGTTTTCTTCTCCACACAAATGTGCTTCTTACTTCGTGCCCAATCATCTCATAGGTGTCATGTGCCCAATTGTCACAAAAAATACTTGTTGTATCACTGATAGACTATACATATTCCCACTAGAGGATTCCTTCCTTTGATGGATCAAGTACTTCTAGGTCTCGAATGATGCGTACATAAAAAATTTTCAGGTCTTCCTCGCTCAAAGGTTCCCCATAATGCACAAGTTTCCCATCTGTCAAAGGGATAATCACTGTTTATTTCATGTTCTCAAAACTTATATAGCCCTTGTTGAACCATAGATCAACATTATTTACATAATACCAAGGGCGCCCAAGTAGAGATGGGAATTTTTCTGATTCTGCAAGTTCTAAGACCTCAAAGTCCCCAGTGAACTTAGCCCCTTGTATAGTAATGGATGTATCATTTAAAAATCCTATGGGAGTTTCCTTAGTTTGATTGGACATGAACATTACATTAGAGAATGGTTGTAATGGAGGTCTGCCCATATGTACCCATGTATCTAAAGTAAAAACATTAACTTCTGCACTTGTATCAACCAATATATTACTCAAGATCCACCCATCCACAATAGCATTCAGAGTGATCTCCTTATCATAATCCAAGCTATGAGGGGGGAATATAAGCATGGAGGATATTCCATCCATTCTCTATACCTATGTGCGGAGTGTTTTCCCTTTATCTAGTTCCCTTATAATGGAATGATATTCTCTTGGCGCAACATTTTGCATACCTCTTTCAAGTCATCAATATTCGATTGAACTATCTCTGTTGCCTTCTTTTGTTCTAACTTTCATGATTGTTCCTTCAAACATTGTATCTCACCTTGAAGATTTCTGAGCACCTCCATGGTTTCCTGATAAACCTCCTTCTGATGTGCAGGATCTAGGTACCTTGCATGTAAAACTTCCTCCTTGGTGATGGTAGGCTTATGTTGTAATGCCTCTCTAGCATGTGCAGCTTCAGTGCATATAGTAATCTTCACAGGTAATACCTCAGGTTCTGGTGCCAACTTTGGCATCCACTGATTTTCCACAACGTGTTGTATTCTGACCATCCCTATGTTTGTGTTCTCCTATTTATGTTACTTGCTAAGATGCTCATATAAGTTTGGGCACTCCTCATAGTTTTGATTCTTCCCACAAAAAGAAAAATTAATATTATGAGGACATTCATGCCTGTAGTGGTCAGGAGATCCGCATGTAAAACACGTTCCATGAGGGAACTCACCTTGTCCACCACCATGATCTTGGCCCCCAAATCCACCATAGTATCCATGACCTCTGCCACGACCTCCTTCAAAGTGCCCTTTGTTCCAATCATAGCACGCTTGAACATGGTCAAGATCATGACACTCACTTTTTCCTTTAGATTTATCTGATACTCCTTTCTGTCGCACACCAATATCTATTGCATCATGGATCTAACCAATCAACCTGCAGTCTTCTGTATCATGAGTCATGGACCGAAAAATTTTATAATAACAAGATACATTCTTCCTTATCGTGCGTTGTAATAATGGGCAGAAACTTGCATCATGGTCCAAATGACATATCTCACAGTCCAACAATAATAAATGCACTAATCTACGAGGACAACTATCTTTGGTGTGCCCTTCCACTTCACAATTTGTACTCCAAATCCCAGTGTACATTTCATGTGCTGAATTTGCTGATAGTTTCTCCAACTACTTTTCCATAGCTACAATTTGTGCCTCCAAGAATGGGCTTACCCCAGTGTCTATACTCCCAACTGCCTCAGCACACAAAGTTTCTTAAAGTTCTTCACGTGGGTCCGTATAAGTCTTATGTGACAGCGCCCTCCTAGAAGGTGTGATCAAGCCCCCAATAGACCACTATGCATGTTGTCTTACATGAATATCATAAGAAATTTTAGAAAACAGTTTATTAAAATGGGCATCATATTCCCAAATTCTCTCAGTAGTTCTCTTCTTAATAACCTTGAGCACGCTTATACTCTTCTCCTCAAACTCAGGGATATGAAACTCCTTAAGGAAAGCATCCTTTAATGTTGCATAATCTACGCAAGTCTGATCAGGGTCAAACTTCCTATACCAACTATGCACGCGTCCTTGCAATGTAGTTACAAACTGACTTGCCTTGCACTCAGAAGCTGTAACTCCTTTTACGTGCCACAAAATCTCACACATGTGCACATGTTCAGTAGCATATTCTATGCCCATATACTCTAGAAGATGAAGAGACATCTCCATGTAAATATTTTGGGGTTGGTGCGAACCTTGCCCACCCGATCTAGAACCTCCTTTGTTACCTCTACCTCTAGAACCACTAGATCCACTAGAACTAGAGACACCTATGCCCCCTGATCCTCCACCTCTAGAAAGAATGGACCAGTTGATGTACTTCCCTATGTCCCAACCATGGTACTAAACTAAATTCCTACAATCTATGAAATGGTACTACTCCCAGAAGCAAGTCCAAAATTCTACGTGCTTGAGTTCTATGCTAACGATGCACTTGAAAAGGTACCTCCAAATAACAAAGAAGATGTTTTCTCTGTCATAGATGTACTTGTTATCTGAATTACTCCTGCTCTTCTACTGCCAAAACTAGCTTGTTGACTACTGAGTGTACTAAATAATGGAAATCCAAGAGCAAGGGCTAGGTTTCTAGGTAAATTTAGATGTGCACCTATGGCCCATGTCGTCTTTACTCGTGCACTCCCATGTGAGGTCAAGGAGGGATCCCTATTATGCTTTCCCAAATGGGGGAAGTTCCAAATGTTTTGGCTCCATGCCTCCTACGTGAGCTTCAAATCCTTCACAAGTCATCTCTCTCCTCAACGCCATCTACTCTAAAGTATCACGTTGCTTCTCTATCTCCCTCTCACGTGCCTCATTATACTTAATCCACATTTCTTCTCTCTACCTCTCTATCGCTAGGTCCACCATCTTTCAACAAACCTATTCCTGCCCCCACGCGTGGTGGTGTTTAGCTAGCCATTGATTTTTCTTCCAAGTTCAGGGTTACCGTAAAGATTTTGATCGCTAATAAAATGCCTTGCAGATAAGTTCCCCTTGGATAACGTAAAAACCAGAACTCAGCTACCTCTGGGAAAGAATAAATGGAAATTGAGTACTCCAAAATATAGCTATTCAAAACACCACAGAACCAAGAATCCACAACGTGTGTCCAAATGGGATCAGCATCATAAAGGGCCTAAAAATATTCCTACTTCTAGACAAGTGTTTGATACCTTCAATTACTTTTATACGCATAAGCAACCAGCCACTCGTACATCTCTACCAGAAAGATAGAAAAGAATCTCTCATACAAGCAGTCATATAAATTCTGCTCCACCCATGTGCGTGTGTCAAACTTAGATTGAGTGTTGAACCTCCAAGCATACTCTTCTTCTAGATCATTTATCCACTCCTCAACACTTGCTAAGGTCAACTGGTACGTCTTCATTGCAAAACATCCTAAAAAATATGAAAAAGAGGTCCCGGCAACGAAACCAATGATGTAGCCTAGAATCTACTATATAAAACCCAGAAAAACCCAGGCACATTGGCACATCACCCAGCCTGAGTTGAGCACTCACCCAAAGCACACAATTGTACCAAGACCCTCTTTAGAGTTTCTTGTATAGGATGTTAGTGTGATGAAGATACAACATATTCAGAACAATAATAAGCATAAACATTCCACATAGCATAATCAGATCTAGATCTTAGAGAACCATGAATTAAATGATAACTATTTAAAGATTAACCATGCAAGAACCAGTTACAATCATGTTTAAAACCATTATCCATCTAATATACTCCATTATATTAAACATTGAATTACATATAAGCTTCTGATAGTACAAATCATCACCATAAGTTATGTGTGCATCAGATCAAGCAGTGTAACTCTATAATAATTCACTATTCAATATATCTAACTACATAGATCACCACATATTTATAGGGGTGGGGACTTTCCCTTTACCACTTATGCACTTCCCAAAATAGGTCGCACATTGATAATAGCCATGCGCCTTTACATTAACATGCACACATGTAAGGGCGCTAATAATAGACATCCTATAGTTAACTGGAAGAAGTAATCCTATTATTATCTTGAAATCATGCATGGTGCTTATCAAATGATCATTCCCAAAATAGCATTTTCATGTCGTGCAAGTCTCCATCCCAATGTGTGCTCTACACATTATCTTCCAAAAATAGCCTGTATCCATGAAAATGGCTAAGTCCTGAATCAACTTGTCTTGGCGCGCATTTCCTTCCCTATCCTTCCACGCCTTCAAGTATGCCTTGTTCCCACGCATGAATCCTACGTGTGTCTTCTCCTTAGGGAAATTTTTTATGCTCAACAACCATATTATTTTTTGCTTGCATTTCTTTTGTACTTCACAACTCGTTACACACAGCACTTATCCTTTTCCCTCCCTATCCAAAGACATCACCTGTGTGCGATTAAGTTGGCACATTTTAAAATTTCTAACTGATACCTTTTCCCATTGACGATGGTGTCAGTATAAATACTAAAAATACAATTACACATATAGAGATTAATAAAAATACATAAAGGAACTCTCCATCCACTCTACTCTTTTTTGCCAACTTGCATATGCTCGCTCAGCTCTTAGATTTCTTACATCTTGACTCTTGGCTTGGATCTTCTTCTTGATTGGATTGGTTGCTTGCAATTTCTTGGGTCATCTATAGTAAGTTAGGACTGGATTGTTTCCCCTTCTCCTCCCAAAATCTATTCTCTCTTGTTGTATGGTCCTTTGGGAAATAGATGCATCAACGACCTCACCCAACAAGTAAGTGCTCTAACACAACTTTTCATTTTGCATAGAGTAGTTTCCTTTTTCTCTTTATTATTACTTTATATTAGCTTAGAAGTTTAGCATATTATTATTCAGTCCTTTACCTTATGTTGCATGCTTTATGTAGTCACAAAATTATGCACTTTAGACACTTATTTATCTCGGTTTCATACTACTATTTAGAAGGTTCTTGAGTGAAGAAAGTACTAATTAACCCCCATCTTTTGGCCATCTTGTATTATGTTATTTCTTCATTACCGACCCTTTTTATCCACATACCCAATCTATTTTGGTCATTTCCCATCATTATAGCCTCAACTGGCACACCCGTGGGCGTCATGGTCCACCAGGGGTGCCCCGGTCCTTTTCACACTTTCCCACCACTTTTGGGCTCTTTCTAGCCATTTGACATCTTTATTTTCTTTTTTCTACCTTTTCGGGGTTAATTGCGATATTAGATCAAGATAACCCTATAAATATAAAGTTATGAGACCATAATGAGGGACATAACATCACTTACTATTATCACCCCATCTTAAGGTGCATCCATCTATTGCATTAGAGATCACTTTCATCCACAAAGATCCATCATCAAGGGTTGGACATCTGCATCACACTTCATAGGGGGAGGGATTCTATTTTATTCCATAAACACATTCTACTAAATTTTATACACATAGTTATTGCTCCCTACTTCACAAAGTGTGACTGGCACAAGAGCAACCTAGGGCATGTTCACACACACTTTCATATAGAACTACATCGGGTATGAGATTCAGTGTAGCACTTAGTTAGTAAGTCCACCATTATGGTAGTTGAGGTCAGTCCGAACCATTCGTATGCATTATTCTTTTTTAGGGTTTGATGCTTATTTTGGGGTCTTGCAGGTTTTTCTTTCATCTTGGATTATTGGCAACATCTAGTGCAGGAAAACGAAGTTGATGTGACACATGAAGAAGGTTCCAGGTAATCTTTTGGCCCTGTGAAGACCAATTTTAGATATTTTTCACATGCCAGGGTGCCTAGATTGCAGACCAGAGTGCCAGTAAGCACCCTTGTCCTCCTCCAAGTGCTCCAGTCTAGCTAGATCCTCCAGATCCATCCTTTTCTGGACTTCTGCATAGTTGTTCTTGCTCCTAATTTTTCCAGTCACCTCTGCGACACTCTTCGATAGGCATCTGTTATTCCACTGAGTTCTTTCCTCTTTCTATTTGCACATTAGGTTTAGTGTTTCCTTTTGCATATTTTTTTAGCTCATTTACATTTTTATTTATGGAATTTATCTATTTTATTATAGTTGTTCATAGATTAGATTAATTATCCCCACTCTACATAGTTATTCCATTTTTAGTTAATCATTTTGGTGAACCCAAACTTCAAGTCCACCTTTGTTATAGGGATTTTCTTATCTTTTCTATCATGGCTTCTAATGTCTTTCAAGTCTCTTTTCTTGAATTTCTTCAAATGCTCCCATCTTATAAAGACACTCTTCAATAAACCCTAAAGACTATGCGTCTTCCTATCAACATATTTCCTACCCAAGTTAATACTATTATTGGTCATCTTTCTGAGGACTCCCTTGATTCCAATTCTAATCAATCTATTGCAAATCCATTCAAGCTCTTCATTATTAATTCAATATAAATTTCAGGCTATGGAATCCACAATCACGTCTCTTAAATATGAAATTCAACATCTTAAGGATGTTTCTCAAGCTCACGATTGTTCTTCTTCTCATATTCATGTTATGTATTTTACATGTGCTTAGATCAGTGAACCCGAAGTCATATTGTTCCCTACGCTTCTCATGTTTAATCTTAATGCTAAGAAACATGATATTCTTCCATAGCTCATCACTCATAGAATCATTAGCTTACCATCTACTCATAGCTATCCTCCTTATAGGATTACCAAGTATTAAGGTCTTCCATATTGCAACTATCACTGGATCAATGGAAATAATGATAATGATTGTTATGCTTTACAACAAAGTATCAAGTACCTTGCACATCAGGGTTTTCTCTCATTTTTTGCACAATATTTTAATAGAAATGATAAATCCCATTGGGTTCCTAAATATGATACATCTATATCTAATGAGCATCAGGCCAACATTACTCAAGATCCCTCTATAATAAGTCAAGCACCTCCTAAGTTACCATCCCTCACAATTAATTCAACACCGCCTCCTACCAATTCATCTACGGTCTCACCAAGTCAAACCACATCACCACATCTCATAACTAATCCACCTTCTTCTAAGTTTGATTCTTTTGCATCGTCACCAATACAACCAAATCCACCACCATCCAAGATTCCTCCCCATCCTACTCCACTTTCATATCCAATCACTTTTGTCAAATCAACTACTCCTTCTACTGATGGCCAAGACACATTTAAAATGCCACCACTATCACATGCTCCTATTGTTGCTTTAGCCTACCATTGTGTTGGCCCTTACTCTTATTACGACACTAAAAAAACTCTCCCACAATGGCATGGAACCTCTCGCGTCGCTGCATAGATCTCCATCATTATAGTACACTTGGGGGGCATAGAACTCACACAATCCCCCCTTATCATATTAGCATATGTGTATCTCTCATTTTTGCATTATCATACATTTGTATCCTCGCATAGGCATACTCATCACACGTTCTAGCATCGTCATTACCTAATTACGCACTCTTGTGCTTCGGTTCACACTTGATTGTTGATGGATTACTAAATTGAACCCCACACACTGCACTATAGGACTTATACATTGAATTTATCGCACATCATGCGTCATACACAATACATCACATTAGTCATCATTATACATACATCATCTTTATATTGTGTAACATGGCATCTTATTCATCATATTGTCCATATTACATGTTATATACACTATTCAACTATCTACACATATTACATCATATTCTATACATAGTGTCGCTACATTACATCTAGCATCTAGTGTAACATCCCTTACATCATACATTACACGTCTTCACCTTACACATTTTTTACACACTATACTAGTTTTCATTACATACGATTCTAGCATCTTTCCATCTTACATATTAAATTATTAGTCTACCTACACATATTACATTATGCACTACAAATTACATTTTATACATTCTACACATCTGGCATCGCATTCTACACACTGTGTTTTTTACATATTCTCTTCATCACATGGTCTTCTTTCATCATTACATATACTACATTGTCTTTTACGCGCTCCACTCACCACCCTATGACGCACTTTAGTTCCTCGGTCCATACTTGATTGTCGAGGGTTTACAAATCAAATAGACCTTACATTCATCACGCATTAATCATACAACCTTGCATCATGTGACTAAATGGTCACCCATTCTATTCTTTAGTAGTGGTATACACCTTAGGTTACATCACCACTCCCTCTTTTCATCTCCTAGTGATATACGCTTAGGGATAAATCATCACTCATCCATTAATCTTATAGTGATATATGTTTAGGATAAATCATCACTTATACGTTCATCTAGTCGTGATATACGCTTCAGCTAGAAGGGTTCACGCACACATTATCGCTAGGTCGCGTCTCACCACTATACCTACACAATCATCATAACGCTTTAGACACAACACACACTTCAACCATTTCCTAATGACGCACTCTCGTTTACGGTTCATTCTTGATTGCTGAGAGGGAAAACTAAATGAACCTCATTGCATACACTTCCATTCACTTAGGGGGAATGTGGCTCCTTTCACTTCATTTTGCATTCCATTCCATCCATCCACAATATATTTCATACTATGATCACTCTTACTCTTGCTTACTTTTTCTTGTTCATGATCACTTTATTACACATGCTAGTTAGATTACTTGTATTCCATTTATCGATATCATCCACACATGTGTGTTCATGTATTTTTCTAGTTGTGATCACAGATACAAGTCTCTTACATGTAACATGGATGCTCGCCTTCTATCATTCCTACACTGGTCGTTGGGGGCATCCAAAATTGTCTCTTCCATGTGTTATTGTTTCCATTTGTACTTAGCATTATACATTACTTGGTTATACATGATTTTGTCATACTAGTTATCTTTCTAACCTGCTAACGAGTGCTTCATGTGTAGTATTTGTTATACAGGGATATTTGCTTCCATACTTGTTTGTTACATTATTTATCATTGTTTTCTTTTATATGGGTGCCTTGCGCTATGTTCGGTGTGCACACTTGTTTTTTGTTTGTAGCCATGATGGAATTTGCATGTCTTGCAAAATTGTGAGTGATGTCCCATGTTTGAAACCTGCATTGTGTGTCTTATTTCATCTCCTTAAGTGTTTACATTACTTTTCTTACTTTTCTTACACACTATTTGCATAACTTACACATTGTCTTTTACATGCATGTTTGTTCATACTAACACTTATTTTGGATGGTCATCCTTGTTTGTGTGCGCCTTGGTTTCTACCAAGCAAATTCCTTTCCTCCTGCAAGGAACATTTTCAGAGTTCATGTGGTTGGTCCTTTTTTAGGGCCACATTCTTCTATCAGGGATGTTGCATGTTCCCTAAAGAGGGGGGCATCATTTGGGTTTTTTCTACATACTAACATAGAGATTATACACCGGTTTGGTTCAGTTACATAAATTGAGGGGATTCAGACCAGTCTACGAACCCCATACAGAATGGATTTACAGGGCATGGTTTCCTTATCATTCTAGGAAGCAGTTATATGCTTGGAGGTTATAGTGGGTGTGCCTCTCTACACTACTTCAGTCAGTGGTGTTTGATTGCCCAAAAAACTAGAACGATACAGTGATCTCTTCATATTCAGGGAAGGGGTTAGAGGTTTGAGGAAATAGAGAATTTCCTCCCTACAGTTCTTCAGACAAGGTAGCGTGAGATCACCCAAAAAACTGACAGTATAGGATATCCTTCTACACTCTCTTTTTTGACATGGATCAGGTGCACATGTTCCATTTACATTTTTCATCGACATTTGAGTATTTTACATAACATATTTACACATATATACATATTTGACTACTTGTTTGTTTTCTCCTTATAGGTTCGGCTGTATGAGAAACAAATAGTCAAATTAGGGGCAAGAACAACAACAACAACGTCAATAATAACACTTCACGAAACCGCATGCTTTACTAACCATATAGGTGCATTACACACCACAATAGCTACACACGCATTCCACCCTAGGTTCACTCTCATCAGTTTTTATTTGTGTATTTTTCATATTTAGTTTCCATGCTCCTCCATCTTTTTCTCATTCCATCCATTGTCTATCCCTTCAGCGCGTTTCTACTACACTCTTCATGGACATCAGATACGCATCCCTATCTACTTTATGTTACCGAGATTTCCACTCACCAACATAAAGTGGGGGAAAAATGTAGTCACAAAATTATGCACTTTAGACATTTATTTATCTCGGTTTCATACTGCTATTTAGAAGGTTCTTGAGTGAAGAAATTACTAATTAACCCCCATCTCTTGGACATATTATTTTATGTTATTTTGTCATTATCGACCCTTTTCAGTCACATGCCCAGACTGTTTTGGTCATTTCCCATCATTTTAGCCTCGACTAGGGCACCCAGGCCATGGGGCGCTCGTGGGCACCCAGGTCCCACCTGGGGCACCCCAGTCCTTTTCACACTTTTTGGGATCTTTCTAGCCATTTGGCATCTTTATTTTTCTTGTGGTCGGCCTTTTCGAGGTTAATTACAACATTAGATCAAGAAGACCCTATAAATATAAAGTTTTAAGACCATAATGAGAGACTTAGGATCACTTACTACTATCACTCCATCTAGAGTTGCATCCATATATTGCATTGGAGATCACTTGCACCCACATAGTTCTATGATCAAAGCTATGACATCTACATCACACTTCATAAGGGGGGATTCTATTCTATGACATGCACACCTTTTGCTACATTTTCTACACATATTTATTTCTCACTACTTCACAAGTGCGACTAACACAAGAGCAACCTAGGGCATGTGAAAAGTTCGGCTGTATGAGATTACATCCATTTAAATAGGAGATGGTGTTCCTACATTTAAGGAGATATAATATCCATATATAACTCCTAAAACAACTCCATGTATTTTATGTGAGATTTTGTTTTCTCACAAAACTAATATTGTTATTGAGTTGTTTACTCAACAACTCATAACAATATTTACTCACCCACTCATAATTACATTTATAATAATGTAATTAATCATTACAACACATATTATATTATCCTAGATAATATAATCACTCACATAATATTCTATGTTCACACTACAACATAGATATTCCTAACATTCGCCCCCTTAGTGTGAACATGGGGTAAGAGCTCCTGGAAAAATCAAACTTTTCGGAGTAGCCGTTGCTACTGGATCTTGTTGTTTGGATCTTACTAATGATGATCATCCTTGTCGTATGAAAATATTCATCGACTGATCACCTTCCAATGAAGTACCTTCCACCGAAGTATGACAGTCAGTGGACCGTATGATAGTTAGAGGATCGTACGTAGATGCTTTGCCCCTGTAAGCTGAGTCAAGAAGTTTGCCTCTTCCACACTAAATAGACACTCAGGAACTGTTTTTAGTCTATGTGAACACATTAAAATCAAAACATGAAAATAGTATCACCCCCTTATGTATAAACACACCACACAACTAAAATAGAACATCACCACATCTGTCCACGACACTATCATTAGTGAATGATGAGAGGACATTGATTGTCTTCCTTCCTCCATTATCTTCAAAACTACAAACTGGGCTCTACTGAAATTTCTTATTTGGTTTCCTGAACAAACATGTGATTCTGTGTACAAAATTATAGAAAAACCCAAATCCAAAAACAAAATAAATAAGTTATTATTTGAGAAAGATTTGATCAAGAAAACACTGAAATTTCCCACATCAGACCTTCTCTAGTACCAAATGAAAATACTATATTAGAATTACATGAATTAAATTTGAAATTTTACACTATTTTTATTTTCTATTACATCCATTTAAATAGGATATGTTTTTCCTATATTTAAGGAGATATAATCTCCATAAATAACTCCTAAAACAACTCCAGGTTGTTATTTTGCATGAGATTTTGTTTTCTCACAAAACTAATATTGTTAATGAGTTGTTTACTCAACAACTCATAACAATATTTACTCACCCACTCATAATTACATTTACAATAATGTAATTAATTATTACAACACATTATATTATCCTAGATAATATAATCACTCACATAATATTCTATGTTCACACTACAACATAGATATTCCTAACATTCACCCCCTTAGTGTGAACATGGGGTAAGAGCTCCTGGAAACATCGAACTTATCATAGTAGCCGTTTCTACTGGATCTTGTTGTCTGGATCTTGCTGCTAATGATCATCCTTGTCATATGAACAACTTCTGATCTACTGATCACATTCCAATGAAGTACCTTCCACCGAAGTATGGCCAGTCAGAGGACCGTATGATAGTTAGAGGATTGTACGTAGATGATTTTACCCCCGTAAGCTGAGTCAAGAAGTTTGCCTCTTCCACACTAAATATACACTTACGAAATGTTGTTATTATATGTGAACACATTAAAATCAAAACATGAAAATAGTATCACCCCCTTATGTATAAAAACACCACACAACTAAAATAGAACATCACCACATCTGTCTGCGACACTGTCGTTGGTGAATGATGAGAGGACGCTGATTGTCTTCCTTCCTCCATTATCTTCAAAACTACGAACTGGGTTCTACTGAAATTTCTTATTTGGTTTCCTGACAAACATGTGATTATGTGTACAAAATTATAGGAAAACCTAAATCCAAAAACAAAATAAATAAGTTATTATTTGAGAAAGATTTGATCAAGAAAACACTGAAATTTCCCACATTAGACCTGCTCTGGTACCAAATGAAAATACTATATTAGAATTACATGAATTAAATTTGAAATTTGTACACTATTTTTATTTTCTAGTACATCCATTTAAATAGGATATGGTGTTCCTATATTTAAGGATATATAATCTCCATAAATAAATCCTAAAACAACTCCATGTTATTTTACGTGAGATTTTGTTTTCTCACAAAACTAATGTTGTTAATGAGTTGTTTACTCAACGAACTCATAACAATTATTTACTCACGCCACTCATAATTACATTTACAATAATTTAATTAATTATTACAACACATTATATTATCCTAGATAATATAATCACTCACATAATATTCTATGTTCACACTAAAACATAGATATTCCTAACATTCGCCCCCTTAGTGTGAACATGGGGTAAGAGCTCCTAGAAACATCAAACTTATGTGAACATGGGGTAAGAGCTCCTAGTCAAACTTATCCAGTAGCCATTTCTACTAGATCTTGTTGTCTGGATCTTACTGCTAATGGTTATCCTTATCGTATGAACATCTTCATCTACTGATCACATTCCAACAAAGTACCTTCCACCAAAGTATGGCAGTCAGGAGGGACCGTATGATAGTTAGAGGATCGTACATAGATGCTTTGCCCCTATAAGCTGAGTCAAGAAGTTTGCCTCTTCCACACTAAATAGACACTTAGGAATTGTTTGTTAGTCTATATGAACACATTAAAATCAAAACATGAAAATAGTATCACCCCCTTATGTATAAACACACAACACAACTGAAATAGAACATCACCACATATGTTTGCGACACTGTCGTTGGTGAATGATGAGAGGATGTTGATTGTCTTCCTTCCTCCATTATCTTCAAAACTATAAACTGGGTTCTACTGAAATTTCATATTTAGTTTCCTGACAAACATGTGATTATGTGTACAAAATTATAGAAAAACCTAAATCCAAAAAAAAAAAAAATTATTATTTGAGAAATATTTGATCAAGAAAACACTGAAATTTCACACATTAGACCTGCTCTGGTACCAAATGAAAATACTATATTAGAATTACATGAATTAAATTTGAAATTTTACACTTTATTCTTGCTCATTCATAGGAAGTATTACATCCATTTAAATAGGATATGGTGTTCCTATATTTAAGGAGATATAATCTCCATAAATATCTCCACACATAACTCCTGAAACAACTCCATGCTATTTTACGTGAGATTTTGTTTTCTCACAAAACTAATATTGTTAATGATTTGTTTACTCAACAACTCATAACAATATTTACTCACCCACTCATAATTACATTTACAATAATGTAATTAATTATTACAACACATATTATATTATCCTAGATAATATAATCACTTACATAATATTCTATGTTCACACTACAACATAGATATTCCTAACAGGGGGGTGGTATCGGTGACCCTCCCCTCAACCCTCGTGATTTTCCTTGAATGGGTAGGCCGCAACATCGAGTCCCCTATCACAGCCATAGCCATTTCTAATTTCTAAAAAAATCTTGTTGTTTTTTTACTTCTATAGTTACTCATCCTTGTCGTATGAACATCTTGCATTGAATGATATATAATCCAATGAACCTTCCACAAGTACGGAAGTCAACATTGTTATTGGATTAGTGAGGATATTTAGATGCTATACCCCTATCAAGCAAGTAAAGAAGTTTGCCTATTCACTCATCTTAATTTTACACTCAGGAACCTCTTTTATAAATTATGGTAGAAGTATTACCAAGTATTGTTTTGTAAATTGATTTTTTTTTATCCACTATTATCATTTTCTTGGTTATTTGGTTTAAAATGGGGTTAATTTAACTTGATAATACATTTCTATCACTACAATATACTTGATATTTTACCACAATTTTTTAACAATATTTTTGTGGTTATATAGTATTCTAGAAATTTAAAATGTGGCATTGAAAGTGTAGCTAATCCACATTTTGACATATTAATGTAGTTTTTTCACAATTCATTATATTGTGGATGGTACACAATTTGTAAAATTTATAGCTAACCTCCATTTTTTAAATGTACATTGTCCACATTTCGTGATGATTGTAACATTTCTACAAATCCTAAAACAACTTTTTGGTTTTGTCAATATTCCACAATTTTCACCAAAATGTGGTTTTTCTATAGATTAAATCTTTGTAAACACTCCACAATTATAATTTTATCTCTTATCAATGTTATATATGTGGAAATTTCAACAATAGTTTTCTAAAATTGTCTTTACCACATAAAACTTGTAGGTGGAACCTACACTTTGCTTTCCACAATAACTAATTGTAAACTTTTCTTTTTAAAAAATGTAGAAAATTTACTGTTAACGACCAATTTCCACCGAAGTTATTTTAAATCATTCCTTATGTGGAGTCAAGAATTTCTACATTTAAAATACACACAAATATATAATATTATTATTAAATGGAGAACATTTTTCTAGGAAAAAATGTTTTCCAGTTTTATATATTGAATAATATGCAACGAATAAAAAACCCCAACAATAGGTTTATAATAAAAAATTTGATAGACACGATTAGAATTTAATTGAAGAGTTAGGAGATAGTGAACTTGTTTACATTAAATAGTCAATATTATAATGGAGAATGAGATGGCTAAGCACAACATTTGTGCCGTTCTGAGATACATATATAGTCCCCATCACTAAAAAATGGTAGTGGAGCTTTGAAAAATTCACGTTGAGGAGGTAAAGAGAGTGATTAAGTAGTTCTATGGGGTACAAAAGGTAGTTCTCTATGACACTATGTGAGCAGTGACTCGATTGACCGCTATAATCTGTCGACCCGAGGCCAGGGTTGAGTATGATATTACTGCCAAACAAAGGCTCAGAGCACGAGGTAGGTCACTAATAATATCGCCAAAGGGTACCGGCACATATGACCGGTTTTCGAACCACCTCTCACCACACACAGAGAGCCGATTCGAGGAGTATGATGGCTTTAGAATCCAAAGTACTACTTCTAAATCTGTATAAGCCACTTTTCTCACACACTTTCAGTTTGTTTGCATACTCTACGCACCACACTAATTTTACAAGAAAATTTCAGAGAATATTCATGGAATAAAACTAAATCATTCGGTAAAAAGAGGTTGAAGGTAAACAACGGCCATATATCCATGGGATCCGCCAGTATACTCATTTGCCAACCTATCTACCTCTCTGGATACAATCGAAATATATAATTTTGGGATTAAACTCAACATATAACAAGATGTTACTGGACTTGATATCCATATGCAATATTGGAGGTGAACAGTCATGATGCATATACCTCAGCCCGCGAGCTACCTCCAAGAACAATTTTACAATCACTACTAGAAGTATGTTCATTTATCCACATTTTTATTATCCACAAAAAAAACAATTTGTGGAAAGTTTGTGAATTATCAACATTAAATGGATAATTTGTATAAGCTTCTATGTAGATTTTCTACAATTTCATAAAGTCACAATTAAATATGTTAAATATTCAGATTAAATTACATTTAATTTCTATGTTTTCATATAAGTAAAATTGCAAATCATGAAATATCCATATTCTCGGAATTTTACTATGGAAAAATCACATTTTCTTCACATGTTAAAAAAGTAAACTTTTGAAAATAGAATTATGATATTTTGTATCACTACATAAATATAATGTCTCAAAATTTCATAGTTTCACACCTTTTTTTTTGGTTTAGACAAGAACTATATATACATTAACAAATTTATAAATACAAAGGTTAAAAATCAACCTATACTAACATATTGATTGTGTATTATTCACAAAATTTCAAGTATATGTTTAAAAAAAATAAAAGAGTATACTAAATTCTAGTTGTGAATAAAACACAATTGTAAAAGTTAACATGCTTAATATAAATAGTACTATGTGTGGTTTGATAGTGTTTATAAATACAATTTGTAGATATTTCACAAATAGTCAAATTTAAATTTGTTGATTTTCTATATTTTGAAAATTGGATCCTACATAATTCACATTTTTACATTGTGGTTGAAAAAATAGGTTTGAAACTAGAATTATTAATTTTTTAAACAACCCCAAATAATATAGCAAAAATCCAATTTATTTCACTTCTTTAATACAAACAAAATTTATAACACTAAAAATACATAGTGGGGAATATAGTATTTTTTCTAACTCTAGTTCATGATATATACTGACAAAATCTATGAAGTTTTATTTTGAGTAGTTTAAACTATTAAAATAGTGCTAATATTAACAATAAAAGGTAAAAGTATATGTTTCTATTCAAAAAGTGTTTTGTGATTAATCCACTTCATAAAAATATAAAATTATCGTGATTAATTGTGAATATAAGACTCATCACATTATTTAGAATGTTGAATTAGTTAATAAGTTTTCATGGATATAAATTTTCATTTGTATTAATATTTTTCCATATATTCACATTAAAGCTCTATACCATGCATGTCATTACTTTAATTTTTAAAAAGATAAATACCCTTTAACATTTATACTCTCCTAAAATAGGAGGTCACATTATACCCGTTGATTAAAAAACAGTCTAATGGTTAGAGTGATCAATCCCTGAACTTATGTGCACCTAATGAAAATAAACACCTAATTTTTCTAGATTTTGACTTATCGGAAAGAATGAAACCTAAATTTTCTATTAGAAAAGAGGGGAAAGAGGTGTTTTCTGAAATAGATGGTTCAATAGTAGCAGTGAATGATTCAAATGTATTTCAATTTTCTGCCTAGAATCTTTAATCCCATTGATTGTTATGAGATATCTTTTTTCATGGATGGATAGTAGTCTGAGAATTTTGTCATTTTCTTTGGTTTCTATTTCTTTTGTAGATTTTTAAGAAGTGTCGAGCAGGTAGATTTAAAGATATTCCATCGAGATGAATATTTTAATATTTTAAAATTTTACCAATAATACTATCTGCAAAGGGCCCGACACTTTCCAAGAAACTCTTACCATAGGGAACACCTTTGACATAATAATAATTATATTATTTTAGAATAATAAATATTACTTATCTTAACATAAATACATTTAATTTTTTAATCATAAATTATTTGTGGTATTTTTTTTTATCTATTTTTAATAATTAAGTAATAAGCCTATATCTATATTTAATTAGTTTGAATTTTAGTTAAATAAATGTAAAATATTAAATATATTTTAAATAAATTCAATACTAATTAAAATATATTTGTAACGGACACATATTATACTATTTTTGTAACATATACATATTTTGACAATTTTGGAAAAACTATTTTGGCACCATTTATTTAATCAAGAGAACATTTAAATTGTTGGTTGCTTATTATTTATTATAGAATTTGTACATTTAAAAAGAGTATGTTGTGATTGATATATACATTAACATCAATACTTTTATATAGAAATGTTTAGCGGTCACTAGAATTTTGTTATAAAAAAAAAACTCTCTGCTATTTTTTCATTTGTTTGGTCAATATTTCGAAGTGCAAACAAATGGCATATTTAGATGCGGTAAAAATATGTATATAAAATATTATATTGATAAAGCAAACTCAAACAACAATAAATTAGCTGCCATTGCCTTCTAATTCTTTCCCATATATACGTAGTATATCGTCAATTACCAACTCGAGGATTTATTTTTCCCCCAATAATAGCGAAGTAATGAATGTATAATATATATATATATATCGACGCTTGCTTAATTCACCACGATAAAAGGTAATAACTGTACTCCCCACATGATGATGAGAAGAGTTCCCCAAATATATTTCGGCCGAATGTCGGTTGCCTTACTACTTGCATGGACGCGCTTCGCTACATCAAAATCTCCTGCGCAGGTATGCTCGCCATGTTAGTTAAAAGGGAATTAAAAAAACACTTTCCTTCTGCAATCATTAATTATTATTTTTGTTTACAATGGTCTTACCGCGTTTATCAGAATGGCTACAGGCTTGGACAATTGTGTCTCTGATATCGTCGATGGTAGCCTTGTTGTAGAATTCGAAATTAGAAAGTATCTGGTCGAGACACGTCAGCACCACCTGCGTCTCATCAAAACAGCCACCATTGCAGTATTCATCTGTTTCTTCGTAAGGAACGTTCAGTGTGCCACTTGGCGTCAAACGATGTTCAGGCGGGCATGTATACACCTTTCATAAATCATTCATACAATTCTTTTAACCATACATATAACCTTCAAAAAAAAACATGGAAAGACAAGCTGGTTAATAGGCCTTATTAGAGAGTAATCATGAGTTGGGAGTTTACATGACCGAAGCATTGCAGTGCCTTCCCAACTATCTCTGGCGGATTCTCATGTGGTGGAGCATTGTCTGTACGTGGTGGAGCATCGTCTGTACGTGGTGGAGCATCGTCTGTATGTGAAGAAAACTGTGAGTATATCTAGAAAACCATAAAATTAGAATAATGCGAGAGATAATTTATTCATCTACCTGCATTGCAGAAATCAGAGCTGAGAATGAGAAACAACATAAAGTTTGCAAGTAGTGCGCATTTGATCCAACAGATCTCCATGCTAACGTGGAGTAATATTGCAGTCTCCAGATTACCCCTTTCTTATTATAAGGTTTTTGGATGGTTGTTCACCAAATTTCGTTTTGTTGTCTCCGACAATTGAAGAAATTCACAAGTTTTAAATTTAGATGCTTAGTGATTCGGTAGATTTTAATATAATATGATTTTGAGGAGAGACGAATACATGGCCTGATATGATTTTGGTAATTTCTTGGGAAAATTTGGTGAGTGACGATGAGAATATGTATATACGTAAATATCATTGGTTGTAAATGTTTTTCTCAAAATGGACGTTTTGAAAACGTAAAACGTTTGGCTACCAATTACTTTATATCGGCAATTTAAACCTTGACTTTGAGTTAGTGTAAGACGGTTCGTAGCTTCTAGATAAGAGTGGTCAGGTCTTGAATTTAATACCATTGCTGAGGTTTCATAATCATATACTTGATAAGATGGACTCTTGATTGGACATCATCTTCCTTTTTAAAAGTTGTATGTATGTATGTATGTATGTATGTATGTATGTATGTATGTATGTATGTATGTATGTATGTATGTATGTATGTATGTATGTATTGGAGATAAATTATAGTTTCACACACGTATGTGTGAGATTCATCAGTTACTAAGTTTTTGTCTATAAAGGTTTATTCATATATGGTAGGAATTTTTATTGGAAATGTATCTTCATATTTATTATTCAAAAATATGAAGTTTAAAAAGTACATAAATGGTTTATAATAAAAGGGTGGCAAGTTGGTATTTACTGTTCACAACTTCAAAAGCTAAAAGTATTACTCCTAAAAGATTGAAAACTATATATTGTATGATAAGTCAAGATAAGAAAAACACAAGACAAAGTAAGCACATGCAGTAACCCTTGAATGAGGAGGCAATTAGGTGACCCAAGCATTTGGCTCCTCTGACAACAAATCAAGCACCACTCTCCAATGTTCTCTTGGATTCTACATAGATAGTAGTACTAAATCTCCCCATGTAGACAGGACAAGGATACCCATGTCTTGAATTGGCAAGCTTTAGTGGGACGGGCCCACATCACACTTTCCCTTAGAAGGTGGAAGACTCCACCACCCACTCTAAGAAAAGGTAGAGTGGAGAGATGGTTGTGACTTTGAGAGTGGTTGTAGTGCTGCTAAGAAGGAGGTGGTGGAAAGTCATGTAGTGGTAAATATTCAAGTAACACCCTACTCATAGTGCAAGATGAATTCTCCTAGTGAATGAGAACCTCATACAAACATGTAAACTCTAGTATAACCTTAGCTTCCTACACTCTGATCTTAAAAACACGCCAAACTAAGAACATGATTTCTATTGTTATAGAAATCCGTTGACAATCATCTTCATGATTAAATATGGAAACATTCCTCTCTCTTCAAATCCAAAATGAAATTATAGACATGAAAATAATCTAGAAAAATGCAATGTATAAAGTCTTATGAGCATAATCTCTTAAAAAGGCCACTCTCAATGGGATGAATTCTAGATTGAAAGGCACAAAAAATCTATAAATCCACTGCCAAACATCATGCGCACATGGGCATGTCCAAAATATATGTTTTAAAATTTTCAATCATGTGACATGTGAGGAATTTGGGACAAAGAACACCAATATGCAAAAGTCTTATGCCAATGAACAATTCTTGATAAACTGGAAATTAAAGAAAATGAGATATCGTGGGTTCAATGACAGAATTCTGAAATTTAAATGAGCAATCTAGGTCAATGGAGAATAATTGAGACTTTGTTGCATGTTGATATTATCGATAGTTGATGAAAACGGGGTTCATGAAATCCAGAAAAGAAATCCAAATGTGTATCTCTTAAAATGGGTATCAAAATTCCATCATCAATCATTCCAACAATCAATTGGCATATTTAATTCTAATCCTATGAAGCATAACATTAAACATAATTTCTTGAATTTTGATTATCAAAGATTGATCAATAACGATAATCTTGGTGTTTTCTACAAAATAAGCCAGTGAATCTAGTTGTGAGAAGAATCAAAAAGCAAGATTTTTAACCATGCAAATGTACTTAAGAGTCTATAATGCCCACATTTTCAACACTAAAATACCACAATAAAATTATCGGAATAATTTTTTTTCTTTAATTGCACGCTACAGAACACCACATGGGATCCAAATAAAGAAAATCGACATCATGTAGGACACTTACATAAACATGAACCCACTCATACAATAGGATAACATAGGGTACACATAAATGTCCTACTCGAACGACATAAACCAGGACAATGACCTAATTAAAGTAAAAAACACAGGATAGACATACTCCACAACATGGTTTTTTTCATGGTTTACATATTCATTACATGTAGGTTTACATTGTATGACCTTATAGCTTTCAACAGAATTAAACACATAAGGTTTAAAATTTCCTATTTTTTAAAATTCAATTACTTTATTTTGCAGACCATTAGTCTTTAACGGAGAATGCACAATTGGTTCCTTTCTCCAATTCCATTAGTTATCCATATCTCATTTGTTAAATAAATTCATTTTAAAAAACTATGAGTCTCCTAATATTTAATTCTTATGTTAAAGGTTTGTCTCTCAAAAATTGTTTAGTTGACTATAATTGTATGAAGAACACATAGCATGGGACCCTTCATTCCTTTACAACTAGGCTACATGTTTTTGTTTAACATTTAACCTATAGTGGTTCATTCATAATTTGCTCGTTTCTCTTATGGAAATAACTTTATATAGATTGATTGTGATTAGGAACGTATATACACACATATGCCTTCTAATATTTGACTTAAGGATTTTTTTGAAAGAATCGAGTTTACTTGGTTTGGAAAAATACTCTCGTTACAAGGAGGAAAATTCACAGGAAGAAAAAGGAAGATTACTAGATCAATAGAAAACCTATCCTGAGTTCAATTCCTAGCATTGTTTTAATACTAACAATACACTCTTTTAATCTTCAAGTTATTACAACCAACTATGTAGGTTAACTAATTAAGTTGTATCATTCTTGATTCACAATCTGTTGCTCCAATTAGGATTTCATATCTTCACAACCATATTGCGCATAGAAGGGTACATTACACTTGTGTTCCCATTATAGAGATTTTTCTTTGAATTTAAGTGATGAATTTCACATTTCAAACTACTTCGGTTCCATCATCTTAAGGATTTATTCCTAATAGCAATGGGTTAATTACATGTTTCAACCATAAATTCTACTTCCTGAGTGATCCTACGTTTTAATATATTCCTATTTACGCCAAGAGTTCTACTAGCTTTTACAAGTCCAACTAGAGTGCAATTTCCTTAACTCGTAAGACCTTGGCTACAACTGAAGTTATCCCATTCTCAAGGCTACATTTTATTATTTCATTAACATCGTTGTTTAATCCACATTTATGCAAAAAAAAAGCATGTGATCTTGCATCATATTTGGTTTTTCATTTATTAGGTTTTTGTCTTAGTCATGGAGCTCTACTTTATTACATTCATTTTATGATCACATTTGACATTTTAGTTGGTTTTGACATCGCTCAAAGGTGTACGATTTTCGTAGCGGTCATTCCTTAGTTTAATCTTTTTTACTCACTACATTTACGTGGTTTCTTTGGTTTTTTGTTAACATCATTTTAGAAAAAATGAAATTCCTATAACACTTACATAACACTGAGGAATTTAAGACTACAAGGAGTACAACCTCACACAAGACAACTCCTTTCATTGCTCTTAGACACGCAAGTATTAAGTGCATTTTGCAAGAGAGATATCCCAAATAATCTTAAGCATTACAAAAGCCTTCTAAGGACCTATTTCAATTTTTGGGTAAATACACAAGTAAATCAAAATGTAATCTCCACTCACATAATTTATATCTCACACAAGATCAATCGTAGGTACAACCACCAACTATCTTGCAAGGATTTGGTCACCCACTAGGGTACCAAGGGAAATTTACACACTAGGGGATTAAAATTATTCATGATACGATCATCCCTACAACAATAAGACATGATCACCTCACTCGTCCCAAAATGATAGGTTTCACAACGTAAAATCACCACCTCATCAAATATTCAGGTAAAAAGGTCCTTAATAAGACATCTTAGGTGTGAAACAAGGAGATGATTAATTAGGTTAGAGTATTTTAATTACATGATACATGTTTTACACCTTGGAAAACGACTCAAATGGGGCAACAAATTACAATAGGCATTATAACTCGTACTTTTTATTTCGATAGTTTTAATGAGATGAGATTCTACCAAGCATTATGGTTGTTAAGGAATTAAACCAATAATTGACATAGCAAGGATTAGTTTAATATCTTTATAATATAGGTACAACGTTGAGTACAACTTCACATCCAATTTGACACTATACATTATAGCCATTTCAAAATGTACAAAGAACAATTCTTCAATCAAATGTACAGATCATTATCCTATGGTATTACACATATTACAAGGTGAATATAAATTTACAATGACAACTCATTAAATGCAGCATATCACATCCTGAATTCCTCTTGTTCAAAGTACCTACAGCCAACATTGCATCATTCCTAGGACCGAGTATGGAAATCCCTTACACTCAAACATAAATCCACGCATTCATCATTTTTAACATTTTCAATTAACTAAAAGAGAAAGAGAGACAGAGTAAGGATGAGAGAGAAAGTTAAGAGACATTTTATTTTCCATTCACAATTTCATAGCCATTTGCATTTCATTTCTATTATCATTTCATTTCAACCAATTCACATTTCCCAATTCATTTACATTTTCAAATCAATCAAGTATCATAGTCGTTTCTATAGAAAGAAAAGGGTGGAGAGAGAAAATCACCATACATTTCAAAATTATTTTTATACAAGATAAAATATCGAATAAATTTTACATAGCATTTCAATGGTATTACGATGTCACATGTGTGGTTAGAAGTCAAATGAGACTCAAAAGGGGATTCTAGCTACAGCTGAGGAAAATGACCAAAAAATCAAAAGTGCCTAAAAATTGGGTCTTGAAAACACTCGGTTTAAGTTTAATCACGAAGTTTGACAATTCCTACTTACTCTCCCATATATAGAGAATTTTTCGTGTCTAGGTGGAGGTTGATTACGATGAGAAGATTTTATGTTGCAAGAGAGACTCTGGGGACAGTTATCGTAATTGTGTTAGTAACTCTTGTTGCACAGCAACCATTGGGCCCCAAAACCCACTTGAAAAACTAGTTTTCGAAGTCATTTTCAATGGAAGGAAAGTGGTTTATGATTCTCTTGTTGGTAGTCTAGAGGTAGGTGGCAAGGGGTTTTAATTTCACTCAAACTAAGTGGCAACTGTAAGACAAAACCAATCACGTTTTATTAAAACAAACATGTCCACAAGTGATGGTTAAAGATAAGTGGCTGAAATTTGAACTTGTAGATGCTACATAATTCAATGACTTGGCTACATAACCCAGTGTCCACGTTACCAAGGGTCCATACTAGGAGTTTCTGTTAAGCAGTATACTTGGGTGGGCTCTCCATGCAGGTGAAACTTTTCAAGTCAGAGTGTTTTTTGTTATGTTTTTGAAGGGTTTCACGTCAAGGAAAATAATTTTGTCCCCTTTGTTGGAAGTATACTCTCTATCATCCAACATTTTAAATTTGGAAATTTTTGGAATGAGAAGTTAAATTTTATAATGCAAGCCAAAGGGGAAACCATCATTTTTTACGCAAACATAGTGACCCCGCATTCCGATGAGACTTCATCAAGCCCTCTATTATTCTGGCAACAATTTGGGTGGCTTAACCATTGTCCCCCCAATACTTTTCACACATGTCATCAACATATAAAGTAATTACCAGGAAACAATCACCATCAGATTTAAAATATACACAATGATCAGATTTATACTGCACAAACCCCAAACTCAACACATATGAATCAAACTTCTAGTACAACATCCTAGCACTTTGTCTAAGGCCATACAGGGATTTCTTTAACTTACAAACCATATTGCTTTTACCTTTCACCATGTAGTGCTCTAGCTGTGTCATATAGATTTCTTCCTACAAATCACCATGAAGGAAAGCAGTTTTCACATCCATTTGTTCAACCTCTAAGTCATAAGTTGCTGCAATAGATAATAAAAACCAAATGGATGTCATTTTAGCAACAGGAGAGAATATATCACCATAATCAATACCCTCAACTTGAGAGTAACCCTTTGCAACCAGCCGTGCTTTATACTTTTCAACATTTCCATCTGAACCAATCTTTTTCTTAAACACCCATTTACATCCAATAGGTTTCCGACCTTCAGGAAATGGTACAAGGTCCCATGTATCATTCTTTTTAAGGGTTGCCCTCTCTTCATCCATGGCTATTTTCCAGGACTTTGCATCATTCATACCCAAAGCCTCTTGTACAGATCTCGGTTCATCAATGTTAGCAGTCAAATCAAATATACACTTCCAATCATCAGGAGAATACCCATACCTTTCAGGTGGTTGCCTTTGCCTTGTAAACTTTTGAAGAAGTTGAGGTGGAGATTCTTCCACTTCTTCCTATTCTTCTTCCTCTTCTGAAGATTCAGAGCTTGGTGAGCTCTCCTCAACTTCTTGTCTATTTTTGGGTCTCGATTCAACTTTCTCAGGTGTAGAAGGAAGTTGAACCACATCCTTTTTTTGTTCATTTTCTTTATGTTGTTCTGGCTGAAAATTAACAGGGAAAGATTTAATCTCTCTAAAAGTAACACTTCTAGAGTATATTACCTTTTGTGCAATAGGATCCCAAAGCTTATATCCTTTCACACCATAGCCATATCCGATGAAGATAAATTTGACAGCCTTAGAATCCAACTTTGTTCTCTTCTCCTTAGGCACATGTGCATATGCCTCATGGCCAAAAACTCTCAGATGTCTAATTGAAGGCTTTTTCCCCGACCACGTCTCCATTGGCATTTTCTCAACAAGCATTGATGTAGGAGATCTATTTATCAAATAGCAAGCATTGGTAACAGCTTTAGCCCGAAACCTCTTTTCTAGACCAGCTCCAATAAGCATGTTCTTAGCCTTCTCCATCAACATTCTATTCATTCTTTCTACAACTCCATTCTGCTCCAGAGAATACAAAGTTGTCTTTTGTCTTTTAATCCCACAATCTTTACAAAATCTGTCAAAGTCTACAGAACAGTACTCACCGCCATTATCAGATCTCAAACACTTAATTTTCTTCCCAATTTGAGTTTCAACCATAGCCTTAAATTCCTTGAAACGACTAAAAACTTCATATTTACTTTTTAAAAAATATACCCATGTTCTCCTACTAAAATCATCAATGAAAGTAACATAGTAAGTTGATTTAGCAATAGAAGCAACCTTAACATAACCAAATACATCCAAATGGATTAGATCCAAGATACATGAAGACTTATGAGTAGTCAAGTAAAACTGAACACGGTTCTGTTCGCCATAAATACAATGTTCACAAAAATCAAACTCCAGATTGCAATCATTCAACCCTTCAACAAGGTTCTTATTTTTTAGGGCTTTTAAACCCTTCTCTCCAATGTGGCCAAGCCTTTGGTGCCATAACATGGTCTTCTCTGCAGGTAATTTTGATTCAGTAGACAGAGCACCCTTGGGTACCCAGAAGCCACAACCATCCGCAAAGGAGGAAACCCTCTCCTTTTTCAGCGAAGTAGTTACTGGAAGTGCTATTGCACTCAACCGTGCATGCATCAAGTTTTTATAATGTACCCAATCTACTTCCTCTTGCTATCACCATAGCACCTCTCACCATTTTCACACCTGCTTTAGAAAACTGTACATGCACACTCGCATCTATTAGCTTGCTAACAGATAATAAATTTCTTGCTAGGCCTAGGATATGCAAGACACCATCAAATCTTCTAATTCTACCATCAGAAAATTTCACCTGAATACTACCATGACCAATAATTTCAAGGAAAGAACTATCACCCAAATACACCTTACCACCATCATAGTTTTCATACTTACTAAACCAATTTTTGTTAGGAGTCATGTGGAAAGATGCACCTGAGTCTATCAACCATACATTATCACTTGCACGAGTGGCCAAAGATGTAATTAAGGCATCTCCATCTTCTTTTTCGGACTCAGAATCAGAATCATGCTTCTTCTTTTTCTTTTTCTTTTCTTCTTTACATTCCCTTCAGAAGTGTCTAGATTTGCCACAGTTCCAGCATATCACCTTGGACTTATCAGGGGATTTTGATCTCCCCTTATTCTTGGAATGGCCACGCTTCTTCTCATCTTTTCCTCATTCTTTTGTTCTTCCTTGAACACTCAAAGCCTCTTTATCATTCAGAGAGACCTTCCTTCTCATATCTTTGGAGAGTAGAGAACCAACAACATCCTCCATCTTTAGAGTGACTGAATGTGCTCCCAGTGGCCATGACTAGGCTATTCCGTGAGTCTGGCAGTTGAAACCAACAACATTTGGCACCTTTCTTCTTCATCCATTTTAACCCCCAACCGAGCTCAACTGAGTGACCAACATATTGAATGTTTTCAGATGCTCAGATATTTGTCCACCTTCTACCATTCTCAAGGAAAACAACTTCTTCCTCAAGAAAATATTATTTACTAGAGACTTAGCTTGGTATATCTCACCTAGCATTTTTCCAAAGCTTCTCTTAAGTGGATTCTTCATAGACATTTATTATGATATAATCTGCAAGAGATACTGTGATAAGACATTTAGCTTTTCTATCCACAATTACACCTACATCATATTGTGTAGCTAAAACTTGATCGGTAGGCCTATAGACCTTCTCATCCACCGCATCCCATAGATCTTGATCAACTAACAGATCTTCCATCTTTAGCTTCCACATTTAAAAGTTTGTGCCAGAAAACTTTCTATACGTCAATCCTCCCAGATGTGCTCACCATTTGAAAAAATATCTACAACCAGATAATAAAGTATTCTCTTCACAATCTCCCACTCAAACCCGGATTAGCACAAAAAACCCAACAACCCACAACTAAAACCAAAGGTGATCAAGCTCTGATACCACTTGATAGGAAATTAAGAGTAGCGGAACAACTTCCTACGCTAATCTTTGAGGAGAGATATTATGCAAAACTTTCAACATAGTAAAATAGTTACATGAAATATCAGCAACATATTCATAACAAAACACAAACACCAGATATACGTGGGGAAAATCCTTTCGGATAAAAAACCCCACACTCCAAAAGCCCACTCAATGTATTTCAAATCTAATAACAAGATTACATACACTTGCAGAGCAAGTTTCTTACACGAGTATCACCAGAAACAATTCTAGGAGAATTAAAACTCACTACTCCAATTGCTTCTCCAAGCCTTCAATTTATACACCTCCGGTTATACAAGAAACCTTCTATGGTTTACAAAACCATGTGCCAAACCTCTCATGAGGTGGATAGCATTAAAGAGCAAGATTTCGGTCTAAAATTAGGCTCCCACGTCCACAATATTCTCCCCTATTTTTTAACCTTACAGATGTCATAAAATCTGTCATAATATCTCTAAAAATAGTCCTTCCATGATATACTATCATATGGGAATCTTTTGACAACTCCTATTTCTATTTTTAGAGCCTAGACAATGTGAAACGGTTGTAGAAAAATCTTAAATGAATAAACCAAACAAGGTTGAGACACCTCATTTCCAACAATCTCCCACTTGTCGAATACCTTGCAAGGGGCCAAGGGAAAGATACCATCATGGATCAACTTCTAGGGGCCGAGAGGCCCATAGACTTGGAAAACCACCTGAATTTTATTGTGCTCACGGGCTTAGTTAATGCATCTGCAACATTCGCAACTGTCTCTACCTTTTCCAGCTTCACCCTTCCATCCTCGACCATATCTCTCACGAAGTGATACTGAACATCAATGTGTTTGGTCCTGGCATGAAAAGTCAGGTTCTTCGCAAGGTAGATTGTGCTCTGACTATCACAGTATATTGTAACTGCACCCTATTTTAATCCAATATCTGAACACAAATGCTTCAGCCAAATGGCTTCTTTACAGGCATGAGTAGCTGCCATGTACTCTGCCTCAATAGTGGACAAAACGACCACAGCCTGTCGCTTGCTCATCCAACTAATTGCACCACCATTAAGAGTAAACACATATGCACTGGTGGATCTTCTGCTATCGACATCACCACCGGCCCAATCTGAATCCACAAAACCATGAATACGTAGGGAATGTTGATCTCCTCTTCCATGAAAACATATAGAGTACTCTGATGTACCCCGTAAATATCTGAAGACCCTCTTAACTGCATCCCAATGCACTCTTCAAGGATTAGACATAAAATGAGAAAGAACTCCCACTGCTTGGGCAATGTCTGGTCTTGTACAGACCATAGCATACATTAAGCTTCCAACTAGCACTCTGGTAAGGCACTCTGCTCATTTCTTCCATCTCCGATGGGGATGATGGACATTGTGAAATGGAGACCTTCATTCCCAAAGTAACAGGAACACAAAGTGGTTTACAATCCTGCATGTTGAACCTTTGCAAAACAAAACAAACATACTTACTCTGGCCAAGCCATAGCTTTCTGTTCTCATGATCTCTTCTAATCTCCATCCCAAGTATGTGTTTTGCTGCACCGAGATCTTTCATTTCAAACTTCACAGAGAGTTGAGATTTCAATTCTGCAATAAAACCTTTTCCTTTCCCAATAAACAACATGTCATCAACATATAAAGTAATTACCAGGAAACAATCACCATCAGATTTAAAATATACACAGTGATTAGATTTATACTGCACAAACCCCAAACTCAACACATATGAATCAAACTTCTAGTACCACATCCTAGCACTTTGTCTAAGGCCATACAGGAATTTCTTTAACTTACAAACCATATTGCTTTTACCTTTCACCATGTAGTGCTCTAGCTGTGTCATATAGATTTCTTCCTACAAATCACCATGAAGGAAAGTAGTTTTCACATCCATTTGTTCAACCTCTAGGTCATAAGCTGCTGCAATAGATAATAAAAACCAAATGGATTTCATTTTAGCAACAGGAGAGAATATCTCACCATAATCAATACCCTCAACTTGAGAGTAACCCTTCGCAACCAACCGTGCTTTATACTTTTCAACATTTCCATCTGAACCAATCTTTTTCTTAAACACCCATTTACATCCAACAGGTTTCCGACCTTCAGGAAATGGTACAAGGTCCCATGTATCATTCTTTTTAAGGGCTGCCATCTCTTCATCCATGGCTATTTTCTAGGACTTTGCATCATTCATACCCAAAGCCTCTTGTACAGATCTCGGTTCATCAATGTTAGTAGTCAAAGCAAATATACACTTCCAATCATCAGGAGAATACCCATACCTTTCAAGTGGTTGCCTTTGCCTTGTAGACTTTTGAACAAGCTGAGGTGGAGATTCTTCCACTTCTTCCTATTCTTCTTCCTCTTCTGAAGATTTAGAGCTTGGTGAGCTCTCCTCAACTTCTTGTCTATTTTGGGGTCTCGATTCAACTTTCTCAGGTGTAGAAGGAAGTTGAACCACATCCTTTTTTTGTTCATTTTCTTTATGTTGTTCTGGCTGAAAATTAATAGGGAAAGATTTAATCTCTCTAAAAATAACACTTCTAGAGTATATTACCTTTTGTGCAATAGGATCCCAAAGCTTGTATCCTTTCACACCATAGCCATATCCGATGAAGATACATTTGACAGCCTTAGAATCCAACTTTGTTCTCTTCTCCTTAGGCACATGTGCATATGCCTCACATCCAAAAAATCTCAGATGTCTAATTGAAGGATTTTTCTCCCGGTAATTGATTTTTCCACGCCTCCATTGGCATTTTATCAACAAGCAGCTGATGTAGGAGATCTATTTATCAAATAGCAAGCAGTGGTAACAGCTTCAACCCAAAACCTCTTTTCTAGACCAGCTCCAATAAGCATGCTCTTAGCCTTCTCCATCAACGTTCTATTCATTCTTTCTACAACTCCATTCTGCTCCGGAGAATACGAAGTTGTCTTTTGTCTTTTAATCCCACAATCTTTACAAAATTTGTCAAAGTCTAAAGAACAGTACTCACCGCCATTATCAGATCTCAAACACTTAATTTTCTTCCCAGTTTGAGTTTCAACCATAGCCTTAAATTCCTTGAAACGACTAAAAACTTCATATTTACTTTTTTAAAAATATACCCATGTTCTCCTACTAAAATCATCAATGAAAGTAACATAGTAAGCTGATTTAGCAATAGAAGCAACCTTAACATGACCAAATACATCCAAATGGATTAGATCCAAGATACATGAAGACTTATGAGTAGACAAGTAAAACTGAACATGGTTCTGTTTGCCATAAATACAATGTTCACAGAAATCAAACTCCAGATTGCAATCATTCAACCCCTCAACGAGGTTCTTATTTTTCAGGGCTTTTAAACCCTTCTCTCCAATGTGGCCAAGCCTTTGGTGCCATAACATGGTCTTCTTTGCAGGTAATTTTGATTCGGTAGACAGAGCACCCTTGGGTACCCAGAAGCCACGACCATCCGCAGAGGAGGAAACCCTCTCCTTTTTCAGCGAAGTAGTTACTAGTTTAGTTTTAAAGTGCTATTGCACTCAACCGTGCATGCATCAAGTTGTTATAATGTACCCAATCTACTTCCTCTTGCTATCACCATAACACCTCTCACCATTTTCACACCTGCTTCAGAAAACTGTACATGCACACTCGCATCTATTAGCTTGCTAACAGATAATAAATTTCTTGCTAGTCCTGCGGATATGCAAGACACCATCAAATCTTCTAATTCTACCATCAGAAAATTTCACCTGAATACTACCATGACCAACAATTTCAAGGAAAGAATTATCACCCAAATACACCTTACCACCATCATAGTTTTCATACTTACTAAACCAATTTTTGTTAGGAGTCATGTGGAAAGATGCACCTGAGTCTATCAACCATGCATTATCACTTGCACGAGTGGCCAAAGCTGCAATAAAGGCATCTCCATCTTCTTTTTTGGACTCAGAATCAGAATCATGCTTCTTCTTTTTCTTTTTCTTTTCTTCTTTGCATTCCCTTCGGAAGTGTCCAGATTTGCCACAGTTCCAGACATATCACCTTGGACTTACCAGGGATTTTGATCTCCCCTTATTCTTGGAATGGCCACACTTCTTCTCATCTTTTCCTCATTCTTTTGTTCTTCCTCGAACACTCAAAGCCTCTTTGGCATTCAGAGAGACCTTCCTTCTCATCTCTTCGGAGAGTAGAGAACCAACAACATCCTCCATCTTCAGAGTGACTGAAGTGCTCCCAATGGCCATGACTAGGTTATCCCATGAGTCTGGCAGTGAAACCAACAACATTTGGCACCTTTCTTCTTCGTCCATTTTAACCCCAACCGAGCTCAACTGAATCACCAACATATTAAATGTTTCCAGATGCTCAGATATTTGTCCACCTTCTTCCATTCTCAAGGAAAACAACTTCTTCCTCAAGAAAATATTATTTACTAGAGACTTAGCTTGGTATATCTCACCCAACTTTTTCCAAAGCTTCTCCGAAGTGGATTCTTCATGGACATTTATTAGGATAGAATTTGCAAGACATAGTCTAATAAGACTTTTAGCTTTTCTATCCATTACATCATATTGTGCAGCCAAAACTGGATCCGTAGGCCTATAGACCTTCTCATCCACCGCATCCCATAGATCTCGATCAACCAACAGATCTTCCATCTTTAGTTTCCACATTTCAAATTTTGTGCCAGAAAACTTTTATACGTCAATCCTCCCAGATGTGCTCAACCATTTGAAAAAATATCTACAACCAGATAACAAAGTATTCTCTACACAAGCTCCCACTCAAACCCGGATTAGCACAAAAAACCCAACAACCCACAACTGAAACCAAAGGTGATCAGGATCTGATACCACTTGATAGGAAATTAAGAGTAGCGGAACAACTTCCTATGCTAATCTTTGAGGAGAGATATTATGCAAAACTTTCAACATAGTAAAACAGTTACAGAAATATCAGCAACATATTCATAACAAAACACAAACACCAGATATGCGTGGGGAAAATCCTTTCGGATAAAAAAACCCCACACTCCAAAAGCCCACTCAATGTATTTCAAATCTAATAACAAGATTACATACACTTGCAGAGCAAGTTTCTTACAGGAGTATCACCAGAAACAATTCTAGGAGAATTAAAACTCACTACTCCAATTGCTTCTCCAAGCCTTCAATTTATAGACCTCCGGTTATACAAGAAACCATCTATGGTTTACAAAACCATGTGCCAAACCTCTCATGAGGTGGATAGCATTAAAGAGCAATATTTCGGTCTAAAATTAGGCTCCCACGTCCACAATATTATCTCCCCTATTTTTGACCCTTACAGATGTCATAAATTTTGTCATAATATCTCTAAAAATAGTCCTTCCATGATATACTATCACATTGGAATCTTTTGACAACTCCTATTTCTATTTTTAAAGCCTAGACAATGTGAAACGGTTGTAGGAAAATCTCAAATGAATAAACCAAACAAGGTTGAGACACCTCATTTCCAACAAACATTGGCTATAACAATATTCCATCTCTAATGGAATGAAAAAAGACCCAGTTACTTAGACTTTGAATAATATTGGTCAAACATACAAAGGCATTAGAGAAGAGTCTCTTGACAAATAAGTGAAAGAATTCTTTAAACCCTAACGCTTTGAAAATGACTAAAATAAAATGCCATTCAATCCTGTGAGTGATGATAGTAAGAAGAGAATTCTTGTTAAATATTTGGAGGCGCAATCATTCCATAATAATTTTGTGGGAGACATTAAACAAGCTGATAGGTTTCCAGCTGGTAATAAGCACCATATTTTATGTTACCGAAAGCAACAATATTTCCGAATGATTTTTTTTAGTGCCCCTCTATACAGATGCAGAAGGTTAGGCCCAACGATATGCGATGAAGATTTATAGATTTCTTTTAAGGGAATCCTTCCAATTCGGGATCTTTTACAATTTCGATACACTAATTTGTGGGAAAACGATCATCAAGTGAGTGGAGAATCACATAGCGTTTATGTAGGAGGGTAAATATTCTTACGACCAACTGTCAACATACACATTTATGTAGAGAATTTTTATGTTCCAAGTATGAGTCTTCCTCAGCTTCAAAGTAAGTTTATAGTGGTCAAGACAGGCTGATTATATTTACGGAAGTTTTGTAAGCTGATTGCAGGTGGTATTTACGGCTTTAGTCTATTCTTGAGATTTCTTGACAATGAAAGGATTAAAATACAACTTTTAGGCCCGATCTCCCGCTTTAAACCAACGCTTTTGAGCATAAATCTTACCCACCTTTCGCAGCATGGAAACTCATATAAGTTTGCGAAATAATATCTTGTAAATGAGAATTAAACCATAATCTCTAACTTAAAGCTCCCACCATGCGTCTAGATGGAATTATTTATCCAATCAACGATAGCCCCGTCACTTGTAATCTCCCACTACCTACTTGTTTACGGAGGAACAAAGTGATGTGAGTGATAGAGTCATTCCACCACTTGACTTATAGATTGTATGTTCATAATGTACAACATGAGATATTAAAAGAGAACTACGTGTTGGGAAATTATTCTCTACTTACCATGCCACATCAATTTAAAATTGATATATGCCTTCGTACAAATAGATTAAGTCGATATAAAATATAGAGAAAATATGTTGTAAAAATTAAAAAAATAACTATAATATATCAAAAGATTAAAATTGCATTTCATATCATAGGCCTCTTTAAAAAGGGGTTAACATACTTTTAGAAATCTCAATACAATATAATTCAAAGATGATTTTACACTAGCTAATGCATAACATTTATGGTAACTTTATTTTATCCAAATACCACTTCTAATTTATGTGCGCTAGTTATAAATAGATAAAGGGACAACATAAAAACGAAGCCAATATATTAGATTATATCAACGATAATGCTTGAATTAAATTCTTATATGATGTTACATATTTATATAGGCTTTTGGTTTCCTATAAAATAGCAAACAACGTTTACCCACTCACCTATTCCACGTAAGTTGTTTTAACTACTAACAAACTTTACAAACATAATCTCTAACAATAATTTACCACATAGTAAATTATCACTAACCATGTGAGAACTAAAGTAACTATTTCCTCACATTTTCCCCCTTCATGCAAACATGGTAGAAAAAAACGTTCACACTTCCTTCTGTAGCTTTCCACATCTGCATTATCATGATCTTGAGTGTTTTTCAGGACAACCAACAACCTTCAAGGATGGTTTTACTGGAGGACCCCCAACAAACAAGGATGGTTTTTTCATGAAAACTAACAACCTCAACAAGGATGGTTTTTCAAGTGGCTTACCAACAATCACAACAAATGATGCTTTTACAGGACAATCAACAACACAAATATCATGATGTTGCTTTTCCTTGTGCTTTCATCTATCCACTATGTTTTTACTTCAGGTCATTATGTATGGAATATTGCTCACTGTTTACAAATCTGAATAGCAATGTTCTTCAAACATATCACAAAAATCAACCAAAAACTAGAAACAAGAACACTACAAAACAAGTACTCTACAAATGAAGCACACCATAGTAAACACACAACTAAACCAAAATGCCACCACAGCTTCGTGCGGCCCCGTCGTATGTGACTGAAGAGAGGTCATTGATTGACCTCCAGCCTCCTATACCCCCATCCTCCATTTGACGTGTTTGTTACTTAACAAAATGGAATTTGAAGCTCAAATTTACACCATATTATATCGACACCAGCTTCCTCAATAATATTCACTTTGGCTATGAAATTCCAAAGTGGGATTTTGGGGGCAATAGCCCCTAGCAAGGTCAAGGGGTAGCGCCCCTTGCAGGGTCCCAGGGAAGCTAAACACTTTTTTCATTTCTACAACCTCTAAAAACTTCATCAGAAATGCAATTATTTTCATCTTATTCCCCACATTTCAAACATTGGGTTACACTGAAAATGTGTCCATAAGACAATTTTTCTTATTTTTACAACTTTTTTACAATTACTCTTTTTGACCACATTGACACTACAATAATAACACTTTAAATGGTATAAAATGACTCAACTTGACTTTTAACCGATTCATAAATTTTGAGAACATAAACAACTCCTCGAAAACCTTTGCAATACACATTTACATGTACTCTTTGTTCATGAATAGTAACACAAAATGTCTTATTTGAACATGGTAAAATAATCTAATACATAAACTTTGTACTAAACAATACTACTAATTGACTTAAGAACGACTCTTTTAGACCAAACTTCTTAAATGAATTATATCTACAAAAAAATTAGACTCAAAACTAAAACAAGACCAACCAACCTATTTCATAACAAGCAATATTGCAATCCGTGATATAAACTTTACACCGTTTTAAATAAACGAGATAGAGGATGGAGATCTAAATGCAAGAACTCAACTTTTAACATGGGAATAATGGGAATACATGTGCTTGACGGGAGGACATACATTTAGCTTATGGTGGTGAAGACTTACGGGTTGCCCTGTTGGATCAAGATCGTTTCAAAAAGAATGCGAGTCAGATATGGCATAGATAACGCTGCTTATTGATCGCCAGAGCCCCAGACTGCACCTCTACGCACGTGATCTGTTACCAACTCTTGAATGGAAAGACTAAAACTGCATGGTATTATAAGCAGGTATGCAGATTGATGCAAAAAAGCAAGGCTGAGAGCTTTAATGCATAAAACATGGATGAATACGTATTAAAGACTGATTATAGTGTTGATTTCGTGGAAATAAAACAAATGGAACTCTTCAAATATGGTGAATCGCAACCAAAGGTATGTGAGACCAGGTAGACGTCAAGATCCATAAAACTGCAGAACACATTTGAGGATGATGAATATGCTCACGATGGATTTGATATAAATAATGGAAATATTGAATGGCCAACATGTACAAGGGATGAGAGCGACGTGGCGTAGCCAATTGAGTTGATAGGTATGCATATGTGTGGTTTGTAGAAGAAGAATGTTTAAAAAATCACAGCGTGAATGGAAATATGGATGGATGCGTCTCATGTCCTGTGCACGGATTAATAGCTACAGAAATACTTAAACCTCAATTAACTTAAAAAAAATGGAGTAATGGTTCTCATATGGAGAGGCAAAAACTGAGTGAATGATTTGCCTCATATTTTCTTTCAAAAACTACTTGCTGTGATACCAAATGAAGTCATATATGTTTTAATTAAATTCTTACAAGATGTTACATGTTTATATAAACTTTTGGTTTCTAGGAAGCAATTTTTACCCACACTCTTTTTCCAGGTAAGTTGTTTAAACAACTAAACAACTTTACAAATATAATTTATAACAATAATTTACCACATCGTAAATTATCACTAACCAGCCATGTGAGTACTAAAGCAACTATTTCCTAAACATCCACATATTTTATTAATCATAAATATAATAGTAAATACTTAGGTAAAAGTGGTCCTAACATGCCCTCCCCCTTAAGGGATATTCCCTCAAAGGTGAATCATAAGAAAATATTGTTGGATTTGATGAAGTGTTTCCCAAGTTGCATCTTCAAGTTGTATTCCATGCCACTGGACTAAGACCTTTTTGATGGATCTATTGTGAAGATAGTGTGAACGCTTATTTAGGACCAATTTTTTCTTTTTAATGAGGGAACCTTTGGCATAGATATTAGGAAATATTATATGAGTGGTGATCTAGTTCCCAAGAACTTTCTTTAGATATGAGATAGGGAAAATAGCATGAACATAGGAAGTTGCAGGTTGTAAGCAAAAGGACCAATCTTATAAGGGTCATAGAACTTAGGAGAAAGCTTTTGGTGGCCTTTTTATCTTTAAGGGCGAATATTTATATAGTTCCAATAGGAGGAAAACACCATATCCCTCTATCGGAATACACATTAAGAATGGTACTAATCAACTTGTTGTTTCATATTATTCTTATCCATATGGATAATTTCCCAAAGGACTCGCACTTTTTTGTATGCTAAGGGTGGCATCCACTAATTATACCTAATAACTTCCTAGAATGAAAGAGAGAAGATATGGTGGGTTTTGATTATAGACTTCTTCGTATGGGGACATTTTGGTGGTCGTGTGAAACTTCTTGTTGTACCATCATTCCACAAGGGTTATCCACTTAACCCAATGTTGTTAATTGGAGGAAATATTTAATAGGTATGTTTCCTAAAATTTATCAACTATTTTTGTTTGACCGGTTTATTTGTAGGTGATATCTAGTGCTCATTTTTAGTGGTGTCCCCATCTATTTGAATAATTTTGTCTATATATGTGGCTTGTACAAGTTGAGTCGTTATATGATATAATGGAAGAGGGAATGTCGTGAAGGCATAAAATTAATTAAAGAAAGGTTTAGGTGATGGTTGATGAGATATAAGGGTAGGCTAATGCAAACAAATAGTTGTATATGGAGAAATGATACACCACCACTAATATGACTTATTTTCCCCTAGATTTTAGAAATCCCTCAATGAGATTCATCAAAATATCGATCCAAATATCTATAGGAATGAAAAGTTGTTATAATAAGTTGGGAGTTGTCATTATATTTCCCTTGTGACAATGTAAAATATCAAATGATTTGACATAATTCCACGCCAAATGATATGTTTTAGAAAAATCCTTAATGAATAGATGAGGGTGATGCATGTAGTTCAATAAAACTAATTCATATCCATGACTTAGGAATTAAAACCACATTCCCTTTATTTAATAAATAATGTATATCCCAAAGAGTAGTTGTGGGATAAGGAAGGATCGATAGATAATTATTGGATGAGTTATTTTTTCGTAGGATCCTATTTCTATTACTGTTATATATCTCACATCCTTTTGGGAAAGGTACTAATATTACAAATAGTTAAATATGATCCTTGTATTTATGTTAGAGTGCATCTGCGTCCACATTTTCCTTCCCTTTCTTGTAGGTTATTTCATAATCATAACCCTTGATCTTAGTGACTTCTTTTTTTTGATCTAGGGAGGGCACCCTTTGTTCTAGGAAGTATTTCAGATTGTGACAATATGTATGATACAAAATGTCGCCATACCAAATATGGATTCCACTTTTTGAATATATGCAGGGTGGCAATCATTTATTTCTCATACGTAAAGCATTCAAAAATTCTCTTAGAGAAGGCCTTTCTATTTCTAAGTGATGGTGAAACCTTCTTGCATACAGATGGCATCGATTTCATTGCCACATGTATTGTTTTCAATAATTAAGGTCTTGGAGAAATTGACATTATTAAATTAGGTGTAGTACACATGCCCTATTGTATTACATCAAGGGAATGTTCTATTGCATCTTTCTAAGAAAAAATATCCCTTTTAATCCAAGAAGTCAATGAGAAAATTATTTTCCCACAATCATTGAGAGAAGTTTTGTAACATAATATCTAGTGAGACCCAAATATCTATGAAGGTGTCTCAGTGTTTTGTGTTTTTGCTAATTCTTTAAGGCATTGATTTACTCAAGGCTCACTATGACTCTTATGGAGATGATATGATCAATGTACTCAACTTATTTCCAAACAAAAAATAATTCAAGAGTGTTAAGCACATAATTGATTATTAGAAATAAGTAATAACACTATATCAATGTGATGTAAATGCACTACCCTATTTTTTCTATATATCAAAATATCATCAAAGAATACCACGATTAATTAGTCAAGGAATGGGTGAAATATTTTATTCATCAATCCTTCAAATGTTGATGTGGCATAATTAATCCCAAAGGTCATGACCAAAAATTCATAGTGCCCATCTTGAGAATGGAAAACTATTTTCAAGATGTGCTTTTCATTAATGAAAATCTAGTGATAATTAGACTGCAAATCTAATTTGAAAAAAAAAATGGGTGCCATCAAGCTCATCTAGGAGTTCATCAATCACTTGAATTTGGAATTCGTCTTAGGAAATGATTTTTTTGATCTCTCAAAAATTGATGCATAGTTTTCAAGAATCATTTTTTGTGGATGAATATAATGGGTGAATAATATGGGCTTATGCTTGGGAAAAATATTCATACCTAAATGAGTTCGTGTACCAAATTTAATATTTATATTTTATGAAGGAATGGGCATTTGTATGGTTTAATGTTGGGCAATACATTCCTTGAAAGGTGATGAATGTGACGGCACTCATGAAACTGAGATGATAACCATAATAAATCCTTAAATATTTTGTTAAGATTGAATAAATTACTTTGTAAATCATTAAATGTTCTAGAATCAATTAGATTTAATTATTAAAATGGATCATAATTGAGTGATTACCCCATGAGAACCCCTTCTAAGAATATTCTCCATGTAATGTGATCTTACAATATTGGTAGATGTATAAATGATGCCCTTTAATGTGTACTTCTTCCCATTATTAATGAATGCATCCAAAGTTCCAAAAAAAACCCACAAATTAGGTCCAAGCGTATATATCTATTGAGTCCAAAGAACGACACCACATCCTCCCAAGGGTGGAATGAATATGCTAGATAAGAGATTATATTCCCTCGATGAGATACAAATATTGGCCATTTTCCATTGCATGGAAATATTTCACCATTACCATTAAAAACTTCAAAGTTGGTATATGGATCTGCTAATAAGTTGATTTTTTGGCTAGTTGGGTTAATGAATATATGAGTGTGACATAAGTTAGCTAGAATAGTGAGAGGGATATTCTCAAAATACCATTTCACTTTTGTGGCTTGAGGGGTGTTATTCCTACTAAGTCATAAATAGACAATTTTTGGTGAAATTCCATGTGAGTGAACTCATCAACCTGATTTCTTATTCTAAGGATCTTGAGCATAGTCCCAATCATCTGCTTTAGGAGGTGAATCAGCATCTAGTATGTACAAATTTTTCTTTAAACATTTATGGCCCCATGTGAAGTTTTCATCACAATTAGATTTGAAAGTGCATTAGATTTCTATCAGAAAAAAAAAAAGTACAAGAGTTAGGAAGCACTACATGGTGGGGTTGGAAAGTGTTAAATGCACTAGATTACAGGTGTAAAAATCTAGGGTTGTAATTTAAAATGAAAAGGATTGTGCTCTCCTTGTCTTGTCAGTGATATTGGAGGTTGGAAAATGTTATACCTGTGCAGAACATATGCAAAAATGTAGATTTGGATTGGAAAATGTAATGTCCCTTTTTCCCACTTGAGAGTCATTATTTTGATTTCTTTCCATTCTTTCTCCATGGCAATGAAGTATAGGAGTTGGAGAAAAACCTTGAGCTTCCATTTGCTTTTGTTTTTTAATTTTTTATATTTTCTTTATAGTGTTTTCTCTCTTATAACAGGTTGGTTGAGTTAAAGTCAATTGAAGGAAGTTAATGAAGGAAAAGAACATCTCTTATGGGTCGGCCTTACCCTTTTCAATCTTTGGCACCAATGGAGGAATATAAATGGAGTCTTGATACATCATTTGTGCATCTAGTTTTGGCACATTTTTCTAATTTTGAGCATTGAGGACGTGTTGCTCCTTGTTCTTTCACTTGAGGATTGAAAACCCTCTTGTGTGGATTCCTAGAACGATGAAAACCCTTATAATGGTTTAGTTGAAGGATGAAAAAAACCTTCATCAATTGCTTTGTATTGAAGTAAAGGGTAGATTTGAGGAGAGAATATTCATTTTTAGATTTTTATTTGCTTCCTACATGTGGAACGACCTACCTTGGTGTAGGGTTTGAGGGTTTAGTGGACAAAATTTGCATTTTCAGTTCATAATTGGATTTGGCATATTTATTAAGGTCGAAATATGCATTTTCAGGATTTTTGGGGGTTTCTAGACCCATATTTCATATTTTGTTGTGGCTGCTCTTCATTAGACATTTATTAATTTCCAACAATGTGTTGGTTCAGATTTATCATTCTTTATGGTTCTATTGGATGCATAAAATATATCTCTAACTTGTGGCAAGTTATTTTGAATTAAATTTGGTTTTTTGGCATATATTTTATACCGCTGCTTGAATAATTCAATTCACTGATTTTTATTTCAGTCTGTTGCCTATAGAAATCACATTTCATTACTTGGTGATTTGTCTAATTTCCTTGGTTATTGGCTTAATCATGTGAAAGAGATATTTCAGTGGTATCAGAGCTCAGATCTTTAAAGGACCAAGGGTTTTATGGAAGAAGGCAACAAGGGTTTCATCCATTACCAAAGAAGAAATAAAGTAACCAAGGAGGACCAACTAAGGGAGAAATGAAACATTGTTGATCATGATTCACAAGAAGTTAAAGTTGATAAATTAATCGCTGGCCAAGAGAGACTTGAGGACACCATTGATTTTCTTTCCCTATCTCTCCAAAGGATCATTGAACCTAGGGTTCAAAGTGGTGAAGGTAGCTCGACTGAAGCTAATAATGTTAAGCAACTTATGAGATCAACCCGAGGATCAATTTTGAAGCCCAATTTCCTTCCTAGAGAGGAGGTTATTCCAGAGGAAGAAGAAAGGCCTACGAGTGGATGGAACATCATTGTAAGTTATGAGGAATACATGGCCTTACCAAGGGAGATTCATGAGACTATTTCACTTACAGAATTCATTGGAGTGCATAGAGGAAGGCCTAGGCCTGAACCTAGACATCACATGCCACAAAGAGAGATCTAAAATGTATTGGGTAAAAAAAATATTTCTACATTTGATATATCATCTAAGGGTACCGCTAGGGCTTGGATTTAAAATTTGAACACATACTTGTCTTTGAAGCCAATGGTAGAGGAGGATGCTATCAAATTTGCCACACCTTCATCTTGAAGGAGTTGCTCATGAATGATGGTTCCATGAGCTTGTGACACGAGGGCATAGTGAGATACATGCCTATGATGAGTTGTTCTGAAGACTCATTGATTGATTTGATAGAGTGGATATGGAGGTGTATTTACGTGATCTTGCACAATTAAGACAACAAGGCACCATAGAAGAATATGTGATTGAATTTTAAAGACTTTCTACCATGATAATAGATGTATCTGAAAGAAGGCTTATAGTGATTTTTGTTGAGGGTTTTATTGAACCCCTCAAGGATTTGGTTCGTTCCTTTGATCCATTGTCTCTACAAGAGGCAATTAAGAAGGCACTTGATCTTGAAGGTGATGTCCCAAAATTAACAGTGATCAGTAGTCTTCCTAAAGTAAATTTGAGTGGGGGACAACCCACTAAAAAGACAAGAATCTTCCCATTAGACCAACCAAATATACCTCTCCAAAAGGTTCCAAATACTCACATCGATCTGCCAATAACCAGCCATGATAAGGAGTCTAGAAACGAGATTTGAAGGAAAAAATTGTGCTTTTCATGCAAGGATCCATGGACTCCAAGACATTACTGTTTGGGGAAAGGTAAAGTGCATTATATTGAATTAATTTTTTATTGTGAAGATGAAGATAGAAATGTGGGGGGAAGCTAGGCATGATAGTATGTTGAAAGAATATTCGGAAGAATCGGATAACACTCTTGCAACCTTAATAGGAGCACCTAGTTACAACTCTTTTCACATTAAGGGTGATCTACAAGGACATATGATCACAATTTTGATTGATGGAGAAGCCACTCACAACTTCATAGATGTATGTTTAATAGCCAATCTGAAATTGAAAATTAAATACTTCAAAGGTTTCATTGTAAGGATAGCGGATGGCCACTCTATGCAATGCACCAAGAAGTGATCTCAACTCCATATTTTCTTGGGACCATATGAGGTATGTGCTGATTTTTTTGTGATTAACATGGTTGATTTGGACATCATACTTGGATTTCAATGGTTGTGTCTGTTGGGAGATATCACTCTCAACTATCAAATCATGGAGATAAGCTTCATGGACCAAGGGAAAAAGGTCACATTGCAAGGTATGCTTCCAAAAACACCCCAAATTAATTATTTGGTGGAAGATAAGATTTCATGGGAGTCACATTTTTTTTCTTTATCTAAAATTACAGTGGATTGGAAATTTCGCCATGATTTTTTTCAAGGGAAAAGTTCAAACTTGAAAACATAACAACCATACCCTACCGTGAAAATTTTTTCTCAAAGGTCAGCTCGAGCCCTCCTCCAGGTCACCCTAACCCCCGTATCAATCCTATCCCATCCTTCCAAGTATTCCAATGTGTTTTTTCATCATTTCCATAGGTGATTTATGGATATCAAGTTCATTCAAGTAGTTCCAAGACAAGATTCTTCATGACATGATTTTTGAGAAGCTTAGGAAAGGATATTTCCTAGTCTCCCTAAGGCTAGTGCACACACCCCAAAGTGGAATGAAAGACTCAAAATCATCATAGAGGAGTATCAGAGAGATAAGAATGATTTTCATTGATTTTGGAATATTTCGGGAAGTTTCACAGGTTTCGGGACAGTTTCAGCAAAAGTGGGTCCTGGAAGGTGAAGCAGCCTACAGTGTAAAAACAACCCTTGAGCTTCGGGAGGTGATTTCGGGAGCTCTTTGAATATTTGATAAAAAATTTTGGAAAGGTAATTCATATCTCTAGAGAATGGTGGTCTCACAATTTTCACAAGACTCGAGTAATTCTATCCATATCCTGATTTCAGCATGCACAACCTTTTAGCCTAAATAAAAATCCTATTTTTAAAAATATTGTAGGAAGAATAAAGGTATGATACCTTTCCCATTGTATTTAAAATGTCATTTCTAGTTAATTTTATATAAATAAGTCTAGGAAAAGTCATCCAGGAGATCGAGTTATGCCTCCGTCAAGTTGCTCCCCAAGGTAAGGTTTAGGAGTTAGTCAATTTTCAAGCTGGAAAAATGGAAAAATCAGAGAGTGACGCACTTTTGTGCACCAACCATCCCAAACATCTGGGATCTTTGGTGCAAAAAAAATTCCCCTTCCCATGTAGCCCCCTAGACCATGATGCCACTATCTTGGAGCCCAACTCATCCAATTAAGCACCTATGCACTGATTTCAAGCCCCTAGCCTAAGCTAATCATGGAGCACCAAATGGACCAATTAGAGAGGGGCATGATTTTGTGCACCAATCATCCCAAAAAAATTGGGATGGTTGGGACACAAAAATGCTCTGCCTTCCCATTTAGCCCCTAGTCACTCACATGACCCAAGAAGTTGTTAAGGCCCTTTTTTCTAGCCCCCCTCTCGTCCGCCTCAGCAAATCGTGAGTTCACAAGTGGACTAATGGCAAGGGGGAACACTTTTTTACACCAACCATCCCAACATTTGGGATGGTTGGGAAAAAATTGTGCCCATACTCATTCACTAAATTTTAATTTTTATAGTTTTTGGTGTTGTTTCTTGTTGCTTCCATTTCTCCCCTACACTAATTTCAAGCCCTCAGCCTCAGCTAATCACGGAGCACTAAATGGAACTATCAGATAGGGGAACACTTTTTTCACCAATCGTTCCAAATTTTTTGAATGATTGGGACACAAAAATGTGTCCCATTCCCATTTTAGCCCTTGGTCACTCACATGAAGTTATTAAGGCCCTTTTTTTCAACCACACTCTCTTCCTACTTGGCAAATTGTATTTTGACATGTGGAAAAATGGGAAGGGAGCACACTTTTTTTCACCAACCATCCCAAAATTTGGAATAAGAAAATTTTCTCGTGCTCATATTGAAGAAATTTTAAGTTTTTAAGTTTTTGGTGCTACTTTCATTTCTTCTTGCATGCACACACAAGAAACACTTGTTGTCGGCAACTTCCATTTTCCTCCATTGGTGTTTCTTATTTTCCTTTGCCATTATTTCGAGCATAATTTCTCCACCCTCCATTGCTGATACCACTCAAAAGTCTCTCCTTTCTTGTTTTTACCACACTCAAATTTTACCAGAAACTCGTGTGAGCCAAAACAAATAAACGATCATATCTTATAAACCCTAAGGTGGAATTCAACAAAACTTAGAGAATATTCTCCTCTTCTAGATTCCTTGATGCTACAAATAACCAAAATCACAGAGGTGCCTCATATTTTTTATGACATCCATTTTAATTTTTGTGCCCTAAACTCTTCTTCTATCATTTTCCATTGATTCGGAAAACAGGTAGATTGTGAACTTTTACACGAAGCATCCAGAGCAAAGACAATGTTTTTTTGTCAAACCGAGGAGTGGAAGACCAGATTCCAAAAATAGTAAGTGTCATTGGTTTTCAATTACTATTTATAGTAATTTTACCAAAATAGTAAAAACCTCCTAGGAAGCAAACATTGAAAGTCACATAAATGGAAAACTAGGGTACACTGTCTGAAAAATCAAAAAAGCAAAAAAATAAAACTTTCCAAAAATAGAAAGTGATTTGAATCGGCCATAAAATATATGTGAAGATGCTTCAAACATGGTGATAATACCTTAGTGCTGATATTGAGACAAAAAAGTGACCTTGCCCAAAATAGCGCTCCTGAAACCCAAGGTCTAAAAATAACAAATTTTGGGTTTCAAGTGCAAAAATTTGCTATCACCATTGTAGAGACTCATATTCTTGCTTTTTATCACCATAAATTTCAAATTCACCGGTCTAGAGCCCATTTCAGCTCTCACATTAGAGTTTCTGAGTGTGGGTGACAATAATATTGCTCACGTGGACCAAGAGGAGCTCAAGAATAGAATGTTGGGCGGACCGAGAGAACCTGTTGAGGAAACGATCTTTACCAGTGGATTGTACATAGAAAGAGCCCATCCCATGTCCTTTTAAAACATTTAACTAGTATTGGCATGCTCCCAACACTACGAATCAAACACTAGGACAATCAGGGTTGATGATAATTCAGTCTTAGTTGTGCTCACTCCAAGGGCCATATCTCAAGGAATGCAAATCCCAACTAAAAAATATATGATCGTAATCACCAAATAATTCACATCTTCTGAGTGGTATAATACCAATTCCTATCTCCAAGGCCTCGCCTTCAACTCCTGGTTGAAGTATGAAATAAATCCCTCTTGCACACCGAAGATTCTTTCCCACAGTGAATTTCATGAGGGCTTCTCTGATGCCATCATTCTCTTGATTCGAGTGATGGTCGAAGAGATCATAGATCATTTTCACGACTATATGGAACTCTTCATCCTCACAATCCTCAAAGGTAAGCAGGTGATTGATTGGGGGCAGCTCATCAATGATAACTTGCACAACTAATTACTCCAGGTACCTACTTCTAAGAAATTATTCATGACCTCGTACCTTGTCTATGTCTTGGAAAACACAAGACCATTTAGAGGCTTAACACCTGTTCATAATGTCTCCTACATTCAATAAGTACCCACAATTAGGATTGAAAAAAATTAATCAACATTGTGCCTAGGTAAATGACACATTCACAATGTATGTGGTCAAGTTTCTTAAAGGAAATCGGCATTTTAGGGTGTCTTCTTAATCTACTACCCTAGTTAGGAAGTATGGCTCATGTTTCATTCAATTTTCAATGTTCTCTTACATTAGGGTGTCAAGATTTGATATCGCCCCGCAGAGGTTGCCTCATTTCCTAAGTGACAATATCTTGTTGATGGAACTATGTAGACAATTAGTACATGTAAACAAGTTGAAGAGTGGGAATAAGAAGTAGGTTTCTTTCCCTATCTCACTAGGAATTTTTTCATATAAGATTGCCCATGGTGCTTCCAACATTGAAGATGACCTAGCTCCTATAAATATGCACTCATACACCACCAGAGCAGACTTTGATACTAAAGAATATCTAGACTCATTTCACCTACTTGACTTGCACCATGTACCTCAAATTGAAATTTTTTCGGGAAAATTGTATTGATGAATATGAGGTCCGGAAACGTGGCACAAGAGGATGACAGTGGATCAAATGAGAAAATTAAAATTTGATTGGTACAAATATGTTGTCCAGGAGGATGGTTCAAAAATTTTTGATTCAGAGTACCCTACAATGAAGGCTTCTCCTCTTCTCCAGGTGGTTTTGAGTATGCATGAATCTGGAGACATCAAAGAATGAACAGAGGTGGTGATCAAGCAGTTCAAGAGAAAGAGGATTGATATCATCTCGTTAGGTAATTTTCAATCCCTCCAAATGCAAGAATCCTACGAATCCTCTGCCAATGCCAAGGACAAGGCTTCCAGTTCAACACATTTAGGAGAAAGCTCGAAGACGAAATCAGAGGAACCTAATGCCCCCCGTTACATGAGGTTGAATAATAAGGCAAGAACATTAGAATAAATTTTGGTGGATCTTGAAAAAGGGTAAATTGACCTGACCGACCTCTTTGTGCCACAACGGCCTCCTATCCCCTCATCTCCTACTATTTCACCAACTCCACCTACACAGGATGCACTTTCTTAGGTAAAACAAGAAGTTGTGATGACGTCCATTACCGAGCCATAGATCAATTGGCTCTTCCCTTGGGTACAGGAGATGATCAAAACATAGACCCAAACAGTGCAACAAGTAACCATTCCTGATTTATCAGTTATCTCTTCGATGGTCAAACAGAATAAAGATAGATTGGCTTAGGTAGTTTCTCGATTCTTCAGTGGCACCTAGGGGATTCAATATATTGAGGAGTTCAAGATGAAGGTCATCGAACCCATTGAGGAAATGACCCTGAATGATTATTAGATAGCACACTTCCCCTAGGATCGGCAACACATAAGGGTGACGTGCACTTGTTCCAAGATTCCTACACTTGCCTCGTCACAAGAATTCAAGACTACAGAGAAAAACTAGATCAAGTGAATGACCACATTCACACCCTCACTTCATATGTCCAATTTCCCCTGGACCCAAATGTTGCCAATTCTCTCCCAACTGAAAATTCACTCCAATAAACAACTTTAATCTTGAATCCATTAGGAAAACACAAGGTTCACCATGCAGGGAAAAGAAAATGATAAGTGGGTCAGTATGATCCTTAAGAAAGGGAAGGTGTTGCTTCCTGAGATGTCGACTTTATACAAGCACATGGATGCCAAGTCTATGTTGATAATCACCATGAGGGAAGCATTTGATGCAAAGAAATACCACTGGGATCATATATATCCATTGTTCATGGAAATAGGCCAATTCAAATCATCCCTCTTGATTATCAAAGGTGTATTCTCATCGGCATGATTTTCCCTATCTACTTTCCTCTACTCTCTAGCATTGTACAACTTATGGAGATGTTAATAAATAAAGTAATTTCTTCTTTTCATGATGCATGAATAAGTGCAAGTTTATGTGCATGGTTTCCTCTCATCGTTGATGTTCTAAGCATTGTTTTTTCTTTCCTATAAGTTGTGAATCTTATACTTCTGGTTGTCTTTGGAAATAATATGGTTTTCTACTTGCAAATTTAATCCCCCCTTTCCTAATTTCTCACTCCCTTTCCCCCATCATTTAGCAAATTCTTATTTTGTAATTCATTGCGAGCATTCATTGCGAGTATGGTAGATTGTTCCTGTTGGATCCTCAGCCTCTTGGCCATCAATAGATTTTTCTTTTGTTCATTCATAATAAATTGGAGCTACACCACATAAGCAAAGGGACCTAGAGTCCCTAAGTGTTGGCAAGATACCCACTGATTTTTCTACTCAACAAATTTTCTCACCAACATGAAAACGTTAATTTTAGTTGAGTGTGTAAAAAATAAGTTTGGTAATGATGTTTTTTAAGGAGAAATAAGCGATGAAAGGTACAAGGTGGTGGATGGGATTATCCTTTACAATAATCAATTCTATTTGTTGCCTGAATCTAAGATAAATATTAAAATTTTGAGGGTTGCTCATGATGACCCATCATCTGGTCATCCACGTATTTCTAATACCTATAAGCATGTAAGAGAAAGGTTCTTTTGGAAGGGTCTTAAAGGGGAAGTGCTTCAATATATCCTTACATGTCAACAAAACAAGGTAGAACACTCATTTCCAGTTGGTCTTCTACAACCTCTTCCCATTCCCACTCAAAAATGGGAAAGCATCTCTATGGACCTCATTTTAGGGTTACCCATGGTCCAAGGTAAGAATTGTTTGTATGTTTTGGTTTATAGACTTACTAAGTATGCTCATTTTCACCCTCTTTCAGCTAAATACAATTCTCCTATAATGGTCAATGTGTTTTTCAAAGAAATATTCAGACTTCATGGTTTTACTAAATAAATAATAAGTGATAGGGACAACCGGTTCTTGAGCATGTTTTGGAAATAATTGTTTCAATTGGTGGGTACTCAACTTGCTCATAACACTAATTATTATCCGCAAATGGATGGGAAAACTGAACTAGTGAATAAATGGGTGGAAGGGTACCTACGGAACTACATTGATGGGCAGAAATCAGCTTGGATAAAGTGGTTGTACATGGCTGAGTTTTATTACAACACTACTTTCCAAATATCCATTAGTATGTCTCCATTTAACGCTTTATATGGGTATGATTCTTCTTCTTTTGTTGATTTTGTTATTATGGGTTCCTAAGGCTCAATATTTAATTCATCAAAGCCAAGACATCTTAAAAGAGCTTAAGGAGAACCTTCTTCATGCCCAAAACTAATACAAGTTATATGTGGATCAACATAAGAAGGAAAGGACATTTGAGGTGGGAGATATGGTATTCTTAAGATTTCAGACCTATAGGAAATCATCCATCAAACAAAAGGGTGTGGAAAAGTTTAAACTCTATCTTTATGGCCCCTACAAGATAGCAAGAAAGGTGGGTAAGGTTGCATATGAACTTGAGCTTCCAAAAAATAGTAAACTACATAATGTTTTTCATGTTTCATGCCTCAAGAAGGAACTTAGGCAGTATCTTATTCCTTCACATGAGTTGCCACCATTGGATGAAGAGGGTAAGTTGGTTCTAATTCTATAAAACATCATAGAAGTGTGTGAAAGAAAATTAAGGAATAGAAGTATCAAAGAGTATTTAGTTCGTTGGAAGGATTTACCCCTTGAGGATGCTACATGGGAAAGTGTAGCAATATTAGAACATCCACAATTTCAATTGCTTGGGGACAAATAATTTTGTGAAAGAAGGATTGTAATGTCCCTTTTTCCCACTTAAGTGCCATTATTTTGACTTCTTGTCATTCCTTCTCCACGGCACCGAAGTAGAGGAGTTGGAGAAGAACCTTGAGCTTCCATTTGTTTTTGTTTTTCTGCTTTTTATATTTTATTTTTAGTGTTTTCCCTCTTATAGCAAGTCGGCTAAGTTAAAGTCAATTAAAGGAAGCTAATGAAGGAAGAGAACATATATTATGGGTTGGCTTACCCTTTTCAAGCTTTGGCGCCAATGGAGGAATATAAAAGGAGTCTTGAGACATCATTTTTCCATCTAGTTTTAGTGCATTTTCCTAATTTTGAGCATTGAGGGCTTGTTGTTCCTTGTTCTTCCACTTGAGGATGAAAACCCTCTTGTGTGGCCTCCCATAAGGACAAAAACCCTTCTAGTGGTTTGGGTGAAGAACGAAAACCCTTGATCATTGCTTGGTACTGAAATGAAAGGCAAATTTGAGGAGAGAATATTCATTTTCATATTGTTATTTTCTTCATACATGTGGAGAAACCTACCTTAGTGTAGGGTTTGAGGGGTTAGTGGACATAAATTTGCATTTTCAATTCATAATTTGATTTGAAATATTTATTAAGGCCAGAATCTGCATTTTCATGATTTTTAGGGGTTTCTAGACCCATATTTCATATTTTTGTTTTAGTTGCTCTTGAAATGTTCCTATTCCTTCACCGAAGGCCTAAGGGCCATTTTTTAGTCTTAGCCTTGGTCATACCCAAGGGGCTAGTGACCAAGAAGGCTATTGGGTGTGGATGGATATTTACAGCCTTGCTTATTTATTATATTTTTCCATTGGCATTAGTATTAAGCAACTTATTGGGAATAATTGTTATGTTTTATCGTTAAGGGGCTCATGGTACTTTATTGTTATATTTTTTCATTGGGGTCACTTAAGTGCTTTTTAGTCCCACATGGAGCACCCAACTTGAAAAAAGGTAATGAAAATTTATAAAAGGAAGTGCTTTGGGGAGAAAAGGTCATTCTTACACTCACACATATTTTGGCAGTGAGCAACTGTTGTTTGCATTCTTATTGTTTGTGGTGTAAAATCCCACAGGATCCCTAGCTTCAGTGGCAAGAGATCCACTCCTAGCTAGTAAGGAACTCTTCAGTGGTGAAATATCCACCCTAGTTTGCTATTTTGGAGCTTATTCATAGGAGATATTCAGGCAGATCTTACAGAGATTTTAGCAAGGGATTCAGGAGGGTTTCAAAGGCCATTTTTAGTACTAGGGGAGGAAATTTCAAGGGGTTTCATATCAGATTATTCTCAGCATATAAGGCAGAGTTTGGCACAACTTTTGGAGGCAATTTGGTGGATTTCTAGCCCATTCTATAGGGTGACGTCAACCTTAGGGATTTGCAGCAAGTTTTTTGATGGTTTCCCAGTGTGCATGTTCAGATCTAGAGGTTGGATTCATTTCTATATCACTTGTAGATTTTTTTTCCAGGAAATCAAATTTTTATCCACTGTATTCACATAGTTATGAATTTTTGAATTTTTCCAGCAGTTAGGGCATTCTAAAAATTACTAGCAGTCATATTATTTAGAAAAATCAAAAAATAATTTTCTATTCTTTGTTTTCATCTTAGCAAGCTCTCTATAAAATTTCATGTGATTTAGAAAATTATTTTTCAAGTTATCTTTAAATTTCAGTTTGCTGCCCTAGAGGGTTTAATATAGAAAAAAAAAACAAAAAAAAAAATTCCGCTACAAATTTTAATTTATTTTGTGGATTTGTAACTAGCATCCCACAAGGGATATTTCAATGGTATCAAAGTCGTCTTTCCTATATCCTGTTGGGTGTGAATGAAATTTTATTCCAAGACAAATAAACCACAAAAAGAAGGGTGGAAAATGGTTGACAATGATGAACTGAATGAAGAAATGATGAAAATATTATTTATCAATATGGTTAATTGAGTCAGCTCACTGAAATATTATTGTAAGGTAGAGTGTAGAATCATGAAGAAAGAGTGGAAAATAGCTACAAGGGGCAGAAGGGTCGAAGAGGTGAAAATACCAATTCCAGATAGCACAATCCCCATTCCCATAATACACATGTGAGCATGCATGAACCCCCATTTTTGAAAGATCGGGGAAAATAAACAAATGGGACAACAATAAGAGATTTCTGATGAGGAGACTTACTGGCTGAAATAGGAATCCTTGAGAGACCTGTTTAAAGATAACATGTTGTTTACCGAGTACTGTAAGATGAAGATCGGTAGTAGGTCCAAGATGGATCCACTACTCAGGTTCCATAGTTACAGAGGAGATTGGGACAGATTTCCATTCCAAAATTTGATGGGTCCAAGAAGTGTAAATCACAATTCTGGGTTCAAAATTTGAAGACATAATTTGACGTGATCCCCATGCACGAAGAGGATGCAATTAAGTTTGCAATCCTACACCTTGAAGGAGATGCACATGACTAGTGGCATCGTGGTCTTATTACATAGGGGTGCATGCATATTGGTACCTGTGTGGAGTTCACAGAGAGGTTGATGAACATGTTTTTTTGGAGGGATCCTAGCAGATATTTCAAAGAGTTGACTCATTTGAGACAGACAAGTTCCTTGGAAATGTACATTGTAGACTTTCAGAGGTTATCAATCATGGTTCCTGGTGTTGTAGAGATGATATTGAATTCACTCTTCATATCCAGGTTGACAAATGCATTAACAGGACTTGTGAAGGCATTTGAGCCTTCTTCATTGCATGATGTTATTAGGAGGGCACATGATTTGGAGTTATCTACTCCAAAGTTGAGGATTCCACCTCGATTTCAACAAAGGGTACCTTCATCTAGACATGATGGCTCTCAACAGAAGGTGCCTCCAACAAGGAAGGATACGGTTAATAATCCATTCATATCCCAAGGGGATAGATACAAGTTGAAACAAATTAAACTATGTTTCGATTTCCGCACACCTTGGACTCTAGGACATGATTATAGAGGGAGAGGAAATTATCAATTCATTGAGGTCTTTGAGGTAGATGAAAGTGATGGAGATGAGGGGCAGGAGACTCTGGGATTGGATGATGGAGATGGGGATGCTTTGGAAAATGCTATTATTGAGTAGGAGGATGAGACATTTCCTCATGAGACTATTGCCACTTTTCTAGTACCCCAAGGTACAAGGCATACATGGTCAGAGGAGTTCTGTAGGGTCAGTGAGTAATGGTACTCATTGATAGTGAGTCCACCCACAAATTTAATGATGCATCATTGATTAAGAGGTGAGGATTACAGGTAGAGGATTTTTAGGGCTTCAACGTGGTTGTAGCCAATGGAGATTCTATGTGGTGCACACATTGAGTCCCACGTTTGAGCATTACGATGGGTAACTATACAATTACCAATGACTTTCATATTGTTGGTATTGGAGAGACCAACCTTGTCCTTGGAGTATAGTGGCTCCATTCTCTTGGTGAGTTCCAAACTAAATTTCAGATGATAGAGATGAATTTCAAGTCTGAGGTGAGGCATGTGATCTTGAGGTTATTATCTACCAATACACCTAGGGTGGTCATGGCCAAGCGGATTGAGAAGATTTACAAACACAATGGGGTGGATTAGGCGATACAGTGTGTGATTATGATCAAGAAGTCAGAGGACGGTCAGTCAGAGTACCATGTAGATGTCTAGGGCCTACTAGACAAATGTAGTGTAAGTTTTGGTAATATGCCTCCAAGTGTGCCTCCAGAAAGGGGATTTGAGCACGTGATTAAGCTTGAGGATAGTAGACCTATGGTTACTACTCTTTACCATCATCCCAAATGGTTTAAGGATGAGAACAAGAAGACTATACATGAGCTCATAGATATGGGGCATATTAGACCAAGTTCCAATCCCTTTGCTTCTTCAGTAGTGTTGGTGAAGAAGGATGGGTCCATGTGGATGTGCGTAGACTACTGTGCATTAAATAAGAAGAGAATCAAGAATAAATATCTAGTGCCACGCATTGATGAGTTATTAGATGAGCTACAGGGGAAATCTATTTTTTTAAAATAGATTTGTGATTTGGATATGAATAGATCAAAGTCAAAGAGGAGGATTTCATAAGATGGCTTTCAGATGTCATTATGGTCACTTAAAGTTTCTAGTGATGTCATTTGGTTGGTCTAATGCACCAGCCACCTTTCATTCTTGTATGAACTATGTGTTCAACCACCATTTTCAAAATTTAATGTTGGTCTTCTTCGACAAAATGTTGGTCTACAATAGGACTTGGGAGGATCACATTAGGCACCTTGATGAGGTCATGGGTATATTAGAAGCTAACTTTCTATATGCGAAAGCTTCTAAGTGTGAGTTTGGTATGACATATTTATTGTATTTGGGATATGTGATTGGTGGGGGTGTAGTCAAGGTTGACAGGGAAAATATTTAGATGATATTGGATAGGCTGCCACCTAAGACATTGACACAGTTGAGAGGGTTATTGGGAATATGCACATACTACATGAATTCCATGAATAAATTCTCTCACTTGACTACACTATTGACAGATTTGACCAAGAAGTGGGTTTTTGCTTAGTTAGAATCAACACAATAGCTTTTTGATCACCTCAAGGGGGTGATGATTTCATGCCCCTTTCTTGCATTACCATATTTCTCTCATCCATTCATACTTAGTGTGATGCATCAGGTGATGGCATTGGATCAGTTCTTATGTAGGATAGGAATCTCATTGCCTATGAGGGTCGAAAATTGATCCTTATAGGGAAGGGGAACTCAATTTATGACAAGGAGATGTTGGCCATTATGCATGCTTTGGCCAAATTTAGATAGTACATGGTGGGAAGAAACATTTTGGTTTATACAGATCACAATAGTTTGGAGGTTCTTCCTAGTGTAAAAGGATCTCAATGACCACCAACAAAGATGGGTGAACAAGGTGCAAACATATGACTTCAACATAGATTACACCAAAGGTAATAATAATGTTGTTGTTGATGCATTATCTAGGAGGCCTAACCTTAAATCTATGTTCAGTTCTATGTCTGAGATTTCAACAGATTGGAAGGCTCGCATACTTGTTGAGTATTCCCAAAATAAATTTTCATGTGAGATTATGGATGACATCATACAGGATGATAGATACATGGTCCTGGATGACCTCAGATACTATAAGGATATGATCTTCCTTGTGCCAGAATACAAGATGAAGGATAAAATCCTACAGGAGGTGCATGATACACCTCTAACGGGACATCTTGGATATTTTAAGACCTACAGGTATATTAGGGAGAGAATTGCATGGAAAGGTCTGAAGGATGACATCCTTAATCATATTAGAGATTGTGTGGTTTGCCAAAAAAAATCTGAGCATTCTTTTCCAGCAAGATTATGACAACATCTTCCCATTCCCAAGTAGGATTCCCATCCAACTCTACATTTTTTCACATGTTCTACATAGGTATAGCATTTTCCAACCTCTAATATCACTGGAAAGAAAAGGAAAACATGGTCCTTGTCATTTTAAATTCCAACCCTACATTTTTACACCTATTCTTCAGTATATATAACGCTTTCCAACCCCACTGTGTAGTGCTTCCTAAATTTTTTACTTTTTTCTGATAGAAATCTAATGTACTTTCAAATCATATCCATCAGCTAATCATGCATATCATGTAGTGCCTCCCCCTTCATCGGGACCTCTTTATTTTCTAGTTGCTTGTGTTGATTCATTTCCACCTTTCATTACATTTTATTATCACAATTATCATGATATGTTTTCCTCTTATTATTTACACATCACTTATTCTATTGGATATACTTTTATTAATAACATCATAGTTGACTTAGCAGACGATTATTAACTATGGAACTAGAGTAAGTCATAGTGTGATGATGATATAAGTTGAGTATCAAGTTGTGTAAGATATATGAGAAATATTAGATGCAAATCACGAAGCGTAATAGTAGAAATGTGAAACTAATAATTATAAGTGGGGGGGAATAAACATTATGCTCCCCAAGTATACGATGATTAGTAAGATATCCAAAAAAAATTGAAGGGAAAGGGTTCTTCACCCGATGGTTGTGAAGATAAAGGCATGTGACCATACTCTTAGATCGGTTATGTATGAGACTGATGATGTTTCAGTGAATGAGACCTATGTGCATGAGACCTAGGGAGGTGATGTGCACCTATATGAAGGAAACAAAGGAGGTGATGTGCACCTATGTGAAGGAGACCAAGGAGGGTAGTGTGAACCTATGTGTAGGATACTAAGGAGGTAATGTGCACATATGTGAAGGAGCCATCTGAGTGGTGTACCTAGGCAAATGAGATGGACTAACATATTGATGAGACCTTATAGATCCTATGTGAATAGGATAGCTAGGAGCCGGTTTCACCTTATATTTGAAAGGTTTGGAGGGTACCTAGATCCTATATTCTCTAACGAGTACTATTGAAACCTCAAGAGAAGGTTACGACCATGGTGTGCATGACGAAACCCCTTTTATAGTGATAAATTTCTTATTGTGAAATTAACTTTAGACACAAGTGATTCATGGAAATGATAGATTGAGCAACATAGATCCAAGGAAGACCTAAGAGCATGTCATACCCTTTGATTGAAGGTGCCACAATTAATGACACAAGCATGGTAAGAGACCCAATGGTAACTAGAAGCTTGATTTAACCATAAGATTTGGGAAATGATATGAAATATGAGATAGTAGATAATAGATAGTTTAGCAACAAGAACTGTAATAGTGCATACACTCATATGAATCAATGGATTAATCAACGTGTTATTGATAACACGAGATACAATAAAATCCTTGTTATGTAACATATTATAAGAGAATGTATCATGATAATTTTGGTCATAAAATGCAATAAATGGAAGAGATGCATTATTGTGAGAAACTAAGAAATCAAGAGCCCTTGATAAAAGGAGGGAGGCACTACATGATATGTATGATTGGCCGAAGAGTTAGTTGTCTTGTCATGTTTAGGAAGAGGATCATTAAATATTTTTAGCTTTTTTTTTCATTGACTGGCATAGATGTTGATTTGCGTAGGGATCTCAATTGCATTGTTGTCTATAAGATCTTAAATGAGATGCCTGAGTTGAAACATTGATTGGTAGAATGACCAATGAATTTATGATAGCCACATCTAAAATTTTCATCATAATTGTGGCCTTTAGGGAAATATGGAAATAGATTGAGTGGAGGATGAAGTGTAATAATATTGCTCTCTATAATTTTTGGTAATAGAATGTTTGGAGCACAAGGAAATTTAGTAAATGTATGATCTAGAGGTTGTCATTGAATATTTTCAAGAGCAGATATAATGTTAACATTAGATTTTTCTTGAGTGAGATTAGTAGATGGCTTGAAAGTAGATTTGTTCTGAAACTGATTAGAAGATAAATCGTGATCATGATATTTAAGCTTACCCATAGATAAAAATTTTCTTTCATATAACTTAAGAGTATGACATATTTGATCAAATGATGGAGAGGTCTCAAATATTATACTCTCTTGTAATGGAGATAAGAGACTTTGGAAAAAAATATCTTGTAGTTCTGAGTCAACCAGCACATTGGTCATCTTAGCTAAGTTGTTCTTATATCGTAAAACATAGTCTGTTAAATTCTTAATTAGATCCTTTTTCATTTACGTAAGTAGAGAATAGGATATATTATAACCAATATTAATTGAAAAATGAGTGAGAAAAGCATCGGTTATATGCATGAATGATGTTACTAATTGAATAGAGAGATCGAAAAACCAACACACAACATAGTCTTGGAGGACTTCTAGGAAAGATCTTTTCTAGTAAAGTAGGATCATCTACATAATCGAGACATGTCACATGAAAAATATTTGAGATTCCCTTGAGGGTCACCATGGCCATTTAAGGTGGGTAGCTTAGGGGTGAAAAAATTTAGAGGAAGTGGATAGGCTGAAATGGTAGGTGCGAAAGGGTTGTGAATGAGTGAAGTGGAATCGATAGATGGAGATGCATGAGAAGTAGCCTATTGAAGTTTCCATATTTGAACTTGGATATCTTGATAGAGAGAGGTTATGTCTTGAGTATCCAGTAGAAAAGACTTGTTGCATTTGAGAAATAAGAGGGTGGAGTGAAATGGTTGGTGGGAGTATGAAAAAAAAAATGGGAACAATAGAAGTAGGTGGAAGGGTGGAGTTAGGAGGTTGAGTAGTAATAGGGATATAAGTGGTAGTAGAAGTGGGAACACTTTAATCTCAGCTAGATTGGTGGTATCCTCATGAGTAATGAATAAGAGTGTATCAGATGTTAATGGACGTTTTGTGAGATGATCATTGAGATCTTGAAGGTGGGGATTCATTAAAGGGTTCATAAGATTGAGCCATGATAAAAAGATGAAAAAATACCTAGAAGTAAGGTTGGGTTCGAGCGATGGGTTCACCAAAGGATTTAAGAAATATGGAATTTGTAAAACCCAGATTATAGATGTCACGTATGATAAATAAATTATAAAGCACAGACTTGATATAAGGAATAAGCTAGATAAATATGCAACCCTAAGTGCAAGAGAGGGAAAAGAATGAATTATTTGATTAATGTTATCCTTGGAACTGATATGGACTGGGAAAATGGTGATCGGGAAAGGCAGACTTTCGCAACTAAGCATAATAAATTATGGATTTGTCAAATAATCCTAGACTAGGGCATTTGGACTAGGTTAGGGGCACCTAGGTAACAAAGTCTTCTTCTGAGCACATGTGACTATGAAAGATCTTGGAACCTAATTTTTCTTGTGTTGCGAGATGGTTGTTGATAGTCACTTGTATGTCATGCTATGATCGTAGAATTTTCCTGTAACCTATAAAGAGAAGATGACCTGTAAAACCCCTCAAACTACATCAAATCCTAAAAATAAAAGATGGAATATGGGGAGTGGGACTGACCCTGGTGGTTCACCCAACTGATTGCACTTACTACCAAGCACTGCACTACATCTTAGACTCCATGTAGTTCTTGTGCATGTGTGATAATATTTCCCTTGGAGCCCCTTGTGCAGAGTGCATGTGATGGTGGGAGATAATGAGATGTGCCGATGTAAATAGATGTGTGGATGAAAAAATGAACTTCCTCTCCTATGTGTGTATGCATAAAATGCAGTCTGTTGTCCCTTGAGTGAGTGCTAGATGGATGCATTTGATGCTTTAAGATGCCTTTAGATGCAACATTAGGTGATGATAGTAGATGATTAGAGCTTGGTCATTTATTATGGTCACATAGCTTTGTATTTATATGATTACGTTGCTTTAATTTTGTAATTGAAAACTAAAATGTTGAACCATAAGAAAACAAGATACTCAAAAGAGAAAAGAGGCCCAAAAGAGGAAAGTAAGATACAAAAAGGTTGGGGGAACCCAAAAGGGATGAGGGCACCTGAGTGCTAGCATATTGACTGGGCGTTTGTGTCCAGAGTCAATAAATCTAATGCAATGAAGATCATACTAGCTTTTTGAGCGTGCAATACCAAAGAGGAAACAAGAAAGACATAAAAGAGGCCAAATATAGATGTCAAGTACTAGTTTTCTCACTTAGGAATCATATGAATAGTGGTATGTGATTAGGACCAAGAAAAGTACCTAAGTGCATGTTTTTGTGTCTACATCCCCTTTCATATTTGAAATGTTTTCCTCATATGAATCCAGTTCACCAAGAACATGGTTTATCATTTTATAATGAGCAACCAAAGTCTGAGCCCATACTTGAGACAAGTCATTTGATGGTGAAGTGAATACACGCTTGCTCACCAGTAGAGAATATTTGACCTTGCCCATCACAATGACTAGTGGATAAACCTAATCCTAATATTCCTTATCTGATTTAATCTCCTATATAGTGATGCTTACTTTTACTATCGTTGCACTCATATACTTAAATGATGACAGGATCTCTAAAAGAAACAACTTACCCTTCTGTAGTATCTTCTTCACCCACATGTCGTTTTCTCTACCCTGCATGGTAAAGCATTGTGTTTTTATAATATAATTTAGGTCAAAGCTAATGATTGGATTAAATTCCTCAACTGGGAGAGATGAAGTGACATTTGGATCCATGAGTGTTTTCATGTATGAGGTGACATTTTATATGTGGTCTTCCAATTGGTCAATTATCTCCTTGTATTCCTAGTTTCTCAAGAGAAGGTGAGTGGAAGACTCCTAAAACATATGAGCATCTCCCTCATGTGTTGCTGGTCCAAGGGGAATGGTGGCGATCTCATAGTTCAATTGGTCCATCTCATTAATATATTTGATGACTTTGGCCAAGCTACCTCCACATATTGGTTATTTTAAGTGCCGCTAAAAAAGAGGGAGGTAATGTTTTCTTTCTACCCCTTCTTTCCCTTAACTATTGTAGATATAGCTTGAAATTATAGGATCGCCACCTTTTTTCTCATGCATGTCTCTCCTCCAATAATATCATGTACCCACAAGAATGTCTCATTTGCTTCAGGATCAATGTTGGGCATGATGGAAGTTCTCTTTCTCTGGTTGAGAAGATGGGATCTTAGGCTGGTTCAGTGGGTGTGGTTGTGGAAGAAGAAAAACTTTGAGATATTTAAAGAGTTGGTGGACAAGGTAGTTCAATGTCACCTTGTTCCAAGCCTTCTACCGGTTCTTGATCTGCTTTTTCCCTCTTGTGGCTCCTCCTATAGTGACTCAGTATAGACACCAAATTTGGGTCACACTCCCCTTGGTTCCCTTTAATCAATTAACATAATATATGTAAATACATCATGACCTCTTCATCCCATATTAATATTTCATCTTGACATTATTAATTATTTTAATTATTTTAATTAAGTTAATTTCATCCTCACACCACCTCATCATTTCACGTCACCCTGGACCCATTCCAGGGGCATTTAACTCATAATGACTGAGTCATCACTCCCAGTGTTGAATCACCACTTGACCTAACTAACTGAGAATTCTTCCTAAACCTAATTGGACTTCTTCTATGACCTCCCTACCTTTTATAGTGAGAATTCCACTTCCCTAAGAGGACTCAATCAAAATCACGCCAAAAATAGTAAAGATTTTCCTATTTTTGGTAAACCTAGACTTTCCCACCTTAACTGACATCGTTTATCCCCTCGACTGACGTTGGTCACGTAACTGCCATTGGTTACCTTTTATACATTTTCACAAATATTTACATGGGTAGGTCATTCACTTATTGGATCTGGATTGCATTCAAGTGTGAATCTTCAAGCCCTCATGCATCCAAACGATGAACAAACACAACTACAGTGCAAGACAAGCAGTTGGTTTCCCTTCCAAAGCATTGAAATACTCAAGGAAACACATAGGCCATACTGTCATGGCACTGGACTCAAGAACTTCTTCTTGGATCAACCACCAACCATCCCAACTCCCAATATCTGAAAGACATCAAGTAAGTACTATGATTTTAATCATTTGGGATTATTCCTTTTCTAGATCTCTTGCTCCTTTCAGTACTTTATTTCTTTGTTTCCTATACATCACATTCTTCCCACCAACCCACTATTCAACCATCCCAAGCCTTTTCACCATTCTAAACCTCCTTCTTAGTATCCCTGAGTGTTATCATCCATATTACGACCTAAACCATACTACCTCACTCTTTTTGAAATCATAGAGAGCCTAAAAACCTCTTTTTAATAATTTACCACCTAGTGCCCCTACCGACATCGGTTCTTTGACCAACGTTGGTTTATCCCCTCTACCGGCATCAGTCAACATACTGATATTAATCTTTGTGTCATTTCACAGTCTCAGACTAACAAGCTCCGCACTCACCCAAAATCAACTCAGACTTCAACCAATCAACCCCAAACCCTTACCAGACCTTTAGCAAACCTGTCTGACCTTAACAAACCCCGGTTCTAATTATATTTAGTGTTATTTTAATATTTAGCATAAAATCTAATGTATTATGGGTATGAGAAACCTAAATCATTACATTACAATAGGATTTATTTATTTCAGTTGTTTATTCACATTGAATTGTATTAAACAAAGGATTTACAGTGATTTGAAGAAGCATCACACTTCCCAGATCTAGCCTTGCTAGGTAGTCCTCTGACTCTTGCTATTTAATACTATTCTGGTGGTCTTGCTTTGTATCTAAAATTAGTCCTTCCTAGAAAAAAAGGAGTTCTCTACGATCAACTTGGAGAAATTCGGTAACACACACATTCAACCTTCAACCTACATATCACAGATATTCCTCCTTACCCGTTACCTTATTTGTTTTATTGCACAATTATTTGGTGAAATATTTTGGTAAGCTCAGTGGAACCCATCAGGGGTTCTTTTACATTGTTCATTCCTAGGTGAAATTGTTGTGTGTCTATTTCCTTTTGAAAGAATTCACATTAATGTTTCTCCCTTGGAACATTCTTTCTCTTATATTGGTCTCATTGACACTCATATTTTGGACTAAAAAGAATGATTCTTTCTATTTCGTATTGCATTAGTGAAGCACATACTCTTTCCTATTCATCATTGTTTCACCTGATTCTTAAAACGTTTCTTGGAATGTGGTGAAAAAGATAAGGGTAAAAGGGCTAGGAGGAATACCTATTGAAGCTGGTTGAAGGTTGTTGCACGTGTGCATGACTTCTTGATCCACAATTTGCTTGTACCATGAGAGCTTCCTTTTGGCTAGGAGAAACTACCTGAAATAGACAACAAGACCACTAAATGGAAGTTTAAACACTATATGCAGTGGACTGCCTAACGCATGCTAGATCCCGGAAGTGTAATACTCCCTAGATGGCTGTCAATCCACTGTTGTAAACAAATTAATGCAAGAAATAAGGTAAATATTGTCTTAATGTAGTCAATATGATTTAGGCATCTCATATAAACACAATAAACAAAATGTAATCTAACTGGATAAGTTAGGATCATATCTAGAGGAATCAGGTAAATGGTTCTAGGTTTCTACAAGTCTGACAGAGATCTAATGAAGATCACATGTGATTATAGGTAACTTGGGAGTAAGTAGGCAGGTTGCTAGTTGTATACTATGTTGATAGAAACAAAGACCGATGTCGGTTTATTCTTAACTGATGTCGGTTAGTTGTGACCGATTTCGGTCACTAAAGAAATGACAGGGGGTCAAGAACAAGGGTCTAGGTTAGTTTTCTAGGTTGATGGGGAGCTAAGTGAGGTGTCTAGGAGGTGTGAGTGAGGAATGTAGGTCATTGGGTAGGTCTGGTGGGGTTTCGGTGAATTTGGGAGGAGTTGTGGGTTACATTTGTGAATGGTAGTAACAGAGGCACTATTAGGGTAGGTAAACTGATGCCGGTATAGGCTCGATCGATGGCGGTTTAGGGAGACCAACGCCGGTGACTGTGGGAAAATGGAAGATGTTTTGGAACAGATTTAGGATCTTCTTTTTGATTACACGAAGGGTTGGGTAGGTTAGAATGGGGTGTTGGATTACTAGGACAGGGTTTTGAGAGTGTTTTGGAAGTGGTATTAGGGGGATAGTTATCAAAGAAAAGTAGTGAGTGGCTAGGAAAGCAATAGCACACAACAAGAATCTAAATACTGAAAGTATTCAAACAAAACTGGACTGAATAGAGTAGTATACTTACTTGGAATTTGCTACCAGTCGACTTTGGGTGAAGAGTGGAGATGAGTGGTGAGATATTTCTTCTGTGAAGGTGCCATTCCGGTTGATTGGAGACTCTTGCTTGAGCTGCTTGGGATTTCCTCCTTGCTTGGCTGAATCAGACTCTTGGCTTAGATGGGTGTGGATGTCTGGGTGTGAACTGGATGCTCACTCTGATTGTATGCAGATGTGATTATTCTATCTCTTATGCTCTCAGCAAATGTGCCAACCTCAAAATAAGGTTACCAAAGGGAATAAAAGGTAACCGATGATGGTTCTGGGTTGACCGGCATCAGTTTAGGGGTGACCGGCGTCGGTTAGGGCGGGATTTCCTAGGTTTACTAAAATGGGTAGATCTACTTGATTTCTTGGATCCAGTTAGTTTCCTTCTCATGGATTAGAACGGAAGCTTATTTTCTAATGGGTGGGAATGTGGTTAGAGGGAATGTAGGCTTTGATTATTAGGGTTTAGTTTGGTCTTAGTTAGTTATGGAGCAACATACTAAGAATAGTCTTAGGGTGAGGTGGCTAGGTGAGGTGTATGGGTGAGGTGGTTGGTGTGGGAATTATCTTAATTAGGATAATTAAATAATAAATATTGTGAGGACATGGATTAATTACTTAAATTAATTAAATTAATATTAGTGTGGGGTGTAAGGGGCCATGGTTAGGTGAGTGTGTTCGAGTTGGTTATTTGATGAGGGACCGAGGGGAGTGTGACCTAATTTTGGTGTCTACATTTTTCCCCTTTTTGTTGTGTAGCTTGTATTGGTAAGAGACACTGACAAAAAATAAGATGTGGTTACCCCATGTGTGGGTGAAGGTGATCCCCCTCAAACCAGGAACTGGTGAGGCAGAAGACAAAATTAGTGAGTGGTTTGATAAAAGGTGAATGTGATGAAGAGGAAGGTGGACAATGGGGGTAAAGGGGTAAAGGTCCAATTGGTTAATCTAGGTAATGGGTCAGGGTCAAAGGTAGTAACAATCAAACGCATGCACACGTATAAACTATAGCATGTTACCAAGTTGAAGAGCATAGGCAAACTCTACATTATCTAAGGTCGATAGGTTTATCCAAACAAGGTTGAGGTGATTCCGGTATCCAAGGTATAGGATATGGTCAGGAAACACAACACAGGTCAGGTGTAGGAACATTTAGGTATGTTCCGGTACACCAAAGGTTGGGTCAGGATAAATAGTCATGACAAGAGGCAAGGTAAGGTCATTAGGTCAAACAACACGGGTAACAGTGTCATAAGGTATAACGAGCACATGAGGTCACAGGTCACTAGCAATGTTCCAGGTCCAAGTAGCTAGGTCACAACATGGGTTAAGGCTGAGGTATGGGTAAAATAACGAGTCCCCAAATGATGAAGAGGTTAGGTGGTAAATGATGAGGTCATGAGGGTAAAGTGAAGTGTCTAAGTCAGGTGTGGGTAAGGTAGAAAGGATTCAAGCCAGTTAAATTAGGGGTAATGGGTAGTAATAAGACTGAGCATAGGATAATTGACAATGGTCATAATTAACTGATGTTAGTCGTCCATGAACCGACCACGGTAGGCTAGGGCACAGGACCGATGTCGGTCGAGGTGAAACCATCACCGGTCAAGTCGGGAATGGTTATAAAAATAAAAAGTGCCTGCATTTTTTAAAATCATTTGTCATTTACCACATAGGAGAAAATGACAAGAGAGAGAGAGAGAGAGAGGAGGGGAAAGTGACCAAGCGACACAGAGAGCTGAGTTGGTGAGCTGCAGAGTGAGTGATCACCTGGTCAATAGGCAGGGTCTACGAGCATGGTGTGATCGATTTGATTGGGTGGAGAGCCAGCGGGAAATCGGTGATGGCAGAGGCAGGAGAGGGATTGGGTGGACCTCGTGCAGTGGCCTAAGGTGCCACCATCATAGATGACAGCGTGATGAGGTAAGAATCCATTCCTATGGTTTGTTTGTTTTGAGTAGGTGGAGGAGAGAAATTGGGTAGGAGGAAAGTGGGTTTTGGGGGGAAAATATTAAAATTTGAAGGCGGGGAATTTAATGAGAAAAGGGGAACAAGGGAGGGTAGATTTAGGTAAATGAGGGGTGGGAATAGGTATTGGGTAGGCATTGGTGGGGGAAATGGGTAGAAAGGAGAAGTGTGGGTAGAAATAAAGGGTAGGGCGTCACAGGATTTTTTCACCGCAACAGTGACTGACGTCAGTCTCACTCTTAGCCAGCCATCGGTGGGTGAGGACCGGTATCGGTCACAGACGCGGTGACTGATGCCGGTTATTGTTGGACCGTGGTCATTGATGATGACTGATGTCAGTTGGACAGGCTAGAGAGGCAGGCCCACAAGGAGCTAAAATAGACGGGTTACGGACAGATAGGTAAGGGTAGGGAGAGTTAGGGTAGGGGGCAAGAGTTATGGGTATGGGTAGGTGGGTGAATAAGGAAGATCAGTGAGAGGGGAAAAATGAAAATAGGTGAGGGTCTGAGGCATGGGTAGATAGGTAAAATGAAAATAGGTGAGGGTCCGAGGTGTGGGTAGATAGGTAGATGTTGTTGATTTAGGGCATAGATATAGGTGAAAGGTTGATTTAGTTAGGGTAAGTGGTATAGTGGGGGTGGCAAGGTTACATGCAGGTATGGTCAAGTGTTAATAATATGATTGGTTGTATGCAGGCTAGGGACCAACTACGGATGAGGGATAGGGTACCTCCCTTGCTTGTGGAGGTACGGGGGAGCATGACACGTGCGAGGAGTGGAGCCATGTTGCAGATGTGGGCCTGATTGGGGTCAGACGCTACCGGAACGTAGTCCAGGAGGTGAGTTTGATGGTTTCCCTCATCGATATATGGGATTCAGGTGACCAATACATTCCATTTGTCGATGGGTGAGATCACGATCACCCTAGAGGATGTTTACAGGATCCTGTGAATTACCTATAGCAGGTACATAGGTTTACTTGATCTCCTCAGAGGCATCCAAGGAGTTATTGTTACCAATGTTTGGAGAGGGGCTGGCATTGTTAGGATTCTCACAGTGCCAGTATGAGCTACGGGGTGATGTACCAAGCCTACCCCGAGGAGATGAGGCTGGTAGTGCTTACTGATGGAGGTAGTATGTATGTTTTACACTGCCAGATGCAGAGGGTGGGAGATTCCCACAGTCACTGATGGGGGTCCTACATGACATGGTGGAGAGCAGGACTCGGTTTACATGGGGTACCTGTGTTCTTGGTACAAACTATATAGGGAGTTGTGGGCTTATGGGTGACTACATCTGATTCAACTTGTGCTGCACATTCCTATTACATTGTTGGGCCTATGAGCACATTGTGTGTGTGCGCCCTGTTGGTATGCCCTAGCGCTGATGCATTCGAGCCAGGTTTTTTTTGAGTGGGCTATAGGTGATGGGTGTCAGTTATTGGAGAGCGGCTGAGTGATGAGAGCTACACATGATGTAGCCTATTATAGGTGATTACTGGAGGGGTTGTCTGGCGTGGACATCATTTAGAGGCCATATGTGGGCTTCCCTTCATATAGGAAGATGGTGGTGGAGTTGGTTGGGTTACATATTTACAGGTGGATAGAGGGGCGACGGGAAGGGGAGCATGAGATGATACCCGTAGACCGGGTCAGACGGCAGTTTGGGTTACCACAAGATATACCCCCACCCTTCCCACAGTATAGGAGAGATGATGTGGAGAGGCCTATGTCTCTACCATGACCTACAGTGCCGACCGGGTAGGACAGGAGGAGTAGTCGTCGATCAACAGATAGATGATGTCGGGGTGACAGATAGGTATAGACAGTGGTGGGCTACACAGCTACGAGTAGTACCCACCGAGGCCGAGACAACCAGATTTAGCCACCATCACGGTTCAGAGAGATGGCCTATAGGGGCAGGTGGCTACCCTAGTGACCCAATTGGGCATAGTACAAGGACATCTGACAGGGGCCGAGGCATAGGTTGCGACACTATAGGCATAGGTGGCCATGCTTTTTAGGCATAGGGAGTACAGGGACTGGTACCCACACCGGGGGGAGAGGGAGAGGGTGGAGATGGAGATGGGGTGTATGTAGCCACCCTACAGGCGTAGGTGACAGGTTTGTAGGGCCAGTTGGCCACGGCGCAGGGACAGGTTACAGGTTTGCAGGGCCAGTTGGCCACTATACTAGGAACATAGATAGTGGCCCTTCAGGCACAGGTACAGGTGCAATTTTTGAAGGCCGATGGCACCACCATAGGCGAAGGGACAGGGTCCCATTATTCAGGTAGGAGCAGTGGGGGTAGGGTCAGAGGCCGATGACACCACCACAGACAGTACCTACAGCTAGGTTGAGAGATGCATGGGCGAGGTGAGATACTACCAGGATCACTTGATGGCAGTGGGATATATGTCTTATCATATGCCAAGCACAGAGCATAAGCAGGCCTCAAGTGAGAGGAGAAGATCCGGCACACATAGTGTGGAGAGTACAGGGGGCCAGAGCCCATGGTGATCAGGTCAGGGTGAGGCCACTAGTGCACGGAGGCCAGCTCCAGAGGAAGGACCATCAGGAGCCAGACCAGGGCAAAGGCGGAGAGAGGTCAGCCAGATGCCGGGCTAGAGGAGTAGAGGAGGAGACAGATGAGATAGGCTTGGATATTAGATGGGGAGATGATTGAGCTCCATGTATGATTAGTTTATTTTGACATCATATTTTCTCACATATATACCGGCCTGTGTGCCGAAGATAGTGAGGATGTACATGAGAGTTTTTGAGATTTTGTTATATACATCGGCCTGCGTACCGAAGATATTTGAGAGTCATGTATATGGATACACATGTTTGGATGATTTATTTATAGAGATGATGGTGGTTATGGCATGATGTATATATGGTTGTGTGTAACTTACTATTATGATTTGTATATGTGATGGAAACCAAGTAGTGTAGGCATGATAGAGCCATGTCATAGGCATGGATTGAGTCAGGTTTTTGGTTTAGGCATGGATGGAGTTAGGTCATAGGCATGGATTGAGTCATATAGGCATGGATTGAGTTAGGTTTTTGGTTTAGGCATGGATGAAGTCAGGTCATAGGCATGGATTGAGTCAGTTAGGTGGATGAAGTAAGGTCATAGGCATGGATTGAAGTCAGGTTAGTGGATGAAGTTAGGTCAGGCATGGATTGAGTCAGGTTGTTAGTTTAGATTACAAGTAGTTGGTGAGACAGATAACAATTGGTAATGTAGATATACATGATGATGTAGATTTCCAAATTTTTGTTGTGTGTGGAAATATGAAATGATGAATTGGTGAATGTTATGGTGATGTTTGAAACATGGATGGTAGATATGTGTATTAGTTATTGTATGTTGAGATCTTACTTCAAGTTGTCGATATATAAAAGGAAAAATTAGGTATAATGTGAGTAGGAAAATAGGGGAAAATTGGTGAGGGTAGAGAGTGGATGAGCTAACCTTCAAGGGCCCCATGCCCTTGAAGTGGTTGCCTACATAGTCCCGGAAAAAAGGGCACATCAGGCCGATGTAGTTCTCCCATAAGCTATGGGAAAAATACGAGGAGGTATGAGAATGGGTTGGTAGGTTATAGGCATGATTGAGTCAAGGTCTTTTAGGTATGGTTGAATTGTGGGAAAATAGGTATGGGTGATTTTAAGTTGATTGTGGTGAAAGAGGAAAATTTCCCAGAGATAAGCGTCGAGGTCTAGTCCTATATAGGATAATCAATATGTAATGAAGAAAGTTAAAAGATAAGAGGAGGCAAGAGAGCCACCTGATTGGTGAGGATCATAACGGGTGTGTCATACCTTAGATAGGCTGGTGAACATAAGACCCTAAAGACATTGCATGATTGATTATTCTAAAGGTGAAGAATAGTCACATGATCACCAAATGTCATAGTTTCAGTAGGTCCCTTGAGGCGGTAGGAAATGAAGGTGCAAATGGTGAGAAGGTGAAAAATGGTTAGGTTATATGGTATGAGGTAGCATGCCTTTTGGCAAGAGATCTAAGATCACAATGAGCAAGTCCATGACAAAAAAGTTTTCTATGTTTGACTTGTATTTGAGATAGACTGATCGATGTGGGAAGTCTATATGGGATGAGGAAATTATCTCCTTGAGGTCTTCGCGAAGCTGATTGATGTGAGTGAAGCTTTAGATTTTTTTTTAAGTTTTTTTTTAAGCAGGCTTTACATAGTCTGTCCTTCGAGGGAGCAGTCTATTTATAAGCAGCGATGTAGAGAGAAAGATGTCCTTTTTTAGGGAGTCATCTTTTTATTGGAATTTTGACTCAAGGAGTTGGATCCCATGTGGAAATTATGTGAGGGATTTTAAGTCATGGACAAGACTAAGGTGAAGAATCAAATTCTTGTTCAGAAAGCAAGGTGAAACAACCATGGGATCTCATCTGAAAAAAGACAAAAAGTATCCATGAGAATCATGCCATGTGCAGAGCCGTGGTACACATATTTAAGAGAGGGTAAAAGAGTGACGGGTAAGCACATGATTCTTGTTTAATCATTAGGGATGGCATAGTGAGAGGAGGGAAGTGAATGGTGCTCAAGGGACGAGCATGAAAAGAGGCAGAAGGTGAGGTAGGATTAAAAGTCAACAGTAGAATGGTTGAAGATGCAAGGCATTAACGGGGCTCAGGTTTGGGTTTACTATCGAGTGAAGATAAACGATAAGCACCTGATCCATAGGCATGAGTCACGATGAATGGTCCAAGCCAATTAGGAGAAAATTTTCCCCGTTTAACTTTTTTCTGCTTTGGTTACATGTTGATTTTCCTTCAGTTTGAGATCACCAACTTGGAAGGTTCATTCATGAACATGTTTTTCATAGGCACGTTTGATACATTTTTAGTAAACTTGGAGATGGTCAAGAGCATTAAGATGACATTCGTCTAATAACTCAAGTTGTGCTAAACAGTCCTGGTGAAAGTCATCATCATTAAGCATTTCATGGAGAGAAAATACTAAGAGATGGAATCTGGACTTCGAGGGGAAGAACAACCTCTATACCGTAGACCATAGAAAAGGAAGTAGTGGCAGCAGTGGAAGTGTGAATACTAGTACAGTACGCCCACAGGGAAAAAGGAATGTGCATATGCCAGTCCTCCCCAGTATCAGTTAACCACTTTCATGAGAATTTTTTTCAAGGTTTTATTAGTGGATTTGGCTTGGCCATTGGTTTGTGGGTAATATGGTAATGAGAAACTTAGTTGAATACCAAAGGCATCGTAAAGTTTTCGCAATGTTTTATTTTTGAATTGTTTTCCGTTATCAGTGATGAGGAAATATGGAATGCCAAAGCGATAGATAATGTGATCATTGATGAACTCACATATTTTATTAGCTTTCGTGGAGATAAGAGGTACGGCTTCAACCCATTTGGTGTAATATTGGGTAGCATTGATTATCCATTGATGTCTCTTGGAAAGAATGGGGGATTGATCTCTCCAACAAGATCCAAACCCCATTGAGAGAAGCCAAAGGTCACGAGCGACCTATAAGGCATGACTGGGTGTATGGTGAAGATTTGCATGTTGTTGGCATTTTACACAACGCTTAACCTAGTCCCAAAAATCATGGTTAAGGTTCAGACAATAATAGCCTAGGCGAAGAATGCGCTTAGCAACCGCGAGACCACTAAAGTGACCTCCACATATGCCATCATGAACTTCCTTAATGGTATAGGGAAATTTTAGTACTCGTAAAGCACCATAAGAGGAATACCGTCAAAGACTCGCTTATAAAGAATGCCACCCATGATGATGTAACGAGAGGCCCTTTTGAGAAAGGTACATTGTCCATTACGAGTGAGTTCAGGGAGGTAAGATGGAGAGGGGAAAGATATTCTGAGTATTGTTTATACCTAAGGTCACTTGGGTCGATGAGCAATGCAGTTCCGATAGAGTAAACTTCACGAGGTAAATAAGAAGGTAAGTAGATTCTTTATATGGTAACAAATTATTTTAGAATCAGCGGGCGAAGCGAGTATCTGACAAGCCAAGCAGGCCATGGTATCTACAAATTTTTTGGTAGAACGTGGGATGGTTTGAAAGGCGTAATAGTTGAAGGTGGTCAAAATTATGTCTACATGATGCTTATACTTTTGAAGTATCTCATTACGACACTGGTATATACCATTGACTTGGTTTATGACCAATTGAGAATCACCAAAGATGTTGATAGACTTAACATCTAAGGCATAAGCAGCCTGGAGACCCAATACAAGTGCTTCGTATTCAGCGATATTGTTTGTACAATAAAAAATCAAGTTTGAAGGACAAAGGCATGGGTTCACCATCAAGTACAATGAGAATAACTCCAGCCCCACCCCCACACTAACACTTGGAACCATCGAAGAAGAGTTTCATTTGGTAAGTGGGTTCATCTAGGGAAAGGCTGGTAATAGACTCATCTGGAAAGTTGAAGGTTAGAGGGTTGATCCCTAGAAATAGGTGCGTCAGCCAATTAGTCAGCGATAACTTTGCCCTTGATGGACTTTTGATGGATGAATTTGAGATTGAGGTCAGCTAGAAGCATAAGCCAGTGTGTAGCCCATTGGTTTTTGATAAGGTTTGTCATACATCAAGTGTAAGGGGTCAGTGTTGGTCAAAACATAGGTTTTGTGGTTAAGTAGGTAATAATGGAGTTTGGTGGAAATAAAAACTAAGGCTAAGAAAAAAAATTTCGGCATGGGTGTATCGAGTTTCATAGTCCAGAAGATTATGGATTATGTAACAAATCATCTTGCTCCCTATGTTGCTCATCACGATGAGCGAGCATGGCCCCTAAGGAGTGATCGGTAGCAGAGATGTATAGGTAGAAGGGTTGATTGTCTTTAGGTGGAATCACTACGGGTGGTTGGAGAAGGTATTGTTTTAAGGCCTCAAAATATTTGTGGCAGTAATCACCCCACTTAAAGGAGACATCAATTTTGAGAAGATGATGAAATGGATTGACATCGATCTAAAAGTTGCGAAATGAAACGGTGATTAGACTGCAACTTACCTTGCAGGCTACGGAGTTGCCGCAGGTTAGTGGGCGGAGGCATTTTGAGAATGACCTTGACTTTAGTAGGGTCAACCTCTATACAACATGTAAGGAAATGATAAATCCCAGGAGATTTCCTAAGAGAACTACGTGAAGACACGCTTCTTGGGGCCGAAGGTGAACACAATACTTAATGAGGTAGTCAAAGATGGTTTTTTAGGATGGCGAGATGCTCGGAGAGGCATTTAGATTTGGCAAGGAGATCGTCTACGTAATCTTCCAATATAGGGTGCATGATGTCATGGAAGATGTAATTCATATCCCGCTAATATGTGGCACCAGTATTTTTAAGACCAAAAGGCATGACTCGATAGCAGAAGGTCCCCCAAGGGGTGATGAATGCGGTTTTGTGTTGATCCTCTAGGGCAAACAAGATTTGGTTATAACCCAAGAAGCCATCCGTGAGTGATAGCATCTCATGACCTAGTAGTAAGGTCAATTAGTTGGTCAATACCGGGTAGAGGAAAGTCATCTTTTGGGCAAGCTAGGTTGAGGTCACCGAAAATATATGCAAATGCGAAGTCCTCTTGTCGCCTTAGTGACAGGTAAAATGTTAGAAATCCATCGGGGATAATCAATGGGTAAGATGAAGGAAACAGAAAGAAGGCACTGAAGTTCTTCTTTGACCAGAAGAGCAATGTGAGGGTGCATTTTCCTCAGCTTTTGTTTTATGGGTTTGGCATCGAGAATGGTTACGATATTGTGGACTACTATGGTGGGGTCAATACCAGGCATGTCAGCATAAGACCAAGCAAAAGCATGGTTGTGATTTTTGAGAAAAGAAGTGATGGCTTCTTGTTCATCAGTATCGAAATATTGGTTGATCTTTAGAGTGTGCGGGTCGTCCTGAGTATGGATGTTGACTTCAATAGTCGATACATTCAACATGGTTTGCATTTTAGATGGTAACGACTAGTGAATATAAGAGTCTTCTACACCAAGATAGGTGAGTATATATTCATCATCCTGACATTAAACGACATTAATAGGTGTATCACCATCGATCATTTCAGGATACAGGAAGGGAAGAGAAGAGGGAGCCTCGCCCTCACGTTGATAAGTTAGAGGCCCCAAGGAAATAGTGTTTATGAAAAAAAAAAATTTAGGAGGAATGGATTATGGATCCATCAACTTTGTCAGTGAAGCTGGTGAAGAAGGTGGAGCAGGTGAAGAAGGTGGAGAAGGATCGATATCCCCAATGAGTTCAATGCGGGCCTTTTTGGTAGGTAGTTCAACAAATCCGATACCACTACGGTCATTATGTTTATGGGTTGTACATGGAATAATAGTGTGATGACCTTGCTCATAAAATCCAAAACTAAAACCTTTCCATGCACATCGGTGCAGGAAGGTGTGGGCGAAGCGGTGGTTGGTGAGTGACTGGAAGTCAGTAGAAAAGGGGCGCGTTTGTGATGGTGATTCAGGTGTATAAGTGGAAGAATCAAGTCCCTCATAGGTGAGATTGGTGCAAAAGTGGGGAGGACCATAGAGGAGATGCTCTCCTATGTGGTGATCATAGTGAGGGTGTTGGTGAAGGCTTCCATACTCTTGTGGAGTAAGGAATGTGTTGACATTATATAGGCAATACTACCCTAGAGTGAGGCATTGAAAAACAGCTTCCAAGGAATCGGTGGTCGATATCTAGGTAGATGGGATAGATGATGTGTTAGAGATTGGATAAGAGGTGGAGCCAATTGATTGGGAGGCTGATGGGTTGGACGCGGAGGTTGTGGTAGCGGTAGGAACGGAGGATTTAGGTGCGATTGAGGTAGCAGTGGCACTGGTGAGTAGAGGTGTAGGTGAAGAGGAAGTGGTCATGGATGTACACGCCTTAATGAGTATAAGCACGTCATTGGGTCGGTAAAGCATGTTACAAGTTTTGAAAGGTGATGGGTATAGGTGTGTCCTTTATGCTCAAACTTCACACAATGATGCAAAGTGGAAGGAACGCAACCCATAACATGAATCCAAGGTATACCAAGGAACAAGTTATATTGAAATTCCCCCTCCAAGACATAAAATAACTCTGGAATAGTACGGAGGCACACGTGAACATGAAGGATGATGGTGCCAAGTGTAGAAGTGATAGTGTCATTAAATGAACGTAACATGACAAGATGTTTATGCATGTAATTTTTGGGTATGTGCATTTGGTTGAATGCATGGGAGGAAATGATGTTAATGATATTTCCCCCATCGATCATAATATGTCGTACACATATATTATTGATATGGATGGAGATGAAAAGGGCTAGATCAGTGTCATTGGTTTGGTGTGGTGTGATCTCTTCATCTGAGAAGCTGAGGGTGGCTACTTGGTGAGTAGGTGGAGGTCTAGAAGAAGGTGGTAATTTGGTGAGAGAGGCTACATGATGAGGTGTAATAATGGAGGCTACATGTGTAGGGCCATTGAGTAAAACCTCAATAGACTGAAGAATCTCCATGAGAGCTTGGTGATGGGACTCAGAGGTTTGGATGAGATCATATAGGTACATTTTGAGGGAGGATTGGTGTAATTATTTGAGCATCACGTGATGTGTGACCCCATTAGAAATAGGATATGTGGGACCGCGGATAGTGACTTTAGGTGTGGGTGTAGATGGTATGTTGGGTATAGGGTTAGTTGGTGGGTTGGTTACCTTTTCCTTTCCTTTGTCCTTTTGAGCGCAGGTAGTAACATGGATCATGTTCATTTGAGGCAGGGAGGTAGATGAAGTAGGTGAGCCATGAAAGGTGTAACAATAAGAAGGGTAGAAGCCAAGAGGTGGGAAGGAACCTTGTGAAATGATTTGGGCACACAAACAGTTGGGTAGAGGTTTAGTGAGTTCTCTGATATGAACCATGTTAATTTCGAATCTCAGGGATGAATTAAGAGTTTTAGGGGTGAAGATTTTGGTCGCTGAGTAGGTGATGAGGGAAAAACAATGGAAATTGGTGCTAGCGAAATGGGGTCCTCATCAAGAAGGTCATCATCGTCAAATTTTTCTTCAGGAGGACACAACTGGATAAGAGTGGATTTCAAAGCCTTACAGTTCTCTACATTGTGTCCTGGCACACGATTGTAGGTGCAAATTTTGGTTTCGTCAAACCCTTTTGGTTTGGGTTTGAGTGGGTCATAAGGTCTAAGAGGTGGTAATGTGATGATGGAAGTTTCAAGGAGATTGGTTAAGATTTTGGCGTAGGATCTCGTTAGTGGATCACAATGGGATGTGAATGTTGGTTTGGGTGCAGGGGTGGCTTATTGTATAGGAAGAGTCTTTGCAAGAGGGGGAGAGGGTTGGGCTATGGTCTTAGGTTTTGGTTGTTTCTGATTGGGTAGGGGCATGGTAGATGAACTGGCAATAGAGTGTGTGGTGGGTTTAACTACCTTATTAGAGGGTAGCAAGTTTTTTGCCTTTAGGTTGCACCTTCTTGGGTAAAGGTGATATGGGCACACAAGATGTAGAGGGAAAAGCAGATGGTGGAAGAGGGTGGTTTACCCATGGGGTAACTGAGGGGCTATGGAGGTAGGTGGCATAGGCTGGGTAGGAGGTATGAGGGAAAGGGAAGGAAGTGTCATGGGTGGCGAAGAATTTATTGACGGTATTGGAGGTATGGGTGGTAAAAAGGCAACATGTGTGGGAAGAGGTTGTGTGGGTGCTTGGGTATATTAGAGGTCTACGATGGGGAAATGGGTTGTTACATCCTTGGTTTACCAGCGGATGGAGGTTTCTTATCCAGGGTCGAGGGGTGAGGTCCTAGGATGGATGGAAGGGGTGAAGGTGATAAAGGTGTGATTGGAGAGGTTGGGGTATGAGATCTAGAAGATTGGTTCTTCTATTTAGGGGTCGGGTGAAATTTGGTGTTAGTTTTAGAAGATGTAGCTAAATCTAATTTGATGGGTAGATGAGTAAGGCTAGCTGTTGGGATGACCCCTAAATTAGTAATAGATTTAGGTAAGGAATATGATGTAGGTGTGGGTTTGGATGTAGATGCATGTTGGGTTATGGGTGGTGTCATGGGAGAATTTGTAATAATTGTGGTTGTGTTTGGTTTGGTCAGCCGAAACACTTTTGGATAGATAGTGGAGGTGTCAGCGAGTGACATCTGCATTTGTGTTGAGACAGGAAGTAGAAGACGCCCCCAAAGTAAGGCTCTATCAACATAATATAGGAGATTGGATAACTGTGAGAAAAGAACTACTATAGGTGAGGTTGATGTGGATCTAATGGTGATTCCCTTAAAATGTGTTTTAGAAACAGGGAAATCGCTAGCTTCATCCTTTGTGGGTAAGAGAACCAAAAGTAAGTTAGCATGATCTTGGGTGGTTGATGGAGAATGGTCACCTAGAGGTAACGGCATTTCTACTGGATATTTGATAGGTGGAGGAGATGATGGGTGTTCCTCTGTGGGTGGAGGAGATGAATAAGCATCTCACATGGGTTGAAGAGGTATTGCTGGTGACTGCTCTCTAGGTGGAGAAGCCAAAGGTGAAGTGGTCTCGATGTTAACAGAATGATCCTTCACAGGTGAGGGAGGAGATGAAGGGTGTTCCTCTGTGGGTGGAGGAGATGAATAAGCGTCTCCCATGGGTCAAAGAGGTACTGCTGGTGACGGCTCTCTAGGTGGAGAAGCCAAATGTGAAGTGGTCTCAATGTTAACAGAAGGCTCCTTTACATGTGAGGGAGGAGATGAAGTGTGTTCCTTTGTGGGTGGAGGAATAGGTGAAGTGGGTTCATGTGTAGGTGGAGGACTTCAGGCTAGGATTTCCTCTATAGAAGGAATACGAGGCAATTAGGAAGAAAATGGTGCGTCACTAAAAATAGCATGGACCTCGCGGGTATTGCTATCATTAGTTGAGGTCTCTCTAGTTTGGTCAAAAGAAGGGGCATGATTAGGAAATGGTTTCTTGAAAATGTGTAGGTTTTGGTTAGCATGTGCATTCATATTATCCAAGACTAACTCACCGTTCTCAAGTATTTCTTGGACAATGTTCTTGAAAGTGATGTAATTTTCATCATTGTGACCTTTTACCCGATGATAGTTGCAGAAGTCATGCTCTTTGTACCAAGCAGGTGTGGGGCGAGAAGGATCAAAACTAACGTGTGGTTTTATAGGAGGAAGGGTGATGGCCCCAACTTTAATGATATTTTCTAAAACAGAAGAATAAGTCTCCCAAATTGGGGTGTATTTCCATTGTTCTCGTCTAAATTGAAAAGTCTGGACAATGGAAAGATTAAATGAGGGCTTAGCCTGATTTGATGGATGAGGTGAGTCAGACTTGAGTACCACCATGTTAGTAGTTCCCTTGGATTTTGAATAATTATTCTATGGTTTTGAATAAGAAGAAGTATCATTTGAATTAAATGTCACGTTCTTATTTCGTAGTTGTATTTTTTTTTCTTCGATGGCCTAAATCGCTAGTTTTCGTGCCATGGTGAATGCCTCATCAAAGGTTCGGAAAGTCTGCACCTGCAGGGTTGGTGAAATATGTCTAGCACAAGCCCACGTGAAGAGAGCTATGAGTTCGGTTTGTGGTAATTGGAATGTGAGTTGATTGATCAAGCTATGCCAACGAGCGACAAAATCTACGATAGATTCGTCGTCATATTGACGCGTAGAGTAGAGGTCAGTCATGGTAACCTTCTTAACATATTGATGGAGAAATGATCCAAGAAGGCTTGGGCTACCTGATTAAATGAGTAGATAGAATATCTAGGTAATCCACTATACCAATCTAATGCGGGCCCGGTCAGAGACATGGGAAAGGTCCTCAAAAGCCAAGCGTCGTTATGGGCAATCAGATAACACCATGTTTGAAAGACCGCAAATGATGTTGTGGGTCCTCTTTGTTGTTGAAGCAGTTAAATTTAGGCATCTCCCAATGTACAAGATATGATTGTATATGAAGTGAGATTAAACAATTCACTCAATATCAGTTTAATATAGCTCGAAACAAGTTATGAAGGATTCATTTTTGGATGAAGGTTAAACAAGATTGACAATTGCTGAGATAAGGAGTGAACTCAAAAAATTCGCTTAATATCAATTTGATATAGCTCGAAACAAGCTATGAAGGATTTTTTATTGGATGAAGCTTAAACAAGCTTGACAATTGATGAGATAAGGAGTGAACTCTAAAAATTCATTTAATATTAGTTTGATATAGCTCAAAACAATCTACGAAGGATTCATTGTCATCTTAAGAAAACTAATGAACTTAATGTAACGTTTATATCTTCATTGTTTGATTGATTCACTGTTTTGTTTGATATTGAATCTATTGAGAAATAGTTGGTGGAACACAACTAGGACTTAAAATATACAACAAAAATATTTATATAATCCAAGTTTAATGATATATAAACTAATATACTAACTTGTTTACAAACAACAAGTAGTCATGCTTAACTAATTGTTTTGGCTCAAAAGGTAGATTCTTCAAGAATAATAATTGTTTTGTATGCAACATGTAGTATGCTATGAAATGGGTGAATGCAAGATCTTATCACTCCAAAAAGACTCACCAATTCTTACTTACCTGCTTTGGAATGAATCACCACGTCCAAGGCAGGTGTTGGGAAAAGGTGGAAGGTGATGGGGGGATGAATGTGTGTATGGTGTCCTTATTGCTCCTCGAAGATTTACAGGGATGATGCTCAGACTTCATTGTTAAAACTATATTAGGTGTTAAGTGCAGTAGTAGTTGTGATTGCTTCACCTGTAAATGCTTCCTAGAGGCACTGTAAATACTGAACGTTGTGATGAGACTAGGTCTTAGAGTGCAACTACAAAGGAAAATGTTGGTGGTGTGTGGTAGTGAATTCCACGTCATTGGTGTAGCGTCGGTGGTGATGAAATCCACCTCTACTATGTGCAAAAACAAATGATGATGTGATTATTAGCAGAGTTCTTTCCAACTTGAAATAAATCATTAGCGGGAAATGACAATGTACCTGAGCATGCTAAATTTATTTTTTTGGTTTCAGAAATTTTCTTTTGACTGTGGTAATTTTTTGCACAATTTTAATTTTTTTTTGTTTTGCATTTTTGCCAAAATTCTAGTGATGTGGTCCTACGGAAAATAGATTAGTATTTTTCCAACAAACGAAGTGTTAGAAAAATGATCATGGTTGTTTTTTATATTCTAGGTCACTCAAAGGCGCATGAAAAGAGCATACACAACCAACAATCATACAGATATTAATAATGCGCAAAAGAAAAATAACAATCAAGGCAATAGTTAGAAACAGAAAATAAAGCTAGAGGATCCTATAGACAATGTTAGTAGTCTAAAATGATTAAATTGTAAATGACATGGTCCTACACAACAAAGGTTAGTAGTTTTTCACGATGAACAAAGAGAGAATGATAAAATACAACACCATTGCATTTTTTATTCTCAATTTCACTTATAAGTGCGAGAGAAGAACATACATGTGAAGGGTGGCGATTAGCTTCACATAAAAGAAAAAATAAAAGAAAAACGACAACAAAAGAGAAGATTACAACTGTTACTAAGTAGTACTGTGTATTGTAAAAAGAGTTTTCGGAGAGACTGTGAGCATAAAAAAATTGATACTACACAGTAGATGTCACGATAAGATTCGTCAGAGTGACCAAGAGTGTCCAAGAAACCAATGTGTAAAAAATGATAGAGAATGTGAGAGAAATAACTTCTAGAGTGTTTTTCAATTCATTCATTATGTTTCCTAAACTCATAATATTTTTGAAGTTCATTCTCCAAGAAGGTGCATTATAGTAGCTCAAGTCACTATTCTTGTTTGTGAATGCTCCTAATATGGGTGTGAACTAGTTGTCAATAGTGAATAGCTTGCTCAACAAGATCTTGGACTCTTTCCACTTGTTTTTATCAATGATTTTTATCAAATGCAATGTCCTCTTAGTGTAGATTAATATGTAACCTCAGTTGACCAATACTGTTCTTGAGAGATATTGTTTAAATGCTTCTTGAAGCTACTATCATGATAGTCTTCCCTTCATTTCAAATATTTTGATCATTACTGGCATTATATACAGAGTCAAAGGATTTATCCCTTTTACAACAGAATAATATGATCAAAATGATTGATGTTAAAACTTGTTTGGAAACAGAGGGTTTGAAGGTTCACTTTGCTACAGGTACAGGTTTTGAAAGTAAGGTGATGTTTACAATAAGGGTAGATGTCATCCTTAAGACAAGCTCAAACAAGCATTACAAAACTTCCTTAAAAAAGAAACAAGCCCATACAAGATGGGAAATGAAGTGTGGATCAGCTTTGCTTAGGTACAGGTTTAAATGAAGGTGATCTTCCCTACGAATAAGGAGCAAGTGTCATCTTCTAAGACAAGCTCAAGATCAAGCATATACAAATTTCCTCCAAAAAATAAAACATTATGCCCATACAAATACTTCTTAAGAGTCATAAATATTTAAGAATTAAGTTATAAAACAGAGAAATGTTCTATGTTCTAAACTGTGATGTTCTTTACTCAATCTCACTCAAATTTTGATTTCAAACTATGTTCAAATGGTGTCTCCCCATGTTTTTGACTCCCTTAACTAATGATGTAATTTTTTGAACCATTCAGTGATGTTCCAAGATTTTAAATCAATTCTAACAACTCTATACACACAAATTACAATCTTCACATAATACCATGTATTGTAATTTTGGTTTCTAGGAACAAATGGAACACTTTTAGGTTGACTAGTTGTGTGAAGATTGTGGAAAACAACCTATCAAGGCCTCAAACAAAGGTTAATTTCAACAAGATTGAAGGAGATATTAGTGTTTTTCAACCTCATATTCACATTCATTTTACCCTGGATTTAGGGTTTTCAATTTCAATGTTAAGTTTCCAATGTCCAAAGTTCCTTGCAAGGAAAATACCTATGAGTTATTTTAACGCTAATGCAAATGGGGGAATTCATTGGAACTCATTACAGGATGGTTACCCTGAGAATTAGGGTGTCTACAAAAAAGGTTTCTTAACTGAATCGTTCAGTCATCCATGTAGACACAAAGTTCCTAAAACTGTGAGTAAAGTACATTGGAGTTATTTTAATCACACATGCAAATGGAAATTTAGGTCCTTACTCTGATTCACCGATTCCTAGTAGAGAATTCTAAGACAAACATTTATGAGTATCGTGTCAGTTGACAGGATCTAGTTCAGTGTCAGTGAACTACATTCTTGAACTATAATATTTTGTTTTTCATAGTTCATTGAAAAATGCTATTTAAGCTTATACTGGTCTTCAATGTATCCAGAAAGTGTAAGACTAACTTCATGAGAGTTGTAACTCCACAATTTTATGTTTCAATCTGAGATCATGGTACATAAGCTTGAACACAGTATGCAATGTTTCCTTAGTGTAATGAAATGATGTTTACAGCTCATATGGTCTAATACTTAAAGGTATACTCAACTTGATTGAGATGGAATTTGTCATTTAGACTCCATGAACATATTGGGAAGGATGAAAGATTCATCTAGTTCATTGGAGTTAAGCTAAAATATCTGTCAAGTGCTTGAAGGTCAATTTAAATATTTCCATTTAACCTCAAAGAAAAATGTGGGAAGGGTTAAGAATTAGTCTCAGTTTGAGTTGAAAGATGGAGACCTTGATGACGACGAATTGAGATGAATTTGAAGAGACACCAAGAGGGATATAATCCAGATTGTTGAAGTGCATTTTTATTTTAGTAGGTGAACCATCAAACCTCTTGTACAAAAAAAAACTTTTGAGGCATAAACCGTGATATAGTGAGAGGTAGTGAAAGTGTGAATTTTTTTTAAGAAAAGTCTTGGCGACTTCAATACAGTTGAAAGAATGATGACTTTGTATAACGGTTAATGAGACTATGAAGCTTGTTAAAAAGAGATTTCAAATGAATATAAATTGTTGAAGTGATGTGATTTTGAGAAGGTGAAGACCACCAATACTGAGAAAAAAATCTCTTGGGGCTAATGACCGTTATATGAAGATGTAGAACTTGAGATTTTCTTTTAAGAGATGGGATGCACAAGTGAAAGTTTCAATGAATGACTCATAAATGAACTGATGAACTAGATTGCCAAAAAGTGGACAAGAATCTGAAAAAAAATAAAACACATACATGTTTTGCTAAAATGGGCTCATGTTTTAATTTGTTTGGCTTGGGAATCACCGAACCATAACGCGTACACGTTCTAAGCAAGTCATAAATGTATGCATAATGTACAAGCATTTGCATTTTAAGCAAGTATAAGATTTCTTTTATTATTTCTTATACTTTAAATTTATTTTAGTAAATATAAGAAATTAGGGTCACTCTGCACCTTATGGAAGTGGTCTCGTAGCTCCAATAGTTATAATCTAGAAGATAGTTTTTCAAAATCTAATCTGGTCAGTACTTACTCATTTTCAGGATTTCAGCAAATGACCTAAAACTTTCAGGGCATATATATTGTAGTCGGTCTTTGTTTTGGGAAAGCATATAGTCATTTTTTAGGTTTTTTGACCTTCTAAAATGGATTTTGGCCCTACCACTACTTGAATTGGTACTAATTTTTAAATTTGGTCCATAATTCACTTTAGTGACCATGAATTAACTCTATGATGTTTGTCTACTTCTTACTAAAAAGAGATCCTCACTTTGTAGATAGAGGATTGTTCCCTGAATGGGATTCCTGTCCTATGGCCAAAATGAGGTGATTGTAATGTGCCTCCTCCTTAAGGTGTGATAACACTACTAGGTGTTGAATGAGTTGTTACGAATAGTACCAAGTGAATTGCATCAAGTGAACTCAGATGATTGCTCATTCTTAGAAACATGGTGCTCCATATAAAGATCATCCCCTCACCTTTCCTAGCTCTAAAAGCATCCTTTCATGGAATCAAATTCATGATTCTCATACATGCTTTTGCTCATATGTCTCTTATGGAGACAAACGATGCCTTAATACTTCACAAATAATGGTCCTTGATAACTCGGTGACATGACTAGCTCATTTTAGCTTGTTCTGAAGGGTGTTCAATTAACTACAAAATGGCCAAAAATGCCTTTTTAGGCCTTCAAAGGAAGTAGTCTCTCATAAAAACTAAATGAGTCGATCGATCACCTTAAACACTATTCCCTACACACTGAAACACATTGAATGATCTTTTTAGGACTTTCCTTTGGGTGAGGGTTTATGATTTAGGGTTTAGGGTTTAGGGCTTTAGGTTTAGGGTTTAGGGCTAAGGGTTTAGGACTCAAGGTTTAGAGTTTAGGGTTTAAGGTTTAGTGTTTAAGGCTCATAGTTAAAATTTTATGGTTTAGGGTTTAGGGCTCAGGGATTAGGATTCATGGTTTAGGGTTTAGAGTTTTGGCTTTATGGTTCAGGGTTAAGGGTTGAGGGTTTATGGTTTAGGGATCAAGGTTCAAGGTTTAGGGTTTAGGGGTCAAGGTTGAGGGTTTAGGGTTTATGGCTCAAGGTTCAGGGTTTAGGGTTTAGGGATCAGGGTTGAGGGTTTAGGGTTTAGGGTTGAGAGTTGAGGGTTTAGGGTTTAGGGTTAAGGGTTTATTTTTAGTGGTTAAGGTTTAGGGTTTATGGCTTGAGGGTTTATGGTTTAGGGCCTTGGGTTTAGGGCTTATGGTTTTAGGGCTTAAGGTTTAGGGTTTAGGGGTTAGGGTTTAGGGTTTAGGGCTCAGGGTTTAGGTTTTAGGGTTTAGGGTTTAGGTTTTAGGATTTAGGACTTAGAGTTTAGGGTTTAGGGCTTAGGGTTTATGGTATAGGGTTTAGGGTTTAGGGCTTGGGGTTTAGGGTTGAGGATTTAGGGTTTACGGTTTAGGGTTTAGGAGTTAGGGTTTACGGTTTAGGGTTTAGGAGTTAGGGTTTAAGGTTTAAAGGTCAGGGTTTAGGGTTTAGGTCAGGGTTTAGGGTTTAGGGTTTAGGGTTGAGGGTTGAAGGGTTTAGGGTTGAGAGTTGAGGGTTCAGGGTTTAGGGTTTAGGGTTTAAGGTTTAGGGTTTACGGTTTAGGGTTTAGGAGTTAGGGTTTAAGGTTTAAAGGTTAGGGTTCAGGGTTTAGGGTAAAGGGTTCAGGGTTTAGGGTTTAAGGCTCGAGGTTTAGGGTTTAGGTTTTAGGGTTAAGGGTTTAGGTCAGAGTTCAGGGTTTAGGGTTTAGTGTTTAGGGCTTAGGGTTTAGGGTTTAGGGTTTAGGGCTTAGGGCTTAGGGTTTAGGGTTTAGTGCTTGGGGTTTAGAGTTTAGGGTTTAGGGGTCAGGGTTTAGGGTTTATGATTTAGTTTTTAGGGTTTAGGGTTTAGGATTTAGGGACCTTTAGGATTTAACATTTAGGCCTTAAGGTTTAGGGTTTATGATTTAGGGCTCAGGGGTTTAGGGTTTAGGGGTTAGGGTGCATGGTTTAAGGTTTATGACTCAGGGTTCAGGGTTTAGAGGTTATGGGGTTTAAGGTTTAAGGTTTAGGGGTTAGAGATCAGGGCTCTAGATTTAGGGTTTAGGGCTCAGGGTTTAAGGTTTAGGGTTTAGGGCTCAAGGATTAGGGTGTAGGGTTCAAGGCTTAAGGTTTAGGGTTTATGGTTTAGGGATTAGGGTTTAGGGTTCATGGTTCATGTTTTATGGCTTAAGGTTTGGGGTTCAGATTTACTGGTTTAAGGTTTGGGGTTAGAGCTCGAGGCTCTGGATTTAGTATTTAGGGTTTAGGGCTTAGGGCTCAGGGTTTAGGGTCCAGGGTCAAGGGTTTAGGGTTATGGGTTTAGGGTTTAGGTTTTAGGGTTTAATATTTAGTGTTTAGGGTTTAGGATTTATTATTTTGGTTTTAGGGTTTAGGGTTTAGGTCTCATGGTTGAGGGTTAAGGGTTTAGGTCACAGAGTTCAAGGTTCATCGAATTTGTAGGTAGAACATTCAAAGAGAGTCATCAAAATTTGATGTTTTTCATCTGTTGATATTTTGAAGGAGGGAAATGTCATATTCCTGACTGTCCAATCCTTCCAAAGACCCCAGTAGTCCTCAATCCTTGGATGTACAGGGAGACACTGTTACTTGGCTTCCATTTATATGATGAAGATATTTGTAAATTCATGTTATGACCTCTAAATCTATATGAATTTCAAGTTTCTTGGAAATCACATCACACCCTTCACTAGGATTGATGACTACCCCTATCTTTTAGTTCAGGGGATTTTGAAAACATCCATGGGTTTATCATATAAGGAATTATCAATGAATGGAAGGTCACTAAGTCGTAGGCCAGGTAACTCCCATTTAGAACTAAACAAGAAAGATTTACTAGGTGATTGATAACCCCTTAGTGTTCTTAGCCATTCCCCTGTTTCTATGCTTATTTTGAACACTTTAGGAAGTTCTGTCAAATTTACTATCCATTCCAGTAGAACACTTGAACTTTATCTTTCTCCGGAGGAGAGGATACTACAGGAAATTCAATTATGATCCTACACCTCTGCATTGATATATTCTCTATGTTTCTTTTGTTTCCTTTAAGATTAATTTTTTTGTTGTGATGGTTATTTTTTCCAGCTTCCAATGGGTCATCCTGGCTTGCATAATACCATACATGGAAATATGAGAAATGTGAAATTTGTTTCAGAGTGTGAATAAATTTACATTCAAGAGCGCAAGTATATGTGGGGAGAAACAAGTTTGGAAGAGATGTGTAATATATGCATTACAAGGCACAAGGTAGATGTCATATCCATTTAGTTACTTGTCCCACCTCTCATAAACAAGGTAGTTCTATAAGCAGACTCAATGATGGTTCTAGGCACGAGACTAGGAAATATTGATGAAATATGGTTTGGGGTTTAGGGTTTAGGGTTTATGGTTCAGGGTTTAGGGTTTAAGGTTTAGGGTTCAGGGTTCAAGGTTTAGGGTTATGGTTTAGGATTTAGGTTTTAGGTTTAGGGTTTAGGGTTTAGTTTTTATGGTTAGGGTTTACGGATCGAGGTTAAGGATTTAGGGTTTAAGGTTTGGGGTTTAGGGTTTAGGGCTCATGGTTCAGGGTTTAAGGTTTAGGGTTTAGGGTTCAGGGTTTAGGTTCAAGGTTTAGGGTTATGGTTTAGGATTTAGGTTTTAGGTTTAGGGTTTAGGGTTTAGTTTTATGGTTAGGGTTTATGGATTAAGGTTAAGGATTTAGGGTTTAAGGTTTGGGGTTTAGGGTTTAGGTTTAGGGCTCATGGTTTAGGGTTTAAGGTTTAGGGTTTAGGGTTTAGGTTTAGGTTTAAGGTTTAGGTTTAGGGTTTAGGGTTTAGGGTTTAGTGTTTATGGTTAGGGTTTAGGATCGAGGTTTAGGGTTTAGGGTTTAGGGTTTAGGGTTTAGGGTTTATGGAGGGTTAAGGATTTAGGTTTAGGTTTAAGGGTTTAGGGTTTAGGGTTCAGGTTTTAGGGTTTAAGGTTTAGGGTTTAGGGTTTAGGATTTAGGGTTTAGGGATTAAGGTTTAGGGTTTAGGTTTAGGGTTTAGGGTTTAGGGTTTAGGGTTTTTATGGTTTAGGTTAGGGATTAGGGTTTATGGTCTAGGGTTTAGGGTTTAGATTTTATGGTTTAGGGTAAGGGTTAGGGTTCAAGGCTTAGGGTTTATGGTTTAGGATTTAGTGTTTAGGTTTAGGGTTTAGGGTTTAGGGTTTAGGGTTTAGGGCTTTAGGGTTTAGGGTTTAGGATTTAGGGCTTATGGCTTAGGGTTTAGGGTTTAAGGTTTAGGGTTTAGGGATCATGGCTAGAATGTTTAAGGTTTAGGGTTTAGGGTTTAGGGCTCAAGGTTTACAGGTTTAGGTTTAGGTTTATGGCCTATGGTTTAGGGTTTCGATTGTAGAAGTTAAATGCTAAAATATTTAGGGTTGAATGCTGAAATCCTGAAAAATTACCTATGTACTGACCAGATTATACTTTAAAAAACTATCTCCTAAACCATGACTCATGGAGCTGTGAGACTAATTCCATAAGGTGCAGAGTGACCCTAATTTCTTATATTTACATAAATAAATTTAAAGTATAAGTTTAGGGTTTATTATTATTAAGGTCTTTCGAAATGGTAAAGTTAAATTTAGGGCTTAAACATTTATTTAGGCATAAAAGCATGACATAATACTATGATTAATGTACTGACCAGATTAAAAAAATATATCCTAAACCATGACGTAGACTAATTCCATAAGGTGCAGAGTGACCCTAATTTCTTATATTTACATAAATTATTTATGTAAAGTATAAGGTTTTGTCAAAAGCATACATAATGTTTATACTACAATAGAAGCTTGTCAAAAGCATACTTAATGTTATACACACATAGAACATGTACGCGTTATGTTATACTACACAGAACGCGTACGCATTAATGCGTAACACGTACGTGTATTTTTGCATTTTCTCTTTTCCCAAGCCATGCCTCAAGGCTTGGGATCCAGTTTGGATCCCCAAGCCTGAGGCATGGACCTGCACAAACACAACAAACAACGAGTTTTTACAAGAAAATGTAAAAATGACACTTCCTCTATGATAAATCAAAATAAAACAATCGATCCATTTTTAAAAAATTATACCACGATGTAGAGCAGAGTCTCTTCTTTCTAAAAATATAATTTTTCAAATTTTCTGACTAATATAAGGTTTCCATATTATTTATTTTCTAACTATGCCTTTTTATAGCTATTTTTTGAAGTGTAAATATGTCTATCTTTCATGGTGTATCTTTTTTTGGGTGATCGAAATTTTAAAAAAATTATACTAGCCCAAACTAGGCATAATTCTATACATATTAAAAAAAAATCTAATTTTCGATATTTTTTGAGGTAGTTAAGGGGGGGGGGGGGGGGCACAGTCGGAGCTCCGTTATTTTTCAAAACATAAAATTTTTGTACTAGAAAAATCATAAATAAAAAAATATTCACTAAAAAAATCTTTAAAAAATGGAGCCCAAACTAGATGCTCCTAGCTATCTTTTTACTAAAGGGTTTTCAAAAATACTAAATGGTGCTCAAAAAATGGTGGGGGGCACGAAAGTCACTCTATTATGTTTTTTAACAAAAACAGGAGCATCTGTTGGTATTTTAGTTGTTTGACCCACTTAAACTTATCTGTTTTCAATAAAATTTAGTAGCTTAGAAACTAGACTCAAAATTCTACGATTCATATTTCTACAACATCTTCCAATTTTGAGTGTAACTATTTCGAAAAACTCGTACAAGTTGAAGTTTTTTTTTCTTTAGAAAAATGCGTCCACTTAAGACCCATAGAGTATAAATAATTGGTGGGCATTTACATTCTACTAATGTACAACCTAAAACCTTTATTTCATATGGGGCCATGAAGTGAGGGGGTAGGGCCCAATATCACACCTAGGACACCGATACCAGGACAAAGCCTAACGATCCTCTGTATCTTTCTTTGCTATACTTGAGGAATCTAGCCTTAATGCAACTGAATTCACAACTCTAAATCTTTGACCATTAATCTTATTGACCTCTTTATATTAAGTCTACTTTCCTTTTTTCAGATCTTTCTAATAGTTAATCAAGATAATGTAAAAAAATACTCTTGTGATTATGATTGTTTTCTTTCAAATCCATACATTTCTTGACATCTTCGTAGCATGCTTGCTGTAGGGATGAGTTTCATCAAGATCTTTGACTAATGGACAAGCAGTAACTCGAACCTTACTGAAAAATTACAACCACCTATGCACTGAATTTTCCCAGAGTGTGACCTCAGAGATATCCAGAACTAATTTGAACAACCATCAAGAATCCTCCACGCTCCCCTAATGTATGATCAGAGACATAAAAAACTCCATAACCTCCTTACTACTTCCCCAAGGTACTGAATAGGTTGTCTTCAAGTATGTTCTTGAACTATATGACTCAAAGAACTTCTAATACACTAATACAGATCTTCCCTCAACTATATTATTATTATAATTCCCAAGCTATATGTCTAAAAACCATCTTTAGTCTAGAGCCTCCATCACATGTCACCACTATCACATTTTGATCACTCCCAGATTCTTGACCATTTTATAAACCAATTATTGAGTAGATTTATCCCTATCATACCTCTAATAACATTTGGGAGATTGGCACCTATCTCATCTACTCTTATTGATACTTTCAAACTCAATACCATGTCATAACAAAATATAGTTACTTAACAAGGACATACACTATCTACATCTTTCACTAGCCCTCAAGGTGCTCAAAACCTCGCCATTACTACATGACCCAATGTTAGTAAACAAGGGCCCATAACGTCTACATCTTTTGTTAACCCCACAGGGTTCCAAAATAGTGTTGTAACTTCATCCCACGTATTCAGTCACACTCTTGAAGTATCCCATACTCCAAGTGACTTCAACATCTCATGCATAAAAGCATTGAGACACATGTGATCTTCTTTAAATAATGAAAACATGATTCCTTGACTTGACTTCTTTATGTTACTTGCATGAATAGGCTTCTTATCATCCTTGTTTGGACTTGAACTCTCCTTGGTTTCCTTTGGATAATTGAATTTGACTGAAACTGATTCTCCTTTCACCAATTTTGGCATCCATACTTCCTTCAATTTTGGAGTCACAACATTCTTTACTTGCCTTGATGATTCATGAGAACAAAACTTTGTAACATGACCCTTGAGATGACACTTGTAGTAAGTAACCTCATGCTTATCACTTGACTGATTAATATTGTGGTCTTCTTCATTTCTCCAAGGGTACACACAACTAAAAAACTTCCTACAATCCCTTGTTATATGACCAAATCCATCACAAACATTATAGTAGCCATGAAATTTTACATACCTCATTGCATTTGGTTTTCTAAAAAATATGCATCAAACCTATAAACCCATTTTTACCTTTCAAACCCTATCCCCCTCACTGGGAACTTCCAAAAATTCATCAAATTCTATAATAAGGAAGATCCAAAACAACACATCAAATCCTTTTGTCATGCCTATTATGTACCTCTTCCTTAATCTTGACACATTATTATTCATTTTCCTTTAGAAAAATTGTCATACCTTTGATTTCAAACTTCAATATGATGTTCTCCATCCTACGGAATGCTAAATCTTCTTGTAGATCCATCATCATCTCTTTGAGATTATCTTTTCCATGCATACACACATCACAAGGCTTGATTTTCAGTCTTTCACATTCTTCTTTTGAAATCAAATTTGAAATAGCCTTCTCCAGCTGACTTTTGAGATCTTTTATGGTTTCTTCATCCTTCTTGGCCATAAATTTTAACTCCTGGTTCTCTTTCATGTTTTTCTTTGTTATTTTGTGCTTCTAGGATCTCCTTCAAGTGATTAGACTTATTTCTCAAGGACTCTGTTTGATACCAATTGTTGGAAGGAAAATGGACTGAGAGGTGGGGGTGAATTAGTCATACAAATTACTTATTTCATTTACCATTTATTTCTGCATACACCAACATTCATCCATTCACCGCAAGTTTATTAGGTGTGCACAATACATTCAAATAACCATAACACATGATTGAGAGCTCATAGACACAAGATTTGAGTGGGAAAACATCATGGGAAGAAAACCCACTTAAATTATGCTTATATTGCATAAATTAAATATATTTAGTGAAGCTCCAACTTCACAAGGAGCACTAACCCCTAGTTTAGTAGAGCACCAACCCTACAAGGAGCACCAACCCCTAATTTAGTGAAGCACCCACTTCAAAAGGAGGCTATTATTCCCAAATATGACTAAGCACCAACAAATAAACCTTATGATTATTTATCTCTGATTTTGTTTTCTTCCACAATTGATGGATATCTCTAATTCAACTAACAAACCATTGCTCAAACCCTCAGGTCTTACAAACTTGCTCTATCTTCTTCCTTCTCAACTTATCTTGCCTCTAAACACTTGCTCTCATGTTAGTCAAAACTTCCTCAACCTGAAACACATCTGATCATCCTTCAAATCATTCCTTCATACCCAAAAAAACAATCTCTTCTAGGTCAAACTTTTCCCACTCAAGCAGAACTAGTTCAAAAATGAACCCAAAACCTTGCTTTTATAAGCTTCTCTTGCCTCATAAACTCATCATAGGTTGGTCATTATACCTATTTCATGAAAAAATAAAATTAATTACATCCCATTTGAATTCATTAAAATTTTCACATATGGCCCATATGGGTTGGCCATGCCAAAAACCACTCATCATGCACCAAAATGCCTCAAAACCCTATCACTAGGATGAGAAAAATCCACTTATACCAAAACCATGATTAGTAAATATTGTAAATTCACAAAACATGAGTAATATAGCATAAAAAAACCATACATTGTCACAAATTTACTTTAACTAATCAAATTATTTCATTTAATGGGTCCACTGACTCATTTCCTTCTCAAAATAGTTGTTTCCAACAATCTGATTTTACCTTTGGGCCTCAAGACACCTCAATATGAACTAAAATATGGCATGTGAAAACTCTATGGAAATACCAAAACCTGTAAATAACTTATATGCAAGTTATAACTCATGAAACATCCACATACTCAAACCATAGTAACTTTACTCTTAATCAAAACAAGCTGCCCAAAACTTAGTTTTGCAAACTCAGCTAGTTTACACCATTTCTTATACTTTAAAGACCTATAAATTCCTTAAATAGATGAAAAATTCATATCTCTTAACTTTACATGTGATAGCAAGCATCAAATCAATCATCTCATGCTCCAACCAACTCAATCTTTCAGCAAAAACAAACCCGTATTGAAATTCAACATATAAACGTCTTCAAAAATTGACCTTGAAATACACATCAAATTACCTCACCAAGAACCAATCCTTACATTTGGAAATATCTCTGAATAATATTTCCATAACATATTATAAATCCTTCCAACTCAAAGTGGAAGGCCTTCAACTAAGCCAATCTTTGCAAATGTTTTTATACCTTCTTAGACTCAAGAACCAAGCACTAGCCCAACATGCTCCATCACACCAAAAACCACTTCCACACTCAACCAAAGCATGGAAAACAATTATACATGATTCCTAAGCACTCAACAACCTTAAAAAATATGAATAACTCATAATCATCATTTTATCTCATCAAGTTATTTGCACCCTGCTAAAACAAACATCCTTCAAACTTGACCCTCAAAGAACAACTCATAAATTTTGCATACCTTATCCAATAATCAAGTTTGATATACCAATGGAAATATATCTGAACTAAATTCACAAGAAAACTTTAATGGAGTCTTAACTCCCTATGTAGTTCCTACAATCTCGATTTTACTACAAGCTGCTTCAAACTGCCCCAAAAACTAGTCTTCATAAATAGGGCACACTTTGCACTTTTTCACCTCAACCATGATCTGAAACTATCATGGAAATCTATGAAAAATCTATGGATATATAAATTCTAATTTAGACTTTACCTTCTTCGGATAAGCTTTCTTTAAACTAGAACTCTTCAGAAATAATAAAATTTAGGTGGGGCCCACATATCACCACAAGCTCTAATATACATTTATAGAAATATGAAATAGTCCTCTATAAAATAAAATCATCACTTTTACACTAGAAATCAAAAAAGGCTTTGTGTACTACACTTTTCTCCAATATGCTCCTAGCTAGGGTTTCAAACCATTTTACCTTCTTAACTATTGTTCATAAAAATGTGATGATCAAACCACCTAATTATTTGTTTTAAAGATTCATAACTGACCTAATAATTTATTACAAAGATATAATATCCCCATGCAAATCATACAGTCCACAACGAGCATCAGAAGGTCCACTTTTGCTTTAAAAACACACTGCTACTTACTCAATTTCACCAAAACTTTCCTATCTTCAAATTTCTGTAGTACTTTGACCTGAAACTTGTCATGAAGCATCATGAAAACATCCTATAGCTATGAAAAATCAACACATATCACAAATATGCATGAAACTCTCTAGCCACAACGACTTACCTATGTCAAACTACTTGTTTCTCACTTGTTTGCTTCCTAAGGACCTCATAGAATCACCAAACCTATCTGAGCACAGACTTTAAACTCACCATACATGTCATGTATACCATCACCATGTTACTACCATAATTAGAAAATACCAATTTGGTCCAAATCTCATACCTCTACCTCATTATGCATGCTCCAGGGCTAAAATAAAGCCTGGAATGACTTGACTCAGCCATATAGCCTCATGACCTGACCAATATGACCTCATACAGACCTATAGATACCCATGTAACATCATACCAAGCATGTTTGACCTCATGACATCAACCAATCACATCAAAAGAGCTCAAACTACGACTTAGCTCCCTAAACCATGCATCATGACTACATAGAACTCACCAAAACACTCAATCTTCATGTTTGACACATGAATAACACATCATGGAGAATCAAATGATCACATGAAACCATTTTCCATCAATATAGTTTTCATCAATGAAAACAAAAACACACAATTGCCAACACAAATTTGAGCGAGTAAGGAAAGAGACAGGTTTGAGAGAGTTTGATGTGCATGGAGCTGAACTTGTGATCACAATCTATTGTAGGAACAACAATACTTCAATGATATTCATCTACAAGTGGCTGAGTTGGTGCTTGGTTATCCTAGGGGGTTGTAGCCTCCTTGCAGGGTTGGTGCCTTATTAAAATAGGGGTTGGTGCTCCTTGTGAAGTGGGTGCTTCACTAAAAAATATTGTGTGGTGAGTAATATTCATGTAATTATTTTTGATTGAGTAATATATTAAAAAGTTTCAAATGGGTTTTCTTCCCTTTGAACATATATTAGGTGTTCATGCGTTCACTCTTGTCTCTTGCACTTGTAAGTGGTTGATACACACCTAATAAGCTCACAATTGATTATGCATGTTGAATGAACGATGAATGACATATGCTATGGTAAAGGAAGTTAAAGTTTTGAAGGACTGATTCACCCCCCTTTTAATCCATTGTGCTTCTAATAATTGGTATTAGAGATAAAGGTCACAAGTTTGAATCCCCCTGGGTAACGTTGGGGGGATTTTTTTGGAAAAATTGTCAGCGCTCCATGTGGGATTTGTGACATGGACAAACTGCCTCCCGCGGATTCATTAACTCTAGCGATTGGATCAGAAATTGACGAGTTGCCATTTTGGTTTAACGACAATCGCTTCCAATAACTTGAACATGCTTGCTCCAAAAAAGCTGACTACCTCATCACTTTTCCACTCTTGCCAACTTATAAGAGCCTTTAACAAGCATCATGACACCTCAACAACATCACCAATACCTCTGCAAGACATTGCACCATCTCAAGAACCATGCCACTCCATCAAATAACTCAACTAGACCAAATTATCTCATCAAGACACTACCAATCAACCTTCATGTCTCTTACTTTTTTTGACATCAATGATGCCTTAGACATCAATGAAAACATCACACTTTGACATCAATGACAACACACTGCCAACATTTAGTTCATTTCCATGACAACTTTTCAATTCACCTTCATATGCCTTGTACGATTCTATAAGAAGATAAATACCTACTCTAAATATTAATAAAATATTATGCATAATAATATTACATTTTGGTTTGCAAATGTTTTATTTTTGAAATTTGCACATAATTTGTAACAACACAATACATTTTTCTATTCTTTTGAAAAATGAAATAAGTCAAAAATGAAATAAATATTTCTCCAATGATGAAATTGCCTCCTTATTTCCTTTCCCACCCCCTTTTTAAATTAAAAAATCCTAAAAAGGTTATACTTTCAGACTTACACAATAACTCACAACTATACCTTTGGATCATACTCTTGTATGACTATGCAATAATTAAAAGGAAAACAAGATTGAAGCCTCTTATAAGATAGGTCTATATTTGAAAATGATAGGTCTACGCTTGAAAATAATTGTGAACCTCCAATGCTTCAACTCTAATGCATACCAATGTTACAAAATATATCAACCAACTAAACCAATGCTTATTGGGATAAATATCAACACATTTGTTAGATTTGGACAATGCTACATGCTATTCCAACACACTATTAAGAGGGCAAATAAAAAATGCACATTTCAAATATTTTCATGAAAGAGCATTACCATGAATGTGTCAATGCAATTAATTCGAGCGTTTGAGAAAATATTCATTAATGCAAATATATCCAAACTTCAAAGCATTTATTTCTCCATCAAGCATTCATTCTAGGATGAAAAGTCATATAGAATAAACACTTTCATTACAATGGACTACCCGGGTAAAGCATTGCGTTATACTCAATGTATTATTTTTTGATATTGTATATCGTTGAAGAGCATAACAAATATCAAAGATTTTTTTACTTTTCTTTGGTCTATCGTAAACTCTAAAACATATCCCTTTCCTTATCATTTTACCAGCGTAGCTTACTCATAAAGGTTTTAGGGAAGGAGACTCAATTCATAGAGATCTGCAAGGTATTTTAGAAATGTGAGAGAGGTTTTTAAAGCTTTAAACCCAATAAATATGTTCATCAAATAAAATTATGCATGTGCAACACTAACCAATAACAAGACTTGACGGTACCATGTGAATGAATGAACGATATCGAGAAAATAACTTAACAATTGTGAAACCATTACATAACAATTTTTACAAAATTCTCTCTTTACAAATTTTTTGAGTTCTCACTCTCTTATTTTAAAATCCTAATTCTATTATCTATTCACAAAAAAATTGTTTCGAAATATACATTAAATTCAATATTCTACTCGAACTCCTCCTAATTTACTATGGTAGAAATATGTTACGTTTAGATCTAATATTAGTATGGCATGTTTATGCGTAAATTCTTATAATTTGTTTTAAATATGTAAAACCTTTTTCACATTTCATAGAGGTCTCCATTCTTGACTAACTCCTTCCCAAGAGAATGTCTTACATTTTGGAAGGGCACAAAGTAAAAATAACATTAGTTATGAGGTCAAAGACAATGTGCTACTTAAGATGGGTGGACCAAGTTCCATTCAAAATAAACTTAGGTAGGGTATTCCATTTGGCTTATGTCTTGTACTCGCTCAAGCTCCTCATGGGCTAGCACATTCTTGTTTCAAACTCTTCTTACAAAACCTCATGTATGGACCCTACCCCTTATATCGTGTCTTTTTAAATGTTGAGTGTCCTATTTTATAACATCTTTTCAATTTTTAGTTATTTTAATTGGAATTCATTGAATTATAAGTTTATATGTTTTTCTCTTAGGTTTTCTTTTTATATATAATGTTAGTTTATTGAGTTTTTTTGGTTAAACATTTATAACTAATTTGTCAAAATTATTAAAGTATCAATCATAACATTATTTATTTGATTTTTTATATCGTTTATATTAAAATTCTTCGATTTCAAATCATTTGAACAAACGGAATTTCTTTTAAGTAATGGAAAGGATTATAATTTTTTGATAACTTAAAAAAAAAATTCGTTTGTTCAAGTGATTTGAAGTCTAAATTTTTTAATATAGGCAGATATAAAAAATCAAATAAATAGGGTTATGATTGTGCTTCAATGATTTTGACAGGTTAAATTCTCATTATTAATGAGTGTTTAACTAAAAAAACTCATAATCTAAAATGTAAACTGAAGTTAGATTAGAGTTTTTTTGGTTAAACACTTATTAATAAAGAGAATTTAATCTCTCAAAATCATTTAAGCACCAATCATAACACTATTTATTTGATTTTTTATATTGCCTATATTAAAACTCTTGGACTTCAAATCACTTGAACAAATGAAATTTCTTTTAAGTTATAAAAAATACATAAATAAAAACTATCATATCCTCACAAACCGAAATCTAAATATTAGATCTCAAGAGTATCCATTCCACCAAAAATCGCCTCAGACACAATCCTGATCTCATCCCTAACCACATTAAAGACATCATTTTCACGACATTTAACGGTACAATTACCGTCACAGTAGAAATTTGAAAAAATATTAAACGCAGTTTTAAACGTCACCGATTTCTAGTCAAAATGATTAAAGCACGGTAGCGTGCAAATCCAGAAAGAATAAACACGGGGCGAAGAACAACGCAATTAATTATTCACTTCTCCGAAAACTTTTCTTATGCTTTAACAGGCTTAGGTGAACTTGCAGAATTCCAACCAAATAAAGAGAGGTCCAGAGAGGAGCTCCAGCTATCTATGGAAGGCAAGTATAAACTGTACATGTCTTTTGTTATTTCAATCATTGTCATTAGCTGTAGAATTTGTTCGTGGAGGCTTGTAGTTGAAGAGAATCGCTGAAGACAATAGAGGACAACAACAAGAAGGGTCTGCTAATAACAATGGAGAAAATAAGGACTTTATCTGTAATAATGCCAAACTGAACCGATCAGAGGACGGCATAGGGCCCCTGTCATTATCCAAAACATTATTTTTGTTTGACCTTTTCTATGTTACGTGACAATTAGGATGATCTCTTTAGGTTTTTTTATTTTATTTTAAAAACTGGTGGGTGGTTCTTCATGAATCCCCTTCAATGGCTCTAATGTAGAAATCATGTTAGTAAAGCTCTTATCTAACTTAACCCATGGTTTCCCTTGTTGGGTGCCTTGAGAATTCTTGGTTGGATCCCCATTTCCAAGGTTTTGTTTTGATATGCTTTTTTTTGAGGCTCAAAATCTAGTTATTCTTAAACCATATCCTAGAATCTGAAGACTCCAACTAATGTATTTGAACTACATATTGAGGCTTTTCGGTTCCCTGAAATCCACTGCTGAGAAGATAGAAACCCTCTGTTTTCCTACACAACATCTGTTGATGACCTTAAATCCGTATTTTCCTTGCCCCCAGTGAAGAATTCTTCTCAGAAAACCTAAATTACAGCGACCCCCTTATCCAACCTTTGAAAAATCATTTCTTGGATCCTTAAATCCAAAGGTTTCACTAACCCTGCTCTCCCCATTGCTAGGTTGTCAAGGTCGTATCACTACCAATTTCCGGGAAAAAAAGTCTTTTCCTTTTACCCTCTTCATTCAAGTTCGTGTTATTTAGCTCTAGATTTAAAGCTACAGGAAGTCAAGGTCTTACCTCCACCAATCTCAAAACCAAGGTTTTTCAGGCTTTCTGTTCTTCAGAAGCTCTTGAAGTCTGTTTTATTGAACATAAGATTCAATGGGCCAATCCACTTCTTCTCTACCTCATCCACCAATCCGCCATTATCTGGAGAATACGAAGGTAGAACCCTTCTGTGGCTTTCCAGAAGAAGATCTGATTGCATATTTACCCGATGAATGCCTGGCTATAATTTTCCAGAAACTCGCCAGTGAGGATAGAAATTATTGCTCCTTAGTCTGCAAACGGTGGCACGTGATTGAGTCAAAATGCAGACAACGCCTTGTTCTCCTGGCCAGATCTGAGCTTTCATTTATTCTTCCAAACCTTGTTCTGAGATTCGAGCATGTGAGTGTTGTGGCGCTGAAATGCTCCAGAAAATTGCCAAGTTTGAACAACAAGGCCCTCTTTGTCATTGGGAAAAGTCTCAGGCAGCTCAAGAAAATCAAACTGAAAGGATGCATTCAGATTACAGATGATGGTATAGAGTCCTTCTCACTTATGTGTGGTCCTCTGAAGAAATTTTCATGTGGGTCATGTGGGTTTGGAGCAAGGGGCTTAAATTCAGTACTTGAAAATTGCAGTGAGCTTGAAGACCTTACCGTAAAGAGGCTGAGAAGAATAGATAGTCAAATAGAAAGAATTGGACCTGGACAAGGTAAGCTTAAGAGATTGTGTCTCAAAGATCTTCATAATTGCCAGCTGTTTGCCCCATTGTTATCTGGATCCAAGCATCTGAGGACACTCATCTTGTCGCGGAACTCTGGATACTGGGATCACATGATGGAAAATATGACTCGAAATCTACAGGAATTGACAGAACTGCAAATTGAAAATATGCAGCTCGGAGACAGGGGCTTGATGGCGGTTTCAAGGTGCTCAAAGCTGGAAGTATTTTATATGAGCAAGGTTTCTGATTGCACTGATGTAGGAATTTCTGCTGTTGCAAACGGATGCAGGAAGCTAAGAAAGGTGCACCTTGATAGCTGCAAGTTCAGAAGAATTGCTGATGATGGTTTGCTTTCCATTGCAACTAAATGTCCTCAGTTGCAGGAGATTGTTTTGATGGGTATTGATACTACAGTTGTGAGCTTGAATGCCTTTGCTTCCAATTGTCCTGTGCTGGAAAGAATGGCACTCTGCAATAGTGATGCTGTTGGGGACTTGGAGATGTTCTGTATTGCAGCTAAGTTCATAGCATTGAAGAAGCTATGCGTAAAAAACTGCTCAATTTCTGATGATGGTCTCGAGGCCATTGCCAATGGGTGCCCTAATCTTGTGAAATTGAAGGTGAAAAGGTGCAAAGAAGTAACATCCAAAAGCATCTGTCTTCTTGAGACAAATAGAGCCTCTCTGATTGTTTCGGTGGATAGTGGGTCACAGACACCAACAGAGGATGAGCAAGGAAGGCTTCTTCAGACTGGGAATGATAGAGTCATTAGTACACCAACTCATGTGCTATGTGGAAGCAGAGCTCCATTTATGAAAACAAAACTGGGCATAGCAACTTCCAATTTTCTTAAAAGGTCTGTTTCTGCTAGCCAATCCCAGGTTTAAGTTTTAGAGATTGATGGCTAAGAGAGTAAGCATCCTATAATTCTTTAATCCCTTTGACGATTCTTTCATTTGGAGGAAACACTGGAATCATGACTACAGGCTACAGCAAATATCCAGGAATGTCTTTAGCTACTCTTCAGACCTTTGCTTTCTCTCCAATTCCGGATAAATTCAGACTGGCAAAAGGATTAAGCCTGTGAAAAGTTGAAGGATTTGGTTTCTTGTATAACATACATACCTATTTCTAATTAGGTGTATGAAGTACCAGTTTGAAACACTACGCCCATATAATGTGTTTATAGAAGAGACAAAGTCTTTGATGAACCATTATACTGTTGCTTGGGGTTACCACTTGAAATGACTGATATCCTAGGATGCAAATTCATTTCTGCAAGGTTGCTTCATGCTGTTTGGGCATGGTGGGATTTATACTATTTCAGGACACTTCCATGTGTTTATAGGCTACAGGAAATTGGAGCCGATATAGAGGATTCATGTAAGTTTTGGTTAGTTTGAGTACTTTTTAAAATGTGATTTAATTGGTATTAAGAACCTGTTTCAGGTGCATTTGCATGCTTGTATCTGTGCATATGCCTAAGTTCTGGCTATTCTTGATTTCCTCTCTCTATCTCTCTCTCTCTCCCCCCCCTCGCTGTCTCTCTCCTTTTTAGTTCTTTTGTATTCTCGTCTGGTAAAAATAATGAAAAGTTTCATGTATCATGTAAGTATGTATGAGAACTTAATCATAGGGTACTATTCAACTACTTGGAAAGTGCTGAAATGACTTGTTTGTTTCTTCTTCCATAAAATGTGATTATATTCGGTCCATTTAAAATTATTTATATCTTGCACCTCTAACCTCTTGCATTTATGCCATGACAAAGCTCTCAAATATAGGTTAATAGCAAATATTCAGCATAGGAAGTATATCTTGGGGCTGGTTATTCCTTTTATAATAAAATGCGGTACCTGTGAAATTGGGTTTTCTTCACCAGGCATCATAGATAGTTCATTTTCTTTTGTAAATATATTATGCTGTGCAAGTGTAAGTTCTGGCTATTTGTAATTTTTGCCTCTTATGTTTTTCATTTCCTACATGAAAACTACGAAGTATTTCATGTAGTATTTTATGAGATCTGGGCCATAGTGAGCTATTGAACTACTAGGAAAATTCTTAACTGCTTTGTTTCTTTTCCCTTAAAATGTGATTATATTCAGTCTGCTGAAGATGGTTAAAGTCTTCAAATCTCACCCTCCGCATTTTCCCATGACAAATTTCTGAAATACATCTTTTTAGGGTATATCAATAATTTAGCAGACAAAAGACGAATTGGTTCTTGTTATTCATTGAACCGTTGAACTATACAAAGCAGTCCACTTGTAATCAGGTTTTCTTGTCTGGGCACCTAGACTGCCAGGATATGGGTATGAATTCGTGTTCGAATTCGCCGATGGTACGGGTTTGGTATGCTGGAATGAAAGGAAAAAAACGAATTTAAATTTTAAAATTCGGCGAATTTCGAATTTTTTCCTTGAAATTCGCCGAAAATGGGTACGGGTTTGGTATGCTGGAATGACAAATTTTAAAAAACCCCTGGGTACGATACGCTGCTGGTACGGTCGTACAATATATTTTTAAAAATTAAAAAATATAAATATATATAAAAATTTAAAGAAAACAACAAGCTTATAGTCTCAACAACCTATAAAATATTAGAAGCCAACACCAAGCTTATTATGAATTAGAAGCCATAGAAAGCAAGATTTCTTTGACTGTATACAAGAAGACCACAAAACATTAAATCTATGATCCATCTACTAATGGCTCACAAACATTCCATTTATTCTTTTGGCCCAAGGAAAGGTTTGGGGAGAAGGCAATCTTTCTCATAGAGTTGTTTGGAGGTAGCCTCTTGGAGAGGGGGCCCTTTGAGCCACCTCACAGTATCCCAAAAGTCATTCTCATCCTCCATAATTAGTCCAGTAGAGGGAGCTGTGAAAGCATTTCTGAGCATTGTATGCATTCTGAACTGAGATTGAGGAAGCTTATAGGAAGCTTTAAGGTCTGTCCATTCCATCCACTTCCCAAATCTGTATGAGTCGTGAAATATTTTAATTCCTTTCTCGAACTAAAGGAGGGCAGAGCAGCCTCTTGTCATTATTTTTCAGATTCCACCGAATTGATTTGTAGGCTTGGCACCTAGTGTCAAAGGAAGAGAAGATAGGCTGCCCAACCACCAAGTGCTTCACTTGTTCCCATGCCTTCCAAATTGACTGAAGAATAAAGTACCCATGAGGAGCAACAAGAAAGTCCCCTAATAGTAAGTCAACCAAATGAAGTCCTTTTCATCTCTCTTGACCCTTGGGAGCCTATTGGCAATATTGAATCTCATACGAACTTTCCGAGGTTCAATTCGAGTCAAAGCCCTCAAGTTTTATTTATTTATTTGCACTTCAAAAAAAATACATGTGGGTACGCTATGGGTATGTACCCACAGGCCCTGGGTACATTCTGGGTATGGTTTTCTGTACCTGGAACATACCCATGGCCTGTGGGTACGTACCCAGAGAGTACCAGTACCAGTTTCCGTACCAGGTACATTTCAGGCCTGGTACGGGTAGGCACTGGACGTATCAGTGCAGTGTAGCTGTGCACCATAGAAAGTGCATTCTCTTTGTAAAGATACCTTCTTTTTTGCAAGTTTTTAATATATTGATTTGTATATTACATAAGATCCGGGTTCATCCACATCAGGTTTAGGTGTTATCATCTCAGAATTACTGATCCTTTATTGAGTAATGACACCTCAAGATTGAAGAGAGAAAAACGGAGTTACAAAGTAACTCCAATCATAGTCAATCTTCCAAATTTGTGCTTAGTGTCCCTTTCCAGTGTATTGAAGAGAGAGTGAGTGCAAAGTGACAAAGGAGTTACGTACAAAATGTATCTCCAATATTCCTCATATTAAGGAATATCCCCTAATGGGATAAACGAGGTGAGGGCTATATAAGACCTCATATTACCAGATTATATAAATTGAAATTCATATGATATTAAAGGATACTAATACTCAAATAAGGATTAAGCTTCAACACCCTTTTCATGTGAAGTTGGGAGTTACTTTTCCCTAGAAGGGAATTGAGTTTATAGTATAAATTCTGATTCAGTCTAGTTAGGTGCAATTACAACCAACACAAGTTTTTTGCACCGTCAAGAGAGATTTTGATAACTGTGCCTTGGCAATTTGTTTTATCTGTACAGAGAATCTATTATCCTTATAATGGATATTTGAATCATGACATTAAGATTATTGTGTGGATGATGCTTAATTTTTTTTTTCTGTGCAGAGAATCTATTATCCATATAATGGATCTTTGAATCATAACATTAAGATTATTGTGTAGATGGTGCTAATGTTTAAGGATTTTTGCTGCTAGGCAGGTTTCCATTTTGAAGTAGTTTATCACTATGATGTTAGCATTTATACAAATGTATGTGTATTTTAGAAGTATGGTGCTATTTGGACTGCTCTTAAATCATGCTAATATAATGCTATAATAAACTTAGGCTTCATGAAAGATGTGCATATTCAGATTTATGTCATTATATGCAAACCCCGAATGCGCATGTTATTGCACTCCAACCTGGAATTGTATTTTTTGATCTTGCACCAAAAGTGAGATATGTCCGTGGTTTTTACTCGCTGTTAGTTGTTTGGGTGTTAAATATGCATATGGTTACATGCTTGCATGCTGAACACTCGAATAGTTGAGGCACTGCATAGGCTTTGACACTTCTTTCTAGATAAATAGATGTTTTTTTGGGATATGATGCAGCCATAAAGTGGCAGAGCGAGAGGTCTATCCATCAATATCACATGTGAAATGTGTTACACTTATTTACCCTATTGCAATTTCTTTTTCTTTAAGTCATTTACGCTTCATCTCTGCAAAAGAGCATGCTGGCATTTGAATGTATCTACTCAAAATATTCACTAGGCCACAGTTTCTGAGCTAAAACTTGGCCAACAACTATTTATAACTATTTGTAGTGAAAGTATTCATTATCTGAAAGGAATAGTAGGAGCTGGACTCTTTTGAGCATATTAGTGGTATGTGATCATACTTTTTGGAATGGTGCAGAGAATATTTCATTACATGTAGATGTGCTCAATGATCACGTGCATTTTTGAACAGAAACCATGTGTCCTTTTACCAATAATTTTATTTTTATTTTTCAATCAAATTGAAGGCAGTTTCTGTGTGAATATATTTGTGCTCAGTAGGTGTATTCCTCAGAAAGTCTTTGTTATGTTAGTCTTAAAAATGATCACAATCATTCAGGAGGACTTATGAGTCGGATGTGATTGTTTTGAGGAATTCCATACAGTTGGCTATTGGATAATAGTTTGACTGGCTGCAAACATGAACGAATTGATTCATGACCTTGCTTATTGTTCTTTGGTGTTATTGAGTAATATTGAATGGTTGTGTGTTTTGATACTGTTCCAAGCAAAATTCAGGTTGAGTTCTTAAGCATCAAACATCCATGAACAAGTATATGCGTCTGTTACCAATGTTGATTAAAAATGAAAAATCATATTTTAAGAGTAAAGTACAGCATAGTTACATCATCTAAAACTTGTTATGTCTTGAGATTTAATTGTAAGGATTAAAGTCCACGTTTTGCATTTTACAAGTACATAGAGTGCCATAGAAGAAATGCTGTAATGAAAATATTGCATCAAACAACATTTGTTTGTTAATGGAGGAGGAGGTGAAAGAGGCAGATGCACAACATTGGAGTTAACATGTTTTTAATTCTTTCTGCTTAAAAATTATTTTTTAATCCTTCCTACCCGATAAAGCTCCTGACCCAGATAGTGTTCCGGCTTTCTTCTACCAATGTTTTAGGATGTCATCAAAATAGATTTACTGGAAGTTGTGGAAGATTCAAGAGAGGGTGGAAAAAAAATATGCTGCTCCATTTAAATGGAACAAAGTTGCTTCTCATTTCAAAAATTTCAGAAGCGGATCATTTGGACCACTAAAAACCACAGCTGTGTAATATCCATCCACAAGATTCTTTCCAAATCAATAGAAAAACCTATTTTCCAATCTGTAATTTCCTTAGACCTATGGGTGTTCAAAGTAGACAGATTGAGAACAATATCATTTCAGTCCAAAAGCATATTCCTATTGCTTTTCCTTCATATGCCTGCTAAGAGGACCCACCAAACCCTTATATCTCCATTCTTATGGGAGAAAATTTATACAGGGCTATTGGACAAGTAAAACCTGCAAACACAATTCATAGCTTGCTGATTGTTGATGGTGGGGCGAGATGAAGAAATTTTCATTTTGCTGATGACAACCTGTTCTCTCCACTATCATCCTCAAAGAATTTAGGTATCTAAACCTATCTTGCAACAATATCAAGTAACATTGGGGCAAACAATCATTGAGTATGAATCTCATGCTATATTTGTCAATGTGCCTCTCCTTAAAGAATGCAATTCTAGGAATACTTCAGTTTCCCGAACGTGGTCTTTCAATGAAATATATGGGTTTACCTTCACATTAGAGTGTAAGGAAAAGTTTGCCAGATTGAACCATTAAAAAAGTTCTCTACAGACTCATTGACAGCTCACATTCACTAGTCATATTCAGATGTGCTAATTTAGTTTTGCAAGCTATTCCAATATACCTGCTCAAATTTCTGCCATTATCAACAAAATGTTAACAATATTATTTTCTAGTTGCCTAGGATACAACCTGTGTATCCATATCTCAGGGAAGCCTCAATATTCACAACCTAGTAAAATTCAACCAAGCTCTGGCAATGAGAGCTCTGCTTGGAGGCTCTGGCAAAACCTTGATTTGATTTAGGGTCATCATAGAAGAAAATTCTATCTCACCACACACAAATCTCACCTCCCAGTGCAATTGGGGATCTGTTTTAACAAGGACGACCACGCATATACAAAAAGGTCTGATTTTGTTGCAAGATGAGCTCACATGGAAATTGGGAAATGGTAGTTCCATTCACTTTTGGAAAGATAGTTGGGAAGCATATGCTCCATTGCAGAATCAAAACCTTCATGAGCCTCAAGATGTTCTAAAATCAAAAGGTAACCATTATCTTGAGGACTGTTGCCAGCGACCCATAAATAAACATAGTAACTGGGATGAAAATAAAAATGAAATCTGCAATCATGACTCCTCCCTCTAAAATAGACAAGCTTATTTGGCAACTAAAAGACAATAGTTTTCCATGGTAATAATCAAGGCAACATAATTTGGCCATATGAATCAGATGGGCAATGCACAATAGCTTCTTCCTGCATGTCATCTTTTAATAAAACTAATTAGGAGAATACTAAGTTTTCTTAGGCTTTTACATTGCAACTAACTTCTGACAGCTGACCATCTTAAAAAAAGAGGTTGCATTGGTCCTATCTACTTATGTAGGAAAGTTGGGGAAACATTGAAGCATCGTTTCTACCAGTGCACTTATGCAATACAGATTTAGCACTAAGTGCTCGATAATTTGGAAGTCGGAAACTTGACATTGATTATGTCATGAAGACTAAGATATAATGGAAGGTGGGCAAATATGTCACGGCGTTTGTCGTTTCTGACCAAATGTGCACCTGGTTTTATTCTTTGGAACATAAGGAGTGCAACTCTTGTATTTTTTAGGATATCAATGCTAAACTTTGGCAAACAAGCTCAATTCTATTAAAGGAAAAATATATTTTTAAATATACTGATTTGAAGGACTGTGTGCAGGCAAAAAATAGACTGTTCCATTTTATTATAGCTTTTCGTACTTAACAATGGCTTCCAAATCAACACGGGACCCCCTTGGTATCTATAAATTGAATATTGATGGTGCTTTGAAACACCATCGAGGACAAGGGAAGCATCAAAGGAATCGTAAAGATACTCTTATTCACAACTGATTAGTTCTCACGCATAATTTTCAGAGCTTATCCTTTAAGGTAAGGCTTTATTGATTACCAACAAAATCAATAAATAGGGATTACATGACTACAATATCAAAGTTTCTTCAAAACAGTATTGGAGAATAAAATGTCTGATTCCAAAATTTCTTTTTTCAATGCTGCATTTACTCTAGAAGCTTCATCTTTAACCTGAGCATCAACATCACAACTATGCTGTTGACAACCTCCTATCAAATCTAACTTTTCTCATTTGCAGTAATCATCACTGCTACACCTAAATTGGTCTCTAAAATATTCAACGTCTTGTCTCAAGAGAAGCCATTCCCCACAACATGCATTTAATATTTGTTAAATACTCGTTTTTTAATTATTATTTTTAATTTCCAAGACCTTTTCCTAGTAATCTTTTTGAACCTCCTTTCTCGTCCCAACTTTATAGTGGGTCGTGTAATTACTCTCGAAACCCTAGTAATTGTGGTCTTCTCAATCTCTCATGCCCCCCTTTTATCCATTTATTTCACACCTTCAATGTTGTTTTAGTATCATTTCTCAACGTATTCTTATACTATGGTCTTTATTTTGATTTTTGGTCTCTAGCAAACTCATAAATTTATCGTTGCTTGTGTGATATTTGTTTGCCCTTTCATTTTTACGATTCTTTGTCATACGTCTTGCATGTAGACTCTCTCTCCCATCTCTAGAACGATTTGAATGCATCTTTATGTACAAGTTTATTTTTATAGGCATGGCTCCCTGCTTTGTGAATAATTTTCATTTTACTGTTTTTTCAAACTCTAGGATTTGGAATGCTTGTTGTAGCTTGCTATAGTGATTTGTATGGTATTTAAATGGTCTAACGGTGTTACTTAACAGCCCTATTATAAATAATAAAGAGAGACGAGAAATAAAGACATACTTTATTATTGACCTTTGTTAAAAGGAGCGAATAAATAATTGAACCTTAAGGGAGTGTAATTTAACAAGCCTTGTTAAAAAGGAATGAAAAAGATTAATGTAACCCCCTTAATGAGAGTGAAATAAATAAATTGTTGTGAACATGTGTATTAGTTTTTCAAACTGCGTGGGTGACCTATAAAAGTTTGAATAATGATTTGTACAATCATCATCATACTTTGGAAGACATTGTTTGGTAGATACTCTATGCGGAAAGGTGAAAGGCAGGTGGCGGGCTTGTACAGAGGAGGGAAAAGAGAGTGCTTCCTAATTGGGGGTGCAAAATAATAACCCTGAATGGTTCTTGGCCAGGGCAAGGTATGAAATTAATTAAATGTTTTATTCCTCCACTAATAAAAGACCATAGCTCAAGGTGTCTGATCCCGTGGAAGAGCCTATATATCATATATGTTTGCAAATACTATAACCAAAGTCAACAAAACTTGAACCTTAGACTTGTGGCTTGCAAGTCACACAACCTACCACTGTGTTCTAACAATTTTTAGAAAATTTTCTTGAAGATTTGACTTTATAGTAAAAAAATTGACTGTGCAAACATATGTGATGTTTAAGTACAACCTGATAGATGAAATCTGATTAACCAAGAGAAAATGATATGTATTCTTCTCTTCTGAAAATAACAATTGGATTTATACAATATGACAAGTGTTTAACTGATTATATCTTTAATATTTGTGTTAGTGTTATAAAGCTCTTTATTTTAATCTCTGTAACTTGAACGATCTTGATATTAATAGAATTACCTATTTAATTAATTAGATCTCACTGTTAGTTGTGTTTGAAGGTTGTAAATAATGTTTTTGATGTACGTAGATATACAAGATTACTGGAAACACTTTGTTTATGTACAGTCTATGCTAAAGTTTGATTTCTCAATGAATATACTATGATTTAATCTGCAACAACAATTAAAATAGTCTTTGTACACTCAGTGTTGTGAGAAATGTGAATGCATAACTATTATTGATTGGATCACATGTTGACCTCCAAAAAATGCCTGTTATAACCATATAATTCACATTTTAATTGATAAAACCTACAGGGGCATGTCTATTGGTCCAATTGTCCATAAGTCTCATGCTTTTGTCTTGTGAACAAGAAAAGCTGACTTAATTTGGGATCTTGGGATTTTTCCTTTCACATATGTGGGACTCACCTTCTTTACCCCTAACCTCTCGACCTTCGGAAGCACGTAACCATTGCCACTTGTTGTGATCTCATTCCTTATAGTACACACCTCAATTATCTCGAATGTTGACACTGTCAAATTCTAGGTTATCTATTCCCAGAGACACCTCCATGCTCCAAGCTCTATGTGGATTACCTAACACTCAATCCCCTATCTTGGTGTCACATGTCCACTGTCGGGTTATCTCCCCAATCAAACAGCATATGACTTTCCAAGTTCCCCATAACCAAAATGTACGTCATTGGTCCGAAGTTTTCAAACCCTTCATTGGTTTGAAACTTGAAACACGTTATTGGGCCACTTGTCCCTTAGTTTAAGCATATAAATTAGTCCCTCACTTTTGCCAAACTTGACATCCCGTAAACCCAACTACCCGATTTTATGCCACATGCCATCTTATTATGATATGAAACCAACCACCCAATTACCAGGGATTATGCCAAGTTCCGCGATCATACGCAACTACTAAACGACCCTTCTCCCATTCAAAATTATATATACATATATATGTCGAGTCCAATGACTTTCCCGCTTTTCCCACATTATCATGCATATGTTTTTCTATATAAATTCTACACAAGTGCATATTCTCATGCATGTGGGACTAAAGAACCAAAGAGTAGTGAATGTCGTAGCCATTGCCAAGATTTTTTTTAGCTTTGTAGTTTATAAACTAAAAAACGGTTCCCATTATTAACTCACCTCATTAATGATTCAAAGCACACACCCTGGTAAAGACCCCCACTATGATTGTTATTGATTCACATGTTGACCCTAGAATTAGGGGAAAACAACATTACAATTTGGTATCATAGCTTGCTTCCTAAACTGTGAGTAGAGTTTGGGTTCATAGAATGAAAGATATTCTAATATATGTTAAATAGTTGATTTTATGAGATTTTCACAATTTAGCATTATAAAATGTATTTGGATAACTATGTAGTATATTTGAAATTCCAATGTTTTGAGTCACAAAACAAGACTCATCATCATGAGAGAGGATAGAGAATAGTGAGGAATGACGATTAATTAACATAGATAAATAATAAAGGAAGAAAAAGAAGAGAGGCCAACAATTGAAATAATAACATTAAGCATTCTGATTTGTTATAAAATAAGGAAATGAGGCATTAAAATTATGGAATGAGAGTTAATTAAAATTATTGTTAAGGTATTTAAATACCAAATTATTAGAACAAAGTTTTGAAAAAAAGAAGTTTAAATTTAATTTAATCATTAATTTTATTTTCTTCTATAATTATGTTTTAATAGGGTTAAATTACATTCGACAATAAATAATAAAAAATGTTAATTAAATGAAACACTAAATTATTGATAAGTGATTGTTGTCATGCAAAATGACTATCATAAAAAAATGAAACTTTGAGCACGACAACTAAACCCATGATTAAAAATTATGCTTCCATTCACCATGCATCCTTCCTCTGGCTAGCCTGCCCTTAGTATCACCATCACCCCGGTTCAGAGGAAACTCCTAACAAGGTTTTCAAGTTTGTTTCATTGTGCGAGGATGCCTACTCAAGATGATAGATGAATTCATTGTGATTCGATGAGAGAGCTTCCTTGGGAGGCCTAAAAAGGCCATTTTTGGCCATTTTGAAGCTAGTAAACACTCTCCAGGAACATTAAGGGAAAACCTTAAGCATATGAGGGTGGTGTCGAAGAGTATTTAAGATGTAAGAAGAAATTAGGAAGATTTAGGAAATAAAGTTAGATTTAGGAACAATATGTTCAACATCGGGTTTTCAGGGTGTGGGAAATGCAGACTCCTCGGCGAAACCTGACTTCTCCGAATAATTTTGGGAGTTCCCAAATGAGTTAAGAAGCAAACAAATAGGCATAAGAAATATAAGGAAATCCTCTAAAATGTGGAAGCATCCAATATTATCCAAGGATCAAGGACTTCCTGAGGTATTTAAAAACTCTGCAGCCACCCCTCTCAATTCAAAAGGAAATAGGACCTAAATTTTGCGTTGCATGTATATATGGATTTTGGGAATAGTTTCATTGATCTCAAAATGTCACGGAGTCAAAATAATATAATATTTTACCCCAAATCATTTCCCTAAGCTCCCGTGACGAAAAACTCAAGTCATGTGTCCAAATTTGGACATTCGAGAAAAAAATGGCTTTCCCAGAATGGAAAAGTCACACTTTAGACACCCATGTTTCCAATCTATCCCCTAGAGGACATAGGGGAAAAGGAATGCAACAAAGTGTAACCGCTTCCTCCTCCCCAAGTCGCACTTTGGACACCCAGGTGTCCCCATAGTTCCATATGTCCCCATGGTGCAAAGGCGACAGGACAGACACCAAACTGTGACCTCATTCCTTTACCCATGTCACAATTTGGTGTCCATAGTGTCCCCTTTATCCCCTATTTCCACCAAGGGACAAGGGGAGCAAAAAGGTGTGACCAAGACATGCATGCAACTCTTGGACCCCTATATGACCACATTCAGCGTCACCGATGTCATTTCCCAACCCTCAAACCTCACTTTAAGCCCCTATAAACTCCCAAGTCATACTTTGGACACCCAAGTGTCCCATCTATCCCTGTTTTCCCCCAAGGGACAAGGGGGCAAAAAAGTATGACCTCACCCCAATCATGCAAATTTTTCTAATTGTGGAGAAGCTGTTAGGGTTTTAGACATGTCAAAAACTACACAGGAGCTAGATAAAATATTCGTCTTAAAAAAATTGGATATTTTTCAGAGAAATTTTTTTATTTTTTTCTATGACCTCCATTAATGGTTGAAATTCCATAACAAAAAAATAACAAGAAGTTTCCTTTTGATTCTATGGAGATTCGGCAGTCGAAAAACACTGAAATCTAGAGAAAATGTTACTAAGAAAATCTACTTTCATCCCAACCATTTTTTGCATGATGAGGTGGATGATTTTTGGGGATATGGAGGAATGATTTTTATGTCAGCATTTTACCCTCTTCAAATAAATTTTCATTTTCCCCGTGATCCAACAAGCCAAACTACTTGAAACTTGGAGTGAATGTTCCTTGTAAAATTAGCTTTCAACTGAACCATTCCTTGTATGATGTGGTGGCTGATTTTTGGAGATATGGAGGACTGATCTTTTCTCAGTATTATTCCCTCTTTGATGAAATAATCATTTCCCTCTAATCTGGACAAGAAAATCATTTGAAAATCGGAGCACAACATCCTTAAAAAATCAGAAAACTTTTGAGACCAATTTCATTTCAATCTGACACTTACAGGTCTCCTTTTTAAAAATAGAAGGTATTCATGAGTAGGCATGTCTAAAAAAATTAAGTATTAAAAAGAGGTGGATTCTTAGTACCCACAATCCTCCAAATGAGCTAGAAATATCAGAAGGAGAAAACTGAGAAAACTTGCTAAAAATAGTGGTCCTAGATAAGACCTGCTAAAAATAATAAGTCCTGGAATTGAGCCCCGAAAGTTGTGGCAACTCCCACTCTTCCTATTTCATTAATTTTTTCCACCATTGCAAATCCAAGAAGGTCTCTCGACATCCAAAAAGGAAAGAAAACCCTCTGGAGATTCCTAAAACATCAGTTCTTAGATGATCTTTGCAAGACACTGTTATCACCAAATCACAACACCCTTCGATTTTCACAAGTGTGTGTGCTTGAGCTCACGGTGTGATTGGGTAACATGGGTACTATCTCCAAGTGTGGGACTTGCTGCTTGAGATATACCTCTAGAGAAATCTGATTCCTCTTCCTACTCCTAGTGCAAACTAACCCTAATGAAAGCAAACTACTGACTACTCTCTATCCTATCATTTCCAAGGGACCAAGGAGAGAGAAACAACATGAAAGTAAAGGAAAACTACACTACATAGGTGATGCACCAAAATAAGGTACGAGAACAACTCCCTAATGTGTGAAAATGGAGGCAAAACACAAGTTAGAGAGGGTGATAACAGTTCCCCACAATCTAACAACAAGTCATTCAAAATAACATTTCTAAGGAGAGCACAATAATAATGAACCTTGCAAGGGCATAATATAGACACAATACACCTACAATAAGATTGAAGAGGCAAGAAGAAAGTAAATAAACACAAGGGAAGATACATCCACAAACTTATATCTATTGCTTCATTAGTATGCATAATTCAAATAATTACAAAGTAAGGGCCTAGATCACCATGCAAAGGAGTCCACTATAAAGGCCTATAGCACATTGGCTTCACAAAACAAAATGGGTAGAGTTTTGTTACTCAAATCATCCTCTCCTTGCAAAATGAGAGAAAACCCCTAATTTATAGAAAAATGAAGAAGAGGAAAGGGAGACAAGAAATCTCCGATTTCCCTTTTGCATCAATTAAAAAGTATCCAAAGTAGGTGAAAAACATGATTTGTAACCTAAAAAATCCTCCCCATACTGCCCATAACTTGCAGTAGTGGATAAATGTCCATCCATGCCCATTAATTGCACTTCCACCCACCATCCAACTACCCTTTTAAATAGGTTCGTTTTCTACAAAATACACCTCTAAACTCCATCAATTTCTATATTTTTTGACTTATGTGTGTAGATCTCAGAATCATGATTCCAACAAGACCAATTTTGTGTAATTTGGTTGAGAAACACAAAAGTTATGGCCTCATGAGCAGATGCAGCTGTTTAGGTTTTGTAGGGTTTTTCTTCATTGTTACGGGACTGTGCATTTAATTCTTTGCTGGAAAAGATAATTTAATTACTTTTCCCCTTTCTCCAATGTTTCTTTCATATGATTTGAAATGATTTTACATTTAATTTAGTGGGGCCCTTTTATGCTTCCACTACCTTGGTTTTGTGTTTGGAGTGGGGGTGGTTGAATGTGTTAAATCAAACATACTTGGCCAGCTCATCCAACTCGGATGAGCTGGCTCCTATCACCCATCTTTCGAGTTATTTTAGCTCCATTGTGTCAGGTTTAGATTGGCAAAGCCAACCCCTTATGTCTCTAGTCTTTTTAAATTTGTCACCAGGCTCAACATTGACCTAACTGGTCGACACTACATCCACTCAGGTCACCTACCCTCTAATGTACATCGACATACTGCAATTATCTTTTGTACATAGATCTCTTACATCGCATTGGGCTCATTTCTCACATACCCTTATGTTCTATGCCAACGAATCCACTCAATGTCACCATATCCATCACTGTTTGACCTAGCTCCTCATACACCTTCGATCTGCCCGTTTTGTTAATGCGTTAGGCATGCCACGGTGCCTCTTCCATCACCCCACGAGTGCTTTGGGGACTCCTTTTCACTTGAACCTGTGCTATGCGTTGAGGGGCCACGTGGTGACCCCACGTGACTTTACCCCTTAGTTGATCTTCGCATTTCCTTGAAAATTTCAACTTGCCTGCATTTTGACATGGCTTGCCTAGTTACATTTCATTCGACACCTCTCAGTTGGTATCCTTTTAGCTTGGCACCTAGGTTTAAGTAGATTGACATTTGGAATTAGTTTAGTGAATACACGAATTTTGGTGGCTATTTAAGTAGAATCGACTGAGGCCTCAATACTACCCCGCTCTCAACGAATTACTGGCGATGTTTGAATTCCAGTTCAGCCCGAGATAACTTGACCTTCTTGACTGGCGTTTGGTTCATTTGTTAGCTCACCTTCCAATGTAAAACTAGCTTGGATCACTGTATTCCTTACGAAACACCGGTCCTCCCAGTTCATACTCGATCTGTCAATTAATTGAGCTCAGGCGAGTTCCTTCCTTTGCCAACTCATTCCTTCCATTGTCAAGTGACCCGACTGATTAGCTCATTGAAGCCTTGAGAATAGCTCGACGTCCTTCATAACAAGCTCGACAACTTTCCCTTTAGCTATGAGATCGTGAGCATCCTTTTTATGCTACCCACCACCAAGTGGCCATTGACTATATGAACAACTTGGATGAGTTCTCAATCCACTATATGGCGTGGCTTGCTCTTCTCATGATGCATAGCTTGGTTCCCATGCTCTTCATCTTGCAGTGGCTCGATGAACCTCCCATTTTTGAAACAACTGGGTTTGATTCACGGTAGCTTGATAAGCTTGAACCAACTTGCTTCTCTGAATCATTCAGTGCATGGCCTGATGAACTCAACCAAATAACTCGATCACTACTCCTTTCAAATAATTGCATATCTCTTTTGGTTCATAACTAAGTTTTCAAAAACACAACCAACTTGAATTAGGGCTTTTTTTTGGAGGCTCAGCTTATTCATTCACCTCGGCATGGTCCCTCAACATAATAGCTCGCTATGAGAAAACCAACTCGGCTGCATATATATGAGATAGCTTGACCTAACACCATAGGGAAACTTAGCGAGCTCCCTATTCAATGTTTCTTCAAAGCATGATTAACTCTATGAGCTAGTCCATAATTATGAAGGTTTTCATTCAAAAGATATACCTTTTATGTATATTTTATGGAATTTTTTGATTTTATAGGTGCACCAAAGCTCTGTGAAGATGTCAGGAAACTGTTTAGACAAATCATCAAATTTTTCATCTCACCTACAAGTGGATCCTTATCATTATGGTAATACAAGCCTGCCCCTTGTCATGATTTTACAAGGGGAGTGAAATGGGATAACAATTTTGGTGACTTGAGGGGTCATTTTTCTGTTAAATGGAGCATGACCAGCTTGCATATATCTATCCATTGGGCATGGATTCTACATGATTATCATGAACTGGTCTGAACTCTAAAAATATTAACCCTGGGACACTTGGAATGTCGATTCCTGCATTTGGTACTGCTTCCACGACTAGCCTCTCAACTTTCATAAGAAAATATTGAAATCAAAATTGTGAGAGCTAAAATTGGGCTTAAAACTTGAATTTCACCATTGCTACAACTGTGATCCATTGAGGTTGAAAATATGAACACCTATCAGCTTGGACATCATGGAACTCTATTAAGTTCTGATTTTCTTTCTTCTTCTGAATGTCTAATGTTTCAGACTGCAATACTTTGAAGGATGCCATATATTGCAATATCAAATTTCCCCCAATAGTGATTTCTTGACTTGGTGAACATCACGAGAAACTCAGTTGCTGACATGAAGAAGAAAAAGAATGAAGATTTTAAATCTTCTTCTTGACTGATTTTAGCTACTTTGTATTTGAGTTCTCTTGAGGATAACAACTGTTTATTTGTAACTCTGAGATTCTTTACTATAATTTCTCCTTTCAAAAGCATGATGAACTGTATACAAAGCATGCACTAGGAGTAATAGGACATGTGCACCAAAACTTAGGGAAATTAAAACCTATTCTAACAACAAGCAAGAATGTGCGTAAACACTTGGAGGAATGAAAATCCTAAACTAATATGTACAAGGGTGAGAAAATCTTCCTTCTAGTAGCAATGCATGAGGTAGATTCCATTGACTGGAATATGTAACTCATCACCATCCAACTTAGCTAGTCAAAAGCATTGCTACTCTTACAAGTGATCATGTATGGGACCACTCCATATTGCATCAAACTTGGAATGCTTTCCTGGTTTTTCCTTGATCTGCATCCCACTTTAGTACCAAATCTCCTTCTTGGAATGTCCTTGCCTTTGCTTTTTATCAAAGCTCCTCTTGATCAATGTTTGATCTTTCTCCATGGTTTGCATTGCATGTTCTCTTGTTTCTTCCAACTCCATGAGTTTGACATACCTGATTCCATGGGTTAAAACTCAGCTAGTTCCAGCTGCTTCATGAGCTCCAATGCCGAAAACTCAAGTGATATAGGTAGCACTACTTCTTTTCCATATACAAGCTTGTATGGAGAGCTACCTATTGACCTCTTGGGTGTAATTAAATCAGCCCATAAGGCTGATTTGAGCTTCGTGTGCCAGGTCTTTTGGTTCTCATCAAGAGTCCTTATGATTCTCAACAAGTTCTTGTTTGTAGACTCTTCTTGCCCATTACCCTGGGGTAATAGTTAGAAGAAGTGTTGAGATAAATACTTCATTCTTGACAACCCATTCATTGATATTTGTGCCAAGAAAGGCCAATGCATTATCTCGATATGATAGTAGCAGGTACACCAAATCTGGTTACTAACCCCTCATAGAAGTCCAAGATGCTAGATTCATTTTCTTCCTTGAGTGCCACCACTTCAGTCCATTTGGTGAAGTAATCCGTTGCCATGAGTATCCACTTGTGGCCTTGGCTCAAATTTGGATTGATAAATCCAATGAAGTCTAATCCCCATTTCATGAATGGTTGATCCACTGAGATAGGAAAAGGGGCAGTGCTGCTAACTTTTCTTTTCCCTGTGAAGAATGCACACTTTTTGCATTTCTTAATCCAAGATAGCAATCACTAAACAGTGTGGGCCAATAGTAACCAACTTTCATGATTTTGAGAGCTGTTACTCATGGAGAAAAGTGACCTCCTACATCTCCATCATGGAATTCATGCAACACTTTCTCAATCTAATTTGAAGGGACACACCTTAGAAGAACTCCATTCACATCCTTCTTGAATAAGATGCCATCAATGAGAACATACAGAATAGACTGCAATCTGAAATATCTCCTCTTTTCTTTGCTCAATTCTAGAGGACATAGGCCCATTTGAAGGTAATGCACCATATCTTGGGTCCAACATGGAGTAGGTGCATCATCAACTGATTGTTCTTGATCATTTTGTAGCACTAGGACAACTTCTTCTCATTCTCAACTCAGCATGTTGTTTGGAAGCAAGTTGCTCACACAATCCTTTGCCATGAACCAGCTTGGTCACTTTGATGTCTATGTCATACTCCATTACTCGTGTGATCCAACCTTCCCTCTTCTCATTCAAATCCTTTTTTAGAAGAAAGTCCTTGACTCCGACATGAGATACTAACAGTTGGATCTTGTTGTTGGAAACCAAATGTTTGAACTTCTTCAAACTTCTAATCACAACAAGGACATGCTTTTCAATAAAAGAATACCTTGCTTCGTAGTCTTCTAAACTCTTGACTGAAGAATGCTATGGGATGCTCCAAGCCTTCTTTATTTGTGCTGCACCAAAATGGTTGAGATTGTATCCAAACCCCCAAAAGCATATAACATGAAATCTTTGGAGAAATATGGATTAATAAGAGTTGGGGCTTGAGATATTGCATGCTTGATGGCCTCAAAACTCTCCTTACCTTCAACTATCCATTTGAATGCAAGGCTATTCTTTAACATCATGGTCAATGGCTTCACCAAGGTGGAAAAATCAGGCACAAATATGTGAACAAAATTAATTCTCCCCAAGAAGCTTTAGAGAGCCTTCTTGTGGCTTGGCAATGGAAGAGCACGGATGGCCTCAACTCTTTCGGGATCAATGGTCAATCCTTCCTTTGAAACAATGTGGCCTAGAAAATTTGCCTTCATGTGCTAAGAAAATACATTTCTTTGGGTTCAAAGATACTCCAAACCTTCTACATCTTTGAAACACTTTCCTGAGGTGAAAGAGATGATCTGCTGCATTCTTGGAGAAGACAGTGATATCATCAAGATAAAAAAGCACTATCTTGTTGATCAACCCCTTGAATTCCATATCCATTGCTCACTGAAATGTAGCTCTGACATTTGACAATCCAAATGGCATCTTCCTATAAGCATAAGTGCCCCATTTTGTAGTGAAAGTTGTCTTGAACTGGTCTTCTTCTTTCACCATAATTTGATTGTAGCCTGAATAACCATCCAACAATGAGAACCTTTCCAAACCAGCTACAACCTGTAAAATTTTCTCCATTGAAGGGAGTGGGTAATGATATTTGAGTGAAGCTCTATTCAAGTCACAAAAGTCTACACACAATCTGATTTCTCCATTTCTCTTCCGCACAGGCACTAAGTTTGTAACCCAACTCAAATGCTTAATTGGAAATATGATGTTGGCCTCAATCAACTTGTTCAATTATTTCCTCATGAGAGGTTCAATGTGAGGATTCACCGGCCTTTGCTTCTTCCTGATGGGCTTGGATTTTGGATCTAACTCAATAGTATGTTGTGCCAACTTTGGGTTGAAGCCTCTTAAATCTTTGTAATTCCAAGCAAAGACATCAAGAAACTCTTGACAAAGTTGTAAAAAATCATGATTTCTCTTGCTAAGTACTCACTTTGCCAATTTGCAACACTTTACCTTCACCTACTGAGATAGGCTCTGAGTCTTCACCCTTCACTTGAATATTTTCCTTTTCTTTCAAAATTGGTCATTGGGGTTGAAGATTGACTCCAAAGTCACAAGACCCTTTGGCAATTTGTTTTTTCTCAGCTGAACCACTTGGTCACCATACTGCTGCTTCCAATTTGTCTTGATTCTTTGCAGAGAACTCAACTTCTTCTTGTAAGAAGTTGATGATTTGCTTATCATTTTCAAAGACTTGCCAACTTGTATTGTTTTCTGGGACAGCTGGTCTTACAATCACTTTTATATGAGGCTGAGTTTGATCTCTCTTGATACTTTCAACAACATCAAATGCTGCCCCAACTACTGCAAGTCTGTCTGCTGCATCATTCTTCTTCCTCGGGATGGAATTGATGTTAAAATATTCAAAATCTTCAATAAGATCCCATACCCAGTTTTTGTAGTTCTTCAAAAGATCATTCTTAGCATCATTTTGTCCTCTAACTTGGTTTACAATCAGCTCACTATCTCCAAACACTTGCAAGTTTTTAATGCCTCTTTTTCTTGCCCAATGCAACCCATGAATCAAGGCTTCATACTCAACTGTGTTATTTGAGAAGAAAACTGAAAATGAAAAGTTGAGTAATATTTGATACCTTGTGGTGACACAAGCATTGCTCCTCCTCCAACACCTTTCCTACTCCTTGAACCATCAAATAATAGTTTCCATACTTCATTATTATCTTTGTGATCTAATTTGGTGATGCTAGGGAGAGGTGTATTCTCTTCATGCAAGCAATAGATTCCTAGCTCAGACTTCTTCCATTTCTTTATAAGGATCAAAAGCATGTCTTTTGTTGGCCCAATTATCAAGCATCAAATCTGGAATATTACCAACTTTGGTATCTGCTTCATGGGTCTCTAAACAATCTTCTTGATCAAAAGTGGAGCAATTTGCATTGATTGGACTTGGTACATGTGGCTCAATATGGAAATTAGTAATTGGCTCAGATATGATTATAGCCTTAGCTCCATACCTTGTTCTGAATAACATATGTGACCAATCAGTAGACAAGTAGCCTCCAATTTTGGAAGTGAAGTCCCTTGACAAGCATAGAGTGAAGAGTGGTGGCAAGTCAATAACTGAAACATCTTGCAACACTGTAACATTGGGACAAACATGCAATGTGAGGCTCAATCCTTTGATTACTCCAACTGTGGTCACTTGTTGTCCCATCTAATTGCACCACACCTCTAGAAATGACTTCATACTGAAGACCCAACTGATCAACTATTTGTTTTGGCATTACGAAGCTACTTGCTCCCAAATCAATCATGCAATTATGCACTAACTTATCCCCGATGATCAATGAGACATAGAATGGTGGGGGATTTATATTTTTACCTTGTTGACCTCCTAAAGCTCCTTGCAGGGCAGCATTAGTGAGCAATGTTTCTTGATATTTAGGAGGCTCATTTGAGACGGACCAATTTTCCATGGCAGCTTGCAACATATCTCTTTGTCTCAGGATAGCTAATGACTCCCACATTGAGATGTTTACATTTTTTTCTTCATTTTCTCAATGATATTGAATGGAGGAGTACTATCCTTTTGCTTCCCTTTACTTTGCACAATCTTCTCTTGCACATTGGCTGCTACAACTGATGTATGAGCTGGTCTAGAAGATGGCCTAGGCTGATTTTGCACATTTGGAGCTGCACTTTGATTGACAATTCCTTGCGGAGTGACAGAGGGATGAGTACCACTTGAATTAGATGACTTCCCTTCTCCAATATTCCTCTTCTTAGACCGTGTATTGGCTGTTACACCTTGAGAAGGAGTCTGATTTATACCACAAAAATCCTCCACTTGCCAATTGACAAGCGTGGTCTCATTTGGAGGTGCTTCCGATGTGCTAGCTTGCTACTGATTTTCCTCTTGACTTGCCTCTTGTTCCACACTAACTGTTGTCACCATTAGATCTTGATTCAAGGCACCATTAAATCATGTTGATTGGTTATGAGGTTGGTTGCATGGGAAACACCATTCATACTCTTGTGCCATGTTGTTTTGAGTTGGAACCAAGGCTCTAGATGTAGATACAATATTAGGATTATAGCAGGATGGAATGGCCTATTTAGCAGGAGGTTTTCCTTGGTTTGATTTGTAGCTTGAGTAGGTGGTCTATTAGGATGATACAAAGGCCTATTAGGTTGGGCTTGAGGCTGATATGGTCTAAAATTCTGAGCTTGTTGCCTCTTAATTGTCACCAACTCATTGCCTAAGTTTTGTAACTATTTCATGACCTCTTAGAGCTCTTTTGAAGTGTTAGGAGAAGAGGTAGAAGTTCATTTGAATTCTGATTCTTTGGGGCAGGAATAGAGATAATGTGGGTGCTTGACTAGAGCTTGGATTCTCTATATCTTGGATATAGAGGCATAGGTGGCCTAGGTGCAAGTTTACCAACTTGAATGAGGAATTTTTCAGCTCTAATAGCAATGTTATAGGTTGTGGGTAAATTTGTACCTCTCATGGATTGTATCATCATGGAAATATCAGAATTTAAAGCTTTTAGAAAGTAGAAGAAAACACCTTTAGCTATTGGTCTCACAGTAAGTGGAATCCTATCCCATGTCCTTTGAAATCTGAAGTTGAAATCAACCATCTGCTCATTTGGTGCTCTCTTGATTGTGGTTAATTGTCTCCAATAAAGACAAGTTATCCCCTTTTCCCCAAATTGATTATAGAGATCCATGCACACAATGGTCCCAATTTTGGATTGATCCTTGTTGTAGACTCTCTAAACCATTGTAGAGCTTTACCCTTGAAAGAAGAAGCCAATAATTTGACCCACATCCATTTCATTAACCTCATGAATTACATAGACATTTTCAATGTCTTGAATGTGATCAATTAGAGTTGTATGGTTCTCCCTAGTGAAATATGGAATGTTCTTCAATGCTGCAACTTGGAATGAGGTTTTATGCATTGAGAGAAGTGGGTTGTTTCCCATGAAATTCACAAAAGGATTTTGTGGTGGTGGTGGTTGATGAGCCATTCTAATTGGTCTGAGGACTCTGGTTGATTGAATGAAAGGCCTACCAGGTGGAGGTGTAGATAGTGTTCTATTTGGTGGAGATGGAGACCTTTGAGCTCTTCTTCCCCTTCTTCCTCTACCTAAAGATAGCTGTAAGTATTCAAAAACACCTTCTTCTCTAGTCTCTAACCTTGTTTGAATCCTTCTCATAAATTTGACAAGCTTGGGCTGCCAAAACCAGTGAATTCTTCCCTTTTGGAGTCACCCAAGATGTGCTGTTTCAAAGCTTCTTAAAGGATGAAATTTTACAACAAGTGCACACTCATCTTGCTGTAATAAAGATGAAGACTTAATTCTCAAGGGTCCCACTGGGCATGCTAGAAATATTATCACCAAATCACATCACCCTCCAATTTTCACAAGTGTGTGTGCTTGAGCTCACGGTGTGACTGGGTAACATGGGTACTATCTCCAAGTTATGGGACTTGCTACTTGAGATAGACCTCCAGAGAAGGCTGGTTCTTCTTCCTACTCCTAGTGCAAACTAACCCTAATGAAATAAAACTACTCACTATCTCTATCCTATGATTTCCAAGGGACCAGGGAGAGAGAAATAACATGAAAGTAAAATAAAACTACACTACAGAGGTGATGCACCAAAAGAAGGGTATGAGAATAACTCCCCAATGTGTGAAAATGGAGGAAAAACACAGTTAGAGAGGGTGATAACAGTTCTCCACAATCTAACAACAACATTCACAACAACATTTCTAAGGATAGAAAAATAATAATGAATCCTTGCAAGGGCATAATATAGACACAATACACCTGTAATAAGATTGAAGAGGCAAGAAGAATAACAAATAAACACAACAAGGGAAGATACATCCACAAACTTATATCTATTGCTTCATAGTATGCAAAGTTCAAATAATTACAAATTAAAGGCCTAGATCACCATGCAAGGAGTCCACTACAAAGGCCTACAACACATTGGTTTCACAAAACAAAATGGGTAGAGTTTTGCTACTCAAATCATCCTCTCCTTGCAAATGAGAGAAAATCCCCAATTTATAGAAAAATGGAGAAGAGGAAAGGGAGACAAGAAATATCAAATATGGATTTTGCATCAATTGAAAAGTATCCAAAGTAGTGAAAATCATGATTTAACCTGCAAAAATCCTCCCCATACTCACCCATAACTTGCAGTAGTGGAGAAATGTCCATCCATGCCCATTAATTGCACTTCCACCCACCATTCGACTACCCTCTTAGAACATGTTAATTTTATTAAAAATACACCTCTTAAACTCCATAAATATCTTATTTTTTTGAATTATTTGCATAGATCTCAAATCCATGATTCTAAAGAAACCAATTTTATGCAATTTGGATGAGAAATGCAAAAGTTATGGCCTCCTGAGCAGATGCAACTATTTAGGTGTTGTACGGTTTTCCTTCATTGTTACGGGACTGCGCATTTAATTCTTACTGGAAAAGATAATTTAATTAATTTTCCCCTTTCTCTAATGTTTCTTTCCCGATTTGAAATGATTTTGCATTTAATTTAGTGTGGCCATTTTATGCTTCCACTGCCTTGGTTTTGTGTTTGGAGTGGAGGTGGTTGAATGTGTTAAATTAAACATACTTGGCCAACTCGGCCAACTCGGCCGAGATGGTTTCTATCACCCATATTTCAAGCTATTTTAGCTCATTGTGTCAGGTTTAGATTAGCGATGCCGACCTCTCTAGTCTTTTTAAATTTGTATTGGGCTCAACATTGAATAACTAGTCGATCGTCCACTCACCTACCTTCTTGCTAACTTGGTGTTGCAATTGTCTCGTTGTACTTGATCCCTACATCGCATTGGTCTGATTTTTTCTAACCCTTATGTCTCTATCTTGGTGCCCAATGTTCCAAGTCACCAACTCAGACGTCGACCTAGCTCCTTATACACTGCCAATCCCCTTGTGTGTTAACTACATTGGGCATGTCCATGGAGTCTTGTTCCATGTGGAGGCCCCACACAACTTTGGGGGATACTTTTCTTTTTACCCTTTGAAGTTGTGCCGAGGGGCCATGTGGTGACCCCATGCAACTTTCCTCCTTAGTTATCTCCGCAAATATTTCCTTGCAAAGTTTGACTCAGTCATTTTGACATGGCTCACCTAGTTACATTTCACGGCACCTCTCGGTTTGGTATCCATTTTAGCTCGACGCCCAGGTTTGAGTTAGATTGATGACTTAAATCAGTTTGGTGAGTATGCTAGAAGTTTGGTGGTTGTTTAAGTAGCTCGACTGAGGCCTCAATACTTCCCCATTATTAACGAATTGCTGACGATGTTTAAAGTCTAGTTTGAACCGAGATAGCTCGACCTTCTTGAATGATGCCTAGTTCATTTGTTATCTCTCCTAAATGTAAAACTAGCTCAGATCACCATATGGCTTAGGCAACTCACTCCTCCCAGTTCGTAGCTCAATCTATAATTAGACGAGCTTAGACAATTTCCTTCCTTTACCAACTCGGTCCTTCCATTTGAATGACCCGAATGGTTAGCCGTTGAAGCCTTAATAATAGCTCAATGTCCTTTATAGCCTGACAACTCAGCTCTGAGCTCGTGACCATCCTTTAGTACGTTTCCCATACCAAGCGGCCATTTGACATATATGAACATCTTGGCCGAGATCTCAATCCACTACATGGGTCGGCTCGCTCTTCTCAAATGCATATCTCGGTTCCCATGATCTTGCAGTGGCTTGATGAACCTTCCATTTTTGAAATAACTGGGTTGTGAACATGGTAGCTTGATAATCTTGAACAAGATCTCTCCTTGAATTGATCGGTGATGAGCTTGATGAACTCTACCCATAGATCAATGACTATTCCTTTCAAATAATTGAATAGATATTCCTTCATGACTCAGTTTCAAAAACATAACCAGATCAATTTTAATTGTTTACAGGGCTTGGCGTTCTTCATTCACCTCAGCCTGGTCTGTCAACATGATAGATCACTAGGAGAAAACCAACTTGGATATGTAGATGAGTAGCTCAGTTTAATCGAAAAACAACTCAACGAGCTCCCTATTCAATATTTCTTCAAAGCAACTCGATAGACATGATTAAGTTGATGAGCTATCTATAATTCTGAATGTTTTCATTCAGAAGCTATACTCTTTATGTATATTTTATGGATTTTTTTTGAATTTAAACGTGCACCAGAGCTTTATGAAGATGCCAGGAAATTGTTTAGACAAATAATCAAATTTGTCATCTTTCTTGTAAGTGGATCCTTATCATTGTGGTAATGTAAGCCTGCATGTTGTCTAATTTTATAAGGGGAGTGAAATGGGATAACAATTTTGATGACTCACGAGGTCATTTTTCTTGCTAAACGGAGCATGACCAATTGTCTATAGCTATCCATTTGGCATGGAGTCTACATGATTATCATTAACTGGTTTGAACCAAGAAGGAAACTAGTGCAACCATATCTCACCCTCAAGCCAAAAGTGAATGTTTGTTCCCAAGCTTCTATAGAAATCTATTTAACCTTTCTTATTAGTTCATCTTATCTTCCTCCATACAAATTGATAGCATGGAATTACATTCAAATAACTCACATTCCCTCTATTCCTTGGCATGGAGTGTTTAAGGACAATCTTGTACATGATACGGTCCTTTCCTTGACATTTGGAAGATATAACATGTATTATGTGTACTTCTATCTTTGTTTTCTTAATAACCCTACTATCTAGGAGTCCTCAAGGCTTTAGGTCCTCATTTTGGGTGCAATAGTTATCATGTTGATACATCATACAAGGATGATATGTCTACCTCCAACTCCAAGCTTGTTATATATTGTATTCATAGATTTATAGTGGAAGTCATACTAATTACCTTTTTCTCTTAGATGCTAATCCTTCATACTCATTACTAAGAATACCTAAAAAATCATGATACAAGGTCTTCAAGTAATGACATTCAAATAATTTTTCTGCTCCATAGATTTTAGCCTTCAGGTGTATAACACAGGATCATTCTTCAACCAATCAATAATGCCATGCTTTAGCCAAGTTCAGATTTTATTCCTTTTGCACATATCATACCATACATTAGGTATATAGGTTACTAGTTCTTAGAGAAATTTAGAATCACGAAGTTTAGGGTCATGCAAATGTTCAAGACCTCCTATTATCACATGCAAAGACTAGTTCTTACCTCATGTTCTATCTTTGAGGTCATTAGCAGATATGCCTCTATATACTCATAGTAATGCTTTGTCATATAATGGAATCAAATTGAAAATAGATTCAGAGGGTCATAACACCTGTTAGACATGTTGAATGCTTCATATTAGGCTCACTTGTGAATGAACTAGCGTTGGTTTCCAAATTTCTTCTAGAACTCTGCCCCTCAAGCTTCTCATAGTCCATATAAGGCCAATTCAAGGTCTTAAATACAATTAGGATCTTTCCATGACACAATTACATGTTTTATAGGTTCCCGTTGTCATGTTTGAGGTGTCCACAACTTCCATGCACATGTTATATGTTGGTTTTTGTAAACTCTCTTCCTTGGTGGTCTTTGTAGTGATTTAGTACAGTTCTATAAAACCCTTTCCAGTAATTATAACATTTAAATAATGGCCTTTTCCTTTATAAATTCCTCATAAAACTTATTCCCATCCTGCATAGGGCTCTGAGATCCATACCATATCATCCTTGTCCATAATCTATTCAAATTTATCAAAAATTACCTTTTCTTGCACTTTAGGACAGTCTAGTGACCCTGCACAGTCAAATTTATATCAAATGATGGTATTTATTTCATTCATATACTCATGAAATTATTAAAACAAATTGATAATACCCTATAATATCTCCATACCCAATCTAAATTCATAATTTTTCAAGTTATAGAGAGGAACCTGACTATTTCCCTTCATTACTGTATACTATGTCCTCCACTATTGGAGCTTGAAATTCTGTCATACATATCTTGAACTGCACTCATCCAATCATCTCAAAACTTTGGAGATCCCCAATTCCATTGGAGATAGAGATAATCAAAAGTTTTTGATCGAATTCATCGGTGGATTTGAGAGTTATGTTAGGCCCTAGATTAATCCCGAGAAGGAGAAAATTACTATAAAAATCAAACCAAGCATTTTCAAAACTCACAAAATTATAAGGATGATCCTTAACACCTCTAGAATATTTTCATCTTAACAGTCAGACATTTTGATGCAAATTTCATAGATCAAGGTTTAGGAGCTCGCTATCCGGGCACAGTTCTTAGCACAATCCACTATGAACAAGCAATTTTACTCAAACCAAAGCAAATTATTTATTTTCATACTTCATACATACATTATTCATCCTTCTTCAAGTTGTTCCAATATTATCCTCCTCGAATTCTTCCTTTTTTGTGGTTTGGTTCCCTATTCTATCTCCTTAAGAAGCTTAACTAGCTTCTAAATTGACTAAGTCACCCTAAGAAGGCTCAACCGGGCCTCTAATCATAGCAATTATGGATAATCTATATCTAAAAACACATCACACTTGTTACATATTCCTTTTTATGGTCTTCACAACCTTATCAAACTCATGACAACTCATTCTTACCTGTTCAACCACTCTCACCTAGTCAAACTTGACATATTACCCCTACTACAAGGTTTTCCACCTTTACCACAACAATGTACACACATTTGAATTTGAACAATACAAACATAGAGAGATGAAAATTTGAAAAATCATTCTATATGCTCAGTTCTTAAGAAATACTTATTCAAATTTCACTGTACTCCAAAGCTGCATGGTGATGATCCTGCATCAGGTTATCCAACTTGAAAGTTTTCATGAGCTCCTGCTCACGAGTCTTCATATTTTTCTTGTTCCTTAACCTGTACCCATGTACCATATTATCCTTGGCCATACTTGTCTTTGCATCTTCCTGTTGTATTATCTATACCTTATCTTCTTACTCCTTTGTCTCTTATTGTATTTTCCTCTTCTTGTCTGCTTCTCATTCACGAGGCTCCATGCTACTGCTTCATTTCATATAGGTCTTGAAAGTCTTCTTGTTATCTTGTTTCTAAAATCTCTCTCACGAAATCTTTAGCTTCATCCACCTTATCAGCTATTATATCTGTAAACACAGCTCGGAAAGAAACCTTAGACATAAAACTTTAAATCCACGAGGATTCTTCATGCTGGTGTTCTTATCCTTCTTATTTTGTTTTTTCATTGACCACTTCCAATTTGGTATTCACATATTTTTTTGTCCTTTCTTTACTTCCTTTCTAAGATTTTCATTCCAATATACTTTTAAAAGTGCTTCATCTACTTCTTCTTTCATAATTCTTCCTTCTTGAGGCTCTTTTTCCTTCTTCCATTCACCCAATTTCTCCATCTCTGCTATTTTAGGATAGTCATTGAGTCCTTGATTATAAAGAGCATAATCTAACGAACTCACCTCAACTTGTTGTTGCTTTAGGCTTACATAAAGAAATCCATTTCCTTCTTGTTTGAAATGCATCATTTATTGACTTAGGTTTATATCATCCATGTTTGCATCAAAATCAACAAAACTCATACAATCTAATTTCAAACATTCAAGATTCACTCCATCATCTTGAGGCTTACCTTCATTATTCTTCCATGCCTCCATCAATTCTTCACCTTTGAGCTGACTTGTACCTGTACACAATGCTTCTATCATTGTCAACTCTTCCTGTAAAAAGAAATCATCAATATCTTCATGATATTCATCAAATTTTGGGTTTGCATTTAGACACTGTTGTAATTCTCCAATAAGTCTACATTTTACTTCATTATCTCTCTTTGAGATTTATGAGAACATTCACCTGCTTCCACATTATCCCATTCCATATTTTCTTTACATTTATCACTGATCATGCTTAAATTATCATCAATTGATGTATCAAATGCAATTTATTTACCTTTTTTTCTCATTTCCTTTACCTCTCTTGGAATGACATCAACCTTCTTCTTCTAGTGGATCCTTGGAACAATGTCTTTCACCATATTCTTAACAAATTATTGAAACATATAAGAGGTAATAGGCCTAGGAGGAATACTTGTTTGTGATGTCAGTTGAAGGTTGTGCACGCATTCTGATTTCCTGATCCAAGTTGACTGTGAGAGATCCCTTTTTTCTATGAGGAACTACCTGTAATGCAAAACAATACCACTAGATAGAGCTAAATAAAACAATGAGTGGACTACCTAGTGGAAGCTAGATCTGGGAAGCATGATGCTTCCTGAACAGGTTGTCAATTCACTTTATATGACAATATTAATGCTATTCAAAATATACATGAAATAAAGATCCTATTGTAATTGAAATGATTTGGGTATATCGTATAAAACAATAAGAAAGGATTTGTAAAAAGATTGTTTGAGGTCAAAATGGATCAGGTGACAGGATGGTATTGGGTTACAGGTCTAGTGCAGGCTCTGGATAGGGTCTAGTAAAGGTTACAAGTGATTCTAGGCTATTGGGAAATAGGTATTAGCTTGCTGGCCTGAGCTATGTTTCCAGACACAGTAACTGGCGTTGGGTGTTTGACCAATGCCGGTTAGGAAGAATGACTGAGGTCAGTTGGCTAACTAATGTCGGTAGGGTTAATTAGCAAAAGGGACTTAAAACTTGTTTTTAGACTCTCTATGATTGTACAGATATTGGAAATGGTGAGGGTAAGGTCGTAAAATGGACTTGGAGGCTCAGAGATGTTTAAAAGAGGATAAAAATAAGTAAAAGAGGTGGGTATGGTAGGGTGATAGGTTGGTAGGAGGAAGGGAGTGTACAAATGTGGAAAAAGATAAATTACTGAGTTGAATAATAAATCTTACTGAAATAAAACAAAAATAAATGAAGAGATGTTAGGTACTTACTAAAGAGTAGGTTTGGAGAACGTAGGTACTGAGGACGATAATGGAAGAGATCTAGAGAGAAGAGATGTTGTGTTCTTGTCATGGTAGTTTGAACCTCCATGCTTCTCTGTGTGAATCTATGATATTGAAGAAGATGATGAATGCCAATGGATTTTGGTAGTGCTTTCGTGTATTTTCCTTTGCTTGAGTGCTTCAAAAATTTTGAGTGCTCCAAGTCTCTGTTTGTATGAGATCCTGAATCGAATGACCAACCTAGGAAAAGGATTTTGGAAATTTCTTTAACCTAATCAATGATGTTTAGGTGACCAAAATTGGTTGAGATATAACCGACGTCGGTTAAGGCGGGGAATATCTAGGTTAGCCAAAAATAGCCTGATTGTTGCTATTTTTGGCGAGGTCTCCAATATTCATATGGGTCTTGAGTGATAGATTGCGTGAGGATAAGTAAGAGTATTTTTAGGTTTGTTAGTAGGAGTTAAGTCTAGGTTTAGACTAAGTCCCAGTTGGTTAGGATAGGTTTAGACTTGGTCATAGGTCATTAATGAGGTTTGAGTGGGTCATTTGAGTGAGGTGGCTAGGTGAGTTGGCTGGGTGAGGTGGTTAAGTGAGGATATTAATTAATTAAATTAAGATAATTAATTCAATTAACATGTGCATTAGGGGATATGAATGGGTAGGATATGGTTAATTTATTTGACGAGGTTTTAATGGAAGCATGACCCAATTTTGGTGTCTATATTTTCCCCTTTTTGTTGAGAAAATTTTATTGGTAAGTAATGATGACAAAAATAGGAAGTGGTTGCCCCAAATGTAGGTGAGAGTGGGGTTTCCCCAGGTAGGGATAAAGGTGAGGATGCCCCAAGTGTGGGTGGAGGTGATCCCCCTCAAACTAGGAATTGATGACGTGTGATACAAAGTCGGTGAGTGGTTTGATAAATGTGTAGGTGATGAAAGTGAAGGTACGTGCGTTGTAGGTAAGGGTATGGGAATTTTGGGGTAATGAGTAAGGGTAAAATTGGGTAATGGTTAATGGGAAAGGGTCATATCGAGTAATGGGAAATGATAATTGAATGTACACATACGTATAGATTGCGATACCGTACTAGGTTGAAGAGCTTGCAAACTCTACATCGTCCAAGGTCAATAGGTTTATCCAAACAAGGTTGAAGTGATTCAGGTATCTAGGGTATATGATATGGTATAGAAACACAACTTAGGTTAGGTGTAGGAAAATTTAGGTATGATCTGGTATGTAACACTCTGATTTTGCAAATTATCTTGATGAATGTTTTACATGCTGTTATAACTTCTGAAATGAAGGCAAACATGTTAAGATATGTTCTGGTCTTAAGAGAATGTGTTGCTAACTTGGATTCTTGCATGCTGTGATTTATTGTTAGGACAACATTTATTGTACTTGTGTGTTTGCTGATATGATGACAAATTGTCGTATACTTGCTAAACTCACTTTGCTGATTGACATCATACCTTGAATCAATTCCATTGATCCAAGTATGCTGAGGTCCTCTTGTGATTTTTGTGTCGATTCACACTTGAACCGAACCCGAGATTGTTATGAACGTGCAGCGCCTGATTGCAGGTATGAACAGCTGGCACGTAAATGCCAACGACAGGGATTCGATTCTTGAACCCTGTACTATCGAACTTGGGACCTCGTGAGGCAAGAAACGCCTGGACATGGGTGGCCTTGGCACGTGATCCAAAGGACGGAACGTCCTGCTCTGCATTAACGTGAATGTTAGTAGGAAGGCTGGATGGAAGTTGTTTGGTGTTAGTGGTTAGTATTAATTAAAAACCTAAACTAATCCTAAGTCCTAACATGCATCCTACACTATTATCCTAAGTGGATTTTTAAATTACAAAAAAAAAGAGGGAAAATAAACCTAAGCCCTAAAACCTAAGGCTAAACTAAGACCTAGGTTGAACACTATATACAACCTAAACTAATCCTAATCTAAAAGGGCGCGCAGACCCTTGGAAGGAAAGGATAAGGATGGGAAGAGAGCATTCATTGGCATTTAATAAACAGTCCATACATGGACAGCGCCAGTTTTGGTGGGGCAGGTAGGAAATAGAGGCATCTATTTGGAGATAGAGCCAAATTCAGTTTTACATGGGAAATTTAAAAAAAAATTGAGTTCGCCAACTCAAGTGGCGGTGGCATGGGAAGTAAGGAAAAAGGCAGAGCCTTAATTGCATTAATTTTTTTCGGTCCTCACGACCAGCTCGCCGTGGAAAGTGTATGAGGGAAGTTGATTTTTCATTGTTTCGGTTTGGCTTTTGCAAAGTTGCTCTGCATTTGGTTTTTCTGACTTGGTTCAGTCGAACCAACTCTTGAAATTTGACATTTTTCTTGGAGATTTTGAGGCTGTTGCTAAGCCTGAAGAAGAAAGAAGTGTTGGGGAGTTTTTGCTGTCGCTGTGGAAGGAAAAACACGGCAAACGAAGTTTTCTTCGAGTTCTGGAAAAGAGATTACAGGCATGTTAAGCCCTTCTCTTTAAAAATTCTTGCTTTGTTTAAGTGTCTCATTAAAACAACCCTGCTCTTGGGTTTGGATTGTGTGATTGCTGTCGAGTCGATTTGACTTGGATTTTGTTAGTTCTTGCTTTCTTTTCTTTGGGAAATGATAAAAGAATTGCTTCTGGTTGCTCGGCCTTGATGCGTTTTTGCACGAATCGAGTTGGAAAATGAATTACTGTATTGGTTGTTGACAGTATGGTGGTTTGAAATAGATATTTTTCTTTCACTGTTCGTGTTGTATGAAGTGGAACAGGATGTTTAATCATTTCCTTATAGTGTAATTGTTTCCTTGCTGTTGTGCTTGGAACCGCCTTGGCATGTAAAGAGGAAATGGAATTACAGTCGTGTTATATGGCTGTCATTTTGGAAACAATATGAATCATTGTTTTTGGTCGCTGAGTTCGACTGTCCTTGTATTTCTCGAATGAAATACCTCCATATCGTGCTGGTTGTTTGACAGTAATGGGAAATCCATCTTGTGTATCATGAGTCTGTACAGGTTACTTGAGTTGTTTTCACTATTGAAACTATAAGTTCTTTTGCTGATGAACTAAAATGAAAGAAGCAATAGTTGGTTGAAGTTGTTTCTTATTGAAATTTTTAAGGAAACAGATCCTCTTCCTTCAACTGTTATGGATTTTAATGAAAATGGCATTTGGGTTTTCTATGAATATTTGAATTCGATTTGAATGAAGTAATTGCAATATTTTCTTTGTCTGTGCCTTTCTTGAATAGGAAATAAACGGATACGTATTGGGTATTTGTGGAATAGGAAAAGTTAACTGTTTTTCCTCTTAAACATATTAATGGATTGTGTTTCCCTCACTGTGAGGATAAGATGGTTTTATTGTGTTTTCTTGATACTGTTTGGTCTTCCTATTCAGGCTGTAGACACAATTACAAATTAGTTTTTGTATTCTGTGCAAGGAATGATTATATATTTTCTTCTTGCTGTGATGGAAAGATGATTCCATTGCGCCATGTAGTTGTGGTTTGACCTTCTGTTTTGAACTGTTCGTGAATGCGAACTTGACTTTGAATTGCTGTGCGAAGAAGTGATGCATGGAAACTCTGTCTTGTTGTTTGGGTTGTCTTAACTGTATCCGACTTACTTATTTAACACCCTATACGGGTTTACTTCAGAAAGAGTTATTGATAACTGAATATTGCATTCCGAAGTCTTGCATATTATTTTGAACTCAACCAAAAGGGGGATTCGGGTAGAATGCTTGTTGGCAGTGAGCACGATTTGGGTGTTTTATTTTCTTCTGAACAAATGATTGTTCTTACTGATATCATGGAAATTAGCTCTCCCTCTTCTGCTGATTGATTTCGAAAGAGATAGTAATTAAATTATTTTCTAAATGTTGTACCTTACTGTGCAAATGAAATATTTAAATATTTCGTGTGGTATTCTGATCTTGGTACTGTCATTTGGTAGAATTGAAATCAGCTGAACAATTCTTAAAGAGTTCAAAGAAGATGATTGTTATCTTAGTGAGGGTCAAGGACAGGAAATTTTCTCTGTTTGCTGTTGAATTCTGGAGATAGCATTAGGAGCTTACTGTGCTTTATAATTGAATTGTTGTAGGTAACAGCAATGAATAAAATGTTATTTTGAATGGGATATGCTCATAGGATTAGGAAATCATGTGATTAATTGACTGCATGATTGAAATACTGTTTGTCTGTTTAGCATACAGTGAAAGAAATATGGTTTCTTTTAAGTATGGTAAATATATGGTATGCAACCTTATATTGTTTGATCTTGGATGAACATAATGTTGTACTAACCTGTTTCGGATCTTTATATGAGTCTGACTCAAATGAAGTATGGATATGGATGATGAATTCTTCCCTGTTTTCATTTAAAGCTGATTATAAATGAAATCATTCTTGCTGCCGGAAAGTGAATTCCGAATGGATTTTGTAAGTTTCACTCTGAACTGTTATCTTGATTTGTCTCTCGTTTGGATTCCATTGTTCGGACAGTCATGTGGAAAGAAATAGAGATATGGATGAATGACTAGGAAAAATGACCTTTTCTTCTTTCATTCAATTGGAAAGCTGTAATTTGTGAATAATAAATTTTGTAGTGCTTAGATAGGAGCAACTATCTATATTGTTGTTCGCTTTCTTGTCTGTACTTGATTGCTTGGATTCTAATATGATGCATGAACTGAAAGGAAAGTAATGGAATTACATTTCAGTTAGTTTCATCCTTTGCATTCATTGTTATTGAAAGGCGTGGAAAGGATAACAGTGTGTTATATCTGCTGTAAGTTACTTGTATTCCTAACTTTTCAAATATTATGAATTGATATTTGCAACGGTTATGTGGAAATAGGACAGCAGTCCTCTGGCTGATTGTGATGATATTTTGTTAGTTCAGTTGTTATGCTGATCTTTCTTCTGTGCCTATTTCGTGATTGATGTTTTACTGTCGTTTCATAAAAGCAGGGTTCTTTTATTGAGACAGTTAGTTGAAGCACCTTATTTTAAGGATAAGTGCTTAATATGCTCAGTTCATTGAACTGACCCGTGCAATTCATTTTGCAGATGAAATTTGATTAGAATGAAGACATGGTTGTTTTCTGATGCTTCTTGATTAGCTGTAAAATGAATTGTAATTGTTGCTTTGATTCCTCTTCGAGGAATTGTGAAAAGAAGAAAATATATTCTTCTGTCTATGAGTTGTATTGATGTTTTATGTAAACTATGCCCAATCAGCTGGATTGGCAAATGTACAGATTATGACATGAAATATTGAATCCAATTACATGTGTATTATTTTAATAATTATATCAGTTTGATTTTGTTGTCTAAATTGGAAATATAATGTTATTTCTTGATTGGATTTGTTTAATTGTCCTTGGATGGATGTTAAATGGAAACTGATATCTATTCTTACCTAAATGCAACTTTTAAGTTGAAAAATGCAATTAATTCATACTTGGGTAAAGATGAATTTTTAATTGACATTATAAGGATTAGGAAGAATATGATTCCATAATTGGAAGGTATTCAGGATTAGCTTAGGAGCTAAGGAATACCAATTAAACTTCGGAGTAATCGAACTTCGCTTTCGAGCTCCATTAATGATCTCGTGTGTTAAATTCAGAATAAAGGATATAGGATAAGTATATCCATAACTAATGGACCTTAACCATATAACGTTAAGGAGAACAAATGAATATTGTTCTTGGGAATTAGACCTCGTTTAAATGACGTCTAATAAGTTAGAATTCTGAATTTAGTTGCAGTTGGAAAATCTTGGCTAAGTTTAATAGGTTAAACTTATCACGTCTGTCGGTACGGACTGCTTAATCCAATGATTAAGAAGTGAACCAAGTAGGGAAATGTAGCCCTTCGATACAAAGGAGAAGATGCATAGCAAGCTAATGGATGGTTTAGTCCCTCTTAGCTATATGCAACTGCAACAGAAACAAGAATCAAGGGATCAACACGAATGCTGAAAGTTGATTTTAATTATTAATTCGTGGCTAAGTCACTTGAGCAGGATGTGTGTTCTCGATGGGTGGATTCTGCAGGACATTGGCATACGCCAGCTATAGCAAGGTGTCTCCATGAAGACGGGGTCTTCATGACGACACAATGTTGCAGCTGACATATAGCAATGCCCTCCCGAATCAAAACATCTAGAATACATAGGCTGAATGTGTAACTCTTAGCGGGGAATAGGATATGATCTGATATACGGAGTGACTCCGGAATACTAAAGATAACTAGACACACGGGGTCGTGGGGTAACGACACTGTATGTCTGCGTATCTTTAGTTACCAGGAGTGCCTTCCTATACCCGTTCATATTACTAGTTGGAATTGGAAGTTTAAAACTGAACTTAAATGAAGAGGACTGGTAGGAACCAGGAAAGACCATTCTAGATAACAGGTGAAGTGAGGTGAAGGACGTATTCCGTAGATGTGTATCACATCCAGGAATATGATCATGCAAAGCATGTGAAAATATTTGGCCAAAGTATCGCAATTGCTGGTTGCGTTGTCCTTATCACTTAATTTAAGATGCAGGATGTCAGATGAATATCAGTAACAAATATTCAGATAGGCTTCTTAAATGGATCACTTCAATAACCAGAAACGGTTATGAGAACAGGTATATATAATATACCATGCATAAACGAACATGAAGGATCGGTTGTTGCCGAGTCATGAACATGAAGGATCGGTTGTTTCCGAGTCATGAAATGAAGGATCGTTGAAACTCTGAGCCATGAAAATGGAAGATCGGCAGTTCCTCGAGTCATTTACAGCAGCATATAGAATCTGTTATAAGATTGAATGGCATTGAATGTGTGTTCCATATTGTAAATATGCGAACAGGGAACATTCATTTTAAAAAGAAATTGTGTGATCCAAAATGTGTTGTTTGGGTAGAGAACAATTATTAAAACTTGAACGTGTGTTTGAATTTTGTAATTCATAACAGAGAACGTTATCCAAAAAAAAAAAAAAATTTTTTCCCTTGTTCTGGTATTTTAAAATGGGGATGTTACATCTTGGTATCAGAGCTGAAGGTTGCAGCTCTTGGACCTAATGAGTCCACGATATTAATAAGGTTTACATTTTCTTATTGAACAGAAAATGGTAAGGACAAGAGGGAATGCTGCGAATAACCCGTTACAGGGTGGAGAAGCAGCAACTACCCAAAAGCTGGATGAAATCCTTGCTGCCCTACTTGATACGAGGGATCGTTTGACTGTACTAGAACAACAGTCAATGGGCAATGAAGAGGAGGAGAATGAAGCTGAAATAAATGATCAGCTACCTCCTGTGGACAACATCAACGGAGGGAATCCAGGTGTTGATGATAATAATGTAATTTCTCCTAATCCCCCTGAAAATAAAAGGGCAAGATTAGCAGCTGAACTTACAAATGATATAAAGAGAATAAGTCCTCCAAAGTTTGATGGAACAACTCTTGGGGACGGAGCTGAGAACTGGCTCGGTGAAATGGAGAAATACTTTGCAATAAGAAACTTCTCCGAAGAGACTAAAGCGATATGGGGAGCATATCAGCTTTCTCATGAAGCATCATCATGGTGGGACAACCGTAAGGTTGAGCTGAATATTGTCGAATCAGACATAACTTGGGATCAATTTAAGGGTTATTTTAGGCAACGATGGCTGCCTCAACTCTATTTTGATAGGAAAATGACTGAATTTCAGAACTGGTCGCAAGGAAGGCTGTCGGTGACGGAATACTGGGAAGGGTTTACTAAACTCCTTAAGTATGTACCGCAGTACCAAACTGACGAGAAGTTCAGAATACGGAAATTCATAATGGGACTGAATCCCATCATTGGTGGTGAAGTGGATGTCCACGGCCCAACCACCATGGATGGAGTTGTCGAAAAGGCAATCAGACAGGAACAGAAATTGAGAGCAATATCTGCTCACAGGGAAGAGGTAAGGAAGAAAATTCCCAATCCTTCTTCGTCTCTTGCACCAAAAAGGGGACCTTGGAAAAGGTTTGGTGTGAAAAAAAAAATTGTTGTAGATAACAACAAGAAACCTGTGATGAACAGACCTGTAAATAGTGTGTGGAACAGCTTCACAAAAGTTAATGGCATTGGACAGAAGTCCTATGGAAGCCAGAATGATAACTTCAAGGCTGGTAACAAATTTGAGCCTAGAAAAGGGCCAGCTGGAGGATGCTTCAACTATGGAAAGGACCACTATGCGAATCACTGTCCTCTGAAGAAGGATGATCGCGGACAGCAGCATAGGATACATGCTGCAGTGGCTAACAGACAAGCTGAAAAGCAAGTGACGCCCATAGAAGTTACGGGTAAGTTATTCGGTACACCTGTAGTTATACTTTTTGATACTGGAGCTACAGAATGTTTTATTTCTGCTAAACTTGCTATGAAATTAAAAAGAAAGGCTGCAAGAATGGATAAAACATGGACAGTACATTATGGGAATAATGCTGTCCATACAGTCGAAATGTGCCTTTTTGGGGCAATTCTTGATCTACCTGGTTTCTCCACCGAAGTTGACTTGTATGTCACTCCTCTAGGATCATATGATATCATTATTGGAGTTAACTGGTTGGCTGAACATAAGGCAAAGGTTGACTGTTATGAAAAACAAATCTGTTGCCTTGATGACCTGCAGAAAGCAGCAGTCATTCAAGGTGTAAAACGGGAAGTTGCAGTTAGGAAACTGACGGCTATGCAACTAAAGAGGGCTAAAAACAGAGGCTGCACTTTGTATGCAGTAAAAATGACAGAAAATGTAGAAGAAGATAATGATTTCATGGAAAGATATCCATTGTTGAGGGATTTCCGTGATGTGTTTCCGGAGGAATTGTCAGGTCTTCCGCCTAAACGTGAGTTTGATTTCGCAATAGAAATCAAACCAGGAATGGAACCCATATCTAAGGCACCTTATAGAATGACTACCATTGAGTTGGTAGAGCTAAAGGCTCAGTTACAAGAACTTCTGACTAAGGGGCTGATCAGACCGAGCGTCTCACCTTGGGGAGCGCCGGTAATTTTTTGTAAAGAAAAAGGATGGCACTTTGAGGCTGTGCATTGATTACAGAATGCTGAACAAAGAAACTATCAAAAATTGATACCCACTTCCAAGGATTGATGATCTGTTTGATCAGATGCGAGGAGCATCAGTTTATTCAAAAATAGATCTTCGATCAGGGTACCATCAGCTGAGAATAAAGGAAGAAGATATTCATAAAACAACTTTTAGAACGAGGTACGGGCATTATGAGTTCACGGTGTTGCCTTTTGGGCTGACTAATGCACCTGCCGCCTTCATGAATCTAATGAACAATATTTTTCAAGAATACTTAGACAAGTTTGTGCTTGTATTCTTAGACGACATTCTTATATACTCTAAAAATGTCGAAGAGCACCAAGAACATCTCAGGATAGTGCTGGAAATCTTAAGAAAGAGGAAGTTGTATGGCAAACTATCCAAATGTTCCTTTTATGATGCAGAAGTGCATTATTTGGGACACGTTATAAGCAAAAATGGGATAGCTATTGACCCTTCAAAGATCACAGCTATAACTGAGTGGCCTGCGCCTAAGAATGTGCATGAAGTGAGGAGCTTCATGGGCTTGGCTGGATATTATAGAAAGTTCGTTAAGGACTTTTCAAAAATTGCTGCCCCAATCACTTCGCTGTAAAAGAAAGAAAAGAAATTTGTCTGGACAGACAAATGTGAATCTGCCTTTAAAAAGTTAAAGGAACAGTTAACTACAGCACCTATTTTGACTGTACCTGATCCAAATGGAGATTTTATGGTTGTAACGGACGCCTCAGGAGAAGGCCTTGGAGGTATTCTGTTACAGAATAACCATGTCATCGCTTATGAAAGCAGAAAGCTTAAGTTACATGAACAGAACTATGCTCCACACGATCTTGAGCTCGCTGCCATTGTTCATGCGCTTCAAATATGGAGGCATTACCTTTTAGGCAAGCCCTTTGAGTTAAAAACAGACCATCTGGGGCTGAAGTATATTTTTACTCAGCCAAATCTGAATGCAAGGCAGCGAAGATGGTTAGAATTTCTGTCTCAGTATGATTTCGATATAAGTTACATTAAGGGCAAGGAAAATCGGGTAGCAGATGCTTTGAGTCGAAGGAAGCATATCTCTGCTCTTATAACGTTAAGAACTCAGTTTAAGGATGAGGTGAAAGATGCCTTGGAATTAGATCCTTATTTCCAGCAAGTCAAATCAGCACTTGCTGCAGACCCGCAGGACGTCAGGTATAAGGGATTCCGTTTTGATAATGAAGGAATTCTGAGGTTCGAAAACAGGGTGTATATACCTGTGGCAAATGACTTAAGAGGGAAATTGTTAACTGAATTCCATAATTCACCTTTTTTCTGGACACCCTGGCATTACAAAAATGCTCGTTGATCTTAAGCAACAATATTTCTGGAAGGGAATGAAAAAGGATGTGGTAGAGTTTGTAACACACTGCTTGGAATGTCAGCGTGTTAAAGCGGAACATATGCACCCCGTTGGATTATTGTATCCCCACAGCATTCCGCAGTATAAATGGCAAGTGATAACGATGGATTTCGTTCAAGGATTGCCTATGTCAAGAAATAAGCATGACATTATCCTGGTTGTAGTCGATAAATTAACCAAAGTGGCACACTTCATTGCTGGTAATTTGAAGGACGATGCACCAGTGCTAGCAAGAAGATTTGTACATGAAATCTTCAGATTGCATGGAATACCGGAATTAATCATATCAGACAGAGATCCGAGGATGACATCAAGGTTTTGGCAAATGCTTAATGCGGCCTTGGGGACTAAATTGAACTTCAGTTCTGCATATCATCCGGAAACGGATGGACAGACTGAGAGAGTTAATCAGGTTTTAGAGGACATGTTAAGGATGTATTGCATGGACCAGCAGTATAAATGGGAGGAATACCTTCCGCTGGTAGAATTTTCTTACAATAACACCTATCATGCCTCTTTAAAAATGGCGCCCTTTGAAGCATTGTATGGAAGAAAATGTAGAACCCCTGTCAGCTGGGACAGCGTTGAGGACAGAGAGGTAATTGGGCCAGAAATCCTTATGGAAATGGAACAACAAATCAAAATGATTCGGGAACATCTAAAGGAGGCTGCCAATAGGCAAAAGAGTTATGCAGACTTGAAGCGGGTTGACAGGCATTATAAACTGGGCGAGAAGGTCTTTCTTCGGGTGAAGCCGAAAAAGAGCTCAATAACTTTTGGCAAGGCTGCCAAGTTGTCGCCACGTTACGTGGGACATTTTGAAATTGTTGAAATAATCAACCCTGTAGCTTATCATCTAGCATTACCTCCTGCTTTGTCTCAAATGCATGATGTTTTTCATATTTCTTTGCTTAAGAAATACGTGATAGATTTATCCCATGTGCTAAATTGGAATTCCTTGCAGGTCCAAGACCCAGGAATAATCGTGGTTAAGCCCATTCGAGTGTTGGGAACTCACCAGTTGTACTTGAGAAATCAAAAAGTGAACCAATGTAAGGTCCAGTGGGACCAGTTAAGCGAAGAAAGTGCAACTTGGGAGAATCTCGAAGAAATGAGATCTACTTTTCCACACCTGTTTAATTGAATTTGAAATTCAAGAACTGATAATTCTACCAAATTTAGACAATTATTAGTATATTGTACAGTTGTCTTAAAATGCTGTTTTTAAGAGAGAATCTGTTTTTGGTATGAACTTATGAATGAAAGGACAATAACTGAACTTTGTCCTAGGAACTCCTTGATTTGTTTAATCTGATCATCGGGATGATGATTCTTTAAGGAGGGAAGAATGTAACACTCTAATTTTGTAAATTATCTTGATGAATGTTTTACATGCTGTTATAACTTCTGAAATGAAGGCAAACATGTTAAGATATGTTCTGATCTTAAGAGAATGTGTTGCTAACTTAGATTCTTGCATGCTGTGATTTATGGTTAGGATAGCATTTATTGTACTTGTGTGTTTGCTGATGTGACGACAAATTGTCGTATACTTGCTAAACTCTTGTTGCTGATTGACAGCACACTTTGAATCAATTTCATTGATCCAAAGTATGCTGAGGGCTTCTGGTGAATTCTGTGTCGATTCACACTTGAACCGAACCTGAGATTGTTATGAATGTGCAGCACCTGATTGTAGGTATGAACAGCTGGCATGTAAATTCCAATGACAGGGATTTGATTTTTGAACCCTGTAATGTAAAGCTTGGGACCTCGTGAGGTAAGAAACGCCTAGACGCGGGTGGTCTTGGCACGTGATCCAAAGGACGGAACATCCTACTCTACATTAACGTGAATGTTAGTAGGGAGGCTGGATGGAAGTTATTTAGTGTTAGTGGTTAGTATAAATTGAAAACCTAAACTAATCCTAAGTCCTAACATGCATCCTACACTATTATCCTAAGTGGATTTTTATATTCAAAAAAAAAAGGGGGAAAATAAAACCTAAGGCTAAACTAAGACCTAGGTTGAACACTTTATGCAACCTAAAATAATCCTAATCTAAAAGGGCGCGCAGACCCTTGGAAGGAAAGGATAAGGATGGAAAGGGCATTCATTGGCATTTAATAAACAGTCCATACGTGGACAGCGCCAATTTTGGTGGGGCAGGTAAGAAATAGAGGCATCTATTTGGAGATAGAGCCAAATTCGGTTTTGCATGGGAATTTTGAAAGATTGAGTTCGCCAACCCAAGTGGCGGTGGCGTGGAAAGTAAGGAAAAGGTAGAGCCTTAATTGCATTAATTGTTTTCAGTCCCCGTGACTAGTTCGCCTTGGAAAGTGTATGAGGGAATTTGATTTTTCATTGTTTTAGGTTTGGCTTTTGCAAAGTTGCTCTACATTTAGTTTTTCAGACTTGGTTCAGTCGAACCAGCTCTTGGAATTTGACATTTTCTTGGAGATTTCGAGGCTGTTGCTAAGCCTGAAGAAGAAATAAGTGTTGGGGAGTTTGTGTTGTCACTGTGGAAGGAAAAACGTGGCAAACGAAGTTTTCTTCGAGTTCTGGAAAAGAGATTACAGGCATGTTAAGCCCTTCTCTTTAAAAATCTTTGCTTTGATTAAGTGTTTCATTAAAACAACCCTGCTCTTGGGTTTTGATTCTGTGACTGTTGTCGAGTCGATTCGAATTGGGTTTCATCAATTCTTACTTATTTTGTTTGGAAAATGATATGATGAATCATTTCTGGTTGCTCAGTTTTGATTTGTTTTTGCTCGAATCAAGTTGGAAATGAATTACTGTATTGGTTGTTGACAGTATGGTGGTTTGAAATAGATGTTTTTCTTCCATTGTTCGTGTTGTTTGAAAGTGGAACAAGCCGTGTATTTGTCCCTTATAATGTAACTATTTTCCATTTAGTGTAATCGTTTCTTTACTGTTGTGCTTGGAACTACCTTTGCAAGTAAAGAGGAAATGGAAATACAGTCGTGTATATTGCTGTGATTTGGGTTCTGTTGACTCTTGCTGTCATTTTGGAAATAATATGAAACACTGTTATTGGTCGCTGAGTTCAACTGTCCCTGTATTTCTTGAATGAAATGCTTTCCTGTCGTGCTGGTTGTTTAACAGTATTGGGGAAATTGTCATATGTATCACGGGTCTGTACAGGTTACTTGAGTTGTTTTCACTATTGAAACTATAAGTTCTTTTGCTGATGAACTAAGATGAAAGAAGCAATAGTTGTTTGAAGTTGTTTCTTATTGAAATTTTTTAAGGAAATAGATCCTTTTCCTTCTCCGGTTTTGGGATTTTAATGGAAATGGCATTTGGGGTTTCTTTGGGTAATCGAACTCGATTCAAATAAAGTAAGAGCAATATTTTCATTTCTGTGCCTTTCCTTGAACTGGAAATAGACGAATACGTATTGGGTATTCATGAAGTAGGAAAAGTTAATTGTTTTTCCTTTTGAACTTATTAATGAATTGTGTCTCTCTTTACGGTGTGGATAAGATGGTTTTATTGTGTTTTCTTGATACTGTTGAGTCTTCTTATTCAGACTGTAGACACAATTATAAATTGGTTTTGGTATACTATGCAAGGAACGATTATATATTTTCTTCTTGCTGTGATGGAAAGCTGATTCCATTGCGCCATGTAGTTGTGGTTGACCTTCTCTTTTGAACTGTTCGTGAATGTGAACTTGACTTTGAATTGCTGTGTGAAGTAGTGACGCATGGAAACTCTGTCTTGTTGTTTGGGTGTTTTTATTTCATTTGGAATAAAATGATTATTTCTCAATGAAATTACAGAGAATAAATTCTTCTCTTTTTGCTATTTTAGACTCTAAAAGTAATATTGGACCTTACTGTGCATATGAATTGGTTTTACTGTAGGTAACAACAATGTGCAAATTGTTATTATGAACTGTATGCGTTCATGGATATAAAAGATCACATGAATAAATGATTGCGTGATTGCATAACTGATTCTTTGGTTAACACTACAGTGAAAGAAGTATGGAATCTTCTAGTATAGCAAATACATAGTATACATCTTGATATTGCTTGTTCTATGATGAATACGATGTTTTACTAACCTATTTTGGTATTCGTATGAACCGGAATTAAATGAAATTATTCTTACTGCCGGAAAGTGAATTCCAAATGGATTTTTTAAGTTTCACTCTGAACTGTTATCTTGATTTGTCTTTCATTCGGATTCCACTATTAGGACAGTCATGTGGAAAGAAATAGAGACATGAATGAATGACTGGAAGAAAGTAAGCTTTTATACTTTCATTCAGTCGGAGATCTGTAATTCATGAATCATGAATTTTATAGTGCTTAGATGGGAGCAACTATCTACATTACTGTTCGCTTTCTTGTCTGTACTTTATTGCTTGGATTCTAATATGATGCATGAACTGAAAGGAAAGTAATGGAATTACATTTCGGTTAGTTTTCATCCTTTGCATTCATTGTTATTGAAAGGCATGGAAAGGATAACAGTGTGTTATATCTGCTGCAAGTTACTTGTATTTCTAACTTTTCAAATATTATGAATTGATATTTGCAACGGTTATGTGGAAACGGGATAGCAGTCCTCTGGCTGATTGTGATGATATTTTTGTTAGTTCAGTTGTTATGCTGATCTTTCTTCTGTGCCTATTTCGTGATTGATGTTTTACTATCATTTCATAAAAGCAGGGTTATTTTATTGAGACAATTAGTTGAAGCACCTTATTTTAAGGATAAGTGCTTAATATGCTCAGTTCATTGAACTGACCCGTGCAAATCATTTTATAGATGGAATTTGATAGAATGAAGACATGGCTGTTTTCTGATGCTTCTTGATTTGTTGATGATGAATTGTAATTGTTGCTTTTATTCCTCTTCGAGGAATTGTGAAAAGAAGAAAGTATATTCTTCTGTCCATGAGTTGTATTGATGTTTTATATAAACTATGTCCAATCAGCTGGATTGGCAATTGTACAGATTATGACATGAATTATTGAATCCAATTACATGTGTATTATTTTAATAATTATATCAGTTTGATTTTTTTGTCTAAATTGGAAATATAATGTTATTTCTTGATTGGATTTGTTTAATTGTCCTTGGATGGATGTTAAATGGAAACTGATATCTAATCTTACCTAAATGCAACTTTTAAGTTGAAAAATGCAATTAATTCATACTTGGGTAAAGATGAATTTTTAATTGACATTATAAGGATTAGGAAGAATATGATTCCATAATTGGAAGGTATTCAGGATTAGCTTAGGAGCTAAGGAATACCAATTAAACTTCAGAGTAATTGAACTTCGCTTTCAAGCTCCATTAATGATCTCGTGTGCTAAATTCAGAATAAAGGATATAGGATAAGTATATCCATAACTAATGGACCTTAACCATATAATGTTAAGGAGAACAAATGAATACTGTTCTTGGGAATTAGACCTCGTTTAAATGACGTCTAATAAGTTAGAAATCTTAATTTAGTTGCAGTTGGAAAATCTTGGCTAAGTTTAATAGGTTAAACTTATCACGTCCGTCGGTATGGACTGCTTAATCCAATGATTAAGAAGTGAAGCAAGTAGGGAAATTTAGCCCTTCAATACAAAGGAGAAGATGCATAGCAAGTTAATGGACGGATTTAGTCCCTCTTAGCTATATGCAACTGCAACGGAAACAAGGATCAAGGGATCAGCAGGAATGCTGAAAGTTGATTTTAATTATTAATTCGTGGCTAAGTCATTTGAGTAGGATGTGTGTTCTCGATGGGTGGATTCTGTAGGACATTGGCATACACCAGCTACAGCAAGGTGTCTCCATGAAGACGGGGTCTTCATGACGACACAATGTTGCAGCTGACATATAGCAATGCCCTCCCGAATCAAAACATCTGGAATACATAGGTTGAATGTGTAACTATGGATAGGGGATAGGAGTATGATCTGGTATACGGAGTGACTCCGGAATACTAAAGATAACTAGACACATGGGGTCATGGGGAAACGACACTGCATGTCTGCGTATCTTTAGTTACCGGGAGTGCCTTCCTATACTCGTTCATATTACTAACTATAGTTGGAAGTTTAAAATGGAACTTAAACGAAGAGGACTAGTAGGAACCAAGAAAGTCCATTCTAGATAACAGGTGAAGTGAAGTGAAGGACGTATTCCGTTGATGTGTATCACATCCAGGAATATGATCATGCAAAGCATGTGAAAATCTTTGGCCAAAGTATCGCAATTGCTGGTTGCGTTGTCCTTATCACTTAATTTAAGATGTAGGATGTCAGATGAATATCAGTAACAAATATTCAGATAGGCTTCTTAAATGGATCACTTCGATAACCAGAATCAGTTATGAGAACAGGTATATATAATATACCATGCATAAACAAACATGAAGGATCGGTTGTTGCCGAGTCATGAACATGAAGGATCGGTTGTTGCCGAGTCATGAAATGAAGGATCGTTGAAACTCCGAGCCATGAAAATGGAAGATCGGTAGTTCCTCGAGTCATTTACAGTAGCACATAGAATCTGTTATAAGATTGAATGGAATTGAATGTGTGTTCCATATTGTAAATATGCGAACAGGGAACATTCATTTTAAAAAGAAATTATGTGATCCAAACGGTGTTGTTTGGGCAGAGAACAATTATTAAAACTTGAACATGTGTTTGAATTTTGTAATTCATAATAGAGAATGTTATCAAAAAAAAAAAAAAAAAAATTCCCTTGTTCTAGTATTTTAAAATGGGGATTTACGAAATCATTGTTGTCATTTGACTTTGAGAAAATGACAGAGCTGAGTGACTTGTGCATTTTTCTTTGAGAAAAAGACAAGGCATTGTACCTGGTTGAGGTGGAGTTTACTAAGTGGTGAGAGGAGCCAGGTAGATGGGTCCATGAGAGCGGTTGGAGACATGTGATTGGTGGAGGGATTCGAGGTAGATTTTGGCATGGTAGAGGTGGGAGAGGGGTCGGGTGGACCTCCAGTGCAACAACCAGATGTGCCACTACGTAAACGCCATCGAGATGATGTAGGAGGCGATCTAAACCCGTTATTTTATTAAAGATGGTATCAGTGAAATTATTTCGGTTACAAATTTGGGTGGGTTTTTAATTTTGAATTTGTGGATGAAAAATTAACAAAATCAGGGGGAAAAAGGTCCAATATAGGCTACGTAGAGTGAGAAATAAATGTGGGGTTAATGTGGGTGGGATTAAGTAGGTTTATAAGTTATTTTTGCCAATTTTTAAGAAATAGGGGAGGGGGTTTTCAATTTTGGTCATCATGATAGAGATTGACGTCAGTCTAGGTTTAGCCAACATCAGTCGGCTTTGGCCGACATCAGTCAGGACTGAGGTGACTGACACCAGTTAAATGGAACCGATGTTGATCAAGAAAAACTAGTGATGATCAAGGTGATCGGCGTTAGTTAGGGTGAAGGAGGAATAGGGGTAAGAAGGGCTCGGTATGAAAGGAAAATAGGTGGGAAGGGGTAAATGAAGAGTTTTGTTAAGGGGATGTGTTGTCTACTAAAAATTTCCCGCTCTGATAAGAGTAAAACTTTGAGTTTTAAGTGTTTTCCTCTGAAAATGCCTAAGTCGTGAAATTGAAAAAATTTGTGTTTTGGGTCATTGTGTGATTTTCGGGCCTGTCGGAACTTTTTGTCCCATCTGTCCCAAGTACGAAAATGCACTCTGTTCCCCGATCGGCCGAAATCCCCGAAGCTGTCCCATTTTCGGGCCCGTCAGAAAATCTTGTCCCAAGTGTCCCAAAACTTATTTTGCGTGTTGTTCCAATTTCGGCCGAATCATCCTTCCCGCGTACTTCGCACTTTCCTGTCCCAAATGTCCCAAAGTTAAAAAGTGCGAGCTTTCCCATTTTCGGCCGATTTGCCCGAACCGCGTCCTTCGCGCAATTTTGTCCCAACTTCCCCATTTAAAAAAGTGCGAGCTTTCCCAATTTCGGCCGAGCCGGTCAAGTCGCGTACTTCGGAACTTTTTGTCCCGAATGTCCCAAGTCCAAACGAGCCCGCTGTTCCAATTTCGGCCGAAACACCCGAATTGCGTACTTCGCACATTTTTGTCCCATTTGTCCCAAATGCATTTGTGTGTCCTCTCCCTGTTTCGCCCGAACCGGCCGAGCCGCGTGTTTCGCGCATTCACGTCTCACCTATCCCAAGCGTACCTAGTATCATTCACACTTAGTTTTTCCCGCTCACCCCAAGTGTGATGCTTTTCAAATTGGTGGTAGTGTATTCAATGCGCATTAAAGTCATTTCTCTCTCCAAACGGCTATATAACGAGCATTCCCCTTTGCATTTTCGCATTGCTTCCATGCTATCTTTTGCTCGAACCCTCGCCATTTGAAAACCTGCGAGATCCCCCCTCCATTTGCAAATTCCTTCCGGAAGTCTAGGTTGCAGCTCCGAGACTATCACTATGAAGATCAAGTTCCAGGGACAGGAGCAAATTTCTCCGCTTGAATCTGCCGTTAGCAATATAGGGGACAACGAAGCTCGTCATCTCGACTTCGGTGATTTTTGGGCAAGAATGACAGATGCAAACCCTACACCAATGGCACAGATGATTAATGATAGTGGTTTAGCTTTTTCCGGAGGATTCCCAATCTCAGTACAGTGTGCTAATACAGTGCTTTCATGTGGAGCTCACTTCGACCCCGATTCGAGCGAATTGACAAATGTACATGGGGAACTCATTGCCAAGCTTGATGCTACTGCCATTGGCGCTGCTCTGAGGATTCCGGAGATGGAAAATGCTATAGTCGTCTCCCGGGATCAAGCACAGGCTATGTTCAACCAAGACAGTGACAAATACAAGGCGCGAGTGGCGAAGTCTTGGTTGAAGAACCCTAAGAAAGGTGCTTCTCGCCTAACCAAAACCCTCTTCCGAGTAGATTTCAACGAAGAACTGTCAGACTTCATAATCTTGCTGGCTCAGGTTATGGGTTTTCCCTCCACCAATGAGTTTCATTTCTGGATGTGCCCGCTCATCCGCATGGTGTGCGAGGGAACACAAAATATCAACTGGGTAGAGATCATCAGTATGAATTTGGATGAGCAGCTATCCAACGTCCAGCAAACAAAGAAGTTCTATATGACTTCATATCTGATGTATACCCTAGCAGCATCAAGGCAGTGGTTTGGTTTCTCCTATATAGATGCACACAAAGATGATCTAGTGTATGCCTATTGCCCGCAGTTCACCTTGGAGACCAGCAACCACAATTTCAGAAGGGTCAATGATGCTTTCACCATGTACGTGGTCAGATTGCTCGAAGGTGATACTGCAAGAAGGTTTTCAGACGAAGCCATGAACCTGATATCGCAGTATGGAGCCTATTTCATTCAATTCAGGAAATTTTCCTATATCAGGCTTGCTGGCTATGAAAGCACTCCTCTATGGCTTCCCTTGTTCTGTAATGATAAAATGGCTTTGATTGAAATATGCAGGCAACTAGACAAGTTGCACAGAACTTGCAGAGACAAGAAGATTTCTGGCTTGCACTTTCCCATCTCTCTGGGAAACTACACATGCAAAACAGCTCTGGATGCTCAGAACATAGAAAGAGCCCTGGTCCCTATCACTGTTCATTTATTCAAGCCAAGAACCTGTTTTGACTTGAAGAATTTCATTGAACAGAACATCAAGATAGTCTATCATCATAGGGAAGATATAGAAGACTACTGGGTTGACTGTGCAGATGATTTTGAAGCCAGAAGAAGGCATTGTGGTAGGTTCTCCCTGCAATTGATCCAAGAACTCAGTCTGTACCATGTTCCTGAAGGTCCACAAAATGACAATTCTGATCTATACTCTTATGAGTATGAAAATTTGGTTAAGCACACCCCTCTGGAGGACCTGGATTGGAACAAGAAAGAGAGAGATGATCTGGCTGAGATTATTTCTCCAGTCTTAATCAGGACTAGGGTCTAGCTCAGTAAGAAGATCCGAGAATTCAAGAGGCACTCAGGAGAATCTAGCTCCAAGGATGATTCGACACCCATAAGAGAGGCATCAGTTCCAGAGTCTGGAACACCAGTGAAAACCCCTCCTGCCTCAACAGCTCAGGGAACTGTAGAATCTACTCCTCCATCTACCCAGGTATACAGAAAGAAACTCAAAGAGGTAAAGAAGGAACCTGCAGAGAATGATCCCCCAAGAAAACAGGTAGAGTTTCCTATAGGGCCAGAGAACATCATTGTTCTCAGTGAAAGTGAAGAAAGTGAGATGCCAACTCCTGCAAATGTTCCTAAAGATCCAGCAGATAAGGACAAGGAAGTCCAGAGCACTGAACTTCCAGGTGCTACTGATTCTTCTATCGCCATCGCCTCCAGTGCTTTACTCACATCTCAGCTTGAGTCAACAGCTGCGCAGACCCTGAGTGTCATGAGCTCCTTGTCTCTGGGTCCCCTTGCTTCTCCTGCAGATTCTTCTTCCTCTTTTGCTTGGGTGCAACCTCTGGTTGACAAAAGGAAGAGGAAATCCCCCTCTCAAAGCTTGGGACCAAATTTTGATGCTGTAGCAGCCTTGTTGGGCACCACTCCTTCTCATGCCAAGAAAGCCAGAACCACCTCCAGAATTGTGTCTGATGCCCAAGGTCAGCAATTCTTGGAGATTGCTAAGCCTACAGTAGACAAATCAGAATCAGACTTGCTGACATTTGACTTAGAGCTTTCAAGGATCCCTATGGGAGAGTCTACTCCTGAAGGTGAAATTCACAACCTCCAGGAAACAGTCACAAGAGTCATTGGGAGGGTAGAGAAAGGGCAACAGACTATTGAACAGCTGGAAGAACAAGCTCAAGTTCTCACAAGTTTTATCAAGTCACTCTTGTCTAAGGACAAAGTTTTGGACCCTACCCCCCTTGACTGCTCTACCGCCTCCTGTAATTCTAAGCCAAGATGAAGTGCAAAGTATTAAAGATATGCACAAGTATTCTGTCTATGGCAGAGCTATTGAAGCCATGGTGGATGACATGCTTGTTGCTGGGCTAAACTTCATCGATGAAGCTTTTAAACTACATGGAAAGGTAGACAATTTGCAACAGAAGCTATCCTCTACTATTGGGGTTATGGATAAAGAACTTAAACTCTGGAGCAGTTGCATTGTAGACCTTCGCCTCATGGGACAGACAGACGAGAACGTCTTACTGGCGAATAAGATTTTCGATGATGCCAAAGATAATCTATCAAAATCCTGGGTCTATAGCGTAGAGTGGAAAATCAAAGTCCTGGAGGAAGCTGTGGGTGAAATGAAGAACAATTGGCAGAAGGGAGAAGCTTTCAAGACACTGGCAGCTGCTGCTTTCAAAGATATGCATTGTCATCTTCAAGATGAAAACTCTGGTGCTTCCTTGTCCTTGCAAGAAATCAAAGCTCAGTTCAGAGCTTTTGTCAAAGATCATCTATTCAAGGAAAGCTCCATCTCTAAGGAAAAGATGAAGGAAATTTGTTCTCTTCAGTCTTCCATTGAAGAAGCAAACAAAGATTATCATACTCACGTCGAGTTTGATAAAGAGATGGAGAAATGTCTGGGATTTTGGACTCAGTCTGCAGCCAACACGTCAGTCCCTCGTGGCAGAGATATAGCTGAGTCATTGAAGAAATTCAGGCAGTGGATTCTGAAGACAGTGCGTCCCTCCCAGTAACCGGCCACCTGTCTCCTTCTCCTTTCTTTCCTCTTCTCCCCTTTCTTTTCGTATTCTTTGTAATTAGTTAAGGTATTGTAACCGGCGGTCCTTAACTATTATTTAGTTAAAAGAAACGGTTACGAAGAGTAACTGACTTGTAAGCTATATAATGGCCTTTCCACGCCATTTTAAAGAGGAGGAAGAACTTGGAATATTTGCTGAAAGTGTAAATAGATCTTAAAGAAATCAATACAAAAGGGCTTTTTCATTCTCTGTCTATCTAATTCTCGTTATCTCTGTATTTCCCTTTAATATTGTGGAGATCATTTTGTTCCTAACTCGTTAGTCTCTCTGATTGCATACTGTTCAGTTTTGCAAATACAATGATCTTGTACAACCAAGAAGGAACTTTGTGTCCTTGATTAATAAATCTGAAGAAGGTTATTTATGGAACTTTGTGTCTTTAAATTTAATCTCATTCAGCCATTGCAAATGATCTTGTCTTAAATTATTTGAAGCTTCGCATACAGGAGGAATTATTCTGCTATCTATAATTCTGAATGTTGCTATTCTGCTCATCTTCTTATTCCCTTTCCTCAGTCCTTGTGTGATTGATGATCCTTGTGGAAACACTTTCATAAAATCCAAGTTTGACCATAAAACAATGTTCTGTACATTTGTAAATAAGTTCGTTTCTGAATAAGGGAACCTCTCCCATTAAAGAGGAGGGACTTCTTGTCCCCTGACTGTTGCTCTTCTAAAAAGTCCTATCTGACGACCAACAGTTTTTGGCGACTCCGCTGGGGAAAACTGCATTCCAGTACTGCAATTTTTTCGATCATCCTTTGATCTGGCGACTCCGCGTTTCTCTCGAGGGAGAAGGACCCTTGGTATCGAAGATTCTCAGTTCCAGCTTTTGGAGCAACAGGGTTTTCCTTTCCCTTCAAACAGAAGAACTCGTTCGACGAGCACTCCGCCTGTTCGAGATAGAAGTCCTACACAGCCTGCTAGTCCCAATCTACGAGCTTTGATTCTTGCTGGTGTTAAAGTTCCCCTCCAAGCCGTATTTCCAAGAATGGCGGCACAATTACCATGGGGTCAACGTGTCGGGCCCCTGGCCCTTACTCAGCCTTTGCATGAGTTACCTAGAGGTAACCGAAAGAACTTCCCCAAGTTTAGAGGAGATGGAAAAGTACACCCTGATGAACACATTGCAGCCTTCATAGTTGCATGTGGAGTCTTGGGAGTTGAACATGAAGACGTCTCAGTAAGGCTGTTCGTTGAGACGTTGTAGGATAATGCTGCTGACTAGTTCTATCACCTTCCGGCTAGTGCCATCACCGACTGGAATACAATGAGAACTCATTTCAAAAGCCGTTTCAAGCCGGTAGAAGATGTGCATGCACTGCTTGCCCAAATTTCTCAGATAGAGAAAGATCCATCAGAACCCATGAGAGAATTTGTGGCTCGGTTCAATAGACTGATCAACAAAATTCCTGTAAATACTCGACCGGTTGATCAAATCCAAAAATGTTTCTTTCTAAATGCTCAAACGCCCAAAGTCAGTTATGCTCTAAGAAGGGCTAATCTTGGAACGTTAATTCTGGATCAATAACTGGCTGTTAGTGTCGAGGATGACCTGATCATGTCAGGGAAGTTGAAGAGAGATCCTCCCAAATCTAAATCTGCTACTTCTTCCTCTTCCACCTCTGGACCCAATACTGATCCATTAGTCCAGAAACTTGCAAATGATCTAGTAGCTATAAAGAAACAATTGGCCCAACATGCCCCATATGCAGATGTTCCAAGAAGAAATTTTCAGCCCAAAAATCGTTTGCCTGCTCCTCACACAAGACTAGCACTTGAAGGTCCTCCTGTCAAAGTTCCTGTGAACGAAACCTGTGAAGTTGAAGAGCCCGATGATGATGTGGATGACGAAGCTCGTGAGGAATTCTTGGAGGAATTTGATGATGAGGCGGAAGAACTCGAAGGATCTCGGGTTAATTTCTTTACCACCGAAGGCACTGATGATGGAGATAACTATGATGAAGTGGTAGTAGATATGAACAGTGAATCATTTGCTGTCATGACTCGAGAATAGACGAGGCAGAAGGAGAAAGTAACACAGCCCATGAAGAGATCTAAGGAGCAGCCAGCAACTATTCCTGTAATTGCCAGAAGAGGATCTCCTATCCCTACCTCATCTGCACCAAAGGTAAGTACTGTCAATCCTGCTACCAAAGTTGCTTCTTCTTCTTTTTCTCCTAACGTTGATAAGCCTAGAATTTCAAATGATGATGGCCCATCCACCTCTGGATCCTTTGATATTGTGGATCACCTAAAAAGGACCAAGGTTCAAATTTCAGAAGCTGAATACTACCAAACCCATCCCAAAGCTTTCGCCAAGATGATCCAATTTGTTAATTCCCATTCCAAGACCACCTCTAAAGGCCTCCTGCCCACTCCTCCTTCTATACCACAGCCTAGTCTGGTAGCTGCTGTCACCTCGCCTAGTGAAAAAATCAAGCCTTTTTATGTAACACTTCTTATAGCTGGCCATAGGCTCAGTAACTGTGTCATAGATTCTGGAGCCTCAGATAATGTGATGCCTGCTAAGGTAGCTCATGCTTTAGGCTTGACCCTTACTCGTACTTATGGATCTTACTACTCCATGGAAAGTAAGGAAGTACCTTTGGTTGGAAGGATTAAAGATGCACAAGTGGCTTTTGCTGCTTTACCTGAAAAGAAAGTCTTGGCTACCATCTTAGTAGCAGACATTCCTCCTTCTTATGGAATGTTGCTAAGTAGGAACTTCTGTAAAGATGTGGGTGGGGAGATTCAAATGGATTGGTCACACGCCCTCATACCTGTCAATGGAAAAATGAAGAAGTTTCTCCCTGAGAAACAGTCTGAGTATATTGTGCAGAAAACGGATGATCCTAAGGCACAAATACTCTATGAAGACATAGGTCATGGTAATTACATGATTCTGTCCCCTGATGAAATCCAACCCTCCAAATTATCACCCAAAGATCCCAATGGTGTTTGGATTTTAGAATTTGATGGAAGTTGTTCCTCGGCTGGTTCTGGAGCTGGCGTCCTGCTAGTGTCACTTGAAGGCTGCTTACACCCTTTTTCATTTAAGTTGCAGTTCGAAAACACTAACAATACAGTAGAGTATGAGGCTCTCATTCTTGGACTGCAAGTGGCCAAAGAACGAGGTGTAAAAAATCTTCTGGCTCGTGGTGATGCAGAGCTGATTGTGAAGCAAGTCAGAAGCCTTTTTCAGGTAAAAAATGGGAGGCTGAAGCATTACCGGAATCAGGTTTGGGATTCAATTGAATTCCTTGACGCTTTCTCTATTGAAGCAATACCCAAAGAAAAGAACAGCAGGGCTGATTCACTGGCTGTCTCAGGGTCGTTACTGATTCCCCATCCTGAATTCTCTCAGGATAAGTTCACTATTGAAATGGTCCACCGGCCTAGTGTTCCTGACAATACTAATAACTGGCAAGTTTTCAACGATGACCAGCATTTGCTTTCCTTCCTGGAACTCAAGGGGAATTTCGAGCAACTGTATTTTGAGGGAAGTGACAACCTGCCTCGTGAGAGTGTGTCCTCTGACCAAGCTGTCACCCAAGGAGAAGAAACAGATCAGGAAGGGTGCATTAAACTCAAAGGAAACAAGATTCCCAAAGGTTTGGTGAGTTTGGAAGAGTTGTTTGACAAACATGACAGATATGTAAAATCTAAAGCTTCTACTGGACCTCAGCAATCAGCTGAGTATGATAAGATTGATATAGGGAGTTCTACTGATCCCAAGCTGGTAAATATTGGGAAATGTTGCACAACCGATGAGAGGAGAAGAGCAATTGATCTTCTAAGGAAGTATAAGGATGTTCTTGCATATTCTTATGAGGATCTAAAAGCCTTCAAGCCAAAAGACATGCAGCACTCTATCCCTCTCAAACCAGGAATCAAGCCTTTCAAGCAGAAACAAAGGCAGTATAATCCCAAAATAGCTGACACTATATTTCAGGAGATTCAGAAACTGTTGAAGGCTAAAATCATCTTTCCCATTCACCATTCAACATGGATTGCAAACATTGTGCCTGTTAGGAAGAAGAATGGTGAGATCCACATCTGTGTTGATTTCAGGAACCTGAATCAGGCTTCTCTGAAAGATAACTACGCTCTGCCTATGATGGATCAAATATTGCAAGCAGTAATAGGATCTGAAATGTTATCTATGCTTGATGGATTCTCGGGATACAATAAGGTAGAGGTTGATACTGCAGATCAACACAAGACAACCTTCACCACTCCTTGGGGTACCTTTTCCTACAAGAGAATGCCTTTTGGGCTGATTAATGCTGGTGCCACTTTCCAGAGAGCTATGGATTTGGCTTTTGGAAGCTTGAAAGGGAAATGTATCGTCATATACCTTGATGACCTGACAATGTTTTCAAAGACAAGAGCAGATCACTTCGACCACCTGGAAACAGTTCTGCAAAGATGCCGAGAGCATGGGATTTCTTTAAATCCTAAAAAATGTGTCTTCTGTGTTACAGAAGGAAAATTTTTAGGGCACATTGTCTCCAAGGATGGTATTAAGATTGATCCTGAACGAGTTCAAGCCATCCAGCAGATTCCTCTCCCAACCAGTAAAAAAGGCGTGCATTCCTTTTTCGGTAAGATCAATTTTTTAAGAAGATTCATCCCTGATTTTGCTGAATTAACTTTGAACATCTCTCAGATGATGAAAGGGAAGAAAGCATTTGGTTGGTCTTCTGAAGGAAAGGAATCCTTTGAGGGTATCAAGAAAGCTATTGCTAAAACTCCAGTTTTGGCCTGTCCTGATTTCAGCAAAGATTTCATCATCTATTGCTATGCTACAGATAATACCCTGGCTACTGTCTTAACCCAAGAAGACTCTGATGGACATGAGCTACCAATTGCCTTCATGAGCTATATCCTGAAAAATCATGAGCTGAAATACACCATGATGGAGAAGCATGCTTTTGCAGTAGTCAAAGCTGTCAAGCAGTTCCGTTTCTATATCCTCAACTCTCACTCTATGGTGCTGGTTCCAGATACGACTGTTAAGTCAATTCTTACAAAGCAAGAATTTGGGTCCAAGAGAGGAAACTGGGTGGCTAAGGTCCAGGAGTATGAAATTGATATCAAACCTACCAAGCTGGTTCGTGGAAAGGGTCTTTGTGAGCTCATTGCTGAAGGAGCCAAACATGAGTTGCTGGAAGAGAAAGATGACATTCCTACTGTTCTATTCCTTAGTTCAGTCGATGAATGGTATTCTGACATTGCCCATTTTCTCACCTATGGGGAATGCCCCTCTCATTTAACTGCCAAGGAAAAGAGGACTGTTAAATTGAGATCAGCACAATATGTACTATGGGAAAATGCCTTGTTCAAGCGTGGTTTAGATGGGAGATTTCTGAAATGTGTGGACAAGGAGCAGCAGAGAAAGTTGCTCTCAGCTTTCCATGATCAGGCATGTGGAGGGCACTATTCATCAACAGTCACAACTCACAAGATACTCCAGGGAGGATATTACTGGCCTTCTTTGTTCAGAGATGCATCCAAGTGGGTGGATAAATGTGAAGCTTGTCAGACCTTTGTGGGAAGACCTAAATTGGCATCTTTACCTCTCAAGCCAGTTGTGATCGAGGAACCATTTCAACAGTGGGGTCTAGACTTCATTGGTGCACCGAACCCTGTTTCTAGTGCTGGTCACACGCATGTGCTAACTGCCACTAACTACTTCACCAAATGGGTGGAAGCTATTCCAGTCAAGAGCACTACTTCTGAAGTTGTATGCAACTTCATCAAAGAGAACATCTTGGTAAGGTATGCTGTACCTAACAAGATTGTAACAGATAATGCTTCAAAATTCTCCTCAACTGAGATAATGGGTTTCTGCTATAGGTATGGCATCTCTCTGGCTCATTCTTCAGATTATTACCCCCAAGGAAATGGACAAGCAGAATCCACCAACAAAAATCTGGTGACTATCATAAGGAAGTTGGTCAATGAGTCTCAGCGAAACTGGCATAAGAAGCTTTATGACGCTCTTTGGGCAGACATGATCACACCTAAAAGAGCCATTGGAATGTCTCCTTTTCACGTGGTGTATGGAGTGGAAGCTCAATTGCCAGTGACAGTGGAACTGCCAGCCTTGTACCTGATGAAGGCCATTGAGGATACTAGTTTCAGTGATGCTCTGGATATAAGAATCATGTACCTGCACAAACTGAATGAGGATAGATTGGAGGTTGCTGACAGGATATCTGTTCACCAGCAGAAGGTAAAAGCTCTGTTTGACAAGAAAGCTAGGTTCAAAGAGTTCCAAGTTGGAGATACCGTGCTGTTATGGGACAAAAGACATGAACCTCGCGGCAGCCATGGAAAATTTGATTCACTGTGGCTCGGACCATTCAAGATAAGACACTTTGCTGGTAAGAACTCTTTCTATCTTGATTACATGGATGGTTCTCCCCTCCCACTTCCTTATAGTGGGCAGTATTTGAATTTGTTCAAGTCATAGGTGACTAGGGAGTCCCTTTGTATATTATGTACAGTGTTTTTTCTTTTCTGCTTTCGGTGTGTTTCCCCTTCTGTTGTTGTGTGTGTTGCCCTCCGTGTTGGTTTGTTTTTGACTCCGTTTGCCCAATGGATAAGGCACTAGTCTACTTCACTGAGTTATCTAAGTTCTTGCCTTGTCTCATTCCATGAATTTATACCAAGTCATCCCCAGAAGGAGCCAGTTGTTGTCTACTCAAAATTTCCCGCTCTGATAAGAGTAAAATTTTGAGTTTTAAGTGTTTTCCTCTGAAAATGCCTAAGTCGTGAAATTGAAAAAATCTATGTTTTGGGTCATTCTGTGATTTTCGGGCCTGTCGAAACTTTTTGTCCCATCTGTCCCAAGTACGAAAATGCACTCTGTTCCCCGATCGGCCGAAATCCCCGAAGCTGTCCCATTTTCGGGCCCGTCAGAAAATCTTGTCCCAAGTGTCCCAAAACTTATTTTGCGTGTTGTTCCAATTTCGGCCGAATCATCCTTCCCGCGTACTTCACACTTTCCTGTCCCAAATGTCCCAAAGTTAAAAAGTGCGAGCTTTCCCATTTTCGGCCGATTTGCCTGAACCGCGTCCTTCGCGCAATTTTGTCCCAACTTCCCCATTGAAAAAAGTGCGAGCTTTCCCAATTTTGGCCGAGCCGGTCAAGTCACGTACTTCGGAACTTTTTGTCCCGAATGTCCCAAGTCCAAACGAGCCCGCTGTTCCAATTTCAGCCGAAACACCCGAATCACATACTTCGCACATTTTCGTCCCATTTGTCCCAAATGCATTTGTGCGTCCTCTTCCTGTTTCGCCCGAACCGGCCGAGCCGCGTGTTTCGTGCATTCGTGTCTCACCTGTCCCAAGCGTACCTAGTATCATTCACACTTAGTTTTTCCCGCTCACCCCAAGTGCGATGCTTTTCAAATTGGTGGTAGTGTATTCAATGCGCATTAAAGTCATTTCTCTCTCCAAACGGCTATATAACGAGCATTCCCCTTTGCATTTTCGCATTGCTTCCATGCTATCTTTTGCTCGAACCCTCGCCATTTGAAAACCTGCGCGATCCCCCCTCCATTTGCAAATTCCTTCCGGAAGTCTAGGTTGCAGCTCCGAGACTATCACTATGAAGATCAAGTTCCAGGGACATGAGCAAATTTCTCCGCTTGAATCTGCCGTTAGCAATATAGGGGACAGCGAAGCTCTTCATCTCGACTTCGGTGATTTTTGGGCAAGAATGACAGATGCAAACCCTACACCAATGGCACAGATGATTAATGATAGTGGTTTAGCTTTTACCGGAGGATTCCCAATCTAAGTACAGTGTGCTGATACAGTGCTTTCATGTGGAGCTCACTTCGACCCCGATTCGAGCGAATTGAAAAATGTACATGGGGAACTCATTGCCAAACTGGATGCTGCCGCCATTGGTGCTACTCTGAGGATTCCGGAGATGGACAATGCTATAGTCGTCTCCCGGGATCAAGCACAGGCTATGTTCGACCAAGACAGTGACAAATACAAGGCGCGAGTGGCGAAGTCTTGGTTGAAGAACCCTAAGAAAGGTGCTTCTCGCCTAACCAAAACCCTCTTCCGAGCAGATTTCAATGAAGAACTGTCAGACTTCATAATCCTGCTGGCTCGGGTTATGGGTTTGCCCTCCACCAATGAGTTTCATTTCTGGATGTGCCCGCTCATCCGCATGGTGTGCGAGGGAACAAAAAATATCAACTGGGCAGAGATCATAAGTATGAATTTGGCTGAGCAGCTATCCAACGTCCAGCAAACAAAGAAGTTCTATATGACTTCATATCTGATGTATACCCTAGCAGCATCAAGGCAGTGGTTTGGTTTCTCCTATATAGATGCACACAAAGATGATCTAGTGTATGCCTATTGCCCGCAGTTCACCTTGGAGACCAGAAACCGCAATTTCAGAAGGGTCAATGATGATTTCACCATGTACGTGGTCAGATTGGTCGAAGGTGATACTGCAAGAAGGTTTTCAGACGAAGCCATGAACCTGATATCGCAGTATGGAGCCTATTTCATTCAATTCAGGAAATTTTCCTATATCAGGATTGCTGGATATGAAAGCACTCCTCTACGGCTTCCCATGTTCTGTAATGATAAAATGGCTTTGAGTGAAATATGCAGGCAACTAGACAAGTTGCACAGAACTTGCAGAGACAAGAAGATTTATGGCTTGCACTTTCCCATCTCTCTGGGAAACTATACATGCAAAACAGCTCTAGATGCTCAGAACATAGAAAGAGCCCTGGTCCCTATCACTGTTCATTTCTTCAAGCCAAGAACCTGTTTTGACTTGAAGAAGTTCATTGAACAGAACATCAAGATAGTCTATCATCATAGGGAAGATATAGAAGACTACTGGGCTGACTGTGCAGATGATTTTGAAGCCAGAAGAAGGCATTGTGGCAGGTTCTCCCTGCAATTGATCTAAGAACTCAGTCTGTACCAAGTTCCTGAAGGTCTCCAGGATGACAATTCTGATCTATACTCGTATGAGTATGAAAATGTGATTAAGCACACCCCTCTGGAGGACCTAGATTGGAACAGGAAAGAGAGGGATGATCTGGCTGAGATTCTTGCCCCAGTCTTAGTCAGGACTAAGGTCTGGTTCAGTAAGAAGATCTGAGAATTCAAGAGGCACTCAGGAGAATCCTCCTCCAAGGATGATTCGACACCAATAAGAGAGGCATCAGTTCCAAGGTCTGAAACACCAATGCAAACCCCTCCTGCCTCATCAACACAAGGACCTACTGAATCTACTCCCTCTTCATCTACCTAGGTATATAAGAAGAAACTCAAAGAGGTAAAGAAGGAGCCTGCAGAGAATGACCCTCCAAGAAAATAGATAGAGTTGCCTATAGGGCCAGAGAACATCATTGTTCTCAGTGAAAGTGAAGAAAGTGAGATGCCAACTCCTGCAAATGTTCCTTAAGATCCAACAGATAAGGACAAGGAGGTCCAGAGCACTGAACTTCCAGGTGCTACTGATTCTTCTACCGCTATTGCCTCCAGTGCTCTACTCACATCTCAGCTTGAGTCAACAGCTGCACAGACCCTGAGTGTCATGAGCTCCCTATCTATTGGTCCCCTTGCTTCCCCTACAGATTCTTCTTCCTCTTTTTCTTGGGTGAAACCTTTGGTTGACAAAAGGAAGAGAAAATCCTCCTCACAAAGCTCGGGACCAAATTTCGATGCTGTTCCAGCCTTGTTGGGCACCACTCCTTCTCGTGCCAAGAAAGCCAGAACTACTTCCAGAATAGTGTCTGATGCCCAAGGTCAGCAATTCTTGGAGATTGCTAAGCCTAAAGTAGCCAAATTAGAATCATACTTGCTGGCATCTGACTTGGAGCTTTCAAGAATCCCTATGGGAGAGTCTACTCCTGAAGGTGAAATTCACAACCTCCAGGAAACAGTCGCAAGAGTCATTGGAAGGGTAGAGAAAGGGTAGCAAACTATTGAACAGTTGGAAGAACAAGCCCAGATTCTCACAGGTTTCATCAAGTCTCTTTTATATAAGGATAAAGTCTTGGACCCTACCCCATTGACTACTCTTCCACCTCCTGTAATTCTAAGCCAAGATGAAGTGCAAAGTATCAAAGATATGCACAAGTATTCTGTCTATGGCAAAGCTATTGAAGCCATGGTGGATGACATGCTTGTTGCTGGATTAAACTTCATCGATGAAGCTTTCAAACTCCACGAAAAGGTGAGTAATGTGCAACTGAAGCTCTCCTCCACTATCAATACCATGGATAAAGAACTAAAAATCTGGAGCAGTTGTGTAGTAGACCTTCACCTTATGGGACAGACAGATGAGAACATCTTACTGGCGAATAAGATTTTTGATGATGCTAAGGAAAATCTATCAAAATCCTGGGTCTACAGCGTGGAGTGGAAGATCAGAGTTTTGGAGGAAGCTTTGGGAGAAATGAAGAAGAGCTAGCAGAAGAGAGAAGCTTTCAAGACACTGGCTGTTGCTGCTTTGAAGGATATACATTGTCATCTTCAGGATGAAAACTCTGGTGTTTCCCTGTCCTTGCAAGAAATCAAAGCTCAGTTCAGAGATTTTGTCAAAGATAATCTATTCAAGGAAAGCTCCATCTTTAAGGAAAAGATGAAAGAAATTGTTCTCTTCAATCTGCCATTGAAGAAGCAAATAAAGATTATCATACTCACGTCGAGTTTGATAAAGAGATGGAGAAGTGTCTAGGATTTTGGACTCAGTCTGCAGCCAACACGTCAGTTCCACGTGGCAGAGACATAGCTGAGGCATTGAAGAAATTCAGGCAGTGGATTCTGAAGACAGTGGGTCCCTCCCAGTAGCTGGCCACCTGTCTCCTTCTCCTTTCTTTTCTCTTCTTCCTGTTCTTTTTGTATTCTTTGTAATTAGTTAAGGTATTGCAATTGGCGATCCTTATCTATTCTTTAGTTAAAAGAAACGGTTACGAAGAGTAACTGACTTGTAAGCTATATAATGGCCTTTCCACGCCATTTTGAAAAGAGGAAGAACTTGGATATTTGCTGAAAGTGTAAATAGATCTTAAAGAAATCAATACAAAAGGGCTTTCCATTCTTTGTCTATCTAATTCTTTTTATCTCTGTGTTTTCCTTTAATATTGTGAAGATCATTTTGTTCCTGATTCGTTAGTCTCTCTCATTGTATACTATTCAGTTTTGTAAATACAGTGATCTTGTATAACCAAGAAGGAACTTTGTGTCCTTGATGAATGAATCTGAAGAAGGTTATTTATGGAACTTTGTGTCTTTAAATTTAATCTCATTCAGCCAATGCAAATGATCTTGTCTTAAATTCTTTGAAACTTCGCATACATAAAGAATTATTCTGCTATCTGTAATTCTGAATGTTGCTATTCTGCTCATCTTCTTATTCCCTTTCCTCAGTCCTTGTGTGATTGATGATCCTTGTGGAAAACACTTTCGTAATATCCAAGTTTGACCATAAAACAATGTCCTGTACATTTGTAAATAAGTTCGTTTCTGAATAAGGGAACCTCTCCCATTAAAGAGGAGGGACTTCTTGTCCCCTGACTGTTGCTCTTCTAAAAAGTCCTATTTGACGACCAACACGTTGATCATGTCTTCTCAAGGTTTTCTTTCAATATCATGGAAGGAGAGTCAAATGTTGTTGATCCATTTATAACTCTTACAAATACAAGTTAGAAAATGGGTCCTCTCACCCTAGTTGAAGGTACAACATGAATTAGAAGGGTAGGTTATACTCTTAGCATGATGCTATCCAATTTCTCCATGATTGAGTGATAAAGAAACAATTAAATCAGTCCCTGGTGAAAAAACAACTCAAATTCTAATCTGTTTGTCTCTAAGCATCCTACTTTGCTTTTTGGTACTGCTCAGCTTTTTCAAAGGGAGAACCATTTTGGGTACCAACAATATCCATTAACGTGTCATTGTTAATTCACTAAGTCAGAATCGTGAAGTATGCCTTCCACTGAACTCATATAAAATAAAGACTCGGCTCAACCTCTCGTGTGCTTCAGGTGAGAGCCTAGCACCCGTTTGGTGATAGGCTAGTGCGCATGAGGTTTCCTTGTTCTTGGTGGGGTGCAAAAATGACTACAAAGAGTTGAGTGATTTGTGTATTTTTGTGGGAGGAAAAAGGCAAGGCATTGTACCAGGCTGAGGTGGAAGTGACTAAGTGCTGAGAGGGACCATGTAGATGGGTCCACGAGAGTAGTTGTAGATGTGTGAATGGTGGAATGATTCAAGGTAGAGATTGGTATGGAATATGTAGGAGAGGGGTCAGGTGGACCACCGATGTAGTGGCTAGACGTGCCACCACTCAGATGCCATTGGGTTAAGGTAGGAGGCAATCCAAACCCTTTATTTGATTAAAGATGGTATTGGTGAAATTATTTTGGTTACAAATTTTGGTGGGTTTTTAATTTTGAATTTTTGCATGAAAAATTAATGAAATCAGGGGGAAAGGGGTTCAATATAGGCTAACTAGGGTGAGAAATAAATGTGGGGTAGATATGGGTGGGATTAAGTAGGTTTCTAAGTTGTTTTTATCTATTTATAAGAAATTTGTTAGGGTAAATATTGGTTGAGCTAACCTCCAAGGGCCCCATGCCCTCAGAGTTCTTCCTACATAGCCCTGGAAAAAATGGGCCTTATGTCGATGTATTCCTCCCATAAGCTAGGGATGAATATGATGAGGTAGCAGGATGGGTTGGTAAGTTTTAGGCTTGATTGAGTTTAGGTTATTTAGGTATGATTAAGTATAGGTCATGAAAGTAGGAGTGAATTGAGGTCATCGAAGTGTGGTTAATTTGAGGTGTCGAGGGCTAATGAAGAAGGTGAGTGGTAAGAGGTGAAAAAAGAGATGCCTAACTGGTAAGAACCAAAAAAAATCTATGGTACCAAAGATGGGTTTATGAACGTAATACCCTAAAGGCGTTTGTATGATTGAATATTTTAAGGGTGAATAAAGTCATAGGATCATGAAATGTCACATTTACAACACATCCCTTGAGCGGGTGGGACATTAGGGTGAAAAGGTGATAAGGTTAAAGCAGCTTGGTTTTAGCATAACCTAATGTGAGATAGTATGCCGACTTGGCAAGAGACCCAAGATCACAATAGGCAAGTCCATAACGAAAAATTTAATCTTTTTCTCTTTTATTTTCTTTTTTGATTGACTGGTCGATTCAGGAAGTCTATGTGGGATGAGTATATTATCTCCAGGAGGTGTTCATGAAGTTGATCAATACGAGAATCTTCAGAATATTTTTATTTTAGTTTTTACACGAATATTCTTCTTTTGATGATAGACTAAGTACAATGCAGCTGGCTTTGTATAGTTTTCCTTCAAGAGAGTAGTATATTTATAGCCATGAGATAGAAAGTGTAGATATCCCTTTTGATATCTAAAGTTTTTTCATGATCTTGCATGGCAGACTTCGTAACCTTTATTAAAATTTCCCAGGAATCTTGTATAATCAACTTTATCTTGTTTGATTTCACCTAATACAATCCATCTATAAATGATAAAATCCTACAAGAACTACCCATGCTTGCACTATTTTTCCATAAATGTTGAGGATATTTGTTGAATTTACCCATCCTTTACTTGAAACATGTAGGAGAAATCAGGTCTTATTGTTGTCTTTAGTAACCTGAACCTTGTTTATGAGAAATCTTTATTCTCTAGAGTGACAACTCGTGAGAGTTATATTATGTTGCGTTGATCATGTCTTCTCAAGGTTTTCTTTCAATATCATGGAAGGAGAGTCAAATGTTGTTGATCCATTTATAACTCTTACAAATACAGGTTACAAAGTAGGTCCTCTCACCCTGGTTGAAGGTACAACCTAAATTAGAAGGGTAGGTTATACCCTTAGCATGATGTTATCCAATTTCTCCATGATCGAGTGATAAAGAAACAATTAAATTAGTCCCTGGTGAAAAAACAACTCAAATTCTGATCTGTTTGTCTCTAAGCATCCTACTTTGCTTGTTGGTACTGCTCAGCTTTTTCAAAGGGAGAACCATTTTGCGTACCAACAGTATCCATTAACTTGTCTTGTTAATTCACTAAGTCAAAATCATGAAGTATGCCTTCCACTGAACTCACATAAAATAGAGACTCGGCTCCCTCTCGTGTGCTTCAGGTGAGCACCTAGCACCTGTTTAGTGATAGGCCAGTGTGCATGAGGTTTCCTTGTTCTTGGTGGGGTGCAAAAATGACTACACAGAGCTGAGTGATTTGCATATTTTTTGGGGAGGAAAATGGCAAGGCATTGTACCAGGCTGAGGTGGAAGTGACTAAGTGCTGAGAGGGACCATGTAGATGGGTCCACGAGAGTAGTTGTAGATGTGTGAATGGTGGAATGATTCAAGGTAGAGATTGGTATGGAAGATGTAGGAGAGGGGTCGGGTGGACCACCTATGTAGTGGCTAGACGTGCCACCACTCAGATGCCATTTGGTTAAGGTAGGAGGCAATCCAAACCTTTTATTTTATTAAAGATGGTATTGGTAAAATTATTTCGGTTACAAATTTGGGTGGGTTTTTTAATTTTGAATTTTTGCATGAAAAATTAATGAAATCGGGGGAAAGGGGTTCAATATAGGCTAACTAGGGTGAGAAATAAATGTGGGGTAGATATGGGTGGGATTAAGTAGGTTTGTAAGTTGTTTTTTCCTATTTATAAGAAATTTGTTAGGGTAAATATTGTTTGAGCTAACCTCCAAGGGCCCCATGCCCTCAGAGTGCTTCCTACATAGCCCTGGAAAAAATGGGCCTCATGTCGATGTATTCCTCCCATAAGCTAGGGATGAATATGATGAGGTAGCAGGATGGGTTGGTAAGTTTTAGGCTTGATTGAGTTTAGGTTATTTAGGTATGATTAAGTATAGGTCATGAAAGTAGGAGTGAATTGAGGTCATCGAAGTGTGGTTAATTTGAGGTGTCGAGGGCTAATGAAGAAGGTGAGTGGTAAGAGGTGACAAAAGAGACACCTAACTAGTAAGAACAAAAAAAAAATCTATCGTACCAAAGATGGGCTTATGAACGTAATACCCTAAAGGTGTTTGTATGATTGAATATTTTAAGGGTGAATAAGGTCGTAGGATCATGAAATGTCACATTTACAACACATCCCTTGAGCGGGTGGGAAATTAGGGTGAAAAAGGTGATGAGGTGAAAACAAGTTAGTTTGAGTGGAACCTAGTATGAGACAACATGTCGAATTGGTAAGAGACCTAAGATCACAATAGGGAAGTCCATGATGAAAAAGTTTTTTTTTCTTTTTGCTATTTCTTTTGTTTTTATTTTTGATAGACTGATCAATGTGGGAAGTATATATGGGATGTGTAGATTTTATCCTTAAGGTATTCATGAATTTGATCGATGATGGAAGCTTAAAAATATTTGTATTTTAGTTTTGCAAGAATAGTCCTCTTTTGATGATAGACTACATACAATACAACTAGTTGGCTTCGTATAGCCTTCCTTCGAGGGAGTAGTCTATTTATAGCAGTGAGATAGAAAGCATAGATGTCCTTTTTGAGGGAGTCATATTTTTGCTAGAAGTTTGACTCAAGGATTTGAATCCAATTTACCTTTGAAATTGTTTTGCTTTTGGACTTTTAAGTCATGGACAAAAATATAGAGGAAAATTAGGCTCTTATTTTGAAGACAAAACTGTAGCACACAAAGGTGAACTATGATGGAGAGGTTTTAGGTGATGAATGACCATGGGATTCCATATTATAAAATAAAAAAAGTATCCATGATAATCATGCCATGAGTAGAGCCATGGTACTCATATTTCAGATAAGGTTGAAAAAGTAATGGGTAATCACATGATTCTTACTTAGTCGTTGATCCTTAAAATAGGTAAAATGGATGGTGCTCAAGGGAAAAGCATTTGAACTTGACAGAAGGTGATATAGGAATTAATTCAATAGTAGAATGGTCGAAGATGTAAGGAATTAAGGGTTTCAGGTTCAGGTTTAACTTCGAGTGAAGACAAACGATAAGAACCTGATCCATAGGTATGAGTAACGATATAAGGTCTAAGCCAATTAGGAGAGAATTTTCCCCGTTTAATTTTTTCCTCTTTTGGTACATGTTGATTTGCTTTCAAGACAAGGTTGCTGACTTGGAAGGTTCATTCATGGACACATTTTCCATAGGCACGTTTGATACATTTTTTGTAGATTTGAAGGTGATCAAGAGCATTAAGATGACATTCATCCAATAACTTGAGTTGTGCCAAACAGTCTTGGAAAATTCATAATCATTGAGCATCTCTTTGAGTGAGATACAAAGAGATGAAATTTGGACTTCAAGAGGTAGGAAAACTTCTGTACCATAGACTAGAGAGAAAGGCGTAGCCACAGCTGAGGTAAAAATACTAGTACAATAAACCCATAAGGCAAAATGATTGTGTGTGTGTCAATCCTTTCTAGTATCATCCAAAAATTTCATAAGAATTTTGTTTAAAGTTTTGTTGGTGGATTCAGCTTGGCCATTTTTTTGAGGGTAGTAGGGTGAAGAAAAACTGAGTTGAATGCCAAAGGCATCACAAATCTTCCATAGAGTTTTTTTTTTGAAATATTTTCCATTATCAGTGACGAGATGATGGTGAATACCAAAGTGAAAAATGATGTGATGATTGATGAATTCAGAAATTTTCTCAGATTTTATTGAAATAAGAGGTATAGCTTCTACCCATCTAGTGTAGCATTCAGTAGCAGTAATAATCCATTGATAACACTGTGAATAATGGGGATTGATTTATCCAACAAGATCTAAACCCCATTGAGAGAAAGGCCAAAGGTCTCGTGTGACCTGTAAGGCATGATTAGGTGTGTGATGAAGATTAGCATGTTTTTGAGACTTCAATTTTTTTTTGACATAATCACAAAAATCGTGGTTTAAGGTTGGCCAATAATAACCTAGGTGTATAATGTGTTTAACAACAACTAAACCACTGAAGTAACCTCAAAAAATTCCGTCGTGAACTTCCTTGATGGTGTAAGGAACTTCAGAACTGGTAAGGCATCATAATAGGATACTGTCAAAGCCACATTTATAAATAATACCACCCATGATGACATAACAAGAGAAACTTTTGAGAAAGGCTCGTTGGCCATTGCGAGTAAGGTCTGGAGGTAGAGTTGAAAGGGAAAGGGAATCAACAAAATTCTTATACCAAAGGTCACATGGTCGGTTGACAATTAAAATGGAAAAAAAAAAAAAAAAAAATGAAACCCCAAAAGGTTGACATTAAAAATATATAGGACGGTAATTACAGACCTTGTACTGTGAAAAATATTTTGATTCGAGGGTTCATTCCTGTCTATCTATTCTATCTAATTCTCGTATCCCTCTGTATTTCCCTTTAATAATTTGTGGAGATCATTTTGTTCCTAACTCGTTATCTCTCTGATTGCCTACTGGTTCAGTTTATTTGTAAATACAGTATCTTGTACAAACCAAGAAGGCACTTTGTGTCCTTGATTATATAATCGACGGGAGAGGTTATTATGGAAACTTTGTGGTCTTTTAAATTTAATCTCATCAGCCATCGCGAATGATCTTTTCTTAAATCCCTCTCCCGGATTTGAAGCTTCCATATTACAGGAGGAAGTATTCTGCTAATCTTAATTCCTGAATGTTGTCTATTCTTCTCATCATTCTTATTCCCTCTTCCTCAGTCCTTTGTGTGATTGATGATCCTTTGGAAACACTTTTTCGTAAAATTAGTTTGGACCATAAACAATGTGTCTGTACATTTGTAAATAAGTTCGTTTCTGAATAAGGGAACCTCTCCCTTAAGAGAGGGGACTTCTTGTCTCCCTGACTGTGTCTTCAAAAGTCCTACTGACGACCAACAGGATGAGGTAAAATTCTAGTTTTAAGGGATACAATAGGTATTAGTTCACATAATGTAGATATGAATGGGTAATGAGTGCACAAGTATAGGCTTGTAAATGAATTAGTTAAATGGGGTAGGAAGGAATGGTGTATGATTGGGTTTGAGTGTTTGGGGTTAATAGGTAATTGGCGGTAGTCCATGTCTTTTAGAATAATGTTGTGGTTTGTTGGATGTAGCTTGGGACTAGCTATGAATATAACGGGCAGAGTACCAGACGCTATGTTGTAGAGACAATGCATGTTGAGTGTATTGCAGAGGAGTGGGAGTACATGATAGATGTTGGAATGATGGGATACGATGCTATAGGTGTGC